>CM060394.1:9107184-10399934 GCA_030545235.1 Helianthus tuberosus
AATAAAGACCTCATTGGAATAGAGACACGCTTACAGGATCTGAAATCAAAGTTGAAAATTGAGTCAGGTGGGGTACGCATTATTGGAATATGGGGAGTTGGGGGTGGTGGTAAGACTACTCTCGCATCTGCTGCTTATGCGGAAATCTCTCACCGATTTGAAGCTCACTGCCTTCTTCAAAATATCCGTGAGGAGTCAACCAAGCATGGTTTGGAAAAGCTACAAGAAAAATTTCTCGCACTTATTTTGAAAACAAAAAACGTTGTGGTAGGGAGTGAGATAGAAGGAAGAAGCATGATAGAAAGAAGGTTACGTAATAAAAACGTATTAGTTGTTCTTGACGATGTTGATGACCTTAAGCAACTAGAGGCTCTAGCCGGATCACATGCTTGGTTTGGTAAGGGGAGCAGGATAATAGTTACAACGAGGGATGAGCATTTGCTAACCCGCCATGCAGACACGATATATGAAGTGAGTTTGTTATCACAAGACGAGGCGATGGAGCTCTTCAACAAACATGCATATCAGAAAGATAAACCTATAGAAGATTACGAGATGCTTTCGAAAGAGGCAGTTTCTTATGCTAGTGGGCTCCCATTAGCACTTGAAATTCTAGGTTCTTTTCTATATGACAAAAACAAGGATGAGTGGAAGAGTGCATTGGCCAAGTTAAAATGCATCCCAAATGTTAAAGTCACCGAAAGACTCAAAATAAGTTATGATGGACTTGAACCTGACCAACAAAAATTATTCTTAGATATTGCTTGTTTTTGGAGGAGAGAAAAGATGGATGAGGCAATGATGGTGCTTGATGCTTGTAATTTACACCCTCGTATAGGGGTGAAGGTGTTGATTCAAAAGTCTCTCATAAAAGTTTCAGATGGAATATTTGGTATGCATGACTTGGTAGAAGAAATGGCTCACTACATTGTTAGAGGGGCACACCCTAATCATCCTGAAAAGCATAGCAGAATTTGGAAGAGGGAAGATATAGCGTACCTCTGTGATATGAGGGCAGATGCAGTGCCAATGGTTAAATTAACTTTGCAATAAAATATTTCATATATATCTGCATCAAATGACACTTGTGTATAACGTTACTGACACAATTTGGTTCCCTTGATTAATTAACACAGGAAACTGAAGTATTAGCTTTCGATCCATTTGCAAGCATGAAGAAATTTCTGTGGATTTTTTCTGATGGAAATGGTCTATTTGATGCTGTAGGTCTATCTCATGCTGTTGCAAACATGAAGAAACTTCGATGGATTCATTTTAATAAGTATCCGTCATCTTCATTCCCATCAAATTTTCAGCCAACAAAAATAAATTCTGGCATGGGTATAAGGTAGATAAATATAGTTGTTTCACAAATCGTTGCAATAAAACTGTGAAATGAATTATAAAATGAACATAGGTATTTGACACATTTATAAGTATAGGTGTAATTAAATATTTCATTAAGAAAAATACATATCATACTTTCTCTATAAAATTAGAGGTCGATTAGCTTAATTTAGATTGAATGCTTTAGAGAAACTTTTGATGATATTGCCAGAAATAAATAAATTAACAAAGTGTCTGAAATGTAATATTCTGAAGGTAGATTTTTGGGCAAAGATTGATGAAAATTATCGACGGTATGATGTAAAAATGATACGATGTTTTAAGCAATTGGAATTTACGATGCACGTTAAAGAGGCTGTTATTATAAGATATTAAGATGGTAAAATTTGGGTATAAATCAAGAGCTCCTGCCTAATGATCAATGGTCCGGCAACAAGTATGCCAAAGTGAACAGAAATTGTTGTATACTTGCCGATTTATTTGACTTTTGCTACTTGTCTTGAAACAGTATCTACCAAATTTGAAAATTCTTGATCTCAGTCATTCATTTAACTTAATCAAGACACCAGATTTTGGAGGCCTTCCATGTCTTGAAAGATTGATTTTAGAGGAATGTTATAGTTTAGAAGAGATTCATCCATCAATTGGATATCACAAAAGGCTTGTTTTCGTGGACATGACCAGATGTGAAGGACTTAAAAGCTTTCCACCCATCATACAGATGGAAAAATTGAAGACTCTTATTCTCTCTGAGTGTCGTGAACTTCAACAGCAGTTTCCGGATATCCAGTCGAACATGGTTAGCTTGGTAACCCTTCATTTGCATTTAGTTAGTTAGTTGTTGTTTTGAGTTTGTTACACATCTACAAACAGAGGTGTCTCTGTAGATTAAAGACAAATTAGCTTAGTTTCAGTTTCCTGTATAGTCAACATTACACGAATGTCAAATGCTTTAAAGAAACTTAATTTTGATGATATTGCCAGAGGTAATAAATTTAATATTACAAGTTGTCTATAACATAACAATATTCTGAGGTAGATTTTTGGGCGAGGATCGAGGAGACTTTTAGACTATATGATGTTTTAAGCAATTGGAATATACTTTGCATGTTACAGAAGAACAGAGGTTGTTATATCATATGCTAGTTTAAGTCTGTGTATAAATTAACAACTCATGTCTTGCCTAATGATCGATCAATGGTCCATGGGCAACAAGTATGCCAATGTGAAAGGAAATTGTTGTATACTTAATTATTTATTTGACTTTTCCTCCTTTTCTTGAAACAGAGTCTACCAAATTTAAAAATTCTTCATCTTTCATACGCTGGAAACCTAATCAAGACACCAGATTTTGAAGGCCTTCCATGTCTTGAAAGATTGCTTTTAGACAATTGTAGAAGTTTAGAAGAGATTCATCCATCAATTGGATATCACAAAAGGCTTGTTTACTTGAACATGAGTTGGTGTTCAAGCCTTAAAAGGTTTCCACCCATCATACAGATGAAAAAATTGGAGACACTTGATCTCTCGGGTTGCCAGGAACTTCAACAGTTTCCGGATATCCAGTCAAACATGGATAGCTTGGTAACCCTTGATTTGAGTCATACTGGTATAGAAATAATCCCTCCGTCAGTTGGACGACTCCCAGGTCTCAAGTTTCTCGATCTGTCACACTGCACGAACCTTGTAGAATTGCTGGACCTCCCATCAAGCATAGCTATTCTCAAAGCAGATGGTTGTGTCTCACTTGAAATTGTAAGAGATTTATCAGACTATAAATGGTTGTGGAAAGTCTCACTTTGGGGTTGCTATAAGTTGATTGGTGGTGAGAGGGTACTACATTCTATGCTTGAGGTATAACTTTTATCTTGTTTTTGAAGTTCAATCATTTTTTAATTTACTATATAATAATAGTGTTCATCATAGTTGGAATGAAAACGTGGCAGGGAAATGCAGCTAAAGATCGCTTTATGAGTGTCTTACTTCCCGCGGTTGAACCATCGTCACGTATTTTTACGAGATTAGTTACATTGCAACTTCCAAGCAACTGGTACAGTGACTTTAGTGGACTTTTATTATTCTTACGTGGTGATATTGATATTGACGATGGGTTGAGTCATGACATAGATATTAAGCAGGAGACGTCCACATATGATTGCTCTGAAGAGTCGGATGAAGATCGGGAACAATGGGACTATGAAAAGGTGGGTTATGTACCCTTTAATTCATTGCGGCACATCCCATGGTTGAATCCTACATACACTAAAAATATTTCATTTCAGACTAATCGCGGTGGTCTTAATGTGGAACTTGTTCGTAGTAAAAATAAAATAGTTGATTTAAACAAAAACCCAATCGATTACTCAGAGTGTTGGGATGAAGAATATGAATATGGAAAGACATTTGAGATTATGTATGATTCACAGTCCTCTAATATTCAGATTGCATGGACTCATTAATAGTTGACATGGGCATTAAGTGTTGCTGGTATATCTTCCTAGATTTTGTTTCAAGGGTCATCAACAACTATTAGTAGATCTCAGTTTCAACATTATTGGGCCCACATTTTGTTACCATTTCCGGTTTACGTTTGCTTTAGAAACATTATTGCAGTCTACCAAAAAAGTTGTAATAAATTTTTCTTTATTAATCCATAAAACTTCACATCCTATACTACCAGGTTTCATATATCGTTTTTGTTAGTTGGTGCTCCCCTTTTGTGCTACTATCGTATGTGTAAGCAACAAAGGTATGTTATTTGCAGAGGAGGATACAAGACGGGTCAAAATAAGTTAAGAGTTGGAACGACATTTTTATACGGGCCAAAATTGGGTTGGTTCTCCACAAAAACAGTATTGTTACAATAATATTGATAAAAAACACAAATAAAATCGACTAGTCGGTGATAAAAGGGGCTCGTGATACCTAACAAACATCCGGCACCTACCAGCCATCCATATTTTCTTTAAGCTTAATTGTTTCATGGACAACTCAATTCCCAAATGTTGATTTTTTTTTATTTAATGAAAACCCAATATTCTTAAAATTAAGTATATACTTGGGTGAGGCTGATGTTACAACTGAGTTATATATAGCATTTAAGGTGGCTGGTTTTGAAATTAGTCTCTTATACTATTAGGCCATGGGGTATGGGGCTTGGGTTGGGGGGAAACGCCCAAGCCACCACCCCGGGTGGGCTTGGGTTGGGGCGTGGCCCTTGGGGCTTGGCTTTCAAGCCGGGCGTGGGGCGGTATGGACATGCTAGCTGGCTGCCTCCCATTCGCTCACCCCGCCACGTCATAGCGGACTTTTCAAAGTTTGAATTTTAAATTCAAACGGTTTGGGTGAAAACCAAACCGCCACCCGGGTCTCCCAACAACCCCTATATATTGTAACTGTCACAGCCCCCGTCCCGGTTTTACCCGGTCCAGGAGCCGCGGGACAGAAATCCCGTGGTATCTTATTAATCGAGTTGACAGCGGAAGATTTACAGGATCTTTTAAACTTGAAAATGCCAGACTAATTATTATATAATCTGGGACAAGACCCGTAATTTACATTAGAGGAATTTCACAAGGAAATTCCCTGGTTTACGAAACATGTTTATTTATTTAACTGAGCCACTTCTTCAAGCTTGTTAGTGCTCCGTAACACGTTTTCCTTTATTCACAGAAGGTCGCCTGAAACATGTTTTAAAAATATTTTATCAGCGGGGAAATACAGGTTTCTTTCATTCAAGTATATAAAACGACACATTAGTTATAAATTGCAGCATAAGAGCGATTACAATGGCTTCTATCTTATTTTTATCTGGCGCCGTGTCACCTGGTGACGATGGTCATACCACTATTGAGTCCTTTCACCCAAGTAGTGATGATTATCACTGTTAGAATTTATTAGCCTAACCGTGAGAAATTAGTAATGTGCACAATACCCCACTAGCCAATGATTCAAGATAACCACGACTTAATCCCTGTAATTATAACTTTTGAAATTGATTGGAGTATTGTAAAACATTGTTGATAAAAAGAGAATGACTCACATTGCAGATTTAAACGGGCAGGGTTTAGCCTACTGATTAGCCTTGTAACCTAATTTAAATAACAATGCACACGAACTAGGTTAGTAACTAATACAGCATTTACGATAACTCACGAGATTAAAACTCTCACAACGAATGACAAAGTGCTATACTTAAACATCCATCGAATTCACGACGAATGACAAAATATGGACCTAATGTGGGCAGCACTTAAACATCCATCGGATAGTTTCAATCGATCGGACATTGAATCGTAGCAGCGATCGAGTTAATACCCTGTATCGTAGCAGTGTTTCACTACCGTGAATATGATTTTTGACTTTTGAGAAGTATTCTTCGTGTTTTGGATTGAAATTTCGACACCAGTGAACTGCTCGTAACCAAACCTATTTATAGCTGAAAAATGGGGTTTACGCGGCCCACGTAAGCCCCCTCTCAATCTTTACGCGGCCCGCGAGGAACCCTAGTCGTAGACTAGGGCTAGCGTGTCATCAGTAGTGCTGCCACGTGTATGCCACGTGGCCTGGGAACGCTTATCCAGTCAAACATAAGTTGACACGGCCCACGTAACATATACTTATGTTTTACGCGGCCCGCGAGAAACCAGAAAATATGATTTTCTTGATTTTTTATATGGATTAGGGTTTCGGGGGTCCGGGTTTCTACTTATGTTCGTTTAGGGACATTTTTGAAGGTCCTTACATCCTCCCCACCTTATTTAAAATCTCGTCCTCGAGATTTACTGAAATAAGTGAGGATACTTTCGCTTCATCTCCGATTCCAGCTCCCAAGTGTATTCGGGTCCTCTTTTTGACTCCCACTTGACTTTAACCAGTACTAGTCTTTTGTGCTTGAGAAACTTAATCTTTTTATCTTCTATTTGTAGTGGCTTCTCAACAAATTTTAATTTTTCATTTACCTCTACATCTTGAAGAGGTACTACCAATGATTCGTCAGATAAACATTTCTTGAGGTTGGATACATGAGATACGTCATGTATTCCCGCTAACTCTCCTGGTAGTTGTAAGCGATAGGCGACTGGTCCTACACGTTGGATTACTGGGAATGGTCCTACGTATCTTGGACTTAGCTTTCCTTTCTTACCGAACCGAACTACTCCTTTCCAAGGAGAAACTTTCAAGAGTACCTTGTCTCCAACTTGAAACTCTAGTGGCTTGCGTCTATTCTCTGCATAACTTTTCTGGCGATCTCGAGCCGTTCTCAGTCTTTCCTTGATTTGAGTGATCTTGTCGGTAGTTTCTTGTACAATTTCAGGACCTGATAATTGACTTTCTCCTATTTCTGCCCAACAAACTGGAGTTCTGCACTTTCGTCCATACAGTGCTTCGAATGGGGCAGCTTCAATGCTTGAATGATAACTATTATTATAGGAGAATTCGATTAAGGGTAGGTGGTCATCCCAGTTTCCACCAAAATCTATTACACATGCCCTGAGCATGTCTTCTAGGGTTTGAATTGTCCTTTCACTCTGTCCATCTGTTTGAGGATGGTATGCAGTACTTAAATTTAGTCGAGTTCCCATTGCTTCTTGGAAACTTGTCCAGAAATGGGAAGTGAAACGACTATCCCTATCCGGTACAATGGAGAGTAGGACTCCATGTAAGGATACTACTTCATCTACATACAACTTTGCCAACTTTTCCATGCTAAAGGTTTCTTTCATGGGTAGAAAATGAGCTGATTTGGTTAATCGATCCACAATTACCCAAATCGCGTCATTACCTTTTCTGGTTTTGGGCAACTTAGTAACAAAGTCCATTGTTATGAGTTCCCATTTCCATACAGGCATTTCTAATTGTTGTAGTAGACCTGAGGGTTTCTAGTGTTCTGCTTTAACTTGTGAACAAGTAAGACACTTAGAAACATATCTAGCTATGTCCTTTTTCATTCCTATCCACCAGAAATTATTTCTTAAATCTTGGTACATCTTATTGTTACCAGGATGCATGGTAACCTAGATTTATGGGCTTCCTCTAAAATTTTATTTCTTAATTCTCCCTGCTTAGGTACCCAAATCCTTCTTTTGTGGAATCTCCAAATTCCATCACTTTCTTGCTCTAATTCCTTTATTCGTCCTTTCATACCTTCAGCATTATCCTTGATTGCTGTTTCTTGAATGTTCTTCAATTGTTCCATTAAGTCTAATTGTAAACTTAATCTAAGAGCATGAACTCGTCGTTGTTTCTCATGATACTTACGACTTAAGGCATCAGCAACTACGTTTGCTTTTCCTTCGTGATATTGAATATCACAGTCGTAGTCACTTAGGATTTCCATCCATCTCCTTTTCCTCATGTTTAATTCTTTTTGCCCAAATATGTATCTTAAGCTCTTATGATCTGTATAGACATTAAACTTACTTCCATACAAATAGTGTCTCCAAATTTTAAGGGCAAAAATTATGGCTCCTAATTCTAAATCATGAGTCGTATAGTTTTCCTCGTGCTTTTTCAATTGCCTTGATGCATACGCAATTACCTTCTTGCGTTGCATTAGCACACATCCTAATCCTAGTTTTGAAGCATCACAGTATACTTCAAAATCTTCTGTCCCTTCTGGTAAGGCAAGGATTGGGGTGTTGGTTAACCTTTTCTTTAGAATCTTAAAAGCTTTTTCTTGCTTAGGTCCCCATTCAAACTTAACTGATTTACAGGTTAGCTTAGTTAATGGCACAACTATCTTAGGAAAATCCTTAATAAAGCACCTATAGTATCCAGCTAAGCCTAGAAAACTTCTAATTTCTGTGGTTGACTGCGGGACCTTCCATTTGGTGATCGCTTCTATCTTAGCAGGATCTACGTGAATGCCTTCGTGATTTACCATGTGACCTAAAAATTGCACTTCTTGCAGCCAAAATTCACACTTCGAGAATTTGGCGTAAAACTTTTCTTTTCTTAACAAAGTTAAGAGTACATGCAGGTGCTCACAATGCTCCTCCTGGCTTTTGGAATAAATAAGTATATCGTCGATGAAGACAATTACGAATTTATCCAAGTACGGTTTACAGATCCTATTCATCATGTCCATAAATGCTGCAGGAGCATTTGTTAACCCAAAGGGCATGACTGTAAACTCGTAATGACCATACCTAGTTCTGAAAGCAGTTTTAGGTATGTCTTCTTCTTGTACTTTCAACTGATGGTATCCGGAGCTTAAATCTATCTTAGAAAAGTATCTAGCTCCTTGGAGTTGATCAAAAAGGTCATCAATCCTAGGTAATGGGTATCGATTCTTAATGTAACCTTATTCAATTCCCTGTAATCGATACACATTCGCATCGAACCATCTTTCTTTTTCACAAACAACACTGGAGCTCCCCATGGGGATGAACTAGGTTGTATAAATCCTTTACTTAGTAATTCATCTAACTGCTTTTTCAATTCTAGCATTTCGGTGGGTGCTAACCGATAAGGTGCCTTGGCTATCGGTATAGTTCCAGGAATTAGATGAATTCTAAATTCTACTTCCCTATCAGGTGGTAATCCAGGTAGTTCTTCTGGGAATACATCTGGGTATTCTGATACTACTGGAATTTCCTTAAGTTCCTTATCTTTAGTGTTGATGATTACCGAAATCATATACACTATTCCTTGCTTTCGTTCATAACTAGCAACTTTCGTCACTGAAATGAACTTCATTGGCTTACGTGGCTTATCTCCTGTAATCACCATTATTTCTCCTGTGGGTGTATGAATTTCTATGGAATTCTTATCACAAAGGATTCGAGCATGGTTGGCTACTAACCAATCCATTCCTAACACAATATCGAATCCGGCTAAATTCATAGGTAACAAGTTTGCAGAAAATTTATGACCTAAAAGTTCTATCTTTCCTTCTCGCAAAATGTTATCTATGTTAACAGAATTCCCATCTGCCGTTTCGACTGTAAAATTTTGTCTAAGATTGGTTAAGGGTAGATTAAGAGCTTGGCAGAATGAATTATTTATAAAACTTTGGTTTGCACCAGAGTCAAATAATACTTTTGCATAGACGTCGTGAACTAGGAACGTACCAGCTATCACATCAGGGATTAGCTCTGCTTCCTGAGTAGTCAGTTGGAAGGCTCTTGCGTTTTTCTTGGTAGTTCCTTCTGCAGGTTTGGCTTTGTTATCAGCTGGTTTGACCAGTTTCGGGCAGTCTGGCCTAAAGTGTCCAGCTTCTCCACAGTTGTAGCAGATTGTGGATTTCTTCCTCTTGCAGTCTTCCTCTTGATGCCCCGGAATTTTGTAGAAATTGCAATACCCTTTGCATCTACCAAAATATTTTCTTTTACAGAATGGAACAGTGGAAGATTGCCCAGTTCCCTTTTTCTTGAAATTACTTTTGTTACCCATACGAAATCCCTGGGTAATCTTTTGGGCCACTTCCTTTTCCGGTTTTCTTCTCTTGTGCGTACCAGCCCGTCAGTTAGGGTGTTAGCTAATTCCACTGCATCGTCAATAGTGCGGGGTCTCGCAGCTTTGATGTCACACCCCGATATTTCCATGTGTTACCGGTAGGCCCGGTGGGGAGTATCGTGACGTAGTTGATATCATCATTGTCAAACAACACAATATATAAATGCACAGCGGAAGCAAAAGATATGAATCACATTATAAACCGAATAATTAGTAATATCAGAGTATCACAACGGATTATAAAGGATCCACAGGCGGATCAAATAAAAAGAAACATTATTCAACAGACTGATATGCGTCCAAGCTTGCGAGACTCTTATTGATGCTAAGGAGAAAGCCAGCCTATTTCGAGTAGTACCTGCACTTAATCTTTTTGGGAAAATACGTCAGTTTACACTGGTAAATACAATCAACTGACTCATTTTTAAAAAGGTTTAGAAAGTTGATTTAAATGCACGAGGCACAAAACATTTTATAACTTGGGATAATTATTTATATATAAACTTGTAAAAGAATTACATGTTCGTTATACGTTCAGTAACCCGGATTGACGCCGGGTTAAAGATTAATAGACACACCACATGATATAGTCCCGCGGCGGGTTATTCCCGTAACCGGCGGTTATACCTTATCATTTATATATGCATTAGCGGGTGTACGCGTACACTCGCGTGCTAAGGTCGTGGCCATTTCTTAAAATGATGCCAAGGATATCCGGGTCATGGTCATTAACCCCCCAAAGGCTTTAAACAAACAAAAAAATTTAAACGGGTCATTTCAATAATTTAACCTCCATACGATTAAAGATTCAATGCCCGACCAAGCGGTATTTTATATACCGTACCCCAAGCCCGTATAAGGGAAAATAAGTTAAAAGTATTTACCTTTGTAAGTAATAATCACAACAAGTAAGTGCACGTAGCTTTTACCGGGTCTCCTTATTCTGGAACGAAGGTTTATAATAACCTATTAGAATCCTAACGGGTCTTTAATTAAGCCTAAACTTAGACCGGTTAGTTTTAAAGGAAGATACGGTTCGAACGCATGTTTAAGCGAAGACCGGAATAGAATGTGATTTAAACCCGACAATTTTGAAGACTTGTATAATATGGGTAAACTAAGCACATTCTGGATTTTGAGATAAAAATGATAAGATTCGACCCGTTTCGGCTAATTTATGCAAACTAGTTACATAAACCGAACCGAACGCGAATAACGCATAATGGGTAACCGAATGAGTCACGAACAGGTTTCCTAAGTTAATATGCTTTAAATATGTTGTGATATCAGTAGGATACCTTCCATTATGCCCAAAACGAGTTTAATCTCAATTTAAGCCCCGTAGGGGTATTTTGGTCATTTAAAAGATTATAAAAGTGATTAATTATAATTCTGAGATTCGGGTCTGAAATAATCAGCAAAACAACTTAATTTAATAGGTTATATCAGTTGGTGATAAGTCTTATATGACAAAATGGTTTTAAACCCATACTATGTGTTTAATACGCGTAAAGAGTCGTTTAAAGCGATTTCCGGGTTATAACAGGAATCTTAGTTTTCTGATCAGGTTATAAAGTAAAAATACTTCATTTATCATATAAATCAGTAGCCAAAGGTTTGGTGTCCAAATGTTATGTAAAACTCATTTTATAAGCAAAAAGGGTATAATCGGTATTTACCGAATCAAGGCAATAACCTTAGGTTATGATCAGTTTAAAAAATAATTAAAAATCTTCAAAAATCTCAAAATATTATATTACATCAGTGGGTAAAAGGTTTGGTGTCAAAAATTGGGTTTAGATAGGCTTTACGCTAATGACGCTGTTTAATTAATAAAAAGCGTTCTAATTACACTATTGAGCATAACTCCTAATCTAGACCTCCAACTGATGTGAAATTTTAGAGACATGTTTATAAATCAGTAACAAAGATTATTGTCCTCTCACATTACCAAAATTCTCGTTTTAAGGTCAAATGAACATATTGGTCAACATTAGGCATTTAACGGAAACATCGGACAATCAACGAGTCAAGTAGTATAATCGCAGAGGGTTATACTATCATACAAGCTGGTCCTAATGGAGCTCTAAGGCATTTATAAATCATGCCAATATGGGTCAGAACTGAAGTCAAAGCAAAAGTCAAAGTTTTGCAACTTTCGGTTCCAAACCGAGCCTAAACAGAAAATTGTCGGATCGAACAAGCTTAGACCAGTTCTTATACTAATTACCAAGTTATATGAGTGATAAAATAGGTTGCATGCCTTCTACATTGCTAATTAGGTGTTAATTCAAAAATTATGTTTCTGTTGACTTTTTATAACAAACTTTGACCCGACAAATGATCTAGTTAGAGCGGGAATCAGAGGGTGCCTTTTTTAGGGTTTATTGCCCACATAATTACCAACTTATAACTACTTTTAGTTTGACTAATCACTGGACCATTAGTGATTAATCGGTAAGTCAAACCTTAATTACGATGGTTTGACTTTAAGCTAATTAATTAAGTAAAACACGATTAAGGAAGGTTAAGGAAGCTTACCGAGGTCTAATGCACGACTAGTGATGTTTAGGGAAGGTTCTTGTGCTCCAGAAATGATCAGAAGTGAAGTTTGAATGAATGATCAAAAAGTTGCAACTTAGTGCTCTATTTATATGGGTTTTAATCTCCCATGATCATGCCAAGCAAGTCTAGGATGGAACCAAGATGCTTACAAGTGCCCCTAGTGCCTAAAAACTAGTTGGGGTCACCCATGGTATGCAAAACAAGGCATTAGAGTCGGTTAAACGGGCTGGACAGGCACCTGTCATGTTTTTCTAGTTCTGGCAGTCGCAGGTGGGCCGCGTAAGGGATGGCCTTACCTTTACGCGGGCCGCGTGAAGGTCATGTCTGGTCAACAATCTTTCAGAAATTGCATTTTTAGTCCCCGATCCTTCTAAAAGTTATTTTAACTTGATTTATTGCGCTTGTAACCCTCTAAATTGATTTCTAAGGACTCCAAGACATAAGCAATCTTTGTGAAGTCCTCGGTCGGCTTTATGGTTACCCGAAAAGCCTTAATTATCAACGTTTATGCTTTTAACCCCTCGCATACGAACGTTAGCATAACTTCCTCATACGGAAACGAAACCTTGTGAAATTTTTACCACTTATTCTAGTGAGCATAATTAATTGTTACAAAGCTTCAGGTTCGCTAAACGGTCACTCAGAGGTGTAATTTAAACATGTTGACACATTTAACCCTTGCGGTTTGTAATCTCTCACTTTCTTCCACAAACGGCTTCATACGATTTATAATTTATTCGTTTAAGGGTATAAACATCGTGTAGGGTTGTTGTAAGGTATATTTATCCGATGTTGACATTTTGAATCCTTTTACACACGAAATTTCTTTGCTTGTCAACTTTAGTCTTTTTAACTTAATCCTTTACACGTTTAAGGTTCAAGACATGTGTCGATATTATATTGGACATGAAATTACGAGGTGTTACATTTGACGATATCCCGAATCTCGCCAATCAATCCCCAAATATAGCGGGAAATAAGCACCGGTTCTGGCGAAGCCAGGGTTGGTACCACTCTCGCATACTCGAAGAATGTCGAAGTATACCCTCGACAGTCTATATCCACCATCCGGTGGTTCAAGAATTTATTCGCCATTTATTCTTTCTCATATTCGGGACAGAATTTTCTTTCTACTAGCCGCTTAAATTCTTCCCAACTCATGGCATAGGCCACATTACTTCCTTTGGCTTGAAGTACCGTATTCCACCATTCTAGCGCCCCTTCTTTAAAAAGATGCGACGTGTACATGACCTTGTCTTCCTCGGCATATTTACTTATTTTAATACTGCTTCGGTTTTCTCTAACCAACGCAGTGCTACAGTTGCCCCTTCATTTCCTGCAAACTCAACAGGTTTACGGGCAATGAATTCCTTGTAAGTGCAACCAGGCGTTGCAGCTTTCATTCTTTTGAGAATTGGGGCTTGCATTACATCATTATCGTTATTATTATTATTACCGCGCGCCTCCATTTACGCTATTACTGAAGTTGTCTTCATGAGTACGTTTGCTAGGAATAATTTGTGGTTCAACTGGATTTCGAGCAGCAACAAGTATTGCTGGAATAGCATTGGCTATTCCTTGAGCAACGATATTCTCGATATCTTGCCTATTCAGAAATTGATCTTCATGATTTTGCTCAGATTGATTCACTTCATTAACGGGTTCATTACCAGCGTTTTCCATCTGGTAATTAATTTATATAAGTGATTAGCATAAAAATAATTAACAACCAAACATAACAAAACAATCGCACATAATCATGTTAACACGTATAGCCAAAATTGTCGATCTTTCGACGTTCGATATTTTATATATTATAATAGGCATCCGTACATACTGGTTATCTTACAAAAGTTTTATTTTGAGTTATTTCACATAATTATATTTTTATGATTATATTATTATTATTAAACACGCATTCTCACAACCACATACTATCCCGTCAGCTGGCACTTCAGAAACGACGTTCACTTTCGTCGTACTTCCATGAGATTCTTTCTCCCACATCTCTAATTCGGTTTCCCGCATCAATCAGCTCCTCGCCATAATGGCGGAGTTCAGCCAAATTCTCGGAGCTCATAGGTGGGTGTAGTGGAGGTTCCGTATCAAATTGGGGGGAAAAGGTATTAGGGTTATTTAGGAGATTTTGAAACTGCCAGTCAGTGGTCCACCACTCCTCCAGCTCTCCTAGAGGTCGGGGGTTAACAAGGGGATCAGAAATAGTAGGTTCCAGATTGACTGGAAGTTGGGCTTCAGCTTGGTAGTTAAAAAGAGTCTCATCGGCAGGTCCGATGAGGTCGCTATTTGCTAGTTGGCGGTCCAGCTCTTCCCAGGGTGGCATTTCTTGTGCTTGCTCTGAACTCTCTCCTATCTCTATTCCCTTGCCTTTATCTTTGGGATCCTCTGTTTTTATAACTTTCTGGGTCGCTGGTTTCTTTCTGCGCACACGCCTCCAACCCACAATTCTTCTTCTCTTCTTTGGCTTGGGTTTCTCCGGTGGCTGGGCTTGAAATTCCATAGGTTCCTCAACGTCGGCACAATAACCGGTAATATAACGCCCGTCTTAATGAATCAAGATCTTAATAATTAAAATACACATTTTAATGCTAAATGTGACTTTACAAAAAAACTTGCCATACTTACATTCCCATATGTTTACAACATTTCAAAAACATATTTGTAAGTGTTTACATAATTCACTTATAACAAAACAAATCCAGATTTGACGCGGAAGCTTAATTTAACGTGTGTTCGGTTCTTGCTCGACGCTTGATCTTCATCCGGGACTCTCGACATTCACCTATGATCAAAACCAACTTAGAAGTCAGTATTGATAGTTAAATAACAAGTACAACAAGGTGGTTGGGTCAAATAATCAAAATAAACAAAATAAACAAAAATTTCAATATTTTACCCCGTTGTCGTTTGACCCGCTTCCTTTTCAAGCCTCCACCTAGCTTGTTAAGCGTCAAACTATCATTATAATTCGTAAGATGGTTAGATTGGTCATTATCAATTATGACTACCCCACCTTACAGGTTTTATGTCAAATTTATCACTCGATCTAGTCATTGGTCGGTTTGACTTTTTAAAGGTCAACTGACTTATCAACATATTCAAATGCACATTTGTTTCATTGAACTCACTTAGGAATTTCATTCGATTCCTTAATGAAATCAAATTTTACTTACTAACTAGTATGTAACATAATTTCAAACATCCGCGACATGAATTTAGCACCAAATTTCTTTTTGTTATACGAAAACTCATCTTATGACAAGTATGTTTACATACTCGAATTCATAATTGTTCAAGTACTTCTATATTACTACCATCCATGATGGTTTTGAACCCTAGTCTATTATAAACTTACTCAAACTGTCAACTTTATCACCAATTTATCACGCTAATTCAAGACTTCATCATATTTTCATAAACCCATTTACCTCATACAAGGTAAATACTTCAATTACAAGTTTATGGCACAAATTTAACAAGTTTGCACCTAGGGTTTTGTTTCTAGACTTAAACCCACATCAATTTCACTAAAACATTAAATTTTCATACAAGAATTTCATTCGTGCATGATTATCAAAATTCCAAAATATCACCAAATCATAATTTTTGACATATCTTACGATCCCCTTGTCTTGGTGATCGCGAATTTAGTAAGAGCCCCAAATTCCTAGCTTGTTTTCCCTCTGATTTTGATCAAATTGTGAGTTTAGGGTTCAAGAAGGAACCCCTTTCTTGCTCTGTCTAAACATCGACCAGAACACACACACCTTGTGTATGTTTTGAGTCAAATTTTCTTTTTATTAATTTCACTTTCAGTTTTGTCCATTATAGCCCCTCTATTTTCCAAAGTTTATAAAGGAAAGGTTAATTAGTCAAGTTCTTTTATTGTCTACAACATATAATTAACTAGGTCAATTATTCCTAGTTACCGAATGGGTTCGGGAAGTTATAACCCATTTTACTTTAAGTCCCGTTAACTCGGGACTTCTATATACTTTGTTTTTTCCAAAAGTATTTACCCTCCTTTTAATTAACATCAAGTTCATTTATTCAAATTCTAATATTTACCGGGTTAGTAATTTTTTTTACCACTAATGGTATTTTACCCATCTTTACTATTAATGTGGTTTGATTACCAAACCCGTTTTTGGGGTGTTACAAGTCTACCCCCTTAAGGAGGTTTCGTCCCCGAAACCATTTCCATGTAGTTCATTAGATTTATACCTAATGCATTTGGTCTCCATAATCTTTCGAGCGTTATTCATACCTTAACCATTTGTTAGTATTACCAGAATAGTATGGTAATATCTTTTGGGTTACAAAACATATGCGTATAACCTTATAGCTTTACCCTTCAATCGTGATTTTGCTCGATGTGACTTCCTGACACTTCGTCTTATGATCGCCTAGTGTAGGCGATTAATGCTCTTCGTGAGTAAGGCCTCATGGATCGTCAATTTCGTTTCATACTCATTTACCTTTATTATTTTACTTGACCGAGACGCCATTTGGTCACTCGGTCATATCAATTTGTCACTAATCTCTTTTCCACGCGAATCTTATAGTGATAAGCGCATTGGACAAGTTGTTAAATTTTAAAAATTGACCTTAACCGATCTTGCTGGTTAGACTTATCGATCTTCGGTTACCTTATACCCCACTGCTCGGGTATACTATCATTGCCTTTCCCCGAGGCTTACACGTATTTATGACCCCTAATTCCGTAGCTCGTGCTACAATGGGGTCCTGCTTTCTGATATGTTTAAGTTCATAACAATCTTTTATGTTTTCGAAACTTTCCTTTCGAATTTACCGTCTTACACCTATTGGTGTCAAGACTTGTTCCTTTCTAATGGTAATCGTTTCCCAATCAACCTCATATTGTTTATGTTTGGTAAAACGTTGTTTTTAACTAAAACTGAATTTTAGTTAACATTTTATCTTTAATTTATGTCAAACAGTTCAGACAACTTGACATTTATTCTTTTACAGTCCTTATTTTACGCGGGGACTCTTAAATGTTTTCCTCGCTTTACACTATTGACCCGTAGGTTCTTTCACTTAGCCTCATTGGCTATTTCTTTCGATTTTTACCCTTTTAAGGTGAGACCTCAACAGTTCGTTTCTTTCCGTTTATGACCCAAGGGTCTTCTTGGTCCCGTAGACCTCAACTCTACTTTTCAACCCCGTAGGTTATGATGATCCCACAGATCATCTTTTATTCGTGTTTATATTCAAATATATATATATATATACATATATAGCTTCAAAACATCCTTTGTTATGTTTGGAATCGTTTATTTTTGCTTTTGAACTTTAGTTGACCTTGGCCGTAGTCTAAGGTTTCGTTCGTTTACTTCCGGACTATTTTTTCCGATTTTTATGACTCTTTACGTCATCTACACGTCGATTTGTTCTACGCTTACCATTATCTGGTTCTCACATGTATTTCTTTGCAAGCCTCTACCCGGGTTCTTTTACCTTAGGGTTCTTAGCGCCCATAACCCCTTGCATAGGTTTATTAATATTTCGCGCTTTTATTTATTCAGTTCGCGCTTACTTTCATTAGCAAGCGTTATTCTTTATTTATTTCATTTGACTTGTTCGTGTGAAATTTTATCACTTATGGATGTCAAACTTCATTCTTTGTTCGACCCGTCCAACTTTAAAATAGTTGAACATAATTTATCAAAATTTCTATTTACATCATCTTGTCGTCTTTTAGTCATGACTCAAAACCCGAGTCTTTTGACTTTCCATCCGAGTTCCCGCTTCTCGGTCTACGTATGTGTTTAAATCCTTACCCATCAACCGGGTGTTTTACCGAAGTCGTTATTATTGCAACCCTTCCGGTATGCATTAAGACTTCGCTTCGATTTATTTGGTCGTCTTAGCGAAATCCATCGCTTTTATTCGACCATGTCTTTTATTCTTTATATGACCATCCTTGACGGCATTATAGATTATGAGTGACGATTATCATTGTCATCATTTCTTTACTACGACCAAAGTTAATAACTTTGATTATCTTTTTCGCGTGGGCAATACCTTCGCTTTTATGATCCGGCGGATCATCTATACCTTGGTTTTACTTGCCCATTTTGTCAACCATGGCTCTTTCGTCCCTTCTCTCGGGCTCATTATTCTAATGTAATACGCTTCCATCACCCGGGTTGCGTTTACATTATTCTCAAGTATTTTGCTCATTTGATTCATTTGGGTACTTTTAATGTGTCATTTACCCTGTCCTTACTACATCGGATGTAAGTATGTCCATCATAAAAGTTCATGGTACCACGTGTTCACTACTTACTTGGCCAGAGTAAGCGATCAACACCTGATATACATGACCTTTTATAATTTTCACATTACACCCCATGTAAGTAACGCCTCTACTTAGTTTTCTTGGAAATAATATTCTGGACAGGTATTCTATTCAGGGTTTCCAAGGTTTTAATTTATATGTGCAACAATCATTCTCTACATGTTTGTTGCATATTTCTATTTGTGCAATTAAATTTAAAATGTGCACCTGGTAATGTTTGCCCTAACGGGCTTCTTTTGCCGTTAACCTTGTTCGCGATCACTACGCGATTTAGATTCTTGATGAGTATGCTCTGCTTGTCATACATCGGACCGTTCCATCGTCATATCCATAATTCGTCCAACTCTCGTCATCTTCAGATGCGAGTGTCATTCAATTAAAACATTCACAAAAGTTAGTAATGTCGACATCAATAATCGCCCGTATTATAATACAAGGCTTTTCCTCTATACGTGTCAACACACGTAATTTCGTTGACTATATCTATCCTTTATCGATTTGATTGGTGTAACGTGTATTACACGATAACCCTATGTGTTGTTCTCAACACGTTAATCATACTAAACCATTACTATATACATGTACTTACCGGATTTGCGATCAAGCCTCGAACCGAACACTTTATTCTTTTAACCTTGAGCTCTGATTACCAACTTATAACACCCGTCTTAATGAATCAAGATTTTAATAATTAAAATACACATTTTAATGCTAAATGTGACTTTACAAAAAAAACTTGTCATACTTACATTCCCATATGTTTACAACATTTCAAAAACATATTTGTAAGTGTTTACATAATTCACTTATAACAAAACAAATCCAGATTTGACGCGGAAGCTTAATTTAACGTGTGTTCGGTTCTTGCTCGACGCTTGATCTTCATCCGGGACTCTCGACATTCACCTATGATCAAAACCAACTTAGAAGTCAGTATTGATAGTTAAATAACAAGTACAACAAGGTGGTTGGGTCAAATAATCAAAATAAACAAAATAAACAAAAATTTCATTATTTTACCCCGTCGTCGTTTGACCCGCTTCCTTTTCAAGCCTCCACCTAGCTTGTTAAGCGTCAAACTATCATTATAATTCGTAAGATGGTTAGATTGGTCATTATCAATTATGACTACCCCACCTTACAGGTTTTATGTCAAATTTATCACTCGATCTAGTCATTGGTCGGTTTGACTTTTTAAAGGTCAACTGACTTATCAACATATTCAAATGCACATTTGTTTCATTGAACTCACTTAGGAATTTCATTCGATTCCTTAATGAAATCAAATTTTACTTACTAACTAGTATGTAACATAATTTCAAACATCCGCGACATGAATTTAGCACCAAATTTCTTTTTGTTATACGAAAACTCATCTTATGACAAGTATGTTTACATACTCGAATTCATAATTGTTCAAGTACTTCTATATTACTACCATCCATGATGGTTTTGAACCCTAGTCTATTATAAACTTACTCAAACTGTCAACTTTATCACCAATTTATCACGCTAATTCAAGACTTCATCATATTTTCATAAACCCATTTACCTCATACAAGGTAAATACTTCAATTACAAGTTTATGGCACAAATTTAACAAGTTTGCACCTAGGGTTTTGTTTCTAGACTTAAACCCACATCAATTTCACTAAAACATTAAATTTTCATACAAGAATTTCATTCGTGCATGATTATCAAAATTCCAAAATATCACCAAATCATAATTTTTGACATATCTTACGATCCCCTTGTCTTGGTGATCGCGAATTTAGTAAGAGCCCCAAATTCCTAGCTTGTTTTCCCTCTGATTTTGATCAAATTGTGAGTTTAGGGTTCAAGAAGGAACCCCTTTCTTGCTCTGTCTAAACATCGACCAGAACACACACACCTTGTGTATGTTTTGAGTCAAATTTTCTTTTTATTAATTTCACTTTCAGTTTTGTCCATTATAGCCCCTCTATTTTCCAAAGTTTATAAAGGAAAGGTTAATTAGTCAAGTTCTTTTATTGTCTACAACATATAATTAACTAGGTCAATTATTCCTAGTTACCGAATGGGTTCGGGAAGTTATAACCCATTTTACTTTAAGTCCCGTTAACTCGGGACTTCTATATACTTTGTTTTTTCCAAAAGTATTTACCCTCCTTTTAATTAACATCAAGTTCATTTATTCAAATTCTAATATTTACCGGGTTAGTAATTTTTTTTACCACTAACGGTATTTTACCCATCTTTACTATTAATGTGGTTTGATTACCAAACCCGTTTTTGGGGTGTTACAAGTCTACCCCCTTAAGGAGGTTTCGTCCCCGAAACCATTTCCATGTAGTTCATTAGATTTATACCTAATGCATTTGGTCTCCATAATCTTTCGAGCGTTATTCATACCTTAACCATTTGTTAGTATTACCAGAATAGTATGGTAATATCTTTTGGGTTACAAAACATATGCGTATAACCTTATAGCTTTACCCTTCAATCGTGATTTTGCTCGATGTGACTTCCTGACACTTCGTCTTATGATCGCCTAGTGTAGGCGATTAATGCTCTTCGTGAGTAAGGCCTCATGGATCGTCAATTTCGTTTCATACTCATTTACCTTTATTATTTTACTTGACCGAGACGCCATTTGGTCACTCGGTCATATCAATTTGTCACTAATCTCTTTTCCACGCGAATCTTATAGTGATAAGCGCATTGGACAAGTTGTTAAATTTTAAAAATTGACCTTAACCGATCTTGCTGGTTAGACTTATCGATCTTCGGTTACCTTATACCCCACTGCTCGGGTATACTATCATTGCCTTTCCCCGAGGCTTACACGTATTTATGACCCCTAATTCCGTAGCTCGTGCTACAATGGGGTCCTGCTTTCTGATATGTTTAAGTTCATAACAATCTTTTATGTTTTCGAAACTTTCCTTTCGAATTTACCGTCTTACACCTATTGGTGTCAAGACTTGTTCCTTTCTAATGGTAATCGTTTCCCAATCAACCTCATATTGTTTATGTTTGGTAAAACGTTGTTTTTAACTAAAACTGAATTTTAGTTAACATTTTATCTTTAATTTATGTCAAACAGTTCAGACAACTTGACATTTATTCTTTTACAGTCCTTATTTTACGCGGGGACTCTTAAATGTTTTCCTCGCTTTACACTATTGACCCGTAGGTTCTTTCACTTAGCCTCATTGGCTATTTCTTTCGATTTTTACCCTTTTAAGGTGAGACCTCAACAGTTCGTTTCTTTCCGTTTATGACCCAAGGGTCTTCTTGGTCCCGTAGACCTCAACTCTACTTTTCAACCCCGTAGGTTATGATGATCCCACAGATCATCTTTTATTCGTGTTTATATTCAAATATATATATATATATACATATATAGCTTCAAAACATCCTTTGTTATGTTTGGAATCGTTTATTTTTGCTTTTGAACTTTAGTTGACCTTGGCCGTAGTCTAAGGTTTCGTTCGTTTACTTCCGGACTATTTTTTCCGATTTTTATGACTCTTTACGTCATCTACACGTCGATTTGTTCTACGCTTACCATTATCTGGTTCTCACATGTATTTCTTTGCAAGCCTCTACCCGGGTTCTTTTACCTTAGGGTTCTTAGCGCCCATAACCCCTTGCATAGGTTTATTAATATTTCGCGCTTTTATTTATTCAGTTCGCGCTTACTTTCATTAGCAAGCGTTATTCTTTATTTATTTCATTTGACTTGTTCGTGTGAAATTTTATCACTTATGGATGTCAAACTTCATTCTTTGTTCGACCCGTCCAACTTTAAAATAGTTGAACATAATTTATCAAAATTTCTATTTACATCATCTTGTCGTCTTTTAGTCATGACTCAAAACCCGAGTCTTTTGACTTTCCATCCGAGTTCCCGCTTCTCGGTCTACGTATGTGTTTAAATCCTTACCCATCAACCGGGTGTTTTACCGAAGTCGTTATTATTGCAACCCTTCCGGTATGCATTAAGACTTCGCTTCGATTTATTTGGTCGTCTTAGCGAAATCCATCGCTTTTATTCGACCATGTCTTTTATTCTTTATATGACCATCCTTGACGGCATTATAGATTATGAGTGACGATTATCATTGTCATCATTTCTTTACTACGACCAAAGTTAATAACTTTGATTATCTTTTTCGCGTGGGCAATTCCTTCGCTTTTATGATCCGGCGGATCATCTATACCTTGGTTTTACTTGCCCATTTTGTCAACCATGGCTCTTTCGTCCCTTCTCTCGGGCTCATTATTCTAATGTAATACGCTTCCATCACCCGGGTTGCGTTTACATTATTCTCAAGTATTTTGCTCATTTGATTCATTTGGGTACTTTTAATGTGTCATTTACCCTGTCCTTACTACATCGGATGTAAGTATGTCCATCATAAAAGTTCATGGTACCACGTGTTCACTACTTACTTGGCCAGAGTAAGCGATCAACACCTGATATACATGACCTTTTATAATTTTCACATTACACCCCATGTAAGTAACGCCTCTACTTAGTTTTCTTGGAAATAATATTCTGGACAGGTATTCTATTCAGGGTTTCCAAGGTTTTAATTTATATGTGCAACAATCATTCTCTACATGTTTGTTGCATATTTCTATTTGTGCAATTAAATTTAAAATGTGCACCTGGTAATGTTTGCCCTAACGGGCTTCTTTTGCCGTTAACCTTGTTCGCGATCACTACGCGATTTAGATTCTTGATGAGTATGCTCTGCTTGTCATACATCGGACCGTTCCATCGTCATATCCATAATTCGTCCAACTCTCGTCATCTTCAGATGCGAGTGTCATTCAATTAAAACATTCACAAAAGTTAGTAATGTCGACATCAATAATCGCCCGTATTATAATACAAGGCTTTTCCTCTATACGTGTCAACACACGTAATTTCGTTGACTATATCTATCCTTTATCGATTTGATTGGTGTAACGTGTATTACACGATAACCCTATGTGTTGTTCTCAACACGTTAATCATACTAAACCATTACTATATACATGTACTTACCGGATTTGCGATCAAGCCTCGAACCGAACACTTTATTCTTTTAACCTTGAGCTCTGATTACCAACTTATAACACCCGTCTTAATGAATCAAGATTTTAATAATTAAAATACACATTTTAATGCTAAATGTGACTTTACAAAAAAAACTTGTCATACTTACATTCCCATATGTTTACAACATTTCAAAAACATATTTGTAAGTGTTTACATAATTCACTTATAACAAAACAAATCCAGATTTGACGCGGAAGCTTAATTTAACGTGTGTTCGGTTCTTGCTCGACGCTTGATCTTCATCCGGGACTCTCGACATTCACCTATGATCAAAACCAACTTAGAAGTCAGTATTGATAGTTAAATAACAAGTACAACAAGGTGGTTGGGTCAAATAATCAAAATAAACAAAATAAACAAAAATTTCATTATTTTACCCCGTCGTCGTTTGACCCGCTTCCTTTTCAAGCCTCCACCTAGCTTGTTAAGCGTCAAACTATCATTATAATTCGTAAGATGGTTAGATTGGTCATTATCAATTATGACTACCCCACCTTACAGGTTTTATGTCAAATTTATCACTCGATCTAGTCATTGGTCGGTTTGACTTTTTAAAGGTCAACTGACTTATCAACATATTCAAATGCACATTTGTTTCATTGAACTCACTTAGGAATTTCATTCGATTCCTTAATGAAATCAAATTTTACTTACTAACTAGTATGTAACATAATTTCAAACATCCGCGACATGAATTTAGCACCAAATTTCTTTTTGTTATACGAAAACTCATCTTATGACAAGTATGTTTACATACTCGAATTCATAATTGTTCAAGTACTTCTATATTACTACCATCCATGATGGTTTTGAACCCTAGTCTATTATAAACTTACTCAAACTGTCAACTTTATCACCAATTTATCACGCTAATTCAAGACTTCATCATATTTTCATAAACCCATTTACCTCATACAAGGTAAATACTTCAATTACAAGTTTATGGCACAAATTTAACAAGTTTGCACCTAGGGTTTTGTTTCTAGACTTAAACCCACATCAATTTCACTAAAACATTAAATTTTCATACAAGAATTTCATTCGTGCATGATTATCAAAATTCCAAAATATCACCAAATCATAATTTTTGACATATCTTACGATCCCCTTGTCTTGGTGATCGCGAATTTAGTAAGAGCCCCAAATTCCTAGCTTGTTTTCCCTCTGATTTTGATCAAATTGTGAGTTTAGGGTTCAAGAAGGAACCCCTTTCTTGCTCTGTCTAAACATCGACCAGAACACACACACCTTGTGTATGTTTTGAGTCAAATTTTCTTTTTATTAATTTCACTTTCAGTTTTGTCCATTATAGCCCCTCTATTTTCCAAAGTTTATAAAGGAAAGGTTAATTAGTCAAGTTCTTTTATTGTCTACAACATATAATTAACTAGGTCAATTATTCCTAGTTACCGAATGGGTTCGGGAAGTTATAACCCATTTTACTTTAAGTCCCGTTAACTCGGGACTTCTATATACTTTGTTTTTTCCAAAAGTATTTACCCTCCTTTTAATTAACATCAAGTTCATTTATTCAAATTCTAATATTTACCGGGTTAGTAATTTTTTTTACCACTAACGGTATTTTACCCATCTTTACTATTAATGTGGTTTGATTACCAAACCCGTTTTTGGGGTGTTACAAGTCTACCCCCTTAAGGAGGTTTCGTCCCCGAAACCATTTCCATGTAGTTCATTAGATTTATACCTAATGCATTTGGTCTCCATAATCTTTCGAGCGTTATTCATACCTTAACCATTTGTTAGTATTACCAGAATAGTATGGTAATATCTTTTGGGTTACAAAACATATGCGTATAACCTTATAGCTTTACCCTTCAATCGTGATTTTGCTCGATGTGACTTCCTGACACTTCGTCTTATGATCGCCTAGTGTAGGCGATTAATGCTCTTCGTGAGTAAGGCCTCATGGATCGTCAATTTCGTTTCATACTCATTTACCTTTATTATTTTACTTGACCGAGACGCCATTTGGTCACTCGGTCATATCAATTTGTCACTAATCTCTTTTCCACGCGAATCTTATAGTGATAAGCGCATTGGACAAGTTGTTAAATTTTAAAAATTGACCTTAACCGATCTTGCTGGTTAGACTTATCGATCTTCGGTTACCTTATACCCCACTGCTCGGGTATACTATCATTGCCTTTCCCCGAGGCTTACACGTATTTATGACCCCTAATTCCGTAGCTCGTGCTACAATGGGGTCCTGCTTTCTGATATGTTTAAGTTCATAACAATCTTTTATGTTTTCGAAACTTTCCTTTCGAATTTACCGTCTTACACCTATTGGTGTCAAGACTTGTTCCTTTCTAATGGTAATCGTTTCCCAATCAACCTCATATTGTTTATGTTTGGTAAAACGTTGTTTTTAACTAAAACTGAATTTTAGTTAACATTTTATCTTTAATTTATGTCAAACAGTTCAGACAACTTGACATTTATTCTTTTACAGTCCTTATTTTACGCGGGGACTCTTAAATGTTTTCCTCGCTTTACACTATTGACCCGTAGGTTCTTTCACTTAGCCTCATTGGCTATTTCTTTCGATTTTTACCCTTTTAAGGTGAGACCTCAACAGTTCGTTTCTTTCCGTTTATGACCCAAGGGTCTTCTTGGTCCCGTAGACCTCAACTCTACTTTTCAACCCCGTAGGTTATGATGATCCCACAGATCATCTTTTATTCGTGTTTATATTCAAATATATATATATATATACATATATAGCTTCAAAACATCCTTTGTTATGTTTGGAATCGTTTATTTTTGCTTTTGAACTTTAGTTGACCTTGGCCGTAGTCTAAGGTTTCGTTCGTTTACTTCCGGACTATTTTTTCCGATTTTTATGACTCTTTACGTCATCTACACGTCGATTTGTTCTACGCTTACCATTATCTGGTTCTCACATGTATTTCTTTGCAAGCCTCTACCCGGGTTCTTTTACCTTAGGGTTCTTAGCGCCCATAACCCCTTGCATAGGTTTATTAATATTTCGCGCTTTTATTTATTCAGTTCGCGCTTACTTTCATTAGCAAGCGTTATTCTTTATTTATTTCATTTGACTTGTTCGTGTGAAATTTTATCACTTATGGATGTCAAACTTCATTCTTTGTTCGACCCGTCCAACTTTAAAATAGTTGAACATAATTTATCAAAATTTCTATTTACATCATCTTGTCGTCTTTTAGTCATGACTCAAAACCCGAGTCTTTTGACTTTCCATCCGAGTTCCCGCTTCTCGGTCTACGTATGTGTTTAAATCCTTACCCATCAACCGGGTGTTTTACCGAAGTCGTTATTATTGCAACCCTTCCGGTATGCATTAAGACTTCGCTTCGATTTATTTGGTCGTCTTAGCGAAATCCATCGCTTTTATTCGACCATGTCTTTTATTCTTTATATGACCATCCTTGACGGCATTATAGATTATGAGTGACGATTATCATTGTCATCATTTCTTTACTACGACCAAAGTTAATAACTTTGATTATCTTTTTCGCGTGGGCAATACCTTCGCTTTTATGATCCGGCGGATCATCTATACCTTGGTTTTACTTGCCCATTTTGTCAACCATGGCTCTTTCGTCCCTTCTCTCGGGCTCATTATTCTAATGTAATACGCTTCCATCACCCGGGTTGCGTTTACATTATTCTCAAGTATTTTGCTCATTTGATTCATTTGGGTACTTTTAATGTGTCATTTACCCTGTCCTTACTACATCGGATGTAAGTATGTCCATCATAAAAGTTCATGGTACCACGTGTTCACTACTTACTTGGCCAGAGTAAGCGATCAACACCTGATATACATGACCTTTTATAATTTTCACATTACACCCCATGTAAGTAACGCCTCTACTTAGTTTTCTTGGAAATAATATTCTGGACAGGTATTCTATTCAGGGTTTCCAAGGTTTTAATTTATATGTGCAACAATCATTCTCTACATGTTTGTTGCATATTTCTATTTGTGCAATTAAATTTAAAATGTGCACCTGGTAATGTTTGCCCTAACGGGCTTCTTTTGCCGTTAACCTTGTTCGCGATCACTACGCGATTTAGATTCTTGATGAGTATGCTCTGCTTGTCATACATCGGACCGTTCCATCGTCATATCCATAATTCGTCCAACTCTCGTCATCTTCAGATGCGAGTGTCATTCAATTAAAACATTCACAAAAGTTAGTAATGTCGACATCAATAATCGCCCGTATTATAATACAAGGCTTTTCCTCTATACGTGTCAACACACGTAATTTCGTTGACTATATCTATCCTTTATCGATTTGATTGGTGTAACGTGTATTACACGATAACCCTATGTGTTGTTCTCAACACGTTAATCATACTAAACCATTACTATATACATGTACTTACCGGATTTGCGATCAAGCCTCGAACCGAACACTTTATTCTTTTAACCTTGAGCTCTGATTACCAACTTATAACACCCGTCTTAATGAATCAAGATTTTAATAATTAAAATACACATTTTAATGCTAAATGTGACTTTACAAAAAAAACTTGTCATACTTACATTCCCATATGTTTACAACATTTCAAAAACATATTTGTAAGTGTTTACATAATTCACTTATAACAAAACAAATCCAGATTTGACGCGGAAGCTTAATTTAACGTGTGTTCGGTTCTTGCTCGACGCTTGATCTTCATCCGGGACTCTCGACATTCACCTATGATCAAAACCAACTTAGAAGTCAGTATTGATAGTTAAATAACAAGTACAACAAGGTGGTTGGGTCAAATAATCAAAATAAACAAAATAAACAAAAATTTCATTATTTTACCCCGTCGTCGCGCGCCACGGCAAATGCCTTTGGCCGTGGCGCAACGCCACGGCTTCAATTCGACAGAATGTGTGATGCTGGTGCTGCATATTTGCCCAGCTAAGTTTTAACCAAAACCTAGCTTCAAAATGGCATAACTTTTTATCTAGACCTTCGTTTTACGCGATTCTTTTTCCCACGCGACCGTAATTCGATTCTCCATCATATGGAGTTATAATTCAACATTCAAACTAATAAAATTCCAACTTTTTAAGCATTCGACTTATTATTCAAAATCAACATTTTGACCCGTTTCTATTTAAAACCACCAACTTGTTTCTCAAACAACCAAATACATACATCAATGTATTTAACTCAAGATCTCTAGCTCGGGTTTATAATTCTTATGAATTATGCTATTAGTACGCAAGCTATGCACATAAATCCGTTTTGACCCGTTTAGGGGATTTAAGCAATTTAGTAAAAAACTATCTCATTTCTTTTCACACTTCGCGATTTCATTTTTGAAGTATCTACCTATATTCCATAATCGCCATACAAGTTCCTAAATAACCCATATGGGTCATTTGCCTAATTTACCCATCAAGGGCTTTTTGGTCAATTTTAGTCCTTCATTTATGACGAAGGACTTTCACTAATATTTGACCAAAATAACGGTTTTTAAGTATAATTCTAAATATGCGTACCTGGCCCGGGTCAACAAATAGACCCTATTTATACCTTTCTTTTATTATCACAAATTCTATGGCGACGCAATCATCCGAATTGCTAATCGTTCCTGTTAATCATAAGACTCGACAACCACATTTGTCGATATTGTCAAATGGTGTTACCACCACTATTTGACCCGTTTGGCCTATATGGCCAAACCTTTACATGTGTAGCAAAAACATGGTTTTTAGTTACCAATCTGCCCATCCGACCCATTTTGGATTTTCCTTTCGTTAGATCCCTCTCCTTACTTATTTAGCCCATTTTGGCTTACGCCATGAGTACCGTTTTAACTTTGGTTTACATTAGTCAACACTTGACCAAATTCCATTTTTACCCTTTTTCTTAATGTTAGATTACACTACAAGGTAATCTTATCGAAAACTCATAATTCCTTAGTCCTTTCATGACCAATTTACCATTTCACCATTTTTACCATAACCCATGGTTTTTATTGTTTATATTAGTCCGACCCGCATCAATTGCGTCGGTAATCGATGTTTCCCATATTATCTTTATCGTATTTATACTCATAAAATAAACAAATATTCTACAAGGGGGTGTAAGTTTCACTTACCTTGCATTCCGAAACACGCTTTTCCTTCATACTTGATTCGTTTGACCCGCTTCCTTTTCAAGCCTCCACCTAGCTTGTTAAGCGTCAAACTATCATTATAATTCGTAAGATGGTTAGATTGGTCATTATCAATTATGACTACCCCACCTTACAGGTTTTATGTCAAATTTATCACTCGATCTAGTCATTGGTCGGTTTGACTTTTTAAAGGTCAACTGACTTATCAACATATTCAAATGCACATTTGTTTCATTGAACTCACTTAGGAATTTCATCCGATTCCTTAATGAAATCAAATTTTACTTACTAACTAGTATGTAACATGATTTCAAACATCCGCGACATGAATTTAGCACCAAATTTCTTTTTGTTATATGAAAACTCATCTTATGACAAGTATGTTTACATACTCGAATTCATAATTGTTCAAGTACTTCTATATTACTACCATCCATGATGGTTTTGAACCCTAGTCTATTATAAACTTACTCAAATTGTCAACTTTATCACCAATTTATCACTCTAATTCAAGACTTCATCATATTTTCATAAACCCATTTACCTCATACAAGGTAAATACTTCAATTACAAGTTTATGGCACAAATTTAACAAGTTTGCACCTAGGGTTTTGTTTCTAGACTTAAAACCACATCAATTTCACTAAAACATTAAATTTTCATACAAGAATTTCATTCGTGCATGATTATCAAAATTCCAAAATATCACCAAATCATAATTTTTGACATACCTTACGATCCCCTTGTCTTGGTGATCGCGAATTTAGTAAAGGCCCCAAATTCCTAGCTTGTTTTCCCTCTGATTTTGATCAAATTGTGAGTTTAGGGTTCAAGAAGGAACCCCTTTCTTGCTCTGTCTAAACATCGACCAGAACACACACACCTTGTGTGTGTTTTGAGTCAAATTTTCTTTTTATTAATTTCACTTTCAGTTTTATCCATTATAGCCCCTCTATTTTCCAAAGTTTATAAAGGAAAGCTTAATTAGTCAAGTTCCTTTATTGTCTACAACATATAATTAACTAGGTTAATTATTCCTAGTTACCGAATGGGTTCGGGAAGTTATAACCCATTTTACTTTAAGTCTCGTTAACTCGGGATTTCTATATACTTTGTTTTTTCCAAAAGTATTTACCCTCCTTTTAATTAACATCAAGTTCATTTATTCAAATTCTAATATTTACCGGGTTAATAATTTTTTTACCACTAACGGTATTTTACCCATCTTTACTATTAATGTGGTTTGATTACCAAACCCGTTTTTGGGGTGTTACAAGTCTACCTCCTTAAGGAGGTTTCGTCCCCGAAACCTTTTCCATGTAGTTCATTAGATTTATACCTAATGCATTTGGTCTCCATAATCTTTCGAGCGTTATTCATACCTTAACCATTTGTTAGTATTACCAGAATAGTATGGTAATATCTTTTGGGTTACAAAACATATGCGTATAACCTTATACCTTATAGCTTTACCCTTCAATCGTGCTTTTGCTCGATGTGACTTCCCGACACTTCGTCTTATGATCGCCTAGTGTAGGCGATTAATGCTCTTCGTGAGTAAGGCCTCATGGATCATCAATTTCGTTTCATACTCATTTACCTTTATTATTTTACTTGACCGAGACGCCATTTGGTCACTCGGTCATATCAATTTGTCACTAATCTCTTTTCCACGCGAATCTTATAGTGATAAGCGCATTGGACAAGTTGTTAAATTTTAAAAATTGACCTTAACCGATCTTGCTGGTTAGACTTATCGATCTTCGGTTACCTTATACCCCACTGCTCGGGTATACTATCATTGCCTTTCCTCGAGGCTTACAAGTATTTATGACCCCTAATTCCGTAGCTCGTGCTACAATGGGGTCCTGCTTTCTGATATGTTTAAGTTCATAACAATCTTTTATGTTTTCGAAACTTTCCTTTCGAATTTACCGTCTTACACCTATTGGTGTCAAGACTTGTTCCTTTCTAATGGTAATAGTTTCCCAATCAACCTCATATTGTTTATGTTTGGTAAAACGTTGTTTTTAACTAAAACTGAATTTTAGTTAACATTTTATCTTTAATTTATGTCAAACAGTTCTGACAACTTGACATTTATTCTTTTACAGTCCTTATTTTACACGGGGACTCTTAAATGTTTTCCTCGCTGTACACTATTGACCCGTAGGTTCTTTCACTTAGCCTCATTGGCTATTTCTTTCGATTTTTACCCTTTTAAGGTGAGACCTCAACAGTTCGTTTCTTTCTGTTTATGACCCAAGGGTCTTCTTGGTCCCGTAGACCTCAACTCTACTTTTCAACCCCGTAGGTTATGATGATCCCACAGATCATCTTTTATTCGTGTTTATATTCAAATGTATATATATATACATATATAGCTTCAAAACATCCTTTGTTATGTTTGGAATCGTTTATTTTTGCTTTTGAACTTTAGTTGACCTTGGTCGTAGTCTAAGGTTTCGTTCGTTTACTTCCGGACTATTTTTTCCGATTTTTATGACTCTTTACGTCATCTACACGTCGATTTGTTCTACGCTTACCATTATCTGGTTCTCACATGTATTTTCTTTGCAACTCTCTACCCGGGTTCTTTTACCTTAGGGTTCTTAGCGCCCATAACCCCTTGCATAGGTTTATTAATATTTCGCGCTTTTATTTATTCAGTTCGCGCTTACTTTCATTAGCAAGCGTTATTCTTTATTTATTTCATTTGACTTGTTCGTGTGAAATTTTATCACTTATGGATGTCAAACTTCATTCCTTGTTCGACCCGTCCAACTTTAAAATAGTTGAACATAATTTATCAAAATTTCTATTTACATCATCTTGTCGTCTTTTAGTCATGACTCAAAACCCGAGTCTTTTGACTTTCCATCCGAGTTCCCGCTTCTCGGTCTACGTATGTGTTTAAATCCTTACCCATCAACCGGGTGTTTTACCAAAGTCGTTATTATTGCAACCCTTCCGGTATGCATTAAGACTTCGCTTCGATTTATTTGGTCGTCTTAGCGAAATCCATCGCTTTTATTCGACCAGGTCTTTTATTCTTTATATGACCATCCTTGACGGCATTATAGATTATGAGTGACGATTATCATCGTCATCATTTCTTTACTACGACCAAAGTTAATAACTTTGATTATCTTTTTCGCGTGGGCAATACCTTCGCCTTTATGATCCGGCGGATCATCTATACTTTGGTTTTACTTGCCCATTTTGTCAACCATAGCTCTTTCGTCCCTTCTCTCGGGCTCATTATTCAAATGTAATACGCTTCCATCACCCGGGTTGCGTTTACATTATTCTTAAGTATTTTGCTCATTTGATTCATTTGGGTACTTTTAATTTGTTCCATTTACCCTGTCCTTACTACATCGGATGTAAGTATGTCCATCATAAAAGTTCATGGTACCACGTGTTCACTACTTACTTGGCCAGAGTAAGCGATCAACACCTGATATACATGACCTTTTATAATTTTCACATTACACCCCATGTAAGTAACGCCTCTACTTAGTTTTCTTGGAAATAATATTCTGGACATGTATTCTATTCAGGGTTTCCAAGGTTTTAATTTATATGTGCAACAATCATTCTCTACATGTTTGTTGCATATTTCTATTTGTGTAATTAAATTTAAAATGTGCACCTGGTAATGCTTGCCCTAACGGGCTTCTTTTGCCGTTAACCTTGTTCGCGATCACTACGCAATTTAGATTCTTGATGAGTATGCTCTGCTTGTCATACATCGGACCGTTCCCTCGTCATATCCGTAATTCGTCCAACTCTCGTCATCTTCAGATGCGAGTGTCATTCAATTAAAACATTCACAAAAGTTAGTAATGTCGACATCAATAATCGCCCGTATTATAATACAAGGCTTTTCCTCTATACGTGTCAACACACATAATTTCGTTGACTATATCTATCCTTTATCGATTTGATTGGTGTAACGTGTATTACACGATAACCCTATGTGTTGTTCTCAACACGTTAATCATACTAAACCATTACTATATACATGTACTAACCGGATTTGCGATCAAGCCTCGAACCGAACACTTTATTCTTTTAACCTTGAGCTCTGATTACCAACTTATAACGCCCGTCTTAATGAATCAAGATTTTAATAATTAAAATACACATTTTAATGCTAAATGTGACTTTACAAAAAAAAACTTGTCATACTTACATTCCCATATGTTTACAACATTTCAAAAACATATTTGTAAGTGTTTACATAATTCACTTATAACAAAACAAATCCAGATTTGACGCAGAAGCTTAATTTAACGTGTGTTCGGTTCTTGCTCGACGCTTGATCTTCATCCGGGACTCTCGACATTCACCTATGATCAAAACCAACTTAGAAGTCAGTTTTGATAGTTAAATAACAAGTACAACAAGGTAGTTGGGTCAAATAATCAAAATAAACAAAAATTTCATTATTTTAACCCGTCGTCGCGCGCCACGGCAAATGCCTTTGGCCGTGGCGCAACGCCACGGCTTCAATTCGACAGAATGTGTGATGCTGGTGCTGCATATTTGCCCAGCTACGTTTTAACCAAAACCTAGCTTCAAAATGGCATAACTTTTGATCTAGACCTCCGTTTTACGCGATTCTTTTTCCCACGCGACCGTAATTCGATTCTCCATCATATGGAGTTATAATTCAACATTCAAACTAATAAAATTCCAACTTTTTAAGCATTCGACTTATTATTCAAAATCAACATTTTGACCCGTTTCTATTTAAAACCACCAACTTGTTTCTTAAACAACCAAATACATACATCAATGTATTTAACTCAAGATCTCTAGCTCGGGTTTATAATTCTTATGAATTATGCTATTAGTACGCAAGCTATGCGCATAAATCCATTTTGACCCGTTTAGGGGATTTAAGCAATTTAGTAAAAAACTATCTCATTTCTTTTCACACTTCGCGATTTCATTTTTGAAGTATCTACCTATATTCCATAATCGCCATACAAGTTCCTAAATAACCCATATGGGCTTTTTGGTCAATTTTAGTCCTTCATTTATGACGAAGGACTTTCACTAATATTTGACCAAAATATCGCTTTTTAAGTATAATTCTAAATATGAGTACCTGGCCCGGGTCAACAAATAGACCCGATTTATACCTTTCTTTTATTATCACAAATTCTATGGCGACGCAATCATCCGAATTGCTAATCGTTCCTGTTAATCATAAGACTCGACAACCACATTAGTCGATATTGTCAAATGGTGTTACCACCACTATTTGACCCGTTTGGCCTATATGGCCAAACCTTTACATGTGTAGCAAAAACATGGTTTTTAGTTACCAATCTGCCCATCCGACCCATTTTGGATTTTCCTTTCGTTAGATCCCTCTCCTTACTTATTTAGCCCATTTTGGCTTACGCCATGAGTACCGTTTTAACTTTGGTTTACATTAGTCAACACTTGACCAAATTCCATTTTTACCCTTTTTCTTAATGTTAGATTACACTACAAGGTAATCTTATCGAAAACTCATAATTCCTTAGTCCTTTCATGACCAATTTACCATTTCACCCTTTTTACCATAACCCATGGTTTTTATTGTTTATATTAGTCCGACCCGCATCAATTGCGTCGGTAATCGATGTTTCCCATATTATCTTTATCGTATTTATACTCATAAAATAAACAAATATTCTACAAGGGGGTGTAAGTTTCACTTACCTTGCATTCCGAAACACGCTTTTCCTTCATACTTGATTCGTTTGACCCGCTTCCTTTTCAAGCCTCCACCTAGCTTGTTAAGCGTCAAACTATCATTATAATTCGTAAGATGGTTAGATGGGTCATTATCAATTATGACTACCCCACCTTACAGGTTTTATGTCAAATTTATCACTCGATCTAGTCATTGGTCGGTTTGACTTTTTAAAGGTCAACTGACTTATCAACATATTCAAATGCACATTTATTTCATTGAACTCACTTAGGAATTTCATCCGATTCCTTAATGAAATCAAATTTTACTTACTAACTAGTATGTAACATGATTTTAAACATCCGCGACATGAATTTAGCACCAAATTTCTTTTTGTTATACGAAAACTCTTCTTATGACAAGTATGTTTACATACTCGAATTCATAATTGTTCAAGTACTTCTATATTACTACCATCCATGATGGTTTTGAACCCTAGTCTATTATAAACTTACTCAAATTGTCAACTTTATCACCAATTTATCACTCTAATTCAAGACTTCATCATATTTTCATAAACCCATTTACCTCATACAAGGTAAATACTTCAATTACAAGTTTATGGCACAAATTTAACAAGTTTGCACCTTGGGTTTTGTTTCTAGACTTAAACCCACATCAATTTCACTAAAACATTAAATTTTCATACAAGAATTTCATTCGTGCATGATTATCAAAATTCCAAAATATCACCAAATCATATTTTTTGACATACCTTACGATCCCCTTGTCTTGGTGATCGCGAATTTAGTAAAAGCCCCAAATTCCTAGCTTGTTTTCCCTCTGATTTTGATCAAATTGTGAGTTTAGGGTTCAAGAAGGAACCCCTTTCTTGCTCTGTCTAAACATCGACCAGAACACACACACCTTGTGTGTGTTTTGAGTCAAATTTTCTTTTTATTAATTTCACTTTCAGTTTTGTCCATTATAGCCCCTCTATTTTCCAAAGTTTATAAAGGAAAGGTTAATTAGTCAAGTTCCTTTATTGTCTACAACATATAATTAACTAGGTTAATTATTCCTAGTTACCGAATGGGTTCGGGAAGTTATAACCCATTTTACTTTAAGTCCCGTTAACTCGGGACTTCTATATACTTTGTTTTTTCCAAAAGTATTTACCCTCCTTTTAATTAACATCAAGTTCATTTATTCAAATTCTAATATTTACCGGGTTAATAATTTTTTTTACCACTAACGGTATTTTACCCATCTTTACTATTAATGTGGTTTGATTACCAAACCCGTTTTTGGGGTGTTACAAGTCTACCTCCTTAAGGAGGTTTCGTCCCCGAAACCTTTTCCATGTAGTTCATTAGATTTATACCTAATGCATTTGGTCTCCATAATCTTTCGAGCGTTATTCATACCTTAACCATTTGTTAGTATTACCAGAATAGTATGGTAATATCTTTTGGGTTACAAAACATATGCGTATAACCTTATACCTTATAGCTTTACCCTTCAATCGTGCTTTTGCTCGATGTGACTTCCCGACACTTCGTCTTATGATCGCCTAGTGTAGGCGATTAATGCTCTTCGTGAGTAAGGCCTCATGGATCGTCAATTTCGTTTCATACTCATTTACCTTTATTATTTTACTTGACCGAGACGCCATTTGGTCACTCGGTCATATCAATTTGTCACTAATCTCTTTTCCACGCGAATCTTATAGTGATAAGCGCATTGGACAAGTTGTTAAATTTTAAAAATTGACCTTAACCGATCTTGCTGGTTAGACTTATCGATCTTCGGTTACCTTATACCCCACTGCTCGGGTATACAATCATTGCCTTTCCCCGAGGCTTACAAGTATTTATGACCCCTAATTCCGTAGCTCGTGCTACAATGGGGTCCTGCTTTCTGATATGTTTAAGTTCATAACAATCTTTTATGTTTTCGAAACTTTCCTTTCGAATTTACCGTCTTACACCTATTGGTGTCAAGACTTGTTCCTTTCTAATGGTAATAGTTTCCCAATCAACCTCATATTGTTTATGTTTGGTAAAACGTTGTTTTTAACTAAAACTGAATTTTAGTTAACATTTTATCTTTAATTTATGTCAAACAGTTCTGACAACTTGACATTTATTCTTTTACAGTCCTTATTTTACGCGGGGACTCTTAAATGTTTTCCTCGCTTTACACTATTGACCCGTAGGTTCTTCACTTAGCCTCATTGGCTATTTCTTTCGATTTTTACCCTTTTAAGGTGAGACCTCAACAGTTCGTTTCTTTCCGTTTATGACCCAAGGGTCTTCTTGGTCCCGTAGACCTCAACTCTACTTTTCAACCCCGTAGGTTATGATGATCCCACATATCATCTTTTATTCGTGTTTATATTCAAATGTATATATATACATATATAGCTTCAAAACATCCTTTGTTATGTTTGGAATCGTTTATTTTTGCTTTTGAACTTTAGTTGACCTTGGCCGTAGTCTAAGGTTTCGTTCGTTTACTTCCGGACTATTTTTTCCGATTTTTATGACTCTTTACGTCATCTACACGTCGATTTGTTCTACGCTTACCATTATCTGGTTCTCACATGTATTTCTTTGCAACCCTCTACCCGGGTTCTTTTACCTTAGGGTTCTTAGCGCCCATAACCCCTTGCATAGGTTTATTAATATTTCGCGCTTTTATTTATTCAGTTCGCGCTTACTTTCATTAGCAAGCGTTATTCTTTATTTATTTCATTTGACTTGTTCGTGTGAAATTTTATCACTTATGGATGTCAAACTTCATTCTTTGTTCGACCCGTCCAACTTTAAAATAGTTGAACATAATTTATCAAAATTTCTATTTACATTATCTTGTCGTCTTTTAGTCATGACTCAAAACCCGAGTCTTTTGACTTTCCATCCGAGTTCCCGCTTCTCGGTCTACGTATGTGTTTAAATCCTTACCCATCAACCGGGTGTTTTACCGAAGTCGTTATTATTGCAACCCTTCCGGTATGCATTAAGACTTCGCTTCGATTTATTTGGTCGTCTTAGCGAAATCCATCGCTTTTATTCGACCATGTCTTTTATTCTTTATATGACCATCCTTGACGGCATTATAGATTATGAGTGACGATTATCAAACCATTTTATTGAAACAAAATATTGCGATATATATCTATTACAACTAAAATTTGAAATATACTAGTGGTTATTTAATAGATTAAAGTTTATGGCTCGTAGGTGGCATAGGTGCTGGTATTGGTTTGGTAATTCAACTATAAGTTAGCATTTACCGCTGTAGTGGCTAACAGGTAGAGATTTTCCCATTGTTCGTCTAATTCATCCTCCCATGGTGGGTTATTACCTATTTTATGAGTTTCCTTATTAATCATCATTCCTTTTGGTTGCGACTTCTTTATTTTCTCTTGACTTTTTCTATCCAACTTCTTTTATTAGGGGTAAGTGGTTTCTCAAAGTGTGCTTTACGAATAAATATTCTTTCCTCAGTATCTGCTGAGTATTTTGAGGAATTTGGTTGAAATGAGGTTCCCTTATCTTTTGGTGAACTATCTAATTGACGATAGATGTCCGAAATCTTTTGTTTACCCATACTGTAACACAAAGCACATATTCACATAAATTATTTCCTAACACAGAATTTAAAACTTAAGTGTTAGCAGAACACTTCTTTGGCTTGAATCAGTGGCATGGCTCTGATACCACATTTTTCTGTCACGGCCCCCGTCCCGGTTTTACCCGGTCCAGGAGCCGCGGGACAGAAATCCCGTGGTATCTTATTAATCGAGTTGACAGCGAAAGATTTACAGGATCTTTTAAACTTGAAAATGCCCGACTAATTTATTATATAATCTGGGACAAGCCTCGTAATTTACATTAGAGAAATTTCACAAGGAAATTCCCTGGTTTACAAAACATGTTTATTTATTTAACTGAGCCACCTCTTCAAGCTTGTTAGTGCTCCGTAGCACGTTTTCCTTGATTCACAGAAGGTCGCCTGAAACATGTTTTAAAAATATTTTATCAGCGGGGAAATACTGGCGAGTCATTCAAGTATATAAAACGACACATTAGTTATAAATTACATCATAAGAGCGATTACAATGGCTTCTATCTTATTTTTATCTGGCGCCGTGTCACCTGGTGACGATGGTCATACCACTATTGAGTCCTTTCACCCAAGTAGTGATGATTATCACTGTTAGGATTTATTAGCTTAACCGTGAGAAATTAGTAATGTGCACAATACCCCACTAGCCAGTGATTCAAGATAACCACGACTTAATCCCTATAATTATAACTTTTGAAATTGATTGGAGTAGTGTAAAACATTATTGATAAAAAGAGAATGACTCACATTGCAGATTTAAACGGGCAGAGTTTAGCCTACTGATTAGCCTTGTAACCTAATTTAAATAACATTGCACACGAACTAGGTTAGTAACTAATACAGCATTTACGATAACTCACAAAATTAAAACCCTCACAACGAATGACAAAGTGCTATACTTAAATATCCATCGAATTCACAACGAATGACAAAATATGGCCCTAATGTGGGCAACACTTAAACATCCATCGGATAGTTTCAATCGATCGGACATTGAATCGTAGCAGCGATCGAGTTAATACCCTGTATCGTAGCAGTGTTTCACTACCGTGAATATGATTTTCGACTTTTGAGCAGTATTCTTCGTGTTTTGGATTGAAATTTCGACACCAGTGAACTGCTCGTAACCAAACCTATTTATAGCGGAAAAATGGGGTTTACGCGGCCCTCGTAAGCCCCCTCTCAATCTTTACGCGGCCCGCGAGGAACCCTAGTCGTATACTAGGGCTAGCGTGTCATCACTAGTGCTGCCACGTGTATGCCACGTGGCCTGGGAACGCTTATCCGGTCAAACATAAGTTGACGCGGCCCGCGTAACGTATACTTATGTTTTACGCGGCCCGCGAGAAACCAGAAAATATGATTTTCTTGATTTTTGATATGGATTAGGGTTTCTGGGGTCCGGGTTTCTACTAATGGTTCGTTAGGGACATTTTTGAAGGTCCTTACAGTAACCCCCATCCCACTGGTCCCCCCATCCCACGAACCCAACCCCACTGGCTACTCACTTCTCTCGAACCCGCTAACGCATTGGTCCCCCCATCCCACGAACCCAACCCTACCGGCTAACCCACTGGTCCCCCCCATCCCACGAACCCGCTATGGCATCCTGGACACACGAAGAAGAACTTGCTCTCGTCACAAGCGTCGTTAACGCTATCAAGGGGCGGCCACCGGGCCAAACAAAATATTGGCCGGAAGCTTTCGTAACCTACCGACATAACGTCGGTAACGACCGTCACAACATGAACGCGTGCCAACATAAATGCTGCGAGCTGCGGCCCAAGCTCGAGCGTTTCAAGGCTTACTATGAAGCCATTCCGAGCGGCGAGTTAAGCCACGAGGACCGGGTGGCGGTGGCGAACATAGAGTTTCGAGGCAAGGAGCAAAAGGCGTTCGACAAGATCGACCTTTTTGAAATTTATTTAACGCTCTAGGTTTGTTATTTTGTAATTTTTAGAAATTATGTAATTTTTAGGATTATGTAATTTTTAAAATTTTAATGAAGTTGTAGGTTTTTTTTTATAAATGTTGTGTGATTTTTATAAATTTTTTTGTAATTTTTTTTTAATATTCTGCCACGCGGTGCACCCAACCCAAGCCCAACCCACGCCCCGCCATACCCCGCGGACACGTAACCAGGCGGTGGGGGGGCTCCCAATCCACGTGTCAACAAATGCCCCAACCCAAGCCCAACCCAAGCCCCACCATACCCCACGGCCTTAGTAGATCTCAATTTCAACATTATTGGGCCCACATTTTGTTACCATTTCCGGTTTGCGTTTGCTTTAGAAACATTATTGCAGTCTACCAAAAAAGTTGTAATAAATTTTTCTTTATTAACCCATAAAACTTTACATCCTATACTACCAGGTTTTATATATCATTTTTGTTAGTTGTTGCTCCCCTTTTGTGCTACTCTCGTATGTGTAAGCAACAAAGGTATGTTATTTGTAGATGAGGATACAAGATGGGTCAAAATAAGATAAGAGTTGGAACGACAATTTATACGGGCCAAAATTGGGTTGGTTCTCCACAAACAATTTTTTTTTTCTATTTTAATATATATTTTTTTCAATTTTAGTGTATTGACTATCATACACAAACAGTATTGTTACAATATATGGAAACAACAGTAGAGTACAAAATGTTGTGTTACGTAAAAAAACCTCCTTGAATGTAAATATTGCAGGACCATGGTGCAATCAATCTAAAATATTGTTCACTTCACAAAATTCACACAACTAGTCTCCTATTATGTAACTTTGTGATAGATGACTCAGAGCTTGAAAATCAATTGCCCAGACCATCACCTGGAATCTTATGAATACAGATAGGTGGGTTATGTCCCCTTTGGTTCATTGAGGCACACCTTATGGTGGAATCTGTTGATGCACATTATGTGGACACAACTCGTTGCGGTTCGTTATGTGGATGCGACTCGGTTCAGTTCGACTCGGTTGGGTTCGACTCGGTTAGGTTCGGCTCAATACCGACGTCGCGACATTCCTCCGTCGTGATCCCCAGAGATCGACACGCGAAGCACAAATAGCCGCGAACCGTTTCCCGCCGACACATCACCATGACATCACCATGATGATGTCATGTGATAAAATATAATATCTCCATGAAAAGATGAAACGTGAATTCATGTTAATTAAATCATTCAATTGTTTTTCTGTTTAGAACATGACGAAGAACATTCATGTGAGCATGTGACGAACAATGAATATTGACGAGGAGTCTCCTCAGTGAAGGTTTGTCATTGTTCACCGCGACGAAGATTAATGTTCGTGGACGAAGTCCCTATGGAGAAGTCCCTATGGCGAAGATCAACCTTCGTCAACATGTGACAGTGACGAAGATTCCATTCTTCGTCACATGGAATGGTTCGTCGTGATACTTCGTCGGTTGCAGAAGGTTCGTCAACCTGCAGTATATATACTCAGCATAACAGAAGACAAAGTGTGCAAGTCTGAATAGATTTGAGAGAGAACACACTGTAAAAAACACACACACACTGAGAGTTTATAAGGAGTTCTTGTAAACATTGCTTTGTAACCGTCATACGTGTTAATACATTTGAGTGTTAATCGTTGTATTGTGTTTATTTATTTCGTGTTCTAACTTGGTTTAACTTACCCGTTTGGATTCCGCACTCTCGGGTTCGTCGGAAAACAGGGAATAGAGGTTGTACTCGATCCTCCGGGTGGACCTACAATTGGTATCAGAGCAGCATTGGCTCTTTTCCTTGTTAAAACCAAGTTGATTATCTTGTGTTTTTAAAAGATTTTCTTGCATTTTTCTGGAAATATTCTTGAGTCCTTGAGCTTTGAATATCATATTTTCTGGAAAAACTGTTTAAAATCGTTGAAAATCTTGGTGTTTTGCTTTTAGTTTTGACAAAAACCTTGTTACATTACATATATATATATATATATATATATATATATATATATATATATATATATATATATATGTTAAGATTGGGTTGTTATTGAAACTTTCTTGCAAAATTTGTGTTCGGAGAGTTTTCCAGTGGCCGGTAAACTCATAATCTTCATCGAGTATGTCTTCTTTAAAGTGTTCTTAAAAAAATTTCATGTTTTGATCTTTGTTTGAAGTGTACTGATGTGTTGTTGATTATTATATGAATTGTTTGAATTATTTGCCATTTGAAATGATGATTATTTGACAATAGTGGTTCGAAGATAAGGTGGTTTGACAAGTTGGCCATACAATTGGGCACTGTGTCAGAAGATAAGATTTGTTTTACTTTAAAAAAAATAATAATAAAAAAAATATCTAAACAACTAGCTGTCTTCACACATTGTCAACGAAGAATCACAACGACGAACTACCCTGTCCTTCGTCGTAGTTGTCTTCGACGAAGTATCTTATTCTTTGTCAATTGTTTAGACGAAGATTCGTATCCTTCGTCATATTGTTTTAGACGAAGATTCATATCCTTCGTCGTGGTTGTCTTAGACGAACTCCATAGTTCTTCGTCGACATCATTTGTCATTTTTTTAACAGAAGCTTTCCATTTCATACTTAACTGTTTGTTTTGAGTGTTTTAAGCAGGTATTCTTCAACATACATCCAAAATGAGTTCAGACTGGTGGGGTATTCCATCTAATACGGAGAGCAAGTATAGAAGCACGGGTTTATCTCCATCATGGGCCGAACCCTCTGCACCATCGTCTTCATCTCAAGTTTCGTCAAGTCAATGGGCGTTCGTTTCAAATCAAAATCAAAGTATTCAAAGTATACTTTTAAGCGAAAATGAAACCGGAAGCAATAATCGCCCACCGAAGCTAATGCACATGAATGAATATCCTGGATGGGAAGAAAGATTCCATACATATATTCTTGGGCAAAACACGGAGTTATGGTTACGATTCATTACAGACTTCGATCAAGCCCTTGATGTTGCCGCTTCATTTGCAGATCTTACTCCAGATGATAAGAAAATTTATGATTTAGAAAAGAAGGCTTTTTCTATTCTAACTCAAGCGCTAAACAAGGATATCTATCATCAGTTTGTAAGCTTCAAGACAACAAAGCGTTTATGGGATGCATTGAAGACGAGAGGTGAAGGAAATGAAGCCTCAGGCAAACTCCGACAAGATTTACTCAAGAAAGAGTTTGATGGCTTCATGAGCATGGAAAATGAGTCATCGGGAGATTTGACAAGTCGATTTTATCACTTGTTGACTGAATTGAATAATTATGGGATAGTAACAATTCCAGAAGAGGTTGTCATCAAGTTTGCCGACTCATTGCCGGTTCAGTGGAATGGTTTCTTGGAAATACTAAAGTATAGTGGCACCTTGGCTACGACCAACATCAATGATTTTGTTCAGTTTCTGGAGAACAAAGATCAAGAAGAAATTAGGAAGGCGAAACGGATTCCAGTGCAACAAAATCCTGATATGTATTATGGGAACTGTGGAGGTTCTAGCACTGCTGCAAAACCCGCTCCACATGCTCCGCTACAAACACCATTTGTCACAAGTACTAACTTGTATGGAAATCCGATACAGATAGTTGCCCAACCGCAAAGAACAACAGACTTGTATGGAAATCCAATACAACCAGTACAACCTGTTCCTCAACAGCATAGCTATCGGTCTACAGTAACAAGGGATTTGTATGGAAATCCACTTCCTGTTCAACAGCAAGCCTGTTATGGAAGCACATCATCTGCTGGCCAACCATCTACAGTTCGGCTAGACACTTCAAGCTTTTCAAAAGTAAGTGTTGAAGTAGCTAAGGATCACATGGAGATACTGAACACTCTGGTGAGCGTATACTGTGGGTTGATAGCAGGTCAGATCGGTAACATCAATCTGACACAAGAAGATTATCAACAGATTGATAAAGAGGAAATGGATATGATGGACATCAAATGGACTTTCGCCAGTGCTGTAAGGCGAGCAAAGGACTTCATGGAAAGGACTGGTCGAACCATCTTGGAAAGCAAGAAAGACACCAAGTATGGGTTTGACAAGCAATCTGTAAAGTGCTTTAATTGTGGTGAACAAGGTCATTTCAAGCGGGAATGTACCAAACCAGCTCAGCATGGGAACCAAAACCCTTTCAGGAATCAAAGCAACCAGCAAAATCAAACCAAGAATGATGAGCACACCTTAATGCCTGTAAACAATCAAGCAGGACCGTCAAACAACAATCAAGCTCTTGTGGTACAAGTGGATGAAGGTTGTGACTGGTCAATGCAATTAGGATTGGCGATCAGGGAGGAGCAGCTTGTTTTGCTGAGGTTGCTAAGGATTTGAATCACGCCAGTGGTGGAGAATCTTCCGCCAGTGGTGGTGAATCTTCAGATGAAGAAAGTTCAGGCTATTCTAGAAGTTCAGATGAGGAAAGCTCAACGTCAAGTGATGACCATTTATCGAGGGTGACAGTCGATGCCGACATCGATGAATTATTGGGAGAAACTGCAGCAGGGAATGATAGAAGATCTATTCTGGTGGATCAAGCTGCTTATTCTTCTTCTTCTTCTCTTCATTCAGTCTTTATGGCTAATGTTGGCAGTTCCTCAAGTCAGGTATGTGTCGATGAACCAACTGTAGTTAAATGTGATAAATGTGCTGATTTAAGTAGTAATTGTGCCGACTTAGTTGATAAGTTGTCGGACTTGCAAAGCAAATATGATGATTTGCTAAGTAAGTATGATGTGACATTTATCCACAATCAGAAATTGATCGTGGATCTTTCTAAATGCACAGAAGCCAACATGTTTTATACAAACCATGAAAATGAGTATAAAACAATGATTGAAACAATAAGGGAAAACAAATCCGAGCTAACGAAAATGGTTTCAATAAAACAAAAAACCATTAACTGTTACATCAATCGACTCGAGATAATGCAAAAAGAAATGGCTTGTGTTAAATCTGAAAGTGAGGCGATCCATCTTAAGCTAAATAGTTATCTAAATTCTAATTATGTGCTGGATCACATCATCGATGTTCAGAAAGAGAAAAAGGATGTCACGTGCATTGGATATAAAAAATGTCCACCACCGGTTAGACACAATTATGACGCAATGCCTGATGAGGAAAATAGAACTCATTTTGCACCATCTGTTTCTTTAAATTCGAGGAGTTTACAACTGGACTTGGATACAAACAAGAAGTATCATCAGATTCGGATGTGTCAGCAGATACGTATGTAACTGCTGAACAGAATCAGGAGCCTCAGGTCATTGTTGAGGATGTTGATTCTTCAAATGATGAATCTAATGATACTGACTCAGCACAGTCAGATGCGATAATCAAAGAAGAGGACATACCTCTCGAGAATCATATTCTATGTGATCCTCCCACAAAACCTGCTATGACTGTTCTGACCGAGTCCACGTCCACTTCCTCACAAGAGTCTGAGAGTGTGAATTTGCTGTACACTCTGGTTGGTGATGATAGAGTTTATTCTGACAAAGATTTTCCGATTAAAAATGTTAATCAATCTTTAATCAGTAAAGTTTTTGAAGAATTAACAAGTAGGTTTTTGGGAAAGTCGGGTTCACACGTTGTGGTAACACAGTGTCCTTCGATTCCAAAAGCTGAAGTTCGAAAACAACATGGAAATCAAAGATTGCCAACAGTGAAAAAGGAGCAAAATCATACCAAACCAAAAGGTAAATCAACGACTCAAAGTCGAAAGGAACAGAACCAAAGGAAGAATCATAAGGTGAACTTTGTGAAGTCGAAGGGAACAGATAAACTTGAAACATTTGCAAATAAATCTAACTTAGATCATACCAATCAAGTTAAAATGTTGAAAAGAAATGGTCAAAACAATTCAGGTACAAGTACCTCGCAATCAAAAATTTCATTACCAAGACATCAACATGATACTTCGGGGTTTGTAGAACGAAGATCATGTTTCAAGTGTGATAAAGTTGGACATATTATTCGAAATTGTCCATATCTTCATAAACTAAAAGCCAAAGTTGATGATCCCCGTGAACAAAATTACCAAAAGCGATCTGTTTCTTCAAAACAAGATCCCCGTCTTGTAAAAGAAAGGGAAAAGAAACAGAAACGCCAACAACTCAAGGTAATTGAGAAGGCAATTAAAACCGACATGTTTCAGTTAAACCAGAAATTTCTAACACTTCTAATGATCATGAAGTTAAGATTTCAAAAATTCAAACTTGTAAAACACAACAGACTTGGAAACCAAAAACGGTTACTAATTCAGGGGGAGCATCACAATTTCCTAACCATCGAGAAATTGAAATAACTTTTGTCAATGAAAATGGAAGACCCAAGACCACAAAGGCTTGGGTCCCCATTTCCAACTAATCATGTGAGTACATGTGCAGGGTGTTCCAGGAGGAACTTTCAGCAGGATTGTTGATAGTGGGGCATCCAGGCACATGACCGGCGACATGAAACTTCTCTACGACGTTAAATCTATTAGAGGAGGTTATGTTTCTTTTGCTGGAGATAAAGGCAGATATATTACAGGGGAAGGAATGGTATCCAACGGGGTTGTAAGTTTTGACAAGATCAACTTTGTACAACAACTTGATCACAATCTTCTCAACGTTTCACAAATTTGTGATAAGCAGTTTTCAGTGCACTTTGATGCAAATGGATGTTATGTGCTGAAACCCGACTTCAAGATCCCCAATGACTGGATTCTCTTATCTGCTCCAAGGATAAATGATTTGTATGTCCTTGATATGAAGCAAGCAATCACAACGACTGCACAAGCAACTTGTTTTATTACCATAGCCACTGAAAAAGACTCAATCTCTTGGCACAGACGGATGGGTCACATTCACTTAAGAAAAATGAATCATTTGGTGTTAAATGAATTAGTGAATGGTGTTCCTCTTAAAAATTTCCATCTTGAAGACGTCTGTGTTTCATGCCAGAAAGGGAAGCAAAGAAAGAAGTCGCACCCATCAAAGAAAGTCAACACCGTAGTCGTTCCGCTTGAATGTTAGCACATGGATTTGTTCGGTCCTGTCAAGCATAAAAGCATCAGGAATGATCAGTACTACCTCGTGGTGACTGATGATTATGCAAGATTTTCTTGGGTGGCGTTCATGGCACACAAGAGTGATACTTTCCAAATTATGAAAAACTTGATCACAACGATTGAGAATTTGCATACTTTGAAAGTTAAACGGATACGCAACGACAATGGAACTGAATTTAAAAATCATGCAATGACGGAGTTTTGCACATCCAAAGGTATTTTTCACGAATTTAGTGCGAGTTACACTCCTCAACAGAATGTCGTCGCTGAGCGTAAGAACCGTACATTGATCGAAACTGCTAGGACTATGTTGGTAGAATCCTAGTTGCCCATTCCATTCTGGAGTGAAGCTGTGGCCTCTGCCTGTTACACAATGAACCGAGTCCTTACAGCTAAAAGACACAACAAGACCTGCTTTGAGCTTCTTCACAAACCGAAACCAGATTTACAATTTCTTGAACCGTTTGGAGCTCCTTGCACAATGATCGATCCGAATGGAAAGTTTGGGGCAAAAGCAATTGAAGGATACTTTCTTGGGTATGCCACCCCGAACTTAAGAGTCTGGAATCTAGAGATAAAAAGGGTCGAGGAATGGTCTGAATTCAGAATACAAAGGCATACATTGCCAATCAAATGTCCTGGTCAGCCTTGGATGTTTGAGTACGATGACTTTTTCAATTCGGTCAATATTGAAGAAGTTGCAGTAGATGCTGCGGCACAGCTGTTTTTCAAGAGTGACAACGCAACAGATTCACCGTTGGTTCGTCCAATTATTGTCAACAATCAAGAACCATCTTCAGTTAAAAATAATGCTCTCGACAATGAGGATTTTCATGATGCTACTGAACTGAACGAATCTTCATAGGATGATGAATTTCTCGATGCAGACCAAGAAGCTGTACATGGTACTTCTGAGGCTACACCCCCAGTGGATTGCCCCAAAGCAGCTGAAGCTACTGCATCATCCTCTTCGCCAGTTCAGGGTATTGATTTGGTTGTTGATCTCAACTTCAACAATCTGGGTACAAATATTCAAGTTCCAGATAATCAAGAAACAAGAATTCATAATACCCATCCTCAACAAAACATCATTGGTAATGTACAAAGTGGCGTTCAAACGAGAAACCAGTTGCGAAACAACAACAATGCGGGCTTGTATGCAGCTATTCGAGAATCGGGTTTGCAGAATGATTGGTCCTTCGCGTGTTATGTATCACAAGAAGAACCAAAATCTTGGAAAGAAGCTTTGAAAGATAATTCTTGGGTGGAAGCTATGCAGGAAGAACTGCAGCATTTCAAGAAGCTAGGTGTCTGGAAACTCGTTGATAAACCTGATGATTACAAGAAGATTGGTACTCGTTGGGTGTATAAGTGCAAAAAGGATGACCGTGGAATTGTTAATCGAAACAAGGCGAGATTAGTTGTTCAAGGATTTCGTCAGATTGAAGGGATCAACTACAATGAAGTTTATGCACCTGTTGCACGTCTTGAAGCAATTCGGTTTTTTCTAGCCTATGCTTCCTTCAAGGGATTCAAGGTTTACCAGATGGACGTGAAAATTGCATTCTTACATGGTATAGTTGAAGAAGATGTGTACGTCAAACAACCTCCAGGTTTTGAAGATACTATTCACCCAGATCGTGTTTGGTTGCTCAACAAAGCTCTCTACGGATTACATCAAGCACCGAGAGCTTGGTACGCAACATTATCTAATTATCTGTTGGAGAATGGATTCCGCTGAGGTCTTATCAATTGCACTCTTTTCATCAAAGAACAGGATGGAGATCTTCTATTGGTACATGTATACGTAGATGATATTATATTTGGTTCTACTAACAATGTTATGTGTAGGGATTTCGAGCGTGTTATGCAGGAGAAATTCGAGATGAGCGCCATGGGGGAAATGACATTCTTTTTGGGCCTACAAGTGTAACAAACGAAGTCTGGGATATTCATCCATCAGACTAAGTACTTTAGTGACATCTTGAACCGATTCCAGATGTCCGAAACAACGCCCATTGGTACCCCACTTCAGCAAAATCACGGAATTAATCCGGACTTGAAGGGTGAAGTTGTTAACTCTTCATTTTACCGCGCAATGATCGGATCTCTTATGTACCTCATAGCCTCAAGACCAGATATAGTATATCCTACGTGCCTGCTTGCCCGATATCAAGTCAAACCGAAGGCCTCACATCTTGCAGCTGTGAAAAGGATTTTTCGCTATTTGAAGGGATGCCCGGACACCGGTCTATGGTACCCTAGGGATGATAGCTTTGACTTAGTCGCTTTCAGTGATTCTGATTTTGGCGGATGCAAAATCGACGGCAAATCGACAACGGCTTGATGTCAGTTTTTAGGAAATCGCCTAGTAACATGGCAGTGCAAAAAACAGACTTGTGTCGCTACATCAACATGCGAAGCTGAATACATTGCTGCCTCAAGTTGTTGCTCCCAAGTCCTATGGATCCAACAAAAAATGCGCGATTACGGTTTTGAATTACTAACTACTCCTATTTTCGTTGATAATTCTGCTGCCTTACAGATCACTAGAAATCATGTGCAGCACTCAAAGCCCAGACACATCGAAATCAAATATCACTTCATACGTGATTGCTTTGATAAAAGGCTTATCGATGTTGTTAAGGTCCACACCGATGACCAACGTGCCAACCTTTTTACCAAAGCATTTGACAAATCACGATTTGACTTTTTATTATTGGTAAACAGCATTAAGGTCAAGCAAGAGTAAAACCGACATCGAAAAATCGTTTTTGTAAATATCTTTGTGTTTTTAATTTATCATAGTTTTTTACATTTTTGGAGGAGTAAATCCAAATTTTAAAAATACAAAAACATCAAAAAATTTCAAAAACACAAAAACAATAGAAAAACAAAAATGAGTTTCCTGGCGAGAAAAAGAGAAAATGATAGTACATCAGTGGTCTGTCCAAACCTCTTTAAACCTAAAATGAAAAATGATAAGCAGCTCTATATAAGATGTATCGGTAGGCTCACAATCATTTTAAAGTGTGCAGGGTGATATAAACCTTAATCGACTGAAGACTGTGTGGGAACCGCTCATTGGCATATGGCCTTGGTACCGAAATTTCGTTTGATAGATTGCCGAGGTTCTGAGATACGTGGTCTTTATGCTGTTTATCATCTGGGTATCATGGTTGTTTCTTTTACCGGAAAAATAATGGAGACGAATTCTAGATCTTCCATGATACCATACATACGTGTACATTTTGCATACGACCTCAATAAGTGATCAACAATCACATGTCTAAACAAAATAAGTGATAATATATCACAGCTTTTATGCGGGAGTCAAGTTCGTCTCTTTGTTTGTACGATGGTACTAACCTGTTCACGAACTTGCTCTTGTGCCCTCATGCATCTGAAAATCAAGTTCCTCATCAGTAAGTGATTTTATCACATAGGACTTGTTTTCAACCCAAAATAAGTGAGTATCTCAAATTTTCATATACGTCAAAACAGATGATAAATGGTATACTCACAAGTAAGATGAGCTCTCGTGCATACCTTGATACGGGAATGTGTCGTGTGTGGATGAACACCGGTCGGTAAGTATAGATCATACATTAATCATATCCAATGTTGTAGAAGGCGCTAGGCGCTAGTCGGGCGGTGAGGTACAGCCTAGGGATTAATCGGGATTAATCGGAATGGGATTTTTATATGTATTTTTTCAAAATTATATATATATATACCCAATAATATAAAAATAATACTTCAAAATTCACATAAATACTTCAAGTTTCAGATAGTATGGTTCGATTTTGACCGATTTTGACCAATTTTGACCGCCTAGGACCGATTTTGATCGATTTTGACCGACTAATGTTGTCCGATTAATCTGATTTTTGACCGCCTAGGACCGATTTTGACCGCCTAGGACCGATTTTGACCGATTTTTGACCATGACCGATTAATTGACCGCCTAGCTCAAAATTAGGCAGTAGATGACCGCCTAGCGCCTAGGCGCCGATTAATCGGCCGCCTAGGCCGATTTCTGCAACCATGATCGTATCCCCTCGCCACGATTACATTTGATAAGTTGAGCTTAAGTGGACAACAATACCGATAATTGTTATAGGATGCTTATCTAAATATTAACTAATTGAACAACAAGAGCGTTTTGGCGTGACCGTACACTGATATGATTCTCTTACCCTCGAAACTCGCAAAAAAGAATTGTCTGTAAATATTTATTTAATGCTTTTAGTTTCTACATCTCTCAGTCTTTACATTTGAAATATTCAAAATTTCAAAAAGAGTTTAAGAGTGTTTTAATATAAACTTTATAAAAATCAAAAAGATTTTATTTCTATCTTATTTTTGATTAACCGATGTTGGAACTCGAGTCTTCGACGACACCTGAAATCTGATTGAAAACCAAAACGACTAAATCTTCATAAACGGTCAAAATTTGCAAGTTTTTGAAAGTTAAAAACCAAAATTGAACACTTTGTTAAACTTTCAAACTGTCGGACGGTAGTTGATTGAAAACTGGTCACATGTGTGTCGTTTGTTTATGTTAACTATATTCCAAGCGGTTGTTCTCATTACGTGTTTAGCTTTCTTGTATGTGCAGATGCGACATTCAATTCAGCTAAAGACGAAGAGAACGTGTTAGATGAAAGGCTTCGAAATGAAGACATGACATTAATGCAATCAGAAGATCAAGATGATCGAGTTGCAGTTGACCACTCATCAATACCACAAGGATCTAAAGTATTGAAAATCAAAAGATTCACGAGCACAATCAAAAGGATTTTGTTGAAAGGGGGAGTTTGTTGATACACTTTCTAGTTACGACACGTGAAGACTTTGAAGATCCTCCGACACGGAAGACATGGAAGATGAACCTTACGAGTAGCGTCCAAGGGGGAGTTTGTTGATGCACATTATGTGGACACAACTCGTTGCGGTTCGTTATGTGGATGCGACTCGGTTAGGTTCGGCTCAATACCGACGTCGCGACATTCCTCCGTCGTGCGCCCCAGAGATCAGAGATCGACACGCGAAGCACGAATAGCCGCGAACCATTTCCCGCCGACACATCACCATGATGATGTCATGTGATAACATATAATATCTCCATGAAAAGATGAAACGTGAATTCATGTTAATTAAATCATTCAATTGTTTTTCTGTTTAGAACATGACGAAGAACATTCATGTGAGCATGTGACGAACAATGAATATTGACGAAGAGTCTCCTCAGCGAAGGTTCGTCATTGTTCACCGCGATGAAGATTAATGTTCGTGGACGAAGTCCCTATGGCGAAGATCGACCTTCGTCAACATGTGACAGTGACGAAGATTCCATTCTTCGTCACATGGAATGGTTCGTCGTGATACTTCGTCGGCTGCAGAAGGTTCGTCAACCTGCAGTATATATACTCAGCAGAACAGAAGACAAAGTGTGCAAGTCTGAATAGATTTGAGAGAGAACACACTGTAAAACACACACACACACTGAGAGTTTATAAGGAGTTCTTGTAAACATTGCTTTGTAACCGTCATACGTATTAATACATTTGAGTGTTAATCATTGTATTGTGTTTGTTTATTTCGTGTTCTAACTTGGTTTAGCTTACCCGTTTGGATTCCGCACTCTCGGGTTCGTCGGAAAATAGGGAATAGAGGTTGTACTCGATCCTCCGGGTGGACCTATAGAATCCTACTTATACAAAGATTTCATCTGTGATTAAAGATTGATACATGTACAAGAGTATATATATAAAAGATAATATTACACTCTAAACCCTCTAATATAATATAATATTAAAGTATGTCTAATAACACCCTGCAAGCTAAGGCCGGGGACTGGAGCTAAAATGGCGTATGGTGAGGTAACAGTTATCAACCCGGCCCTCTGTGTATACTCGGCACAGTTATGCTCACCTACGCACTTGAATTTATCCAACGTTTTCTTTTGATTAGGATTGATAAATGCTCAAAACCTGATGTCTTCAGTATTATTTTATAAAATTTCTTGTATATGGCTTTTTGGATCTGATTTCCAGAGCTTACTTTTATACTAATTTCTAATTAATTTGTTTCAACAAAGCTGTAATAGTGTAATCCCCTGTTGGGAATTTCGGATTGAAGCCAACTTGTCGTGCAAGGCTCAAGGAGGCAATTAAACAGTGGATAATTACAGATAATTGAATGTGATTAAGGTTTAATTATCAGTGATAATTATCATCCCCTAGATTTATTAATTGTTTAATTAATAAATTTGTGTATAATTATAAATAATTGAATGTAATTCTTGATAAATGATTATTAAACTTTATATATGTTTCTTTTAAGAGTTATACTTATTTTCCATATTCTTAATATAGAGTTTTAACCCACAGTTATTTTAAAATGTATTACAAGTATTTAATTAGGGGAACTATAGAGAGGTAATTAATCCTTTGAGCCTGAGTTATCTCTGTTTTCAGCCACATGATAAAGTAGTTGGTAGACAGTAATTGTGATGTGTACGCCACCCCTCAGGATCAACAAAATTGCTGACTTTTGCATTGTTTATAAGTGTTATGAAGTTTCCACTGTATGACTTTTCTATTATTGGAGGAGGAAATATCTCAAAGTTGACTCTTGCATTGTTTAAAAGTGCTATGAAGTTTCCTCTGTATGACTTTTCTTGGAGGAGGAAATATCTCAAAGCTGACTTTTGCATTGTTTAAAAGTAGACCTGGTAAATGGGTCGGATCATGGGTCAAAACGGGTTCGGATTGGAACGGGTTCGGATCAGAACGTGTTTTGGGTCGGGTCAGGTTTGTAAAAAAATGTGTGTGTGTGTGTTTTTTTTTTTTAAGTGACTGTTCATCAAGGGGCAATTTTGTTTGGTTAAAACTAATTAATAGATTAAGAGAATTTATACCTTCTTTGATTGACAAAATGCCGACTTTTAAACATGTGGTTATAATGTCAACTGAAAGTGTATTTGACGAATAGAATGTTAGTTGTCGATGCATGTCAAGTGTGGGATTATGATTGACATCGAATGTTGTTTGATGAATTGAAATGGATGAGAGGAACTTATTTTCTTGGAACATTATACGGGTTTTGGTACGGGTTGAAACGGTTCGCGTCAAAACGGTTCGCGTTGAAACGGTTCACGTTGAAACGGTTCGATTCGAAACGGTACGGGTCGAAACGGTACGCGTCGAAACGGTACGGGTCGAAACGGTACGGATCGAAACGGTACGGATCGAAACGTTTCTTAACCTGAGTCGGTTAACTTTGACCCTCTCTCTGAAATGCTCCCTAAAAAATCTAAACACATGTTTCTTAACCTGAGTCGGTTTAGAAACCCATACCACATCCCCCTCTATACCTGGAAGGCTGGAATAGCGTTTCTAGCCCTTCTCCCATTAACGACACTATGGAAAACGCTGTATTATCATCGCCAAAAGAAGCCCATTTAACGAGAGACTTTTATTTGATGTCTTTAGATTTCATGAGCTCTGTCTCCTCTATACTCTTCCTACATTCCGCCCACACCTACATTTCCTCTTCCTCTAGATCCTTCTCATCCATAAGTAATTCAAACTCCTCTTTTTCTGCCTTAAGTTTATCCAAATCTTCTCCTTCCCTGGTCGTACACTCTTTAACCCACATCTTCAATTTTTCTCTAAGTCTCTTGAGTTTTTTCAACAAAATAACATCAGGAGACCCAAATAAACCACATTCCTCCAACACCTTCTCAACCATCTCCTCACAACCGGCCATCCCTATCCAGCCAAGAATTAAACCATCTAAGCGGCTGAGGATATGTGAGATGACTCCGAACGCTGCAGATCTTGGTGGCGAGCGAACGACTGTGGCCGAGTTGAATCAATCTGGCGGCATTTTGGGTTTGGGGTAGGGCTGGTGGATCGATTTGGGGGGAATGAGTGATTGATTTGCCCGCCACAGGTTTTGTGAACCTAAAGCAACAATAAAACATGGACCGTCAGATTGCACACAAGATCAACGGTTAGGGATTTGTTTTAGAACCTGGACACGGATTGGCCTTTTAGCGACGACTTCTTTGATCTCGCCGCTAAAGGGGTCGTCGCTAAAAGCCAACTTTCTTGTAGTGCCATCCCTATCCAGCCAAGAATTAAACCATCTAAACGGTTCCGGGCCAAAATTATTATCTGTCAGAGACAATACCAAAGGAGAATGATCAGAAAGCTCTCTATTAAGAGCTCTTAAGCAAGCGTTAGGCCACCTGTTCAAAACACTAGAACAAACAAAAACCCTATCGATTTTACTGAATTTACACACGTCTCCTCTGCTTGCCAAAAACGTATATTTCATACCCCTGATATTGTATTCGTTAAGCTCAGCCTCATCAATAAATTCGTTAAAATCTCTAGCACAAACCGGGTCAAAAAAAAAAAAAGAATTCTTCCTCTCTTGTGCATATCGCACTGCATTGAAATCCCCCAAAACAATCCACCATCCCTGACCTACCCGAATAACTTCAATAATCTCCTGCCTTAAATTCTTTTTTCAACATTGTTTTGAGACGCGTATACATTAACCACATTAATCCGAGTATTCCCATCAACCATACAACCGGAAGTAACCAGAAAATTATCATTCACAATCGAACTATCTTTGCGGAACACTTTAGGATCCCAAAGATTAACAATACCACCTGATCTGTCGTTCGAATTTACCCAGTCCCGATTCGAAGCCTAAACCACCCCAAAAATTATATAAAGAAGCAACCCGTGTATCAACACACATAGTCTCCTGCATAGCCAAAAAAGACACCCAAAATTCCATCTTTAACCTTTTAATCCAACCCAATTTACCAGTAACCCCAATCCTACGAATGTTCACAAATAACAGATTCATAGCTTACCTAGCTCTACGCCTTCTTGGACAATAGAATCGTTCACCAAATTATCAAATGAAGACAACCTGGCACCCCATTTTTCTCCCATCACAATCGTAGTTATTACATTTGGATCACCGTCGGAACCCACTGTCACCCCGTTCAGCAAGATCTTGGCCTCCTCCCCAATAGCCGGACCATCTGTTGTATTATTTGCCACCTGCGATACTCAATGTTCTTCAATCGGTTGATTATTCAAATCCAAAGGACCATCTCCATTAACCGCTGAGCTGTGAAACACTCATTTTCTGAAAAGTTTTTTTTTCCCATCTCTTTCACCGACTTGGTCAGACATAATGGAGTCAGACTCATCATCAATACCCAATAAGTCATTAAGCACAAACGGATCTTTTTTTCCTGGCCCTTTTCCCCTTTTTCACTCCATTTGATCCATTTGAAATATATAGTCACTGGGCCGGCCCACAACAACCCACTTTTTGAATTTTTTTTATTTTTGTGAATTTATGGTTACCTACCGAGAAACCACCCTCCAATTCATTAAAATTGTCAAAGGAAAAAGTGGGACCCGCCGCAAATTGGCAATCATTACTCCTTTCTTTTTGTTTTTTTTTTCCAAACAACAATACTCCTTTCCTGATATAATGGTTTATGTAATGAAGGGGAATTATACTCAATCTCATTAATTTCGGTTTCGTTATTAATGGCCCTTTGACCCCTTTCAACCGACTTCCCTTCTCCGGCGGCCCTTTAGACTCCGACTGAAAAGATTCAGAGCCGGTATCGCTATTCTCTTCCAAGACCCTTTCCTTCTCCTCGTCATCATTCCCATTATCTTTTTCAAGATTGTCGTTTCTGCCTTTAAGGAACTCCGGTAACCAATCATCAGCTTCCTCCGTAACCCACACCGGAAAGTGATTCCCTTGCCACTGAATTATCACCTCCTCCACAACTCGTTTACCATTCCTGATTAATACACCAACGTACTCGAACGACAACTCTCTTTCATCCTCCGACATGTTCGCCTTGTGAATTATCGTACCGAACAGGCCACAGACAACATCAACTACTTCGTCCTTAAGAATATTCAAGGGAATACCTTGTATTTTTAACCAGGCAAGGCGATCACAAGGCACCACCTGCCCTTCCCACATCTCCAGATTTGCAAATCTACCCAAAATGTTTCTAGCGGCCTCCAACGCTTCCACCGCATTCTTACTGTCTTTGAAAGATAATAAAACATTCAACCCACCGAAAAATTGAATCTTACCTCTTGATGGACTAATTGTCTTCAAAATATCATTGATGTTTTCTAAAGCATCCAAGTCAATCATACTCGCCACAACGGCTTTCCCATACAAACTAGAAAAGGCATTGACATTATGATCAATAGAGACTACCCACTGATCAGTTTTGTTGCCGTTTCTCCCCCATCAAGATATCACTAAACGTTCGGCCTCCAGTATGTGTCGGTTGTTCCTTCTCATGCACCTTGCCGGCGCCCACATTCCCCTTCCGTATATAATCTTCCTCTTGTGTATTCGCCTTCCTGACATCTTCATGGATCTCACCATCTTCCAACACGAACTTAGCAACGTTAACCTTTAAAGCAAATCCTCCCATACGAATTGTATTTAGGCTTTTCTCTGTCTCTTCCTTATTCTTGACATCCAGCATTGACACAAAACCAAATCTATTCCCGAATCTATCCCTTTTCCTTGTTATATATATATGTCGAAAATCAACCTGAACTCCTGAATGAACCCAGCTAAGTCATTGCCGCTACATCGATCCGAAAGATTGGAGACGTAGAATTTTGTGATTCGTCGTTGAATGGACTCCGGGATAGGTTTCCGACGGTCCATTGGCTCTCACTTTTTTAATATGAAACTATTGAAACCTATGATTAGTGAGTTTTACATCTAGTTATATAATAATCACATATACAAAACTAAAACTCCAAAAGAATAACTTAAAAATGAAAAAGGTAATATTCACCTAACACATGCACTAACCTTGTGATTAACTTTTTTTTTAAAGAATACGGGTTAAAACTTTAAAATTTACTTAAATCAAATATAAAAGTGACGGTGTCTTGTAATATTAAACTTGAGAGAATTATTATTAATAATAACTAATAGAGCCCCCCTACCCGTTAGAAAAGATTACAACAATCATCCTAAAAGTTACAATACATAATTGCTAAGGAAAGCATAATAGCATAAAGTACAAGATGTTAATGCCTATGATACTGTACAAACTTAATAGCATATGGCACAAACAGTAATGGTTAGAATTATTTTAAATTAATAGTATATAAATTTTGTATTAAAAAATACCAAGTAGATAGATGGACATTGTTGTTGAATGGGACCCCTCCTTGTATATATTTTAGACCGTGGGGTATGGTAGGGCTTGGGTTGGGGCATTAGTTGACACGTGGCTTGGGGGGGCAGACATGGGGCGACCAACATTCAACACGGAATGGTGGGGCGGGGGTTTGGGGCGTGGGTTTGGTGGGCTGACCCGCTGGGCTGTTTGTTTTAAAACAACAAATTTAATTTTTTTAATATTTTTAAATAAAGAAAATTACATAAAAAAATTCCTAACGTTTATATTTGTTTTTTATCTCTTCTCTCATCTCCAAGACTAGTTGCAACTCGTCACCCTGTAGGTGATCAATTGGCTGGGATAGAATTTTCAAATCATCCCGTCTTTGTTTCAGGGCATCTCTAGCGGCATCTCTAGCTTCTTTGCTCTTTCGTTGTTCTGCCCTTTGTTGTTGGAAGACGTTGAATGTATCTAACTTGCATGCAATGTCATCCAATTGATCGCTGTATATTCCCCTACGCGAGCCCGAACTCCCAGTTGAAGGCGATGTCGTACCAGATCTTGATTTTTGAACACGCCTTTTTGCGGCATCTCTTCCATACTCAGGCCGGTTTGGGCTTGGCGAATCATCCAAAAGGTCCTCAAACTCTTGATCTCATGCATCAGATTGGGCTTGGGACGAGGCCCTTGACCTTTTGGAAGACGTGTTACTTTCGCTACCACTGGGGATATTCGCCCACTTTGGATGAAACTTACAAATCTCCCAACAAGGCCTGAAACGGAAGTCGGTCCCCACATTTGATTTGAATTGAACCAATGCATTCGTCACAATGTCGGCTTCGGTTTCACCAATTTTTGGGTTTTGCTTTGCTTTATTTAAATAACCACTATATTTTGTAAGTTGGGTTCTTATCTCGCTCCACTTCGAGGATAAGCTATCGTTTTCACCATAAGCCTCTCTTCCCAATTCTTGATGGAATACTCTACTGACCGCTTCCCACAAATGGGTTCGATGTTGAGAATTTCCTATTTTAATAAAAACAAAATTTAATATATTACAAAGTTATATAAAAAATAACCATTAATAAAAACAAAGTGTAAGAATACCTAAAGTTGCATGTTGAGATTGTTGAAACCAACCCCTCGCCAATGCAAGTTCTTCAGGAATGGTCCATTTTTGTTGTTTTCGTTTGACGGTTTCGAGTTCTTTATCCGCCTAGGTTTTTTCTTATGGCTTCTCTTTTTGATGGGTTTCGATGCGGAAGGACCATCGTTGGGTGGTTGAGTTTCGGGGACGGTTTCATTTTGTGAAAGGTTGATGGAGGTTGGTGAAAGGTTGATGGGCGTTTATGTAAACAGGGTAGGTATCGAATCATCGGTGTGTGGGAAGTTAGTAAACAAACGATTCCCAATATACGATGCATAACTCGCTTCTTGGGGCATAGAAGAGTGTATGAAAAATGGACGAGGCATTGGACGATTGGGTGGTGGGGGATTATTTTCTTGGAATGTATACGGGTTGTTCGGGTCATAAGCACGGTTATGAGGATGCATTTTTTCGTTTTGTAGAAGGAGAATTGAAGATGATTATAGAAGATGTGGTTGAATGTGGTAAAAAATGGAAGAAAAATGTGAGTTGAAATGGAGCCTACAAAAAGAACTCTGGCATGGGTATAAGGTAGATAAATATTGTTGTTTCACAAATCGTTGCAATAAAACTATGAAATGAATTATAAAATGAACATAGGTATTTGACACATTTATAAGTATAGGTGTAATTAAATATTTCACTAAGAAAAATACATATCATACTTTCTCTATAAATTAGATTAGAGGTCGATAAGCTTAATTTTGATTGAATGCTTTAAAGAAACTTTTGATGATATTGCAAGAAATAAATAAATTAACAAAGTGTCTGAAATGTAATATTCCGAAGGTAGATTTTTGGGCAAAGAATGATGAAAATTATAGACGATATGATGTAAAAATGATGACGTTTTAAGCAATTGGAATTTACTATGCATGTTACAGAGGTTGTTATTATAAGATATTAAGATGGTAAAGTTTGGGTATAAATCAAGAGCTCATGCCTAATGATCAATGGGCAAGAAGTATGCCAATGTGAAAGGAAATTGTTTTATACTTAATTATCTATTTGACTTTTGCTACTTTTCTTGAAACAGAGTCTACCAAATTTGAAAATTCTTGATCTTCATAGCTCTCGTAACCTAATCAAGACACCGGATTTTGAAGGCCTTCCATGTCTTGAAAGATTGATTTTATCATTTTTGAAGAAACACTGAACTAATTATGGGATTAATCAGTTTGGTTTATGTTCCTATCATAGTGGCTAATCTTCTTATAGATATTCTGAGCTTCTTAATGATCTTCTATTCCTACAAAACAGAACACCGTTACTCGTTAAGAGGGGAATATGGGGGGTTTCCCTCTTAACCGGGTTCCGGCGTGAGAATAAGCGACCGTTTTGAGGAGATAAGTGTGTATTAAAAGTGAGAGTAGAGGGAGTAGAATGTTTAACCTGTGAAGTGAGGTCTTTATTTATAGCCGGAGAGGTGTAAGAGGATGTGGGCTGATGGGCCTTGGGCCTGAAGGCGACAACATAGGGGATATGCTCCTTGTCTCACTGGTGTCGACAGTTAGTGGCTTCTAGGAGCTCTCTGGAGTTGGCGCAATGTGATTGGAGCCACGTGTCACTGTTGTCGGCCTGGCCGCCCCTCTGCCCTCAGCAGGTAAGTGGAGATCGTGGGGCAGTTGTCTCTGCCCGGTGATTGGTGCCATGTAGGCGTCCTTGAGTACTTTTTGTCTCCTGCATGTCAGACGATCGTGGAGCACGATTGAGCAGGGCCAGAAGGATGCTGATTGGCTCTTTTCTTCTGCCCCTCGTACCTTGTGTACTATCTGAAACAGCCTTGCGCTGCTGCTTCTATGTGGTCCTTGCTGAGCATGAGATTAGCCCGCGCAGGATTGTAGGTGCTACAGACTCTTTTCAAAATGCTAAGTGTTGATCTCACTGCTCTTTCTTGGCTAGACCTCACGCGAGTTCAATCCTTTGCTTATTTAGGAGTATGGTCCTGCGCGCGAACTGGTTGTAACACCTCGAAAATTCACGTCCTATAATGTATTGACACGTGTCATATGTTTGAACGTGTGAAAGAATGTTCTTGAAGGACTAAAGATGACAAACATGGAAAAACATGTGAATATAAGGGTGCAAAAATGTCAACAATGGGTAATTATACTTTACAGTAACCCTACATGATGCTCATACCTTCAAACGAATAAATCATGGATCATACGAAGCTAAATATGAAAGAAAGTGAGAGATTACAAACTACAGGGGTTAAATGTGTCAACATGTTTAAAGTATACCTCTGAGTGACCTTTTAGCAAACCCAAAGATTTGTAACGATTAATTATGCTCACTAGAATGCGTGATAAAAATTTCACCAAGTTTCGCTATCGTATGAGAAAGTTATGATAAAATTCGTGTGCGAGGGGTTAAAAGCGTCAACGTTGAAATCCATGACTTTTCGGGTAGTCAAAAGTTAACCAAGGACTTAACAAAGTTGGTATAAGTCTTGAAGCCCTTAGAATTCAATTTAGAGGGCCCAAAGTGCAAGAAATAAAGGTAAAAATCAAGTTTGGAAGTCCAGGGGTCAAAACTGTCAACATTTGAAAGATTCATTTTGCTGGCCAAGGGCTTGCGCACCTCAACACTATGGACGTTACGGTGCGCAAGCAGGTCCCAGATGCAGCAACTCGTTTCTGTTGCCTGTTCAGCCCATGTAAACGTCATGTATTGCCCTTTAACACTTCATGGGCGCCCCCTACATGACTCCTAGACACTAGGGACACTTGTGGATGAGTTGTGGTCAGTTGTAGACTTGCATGTCAACAATCTAGTGGGTTTGAATCACTATATAAAGTCCCACATGTTGGCAACATTGATCATTCATTCCCATTTGCATTCCTGATCATTTCTGGAGCTCAAGTGCAATTCCAAATCATCTCTGGTCGTTCATAGGACTCTTGTAAGTTTGCTTAACCTTCCTTAGTTAAGTTGTTGCTTAGTTTTAGCTTAAAAGTCAAACCGTCGTAATTAACGGTTGACTTAATGATTAATCACTGTTGGTCCAGTGATTAGCCGAATTGAAAGTAGTTATAAGTTGGTAATTATGTGGGTAATAAACCCTTAAAAGGGCACCCTCTGGTTCCCGTTCTAACTAGATCAAATGTCGGGTCAAAGTTGTTTATAAATAGTCAACAGGATCCTAATTTGCGATTTAAAACATAATTAACAATGTAGAAGCTTTGCAACCTGTTTTATTACTCTTATAACTTATTAATTAATGTAAGAACATGTCTAAGCATCTTCGACCCGACAATTTTCTGTTTAGACCCGGTTCGAAACCGAAAGTCGCAAAACTTTGACTTTTGCTTTGAATTCAGTTCTGACCCGATTTAGTATGATTTGGAAATGCCTTAGAGTTTCCTTAGGACCAGGCTACACGTTAGCATAACCCTCTGTGGTTGGATCGTTGATTATCCGATTCGTTTACATGTTTCCGTTAATTGCTTAAATGTTGACCAATATGCCCTTTTGACCATAAAACGAGAATTTTGGAAATGTGAAAGGACAATAATCCTTATTACTGATTTATAAAGTGGTCCCTAAATTTTCACATCAGTTGGAGGTCTAGATTAGGAGTTATGCTCATTAGGGTAATTATAACGCCTTTTAGAAATTAAACGGCACAATTAGCATAAAGCCTATCTAAACCCAATTTTTGACACCAAACCTTTTACCCACTGATGTAATATAATATTTTGAGATTTTTAAAGATTTTTAATTATTTTTAAACTGGTCAAAACCTAGGGTTATCGCCTTAATTCGGTAAATACCGATTATACCCTTTTCGGCCATAAAATGAGTTCTACATGGTATTTTGACACCAATCCAATTGCTACTGATTTTATATAATAAATAAAGTATTTTGAACTTTATAACTTGATCAGAAAACTCAGATTTCCGGTATAACCCGGAAATCGCTTAAAATGGCTTTTTACGCGTGTTAAACGCATAGTTTGGGTTTAAAACCATTTTGTCATATAAGACCTATTACCAACTGATATGACCTATTAAAATAAGTTATTTTACTGATGTATTCGGACCCGAATCTCTGAAACTTGAATAATCTCTTTTATAATCTTTAAAATGACCAAAATACCCCTACGGGGCTTAAATTGTGATTAAACTCGTTTTGGGCATAATGGAAGATATCCTACTGATATCAAAAAATATATTAAAGGCATATTAACTTAGGAAACCTGTATATGACTCTTATGGTTACCCGTTACGCTTTTTGCGCGTTCGGTTCGGTTTATGTAACTAGTTTGCATAAGTTAGCCGAAACGGGTCAAACCTTATCTTTTTACCTCAAAATCCAGAAGGTGTTTAGATTACCCATATTATACAAGTCTTCAAACTTGTCGGGTCTAAAACACATTCTATTCCGGTCTTCGCTTAATCATGCGTTTGAACCGTATCTTTCGGTAAGACTAACCAGTCTAAGCTTAGGCTTAATTAAAGACCCGTTAGCATTCTAATTGGTTATTTATACCATCATTCCAGACTAGAGCCTTCCGGTAAATGGTACCTACGCTTACTTAAGTGAATACGGCTGAGTTATTAAATTCTTGCTATTTAAGACAGGAGCTAGCTCAGGTAAATACTCTTAACTTATTTTCCCTATACGGGCTTGGGATACGGTATTATAATAATACCGCTTGGTCGGGTATTGAATGTTTAATCGGATTGTGATTAAATTATTGAGGTAACCCGGTTTAATCTGTATTGTTTGAAATAAAAGCCTTTAGGGGTTAATGACCATGTCCCGGATATCCTTGACATCATTGAATTATAAAATGGCCACGTCCTAAGCACGGGGTGTAGGCATACACCTGACAGTTGCTTAAGGGAAAACGGTATCTCACTCTCTTGTGGGCCTATACTTGTGGTGTGTCTGTTAATCTGACTCGATTTCTACATCGGGCCCTGAACGTACAACGAACATGTAAATCTGTATACACGATTATAAATATAATTGTCCCAAGTTATAAAAGATTAATTTTGCCTCTGTGCATTTTAATCAAATTATAAAAGATATTTTTGTGCCACGTGCATCCAAATCAATTTTCTTAAACTCTTTTCAAATGAGTCAGTTGAGTGTATTTACCAGTGAAAACTGACGAATTTTCCAAAAAGGTTAAGTGACAGGTACTAAACGTAATTGGCTGGAAACTCAGGGCGCTAATAAGGAAATCTTGCGAGTTCTAGGCGTCTAAAGTCTGTTGAACAATGTTTATGTTTTAAGATCCGCCTGTGGATCCTTTACTTTCCGTTGTAATACTTTGATATTACTTTATATTCGGATTGTAATATATTTATCTTTTGCTTCCGCTGTGCATTTATATATTGTGTTGTTTGACTATGATGATATCAACTGCGTCACGATACTCCCCTACCGGGCCCACCGGTGACACGTGGAAAGTCGGGGTGTGACAGGTTGGTATCAGAGCCAACATTGAGTGAATTAAACACTAGCCTTTTGTGTTTAATCTCAATGACACATTAGCACATTCCTTGACCTTCTGAGTCTAGACTTAACTTAGGAATAATTCTCAATCCTAATCTGGAAATTTTGCTTCCAAATTTTTATTGGATACGTCGCCAAGCGAAGAAGCTGTAATAAGAATTCTCCACATCCGGAGCCTTGAAATGCTGAGCTTCGTACCGCGGCCAAGGTGAAACGTGCAACCAAGGAGAAATCATTCAGAAATAAAAATGAAGAAGAAACTCCTTTTTTGCGGAAGATCGTTTCCTTAATAGTCCTTCTAAGGACATATTTATTTTCAGTCCCTTCGAGGACAACATTATTTCTTTCAAAGTCCCTTTTTGGGCAAACCTGAAATTTTTTTTTATAGTGGAATGATTGAATTTTCATCCTATATAAGATATATGAAATAAATGAAAAAAAAATAATAATATTCCTTTAATAAGATCTACCATTATAATAAAATGGCAGAATCTAAAAAGGACAAGACCTAGCCACGTGTCATTTTAAGACCGGGCCAAGATGGTAGTTCCATAATTAGATTCAGATCCTTGTTAACATTCCAATTTAGGATTGTTCTGCGTTAAATATTAAAAGAGTCTTAAAGGTAAAACCTAGCCTGCATGTCATTATAAGACCTGGCCAAGATGGTAAAACCTGTTAAAAAGATTCAAATCCCAGTTAACATCTGAAGACATGTTAACGCTCCTGGCAGACGTGATTCGTTAAAATCACACACGTCATTTTTATATAAGGATCTTTCCAAAGATTCCAAACCCAACTTAATGATCTCTGAGTCATGGGTTTAAATCATCAATTAAGATGATCATATTTCGACCATACGTGGTAATATGGTGCCTACGGGCCTTGCTCATTTCCATATGAGCCAAAAGACAGTGGTAGCTATGACTCCCTGTCAGAAAAAGGTAATGAAATTTGATTCAAACCTTCATGTCTCGATTCTTTGAAATCATGGCTTATATCATCCGATGAGATGATCATATTATAAACATCCCTTAGAAGGGAAGTGCCTACGGGCTATAGTTAATGTCCTCTGAGACTAAAGACAGTGGTAGCCTACAACTCCCTGTCAAGAAAAAGGTAATGAACTTTGATTCAAACCTTAATGCCTCGATTCTCTGAAATCATGGCTTATAAATTAAACTTGTCTACGCGACTAGGCCATTTGTGATATTATTAAAACCTTAATGCCTCGATTCTCCGAAATCATGGCTTATAAATTAAACTTGTCTACGCGACTAGGCCATTTGTGCTATTATTAACTTGTAAATTGGGATTTATGATAAAAATCCTAAATAAAATAAATATCCTTCCTTCCCTGCCAGTATGCATTTTAAAAAGAATCTTAAGGGTGAAACCTAGCCTATGCGGCCAAGATGGTGAAACCTACTCAAGGGATTCAGATCCTTGTTAACACCTAAGAACGTGTTAGCACTCCTGACAAATGTGATTCGATAAAATCACAACAGTCATCCCTATATTGGAAATTTTTAAATTCCTAATTTGCCTTATGATCTAGGAATCATGGCTTATATCATCTTATAAGATGATCATATTATAAACATCCGTGAGTGATGAAGTGCCTACGGGCTAAATTTGTTGTCCGATAAGACAACGACAGTGGTGGTCTTTGACCCTGTCTAAAGATGTTGGAATACGTCCAAGCATAATAGTCGGTAGGGTCCATACGATCTCGACTAATATCATCTGAAAAGATTATCATACCATAAATATCCCTTAGGAGGGAAATGCCTACGGGCTATAATTAACGTCCTCCGAGACTAAAGACAGTGGTAGCCTACAACTCCCTGTCAAGAAAAGATGTTTTGCCTACGGGCTATAATAAATTGTCCATCTGAGACATTGACATTATGATCTTTATGATTCCTTGTCTAAGGTGGTGAGCTATGCTCAAGCCAAATAGTCAATATGATTAATGCAATCCTGACTTATATCATCTAAAATGATGAATCCATTATAAACATCCATAAGTGATGTTTCGCCTACGGGCCATATTATATTGTCCATTTGTGACACAAACATTATGATCTCTATGATCCCTTGTTTAAGGTAATGAGCTGCGCTCAAGCCTAATCGTCTATACGATCATTGCGATCCTGAATAGTATCATCAGTATGATGATCATAAATTCATAATATTGACATCCCTAGTGATGAATTTCCTACGGGCTATACTTTACTCTATTGTCGATAAGACAAAATAGTGGTGATCTTTATGATCCCCTATTCAAAATGGTGGGATTATACCCAAACCTAATAGTCAATATGATCGATGTGATCATGACTAATATCATTAGATACGATAATTATATATAGACATCCATTAGTGATGTTAATTGGTTTACCTTTCTGTCAAGTGCATCGCCTTTCAAGACGATGACAGTTGTAGTCTATGACTCCCTGTCCAAAGGTGAAGAACTATGTTCAAACCTTAAAACTCCTGATCTAATAAGATTGCAGCCTATGAATTGATGTCCTTGTGACAAATCCACAAGTTATATTTCAAGTCACCCATAACAAGCCTCCGTGCTATAATTCGTCGTTCGTGACAAGTTAACATACTAAATGTTAACATCCCTGGTGACAGGCCTTAGTGCCATATCTTATGACGTCCTAGAGACAAGGCCATTTGTGCCGTATCTAAATGTCATTACGACAAGGCCTTCGCGCCATATGATTGCTTATGTCCTTCATGACTGGGCTTTATGCCATATCTTTCTACGTCCCTCACGACAGGCTTCTATGCCATATATGTATATATATATAACCAGAGTCATGTAAGGCTAGCCTTTGAGCTATTTATAATCGTCCTTGTGACAAAGACAGTTGTGACATTATGGTCCCCTGTCAAGCAAGTATTGGACTCGCTCCAAACCTTGAATGCCATTGATAGTCCTTTTGTGATATAAGCTAAATGTAATAGATATACATTCAAATAGCATTCATTAAGAATGTTCGGAACATAATGGCCTATACGGTTCGTGGATGCCGTGGCTAATCTATGTCAGGTCATCAGGATGATGACTAATAATGGTTTAAATTGGTAATTAGTACCAAGTTTTGAGTATGGAAAACTCGGATGAGATAGGCAATAGTCGCGATGCTATTAATGCGACAAAAGCAAATAATGTCTCAAATGCAAACCTCAATATTAATGGAGTTAATCTCCAAGCGGTGGTTAACGCAACAGTTTGAGAGGCCATGGGAAAAGGTCATGAAACAATCCAAAGAGCCGAATGCTTCTCGCTCTAAATTTCATTCAAAACCACGTTCAATTGCTCATGAGAAGAGCTTTGTTTACACTTCGAATATGAAGGATGAACCAAAGGAGGAGGATAACTCCCAGAAATCTAAGAAAGAGAGCAAGTACAGGCTTAATAAAAAGCAACGAAAGTTCAGTAAGAAGCCTGTATGTAAGAATTGCTATAAAAGACACTAGGGACAGTGTCGAATAGAACCAGGACCAAAGCAGTGTGACACCTGCTAAGGAACAGGTCATCATTTCCCAGGAATGTAGGGACATAAAGAATGCAGTCTATCATGGCTGTGGTGAGTAAGGCCGCATCAGAAATAGATTCCATAAAGCTGCCAAAGAAGGTGCAGCTAAGCCTGGAAAGGCTAAAGGAAGAAATGCCTGAACTCACCTGATGAATGCCAAGAGGCAGTTCACGATGTCATCAAGTATATTCCTTATCATTTACCAATGATAATTTCTGCTAAGTGTCCTAATTTAATACAGGCAATAATAAATCTTCATAAACCATAAGCTTAGCAAACTTTTATATTATCCACGAGGTATAACTTACCAAGGAAACCATAGTAACCGATTCTTCTAGTATCGGCAAGGAATCCTTCCGAAAAATCTAAGAGTACTCTTTCTTAGCATAGAGTATGACAACATATGTTATTTTAATTATTTTCTCATTGTTTTTGTATCGCCTACGAATGCCAAACTATGTGTGATGAAAGTGCCATATGAGGATTGGCGTATCCTAGTGTGTCCCATAGATTACTTCCATCCCTGATCAGTATGGAGGTTTAATGCATGGAACCCCTGAGATATCCCAATGGTCATATTGTACTAGAGTCGACTAGTATTATTCAAAGAAGATATCCAATATAAAAATGTCCTTATAAGTATCTCTACTTAGGACATCCTTGCTTTTGTAAAGAGAATGTGTCATTTATCTGACACCGACATCGATAGATGAACCAAATCCTGAGAATACGGACACCTCTGACATCTCTATGTGTCATGATTATCTTCTTTATAAGAATTACCGTGTTTACCTCCTGAGAGGCAAGTGGATGTTAGGACAAACATCCCGCTTAGGGCTGCAATTATTGTAAAAGCCTTATATCTGTTAGTACCAACGGAATAAGAAAAACTAAGAGCCAAATCAATAAGTTTTTAGAGAAGGTTTCATAAAGCCAAAATTCAAAGTTCTAAGAACTCCGATTTCTAGTAAATAAGAAAGACGGTTCATCTTGCTTATGCATTGATTACCGCAACCCTATTTAGGCAACAATTAAGAATCGCCATTAACTGGCCAGGATCGTCGATTTGTTCGACTAGCTGTAAGGAATAACTATTCTTTGAGATTAGTTAAGCAGTGGTTGGAATAACCATCTCACCTTAAGATAACCTTTTCTATAATAAGTTGATATATAAGTATCAAGGCTACTCCTTTGAAGACCTTGTATAGATGGAATATTAAAAACCTATTGTTAGGACAATAGATTGGTAAGTCCAATTATCAGAGTCTGAAAGTTGCAGTGGAAACAACAAATAAGATGACGCAAATTCATAATCATCTGTAAGATGCCAGTATTCGGCAGAGAATCAAGAATTAATGAAAGTAGCAACCCTCCTAAATCCTTGTTAAGGAATAAGGTTCAACAAAAGATATCACCCAGGAAGGGTGTGCCAAATTTGTTAGATTATCAGGCTAGTTAATCTCTAAATATATAGAATCATCCGAAGAAAAATCGGATGTATCAAGATCAAGTAGCTTATAAGCTAAAAAAAACTATTTAAGGAGTTTAGCGGAGCTCGCAATACATTGCACACTAGTGACTGAAGGAGGTGTTTCGCCAATAAATCAAGAAGCACTATCACATAATGATATGCGGGCTTATGATGTGAGGAGCATCCTGTATCGATTGAGGATCGACAAGTTAAGAAGCTCCAAAAAGATACATATGCCTAATATAGGGATCACTTTGAGAGCTTGTAAAGACTCCAAAAATGTTATAGAAGTTAAGTCCATTATGCGACAAAAAGAACTTCCATCATCTTAACAAATCTCGAGGTCGAGAATTCTTTTAAGGGGGTGAGGATGTAACACCTCAAAAATTCACGTCCTATAATGTATTGACACGTGTCATATGTTTGAACGTGTGAAAGAATGTTCTTGAAGGACTAAAGTTGACAAACATGGAAAAACATGTGAATATAAGGGTGCAAAAATGTCAACAATGGGTAATTATACTTTACAGTAACCCTACATGATGCTCATACCTTCAAACGAATAAATCATGGATCATACGAAGCTAAATATGAAAGAAAGTGAGAGATTACAAACTACAGGGGTTAAATGTGTCAACATGTTTAAAGTATACCTCTGAGTGACCTTTTAGCAAACCCGAAGCTTTGTAACGATTAATTATGCTCACTAGAATGCGTGATAAAAATTTCACCAAGTTTCGCTATTGTATGAGAAAGTTATGATAAAATTCGTGTGCGAGGGGTTAAAAGCGTCAACATTGAAATCTATGACTTTTCGGGTAATCAAAAGTTAACCAAGGACTTAACAAAGTTGGTATAAGTCTTGAAGCCCTTAGAATTCAATTTAGAGGGCCCAAAGTGCAAGAAATAAAGGTAAAAATCAAGTTTGGAAGTCCAGGGGTCAAAACTGTCAACATTTGAAAGATTCATTTTGCTGGCCAAGGGCTTGCGCACCTCAACACTATGGACGTTACGGTGCGCAAGCAGGTCCCAGATGCAGCAACTCGTTTCTGTTGCCTGTTCAGCCCATGTAAACGTCATGTATTGCCCTTTAACACTTCATGGGCGCCCCCTACATGACTCCTAGACACTAGGGACACTTATGGATGAGTTGTGGTCAGTTGTAGACTTGCATGTCAACAATCTAGTGGGTTTGAATCACTATATAAAGTCCCACATGTTGGCAACATTGATCATTCATTCCCATTTGCATTCCTGATCATTTCTGGAGCTCAAGTGCAATTCCAAATCATCTCTGGTCGTTCATAGGACTCTTGTAAGTTTGCTTAACCTTCCTTAGTTAAGTTGTTGCTTAGTTTTAGCTTAAAAGTCAAACCGTCGTAATTAACGGTTGACTTAACGATTAATCACTGTTGGTCCAGTGATTAGCCGAATTGAAAATAGTTATAAGTTGGTAATTATGTGGGCAATAAACCCTTAAAAGGGCACCCTCTGGTTCCGGTTCTAACTAGATCAAATGTCGGGTCAAAGTTGTTTATAAAAAGTCAACATGATCCTAATTTGCGATTTAAAACATAATTAACAATGTAGAAGCTTTGCAACCTGTTTTATTACTCTTATAACTTAGTAATTAATGTAAGAACATGTCTAAGCATGTTCGACCCGACAATTTTCTGTTTAGACCCGGTTCGGAACCGAAAGTCGCAAAACTTTGACTTTTGCTTTGACTTTTGCTTTGACTTTTGCCTTAGAGTTTCCTTAGGACCAGGCTACACGTTAGCATAACCCTCTGTGGTTGGATCGTTGATTATCTGATTCGTTTACATGTTTCCGTTAATTGCTTAAATGTTGACCAATATGCCCTTTTGACCATAAAACGAGAATTTTGGAAATGTGAAAGGACAATAATCCTTATTACTGATTTATAAAGTGGTCCCTAAATTTTCACATCAGTTGGAGGTCTAGATTAGGAGTTATGCTCATTAGCGTAATTATAACGCCTTTTAGTAATTAAACGGCGCAATTAGCATAAAGCCTATCTAAACCCAATTTTTGACACCAAACCTTTTACCCACTGATGTAATATAATATTTTGAGATTTTTAAAGATTTTTAATTATTTTTAAACTGATCAAAACCTAGGGTTATCGCCTTAATTCGGTAAATACTGATTATACCCTTTTCGGCCATAAAATGAGTTCAACATAGTATTTTGACACCAATCCAATTGCTACTGATTTTATATAATAAATAAAGTATTTTGAACTTTATAACTTGATCAGAAAACTCAGATTTCCGGTATAACCCGGAAATCGCTTAAAATGGCTTTTTACGCGAGTTAAACGCATAGTTTGGGTTTAAAACCATTTTGTCATATAAGACCTATTACCAACTAATATGACCTATTAAAATAAGTTATTTTACTGATGTATTCGGACCCGAATCTCAGAAACTTGAATAATCTCTTTTATAATCTTTAAAATGACCAAAATACCCCTACGGGGCTTAAATTGTGATTAAACTCGTTTTGGGCATAATGGAAGATATCCTACTGATATCACAACATATTAAACGCATATTAACTTAGGAAACCTGTATATGACTCTAATGGTTACCCGTTACGCTTTTTGCGCGTTCGGTTTATGTAACTAGTTTGCATAAGTTAGCCGAAACGGGTCAAACCTTATCTTTTTATCTCAAAATCCAGAAGGTGTTTAGATTACCCATATTATACAAGTCTTCAAACTTGTCGGGTCTAAAACACATTCTATACCGGTCTTCGCTTAATCATGCGTTTGAACCGTATCTTTCGGTAAGACTAACCGGTCTAAGCTTAGGCGTAATTAAAGACCCGTTAGCATTCTAATTGGTTATTTATACCATCATTCCAGACTAGAGCCTTCCGGTAAATGGTACCTACGCTTACTTAAGTGAATACGGCTGAGTTATTAAATTCTTGCTATTTAAGACAGGGGCTAGCTCAGGTAAATACTCTTAACTTATTTTCCCTATACGGGCTTGGGATACGGTATTATAATAATACCGCTTGGTCGGGTATTGAATGTTTAATCGGATTGTGATTAAATTATTGAGGTAACCCGGTTTAATCTGTATTGTTTGAAATAAAAGCCTTTAGGGGTTAATGACCATGTCCCGGATATCCTTGACATCATTGTATTATAAAATGGCCACGTCCTAAGCACGGGGTGTAGGCATACACCTGATAGTTGCTTAAGGGAAAACGGTATCTCACTATCTTGTGGGCCTATACTTGTGGTGTGTCTGTTAATCTGACTCGATTTCTACATCGGGCCCTGAACGTACAACGAACATGTAAATCTGTATACAAGATTATAAATATAATTTTCCCATGTTATAAAAGATTAATTTTGCCTCTGTGCATTTTAATCAAATTATAAAAGATATTTTTGTGCCACGTGCATCCAAATCAATTTTCTTAAACTCTTTTCAAATGAGTCGGTTGAGTGTATTTACCAGTGAAAACTGACGTATTTTCCAAAAAGGTTAAGTGACAGGTACTGAACGTAATTGGATGGAAGCTCAGGGCGCTAATAAGGAATCTTGCGAGTTCTAGGCGTCTGAAGTCTGTTGAACAATGTTTATGTTTTAAGATCCGCCTGTGGATCCTTTACTTTCCGTTATAATACTTTGATATTACTTTATATTCGGATTGTAATATATTTATCTTTTGCTTCCGCTGTGCATTTATATATTGTGTTGTTTGACTATGATGATATCAACTGCGTCACGATACTCCCCTACCGGGCCCACCGGTGACACGTGGAAAGTCGGGGTGTGACACTGGTGGATGGTCTGCGCGGCTTTTTGGGACCATACCCCTTCAAGTCCCCCCAGTCCAGTGCTGCACCAGGCGCGAAGTGAGTGGTTGGAGCTCTGGACTTGAAAGAAGAAGTGCTAGTGATTGAAAATGCTTGCTTGATTGTGGTTGACGGCGCGCGTGTAATTATTTGTTCGTTACTACGGCGCGACTACCAGATTTTGCTCAAGGTTGTTCACTGCCTTTGGCGTAGGCGCGCAGGATTATTGAGTTAGAGTTAATGGTGCGCGTCCTTAGTAGCTTCTGCATGAATTTTGTTGTAATTTTGGGCGGGAAAATCCTCGAAATTTGAAATCTGACAAGTTGGTGAGAAACGTCGTTGATGGTGACGTTTGAGTTGACTACTTACACGGCTGTCATCAAGTTGTCTCTGATGGTTTGTCTTTCCGTCAGGAGAGTGTGTTCCACGCGCGCGTGGTAACCGTCACTCCGGGATTCTCGCCTTACGTGTCGTCTTCTGATTGGTCACGTGCGCGGCGATCTCGGCACGTTTACCCATCGCATTAAATGCGATGGGTATATATACTTGACGAAGTAGAAGAGACCCTTACTTCTTTCCACTGTTGCTATCTTCTTCTCTCTATTCCTCTTCCTCAGATCTTCAAATCTTCAAGTTCTGAAGCAGATCTTCAAGATCTTTCTCCATATCTTCAAATTCCTTCTCCAGAATATTCGAAGTTTCTTCGTCGAATACCCATGGCTGAAGAACATCAAGAGGAAAATCCCGTTGAAGAAGGTCCCGTTCCCATACTTAAGTGGGATTTAGGGTTATTCGAGCAGATCACCAGGAGTTTCCGGTTTCCACCGGAATGGGATGCCCGGTACCCCGGCCAAAATCAAACGGTCACTGATGCACCGCCGGAGTACATCATGTTATTTGAAGATTTCTTTCATCAGGGCAACTTCCGGTTGCCGGCGACGAATTTTATGGCCCATATTCTTCAGTTTTATGGGTTTCATATCTCCCAGATGAGTCCCCCTGGGATGGTTAGGGTTCGACACTTCGAATTTCTTTGTCGATCTTATGGTGTTGACCCAACGGTAAAGAGGTTTAGGGTTTTCTACCAACTTATCAGGAATCTGGGATTCTACTCATTCGCCAGTCGAGGGGCCGCAAAGAAGATACTCTTGAACCCTCCTAAGAGTTTCCATGACTGGAAACCAAAGTTCTTTTATATTCGCGAGGAGGTGATCCCGATCGCCATGACTTTCTGTGCATGGTCTGAACCAATCTTGAAGGAAGATCTGGCGATCCCCAAGAGTGAGGCTTGGTATCAGAAGCTTACTGCCACCCCAAACCGAGTGTTTGGTGAGAACGTCTTGGTAGCGGCGCGGATGAGTGACCAGTGGCCGGCAGATAGCAAGGATGTTCCAATTTTGATGTTCAACGATAGAGGTTAGTAATTTTCTTAGTTTCTTGGATTTCTTGCTTCGTAACTTGTGTTTATTTATGTAATTTGACGTGTAGAGGCGCATCTGTATCAAGCTGCCTTCCCCACTATTGGCGGATCTATGGGTGTGCGCCCACTGAAGGCTGGAGAAGAATACTGGTATGACCAGATTAAGGGTCATTTTATGTATCCAGTTGCTGATGCTTTCGCCGATCCACCTGCTGCAACCGAAGGTGCGCATATACCTAACCCTCGTCCCTTGCGCGCTTTGACTTCTGCTGGGAAAGAGATTGTTTATCTTTCCAGCGAGGAGTCTGTCGGATCTTCCAATGGAGAGTTAAGTTCCTGGTCTATCATCTTTGCAGGTGTGCTGCGCGACCTGGGGATTGACCCAGAAGAGAAGAAGAAAGCCCCTAAACGAAAGAAGGTGATCAATCTTGAGGCTGAGGTGGCCAGCAAGAAAGGTTGTAGTAGCCGCGCTACTACTGATGCTGCTGACAAAGGTACACTATGCTTTCGCCAGAGTAACTTGGAAGATTACGTTATTATCAGTGATTCACTGGAAGGTTTGTCGCGTATAGGCGGGAAGAAAGCTGGAGCAGCTGGTTCGAAGAGCTCGGGGAACGCGGGTTCTCGCAACCCAGATGCTGGGGCGACTCCATCCTCTGTTGCGCATGATGAAGAGGAAGAAGAGGAAGAGGCTGCTGCAAAGTTAATCAGCAGGAAGAGAAGTAGAAGTGAGACCACAGCTGGTGTGTCTACTGCGCCGAAGGCTGGAGGCGTTCCCTTGATTGGGAAGCAGAGCGACTTGCGCTCCCTTTACAGATTTTCTCCTGGTAAGTTTTCCTTAGCTTCTTTGCTTCTTGTTTCTTCTTCTTTTTTAACACTTAGCTTCTGCAGAGGCCAAGAAGAAGACCCCTGAGAAGAAGGGTGTCGTGTTTACGGAACCCTCAGAGCCGGCGCAGAAAAGGCCTAAGGTTACTATCAAACCTTTCAAGACTGCTGGAGTAGAGTCTGAGAAGGATAAACAGGCTGCTGAGGGGGGAGAAGGCAAAAGCTACTGAGGAAGAGAAGCGGAAGGCTGCGGAAGAGAAGAAAAAGAAAGCTGAGGATGAGAAGAGGAAAAGAGCTGCTGAAAGAGAGAAGGAGAGAGAGAGAAATAAGGAAAAAGAGAAGGAAAAAACGGCTGCCGACAAGCCTGTCGGAGGTGAGCCGAAGGATACCGGGGCCGCTGCTTCAATCGCGCATGATAAAACGCAGGGTCCGGAGGTCGTCCGTATTACGGGGCTTGACCAGCCCCTTCATGAGAAGGAGAAGAGAAAAGAGACTACCCGGGGTAAGGGACCAGAGGTCATTGAGCCGACCAAGCCTGCTGGTGGATCGGCTACTGCTGCATGTGGCGCAGGTGCTGGAGGTGCCGGAGGGTTTGTGCCTCAATCTCCCATCGGTCCTAAGGATACTTTGGGGGATCTTTATTACAAGACCTACACTGAGGAGGCGCGTGGTGATGCTCCTCATCAAGCTCCCTGGGGACTGAAACAGAAGGATACATTTATGGACTTTGCATCCTGTCGTGATTGGTTCCTAAACTCTTTCCCTCCTGGTGAAGTTAACCGACAAAGGGCACGAAGCCATGATGGCTTGTACCAGGCGTACGTCATTGGGGAGGCCAACGCTCGCTCCGCCAACCACCAGATCGTGCGAGAGTGGCGCACAATGGTCAAGGAGCGGGTGGAATGGGAAAAGTATCGTGATCGCCTGTTGAAGCAAGTTAAAGATTATGAGAAAGCTTAGGCTGCCCTTGTTGAAGAGAGAGCCAAATTTGAATCTGATAGGAAATCAGAAGAGTGGGGGTGCGAGGGCCTGAGGAGCAAGCTCCGAGCTGCCGAAGACCTACTGGCGAAAGAGAAGGCTGAATGGAAGAAAATATGTGAGAAGGACAACCAGCGCGCTTATGCTGCTCGAAATAAGATTACTGAGCTCGAAGGCAAGGTTGCTGAGCTGACAGCGAAGGTCGAGGATGCGCAGGCTGCGCAAGCTGCTAAGGAGAAAACTGAGGTTCGAGAAACTTCTTTTTTCAGTTTATGCTTTTGTTAGTAGAATTATCTGAGTCATTTATCCCTTGTAGGTTGAACTGGCTGAGGTGAAGGTGCAGCTGTCTGGTTAAGACAAGGATTTGACGGCCAAGGACGTCGAGATTGCTGAGTTGAAGCGCCGCCTGCATGAGCAGGTTGACAAATGCGAGTCCTTGGAAATCGATCTTGAGGCGGAGAAAGTTAAGGCTGCTACTGCTGAGGAGGCCAAACATAAAGCTGAGGAAGCGTGAGACATTAGTACATCTGCTCTCAATGTGGCGCAAAACAACTACTCCGCGGCTCAAGGCATCGTTGATACTTTGGTCTCTGAGGCTGAGTGGCTGCGCGGCAGAGGATTAGTTCTGGTATGATTTCTCTTAACTTCGGCTGTATTTATTAAAGCCTAGTGTCTTATTTATTGCCTTTGCTGTAGATGGCCAACTCCATCTTAAATGCTGGGGAGCTGGACAGAGCTGTTGCTTCTCTTATAGATGCTTCTCACGCGGTTGGTCATCATGGAGGTTATCTGGAATGTGCGCAGCATGTGGAAGAGGTGTTTGGGCAAGAGTTTGACGCTAGTCATTGCTCGGTGACCGATGAAGCTGATGCCGAGCTGGCTCGTGCTGAAAATGCTTATAATCACCTGTCACTGCCCGTCATGGACTTGGTTGCAAAAGCTTTAGAGCATGATGACTGGTGCCACCGTCTAAAGGCCATACTTGATCCCCCAGAAACTGTTGAGTTATCTGATGAGGAGGAAACAGCGGGCAATGATGGCGATGGCGATGGTGATGGCGACAAGCATGATGATGACGATGATGGTGATAGCTTTGAATAGATAGTGTTTTCAGGCTTCGTGCCTTGTAATTTTTAGGTTTTGGATGTTAACATTTGTGCGGTCGCGCTTGTTTTGGATCAGATGAATGATAGTTGGTCTTTATGTTACTGTTGCGCGATTGCGCTTGTTAAACATGATGTTTATGTTTATTTTATCCCGTTATAATTATTGCACTGTTGTTATAAACTTTGTTTAAGTTAGCGCGAATAAATGTAAGTGTGGCTCTTGTTCGAGTGTAACTGCCCGGTCTCGCGCTATGTTCGCGGAGGACCTTGGAGGCATAACTCAAGAGCTCGTAATTTACTGAAGTGTTTTCGTGCTAATCAAAAGTTTAACATGCATTTGTAACGTAAGAATCTTCTCGATAAAGGAAAACATGTCGTATGCTTTCATTAATTAAGAAACAGGCGCTTAGGCCAACATTCATTGCATATAAGTAACATAAGGGGCGTTTAGCCAACATAGGAAATTAAAAAGGCGCATGGCCAACATTAATGAGAAAGGGCGCATGGCCTAGAATAGTTACATATAGCACTTGCGCAGTTGTTGCGCATTCCATGTGCGTGGGATGATGTGTCCATCCAGGGTGCGCAATTTGTATGCCCCTTTTCCTAGCACTTCGTGAACCAAGTATGGGCCTTCCCATTTGGGTGCTAGTTTTCCTAGGCGTTCAGCGTTTGAAGCTTCGTTGTCTCGGAAGACGTATTCTCCTGGAGTGAAGGTACAAATGCGGACTCTCGCATTGTAGTACCTTTCCAGTTGTGTCTTGTACTTTGCTTCTTTAATACGCGCAATCTCGCGTCTTTCTTCCAGTAAATACAAATCGAGACGGCGCTCTGCTTCATTGTCAACCGTGTTGACTGCTGTCAAACGCGGTGAGGGGAGTCCAACTTCCGCCGGGATAACTGCCTCCGAGCCGTATACTAGGCTAAAAGGAGTTTCGCCGGTGCTTGTCTTCGGCATGGTTCAATGAGCCCACAGGATGCTTGGGAGCTCATCTACCCAACCTCTTCTCTTTGTGCCCAGTCGGGCTTTTATCCCCTCGACGATACTTTTGTTAACGCTTTCCACTTGACCGTTGCCTTGAGGATGCGCAACGGAGGAGAAGGTATGCTCAATCTTCATTTCCTTCATCCAATTTTGAAGATCCTCAAAAGCAAAATTGGTACCGTTGTCTGTGATGATTTTGAGTGGAAGACCAAATCTGCAAATGATGTGCTCCCAAATAAACTTGCGCACCATCATTTCAGTGGTTGAGGCGAGAGCTTTGGCCTCCACCCACTTAATAAAATAATCAACGGCCACGATTATGAACTTCACGGCTCCTGGGGCATCAGGGAAAGGTCCCACCATATCAATTCCCCACTGCTGAAAAGGCCAAGCAGTGGATACGGGAATAAGATCATTCTTTGGGTGCAGGGTTTTTGGAGAGTGTCGCTGACAGGAGTCGCATTTGCGCAGCTCCTTCAGGGCGTCGACATGCATCCCTGGCCAATAATATCCAGCGTTCATAATCTTCGCGACAACCATGCGCGGTCCTGCATGGATGCCACAGATCCCTTCGTGAATCTCTCTGATCAAGTAACTCGCGTCCTGGGGGTCCACACAGCGCAATAAGGGCCCCAAGAAGGACTTTCGGTATAGAATACCACTATTCATCTCATAATGCAGGGCCTTGTTTTGAATCTTCCTTGCCTCTGCTTTGCTCTCCGGGAGTATTCCTTCTTGCAGATATTGAATTATAGGGGTCATCCAAGATGGGTGCCCTATTTCGATCACATTTACCTGGCGCAACAGGACTGATGGATTTTTGAGTACATCAATCCTTACATCTTTGGCGAGATGTTGAAAAGAAGTTGAAGCGAGCTTGCTCAAGGCGTCTGCTGGTTTGTTTTCGGAGCGATTGATGTGAACTACCTTGTATGACTTGAATTGCTGAAGCAATTCTTTCGCCTGATCCAGATATAAGGCCATGACTTCGCCTTTTGCATCATAGATTCCGTTGATTTGACTGGCGATCAAAAGCAATCAACGTGTGCTTGTAGATTTTTAGCTCCCATTTTTATGGTGAGGCGTAAGCCTGTCAGAAATGCCTCATATTCCGCCTCATTGTTGGTGTTCTTGAAGTCCAACTTGATGGCGTATGTAAATTCATGGTTATCTGGGCTAACGAGGCGCAATCCAGCTCCTGCGCCATCCTCGTTTGAGGCTCCATCAGTGTACAACATCCATAACTCATTTGTCGTGTCTTTCACGGGGGTCTCAACAAGCTCACAATCTTTGATTTTATCAGCTGGGACTTCCGTGATGAATTCCGCTAGAACTTGACCCTTGATGGCTAGGCGCGGCCTGTACAAGATGTTGTGGCCCCCCAGCTCGATCGCCCACTTTTCTAGCCGCCCAGACGTCTCTGGTTTTTGCAATATTGTTCCGATGTGAAAGTTGGTAAGTACTGTGATTACGTGCCCCGTAAAGTATCTGCGCAGCCTTCTAGAAGCATGAAGTAATGCAAGTACCAGCTTTTCCATTGTTGAATATCTCGTTTCTGGGTCGGTGAGCACCCTGCTGACGTAATAAATTGGAGTTTGGACTCCATTTCTCTCCACCAGTAATACCGATCCAACTGCCTTGTCCGATGATGACAAGTACAAGATGAGCGGTTCCTTTTCGAACGGTGCAGTCAGGGTAGGGAGCTCGATCAAACACTCCTTCATTTGTTGAAAAGCAACTTCAGCCTCAGGCGTCCACTTGAATTCTTGCTTCTTCACACAATTGCGCAGAGTGCTGATAAAAGGATATGACTTCGCGGCGTGGTTTGACAGAAAACGGTTAAGCGCGGCTAGGCGGCCGGCCAACCTTTGCATCTCCTTGATTGTTCGTGGTGATGGCATTCGTTCTATTGCCTGGACCTTTTCTGGATTGACTTTAAATCCGCCATTAGTGACCACGAAGCCCAAGAATTTTCCTTCCTCCATGCCAAAGGAGCATTTGGCTGGATTCAATTTCATATTCACGCTTCTCAATGAGTTAAATGTTTTTTCGATGTCCTTCAACATTTGGTCCTCTTCAGGGATTTTGACCACCAGATCATCGATATAAACCTCGATATGCTTCCCAATATCTCCCGCGAAGGTCTTATCCATCAGGCGTTGGTATGTGGAGCCAGCGTTTTTGAGGCCGAATGGCATCTTTGTATAACAGAAGATCCCGAGATCGGTCCGAAAAGCTGTCTTGTCTTCGTCTTTGAGCTTCATTTGAACCTGATGGTACCCCTTGTAACAATCTAAGAAGCATTTCCATCTGTATGGTGCGAGAGAGTCTATCTTTTTGTCGATCTCGGGCAAAGAGTAGCAATCTTTTCGGCATGCCTTGTTGAGATCGGTATAATCAACGCACATTCTCCATCCTCCACTAGACTTCTCCACCATCACTGGGTTCGCGAACCAACTTTGATAACGCACTTCTCTCAAAATTCCTGCTTTGAGTAATTCGCATACTTGCTCATTCATTGCTTTGGTCTTGCCTGCCCCTAAGCTGCGCCTTCTTTGGACCTTCGGCTCAACAGAGGGGTAAGTGTTCAGACAATGCTCGGTAATGTCGCGCGGGACACCGGTCATGTCGGCCGGAGTCCAGGCGAAGATATCCATATTCTTGAACAGGAGTTGTTTGAGATGCGTTCTGATGTTTGGTGAGATTGCGTGGCCTATCGTCACCGTTTGCTCCGGGTACTTGCGGTTTAGCACCAATTTCTCTGGCTCGGTTGTTGAAACCCTCGCCGCTTTTGTTGGGCGCATCTCTTCTGTTGACATTACTTCTTTCTTGGCATAGATAATTGCCACCCCCGTCTCAGTTGGGAACCCTATCGCTGAGTGGGGAGTGGAAGTTATCATGTTCAGTTCGCCTTGGGTTTCTCTCCCAATCAACACATCATGTCTCGATTTGACAGGCATCACCATGAAGTTTACAGTCGTTTTTCTTGAATGATTCCCGTCAAAAAGCATGACAGGGAAGCTGATTTGTCCTAGTGGGAAGACCATTTCGTTGAAAAATCCTGACAGAGGGTAATCAACCGGCTCGAGTCTCGCTTTATCTTCATCGTCAAACTGATTAAAGCATTGCTCATAGATGATATCGGCTGTACTTCCCGGGTCAATGAAGACGTACTCAGTTTCATAATGGCCGATAATACTGGTGATGACGATGGGTCGCGTGCCGCGAGGACCCCCGCGAACCACCGGGAAAATGACCTGTTGCTCTTGCCATGTCAGCTCGTAGGGTCGCTTGCCTTTATCTCTCGCGCTATATCTTGGCCCGTTGACCATGTGCGTTTCCAAACGTCTAACTCTTTTCTCTCTTCCATCATCGTTGCGCTGGATGTGACGTGTCTCTTTGCGTACATTCTTTACCAGATGGCCTAGTTTTCCGCTTTTCAGCGCTTTCTCAATCTCTTGATGTAAGCTGATGCAGTCATCTGTAAGATGGCTTGTATCCTTGTGAAAATCACAATACCGGTTCGGGTCTTGGCCCTTCTTGTTCGTCGTAGGCCTTGGAGCCTTGAAGTCGTGATTCTCCGTCATTAACACCTCTTTTGGTGTCTTCGTGAGCGGAGTCCAATGCTTTTCTCAGTTATCATCTCTGACTGCTTTTCGATACCCGATTCTGTCAATTGTTTCGCGCGCATCTTCTCTATAGCGCGGCCTCTCTTCATGGCCCCTTGATCTTCCGGTTTTCCAATCGTTACTTTTGTGCTTGTTGCTATCGCGCGAATTTCCCTTGGAAAATCGATCTTCAATATAAGAGTTGTTGTTACCGGCCAATGACTCTTCAGTTTTCGCGACTATTTTCACGGCTTCCATGAGCTTATCCCATTCTTTGGGCATTCCTTCTTTCCCAATGATAGTTCTGATGAGACTATCACAGCGAATGGCTTTTTTGAAGTGGCAGCGCATGAGTTGTTCACTTACGCCACCAATTTCTAAACACTCCTTGTTGAAGCGAGTGATGAAATCTTCTAGACCCTCGTTCTCTCTGCGCCAGATGTCCGCAACCTCGGCTGTATCACGCTGGTAACGTCTCTGCTGGCTGAAGTGATTCAAAAACTGTGTCCTGAAATCAACCCATGACTTGATCTTTCCCGGAGGGAGGCTGTAGAACCAAGCGCGAGCAGCCCCTGTAAGAGTTTGAATAAAAAGATGGCACCACATGGGCATATTCCATCCTCCCATGCAACCAACGCTTGTGAAAACTCTGACGTGATCATCAGGGTCAGTCAATCCATTAAACTTTCCCACTGTCGGAGGTAATTTCTCTCTTGATAGCGGCGCCAGCGCGATTTTTGGAATGAACTTTGAATGTTCTGCAGCTTCAGCTGGCCGATAGGCGAGGCGAAAGTCTCGCTCTGCCTCTTCAGTGTACCCTACATGTTGTCTTGGTTTGTAGTATTCATGGTTCCTCTGCAAGCGATTGAAGACTAACGAACCCTCATCATCCTGCCAAGTTGGATCATTCGGGTCAGTATCCTCCCATTCATTGTTCATGTTGTGCGGTGTGAGCCGGCTATGAACTGGACCTCTTTGGACGTGTGACGGATAGTCATAGTAGCTTTTTGTCTCTCCCCGTGTATCACGCGTGTCATGCACGCTTAGCCTTCGCGTAGGGGGAAGTCTGTTAACTCTGCCTTGGATGTTTTGCTATGGGGGTATCTGGCGCGCCCCCTGACTCTGTCCCTGGGGAGTAACCAAGGACGGTTCTGCCGTTAAGACTGCTTGTTGTGCGATCAGAGATTGATACGCCGCATTAATGGTTGCAATATTTTTGGCGTACCACGAGGCTGGAGTTTCGCCCTCTGGTAGCCCTAATAACGCCGAAACGTTCTGAGGTGGAGCTGGGTTTGAAGGTCCAGCGTCATTGTTTCCTGGGGTTACCGTCTGAGTGATGCGGGTGATGCTCCCGCGGGGTCCCCCAGTGTTGGGTACGTCAATTTCACCGATTTCTTCTATGTGTTGGACTTGGACGTTTTGAATGCCCTCCCCCAACACTGCGTTAGAGTTTGCTCCAAAACCAAACTCAGGGATGATTCCTTGACCAGCCATGATCGAAGGAGAAAACAACGAAAACTCAGAAAAAAGAAGATGAAAATGATTTGTAGAAAACCGGTTGGCGCCAATGAAGAAACACTGAACTAATTATGGGATTAATCAGTTTGGTTTATGTTCCTATCATAGTGGTTAATCTTCTTATAGGTATTCTGAGCTTCTTAATTGTTGGTCCCGTTGATACAGGATCTGATCGTAGGAACAAGATGAATCGATTTTGTCTTAGTGTGCGGAATCCATTAAGACAAATCACAGATTTATGCAACAGAGAATTCAACGTTTAACTTCTTGTCTGTTCATTCTATTAATCGTTCTGAAAGTCACAAAGTTCCGATGAACGTACAGACTACCCGTGTGTGTCAAAAGTTGTTACAAAGTTGCACCGGACCTACTATTTATAGACAGACTCAGGATACTAATAAGTGTTGTACGTGCGGGTGGGCTACCCGTACGTATGACTCACCCGTACGTGTGGTCATCCGTGCGTATGACTTATCCGTGCGGATAAGTCATCCGTGCGTATGGCCATACGTGCGTATTGCCATCCGTACGAGATAAACTTGTCCCAAACAACACTTTTACATTCAGACCCTATTCCTGAGTTGTCCTGCTAACTATCAGACAATAAACATAAACACAGAACAAAATATGACTACATGCTGACGGAAGCTACAGACGTAATGTACTAACATTAATGATCTTCTATTCCTACAAAACAGAACACCGTTACTCGTTAAGAGGGGAATATGGGGGTTTCCCTCTTAACCGGGCTCCGGCGTGAGAATAAGCGACCGTTTTGAGGAGATAAGTGTGTATTAAGAGTGAGAGTAGAGGGAGTAGAATGTTTAACCTGTGAAATGAGGTCTCTATTTATAGCCGGAGAGGTGTAAGAGGATGTGGGCTGATGGGTCTTGTGCCTGAAGGCGACAACATAGGGGATATGCTCCTTGTCTCACTGGTGTCAACCGTTAGTGGCTTCTAGGAGCTCTCTGGAGTTGGCGCAATGTGATTGGAGCCACGTGTCACTGTTGTCGGCCTGGCCGCCCCTCTGCCCTCAGCAGGTAAGTGGAGATCGTGGGGCAGTTGTCTCTGCCCTGTGATTGGTGCCATGTAGGCGTCCTTGAGTACTTTTTGTCTCCTGCATGTCAGACGATCGTGGAGCACGATTGAGCAGGGCCAGAAGGACGCTGATTGGCTCTTTTCTTCTGCCCCTCGTACCTTGTGTACTATCTGAAACAGCCTTGCACTGCTGCTTCTATGTGGTCCTTGCTGAGCATGAGATTAGCCCGCGCAGGATTGTAGGTGCTGCAGACTCTTTTCAAAATGCTAAGTGTTGATCTCACTGCTCTTTCTTGGCTAGACCTCGCGCGAGTTCAATCCTTTGTGAAGTATCACGCGCGAGGCTGAAACAAAAAGAGCTTGCTGATTTAGGAGAATGGTCCTGCGCGCGACCTGGTGGATGGTCTGCGCGGCTTTTTGGGACCATACCCCTTCAATTTTGTAAGAGTTTAGAAGAGATTCATCCGTCAATCGGATATCACAAAAGGCTTATTTTCATGGATATGAGATGGTGTACAGCACTTAAAAGGTTTCCACCCATCATACGCATGAAAAAATTGGAGACTCTTTATCTCAGTTATTGCAATCAACTTCAACAGTTTCTGGATATCCAGTCGAACATGGATAGCTTGGTAACCCTTGATTTGAGTGGTACTGGTATAAAAATAATCCCACCGTCAGTTGGACGATTTTGTACCAACCTCGTTTCCTTAGATTTAAGTGATTGTTGCAAATTGAAAATGATAGCGGGAAACTTCCGTCTCTTAAAAAGTTTGAAAGACCTTAAAAAGTTAAATCTTAGCGAGTGCAATTTGGAAGACGGAGACATCCCATCTGATATATTTTGTGAGTTATTAAACCTACAACTACTAGACCTAAGTCGTAACAACTTTTCAAGATTACCTTCCGGCATCTCACAACTCCCGTGTCTCAAGTATCTCAATCTGTCATTCTGCGAAAGCCTTGTAGAATTGCCAGACCTCCCATCAAGCATAGCTATTCTCAAAGCAGAAGGTTGTGACTCACTTGAAATTGTAAGAGATTTATAAGACTATAAATTGTTGTGGAAAGTCTCACTTTGGAGGATGATTGATGGTGAGAAGGTACTACTTTCTATGCTTGAGGTATAACTCTTATCTTGTTTTTTAGTTTCAATCTTTTTTAACATATAATAATAGAGTCCATCATAACTGGAATGTAAACGTGGCAGGGAAATGCAATTAAAAATTGCTTTATGAGTGTCTTACTTCCCGCGGTTGAACCATCGTCACGTTTTTTTTACGAGATTAGTTACATTGCAACTTCCAAGCAACTGGTACAGTGACTTTAGTGGACTTTTATTATTCTTACGTGATGATAAATGGGTTGGGTTTAGTCATGACATAGATATTAAGCTGGAGACGTCCACATATGATTACTCTGAAGAGTCGGATGAAGATTGGGAACAATGTAAGTATGAAAGGGTGGGTTATGTACCCTTTACTTCATTGCGGCACTTCTCATGGTTGAATCCTACATACACTAAAAATATTTCATTTTCGACTAATCACGGTGGTCTTAATGTGAAACTTGTTCGTAGTAAAAGTAAAATAGTTGATTTAAACGAAAACCCAATCGATTACTCACAGTGTTGGGATGAAGATAGAAAGACATTTGAGATCATGTATGATTCACAGTCCTCTAATATTCAGATTGCATGGACTCATTAGTAGTTGACCTGGGCATTAGTGTTGATGGTATATCTTCCTAGATTTTGTTTCAAGGATCATCAACAACTATTAGTAGATCTCAGTTTCAACATTATTTGGCCCACATTTTGTTACCATTTCCAGTTTGCTTTAGCAACATTATTGCAGTCAACCAAAAAAGTTGTAATAAATTTTTCTTTATTATCCTATAAAACTTCACATCCTATACTATCAGGTTTCGTATATCGTTTTTGTTAGTTGTTGCTCCCCTTTTATGCTACTATGGTATGTGTAAGCAACAAAGGTATGTTATTTGTAGAGGAGGATACAAGACGGGTCAAAATAAGTTAAGAGTTGGAACGACATTTTTATACGGGCCAAAATTGGGTTGGTTCTCCACAAACACAATAATATATTTTTTTTTCAGTTTTAGTGTATTGACTATCATACAAAAACAGTATTGTTACAATAATATTGATAAAAAAACACAAATGAAATCAACTAGTCAGTGATAAAAGGGGTTCGTGATACCGAACAAACATCCTGACCTACCAGCCATCCATATTTTCTTTAAGCTTAATTGTTTCTTGGACAAGTCAATTCCCAAATGTTGATTTTTTTTATTTAATGAAAACCCAATATTCTTAAAACTAAGTATATACTTGGGTGAGGCTGATGTTACAACTGAGTTATATATACCATTTAAGGTGGCTGGTTTTGAAATTAGTCACTTATATGATTACCGAACCTATTTTTAGCATTTAAGGTGGCTGGCTTTGACTTTGAAATCACTTATCGCCCGGTCATCACAACGCTGCAGCTGATGCCTTATCTCGCATGTCTCATGCAGCCTTCTTTGCTCACTCTCGTGTTGAACCGTCCTTAATTGCTACACTCTCGGTGGCTAATTCTGATGATCCGTATCTCAAGTCCATGCAAATGAAGTGCACCTCTGCACCACAGTCGGTACCCGGCTTCTGTTTTAAAGATGGACTTTTGTTTTTCAAAGATAGGCTGGTCATTCCAGCAGGTTCACCCCTGTGCACTAAGCTACCGGAGGAATTTCATAATTCTGTGATTGGCAGTCACTCCAGGGTCACACGTACCTTCCATCGCCTTTCATCCAATTTCTTTTGGCCCAAAATGCGATCAGATGTTAAACGTTTTTGTGGCCGCTTGTCAAGTTTTCCAGCAAATGAAGTCTTCACTTTTACCTCCTGCTAAGCTTTTACAACCATTACCCTTACCACAACAGGTTTTTGAAGGTATCTCCATGGATTTCATCACAGGGTTGCCCTTATCAAATGGTAAATCTGTCATTATGGTCGCCGTGGACCGGTTATCAAAATACGGGCACTTCATTGGGTTACCTCCATCTTTCTCTAGCTCCACAGTTGCCAGCGTGTTAATTAATGAAATTGTGTACCTCCACGGCATTCCAGTCGACATCGTGACGGACCGTGACCCCCGTTTTATGACGGATTTCTGGAAAGAGTTACACCGCTTACAAGGAACGACCTTATCCTTTAGCACGGCGTACCATCCACAGTCGGATGGTCAATCCAAAGCACTTAACAAATGTCTTGAGTTGTACCTCCGATGTTATGCCGCTGACCATCCTCGAGACTGGTTCAAATTTCTTCCCTGGGCCGCATTTTGGTATAACACTTCCTTTCAATCCTCCGCTCGGATGACCCCCTTCGAAGCCCTCTATGGTCGGACCCCTCCTATCATCAGCCGATACCTAAAAGAATCCACTGGAAATCCACTTTTAGAAGCCCCCTTGTGTAAGTCCCGTTTAACCGGATCTTTCAATGATATCAAACAACCAATAGATTGTGCGGAATCCAATCAATTGGTGATTCAAGATAAACACGAAAAAAATAAAAATACGAACACAATACCGAAAATCACTTTTAAACATGCACACGATTCTATTACTTGAACAAGCAAAGTTGTCTGGTACAAGTTCCTACACTGACTAATCGCCTCTCTCTCTGTAACTCTAGAATTTCTGTAACTGAGGCTCTAAGAAGTTCCAACCCTAAAACAAGTCAAAAACTTGTTTATATACACAGACAAGCCCATCTCCCACATGGGCTCCCCTTGGGCCTGCTTGGCCCACATGGCCTAAAGCTTGGCCCAAGTGACCTATAAAGGTCCACAACCTAATATAAACTAACCCGGTAATGCCCAGCTCGTAACCATAACTCGTTGTAATAATTTGATGCGTCAATCTCACACTTTAGGGCCTAACAATCTCCCCCTAGACTGATGCCATCAAATCGTCTTCATAACATGAATTGAGCAACGTCTTCAACGAAGTCTATGGTTGTCGCTATGCTGCAGATGTTGTGGAAGTTCTTGACTTCTGAACTCTCAGCACTGGGTCTCTTTTCTTCAGCTCTTGTGGTTAGCTTCATATCAGGATCTCGATCAGCTTTGCTTGAAAATCTTGTTAAAAAGAATGTGAGAGGATGATTCTCAACAACTCTTTTCTTCTTCAATCTTTTTCTTTCAAGCAGGTTCACGGTACTTCTTCAAATGCACTTTCACTGTCAGACGGTGTCTCGTATCCGGTTCTTCTGACTCAGGTACATCTTGTTGTTGTGCTGCTTCAGGCTTCTTCAGCAACTAACAGCATCTCAGTCTTCATCAACCCCTGTTCTTGATTGAAATCAAGTTCTGCACATTCTCACAAACTCATAAGCAAACATTTCTTATGCAATAGGGAGAGTACCATATGAACACTAGGTACAACCAAGTACTTATACTCAGATTTCACAATTTAAATTCTTTCAACTTTTGATGATCAGTCAAATCTTCAAGAACGGTTATATTTTTAATTTTTAAGAAAACAAATAAACACTCTATTTTTGGTTTTTTGGTTTTATAGGAAAGCAAGACACTATTTTTGTATTTTTGATTTTTTTCAATTTTTTTTTTAATTTTAAGAATTAAAGCAAATAAAAACTCAAAATATAAACAACTACCATAATATACAATTACAATTGCAATGGGATCAAAATTCGTTCTCAGGCAGACTAACGAACACTTTTCAGTACGAGCCTAATCAAACTGGTCTATGCGATTGCCAATATGTTTGTCCACTTAAACTTTAACGCTCAACTTTTAATTTTTCAACTTCGTGATATGCTTTAGATAATATTATACTATTATACCCGTGTGTCACATTCCAAGGCATACCCCCGCAATCAAGGTAAGCACAACGATTCATCGTAGCAGGTGAGTATACTGATGTCATCCTTTAAGATATCCTGACTGTGTTTAGGTCTGCATATAATCTGTTTTATCATGTTTTGATTTCTTAACAATGAACACCCAAATAAATACTAATCAAATCCTGGGAAATATAAACAGCACACTCTATCATGCAAGTATCTTCCCTACCACATATTTCACAAGTCCAATCCAGATTTCTGAAATCTTAACTGGGAATAGGTTGAGAAGAGAACATAATAGATCTTTTGCAGAGAAGGTATAATATACAGATCAAATGAGTTTTTCTCAATTTGATATAGGTTTCTATGGTTTCTTTTGGGCACTTGAGGGCCTCTTTCGGGTGTATTAGATCTATAGCGCGACAACGTACAGCTAGGTCAGCATGTATCTGGATGCAGCAGAAGCTGACGTTGCCTAGCACCTCCAGGTCAGCATATATCTGGATGCAGCAGAGGAGGTACACGACTTTTTTCAGAGAAGATTTCAGAATCAGATCAAAATTGTGTGTATCGGGACAACATACAGACATTCAAATAGAAATGAGCTAATTCCAAGTGACTTTCTTTCCTGGGGTCATGTACAATTTTAGTTCTGAACAGAAGGACAACCAAAATATCCCCGGATGATTCAACAATATAAAGACCCGAAACCTCAGATTTTGGCTATCTATCAACGCAAGATTTAAGACCATAAAATCATACGCCGTTGGTATGTTACCCACATGGTACATAATTCGTTATGTTTGTATCACTTAGTATCTTTTATCATGTTGAGCGTCAAGCCTATCGACATATCGCAGTAGATCCTAGTCTTTTCAGCTATGGCACCTTACATGTGTTAGTCAAACCCTTTAACACAAACATTTATTTCACTTCCCAAGTCATGCAATATATACAGCAAACTCTTTTTGTGTTTTTCTTTTTCTGAGTTTTCTCCCCCTTAAACTCAATATCTATCTATATGTTCCTCTCCCCCCCTAAATTTGTGCATAAATCTTGTATTTTTGCGCAAATTTACCATTTACTAGAGAAAGGACACTGCATATACAAAGTAATGAACTAAGAAAAAGAAAAAAATATTTTTGCTTAACCGTTCCGTCATTAGATTGAAGACTAATCAAATTCAAATCAAAGTACTGAATTTAAACGGTACCTTTTGCTGATCATTATCTTACTTCTGTTATCTCCTCCAAAGGAAACATATCATCTGTAAAAAAAATTGAACTTTTTGTAACAATGAAATGTTACCCGTTTTTTATCTCTGGAACAACCGCTATCAACATTCCAGAGATTGTTCACAGCTCCTCCTTGGTTGTTCCTGAAAGGTAAGGAGATTAGTAAGACATGGGTACCCAGGCCATCGTGGTCCTGGGATTTACTGAAGCATCAAAATAAGACACTTCCTTTAAACATAAGTCCCCTTTAATTTCAAGGATTGGAGACGTTGCTGCCTTGGATTTGGGTTTCCAAATCTGTTTTGGTTTAACAAACGTGTTTGTTGCCTTCGGTTGAGCAACTTTAGCTGATTCAGGCTTGTTAGTTTTAGAAAAACGTTTTAGTTCTTGATCAGCCTTGCGTTTGTTCTTAGCAGCATTCCAATCCCCATCAGAAGGTTTAACCTTGGGATTCACATTCTTCATTGCCTTAGGTGATGATACCTTCATTGGCTTATAATGGTAGTTATCCTTAGGTGTAACCCTCTGATTTTGAGCATAATACGGTTCATAGGGATGATTTGTGCAGTTCCGAGCAATGTGACCAGCAATGCCGCAATTGAAGCATGTTTGTCTCTTCACGTATAAGACATTCTGATCATCTTGTGTATCTCTTGCAGGCCCTGAAGGATGAACTGGTCCTTTCTGTGCTTGTTTTCCTTGCACATTTCTTGCAAACGAGGATGAATTTGGATGTCTGTACTTGTCGTTTGCTGGGGCCTTCTGTGGTGGAGATTTCTTTTGATTCTTCTTGTTTTGTTTAGACTGCAAGTCTTGTTCAGAAATCTCACCAGTCTTTCCGAAAGCTTTGTTAGCACAGTCAAATGCATATTTCTCACATTTGCCATTAATGACTGGCTTAACAAAAGCATTTTTCACGTCACGGGTCTTTTGAGAACTATTGATGCCCGTTGAGGACTTCGGAGAGCCTGATCGTCTGTGATGTTTAGGCTTCTTATTTCCGCGTCCTTTACCTGCTCGCTTCGGCTCTTGTTGCTTGATCTGAACCTTTTCATCACTCACAGAAGGCTCAGATTGTTCAGCTTGCGTACTTGGAGCCTTGTTCACGTCAGTTTTCACTTCATCAGCTTTGGTAGGATCCGAGACTTCTGGTGTATTAGATGAAACACCAGAAACTTCAGCAAAAACTTCAACTGAAACATTAGACAAATTTTCAGCACAAGACGGTTCTGCACATGATGCCTTTGAGCTGAATCCACTAGAATCAACTGATTCCAATTTCTCAGAATCAGCTACTTCTGATGATTCACATTTGGAATCAGATGGTTCAGCTGGCTCATTTGTTTCGTTTGCCGATTCAGTCTCTGTTACGCAAGCATCAAGGTTTTCGCCCAAATCATCAGGCCTGAAATTAATCATAGAGCGAAAAACCTTAAAAAAATCAAACGTCGAAATAAAGTCTGGATTAGGTTCATTTATTAAATTTTCAGAAGAATCAGACTCTGATGCTTGTTCATCCCCAACTACATTTTCAACTTTTACTTCAACTACTTCATCTGCAGGGGAAGACGAAGCATTAGGATCAAAAGTACCCTTTGAAACAAAATTTATTGGAGCAGACTTCTGTTTCTCAACTGGTTTGCCATTAAATGATGACTTATTGTTTTTGGGACCATAAGTCATTTTACTTTCATTAATCATCTCCTCCTCAGTCATGGGTAGATAAGTATAATTATCATTATAGGGAGGAGGAGCCTGATTAAAACCCAAACCAAGCCCTTTCTTTTCCTTGTATTCGAGCTGTTTATCACACAAGTTTTTGACTAATTTACTGGAAGAATCAAATTTCTTAATATTAAGCTCATTTATTTTATATCGATCTCTGATATCTTCCAGTTCCTTAGTCACAGCGCACAGTTTCTCGTGAACATATAAGAGTTGAGATGATTTCACACTTACATCATCCTTGAGTTTGATGATGTCTTTTCGCTGAGCTTCAATCTTTTCTTTATAAAGTTTTTTGTTTTTTGATAAAGTAAAGTTTTTATTTTTGATATCTTGATAATCTTGAATTAGCTCAGCGTTGTGTATATGATAAGCCTCAACCCTTTCTCTATATTCAGGAGTGCAAAAGACAGAAAGTATCTCTTCTCTGGTAATTTCTTGAGCCACTGGTTTATGAAACACGAATGCCATAATTTCAGTGGGTGGTTGATACTTTTGTTCTTCTCCTCAAAACACAAACCAAACAAGAACCCGTGTACTTGCTAACTCAAACACTCAACAGTCGAATGAACCCTCTTTCTAAACCGCACCTCAAAATCTGTCAAAACTTGTCACAAACCAAACAAACCTCCTCTTTTTTTATTTATATATAATTTTTTTTAATTTAATTAAAAAAATAATTTTATATATTAAAAGATAACCTAATTATAAATAGTATTATTATTATTATAAATTATTGAGTAATGATTGCCCTAATGATTGTTTATTATTATTTATAAAAAAAAAACCTAAAGTATTATTTAAAAACATAATTGTACGTCGTCTTCTTCGTTAACCCGAATATCCAACACCCTAATTTCAATTCCTCAACTTACACCATTCAAATCATGTTTACTGTTGCAGGTGATGTAAAACTCGTAGATGGTGATTATGGTGATAGACGAAGAACGTGGTGATAGATGAAGGACGTGGATGACGGGTGTGGTGACCGGAGGTGATGACCGGAGGTGTAGGTTACGTCTGTGAACGATGATGTAGACGTTGCAGGTTGGTGGTGAACTGTGGGTAATGGTGGAAACGAAGATGGTTGCGATTGCGACTGGAACTCGAAATCTCAACGGACTCGAAATCAAGGTATGAGGAGGGGATTGAGTGATCGGAGAAGTTTGTCGGAGACGGAGAAGAAGATAGTTGCAGGTGATCAGGTGTACGGTAAGGGATTGATGGCTGCGACTCGAAAACGACGGACTCGAAACCTTTGCTGATTGCGACTCGAGAACAGAAAGTGATGACTCGAGATCTCGGTTGCGACTCGGAACCGAGGTTGCGACTCGAGACTTTGAAAGTTGATGAGTCGAGACCTTGAAAGCAGTGAGGTTGAGTCGAGACGGTGATGATGATGAGTCGAGACTGTGATGATGATGATGAGTCGAGACCAGCGATGAAGATGAGTCGAGACGGCGATGAAGATGAGTCGAGACCAGTAATGATAATGGAGGTTGCGACTCGAGACCTTGATTTCGACTGGAGATGTTTGCTACTCGAGACTGTTGAACAGAGACCTTATGAGTCGAAACCTTGAAAGCTGTGATGACTCGAAACCGTGGTTGTTGCGACTCGGAATTCACATGTGAAGAATAAAGATATGTCAACTGAATTCACGTGAACTTTCCAAAAACATAGGGATTTTGAATCTTTTAAAAATTTAAAGATATTTAAAATTTTAAAAAGATTTAATTTTAACTTTTCAATAAACACTTTCAAAACAGATCAAAGAGCCAAAATATGTATTATTTTCTAACAAAACAAGATGAACACAGTGAAGAACGCGAAGAACACGATGAATGTTCTTGGTGATTTTCAAAAATTTCTTCGAAAAACTTGAATATTTGATATCAAAATGAGCCTAGAACAGGTTCTAAAGGCTCTGATACCACTTGTAAGTCTCGTTTAACCGGATCTTTCAATGATATCAAACAACCAATAGATTGTGCGGAATCCAATCAATTGGTGATTCAAGATAAACATGAAAAAAATGAAAATACGAACACAATACCGAAAATCACTTTTAAACTTGCACACGATTCTATTACTTGAACAAGCAAAATCGTCTGGTACAAGTTCCTACACTGACTAATCGCCTCTCTCTCTGTAACTCTAGAATTTCTGTAACTGAGGCTCTAAGAAGTTCCAACCCTAAAACAAGTCAAAAACTTGTTTATATACACAGACAAGCCCATCTCCCACATGGGCTCCCCTTGGGCCTGCTTGGCCCACATGGCCTAAAGCTTGGCCCAAGTGACCTATAAAGGTCCACAACCTAATATAAACTAACCCGGTAATGCCCAGCTCGTAACCATAACTCGTTGTAATAATTTGATGCGTCAGTCTCACACTTTAGGGCCTAACACCTTGCTGGAACGAGACATCGTGCTCCAACTTCTTAAGACCAACCTCTTCAAAGCGGGTCATTCTGTTCCCCAATATTTGGTTCAGTGGGATGGCCTTCCACCTGATGCGTCCACGTGGGAAGATTCCACTAGCCTGTGTAAGCCTGTGTAAACAATTTCCTGATGCAGGTACATACCAGTTCTAGACCCCGGGACCCAGTTGTAACAAAAGGAACCAAACCAGACCCGGTTCCACTTCTACTCGATCAAACCCCGGACCGGAACTGGCCAAAACCCGAACGAACCCGGAACGGGTTCCTACCCTACCCCGTTCTTGACTTTGTTGACGAAACCCGGACCCGGTTCCTACCCGGTTTTAGGTTCTACAAAAAAACCGAGTTGTGCATCTCTACCTAGAGGTGGTAACTGGTAATATGGTTTGATTAGGTAACGGGTCAAAACAAGTCACTTTAATACAAAACGATTTAGGTGATTTTCAATAATATGTTAATTATAATTTAAAAAAAACAATAGTAAAATTGATATTCAAGGTTGTGTGCTTTACGAATAAATTTCTTTAGGTGATTTTCAACTCATTTGATTCCTTTTTCATCTAAATTCATCAGCCCACTAGTAAATGGTTTGAAACTGCCACCCTTAATAAGTTTTGTTAAGAGCTTAGTAAACTACTTTATGCAAACAAGAATGCAATATGTAGATAGAGGTACTTACACTGCCATTCTACAACATAACACCGGTACAAAATGATAATATGAATGCATCAAGTCGTTGATGTATTCTGCAACAACAAAAAAAACCACACTGCCATGAAGTTATAAAAGTTGCTAGCAAGCCACAGATTGTATTAAAATATTACTTCAATTTAGCAAGTGATTTAGAAAGGTGGTAATTTTGGCCGTTTGCTTACAGAGTTACAGATGGACCTGTTTGGGTTTATATTACATCTCCAATGAGTAATTAGCAGATCAAGTGAGTCGAAATCACCCAAATAGGCCAATAAATGAACTGTTCATTTATCTTTAACCGAACATGAACACGAATACCAACATAAACGAACGAAATAAATAAATATAAATGAACGAACATAAATGAATTAACAAAATGTGTGTCCATGTTCGTCCGTTTATCAACATGCTCATCACAAGAACCAGCATCATTCGTGATCCCACTTGAACCAGAAGAAACCTGTGTGAAATTCGAGCACACCTTCTTAATCTATTTGTATACGTTGGTATGTATTTCTTTTCTCTCTCAACTTGCTTAATTTGTATCAACTGTCCAAACACATCTTCTTAATCTATAGTGATCAGTTAGAGTTTTGTAGTTTCATGCATACCAACTGTTTGATGAAATGCCTCAATGAACAAAGTAGGTCTAATCATGCAAACCATGATGAGTTTTTACTCAGAGGTGTTGGGATTAATAACTTACTTTGAGAACAGCAATCAATGTGTCATTTGTTGATATGGTGGCAAGGGTGTTGAGGTTTCTGGATCACCAACACACACACACACCTGCATGATTTCCTTCATGCCAAAATATAGATTCAGTATTGTGCAAATATGATATTTTATTAGTAATCAGATCTTTTACTTTTCATTTCATATGATTCTTAAATGCTATACCATTTACCTCTTTTATATTTCTACAACATGATTTCTAGGTTGCAGGGTATGAGAATTGAGAAGAAGCCGAGATCATGGCTTTGATCGTCATTCACTTGAAGAAAAATAACAAATTGAACGAGGTATCTTCTTCTAATCTTGACGTGTTTGATGATTATTTTGTGCTAAATCGTAAAATCATGCATGTCAATCAACCACTAAATTTAATCAGAAGAACGGCACACGAAATAGATGAAAGCTGTGTATGGAAATTATCTGATTAAATAGATGACAAGCCAAGGCACACATTGCTATACCCAGGAAAACTCTGAACATAAGAGTTCGTTCAAATTTGAATAACCGATTCGATAATAACCCCAGATTTCAGCCAATATTTAATCAAAACTGTCGTACATCTATCTTTGAGGATACAAATTCTGGTTTTCAGGTTTAATCATGAGTTTATACTTTCGAATGTTACATTCAAATTTGCAGGTTTAGTTTAACAAAATTCACCTCCTTAATGCAAAATCCAACTATGAATCTTCTCAGTATCAGGTAAGCATAATTGTGTGCTCATTAAGATATAATATAATTTAAGAAATTAGAACAAAATATATGTAAGTTGGTTGCAATCTCTTTTGACCCTCAATTGTTTTATGTACATGATAAAATAGTTGGTAGACAGTAATTTAGTGTTATAGGGGGCCACCCCTCTACATCAACAATAATAGGTAAATAAGACCTAATAATATTTTAATCTTCATATTGTCTCAATCCTTTCATTTTTACTAATAATATGTACATTATTTATTGTATTAGGAAGTTTCCTGCATATGCTTTTCCTTGAGGGGTGGATTTCTCATATATATAATATATCTCAGCTACTCAAAACCACATCTCTCTTTTTGGATCTGATTTACATTGCTTGCTCTTGTATTAATTTCAAACAAATTTGATTAACAGATCAATGGCATCTTCTTCATCATCATCATCTTTTCACAACATTTCTGCCTCTGTTTCTCAATCATGGAATTATGACGTATTTTTGAGTTTTAGAGGCGAAGATACCCGCAAGAGCTTTGTGGATCATCTCTACATGGCTCTTGAACAACAAGGAATACACACATACAGGGATGACGAAACACTTGCTCGGGGTGAGTCAATCGGTCCAGCCCTCTTGAAGGCTATCCAAGACTCACGGGTTGCCGTTATTGTATTCTCTCAAAACTATGCAGATTCATCTTGGTGCTTGGATGAGCTTGTACAAATTATGGAGTGCATGGACACAAGAGGACAAATAGTGATGCCCATATTTTATCATGTAGATCCCTCTGATGTGAGAAAACTTAAGAGGAAATATGGAGAAGCATTTGACAAACATGCGGGCGATAATAAGCTCAAAGTTGAATCATGGAGACAAGCTCTGGAAAAGGCAGGCAAACTTTCTGGATGGGTCATCAATGACTTTCAAAACAGGTAATGTTCTCCCCTCTTTTTAAACATTTTTATGCTTAAGATATTTGCATTCTACAATGAGTGGATTAAAAATTTTGTTTTCACCGTTGATAAGTCAAATGGGCAAAATTTAATAAATAACAATAAAACGGGTCAAATAAGTTGGGAGTAGCCAGATTTACCAAAAAATAGTTACTATCGTAATAAGTTAGTTTTTAACATTTGTAAGTAGATTTAACGCGTTAATAGTTTATAAGACTCAAAAGGAAGTGTTAAAAAGTGTTTAATTTAAGGAGCTAAGTTTATAAAAATATAAAAACTTGCATTTGATTGGGAGCTGTTTTATAACTATAAATGTTGAAAGACTGCAGCTGGTAGTGGTTTCTGGTACTTTCTGAATTAACAAGACCCTCACCTCAATAAGGGAGTGGGAGCATGTTCTAAATTCTATTTGTTTGTATTTATCCATTGTGCAGTCACGAAGCAAAATGCATCAAAGAAATTGTTGGTACAATTTCGAGTAGGTTGTCTTCACTGATTACAAACGTCAATAAAGACCTCATTGGAATAGAGACACGCTTACAAGATCTGAAATCAAAGTTGAAAATGGAGTCAGGTGGTGTACGCATTATTGGAATATGGGGAGTTGGGGGTGGTGGTAAGACTACTCTCGCATCTGCTGCTTATGCGGAAATCTCTCACCGATTTGAAGCTCACTGCCTTCTTCAAAATATCCGTGAGGAGTCAAACAAGCATGGTTTGGAAAAGCTACAAGAAAAATTTCTCTCACTTATTTTGAAAGCAGATGTGAAGGTAGGGAGTGGGATAGAAGGAAGAAGCATTATAGAAAGAAGGTTACGTAATAAAAACGTATTAGTTGTTCTTGACGATGTTGATGACCTTGAGCAACTAGAGGCTCTAGCCGGATCACATGCTTGGTTTGGTAAGGGGAGCAGGATAATAATTACGACGAGGGATGAGCATTTGCTAACCCGCCATGCAGACACGATATATGAAGTGAGTTTGTTATCACAAGACGAGGCTGTCGAGCTCTTCAACAAACATGCATATCGGAAAGATAAACCTATAGAAGATTACGAGATGCTTTCAAAAGATGTAGTTTCTTATGCTAGTGGGCTCCCATTAGCACTTAAAATTCTAGGTTCTTTTCTATATGACAAAAACAAGGATGAGTGGAAGAGTGCACTGGCCAAGTTAAAATGCATCCCAAACGTTAAAGTCACCGAAAGACTCAAAATAAGTTATGATGGACTTGAACCCGACCATCAAAAATTATTCTTAGATATTGCTTATTTTTGGAGGAGACTAAAGATGGATGAGGCAATGATGGTGCTTGATGCTTGTAATTTACACCCTCGTATAGGGGTGAAGGTGTTGGTTCAAAAGTCTCTCATAAAAGTTGATTCATATGGAAGATTTGATATGCATGACTTGGTAGAAGAAATGGCTCACTACATTGTTAGAGGGGCACACCCTAATTATCCTGAAAAGCATAGTAGGATTTGGAAGAAGAAAGATATTGCATACCTCTGTGATATGGGGGCAGATGCAGTGCCAATGGTTAAATTAACTTTGCAGTAGAATATTTCATATAAATCTTCATCAAATGACACTTGTGTATAACGTTACTGACGCAATTTGGTTCCCTTGTTTAATTAACACAGGAAACAGAAGCATTAGTTTTCCGTGGACTTTTATTTGGTTCAAGATCTGATGCTGTGGGTCTATTGGATGCTGTGGGTCTATCTGAAGTTGTTGCAAACATGAAGAAACTTAGGTGGATTCATTTTATTAATTATCCGGCATCTTCATTCCCATCAAATTTTCAGCCAAGAGAGCTTGGTTGTCTAGAGTTGATCGAGAGCGAACAAAAAGAACTCTGGCATGGGTATAAGGTAGATAAATGTTGTTTCACAAATCATTGCAATAAAACTGTGAAATGAATTATAAAATGAACATAGGTATTTGACACATTTATAAGTATAGGTGTAATTAAATATTAAATTAAGAAAAATACATATCATACTTTCTCTATAAATTAGAGGTCCATTAGCTTAATTTAGATTGAATGCTTTAAAGAAACTTTTGATGATATTGCCAGAAATAAATAAACTAACAAAGTGTCTGAAATGTAGTATTCTGAAGGTAGATTTTTGGGCAAAGATTGATGAAAATTATCGACAATATGATGTAAAAATGATATGATGTTTTAAGCAATTGGAATTTACTATGCATGTTAAAGAGGCTGTTATTATAAGATATTAAGATGGTAAAATTTGGGTATAAATCATGATCCATGGGCAAGAAGTATGCCAATGTGAAAGGAAATTGTTGTATGCTTGCCGATTTATTTGACTTTTGCTACTTGTCTTGAAACAGCATCTACCAAATTTGAAAATTCTTGATCTTAATTATTCAAGGAACCTAATCAGGACACCAGATTTTGACGGCCATCCATGTCTTGAAAGATTGATTTTAGTGGGTTGTGAGAGTTTAGAAGAGATTCATCCATCAATTGGATATCACAAAAGGCTTGTTTTCGTGGACATGACACTTTGTTCAATACTTAAAAGGTTTCCACCCATCATACACATGAAAAAATTGGAGACTCTTAATCTCTTTTATTGTAAACAACTTCAACAGTTTCCGGATATCCAGAAAAACATGGATAGCTTGGTAACCCTTGATTTGAGTGATACTGGTATAGAAATAATCCCACCATCAGTTGGACGATTTTGTACCAACCTTGTTTCCTTAGATTTAAGTGATTGTCACAAACTAAAAAGGATAGAGGGGAACTTTCATCTCTTAGAAAGTTTGAAAGACCTGAATCTCAGTGGTTGTCGTGTTGGGTTACAATCTTTTCATCAAGACGGGTCGGGGAGCCTGAAGCTACCTCAGTTTCCACGTTTTTTAAGGATGCTGGATCTTAGCAATTGCAATTTGGGAGACGGAGACATCCCATCTGATATTTGTGAGTTATTAAACCTACAACTACTAGACCTAAGTCATAACAACTTTTCAAGATTACCTTCCGGCATCTCACGACTCCCGTGTCTCAAGTATCTCGATCTGACATGCTGCAAAAGCCTTGTAGAATTGTCTGACCTCCCATCAAACATAGCTATTCTCAAAGCAGTTGATTGTGGCTCACTTGAAATTGTAAGAGATTTATCAGATTATAAATGGTTGTGGAAAGTCTCACTTTGGAGGAGAGTGAATAAGAGGGTACTACTTTCTATGCTTGAGGTACAACTCTTAACTTTTTTTTAAATTTCAATTTTTTTTTAACTTACACTAAAATAATAGCATTCATCATAATTGGAATGAAAACTGGCAGAGAAATGCAGCTGAAGATCGTTTTATGAGTGTCGAACATTCCTATGTTGAACCATCAGGCATTTTTACGAAATCTGTCACATTGCAACTTCCACACAATTGGTACAGTGAATTTAGTGGATTTTTATTATCATTACGTAGTCATGGTTGCAATTCCGATATGTTTATAACAATTATTAAGCAGGAGACGTCCATGGATCACTCTGAGAAGTTTGATAAAGATTGTAGGGAACCATTGTATGAAAGGGTGGGTTACGTACCCTTTAGTTCATTGAGGCACATCCCATGGTTCAATCCTACATACACTCAAAATATTTCATTTCAGACTCATGACGGTGGTCTTAATGTGGAACTGTTCGTAGTAAAAGTAAAATAGGTGATTTAAACGAACGCCCAATCGATTACTCAGAATGTTGGGATGAAGAATATCATAAACATACAAAGACATTTGAGATAATATATGATTCAAAGTCCTCTGAAATTCATATTTCATGGCGTCATTAATCGTTGACCCCGACATTAATGTTGCAGGTAAACTCCAACATTTTGTTTATAGCATCGTGAAAAACCATTACTCGGTCTCAGTTTCAACATTATTAGGCCCACATTTTGTTACCCTTTCTAGTTTACTCTTGCTTCTCCAACATTATTGCAGTCTACAAAAAAAAGTTGTAATAAAATTTTCTTTATTATCTCTTAAGACTTCACATTCTATACTTTGTTCATTACTAGGTTTCATATCGTTTTTGTTGGTTGTTGCTCCCCTTTATGCATATTATCGTATGTGTAAGCAACAAAGGTATGTTCTTTATAGAGGAGGATACAAGACGGGTCAAAATGAGTACTAGTTGAAACGACATGTTTATACAAGCCAAAATGGGGTTGGTTCTCCACACACTTTTTCTTTTTTTTTTGTATTTTTCTATGTTTTTTTTTTCAATTTTAGTGTATTGACTATAATACAAAAACATTATTGTTAGAATAAGATTGAACCACTGATACGAAAATACAAATCAAATCGACTAGTCGGTGATAAAAGGAGCTCGTGATACCAAACGTATATCCGGAACCTACCAGCCGTCGATATTTTTATCGGGTTGTATTGTAATAATGGAGTGGTGTGTGTTTTTTGGTGAACTATTTTGCTTGTATGTATATTTTGGTTCTCCAGCTTAGCTAGCTTCTTGCTAGCCTGATCCTGGTGGAATGAATGCAGCATCATCCGTGATCCTGCTTGAACCAGAAGACAATGAAACCGGTGTCGGATTCAAATCGGTTCTTCTCTTAATAGGAGCCATGAAATCGTTGAAAATTGGCTTTGATTAACCGATTGTAGTCCTTAATAATCCAAATTGTCTCTTCATGTTCTTGCTAACTTTATTTTGTTGGGTGTCGAATCCAACAAATAAAATAATAAGAAAACTACTTGTATGAGTGGAAGTAGAGTTTGTGTCCACAGGGATACAGGATTAACTAATTATGCCAAAATGTTTTGAACACAGATACGATTGTATTGAAAGGGGTTTTTTTAGTTTAACTAAAATGTAAAAACAATTTATAATATTTAGATTAAAAAGAAAAGCTAATTTAAGTGGTTGGAAAATTCAGATGTTAAAAACTAATTTCAACACCAGGGCAATTTCTTGATTTGGTTCGACTTACGATCATTAACGGTCACGGTGCAATGATCCTTTTTAAATAATAGTTTGTATCAATACTAGACGTCACGCAGTTCGGACATCCACTCTATCTAATGTCTAACCAAGCGCAGTTCGTTGATTAGAGCCAACCCGCTACTCTAAGCTCACGCCGTTCGGATTTTAGCGTGCGGGTTGCGTGATAGAAGTATCAATTACAATCAAACACTCATGCCATTCGGAGTGTTTAATTATATTATATAATTCTATAACGATTTGGGTTCATAGACAAACTCAAATTATTATTTTGTTCCTAGTCTCAAAAATTAAAACTTTGTTAGGGTTCTAAAAATTGATTGAACTTTATTAGAAAAATTAATAAGTTGATCAGGTTTATTAACAATCTAATATTTTCCGGATTGAATCCGTATTGAAAACAAGAATCACACAAACAAACCACTAAAATAATCGGATCAAACGTGATGATCGTTTCACATAAGTTTATGAACCAAACAGAACATAAAATTGTATTATTGAATAAAAGAGATTACAAAGGTCCTATATATAGATAATACTAATTACAATTGAATACCCTGCAACTTGGACCGTAATGATAAGAATCTCTGTGTGGACAATGGCTTTGTAAAGATATCAGCTATTTGATCATCAGTAGAAATAAAGTTAACCTTCAACATCCTATGAGCAACTTGTTCACGAACAAAATGATAATCGACTTCAACATGCTTTGTTCGTGCATGAAAAATCGGATTTGCAGAAAGATATGTCGCACCAAGGTTGTCACACCAAAGTGTCGGTGGTTTTTCAACCATACCAAGTTCACGAAGAAGGGATCTTAACCAGATCAGTTCTGCCACAGTATCAGCGATAGCCTTATACTCTGATTCTGTAGAAGATCGAGAGACGGTGCGTTGCTTTCTAGCAGCCCATGAAACAAGATTGGAGCCCAAGTAAATAGCGTATCCCCCCGTAGACCGACGATCGATAGGGCAACCAGCCCAATCTGAATCGGAGAAAGCCTGAAGATTGGGCCATGTTGAATCAGAAAAGGCTTGTAGATGACAACCTGAATCATGATGGAATAGTAAACCAAGTTGAGCCGTTCCTTTTAGGTAGCGTAGAATGCGTTTGACCGCAGCCCAATGGTTTTCAGTAGGTGCATGCATAAATTGACAAACTTTGTTAACTGTAAAAGCAATATCCGGTCTGGACAAAGTGGCATACTGAAGCGCACCTACAGTTTGCCGACATTTAGACGGGTCATCAAGGAGGGGACTATCATCAGGAAGCAAAACATCAGAAGTACTCATAGGAGAAGCAACCGGTTTGCAATCAGAGGGACCTGCTCGTTGAAGAATATCGAGAATATATTTGCGTTGAGACAGGATAAGATCAGGACTATGATGTAGAACTTCAATTCCCAAAATATAATGCAGTTGTCCAAGATCCTTGATAGCAAATAAAGAACTGAGACGTTGAATGATATCAGCAACAGCTTGAGGTTGATTTCCTGTGATTATAATATCATCCACATACACAAGGACATAGATAATAGTGCCATTTGAGTTAAGAATAAAGAGTGACGGGTTAGTTTTGGACCCGTAAAAACCAAGCTACTGAAGTGTCGTGGACAACCGAGTAAACTAGGCACATGGAGCTTGCTTGAGCCCATATAAGGACTTGTGTAATAGGCACACATGATCAGGTTTGGTGGGATCAACGAAACCAGGAGGTTGTTTCATATACACCGTTTCTTGAAGATCACCATGCAAGAAAGCATTTTGAACGTCCAATTGGCGAAGTGACCACTTATTAATAACAGCAATAGACAAAACAGTGTGAATAGTAGTAGGTTTAACTACTGGACTGAATGTTTCATGATAATCCACACCAGGTTGTTGGTGAAAACCTTTAGCCACTAGTCGAGCTTTGTAACGACTGATCTTCCCATTTGGAACTGTTTTCAACCTGTAAACCCATATGCAATCAACAATATTAGCATTCCTAACAGGAGGAACTAATGACCACGTCCCATTAGTATGTAGTGCAGTCAACTCTTCAAGCAAGGCTTGACGCCACTCCGAAGATTTGTTGGCAACGGTAAACGAGGTAGGCTCAATAGGTAAAGTGTGAGTGGTGGTGGTGGTAGTGTAAGCAGCAGGGTTATAGCGGGTGGTAGGTTTGGGCTTGGGTCGAAGGTTAGAGGGGCGAGTGCGTGGTGGTGGGTTGGAATGGGTTATATTGGGTTGTGGTGCTGGGTCGGTCATAGGACTGTTCTGGGCATATAAAATTGGTTCGGTAATAGGTGACGGAGAGGAAGTGGGATCATGATGAGCTGTGGAAGTGGGTTCGGTGGTAGTAGGCTGAATTTGATCGGTGGAAGTAGTAGAGGGTGGACAGGACCGGGGTGATTCGGTGGGAAAACCTGGTGGTGGGTTTGGAAAAACAGAGATGTATGGTGTGTTGGTGTAACACCTCGAAAATTCACGTCCTATAATGTGTTGACACGTGTCATAAAGTTTGAACGTGTGAAAGAATGTTATAGAAGGACTAAAGTTGACAAACATGGAAAGTACGCGATTGTACGTATTCTAAGTGTCAACTGTGAATAAATATACTTCATAATAACCCTACATGATGTTTATAACATCAAACGAATAAATCATGGATCATACGAAGCTAAAAGTGAGAGATTACAAACTACAGGGGTTAAATGTGTCAACATGTTTAAAGATATACCTCTGAGTGACCTTTTGATAAACCCGAAGCTTTGTAAATGTTAATTATGCTCACTAGAATGCACGATTAAAATTTCATTAAGTTTCGTTATCGTATGAGAAAGTTATGACCAAATTCGTATGCGAGGGATTTAAGTGCAAACATTGAAAGTTATGACTTTTCGGGTTAACCGGAAAGGTCTAGGGACTTGGAAAAATGGGTATAAGTCCTATAACCCTTGTGGGTAAATATAAGGGGGTCAAAATGCAAGAAATAACCTTGGTTGCCCTTTCGTGAAGCCAAAGGTCAAGTTGCAAAATAACAAAAAATAGAAAATTCTGATTTTAAGGGCCATGCGGCCCGCGTGGGAATTGATAAAACGCGAGGCGGGCCGCCTGGGACGCGCAGATGCAGAAAAACGAGCTGGTTGCCTGTTCAGCCTTCTAAACGACTTGTAATGCATCTAAACCCTTCCAAGAGGCCCCTAAACGACCCCTAGACACTAGTGACACATGTTGGAAGGTTGTGGGCAGTAGTAGACTTAGTTGTCAACTAATTGTGGTGCCTAAATCCACTATATAAGGCCATGTAGTGCAACAATGTTCCACACACCATTTCCTGCATTCTTGGATCAATTCTGGAGCTCTCAAGCAGGTCCAACTGATCTTAAGTCGTGCATAGGACTCTTGTAAGTCTACTAGTCCTTCTTTAATTGAGTTTAGCTTGTTTAATTAGCTAAAGGTCAAACCGTCGTAATTACGGTTTGACCTCGAGATTAGTCAATAATGACTCAGTCATATCTCGAATCAAAAGTAGTTATAGATTGGTATTTATGTGGGTAATAAAACCTCAAAAGGGTTTCCCCTGATCACCACTCTAACCAGGTCAAAAGTCGGGTCAAACTTTTAATTAAAAAGTCAACAGGATGCTTAAAATGTCATTTATGCATAATTAACTATCTAGAACATATATAACCTGTTTGATCATTGTTATAACTTAGTAATTAGTGTAAGAACATGTCTAAACATGTTCAACCCGACTATTTCCTGTTTAGACCCGGTTCGGAACCGAAAGTCACATAGTTTGACTTTCACTTTGACTTTCAGTTCTGACCCGTTCAGGTATGTTTTAGAAATGCCTCAGAGATTTAATTGGATTAGGTTACATATTAGAACAACCCTCAGTGATTATACACCTTGGTTCATTAGTTATCTAATTAATATGCATGTTTCCGTTAATTGCTCATATGTTGACCGTTATGCCCTTATTACCTTAAAAGATGATTTATGAAAATGTAAAAGTGTAGAAACCTTAGTTACTGATATATAAACTTGTATGCAAAGTTTGACATCAGTTTGACTTATAGATTAAGAGTTATGCTCAATATCGCAAAATTAAAGCTTTATGTTAATAAAACGGCGTAATTGGCGTATAGCCTAGTTAAGCCTACTTTTTGGTATCAAACTTAATACCCACTGATATAATATATTATTTTGGGATTTTTAAAGATTTTTAATTAATTTTAGGCTGAGCATAACTAGTAGTCGTAGGCTTAATCCGGTAATTGTCGGTTTTGTCCTTACGGGCCATAAAATGGGTTTTACTTATCTAAAAGACTCCAAACTTTTTGCTACTGATCACATATGATAAATAAATTATTTTAAGCCTTCTGAAAATATAAAAATATCAGATTTAAGTATCGAACCCGGAAATGGCCTTTAATCGCCTTATTTAGCGTTTTTAGCGCATAGTATGTTTTAAAATCATATTGGACATACCCGGGTTGATACCTACTGATATAAGAGGCAAATTATAATATTTTAACAGTAAACAAAGGTTGATAAACTCAGACTTCGGTTTTGAGCCATTCGGCTTATGTGAAATTACCAAAATGCCCCTACGGTGCGTAGTTTGGTTATACTTGGTAAATTCACATATATAATTTAACCCACTGTTATAACTTACCAAAATAAGTATTTTTGCTGATTATATCAGACCTGTAACTCAGATAAATACTTAAACTCTTTTATAACCTTTTAAATGACCAAACTACCCCTACGGGGCCTAGTTTTTGTGTTTAAATACGTTCGGGCATAATGAAAGACATCTTACTGATGTCACAACATATTTGAGGCATAATTAACTTAGGAAACCTGTATACGACTCTCATGATTACCCGTCATACGTTATTCGCGTTCGGTTCGGTTTATGTAACTAGTTTGCATAAATTAGCCGAAACGGGTCAAACGTTATCGTTTTATCTCAAAATCCAGAATGTGTCTAGTTTACCCATATTATACAAGTCTCCAGACTTGTCGGGTCTAAATCACATCCTATTCCGGTCTTCGCTTAATCATGCGTTTTGAACCGTAAACCTTTCCTTAAAACTAACCGGTCTAAGTTACGACTTAAATAAGACCCGTTAGGAATTTAATAGGTTAATAAAACCTTCGTTCCAAATTAAGAGCCCCAGTAGAAGTACTTGTGCTTGCTGATTAGAATATACGGCTGAGTATAAATTGCATTGCTAGCTCAGGTAAATACTTTTAACTTATTTTCCCTTATACGGGCTTGGGATACGGTATTATAAAAATACCGCTTGGTCGGGTGTAGAAACCTTTTAATCGGAGATGATTAAATTGCATAATCCCGTTTTAATCTGTATTGATTGATAACAAATAACATTGGGGGTTAATGACCGTGTCCTGGATATCCTTGGCTCATTTTAAAAAGTGAATGGCCACGACGTAAGCACAAGGTGTAGGCAAAACACCTCCTGTTGCATATGTATAACGTATACTCACTCGTAAGGGTATCTTCTTGTGAGAGTATATTTGTGGTGTGTCGATTAATCTTGTCCGGCTTGTATTGTATAATCACCGGCCCTAAATGTTGGACAACCATGTAAATCGGATACAAGATTTTTATTAATAAAATTGTCCCAAGTATAAAAGATTAATTTTGCCTCTGTGCATTTTAATCAATGTGTCAAGATATTTTGTGCCGTTTGCACTCGAATCACTTTTCAAACTCTTTTTCCAAAATGAGTCAGTTAATTGTATTTACCAGTGTAAACTGACGTATTTTCCAAAAGGTTAAGTGACAGGTACTATGCGTAATTGGCTGGGAGCTCAGGGCGTCACTAGGGAATCTTGCAAGTTCTAGATGCCTAAAGTCTGTTGAACAGTTTTTCTTTTATTGATCCGCCTGTGGATCCTTTACCTTCCGTTGTAATACTTTGACATTACTTATATTCGGAATGTAATATATTTATCTTTTGCTTCCGCTGTGCATTATTATATTGTGTTGTTTGACCATGATGTTACCAACTACGTCACGATACTCCCCTACCGGGCCCACCGATGACACGTGGAAAATCGGGGTGTGACAGGTTGGTATCAGAGCCCCAACACTGAGTGAATTAAACACTAGCCTTTTTGTGTTTAATCTCAGTTACACAATTGCACATATCTAAACTTCTGAGTCTAGACTTAACTTAGGAATACTTTCAATCCTAATCTGGAAATTTTTACTTCTAAATTTTTATATATATTGGATACGTCGCCAAGCGAAGAAGCTGTATTAGAAATTCTCCACAATCTGGAGCCCTGAAATGCTGAGCTTCGTAGCGCGGCTGGAATGAAACGATCATCCAAGGAGAAAGCATTCAGAAATAACTTGAAGAAGAAACTCCTCTTGCTGAAGATTGTTTCCTTAATAGTCCTTATAAGGACATATTTATTTTTCAGTCCCTTCAAGGACACATTATCCCTTCAAAGACCCGCTTAGGGCAACTTTGTACTTTTATTTTCATATAATGGATTGATTAAATTAAGTTTTCATTCTATACATGAAATATGAAATGAATGGAAAATAACATCCCTTAGAAGGGAAGTGCCTACGGGCTATAATTAACGTCCTCTGAGACTAAAGACGGTGGTAGCCTACAGCTCCCTGTCAAGAAAAGGTAATGAACTTTGATTCACACCTAAATGCCTCGATCCTAAACGATCATGGCTTATAAATTAAACTTGTCCATGTGACTAAGCCTTTTGTGCTATTACTAAATGCCTCGATCCCAGACAATCATGGCTTATAAATTAAACTTGTCCACGTGACTAAGCCTTTTGTGCTATTACTAAATGCCTCGATCCCAGACGATCATGGCTTATAAATTAAACTTGTCCACGTGACTAAGCCTTTTGTGCTATTACTAAATGCCTCGATCCCAGACGATCATGGCTTATAAATTAAACTTGTCCACGTGACTAAGCCTTTTGTGCTATTACTAAATGCCTCGATCCCAGACGATCATGGCTTATAAATTAAACTTGTCTACGCGACTAGGCCAATTGTGCTATTATTAACTTATAAATTAGGATTTATGATAAAATCCTGAATAAAATAAATATCCTTCCTTCCCTGCCAGTAGGCATTTTAAAAAGAATCTTAAAGGTGAAATCTAGCCTACGCGGCCAAGATGGTGAAACCTACCCAAGAGATTCAGATCCTTGTTAACACCTAAGAACGTGTTAGCACTCCTGACAAATGTGATTCGATAAAATCACAACAGTCATCCTTATATTGGATTCTTCCAATTTTCTTATCTAGCCTAGTGATTTAGAAATCATGGCTTGTGTCATCCTATAAGATGATCACATTATAAACATCCAGTAGTGATGAAGTGCCTACGGGCTAAACTTGTTGTCCGATAAGACAACGACAGTGGTGGTCTTTGACCTCCTGTCTAAAAGTGTTGGACCAGGTCCAAGCATAATAGTCGGTAGGATCCATACGATCTCGACTAATAGCATCTGAGAAGATGAGCATATTATAACCATCCCTCAGAAGGGAAATGCCCACGGGCTATACCTATTGTCCTAAAAGACAAAAGACAGTTGAAGTCTATAACTCCCTGTCAAGAGAAGGTAATGAACGTGATTCAAACCTTAATGCCTCGATTCTCTGAAATCATGGCTTACAAAATTTAGAAATGTCCTTGTGACTAGGCCTTTTGCGCCACTTCAATATCCTTAATGTTTTATAACTAGGATAAATTATAATGGAAAATACTAATTAAATATAACTAACATGTTAACCAATATGGTTTATATTACCATGGTTGATAAATCGTCAAAGATGATGATTCCATAATAATCTCTGAATAAATCATTGTTAATATTTATGTAGCAATCAAGCTACATGGCTGGATTAGATGAAGTTAACAGTCACTTGAAGAAGAGCAATGATACTACCAGAATTAATGTAACTGGAGCAGAACTGCAGGCAATAATAGATTATGCTGTTACTCGAGCTCTTGATCGACAGTATGATGAATCAAATGATACCCACTCTGAGACTCTATCTGTGGCTCATAGTAAGCCCCTTCCTAAAACACATGAGTCAAGGGAGGACGATGTTCATGACTTGTCAAATCAAAGGAGTATTCCATCTAGACAAGTTGTGTTTCATCAAGAGACATCAGTTAAGACCTGTTCATATAAATATTTCGTCTCCTGCAAGCCCAGAGACTTTACAGGAGAAAAAGGGGCCATCGATTGCATGACATGGCTCGATGAGATGGACGTTGTTGTCGACATCAGCGGTTGTGCGGAGCAAGATGTTGTGAAATTTGTTTCACAATCATTCAAAGGGGAAGCGTTAGCATGGTGGAGATCATTGCTCCAAGCCACGGGAAAGGTTCTACTCTACAACTTATCTTGGGAGCAATTTGTTGCATTAGTCAAGGAAAACTATTGCCCCCAGCATGAAGTAGAAAAGATAGAATCATACTTCTTGACTCTGGTCATGGAGAATTTGTATTGTCAGGCATATGTGACAAGTTTTAACACTATGTCCCGCCTAGTTCCTTATTTAGTCACCCCTGAACCTAAACGCATAGCGCGTTTCATTGGAGGCCTAGCACCAGAGATAAAAGGAAATGTTAAAGCATCTAGGCCAACCACATATAGGTCCACGGTGGACTTATCCTTATCTCTCACCTTAGATGCAATTAGAATTAAGTCTGTTAAGGCTTCTGACGAGGGAAGAAGAGAAAGAGAGGAGGAAAACTCTCATCGATATAACAAGAAGAAGAAGGGAAGCTCAGAGCGCGGGAAGGATTCCGAGTTTAGGAAGAACTCGAGTCAATCTGATAACAGACCCAAATGCAGTAACTGCAAAAAGCAACATTTTGGAAAATGTACAATCGACCCACATGCTAAATTGTGTGGAATTTGCAAGACCAAGGGTCACAAAACCTTAGATTGCAAGGGGTTAAAGAACGCCACATGTTACAATTGTAACGAGGAAGGGCACATCAAAACCAACTGCCCAAAGCTTATAAAGAAGCCGGGAAAGGTCAGGGAAATAAACGCATGAGTCTTCCGGATGAACGCCAGGAATGGTGCGGAAGGATAACTATATAACAGGTACCTTTCCTTATCAAGCAGTTTATGCAGAAATTTACTTGATACTGGCACATGTGATTCAATATTGAACAATAACTATAGAGAACTGTTGTCTCCGCCTGATTAGGACTTCGGTCATTTAATACGAGGTAGAAACTGGCCGATGATACTTTAGAAAATTCTCCAACAAACCTTAGATGGATATTCTATATCTAAATAGGAATCACTCTTTTCTGATATTCCTATGACAAGCTTTCAAGCTACCTAAATTCTTTAATATAATAAAGACAGATGTGACGTTTTGATCCTCTGTCAGAAAAGTGATGGACTAGGTCCAAATCTTTAATGCCACTGATGGTCTTTTGCGACCTAGGCTAAGTAATATTAATATATTTTAAATAACGTTCATTAAGAATGTTAGTGCTATAATAGCCTGTATAGGTTATTGACACCATGGTTAGTATATATTAAGGCCATCAGAATAAAAATATAGTAGTTGTTGGATTACAACTAAGAAATTGTTTTATTGGTATTAGGAACCAATATCGAGTATGGCAAACTCGGATAAGACAACAGTCAATCGCGCCATTGATGACGCGACGCATGCTAATGGTGCTGAAATTGTAAACCTTAGAATTTCCAAAGATGTTCTTCAAACTATGATAGACGCAGCCGTTGGAAAAGCTGTGAAGAGAGCTGTGAAAAAGTTAAAGGAGACCCATGCTGTTCGGTCCAAATTTTATCTAGGACCACATTTCCTTACCCTTAAGAAGGATCTCGTTCATGCCTCTGATGCAAAGGATGAACTAAAAAGAAAAAGGGAGGTAGATAACTCCCAGAGTTCTAAGAAAAAGAACAAACAAAAGTCCGACCAGAAACCAGTATGTGAGACCTGCATTGTGACACCCCAGGAAAACCAGTAATCTTCGCAAACCTGCTCGGGGAGCCGCGATACGATACAGGTAAACAACGTCACACCACTAGCTTCCTCAGTAATTGCATGCTAAATTTCGGGACGAAATTTCTTTCAAGTTGGGGATAATGTGACAACTCGAATTTCCGACATTCTTTATTCGCATTTACTGCACGTTGACTTTGACTGTTTAGTTGTTTGACTTGTCTGATTTGTAACTGCACACTTCGTGTTATAATAAAACGTATTGTGTTTACATGATTATGTGTTTGATTGTATAACATGTCGAGAGACATAAACTGCTTAACATAGGAAAGAACCCGACGAAACACAAGTGTATTTCGCCATAACCAATCTCGACGAAACAGATTTGTTTCGCCATCAACTATCTTGACGAAACAGGGTGATTCGCCATGCCCAGTTTCACCGAAGCCCAGTTCGGGCCCAACATGTTATTTCGAGTTTTAAAACGTGAAACAACATCAGTTTTAGATCTGCTATCAAAACAACCGAAACCCTAGAGCCCTTTCTCTCCTGTGTGACGGCAGTTGGAGGTTCCCGAAGATATCTTTAGCGATCGATTCGTATTTCTCTTATTCCGGTTAGTGTGTGTTCGTTAACTCGGTTTCATTGATGTTCTGATTATTCGTTATATGTTTATGTAAATACTTGATTTATGAAACGGTTATGAATATGTGTGTATGATGTTCTTGATTTCGATATACATGGTTAATCGGATGCGTAATTCTATGCGAAACTAATACGATCGAATACTCGGTTCTGGATGTTGTTAATATGATCTGGTTCTGAATGCACGTTAGCATCTTGATAGGGTTCGATGATGTAATGTTGTATGTTAATCGGTTTGATATACGTATAAACTAGGGTTCCTGCTAGACGATGATTCTGTAATGATTGTGTTATGATGATTCTGTGCTAAATGATTTCTGGGTGATTGCTACTTGATGATGACGGCTGTTAGGGTTTCTGTACGTATCTGAGTTACGTAACTGACATCACCCCGAAACAGACTCGACGAAACAGATCTCTTGGCGAAACAGAAAGTGTTTCGCCAAGGACAGTCGACCAAATAGAATCTTGTTTCGCCAAACAAGACCACGACGAAACAGGATATGTGTTTCGCCAACATGTGTGTTTCGCCAATATATGTGTTTCGCCAATATGTGTGTTTCGCCAAATGTGTAATCAACACAGTAACCTAATTTAATTCTGTTTAGAAGTTAACCGGACTAGTTAACTGCTGTTAAGTATAACCATCCTGTGTATGATCTTAAATACGTGCCATGTGCTACTTGCTTAACGACTGTGTACTTATACGTGAACACAAACTGATTATTGTATACGTACGTACTTTAGGACGTGATTGATTTACTTTGAGCACATACTTAGCATACCGAGCAAACCCAAGGTGAGTTCACACTAGCCAAGGCATGGGATTCCCAGGGGTTGGGAATGGGATTGAATAACTACCCGTACAACTATTACTATTAAACAAATTATTATTGTCCTCGGTTGAAAGGCACGTACGTAAAACCTACGTACAGTTATACATACTACTGTCCTCGGATTGAAGGGCACGTACGTAAAACCTACGTACAGTTATACATACTACTGTCCTCGGATTGAAGGGCACGTACGTAAAGCCTACGTACACGATCTTAAGACCATCACCTCTATCAAAGGAAGTCCCTCAATTATCGACTTAATCGCCGAGGCCTAGGGCGAGCGGGTCATTAGTTAATAGCGCTATTAGGTTTAACAAACCTCACACCGTGCCAGTCGGACGGGCGTGTACTAATGGACTATGGGCAAAGGGTCAATGCTGATAGACATTGACTTAGGGCGCCTCTTATATTTTCGTAGCAGTCGATACGCGTGGTCTAGTAACACATGGGAAGCCCCCACTAATCATCGCACAGATGCCTGGATTGGTCGCGATAAGGATTAATACGATACAGGGTTTTCAAAACGAACAAACGATTTACGAAATGAATACTATAACCAAATAACCAACTGTGAACTCGCTCAACATTGTTGTTGATTCGTTGTTACATGCCTTGCAGGCCTTTAGGTGCATATCATAGGGACTTGCTGTCTGAGAAGCTGGAGTGGTCATGGGTCGAGACACATGGAAACGCGATATAAGACTAAGAGCTTACATATGGTTTTATAAACACTTAACGAGTCAATTATGCTTCCGCTGTAAACTGTGAAATATTGTAACATTGTAACACTTGTTGTTTATAAATGAAAGTATTATTTATCTATGCTTATGAGTTCAATGTGATTGATGGTTAAGATCCTGGTCAGTCACGCCTCCAAGCGGTGATACTCCGCGTGTGGATTTTGGGGGTGTGACATGCATGAAGCGCCATTATGGGAAATGCAGGTTCGAACCAAAATCCAAATCGCAGCCCAGGGCTTGTGGGATCTGCAAGTCTAAGGGACATAAAACGTTGGACTGTAAGGACATGAAGAATGCAGTCTGTTTCGGCTGTAATGAGAAAGGCCACATCAAGACTACGTGCCCTAAATATGTCAAAGGAAAAGCGGCGGAGGAAGTAAAGCCTAAAATTGAAAGCGCCTAAAATGCCTAAGTTAGCCCATAAATAATGACATCAGGTACATTCCTTGGCATTTTATCAGTAATTTAAATGCTAAGAGTTTTATTTTGGTTCGGATACCAGTAAATCCTTCATAAACTATAAGTATAACAAGTTTTTAAAACTCTTCATAAGGACTATATATATATATTAAGTGTAAGGTAAAACTTACAAGTAGAAAATTTACCAGAAATATTCTCTGTTCCTGTAAAAAAAAATCGATAAGTCGCAAAAATGGTGGAACCGGCCGTCCCCGGAATCGAACCTGGGTCTAGGCCGCACCCTTTCACGCGCCTAGCCAACTGAGCTAGGTGCCTAGTTTGTGAAACTTCCATTATTGATTAAATATAAGCACTTGTACAATAAACTTCCTTATCATCTATCAATGATAATTTCTGCTAAGTGTCCTGTTCTTAATACAGGCAATAATAAATCTTCATGAACCATAAACTTAGCAAAATTTTTATTATCATCCACAAGGTATAACTACCAAGGAAACCATAGTAACCGATTCTTATAGATCGGCAAGGAATCCTTCCGAAAAATCTAAGAGTACTCTTTCTTCGCATAGAGTACGACAACATATGTTATTTTAATTATTTTTCTCATTGTTTTATATCGCCTGCGAATGCCAAACTATGTTTGATAAAAGTGCCATATGGGGATTGGCGTATTCTAGTGTGTCCCATAGATTACTTCCATGCCTGATCAGTATGGAGATTTAATACATGGAACCCCTAAGATATCCCAATGATCGTATTGCACTAAAGTTGACTAGTAGTATTCAAAGAAGATATCCATAATAGAGTTATCCAAATAAATATTCCCTGGTAACGGAATATGAGGACTCATAACATAAACGTGTTACTTATTTGACACAAGCAATGATGAGTGAACTGGAGCCTGAGATATGGAAATCTCTGTAACCTCCTGGTACCTTGATTATCTTTTCCTAAGATTACCCTGTTTACCCCTGAAAGGCAGGTAGGGTTAAGTTTCAGATCCCATTTAAGGCTGTATTATTATGAAATCCCCAAGACAACTAGTACCATATTAGCAGAATCGAAAACCCTGATTAAGTAAGTTTTAACGATATAGATTCATATAGCCTAACTCGATATTCCGAGAGTTTGATATTGTTAGATAAGAAAGACGGTTTGTTTTGCTTATGCATACATTACAACAATCCTAATTAGGCAACGATTAAGAATTTGCCATCAGCTATCCAGGATCGTCGAATTGTTCGACTAACGACAAGGATTAGCTATTCCTTAATATTAGTTAAGTAATGGTTGGAATAACCATCTCACCTTAAGATAAGCTTCTCCATAATACTTGATATATAAATATCAAGGCTACTCCCTTGAAGACCTTGTATAGATGGAATGTTAAACGTCCATTGATAGGACAATAGTTTGGTAAGTCCAAACATTAAGATCTGAAAGTTGCATTATAGACAATCAATAAGATCACGCAAATTCATAATCATCAGTAAGATGCCAGTATACGGCAGAAAATTAAGGATTATGAAAATAGCAAACCTCCTAGATTCTTGTTAAGAAATAAGGTTCAACAATAGGTATCACCCAGGAAAGGAGTGACGCGGTTTGGTAAGAAAGGCAAGCTAATCCCGAGATACATAGGACCTTTCGAGGTTATCGAACGTGTCGGTTCAGTTGCCTATAAGTTAAACTTACCAGAAAGCTCAGTGGAATTCACAATGTATTCCACATCTGCAATCTGAAGAAGTGCTTCGCTGATGAATCACTGGTTATGCCGCATACAGATGTGCATATGGATGAGAGCTTGAGATTTGTTGAAAAACCCTTGTCGATTGAGGATCGACGGGTTAAGAAGCTTCGGAGGAAGCATGTGCCTATTGTTAAGGTCAAATGGGACGCCCGTAGAGGTCCCGAATTCACGTGAGAGGTTGAATCCACGATGAAAGAAAAGTACCCTTACTTATTTCAGTAAATCTCGGGTCGAGATTTATTTTAAGGGGGTGAGGATGTAACACCTCGAAAATTCACGTCCTATAATGTGTTGACACGTGTCATAAAGTTTGAACGTGTGAAAGAATGTTATAGAAGGACTAAAGTTGACAAACATGGAAAGTACGTGATTGTACGTATTCTAAGTGTCAACTGTGAATAAATATACTTCATAATAACCCTACATGATGTTTATAACATCAAACGAATAAATCATGGATCATACGAAGCTAAAAGTGAGAGATTACAAACTACAGGGGTTAAATGTGTCAACATGTTTAAAGATATACCTATGAGTGACCTTTTGATAAACCCGAAGCTTTGTAAATGTTAATTATGCTCACTAGAATGCACGATTAAAATTTCATTAAGTTTCGTTATCGTATGAGAAAGTTATAACCAAATTCGTATGCGAGGGATTTAAGTGCAAACATTGAAAGTTATGACTTTTTGGGTTAACCGGAAAGGTCCAGGGACTTGGAAAAATGGGTATAAGTCCTATAACCCTTGTGGGTAAATATAAGGGGGTCAAAATGCAAGAAATAACCTTGGTTGCCCTTTCGTGAAGCCAAAGGTCAAGTTGCAAAATAACAAAAAATAGAAAATTCTGATTTTAAGGGCCATGCGGCCCGCGTGGGAATTGATAAAACGCGAGGCGGGCCGCCTGGGACGCGCAGATGCAGAAAAACGAGCTGGTTGCCTGTTCAGCCTTCTAAACGACTTGTAATGCATCTAAACCCTTCCAAGGGGCCCCTAAACGACCCCTAGACACTAGTGACACATGTTGGAAGGTTGTGGGCAGTAGTAGACTTAGTTGTCAACTAATTGTGGTGCCTAAATCCACTATATAAGGCCATGTAGTGCAACAATGTTCCACACACCATTTCCTGCATTCTTGGATCAATTTTGGAGCTCTCAAGCAGGTCCAACTGATCTTAAGTCGTGCATAGGACTCTTGTAAGTCTACTAGTCCTTCTTTAATTGAGTTTAGCTTGTTTAATTAGATAAAAGTCAAACCGTCGTAATTACGGTTTGACCTCGAGATTAGTCAATAATGGCTCAGTCATATCTCGAATCAAAAGTAGTTATAGATTGGTATTTATGTGGGTAATAAAACCTCAAAAGGGTTTCCCCTGATCACCACTCTAACCAGGTCAAAAGTCGGGTCAAACTTTTAATTAAAAAGTCAACAGGATGCTTAAAATGTCATTTATGCATAATTAACTATCTAGACATATATAACATGTTTGATCATTATTATAACTTAGTAATTAGTGTAAGAACATGTCTAAACATGTTCAACCCGACTATTTCCTGTTTAGACCCGGTTCGGAACCGAAAGTCACATAGTTTGACTTTCACTTTGACTTTCAGTTCTGACCCGTTCAGGTATGTTTTAGAAATGCCTCAGAGCTTTAATTGGATTAGGTTACATATTAGAACAACCCTCAGTGATTATACACCTTGGTTCATTAGTTATCCAATTAATATGCATGTTTCCGTTAATTGCTCATATGTTGACCGTTATGCCCTTATTACCTTAAAACATGATTTATGAAAATGTAAAAGTGTAGAAACCTTAGTTACTGATATATAAACTTGTATGCAAAGTTTGACATCAGTTTGACTTATAGATTAAGAGTTATGCACAATATCGCAAAATTAAAGCTTTATGTTAATAAAACGGCGTAATTGGCGTATAGCCTAGTTAAGCCTACTTTTTGGTATCAAACTTAATACCCACTGATATAATATATTATTTTGGGATTTTTAAAGATTTTTAATTAATTTTAGGCTGAGCATAACTAGTAGTCGTAGGCTTAATCCGGTAATTGTCGGTTTTGCCCTTACGGGCCATAAAATGGGTTTTACTTATCTAAACAACTCCAAACTTTTTGCTACTGATCACATATGATAAATAAATTATTTTAAGCCTTCTGAAAATATAAAAATATCAGATTTAAGTATCGAACTCGGAAATGGCCTTTAATCGCCTTATTTAGCGTTTTTAGCGCATAGTATGTTTTAAAATCATATTGGACATACCCGGGTTGATACCTACTGATATAAGAGGCAAATTATAATATTTTAACAGTAAACAAAGGTTGATAAACTCAGACTTCGGTTTTGAGCCATTCGGCTTATGTGAAATTACCAAAATGCCCCTACGGTGCGTAGTTTGGTTATACTTGGTAAATTCACATATATACTTTAACCCACTGTTATAACTTACCAAAATAAGTATTTTTGCTGATTATATCAGACCTGTAACTCAGATAAATACTTAAACTCTTTTATAACCTTTTAAATGACCAAACTACCCCTACGGGGCCTAGTTTGTGTTTAAATACGTTCGGGCATAATGAAAGACATCTTACTGATGTCACAACATATTTGAGGCATAATTAACTTAGGAAACCTGTATACGACTCTCATGATTACCCGTCATACGTTATTCGTGTTCGGTTCGGTTTATGTAACTAGTTTGCATAAATTAGCCGAAACGGGTCAAACGTTATCGTTTTTATCTCAAAATCCAGAATGTGTCTAGTTTACACATATTATACAAGTCTCCAGACTTGTCGGGTCTAAATCACATCCTATTCCGGTCTACGCTTAATCATGCGTTTTGAACCGTAAACCTATCCTTAAAACTAACCGGTCTAAGTTACGACTTAAATAAGACCCGTTAGGAATTTAATAGGTTAATAAAACCTTCGTTCCAGATTAAGAGCCCCAGTAGAAGTACTTGTGCTTGCTGATTAGAATATACGGCTGAGTATAAATTGCATTGCTAGCTCAGGTAAATACTTTTAACTTATTTTCCCTTATACGGGCTTGGGATACGGTATTATAAAAATACCGCTTGGTCGGGTGTAGAAACCTTTTAATCGGAGATGATTAAATTGCATAATCCCGTTTTAATCTGTATTGATTGATAACAAATAACATTGGGGGTTAATGACCGTGTCCTGGATATCCTTGGCTCATTTTAAAAAGTGAATGGCCACGACGTAAGCACAAGGTGTAGGCAAAACACCTCCTGTTGCATATGTATAACGTATACTCACTCGTAAGGGTATCTTCTTGTGAGATTATATTTGTGGTGTGTCGATTAATCTTGTCCGGCTTGTATTGTATAATCACCGGCCCTAAATGTTGGACAACCATGTAAATCGGATACAAGATTTTTATTAATAAAATTGTCCCAAGTATAAAAGATTAATTTTGCCTCTGTGCATTTTAATCAATGTGTCAAGATATTTTGTGCCGTTTGCACTCGAATCACTTTTCAAACTCTTTTTTCCAAAATGAGTCAGTTAATTGTATTTACCAGTGTAAACTGACGTATTTTCCAAAAGGTTAAGTGACAGGTACTATGCGTAATTGGCTGGGAGCTCAGGGCGTCACTAGGGAATCTTGCAAGTTCTAGATGCCTAAAGTCTGTTGAACAGTTTTTCTTTTATTGATCCGCCTGTGGATCCTTTACCTTCCGTTGTAATACTTTGACATTACTTATATTCGGAATGTAATATATTTATCTTTTGCTTCCGCTGTGCATTATTATATTGTGTTGTTTGACCATGATGTTACCAACTACATCACGATACTCCCCTACCGGGCCCACCGGTGACACGTGGAAAATCGGGGTGTGACAGTTGGTGTGTGAGGATGTTGATTCGGTAGATGGGACTTTATGGTAGGGAAAAAAATGTTCGTTGAAGCGAACATGCCGGACAATATATACCTGTTCGGTGCAAGGGTCGAAACAACGGTATCCATGGTGAACAGGGCTATAACCAAGGAAGACACACGGGGTAGAGCAAAACTCGATTTTGTGGTGGTTATACGGACGAAGATAAGGGAAACATTGACATCCAAAATCTCGAAGGACAGAATAATCAAGTTTGCGTTTAAAAACGTGTTCAAAGGGAGACTTGTTGGAGGAGACACGAGAAGGAAGCCGATTGATCAAATAAACGGCGGTTTCAAAGGCAAATTGCCAGAAACGTTGAGGAAGACTGGACTGTGCCAAGAGAGTAAGTCCTGTTTCCACAACGTGTCGATGACGGCGTTCTACAATCCCATTTTGTTCACTTGTATGGGGACAAGAACGTCGGTGAAGTATGCCATGGTTGTGATAGTAGGACGCGAGGCTACGAAACTCCCCTCCCCAGTCCGATTGAATACTTTTTAATTTGGTGTTAAATTGTCGCTCAACAATTTTAATAAAGTTTGTTAAAAAAGGATAAACATCGGATTTATGAACTAGTGGGTAAAACCACTTGTACCTAGAGTGGTGGTCAACACAAAGCAAAAAGAAACGAAACCATCACTAGACAAAGTAGGGGCAGGGCCCCAAACATCACAATAAACAAGATCCAAGAAATTTTTGCTATGAAAAGTTGAGTCTGATAAAGATAACTTAGAAGACTTGACCATTTGACAAGAAGTACATAAATCAGTAGATATTTTGTCTAAAACAGGTAAAGAACAATGCGAAATAACAAAACAAAAAACTTGAGCATGACGATGGCCTAGGCGTTGATGCCAGGTGTTGGAAGATGCTTTGGTGGCTGTAAAGGCAACTTTTGGACAAGACTTGAGCTAAGGAAGACGGATGGAATATAAGCCCTGTTCACTTGGTCCCGTGAGAAGGATGTTGTGTGTAGACTCGTCCTTCACAACAAAATAAGAAGCATGAAATTCAAAGAAAACGTCATTATCAACACAAAATTTTTGAACAGATAAAAGATTTTGTTGAAGTTCAGGGACATAAAGAACGTTGGAAAGGACAAGGGTTTTATTAGGTGAGTAAATTTTAGTTGAGCCAATATTTAAAATAGGTAAAGATTGACCGTTATCAACAAGGAGAGAGTCGTTACCATAGTACGTTTCAGAGTTGTCTAGACTAGCTACATCTGGAGTGCCATGATCATTAGCTCCCGTGTCAGGAAGCCAAGTAAAGCCTGACTGAGAATCAACATTTGAACGAGTTGCATAGTTGGCTTGTGGCTGCATACGAGGCTGATTTGATTGATTTGGACATTGAGATGGGGGGTGTCCAATGCCATAGCGGTTGCAGTGACCATACACCATGTTTTGAGTAGAGGCCCAAGAGAATTGACGAGAACCACCAATGTTGTTGTTGCGACCAGTGTTGTTGTTACAAGAATTGCCTCGATAAGATCCACGGGAGCCACGTCCTCCTCGATGATTGTTGGAAGAATGAGGAGCATAGAAAGCCTGTGGCTGTTGGGAGGAGGCTGGAGTAACTGGATTTAATTGGTAACCAAGTTGAGCAGCCATTAGTTGGAGACTGCTGAGTTGATTCTGAATGGCCTGCAAGTTCGGTTGTGGCGGTTGTGGTGTGGCCGTAGCCACAAAGGCCTGCGGGCTGGTTGCTTGGGTTGGTAAAAACTTGGTAATCATGTAATCATGGTCGCAAAGAAGGCCATGGAGCTCATTAAAGTTAACTGGTGGATAGCGGGCTAAAAGATTCGCCTTGAGACCGTTATATTCTTCACGAAAACCACTGATAGTAAGCATGACAAGATCCTTATCCTTCATTGGTTCACCTATGTTCGCTAGAGCGGTTTCATATTCTTGAGCACGACTTAGGTACTCTGAAGGTTTCTCATCACCCTTTATGGTGATTCGAAGGAGCTGGTTTTTAAGTGTGAATTCATGTGAGGAGGAGACTGGTGCATAGGCACGTTCGAGAGACAGTCATACCTGACGAGAGGTCTGTGCCTGAACGTGCTAAAATGATTCTTCAGACACTGTAGAGATGATTAGCATACGCACATGAGCATCGTTGGAGATCCACGGAGCATAGCTGGGATTTTCGGTGGTTGTGGTTCCTGTAGTAACCTTGGATGACGGACATGGAATCGTCCCGTCCACATAACCGAAAAGGTTATGAGAGATCAGAAACGGTTCAACCATCTGTTTCCAGTAGCCATAGTTCGTAGGTTTTAGGGTAAAAGCGAACTTGTGGGAATTATGAGTTGTTTTCTCCTGGTTGGTGAAGGTTGTGATAGCAGCCATGAAGAAATTGAAGAGATAAACTTACTATTGCTGTGTTGCTGCTGGAGTATATGATGTTGCTGGTCGGAATTTTGTTGTTGTGTTGCTGCTGGAGTATATAATGTTGTTGGTCAGATTTTATGTTGCTGTGTTGCAGGTCAAAATTGACTGGCGGCTGTATTAGGGTTAGGAGCCGTGATTTTTTTTTTTTTTTTGAAGGAGATAGAAATTGATTTGATTTGCTATGATACCAAATCAGAACATAAAATTGTATTATTGAATAAAGGAGATTACAAAGGTCCTATATATAGATAATACTAATTACAATTGAATACCCTTAACAATATTTAAATTGACAAACCAATAACTTAGTTTAACAGAACCAAATCAAAGAAAATAAACCCTGATATCGAAACTATAAAAGTCTAGCCAGACACGGTGGCTATAACAAACACTTCAAATATGAAACAAAACATCCAACTAATAATGTTCTAGAACACCAAAGAAGAAAAAAATGCCCTTTTTCTTTTTGACTTGCAGCTGTCCAGCTATGTTGCACAATCGTCCCCCCAAAATTCGTTCAGGTTGTTTTTTTTATATCTCTTTCTTTTTTTTCAAAATTGCCAGCTTCCTATTTTCTTTTCCTTCTTGTTGCTAGCGGCCCACACCTTCCAGCCCAGCAAATTCATTCTAAACAAATGGCTTCCTCATAACAATTATTATTTGTGGCCCAACTTCACATAGCCCAAAATAATAACAAGAGTAAACTGCAATTTTACCCCCAGGGGTTAGGGGTCATTGGCACCCTTAACCCCCCCCCCCCCCCCCCTAAGGAAATAATTGCAATTTTAACCCCCACTGTTTGCTGTTATGTCGCAACCTTACCCCCTAAGCTCAATTTTGTTGACTGATCTGTTGACTTGGTGGTGAAATTACTATTTTTACCCTTTTATTTTACCCCCATGTGTTTTGTTTACTCTGTAATATTACCCCCTGCCACCACTGCCACCGCCATTCACCACCACAACCACCACTGCCACCTCCGACCACCACCCTCAACCACCACTGCCACCGCCATTCACCACCACTGCCATCTTCTTCCTCCCCCCCTCTCTCTCTAAAAAAAACCCACCACCCGCCTTCATCTTCAACAATCACCACCGTCATCTCCACACCCCAGCCTCCAATCATACACATACATACAACCAAACCATTCATAATCACCACCTGCAACTTTTCCGTAACAATAACCACCACCATGGCTTCCTCTCTCTCCTCCACCTTCTCCACCCCGCTTCTCTCTCATCCCCACCCATTCATCTACCATGCTCATCTCAATCAATAGCAACAGTTAATCCGACCAATCTGAATCTCAGTAAGTCACGTAGTCTCAATCTAAATCTCTACATCACTTTTCTTCATAGATTCTATGAATTTACAAACCAAACTGGATCAGATTCCGTTGTGTGGCGGTCAAATCGATAGCTAGCTGTTGACAAGAACATCAAGAACAATTGATGCATATTATGAACACAATCGATAAAAACAATACAAAACTCATCAAAAAACACCATCTTCACCACATCAATTAAATCATATGAGTTGAATCAAAATCTGTATACCATTTTTCAAACATATATATTGAGGTTACACAACCCTTTACTAAAAACCAAATTCAGGAACAACAAAAAACCAGAGTTGAGATCTGTGTGTGTGTGAGAATTGGGTGGGTGGTGGGTTTTCGGTTTGTTGGTGGTGGGGTACAGCGGCGATAGGTGGTGCGTGTGGTGGCGTTGTTGCCTGATGCGGTGCAAGATATGGGGAATGGGGAAAGGTGATGTGGGTATTTGGGTTTGGGTTGTTTTGGAATGTGGAAGGTGAACTGGATAGATGAAAGAGATGACTCCATTGGAGAACCTCAACTCCGGTTTTTGGTGATGGAGAAGATGATAAAATGAGGATGGAGATGAGATATGTGGGTATGTGTGAGAGAGTGGCAGAGAGAGAGAGGTATAAAGAGAGAAAGAGAGTTATATAATAATAATAATAATAATAATAATAATAATAATAATAATAATGGTTTGGCAAAATTACCTATTTACCCTTTGACTTTACCCTTGTTATGTTGACTTTTAAGCAAAATTGAGCTTAGGGGGTAATATTGCGACATAACAGCAAACAGTGGGGGTTAAAATTGCAATTATTTCCTTAGGGGGTAAGGGTGCCAATGACCCCTAACCCCAGGGGGTAAAATTGCAGTTTACTCTAATAACAATAACAATAACAATAACAATAATAAAATCCATCCGAAAGTTCACTCGTCATGTCGTTTCGCTTGTTTTGAGAACTTTGTCGTCGCGAATCCTTCCACTTCTTTCACCCTACCATTGTAAGCCTTAGTGATCGTTCCGCACCTACAAAAACATTAAAACCATCCAAAGTAGATCCATTCCACAAAAACATGTGTTTCACAAAATAATGAGGTATTATTATGAAATATGCATGATATGTGATGAAATATTAATATTAATATGCTATAAAAATGTGCATAAAAATGCAACTAACAAATCTCCCCAAGCTTGAACCTTTCCTTGTCCCCAAGGAAGTCAAGAACAAGAATAAACCGAGAAATAAACCCGAAAAATAATACACATATGCATGCTTTATATATATTTTTTTTCAACCCGCTTCTTTTATTCCGGAAAATAAATTTGTAATGAGATCATATCTAACAATATCAACTCCTATTACATTCATTCGAACCTAGGAAATACTTACACGTTTAACCGCGATTGTTGATATTTTGTGTCCCTTTAAACTCAAACCCGCTTAATCACAACCAAATGCTTTCTGCTTAATAATATACAAATTTACCAACATGGTTCAATCGTCCCCACGCCCAACACCTATGGCAATATCTACCCAACCTCACGACTTTTTGAAGATTTCCAAAACCACACTTGAGGCAACCATGCATCTAAACCATGACACGATAGTTATTATCTTTTTTTTTCGTTTTTCAAGGGTCGGGACTTTTCTCCCTAATTTGCTCAAATATATTTTTTTTTTTTTCGATTTCGATTTTTTTTTCAAATTTTTGGCATACATTGTGCTCTTTTACCCCTTCCTTTTTCTTCTTTTTTTTTTTTACTAAAATAACCCACGAGGTCAATTTTTCACCTCTTTATTTTTTTTCAATGAAATTACGGAGGTGTCATGATGTGGGGAACATGGTGTGTGATAGAGGATATGCAACTCAACCGATTTTTGGTCGGGATCAATCTTTGACCACAAGCATCAAGATGGGAAACTAAACACATATATTCAATTAAGGTTATTGCATACAACATTGGCGTTCCTAAGTTAGGGCCGAGCCTATCAGCACATCCCGAATTATCTATGTTTTCTTCCCCAAAGTTACCATTTCACGCATAAGCTTTGACATGCAAGAAATCATATCATTTCTCATTTTTCACAAACCATTTTCAGCTGAACAGAAACGTTTCTTTTTTATGGATGCTTTTAATGCACGTATATACACCCTAAATGCAATGAACATGAAAAATGCAACTATATGCAACTATTTACAAACGAAGCAATGCATGCTAACATTGAAAACATAAAAGTTACCTCTAATCTCCCCAAGCTTAAGTTATAGCATCGTCCTCGAGGCTCGGAGAAATATGCGGAAGATGTCTACTAAGGCAGTTGCGGTTGCGGTTGCTAGTTTCGTTTCACTCATATTTCCACGACGGTTGGTTTAGGGCCAGGATCATTTCAGAACCATAAATATTTACAGAACTCGCAGAACTCCTAATAAACAATCTTTTTATTTATATATTTTTATGTTTAGGATAATTTTATCATTTATTATGTGTATTTTTACGATTAGATACATGTTAAGAGTAATTTTATCATTTTTTATATGTAATTTTATAATTACACATATGTAAACTATTTTTTTTATTACATATATGTCATTAGTTATGACACATATATATAATTTTGGCAATTAAACGTATGTAAACTACTTTTAACATGTATGTAATCAAAGAAATACATATAATAGATGATAAAAAGATCCTAAATACAAAAACTTATATATAAAATGATTGTTTATTAGAAGTTCTGAAAGTTCTGTAGTTATTTAGAGTTCTGAAAAGAACTCAACCCTATCAACAATCATCAAGAGCATCACCATTGAAACTGATTTCCTCTAAATGGAGTAACATACCTTACGAATATTGCCTCAAATCCATGATACGCAACTATAAGTCAATAAACTCAGAATAACATAATCATTCAAACAATAGCAACAATCAACCAATTCGGATGCAAAACTAATTCATTAAAATGCATTTCAGTGAACTCAACCATTTTTTTTTTTTTGCAAACCAAATTCCAATTCTAAGAACTCCTTCCCTAATAAAACATTAATTCATTTAAGTTCAATTCAAAGTAAAGTGGGATTGTTCAATTCAAGTAACAGAGGTTAGGCTTGAATCAGTAGCAGGTCTCAATTGAGGATGTTAAGAACAGTGGTTCGGGTGTTGTCACAGGAGTAAGGCGACGGGTGCTCCGGGATGTCGCTAGGAAGAGAACGAAAGATAATCGAGACATACCTGAGTTTAGAAGTGGAGGAGCACCGGTTGTTGGATGATGACGGCTGAAGACGGTGGCGGTCGGAACCAGCGATGGGGTGGGCGACGGAGTGGGTGATGGTAGTTCAGGGGCGGAGATGACGGGTGGTATCGGTGAACGTCGGAGACTAGTCCAACGGCTGAAGACGAAGACCGGCGGAGTGGAGGTCGGTGAAAGACCGGCGGCGATGGAGATATGTGGAAGATAGAGTACGGTGGTGGTCGGAAGAGATGAGCGGCGGAGAAGGATGAACCGGCGTCAATGGCCGGCAGTTGGTGTGTGGTCGGCAACCGGAGACGAGGTGATGAGTTGTGCGCGACGAAGTGGATTCAGGATGAAGAAGATGATGTACAATACGGTGGTGGGTGATGTTAGGGTTAAAGGGGAAAGAAGGGGTTTTTTTTTTCTTTTTTATCTATTGCTTTTTTATTATTACTCGTATTAAGCCCCTGCGTTGCAGCGGTTGTGATAAAACTATGCCAAGTAGTACCAATGTTATACCACTATCAGCGACCACCAACACCGGAAAAGCTCGTAAAAACAAAATAAATAAAAACGAAAAAAATAACGTGAAAACCAGACGTAAAATCTTTGAATCACGCACGCTCGTTTCAGATAAATTAAACCGAAACGTAAAATATAGAAAAAAAATAACTAAGTCAATCCAAGACCTGCGTGTTGCGACGAATAGGGATGGCAATCAAACCCGAACCCGCTGGGTAAACCCGAAACCCGACATATTTAGGACGGGTTTGGGGTCGGTTAATCGGGTTTGGGACGGGTTTGGGATTAGTTTTTTATTTTTTTTGCGGGTTTGGGACGGGTTTGGGATATAGTGATATACCCGTTTACCCGACCCAATTACCCGATAAACTGTACCCGTTTACCCGATGTAATTTCTTTTATATTATTAAATATGTATATATATGATACATCCAGTTTTTACACATATAGGTATTCTATTCCGTATACATAGTAGTTATTTGATATATATTTTTGTAATACCAATATAAAATGTAATCGGTTAATAATTACCCGATAGATACCCAATGGGTTTTGAGATGAGTATACCCAATGAGTAATCTTTTTAAATTAACAGATTTACCCGAAACCCGTGGGTATACCCGATACCCGATGGGTATTTACCCGCTAGAAATCCGACGGGTTTTGGGACGGGTTTGGGACAAGCAAATCTAACCGGGTTTGGGTTTGAGATTACCTAAACCCGTCCCAAACCCGACCCATTGCCATCCCTAGCGACGAACTTGTCAAACGGAGAAAAATAGATGTGTTGCGTCGAGCCAGTCAAACGGAAAAAAATAAACGAAAAAATGTTGAACCCCACACGCACATTGCGGTGCGTTAACTCACAAAATTTAGAACGAAATGAAAAACTTAGGAAAGATGAAAAGTATGATGTACCAAAACTGAAAATAAAAAAGAGTTGGGGTTAAATTATAAAAGATGAAAAACTTTGGATTAAAAGTAAAAAAAACAAATGGTCTAAATTGCAAAAGAAGAAAAGTTTTAGGTTAAAAAAATTATGCATGAGGTACAACACCATAAATTAAAAAAAAAGTTAAAAAATTATTTTTGTAAAACTTAAATAAACTATTATATATTAAAAGAGTAAACTCTAGTTAATGGTTAAATACTTATTTATTATCTGCGTAATACACGATATGGTTTCTATTTATTTATTATCCTTTGATTAGTTTAATATTTGTGAATTAATTCTTTTCATATCAGCTCAAAAGATATTAATAATTTATTAGATATTAATAATATTATTAAAAGATTGAAGGAGAAAATGTCATGTGACGAAGTTATTTATTAGTCTTAGATAAAGATAAGTGATATTTATATATTGGTTATTAATATTAAAAGAAATATACTAAACAAATATAAAAAAAATTATGAGGTTGAAGGAGAGAATGCACGAGGCATTATTTTAAGTCTTTTATTATAGGTTAGATTAGAAGATTTGTTATAACCTAGGTTATAAGATAAGTGATTCAAGTTATATTAATGTTTATCAAGGATTCGTATTTTTAGTGATTCAAGTTAATACCGATGTTTATCAAGTATTTGTATTTTTGCATTGCAGTAGCTGCAATAAAAATATAAATATAAATATAAAGAATATATATATAAATCATGCACGGATATGGATTATAGTTATATTAATCAAATATTCAATTATTTATTGATATTATATATAATTTATAATAAGTGATAATCATATATTAATTATTAAACATATATTTTAAAGTAAATATAAATAAAATTTGTAAGGTTGAAGGAGAGAGTGACATGTGGCATTAAATGGAGTCTTTTATTATTATTATTATTATTATTATTATTATTATTATTATTATTATCAGCAATCAACATCTCTCCCACATTTTTCACAGAATGCTCACTCGGCCGGGTGAAGGCTTGACACGCCCGGGTCAAGGACCTTAATGTTTTTGATAATTTCCAACACGCCTGGGTCATTTTTATAGAAATTCCAACACGGCCGGGGCAAGGTTCTGAAACAAAAACTAACTTTCACACGGCGGGGCCATTTTTTAAAAAAAAATCCGACGCGGTCGGGTTAAACTTTTGACTAAAAAAAACATTTTTTTTTTGTTTTTTATATTTTTTTTTGTTTTTTTATGGAATTAAAATAAAAGAGAACAATACGAAATCACGGGTTGCCTCCCGCAAAGCGCCTTTCTTTCTGGTCTTTCGCTAGACTTGGACTCCATTTTATTAATCTGGTGCTTGCTGAATACACGGAAGAAGCTTTTGGATAATACTTGGTAATTTCATTTTTTATGCTCTTTCCTTTGCTTTCTTCTGCTGGTCCATGAGGATCATGACATCCATTAGATCCTCCCCAAGCTTAAGCTTTTCAGGAAGTTCCTTTGATGCAGCTTCGTCAATGTTTCTGTTTAACACTAATGCTTGAACATCATGGTTAGACAACTCAAAACATTCATTAGTTAGTGGTTCAATGGCATCTATATAATTCAAAGACGAGACATCACTCGGATAACGCATCGCATCATCTATATTGAAATTGATTACCTCCCCATCAAATTCCATAGAAAGGGTGCCGCTATAAACATCGATTTTTGTCCTTGCGGTTTTTAAAAATGGCCTCCCTAATAGTATGGAACTTGAATTTGGGGCTTCATCACCCTTAATGTCTAGCACATAAAAATCAGTTGGAAAGACTAATTCATTCACTTGAACTAATACATCTTCTAATACACCTTTTGGGCGTACTATGGATCGATCGGCCAATTGAATGACTACCCCAGTCCTCTTTAACGGTCCTACATTAAGTGTTTTAAAAATCGAGTATGGTAGGACGTTAATAGAGGCTCCAAGGTCCAACATAGCTCTAGGCATAGTGATATTCCCCAATTTACAAGGAACGGTGAAAACACCTGGATCCTTGCACTTTGGAGGTAGTCTCTTTTGTAACACTGCAGAAGTATTTTCACTTACCTTGACAGTTTCATTACCTTTAAGCTTCTTCTTTGATGTACAAAGTTCTTTAAGGAACTTCGCATACCGTGGGACTTGTTTTATAGCGTTAAGGAGTGGAATCTTTACCTTACCTTCCTGAATGTCTCCATGATTTCTTGCTCTTCTCTTTCCTTCTTTGTGCTTTGTAGCCTTGATGGGAATGGAGCTATAGGAGTAAATTTCATTTCACTTCTAACCTGTTCTTGTACTTTCATCTTATCACGGTCATTCTCAACAACAATTTCCTCTTCTTCTTGAATACTCGGGCCGTCATAGCTCTTTCCACTCCTCAAGGTAATGGCACTCATGTTGTGCTTTGGGTTATTCTCGGTTTGTGCTGGCAATTTACCTTGAGACTCTAATTTACTCACCGAGCTAGCAAGTTGAGCCATTTGTTGTTCCAAGGTCTTGATGCTAGCTTTAGTCTCCTGTTGGAATGTATGCGTGCTGGTTGCCAAACTTTTCACAATATCTTCCAAAGACATTCCCGAGCTGCCCGTTTGTTGTTGGGCAGGTTGCTGTTATCGAGGCTGAAAGTTTTGTGGTTGTTGATTACCTTGGAAGATTGGGTGTTGTTGATATTGTTGTTCATATTGTCTTGAATTTTGCCTCGGGTAACCTCCAAGTGCTTGTGCTTGTTCAACATCATCTTGCAGTGTGGGACACATATCAGTGGGGTGTCCAAATTGTAGATAAATTCCACAAGCTCGGGCTTGTGGCTCAGCACTCTTGTCCTTGGTAAGTTGCATGACTGCTTTGGTTAACTCAGCTAGCTGGGTTTCAATGTGAGGAGTGCTCACTTCCTTAACTGCTCGTGGAACATCCATGTACCACTCATCTTCTTGTGCGGAGTGCTTGGTGTCTTCAGCTATGGAGGTAATCAAGGCTCTAATTTGAGTAGGTGTTTTATCGAGTAGAGATCCTCCACTAGATGCGTTTATTAAATGCCTCTCCATTGGTGCTAATCCTTCACAAAAGTATTGAAGGAGTTGGTGATCAGTTATGTCATGTTGTGGGCAACGAGCACACAACTTTTTAAACCTGTCCCAATAAGTGTGCAAGGCTTCTCTTTTTAGTTGCTTGATTCTGATGATCTCCTTGCGTAGGATCGAAGCTTTGACTTCTGGGAAGTATTTGTCTAAAAACAGTTTTGCAAGATCATTCCAAGTGTTTACCAACCCAGGTGTAACACCCCATGATTCAAAAGTCAAAGTCAAAGTCAAGATTGAAGTCAAAGGGAGACAAGATTGCTAATTGCGATCTGTCACTCTTTACTCAATTCCTGTTTTGGTTTCTTTGACTAATATTAGTCTATTTTATGCTTAACGTTAGTTGTATTATGTGGAGTACTTATTAATAATCGAGGTTTATTCGATATTTATCGCATATCTTATCGCATATCTTATCGCTTATCGCAATCGCACTCGCAACTCGAAATACGCGTTCTGGATATTGTTTTACGTGTGTGTGTGCCTTATGTGTTACTTGTGCATGTTTATTTATGTATGTGTTGTGATGATTAATCAAAACGCAATCGAAACTCGAATCGAAATCAAATCGCAAACGCTAAACGCAAGTGAATTAAGGATGATTGTATGTAGAAATAGTAGTTGGGATTAAAAGTAATTTGAATGAGAAACTCTATCGCATCGCAACGCTCGCAATCGCAATCGAAATCGAAACGGAAAAACTCGTCGCACCGAACACTCGAACCAAGTGGCTGATCAACCAAGTGACCAACCGATCGACCAGCCGCTCGATCGAGCTACCACTCGATCAATCAGCCAGTCGACCAGGCTGCCACTCGATCGACCAGCCCTTTCCACTTTGGGAAACCCTATAAATACCCCTCACTTGTTACTACTTTTGGTAAGTGACATCTCTCTGCTCGAACCAGTCGTACTCAAGCTTCTTTTCTCCGATTTCTCTCAAATCTTGTAAGTTTTCCACCTAATCTTTGTACTTCTATGATCAACACTTGATTCTACACCTTTCTATCTTTTGAATCTTAACTTTTAACCTTGAAATCACTAGATTTGAGGTGTTCTAGGATGATGTCATCATGGTGTTCTTAGGAACTTCATGTTTTGGCCTCAATCCACCAAGAACAACTTAGATCTTAATGATTTTCGCACAAATAAACAAAGATCTTTCATAGATCTAAACATATTCATGGTGAAAAGGATTGAAAGATGGTTTTCCAACTTTCTTTCAACTCTTTTACACTCAATGCACTCAAAACCGATAGAATCGGAGCCTGTACCGACTTTCTACTCATTCCTGTGGTTACGTTGTTTCAAGATCTGGATTCTATCCACGAGACTACCGATTTCGGGTTAAACATGGAACACCGTCTCAAACAGTTTACTGGTCGGATTTGGGTGATTCCTGTCCGATCAGGAGTACCAGGCATTGACAAGGTTTCTGTAGCTTAACACGTTATCAAAACATCTCGATAAATCGACAAACTATCAAAACAACCAAGTGTAAGACGATCAGAACGACCAGGACGGAATGCCGTCCGATCGAACTGTCATCCGATCGGGTTGTCACCCGATCGACTTGCACCTTGGCCCCACGATTAACTTTTATTTTTATTTATTTTGAAGGATAAACATTGAACGAAGTGCTGCCCGATCGGATTACCACCCGATCGGACTATCACTCAACCATGTAATGTTCAGACTTCAACACTCAAACAATTTTCAACATGTTCAATATCAACGGATTGCCACCCGATCGGACTACTATCCGATCGAATGACAAACTGCGGTGAACTTGTTCTCACTAAAGTGTCCAACCAATCGGGTTGTCGTTCGATCGAACGTCCGTCCGTCCGATCAACCGACCTGAAAGGCAGAGATACTTCTATGTTTTCAAAATGCTACAACGAAAACTTCAAAGGTCAAGCTATCATACGCAAACACATCCTTCCCAAAAGGCCATCCGATCGGATGACCATTCAAACAGACTGTCACCCGATCGACCGGCTATCCGATCGGACTACCATCTGATCGAACTGCTGTCCGACCCACTTACACTTTGTACCGTTTTACGCGTCGCTTATCGTTATGCTATCGTTCTGATCAGGCTAACTTACTCTCTAGCGCTCCCTTCAATCCATCAATCGCTATGAGTATACTCGATCCCTTTTTGCTTTACGTACTTTTGGGTGCTACATACGTTACTTATTCTTAATCACATCAATCACACTACTTAATACTTTTAACGCTAACCGATTACCGCATGATATACGTGACTTAATGAATGCTTGTTTGTTTGTTATGTTACACATGGAATGCTGTCTACCTGCCTTAACAACGATAGTACTATTTGTTTGGACTCAGCACCTGTTCTCAGGGGTTGTTAAGGACAATTTGTTACATGGCTCACTGTGGTGAGTAAAATGAACTAATAGACCCTGTGGTTTGGTGAAGTTTCACCTTTAGTCCCCAACTTTTCAGAATTACACTCTTAGTCCCTGTGGTTTGACAAGTTGTTACTCGGATAGTCCCTAAAGCGGATGAAGGTTACTCGGATAGTCCCGAGTAACAACTTGTCAAACCATAGGGACTAAGAGTGTAATTTTGAAAAGTTGGGGACTAAAGGTGAAATTTCACCAAACCACAGGGACTATCCGTGCATTTTACTCCATTTTCAATTTGAATTCCTTTTGTTAAATTTTTCTTTGTGAGAAAGGATGGTGCTCATCAATTAGGCTGCCATTGATTTCAAGAATGTAAAAATGATGTGATTCTTACACGATTGAAGTTTACTATGTAGTATGCATGTTACAGAGTTATATAAATAGTAAAAAATTGTGTACAATAAGCTCCTGCCTAAGGCAACAAAGTATGCAAATGGGACAGGAAAACCTTCTAAGATATTAATAAATATAAATATGCTGACTTATCTGAATTTATTTGACTTATCTCCAAGATGTACGGTTCCTAAGAAAAGTAGAACTTGTAACCACCATAAACTGATTTGTAACTATCAAAAACATTTGGGTCTTTAAAACCAGTGGTGAAGCTTGGCGGACGAGACGGGGGGTCGAAAACGTATATACCCAAAAATTTCTATAGAACCGGGGGTTCGAAAACGTATATACCCAAAAATTTCTATATGAAAACTACATATATAACACTACTGAGAGAAAAGTTCGGGGGTCGCCCCCCTCCCCCCTCAATCCTGCGCCCCTGTTCAAAACCATATGTCATACATTCAAGATGTTAAACTTGATTCTGTTTATACTCCTTTTTTACACTTGAAATTAGTTATCACTACTTTTAAATTCAAATGTAGAACTTAATAAATGCAGAATTTTTACAATCTACTAACAGTTTAACACAACAAATAATATTATGCAATGGACTATCCATTTGTTTGAAAGTACTAGTGGTAATCCTGAACACCACCTACGTTACTAACAATTTAGCCCATTTATAATAAATATATCCAAGGCCCAATTAATGTCCAAAGGTTAGGCATTGCGTTTTAATCCAAATGGTCAGATAGGCCCAACTGCAACCACTGAGGATGGGTGTTCGATTAAAAATTAAAACAAATTATCTATTTTATTTGTAAAATGGTGGTTATATTCCTTATGTTAAGACCATTTGGTGTGGTGGTGGGGCATGAATAGAGGGCGTTAAACGTTATGTGGTAGCCACGTAAGTAAGAGGGTGTGGTAAAAAAAGCATGGGATGGTGTTGGGTGTATAAAAGGGCCACCTAGTGTTAAAAAAACTAACCAATCACAAACCTTTTACCACAAACCACCAATCAACTCGTGCCACATCACCAACCAAATTGCCCTCCATGCTGGTGAAGAATCCTCTGCCCCCACACAACGGCGTGGAAAATGCCAAGCCCGGGGTGGTTTTGTGGGCGTTGACTGACCTCCACGCCAGATTTTCATGCCCACACTGTTGGTAACACCGATAACATCCGGATATCCAGTTTCCACATATCCAGTCGAACATGGATAGCTTGGCAACCCTTGATTTGAGTTGGACTGATATAGAAATAATCCCACCGCCAGTTGGACGATTTTGTACCAACCTTGTGTCCTTAGATTTAAGGAATTGTAAAAACCTGAAAAGGATAGAGGGCAACTTTCATCTCTTAAAAAGTTTGAAAGACCTTCATCTCACCTATTGGAAGGGGCTAAAATCTTTCCATAAAGACCGGTTGGTAAGCCTTAAGCTTCCCCAGTTTCCACGTTTCTTAAGGAAGTTAAATCTTAGTAGGTGCAAATTGGGTGATGGAGACATCCCATCTGATATTTGTGAGTTAGTAAACCTACAGGTACTATACCTAAGTAGTAATAAATTTTCCCGGTTACATTCCGGCATCTCCCGACCTTTCTTGAGATTAACATCATTCCTAATAGTAACCGCCTTTTGGTGATCAACATAAGGTGTAGGCGAGTGCATCGCAGGCCCACAAGGGTACCTCACACCCACCATCGCCTGAGCGGCAGGGTCCACCGGCACACGGTGGTGGTGATCGTACGGAGCAGGTAACGGTGCTGCCGGCGGCGGCGGCGGGTAGTATGCTCCGGTGGGGTATTGGTAATAAGGGGGATGAGGGGCAGATGCATTAGGGTTAGGGTTAGGGTATTAGGAAGGGTAGGGTGTGGCTGCGGCGAATATGTATCGATTGGCGTTGATCTCCGGCTGTGGTGGTTGCGGCGGTGGTGGTGCAGGGTGGTTTTGGGTGGTTCCATCTCTGCTGCCGCTGTGTCTTCGCCGGGTTAGCTCTGTTTTTTATCAAGATCAAAAATTGAGATGGGGAATAAGAAGCATTGAGAAATCATGATATGGGTTAGCTCTGTTTTTTATCAAGATCAAAAATTGTAAAATCAAGAAGAAAAGAAAATGATCAAAAATGGTGAGAGAGAGAGAGAGGGGTTTGTGCTTTTTGTGAAGAATAGAGAGAGAAAGAGTTGGTGAGTGTCTTGTGAAGAATTGATTTTGAAGCGCGATCAAAAAATAACCCGGTCTATTTGAATTTTTATGTTGTCACCAATAACATGGTAACAATTAATAAATACTTTTTTATTTTTCGTCTTTTTGTGTATTTTTCCCATAAATTGCCACCGAAAATAAAAAGGTGGGAAAAATTGCAACCACTTTGCTACCATATCATGATAAATACACTTATTTTCATTTTCGTGGCAAATCGGTGGCTAAATTTGCTACCATTTTTTTCCGGTAGCAAAGTTTGGTCACAATTGCCCAATTTTCTAGTAGTGGGACTTTCCTTGGTAGAGTTTTGTTTAGTATGGTAGCTCCCAAACAATTGGGAGTGCATGCTTTATGAGTTTTTATAAAGTTGTCACACCGTTACCTTGGTGTGAGCGAAGTTCCCAAATCATTGAGAATGCGAGCGTTTAGTTTAAGTGTGAACTCACCTTTGATTGCTCGGTAGATAATACTTTATCCTAAACCGGGTCAACCGCGTCCTATAACGATTACCCATCGTTAGGACCGTATGCAAATAATTCACATATAACAAGCATTTCATACATGTAGCAAGTAATCACGTATTTCACAGTAGTATACAAACAGTAGGTAGTTTACGACCAAACAGTGTGTGAACACGATCATTAATAATTGTACGACTTATATACAGTGAAGGATATGATATAATAGATGTGTGAATGTTTTTTGTGATTTGAATTACAATCAAACAGTGCATGACTAACACCCTGGCCCAAGTTGTACAGCCCAACAAGGTGACTTGTGCGATGAGTACCCATTTGTGCGATTCAAGAGTATGTTGTACGATTAAAAGTCTTTGTGCGATCAACAAATTAAAGTGGTGGGGCCAGTTAATTTGAGTGTGCATTTATAACAAATTGTGCGACCAGTATTGTGCGATTGAATGGAAAATATAGTGGGTGCATGTGTATGTTCTAATTTGTGTGCATGATTTGAGACAAATGTGCGATTCATCTCAAAGAAAAATTGTGCGATCAATAGTGGTGGGACCCAAACATTTAATGTGTGTTCCTAGGTTTGTACGAACTTTATCATTTATACTCCTCACTATCCTAAATCAAACCAACTAAAGACAAAACATGTATCACACCATTTTTGAATCATGAAACATTCATGTAGGTGGTGTTGAAAATAAATTAATCAACAATAAATTAATATAATTTTATTAATTACCGAGTTATCAGCCAAACCAGTTTGTTCCAACTTGAGCAAACTAATTAAAGAAAGGTAGAAGGAGACTGTCCCGTTGTCGGACGAATTTAAAGAACACGTAAATTTAAAACCAACCTGGCGATTACTTGAAGAACTATCTTTGAACTGCACGGATGATTCCTGTCCTTAAAGGATTTTACGCACTCGTATTGCTGTGAGCTGCAGCGTAAACTCCCAGGATTTAATGCAGAACTGATCTGGTATTCCAACAGCAATAGAAACCAGAAAACGCAGAAGCTGGAACGAAAACTGAATCACACAATAGAGAGAGAGAGAGAGCTGCGAAATTGATGTGTGTAGAATAGGTTTCAGGAAGCTTTTATTTATAGTTTTAGTTATACCAGAGAATGAGAAAATTAGGGAGTGAGATAACAATCCATAACCAATTCGAATTACCTATCTCATACGAATTCGGTTACTAGATAATTATCCTTATACGAATTCGATTTACTATGGGATAACCCCCACTGTTTTCGAATCCATCCCTATCTCCTTCTTATCTCATCTCATTCGGTTTATAGATCTGACCCACCTGAAACCGAACCTTAGCTAAAAATAAAAGCTCCTCAGCTCCTAGCGACGATGCGTACGTGCGAAGTGCAAAGTGCGCCTCAAACGCGCCCATTCGCGCCTCAAACGCGACCATTCGCGAGCTCGCGGCTCGGCTCGGCGCGCGTGTGGGCTTAACCCACTTCTCAACCCATTTAACACTATGAAGGCCCATAAGGGGTAATCCCTTATAAACCACTCAAACTTCACTCACTCCACCGATGTGGGATGGAGGAAACATACCAACTTGTATGTTCCTTTTAATATTTCCAACAATCCCCCACCAAGTTGGAATGTTTCCTTTCACTTAGACTAATGATGTCACTAGGTGTCACTAAGATTAAACCCAGTTTATGTTGATAAACAAGAAGAGACAGATTACATGGTGTCCTATGGAATTAAACCATTAACCTGATAGCCCCCTTCGGTTTACCCCCACACATCACCAGCTGACTTTGCGTTCTCACTGAGCGCGAATATGGCCGTGCGCTATAAATCCTTTTCATGACCCTTTAGAAGATAAACCACTAATCTTCACTCAAGGCGGCACCACCCCTAGATCATATAGGCAAAGTTTTACATCACCCACGTTGCTTGGATGCCTCCAAAACTTTGTTAAGAACATAAGCTCACCCTTGTTCTCGGCAACGACGTACTATCATACCTCACATGGATCTATCAAATTTGATAGTACCTTCTATTGTTAAGTGACTTCGTTTTTACCCATTAAACTTGAGAAATAGGAGCACTAAGTTCAAGTTGGGTTTCCATCACTAACGATTCTATTGTGGTTTTAGACCCATGTCTCTCACGGTATTCACAACCAAATCTCTCGTCAGAGGTTTAGTAAACGGATCTGCCAAGTTCTTACTTGTCTTGACATAAACAACCTTGATGGTACCACTTTCAAGCAGTTGTCTCACATAATTGTGCCGAAGACCTATGTGTCTTGACCTCCCATTATACACTGCGTTGTATATTTTAGATAGTGTGGCCTCACTATCACAATACATGGGAATAGACGGCATTGGAACATCCCACAGACGGATGTCAGTAAGTAGATCTCTAATCCACTTTGCTTCCTTACCAGCCGCAGCTAGCGCTATGAGCTCAGCTTCCATAGTTGAGTGGGCAATACACGTTTGTTTCTTGCTCGCCCAAGAAATTGCTCCTCCTGCTAGAGTGTAAATCCACCCACTTGTAGATTTTGAATCATTTGTGCGATCAATCCAGCTTGCATCAGAATAACCTTCAAGTATTCTGGAAGAAGACGTGTATGTCAGTTCTAAGTTACTGGTCCTTTTCAGGTATCCAAGTACTCTGCCCACTGCCTTCCAGTGTTCTGTACCTGGATTAACAGTATACTGACTCAGTTTGCTTACAGCAAAAGCAATGTCAGGACGAGTGCAATGCGTTGCATACATCATACTTCCAATAGCACTCGCATACTCCAGTTGAGCCACTGCTCTTCCAGAGTTCACATTAAGTTTCACACTTGGATCAAACGGAGTATTAAACTCTTTAATATTTAAGTGTTGAAACTTAGTCAAAATTTTCTCTATGTAATGAGATTGACTTAGAGAAATCTGACTTCCAGCTCTCTTCACCTTGATCCCAAGAATGGTATCAACTTCTCCTAGATCTTTCATCTTAAAGTTCGAGGACAAATATTTCTTAGTTTCAGAAATACCTTCAAGGTGAGTGCTAATGATCAGCATATCATCAACATAAAGACAAATCACGACTGTATAACCTGGTTCGCATTTAGTATAAATACATCTGTCAGCACCGTTGTGTCGAAACCCGAAAGCAGTCACAGTGGTATCAAATCTCTCATGCCACTGTTTAGGAGCTTGCTTCAAACCATACAGAGATTTAATAAGTCTACACACTTTGTTCTCTTGTCCAGGCATCACAAACCCTTCTGGTTGCTCCAAATAAATCTCCTCATTTAGATACCCATTTAGAAATGCTGTCTTTACATCCATTTGATGGATGTAAAGCCCTTTCAAAGCAGACACCGCTATCAGAGTTCTAATAGAACTTATTCTAGCCACAGGTGCATAGGTATCAAAATAGTCGATCCCTTCTCTCTGCCTATACCCTTTAGCAACTAATCTCGCTTTATAGGCAGAGATGGATCCATCTGGATGATACTTCCTTTTGAAAATCCATTTGGATCCAATAGGTTTCTTTCCCTTGGGTAGATCAGCTAACTCCCAAGTTCCATTTCCCATAATGGAATCCATTTCATCATTGACTGCCTCCTTCCACAAAGGAGCATCTCTTGATGACATTGCCTCGTTGAAAGTTTTAGGATCATCATCCAAATTTACAGCAAAAATGACCTCTCTCGTCACTTTCTTTTGAGTTCCTTCAACCAGGTAAGAAAAGAAATTATCTCCATAACTTTTCTCTTTTCTAACTCTAGTACTTTTCCTTGGTTCTTCAACTATTGGTGAGGGTTGAACCCTTTTCTCAGAAGTACTAGAAGTTGTGGTGCCATTTGAGTTTTCATCGTCTCTAGAAAACTTGTTCTCAAAGAATTCCACATCTCTGGATTCTACAACTATACCTGATTCGTCATCCAACAATCGGTACGATTTACTATGCGAAGCATATCCAATGAATACACTCTTGAAAGCTCGTTCTCCCAGTTTGAGTGTCTTTGGATCAGGTACGCGATAGTAGGCAAGACACCCCCAAACCCTCAAATGCTCTAGGTTTGGTTTTCTTCCTTTCCACAACTCATATGGACTCGTAGGTATCACACGACTAGTGATCCTATTGTGAACATAACATGCGGTTAACACAGCTTCCCCCCACATATTACGAGGTAGACCCGATTGGTTTAACATACAGTTAGCCATCTCTACCAAGGTTCGGTTCTTTCTCTCAGCCAAACCATTTTGTTAGGGAGTATAAGGTGCAGTTCTCTCATGTATGATGCCTTCTTCTTCGCAGAATGCATCAAACTTTCGGTTAAAGTATTCTCCGCCTCTGTCCGAGCGAAGAATTTTAATGCGTTTCTCCTTTTGTTTTTCAACCTCAGCCTTATATATTTTGAATGCCTCAAAAGCTTCATCTTTTGAATGCAACAAATAAACATATAAGTATCGGCTTGAGTCATCGCAGAAAGTGATAAAGTATCTCTTACCCCCACGAGTAAGAACTCCATTCAGTTCACAAATATTTAATTTTAATAAACCTTTAGTTTGCATTTTTTCAATGTTTTTAATATTTGTATGAGCTAAACGTTTATGCCATAAAGAAATTGAACAAGCGATATAATCAGAAGACATAATTTCATTCAAATCAAAACCAATTGCATTACATTCACCAATACTAGAACTAACACTACCACCACTATCACTATCACTTTCATTCCCAAACCCATCAATCACTGAAACGCCCCCTTCATCCGAATCTTCTTCATCAATCCCATCTTCAGCTAAGTCAAGACGATACCTTCCACCCGTGTTCTTTGCTTGACCCACATAGATGTCATTTAGAGAAAACTTCACGCGAAGATTCTTGATAACCAGCTTGTAACCATTCCGATCAAATTTATCAGCAGAAACCAGACCCTTGGTGATACCAGGAACATGCAACACGTCCTGAAGGGTAACCACTTGACCATCTCTAAAGTTTAGTTGCACCGTGCCTTTACCATGTACTTCTACACGATGTCCATCAGCACACACCACCACTGTTCCTTGAGGAACAGGAGCATAAGTAAGAAACGAGCCACGATTCCCACAAACATGAACAGTAGCTCCAGAATCCAAGAACCATCCTCTACATGCTACAATGCGTGTATATTGAGAAAGCATATTAACTTCACCAAGACCCACACTGGCCACTAGATTGGTGACTTTCTCAACATCAACAGCACTTGTAGAACCAACCGTAGATCCAGATTTCCTCTGAGAGCACTCTCGTGCATAATGCCCTATTTCTCCACAAACATGGCATTTACCAGACCTCTTTGGTTGATGGTTGTTAGTGTGTTGTGTCTTCTTGAATTCTTTTTTCTTTGGTGCAGTAAACTTCTTATTCTTTGATGCCCCTTTTCCCTTTTGACCAGATCCTCCAGCAACATGATTTACACTCGATCCGACTTTACCTCTTTTGTCCCTGTTGCGCGTTTCCTCCTCAATTCGAAGGTGCTTCAACAGTTCATCCAACGAGTAGTCCTCAGACTTGTGCATCATTCTCTTTGAGAAATCTTTCCAATTAGGAGGCAATTTTGCAATAATGACCCCTACTTGAAATATTTCTGGCAGCGGAATAGAAAGTGCAGTCAGTTTGTTAACAAGAACTTGGAGTTCATGCACTTGCTCCAGGATTGACTTGTCATCGACCATTTGGAAGTCTAAGTACTTGGCAATAAGGTATTTGTTAGTACCTTCTTCATGAGCCTTGTACTTATCTTCCAAAGCTTTCCACAATTCTCTAGCATTTTTTACCGGCGCGTACAAGTCATAGAGACGATCCGAAAGAGAATTTTTTATGTGGCCCAGGCAAAGATCTTCAGCTTCCTTACGGACAAGTCTTTGCCTTGCCAAATCTGCATCTGGTAGCTCTCCTGCCTCACGAGGAGGGTCATCAGGGATTGCAGGCAAATCGGGATCAAGGATATAGTAGAGTTTCAGCACAACTAGCATGAACTTAACCTTGTCCGCCCAGCGGGTATAGTTCTGACCATCGAATCTGTCCAACTTGACAAACTCTTGATTCATGAATCTCAGATTGGCTGTTGGTAGTTCAGCGTCCATTAATTCTGTTTGTTCCAACTTGAGCAAACTGATTAAAGAAAGGTAGAAGGAGACTGTCCCGTTGTCGGACGAATTTAAAGAACACGTAAATTTAAAACCAACCTGGCGATTACTTGAAGAACTATCTTTGAACTGCACGGATGATTCCTGTCCTTAAAGGATTTTACGCACTCGTATTGCTATGAGCTGCAGCGTAAACTCCCAGGATTTAATGCAGAACTGATCTGGTATTCCAACAGCAATAGAAACCAGAAAACGCAGAAGCTGGAACGAAAACTGAATCACACAATAGAGAGAGAGAGAGCTGCGAAATTGATGTGTGTAGAATAGGTTTCAGGAAGCTTTTATTTATAGTTTTAGTTATACCAGAGAATGAGAAAATTAGGGAGTGAGATAACAATCCATAACCAATTCGAATTACCTATCTCATAGGAATTCGGTTACTAGATAATTATCCTTATACGAATTCGATTTACTATGGGATAACCCCCACTGTTTTCGAATCCATCCCTATCTCCTTCTTATCTCATCTCATTCGGTTTACAGATCTGACCCACCTGAAACGCGCCTATTCGCGCCTCAAACGCGACCATTCGCGAGCTCGCGGCTCGGCTCGGCGCGCGTGTGGGCTTAACCCACTTCTCAACCCATTTAACACTATGAAGGCCCATAAGGGGTAATCCCTTATAAACCACTCAAACTTCACTCACTCCACCGATGTGGGATGGATTCCTTTTAATATTTCCAACAGGTGGTACCTCATGCAAAGCCATTTGTACATTTTATGAAGAAAACCCAATTCATCAAACACCATTATGAGTATGCGATATTCTGTTTGTTCGATGATGATTGAGACAGCAAAATCATACATTTAACATTAACGTTTTACAAGCTAACATTCAGGTATGTATTAATTCAGAAAGGACAATCGACTTTTATATTATGATTTCAAATTATCTCACATTTAGAGAGTTGTACCTTACGCATGAAAAGTTGTACACACCATAGTTTCAAGCTCACGAAAAGAAAACCCAGATCATATAATTCATACTGTTTCATGTCTATGTTTGCAAATCTGCGTTATAAATCATCTAAGGCTCACAACATTCATGTCATCTTTATTAACACATACAACTTCAACACGAATCGTCCTAGCAATTACCAAGCATGACCAGGTTGTTCCATAAGCAAGTGCAGTTGTCCATTCAAAGAAAAAAAAAACCCATATCAAGCATTCAAACAAAACCCAGTTCATCATCTTGCCTATTCATCCTTATTTCCCATGAAACATTGTCTTTATCACTATTATGGTGATTTAAGTGAACAGTAGTGACATCATCCTCAAAACATATAACAAGCAATTGTTCAAACATGGAAACCCAGATTTCCTACTCGGATTCAGAGTGAACATCAACATCAAGTTTTACACGGAATCAACATCAATCATCAACCTGAAAATTAACGTTATGGCAACAAGTTTTACACAGAAACATCATTCACTAGTGTTTACATCTTAACATTTATTCGAGTGTGTGAACCGAGTGAAAGAAACTGAGCTCCAGGTGAGCTGCCGAAGGTTCTATCGGAGTAAAATATCGTTACTGGAAAATCGGAGTTCACAGTCGTTGGTGGTTCGGTTGGAGCCAAAACGTTTGACCGGAGATTCGATCGGAGACGATGATATTTGGTCGGAGTGAAGTTTTGTTGCAGGTTGTTCTCTTGGAGAAGAAGAGGATTAAGGAGAGAGAGTGTGTGGGAGGAATGATTTGGGGATTTGTGCATTAAAGTGGATGTCGGCTGGGCTTATGGTTTATATAAGACCATGGTATGGATAGTCTCTTTGGAGACTACGGTCACGTTATCACGGGAGGAGTAGCATCTTCTTGGGGACTATCCAAGGGTGTGGAGGACTACTCACTTTAATAAAAAAATAATATATATTCAAGGGGTGAGAGAGAATCAAGGAATGATTAATGAAGGGGGCCCACAATTATCAAACTTTTGGTCCGTCTCCAACGTCTTGGAGAGGACGGAGGTGCTGCCAACGTGCCCAAGGGGCGGTGTGGGACGACCCACTTTGAGGGCGCTGGACCGGGGACGAGCCCCATACCCATCGGCCTAATAAACCCATGTTGGATCGCACAATTGACTAATCAAGCATTCCTTCACTTGTGCGATTAGGATTAGGGCAACTTGGAGAGGGGCTTGGGCTTATAGTTGGGCCGGACAATATTAAAGGTGTGGGATCCATTTAATGTTAAGTGTTATTCAAAAGATAAAATTTTTATTATTATGTAAACAATAGATAATTAAATAATAAAACAGAGTTATAATTTAGAATTTCTAATTTAATAGCTTGCTTAATCGTTTCGTACAATAAGTTTATGCGGGAAGAACCCAAAGTGTCACATTATCCCCAAGTTATAGGAATATTCGTCCTGAAATTTAGCGTACACCAAAAGTGTTTTCACGGGGTGTCACAGCGGCCCTTCATCGCGTCCACGACGCTCGTGACAAGGGCTAGTTCTTCCTCGTGCGTCCAAGAGGCCATAGATCAAGTGTTTGTTTGTGGGTAGCGGTTCGGGTGGGTGACTTGGGTTGGGTTAGCGATGGGGACATCCGGTGGGGTTGGGGGTTATATAGTGATGTGGACAGTTGGGGTGGGTGAACCGTTTGGCTTGGCCAATGGTTATATTTTAAAATTTAAAAAGGCCCGCTATGCCCTAGCCAACAAGCCAATAATAGCCGGCCACATAGGATCGCTAGCATGCCCCACGTCCGGCCTTAAATTCCCGCCCAAGGGGGCACACCCAAACCCAAGCCCACCCGGGGTGGTGATTTGGGCGTTTATGGCCAACCCACGCCCCAACCCCCACCCCATACCCCATAGTCTTAATAAGTTACATGTGACAAGTTGATGAAAAGAGTGCTCCTGATACCCGAAAAAATATCCTGGTCATACCACCCATTGATATTTTCTTAGGTAACTTTTTCTCTAAATAATCAATACCCAAAAATACCCGGAACCAAAATGGTTATAGCAATAACAAATTCCAGCCATTAAAACGAGAAACCAGAACCGGTTCAATAACCGAAACCGGTTATTAAAAATAACCGATTTGTTTACCTCTACCTATATATGTGTTTTATAAACCTTGACTATCAATTTTTTTCCTAAAAGGCCTATGGATATATATAGCTTCAAATGGAGCCCAAAAACAATCCAATAACGTGGACTTACAGCCCACTTAGAATACATTCAAGGCCCAATAATCGTTTAGCATCCTTTCTTCCTTTCCACAGTCCATACTTGTTTCATTTAATATGCGAAAAGCAGCTAGTTCATGATATTCGATTTTTCATATATTCATATACCGCAGTTTCTTTTCTCCCTTTTTTAACAAAGTCTTGTAGTTTCATGCAAACCAGATGTATGATGAAATGCCTCAATGAACAATCTCACTTATTATGCTCCTATTCAACTTTAGTTTGTCTTCAACCCTTATTTTTAGTAGGTGGTATATGTAGCTGTTGTGATTATATTTTCGTGTTTCGATTCATATTCAAATTCATTTTTATGTTAATGTTATATGCTTAGTGAATTAAGAACCGAAAAGGTTGATGACATTGCAGCATCATCAAATTCATTGGAAATTTCTTAAATTAACATATAGGTACCCGTTCCGGTACCGGTTCGGAACGGTACCTGATACCATTTGCTCAACTAGTTTCGAGTAGGCTTTTAGACCATATAATGTAAAGTTGATTGACAATTTTTATATTTGTTTCCCTTTTAGGCCTCCTCAGACTAAATAGATTTTGTCATCCTATTTTTATTTATATTTAAATACATCAAATACTTTTAATTATTTAGTAATCTTTTTTTTCTTTCTCTAGCACTTGTGAATCTCTAACCTGTTTTTGTTTTTATTTTAATGCACTAAATATTTCTAAAATACTTTGCAATCTGTCTGTTTTTTTATTTGTTTCTTTCTCTGGTGGTACTTGTGAATCTCTAATTGACATATCTCATTTTCAATTTGAATTCTTTTTGTTAAATTTTTCTTTGTGAGAAAGGATGGTGCTCATCAATTAGGCTCCCATTTATTTCTAGAATGTAAAAATGATATGATTCTTACACGATTGAAGTTTATTATGTAGTATGCATGTTACAGAGTTATATAAATAGTAAAAATTTGTGTACAATAAGCTCCTGCCTAAGGCAACAAAATATGCAAATGGGACATGAAAGGAATATTGGACTTTAATAATCCCAACTATTCGTCGTTGGCCGCCAACAGTCCCAACTTTAAAAATAACCACTGGGAGTCCTAACTTTTAACATATTGGCCTCCAATAGACCCTGACTAACAGAACCCTGACGCCATTAGTCTCCGGTCGCCGGAAAAACGTTTTTTGGCCGGAAAACTCAACATTTTCGTCCCGAATCTCTTTGTAACCTTATTATGGACCTTTGGGAACCTTTTTCTAGTAAAAGCTCCAATTACTAAAGTCGCCGAAAAACTCATTTTTCGTCGAAAAACTCTTTTTGTCAATAGTTGGGACTGCCAATGGTTATTTTTGAAGTTAGGACTGTTGACAGCCAACGACGAATAGTTGGAATTATTAAAATACAATATTCTGACACGAAAACCTTCTATGATATTAATAAATACACTGACTTATCTGAATTTATTTGTCTACCAAATTTGAAAATCCTTCATCTCCAAGATGTACGGTTCCTAAGAAAAGTAGAACTTGTAACCACCATAAACTGATTGGTAACTACCAAAAACATTTTGCACCTTCAATTGGAACTTCAAAACCATATGTCATACATTCTTGATTCTGTTTATACTCCTTTTTTACACTTGAAATTCATTATCACTACTTTTAAATTCAAATGTAGAACTTAATAAATGCAGAATTTTTACAATCTACTAATAGTTTAACACAACAAATAATATTATGCAATGGACTATCCATTTGTTTGAAAGTACTAGTGGAAATTCTGAACACCACCTACGTTGCTAACAATTTAGCCCACTTATAATAAATATATCCAAGGCCCAATTAATGTCCAAAGGTTATGCATTGCGTTTAATCCAAATGGTCAGATAGGCCAAACTGCAACCACTGAGGATGGGTGTTCGATTAAAAATCAAAACAAATTATCTATTTTATTTGTAAAATGGTGGTTATATCCCTTATGTTAAGACCATTTGGTGTGGTGGAGGGGCATGATCAGAGGGCGGTAAACATCATGTGGTAGCCACGTAAGTAAGAGGGTGTGGTAAAAAAGCACGGGATGGCGTTGGGTGTGGAAAGGGCCCCACCTAGTGTTTAAAAAAAACTAACCAATCACAAACCTTTTACCACAAACCACCAATCAACTTGCGCCACATCACCAACCAAATTGCCCTCAATGTCGGTGAAGAATCCTCCGCCCCCCAGACAACGCCGTGAAAAATGCCAAGCCCGGGTGCTTTTGTGGGTGTGGACTGCCTCCACGCTAGATTTTCATGCCCACACCATTGGTAACACCGATAACATCTAGAGGTCGCTTTTCATGTGAGAAATGCATACTGCTTGTTTCGTATCGTTTTTCTTTTAACTTAAGAGTTTTTTATTCGTCGATATGTGTTCGATTAAGCAAGTAGTGCTTGTTTCGTATCGTTTTTCTTTTAACTTAAAGAGTTTTTGATTCGTCAATATGTGTTCAACTAAGCAAGTTAATTAATTCATGTTATCACCGGATTTCAAATATTTAGTTTGTATCATCAACAAAGTCAACATCAGTCATATATATATTACAAGTTTTGTCCTTTATCTTTATACCACTTTTCAGGTTGTTGGTGCAGTTTTGTGTCTGTCGCTTGTTCTTATTACGTAGTAATTTGTACGGTCTTTATTTACGGTCTGTATAGTTTTGGTCGAGTCGGCCAAGTCAGATATGTGACAACTGTCAAAATTTCAGGTATCCGTGCAACTATTAAACCCTGATTAGTGCTTAATGACTGTGCTAAATTACAATTAATTACTTGAACTACTTTCTGATTATTGCCATATACATACATGTGCATCGTATATTACAAATGATATATCATTATTTCATTAGAACTTTAGTGACTCAAATGATGCACGAAACACGGCTAGCACAGTTATCAGACAAATCAGGAAAATGCTGACGGAGTTCAGTAGATAGACAGACATTGTATTAAGACACAGAATGAGCCAGAAATCAAGTATTACACTAGTATAGTGTGTAGGAAAGTAAGGATCACAAAACTGCCTTCCTAGTGATAGTTTAAGTGCCGGAAAGTGCCTAAAACTCACATAAACTGCAGAAATCTGCAGAAATTCAGCATTTAAATACACTAACATTATGCAGAAATATGGATAAATGGTCCTGAATGCTTTCCTAAGTGTCGGGAATCAAAAGTGTCACAAAAGGGTACATAAAGCACACTAAACTACATAGTTTAGCACCTTAACGAACCGGTAACCAACCGAACAACCGGACACTACCCGAAACACCAAACTTACACTAGAAGCATTGTTTTAACATTACCAAGTTAGTTATGGTCCCCGAACATCATAACACATCATATAAATACCTAATAACTAATCACCTAACTGGACACTTACATTCCAACCATAAACTAACTATAAGGTTAAAACCTAGTCTACACACCCTCCCCCCATACCTACGGCCTCAACAAGGGACCCACATAGAGATTTTGTTTCAATTCTTTAATGGATATTGTAGGATCTTGTGCTCACTTTACTAAACATAATACACAATGGGCTAATGGTGTGGAAGGATTATTTAAGGAACCATAAGACTAAACAAACTCATTTTTCACTAACATCACCATACCACACTTCTCCCTCTCCTCCTCCTAGTCTCGGCCGAGATCAAGGTTACCACCACCATCTTTCACTTCCATCCCATCCAAACTCTAGTGATACAAAGGTGTTAGAAGGTGCATAGAGAAGCTAGGAGCTTTCAGAAGTTCAAGGACCTCCTTCATTTGCTATTATCCACTTGTTTTCTTCTCTTGAATCATCCCTAGCCTTGAGCTAGTGGTAAGAACATTATACACTCCATTTTACATCTTATATTAATGGTTAAAAGATGTTACATATTGATAATCTTGAAGAACACTAAGAATCACAAGAAAGAAACTTGAACATAAGCTTAAATCATGAAGTAATCTTAATGTTTATGTGTTGTAATACTTGTTGATTGTTGATTGCTTGTTGATCATCATATGATCTTGCTAGATCATGATTAAAAACATAATCTAGCAATATGAGAAGATGAACATGGTAGAAGTTAATGGATCATCCTCATGAGAAGCATGAACTTGAAAGAATATGTGGTTTTCTTGTAAAGTATTATCAAAGTAAGTTGTAATACTTATAGATCTAAAATTTCATGGATGATTTCTCAAGAAACCAAATTAAAAATACAAGTTTTACTAAATTTTGGTTCTTAGACAAATAAACCTTATTTTTGGTGGTTAATAAAGTGTAGAAGTATATGTGTAACAAGAAAAATCCATAAAGAAACTGATATTCGCTAATTTACACATATTTTAGTCCCCCATTTTATCCCCATTTTATGCATTTTCGGCCGTAAAACCGTCATTCGGATACTTAATCATGTATACTTTTGTTTACAGGCCTAAAACAGCATACCAGACAAGATGATAGTGAAAACGAGGACTTTCCAGACAAAACGACGAAGCTGCGAAGATGCGAAGATTCTTTGAGAATTCTGACTTGGACCATCCGAACGGTCGTGCCACCATCCGAACGACCGTGCGTCGCCTACAAAAGCAGTCCGATCCGGAAGTGAACGAGGGTGCAACAACGCGTGCAAGCCCATCACGAAAACGCACGAGCATTCCGATACCGCACGTCCGTGCGGATGCAACATCAAAGAGATCATCCGGCAATGCACCCTCCGTGCAATCAGGCGTGCCAGCCGAATGTCGAGATCGAACGACCGTTCGGTCCGAGGAACGACCGTGCCCTTTTGACCTGTCACCCACTGACCACAATGATCACATGTCGGATCTGAGTGCGATGCACGTAATCAATGACGTCATCGGAACCGCACGACCATGCGAGAGGCCGCACGACCGTGCGAGACAGACACAAAATCCCTATAAATAGTTGCATTCACTTCTGCTCAAATGTTGAGTTTTTCTCCATATTTCTGGGCGAATTCTGGGTTCCGAAACAGTTCTGATCAAGCCACATTGAAGCCTCAAGATCGCGTGGAAGCATAACCGATTCAACCCATCAATTCCTTGCTTGTTTATGGTTCGATTCCTTGTTCTTGAACATGTATTCTAATCATTTTACAAGTATTGAGCTGATGTTAGTTTATGTTTAATGCACTTTATGTAATAGTAGTTATAATCTTGTTTCTTGAATAATCTTTATGTTGTAATCTTGTTTGTACGAAACTTAAGTACTTTTTCATGTTTGAATCTTGATGATTATATGACAAATGTTTCATTGATGTTGAATTCTTGATTATGTTTGATTGTCTCGGGTAATGAATATGTGGTTAGTAGGATGGTCTGTAGGTGCAAACCGCAAAGAATGGTCAGACAAACTTGATGAAGCATTGTGGGCATTCCGTACAGCTTACAAGACCCCTATTGGGACTACTCCCTTTAGGCTTGTATACGGAAAGGCGTGCCATTTACCGGTAGAGTTGGAGCATAAAGCTATGTGGGCTTTAAAAACCGCGAATCTGGACTTAAAAACCGGAGGTAAAGCCCGGTTTCTCCAGATCCATGACTTGGAGGAAATGCGACAACAAGCTTATGAGAGCTCCTTCCTCTACAAAGAGCGCACGAAGAAATTTCACGACAAACGCTTGAAGGACCACAAAGAATTCCAAGCGGGTGATCTTGTTCTTCTTTACAATTCACGACTGCGCTTATTTCCAGGGAAGCTTCATTCACGTTGGACGAGACCATACACAGTTAAAGAAGTATTTCCGTACGGGACAGTTGCAATAGAAAGCGCGGATGGCGTTTCATTCAAGGTAATTGGTCATAGGTTGAAGCTGTACGTTGCCGGGCCGACAGCGTCGGCGGTGGAAGTTTTCGAACTCCACACCCCGCACACGTCATAAGTATGGGGAGGAGAGTCTACGCTACTGACTCGATGAATAAAAATGTAGCAAGAGTGTCTTTGGCATTATAGGGGTAAAATCGTAATTTTTTGTGTTTTTATAGTTAAATCGTAATTTAGGTGTGTTTGACAGTTTGCGTTATTTTGTACAAGTTTTATATGTACCGAACGAAGGTTCTATATGGGGAAACTGTTAAAACCGTTTGCGTATCGAAAAGATGGCGAAAATCGGCCAAAACGGATGCTGAAACGGCATTCTGCAGAAAAACTGATCTGCAGCCAAGAAACGGTCGTTCCATGTGTCACACGACCGTGCGTTTTCGGTGATCTCCGGCACGGTGAGTCGCACCCCTAGTTCATCTCCGAGAAGTTCGAAAAATATCGGTCACGCACGACCGTGCGAAAAGACGAACGACCGTGCGTGACCCAGGGGCAGTTTGGTCATTTTTGCACTATAAAAACCCCAATCTGCTACCTAACCCCCCATTCGCGAACACAGACCGAGAAAACCCGTTCCAGACCGATTTTCGCCCAATTTCGCACGGTTTCGTCGCACGGTTTCGACCCATTCTTCGCACGGTATGTTAATTCTTGTTGATTTCTTGTTCTATCGTAGTTTAGATTAGATTCATCCGTGTCTTCAAGGTGTTCTAGGGTTTTCCTTCATAATCTCAAATAAAACCCTAATACTTGTTAGAATCGAACATATCGTGAACAACCGTAGGATAATCTGACCACTGTTTGCATAAAAAACTTGTTGATTTTTGCGAAATCAGGACATTTAAAGTTCAGGGGTCGAAATCTGCAGATGCGGTGTCGCACGGTCGTTCCTCGGGTGGAACGGTCGTGCCATTCCGGTTGTTCTCAATGACTTTTTATTTGCTCGGTAATGCACGGTAGTGCCATTGGTCGCACGTCCGTGCCATTTCGACAAAATCCGAAAACATGTTCTGCTTCTCGGCGACACACGACCGTGCGTCAGGTCGCACGTCCGTGCCATATGCCCAGATCAGCGGGACAGAACCTTCGTAACTCAGTTTTCAGCAGTTTTCGAGTCAAATTTTTGTTGTTTTCCTGTTTCTAACACTATTCCCCATACAGATAATCACCCATTTCTACAATTCGATCCAGAAGACGAGAGAGAAAGCTTGTGCATCGCAAGACGAGACGCCTTATGGGCAAGGCGAACGAAATTCGGCATCCCACGAAGATTGGATTGGGATGTAATGACGGCCCTAAATCAGCGGGATCGATTGGAACGCATACTCTCTCTCCTACTATCGCGTCTAGTCGACATCAACCAACCAATTTATCGAGAGCTAGCGATAGAGTTTTTCTCAACCTATTCCTACGAAAAACCTATAGCCCATAGAAAACCAAAATTCCGACACAAGGAACGGATCACTTTCAGGTTATGCGGAAGATGGAACACTTGGTCGGTTGGTCGTTTGGGTAGAAGGCTTGGAATATACACGAGAGCGGACATGGATGATGCCGAAATGTTCACAGAGAAGTTCACTTTCCTAAGCACTCAGGATCGGGATGCTTTTTGGGCACACAATGCAGTAGGTGACTCGTATGATCCGAGGATGTCCAAAGCCTCACGTTTGAGAGACCCCCTTGTTCGGGTGATGCACCACATTTTTAGCCATACGATCTGCGGCCGCATGGACAGTCTGGGAAACTGTCCAACACCTGATTTGCTTTATCTCTATAAGTTGGTTGACCAACCACATCTCAACCTTGTGGCAAGAATGGCTGAATACTTTGTAACCTGCTCGGGGAGGACACCGAACAGTCAGATTCATGGAGGTCAGTACGTGACCGATATTGCTTCCAATTTGAACTTGCTGACTGATGAGGTGCTTAGTGGTCTCACCCTTGTGACCGAGGGTACTTATGTGGATATGAGGTCATTGAAGGCTATGGGGGTGGTTGTTGATATGAATCTGGGGGAGAGATTGAGAGGGTTAAACAATGAGATCTGGAACCCGTTACCTCCAGCAGCAGCAGCGGATGATGATGAGGAGATGCATGATGAAGAACAGCATGAGTAGCATGTACCAACACCACCACATTCACCGCAACACCATGGATACCAGCACCAGGATTGGCCCGAGGGACTCCCGCCTTACCCTGAGTTTTACCAGCAGTTCCAACATATGCAGGTAAACCAGGATCAGATGAGGGCAAATCAGGATCATATGAGGGCAAATCAGGAGAACTTGCACCGGGGAGTGGAAGCAGGGTTTTCATACCTATTCGGGGAGATGCATCATGCCTACCCCAACTACTTTCAGCATCCTCCGCAGTTCCCACCATGGAATCCACAGTGGGGTGGAGATGCGGGCCCGTCCCACACGAGACATGATGATGATGATGATGATGATGATGATGATGATGATGATGATGATGATGATGACGAGTAGGTGCCGGTGGTGCATCATTTGTGGTGTTATTATTTTCGTACTTTGATTATTTGGGTTGTTCATTTTTAGACACTTTGTTTTTAGACACTTTGCTTTGTTTGTTGGATCTTTGTGTGGATTTTTAGTACTCCTATCTTATGCACGTTATGATTTATTTGTGTTTATTTTATTTCTTTTCTGTTTTGTTGTACCTTATGACTTACATGCAGATTTTGGCTATCAAGTATTTGACCGGAGCACATGACAGATACAGCTTGGAAGTCTCGTTTCATCAGAAATCATCTTGAGGGGAGTACTATTATCCTTTTTCTCTATATTTCGAGTTTCGCATTAGGGACAATGCGAAGTTCAAGTGTGGGGAGGGGATTAACTTTGTTAACTTTGTTTGTCCTAATATAAAAAAATATATAGAAATTTATAAAAATCAGAAAAATCATTCAAAAATATCTGTTTTCTGTATTTATTTTAGCAAATAAACCGGTTAGTCGTGTTTTAGAAAGCTTCGGACTTGATAAAAACTCGACAAGCAAAATCAATTTTGAAAAGAAAACCGAAAAGCGTGATAAACAAAGAAAAACTTACATGATAGTTTTCGCACTTTTACCCATTCCTTCCGTTACGTGAGCATATTTGAGCCTTGATATTGTTATATATTTGTTCATTTCGGAGTAGGAGTGAACCGGATGTCATGTGCAATTTAGAACTTGTAACTAGTATGCTTGTTAAGACCATAAATTTGCGGAATTGTGTAGAAGTGATAGAGGCACTTAGATTACCCCTTTGTTGTTAACCTTGTTCTTTGTGATGTGTTTTCCCGTAAACCTTACATTACCCTTTAGGATTAACCATGTCGAGCCTTCTCGTTTACCTTTGTTTACCCAACATAATCACCCACTTAGCCAAATTTAGCCTTTTTATGTTTTAAACGTTTTAGTGTTGAAACTCGGTCAAAATAATCGTTTAACTAGCGCGTATTATAGTTTATTATTCATTGTATAATGTTTCTGTGAAAAAAAAATATAATAAATAAAAAAGAATATATATATATATAGAAAATTAAACACCCTAAAATAGGGTGAAGTAGACAAAATTCGAGCGACTTTGATTGATAAAATGATGAAATCTTGTTTATAAGCTCGTTATAGCATAAGTCGCCTTTTCAAAGGTGTTTGTATGTATAGTTTTGTTATATTACGCTTGTTAAACGTAACTACCGAGTTTTAACCATTTCGCCACTTTAAATATCCATTTCCATACCCTTCGCCCAATCCTAACGTTACACCCCGTAAAGACCTCTTGATTTACACATTTTCGCATGTTAGTTGGTGGAGACGAGATCTTATGACAAGCTTATGATATTACACATTTCATTGACGAGGCATTGAGTGTTTGCACATACACATTTTATGTATGTTTCATAAATAAAACCGAGTGTGTGAATATTATGAGATGTGTGAAAATTAACATGTTAAGTCAATTGAAAGTGAGTCACGGCTTTTTGGTTATCACCATATATTTGCATATGCTTGTATGTGTTTGATTCATTTGATGATATCTCTCGTAAAACTGGCTAACCGTTTGAAGTAATTTCGATAAATTGTATGTAAATTATCATTCTTGTTTGATTCTACATTTTATTGCATTTTAGTTCAGCTTGCTTGAGGACAAGCAAGGTTCAAGTGTGGGGAGATTTGATATTCGCTAATTTACACATATTTTAGTCCCCCATTTTATCCCCATTTTATGCATTTTCGGCCGTAAAACCGTCATTCGGATACTTAATCATGTATACTTTTGTTTACAGGCCTAAAACAGTATACCAGACAAGATGATAGTGAAAACGAGGACTTTCCGGATAAAACGACGAAGCTGCGAAGATTCTGTGAGAATTCTAACCTGGACCATCCGAACGGTCGTGCCACCATCCGAACGACCGTGCGTCGCCTACAAAAGCAGTTCGATCCGGAAGTGAACGAGGGTGCAACAACGCGTGCAAGCCCATCACGGAAACGCACGAGCGTTCTGATACCGCACGTCCGTGCGGATGCAACATCAAAGAGATCATCCAGCAATGCACCCTCCGTGCAATCAGGCGTGCCAGCCGAATGTCGAGATCGAACGACCGTTCGGTCCGAGGAACGATCGTGCCCTTTTGACCTGTCACCCACCGACCACAATGATCACATGTCGGATCTGAGTGCGATGCACGTAATCAATGACGTCATCGGAACCGCACGACCGTGCGAGAGGCCGCACGACCGTGCGAGACTGACACAAAATCCCTATAAATAGTTGCATTCACTTCTGCTCAAATGTTGAGTTTTTCTCCATATTTCTGGGCAAATTCTGGGTTCCGAAACAGTTCTGATCAAGCCACATTGAAGCCTCAAGATCGCGTGGAAGCATAACCGATTCAACCCATCAATTCCTTGCTTGTTTATGGTTCGATTCCTTGTTCTTGAACATGTATTCTAATCATTTTACAAGTATTGAGCTGATGTTAGTTTATGTTTAATGCACTTTATGTAATAGTAGTTATAATCTTGTTTCTTGAATAATCTTTATGTTGTAATCTTGTTTGTACGAAACTTAAGTACTTTTTCCTGTTTGAATCTTGATGATTATATGACGAATGTTTCATTGATGTTGAATTCTTGATTATGTTTGATTATCTCGGGTAATGAATATGTGGTTAGTAGGATGGTAACTATTTCTTGATTAATCACTTATTTGTAGACTTTATTTACATCATGAAACCAGACCAGGATATTGATTTTAAACGAGATATATCTTATTTTGATTAGGAATACTTTCTTGCACGTAAAGGTTCTAACGAATTGTATGGTGTTGTTTACATGTTCTTGCATGCGGTTTATGATCCTTGTTTAGTAGTTTTTGTCTGAAATTACTGACATGGTAGATTTGTGTTTAAGACATGTAAAAGTGAAATTGTTTGTTATATGATCTACATAATTGCTTATCCTTGTGGCTGTATTGTGACCATCGATATTGCTTTCTTTGATAAGTGAGGTTAGGAATCCAGACCCGGTAAATAACCTATCTTTAAAGGTTCGCATGAATAAATATCAATAGTTCGCTAATGAATGATTTTAGGTGGTTAACGTGTGACCATCGCGTTAACTTTCCGAAGAATCATAATGCTAGAAATCCAAACCCGATAACTAGCTGTCTTGAAATTGGAAAATTGATTAAGTACTTTTGTGACATATATGATAGATAACATGTTTAGGTTGTTTGTGAGACAAGATAATAATATAGTTATGTTTTAGTCATTATTTAGATAACTTAGTTACACAATCATTCACTTATCTTTTTATCTGGTAAAATACTAACAAAGATTTAGTATATTATAACGCCCGTGTTCCATGGATCGATATCTGACTCTTACCAATACTTTGCTACATATATGACGGGATACACTTGTCCTTTGTTGTGTGTGTTTTAATGTTAAGGTATAAACCATTTTTATAAATTTAAAACCCACGTGTGTGAGTAAATTCACTGTAAATAATATATGTAAATAAACACGCACTAGAAACATTTTTAGAAATTGTGATCATAAGTTGTAAAGATCTATCTTCTTTAAAAATGAAGTTTTTAAAGAACCAACCACACTTTAAAGGGTAGCAAGGCTTACAAATAACACTAGTAAGTAACTACAAATTTTTATAAATTTTCAAATTCATGAAGTGGTAGTTTATGCTTGTTTTTGGCAAAATTGGTAAGTTAAGATTGTTTGTTGTTGATTGTGGATTGATTGTGTTGATTTTTACAAAAGAAAATGATATACCTTCAATGTATGGAAACCTCCATTTTTAGGGGAAACTATGCCAAAATTTTTCTAGAAATTAAACACTTAGAAGAATATTTCCAAATAAATATTTACAAGTGTATTTTAAACCATGGATTTTCACATAAAGTTTGCCATATAAGTTTTGATCAAAAATATAAATATAAATATTGGAGGTTGGAGGTTGGTTTTTTTATAAATAAAAGTGACTAAATATGTATTTAGGAAATATATATTTAGAAGCCACCATGTTTGTGATTATTTGTATATTATGTGTATTAGTTATATTATTTTAGGACTTGAAATAATATAACTCATCATAATACCAAAAATTACAATCCAACATATTACCAAAATTCCAAGAATATGAATATACAAGTTATACACAAGATATTGGTGAAACCGAACTAAGGAATATAACTTACATGTAACACCTCGAAAATTCACGTCCTATAATGTGTTGACACGTGTCATAAAGTTTGAACGTGTGAAAGAATGTTATAAAAGGACTAAAGTTGACAAACATGGAAAGTATGTGATTATACGTATTCTAAGTGTCAACAGTGAATAAATATATAGTACATTAACCCTACATGATGTTTATAACGTCAAACGAATAAATCACGGATCATGCGAAGCTAAAAGTGAGAGATTACAAACTACAGGGGTTAAATGTGTCAACATGTTTAAGTTATACCTCTGAGTGACCTTTTGACAAACCCGAAGCTTTGTAACTGTTAAATATGCTCACTAAAACACACGATATAAATTTCATAAAGTTTCGTAAACGTATGAGAAAGTTATGATCAAATTCGTGTGCGAGGGGTTAAAGCGTTAACGTTGAAAGTTATGACTTTTCGGGTCAACCGGAAGTGTCCAGGGACTTGGTAAAGTGGGTACAAGTCTTAAGGCCCTTGTAGGTAAATAATAAGGGGTCAAATTGCAAGAATTAAGCCTAATTGACCTTTCGGAAGGGCCAAGAGGTGTGATGCAACAACTCAAAAACGTTTTGTCTGATCAGAAGGGCCAGGCGGCCCGCGTAGACCTTAAAGAAACCTTAGGCGGGCCGCGTCAGGATGCCAGATACAGAAAACGTGGACAGGCTCCTGTATTCACAGTTATTCGATCTTTGAGCGATATCTTTGCATTGTGGGCGACCCCTAAACAGTCTTAGAGCACTAGGGACACTTGTGGGCAGCTTGTGGTGAGTGCTAGACCTTGGTGTCAACATATTGTGGTGAGAAATCCACTATAAAAGGCCATTATGTGCAACAATGTTCTTCACACCATTCTCAGCATTTTCTGATCAATTCTGGAGCTCAAGCCTGCTCTCAAGTGATCATAATTCGTGCATAGGACTCTTGTAAGTGTTCTAATCCTTTCTTAATTAAGATTTAGCTTAGTTTTAGCTTAGAAGTCAAACCGTCGTAATTAACGGTTGACTTTAAGATTAATCACTAATGGTCCAGTGATTAGTCGAATCAAAAGTACCTTTAAGTAGGTAATTATGTGGGTAATAAAACCTTAAAAGGGTTTCCCCTGATTCCCACTCTAACTAGGTCAAATGTCGGGTCAAACTTGTAATTAAAAAGTCAACAGAAGGTTAAAAATGCAATTTATGCATGATTAGCAATGTAGAACACTTATAACCTGTTTGATCATTAATATAACTTGGTAATGAATGTAAGAACATGTCAAAACATGTTCAACCCGACAATTTCCTGTTTAGACCCGGTTCGGAACCGAAAGTCGCATAGTTTGACTTATACTTTGACTTTCAGTTCTGACCCGTTATGGTATGTTTTAGAAATATCTAAGAGCTTTATTTGGACCAGGTTACATGCTAGTATAACCCTCTGTGATTATACACCTCGGATCATTAGTTATCCAATTAATACGCATGATTCCGTTAATTGCTCATACGTTGACCATTATGCCCTTATTACCTTAAAACGTGATTTTTGGAAATGTAAAAGAGTAGAAACCTTAATTACTGATATATAAACTTGTATGCAAAATTTGACATCAGTTTGAGGTGTAGATTGAGAGTTATGCTCATTATCGCAAATTGAAAGCTTTATGTTAATAAAATGGCGTAATTAGCGTATAGCCTAGTTAAACATACTTTTTGGTATCAAAATCTTTACCCACTGAGGTAATATATTATTTTGGGAATTTTAAAGATTTTTAATTAATTTTCGGCTGAGCATAACTCATAGTCGTAGGCGTAATCCGGTAATTGTCGGTTTTTCCCTTACGGGCCATAAAATGAGTTTTACACATCTAAACGACTCCAAACCTTTTGCTACTGATCACATATGATAAATAAATTATTTTAAGCCTTCTGGAAATATAAAATATCAGATTTATGTATCAAACCCGAAAATGGCCTTTAATTGCCTTTTTAAGCGTTTTTAACGCATAGTATGTACTAGAAGTATTTTAAACATACAAGGGTTGATACCTACTGATATTTGAGGCAAATTGTAATATTTTAATAGTAAGCAAAGGTTATTAAACTCAGACTTCAGTTTTGAGCTTTTCGGCTTATGTGAAATTACCAAAATACCCCTTCGGGGCATAGTTTGGTTATAATTGATAAATTTCACATATATACCTTACCCTACTGTTATAACTCATTAATTTGAGTATGTTTGCTGATTACATCAGACCTGTAACTCAGTTAAACACTTAAACTCTTTTACAACCTTTAAAATGACCAAACTACCCCTACGGGGCATAGTTTGTGATTTAATTCGTTTCGGGCATAATGAAAGACATATTACTGATGTCACAACATATATGAAGCATATTAACTTAGGAAACCTGTCAATAGCTCTCATGAATACCTGTTACGCTTATTACGCGTTCGGTTCGGCTTATGTAACTAATTTACATCAACTAGCCTAAACGGGTCAAACCTTATCGGTTTTATCTCAAAATCCAGAATGTGAATAATAAACCCATATTAAGCAAGTCTTCAAACTTGTCGGGTCCAAATCACATTCTACCCGGTCTTCGCTTAATCGTGCGTACGAACCGTATCTTGAAACTAGCCGGTCTAAGCTTAAGCTTAATTAAAGACCCGTTAGGATTCTAATAGGTTATTATAAAACCTTTGTTCCAGATTAGGAGGACCAGTAAAAGCTACGTGCATTTTGTTTATTGTGATTTATACATTGCTCAGGTAAATACTTTTAACTTATTTTCCCTATACGGGCTTGGGTTACGGTATATAGCATACCGCTTGATCGGGCATCAAATTCTCCACCGTTGAGTGGGTAGTTGAATAAATTTGATCGGCTCGTTTAAACAGTCTTGTTACTTAAAGCCTTTGGGGGGTTAATGACCATGTCCCGGATATCCTTGGCATCATTTTACGAAATGGCCACGACTTAAGCGCGGGGTGTAGGCGTACACCCGTCAGTGCACAAAAGTATATTGTGGTGTGTCTATTGATCTTTAACCCGGACAAGATCCGGGCTACTGAACGCACAAGGAATATGTAATTCGTTCACAAGATTATAATATTAGATAATTCTCCCAAGTTAAAATAAAAATGTTTATGCCACGTGCATCCAAACCAATTTTCAATCATTTTCTAAAATGAGTCAGTTGAATTTATTTACCAGTGTAAACTGACGTATTTTCCCAAAAAGATTAAATGCAGGTACTAAGCGAAATTGGCTGGGATTTCTCCTTAGCATCATTAGAAGTCTCGCAAGCTTAAGATGCCTGAAGTCTGTTGAACTATTGTTTTCATATTTTATTTCGATCCGTTCTGTGGATAAACATCCGAACGTTGTGATACTTGATAATACAATAATTTATTCGGTTGTATTATATCTTTTTAAATTTCTTCCGCTGTGCATATTAAATATTGTGTTGTTTGACTATTACGTTACCAACCATGACGTCACGATACTCCCCCACCGGGCCCACCGGTGACACGTGGAAATCAGGGTGTGACAGGTTGGTATCAGAGCCAACATTGAGTGAATTAAACACTAGCCTTTTGTGTTTAATCTTAATGACACAATTGCACATTTCTAAACTTTCGAGTCTAGACATATAACATAGGACAAATTCCACTTTGTTTGGTTTTATTTTGTCCTTTATTTTTACAAATATTTTGTTTTGTTATCTCATGCTTTATTGACAGGATTAACAAAATGCCGCCAAGATTCTTCCGAAGGAGAGGACGTGGCAAGGGGCCAATCACCGCCCCCAATGACAACGAGGCAGGACCATCACATATGCGAGCTCCGTCTACTACCGAGAGTGCCGACCCTCGGCAGAACAGGAGGAACTTGTTTGAACCAGCCAGACGATCGGTATCGCACAGCTCTACACCTCCGGTCCACATTCCTTATGGGCCACAACCGGAGTACGAGCCCAACAACCCTCAGCCCTCATATATACCATTACAGCGATCCTTATCGCATCATTCTTTCGGGGATCCCACACCTGATTTCAGGGGCCGGTTTAATCCGGTAGGCTACATCCAAGAACCCGTGGGTTTTAACCCACTGGGGCCAGAGGATCATTTCTCTGGCGATCACGCGGATGACATGGACGAGGATACAGACCCCGTCGAACCTGCAAGTGGTACACCAAATCATCCCATCGAGATCTCCGACGGATCTTCTTTTCACGGATCACCCTACGGTGGTCCAGACAGTTTCCAAGCCATGTTTAATCAGCACGAGTGGTACTATACACCTTCCCACCATTCGTCGCCTCACCAGCAGCAGCAGCCGCAGCAGCAACAGGATCCCTCTGTGGATTCAAGATTCGTGGCAGTCACGCCACCGCCTCCACCGCCGTCAGTACAGCCGGCACCTCCGCAACCGCCGAGGCGAAGGAGAACCAGTGTGCGCATGTCGTCACGAGCAGGGTATTCCCATATCAGTTCCCCACGTCAATCCAGTGGCAGTCACTACCCGCCACTTCAGGAGGACCCACAAATGGGTGGACCTTCTAACCCAGCTGTACTGCAGCCACCGCCGATGGGTTTTGATAACCCAATTCCAGCATACATGGGTTCCATGGCATACAACCCGTTTGAACCACCGACTCACCACAACTATGGTTACGCGGAGGCCGATCCTTACATGATAGCGGCTAATTATAACGCTCTTCACCCGGAGGGACCATACGGAGCTCCATGGGGAGTAGGTTACCCAACACATGGGTACCAGATACCTCCCAGACCTATTATACGGACGCAATCGCAGCCGCCTCGGTTTTCTCCCCCAGAACGGGAGGAAATTCTTTAGAGGCTGGATCAGGTTGAGCGAGAAAATCGCCGCGACCGCCAGGAGAGACAAAGCTTTTTCCAAGGATTGGCAAGCTTGATCAAGGGGAAGAACAAGAAGGATCGTTGAATCCTTCCATTATTGTTGTAACCTCCTTTTATCAGTTTAGCCCCTGCGTGGGCATGTATTTGGTTGTTAAGCCCCTACGTGGGTATGTATGTTAGTTTGTTTGCTTTAAGCCCCTGCGTGGGCCTATCTTTCTATAAACCCCTACGAGGGTATGTTATTATTTAAAGTCCCTACGTGGACTATTATGTTGTATGTGTAAGTCCATGCGTGGACTATTATGTTATTGCTTAACCCCTGCGTGGGTAAATGTTTGTTTGAAAAGACCCGTTTAGAGCAGCGTGTAATATGAATAATTAATGGAATGTTTGTTTTATAAATTTCATGTTTGCCTTATGTGCATAAATAATTTATATATGAAATAAATAAATCAAAATCATTCCTTTTGAAAATAATCTACCTATGTAAATTTTTAAAATAAGAATCTTAAAGTGTGAAACCTAGCCTTCGAGTCATTATAAGGCCGGGCCAAGATGGTAAGACCTGTTAAAAAGATTCAAATTCCTGTTAACATCTGAAAACATGTTAACACTCCTGGCAGATGTGATTCATTTGAAATCACACATGTTACTATTATGAAAGGATCTTTCTAAAGATTCCAAGCCCAACTTAATGATCACTGAATCATGGGTTAAATCATCAATTAAGATGATCACATTTTTACCATACGTGGTAATATGGTGCCTACGGGCCCTGCTCGTTTCCATATGAGCCAAAAGACAGTGGTAGTTATAACTCCCTGTCTGATAAAGGTAATGAACTAGGTTCAAACCTTAAAAGTCTTGATTCTCTGAAATCATAGCTTATAATTTAAATTGTCCATGTGACTAAGCCTTATGTGCTAATATATATTGATATTGTTTATAATTAGGATAAAATTTTAATTGAAATCCTAATTTAATACGATTAATAAATTAACCAAATATGGTCTCTGTTTACCATGGTTAATGAGTTACCCTGAGGGGTAATTCCATAATAAACTCCCAAATAAAATATTGTCCTTGTTTTCTGCAACAGTTCAATTCAAATGGCTGACTCAAATGAAATAAATAGCCATCCAGAGGAGCAAAATGATAACGCCCAGATTACGTTAAAGGGTGCTGAATTAAAAGCTATAGTAGACGGCGCTGTTACGCAGGCACTGGAGCAACAGTACGAGGAGTATAGTGGGACTCGGAGTAGGACCCTATCTATACCGCGCTCAAAGCCTAAAGCTCAATCAGAAGCTCACAGCAAGCCTCCCTCCAAGAAGGAGGAACCCAAGAAAGTGGATGACGATCGTCAGTCCACAAACCACCACAGTGAACCCTCTCTGATAGTCGTGCCGAAACAAACCCATAATAAGGGTTGCTCCTATAAGTATTTTGTATCTTGCAAACCCCGGGATTTCACTGGGGAGAAAGGAGCCATTGACTGTATGACATGGCTGGATGAGATGGATACGGTTGCGGATATCAGTGGATGCGCTGAGAGAGACGTGGTCAAGTTTGTGTCACAGTCTTTTAAGGGTGAAGCTTTAGCATGGTGGAGATCTCTGATTCAAGCCACCGGGAAAATCCCATTGTACAATATGTCGTGGGATCAATTTGTTGCCCTAATCAGGGAAACTTACTGCCCTCAACATGAGGTGGAGAAGATAGAGTCTAATTTTCTATCCTTGGTGATGACAAACCTCGACTGTCAAGCTTACCTAACGAGCTTCAACACTATGTCTCGGTTGGTTCCATACCTGGTAACCCCGGAACCAAAACGGATAGCTCGTTTTATCGGTGGTTTAGCCCCCGAGATCAAAACAAGCGTGAAAGCTTCTCGGCCAGCTACTTTTAGATCCGTAGCTGACATTTCCTTATCCCTCACTCTGGATGCGGTCAGGCAGAGATCGCTGAGGAATAAGGAGGCTGAGAAGAGAAAGCGTGAAGATGATGGTTCACGAAGGTCGAACAAGAAACACCGTGGGAACGGTGACAACAAGAAAGGATCTGAGTCGAGGAAAGATGGGCATCAGTCTGGTGAGAAGCCCAAATGCAAAATTTGCAAGAAGCAGCACTATGGAAAGTGCAGACTTGAGTCAAACTCACAGACTCAGTCAAAAACCTATGCTTGTGGTATTTGCAAGTCCACGGATCACAAAACCTTGGATTGCAAGAAGATAAAAGACGCAACGTGCTACCGTTGCAATGAAAAGGGGCACATTAAGACCAACTGCCCTAAATACAACAAGAAGCCTGAATAGGCCAAGAAGACTAATGCCAGAGTCTTCAGAATGGACGCGAAAGAGGCAGTGCAAGACGATAATGTCATAACAGGTACTTTCCTTGTAAATGATGTCTTTGCAAGAGTACTTTTTGATTCAGGCGCAGATAAGTCTTTCGTAGATCATAAGTTTTGTAAATTGTTGAATTTACCTGTCAAAACCTTAAGCGTAAACTATGAGGTAGAGTTAGCAGATGGTACCATAGAAACCGTCTCAACTGTGTTAGATGGATGTGTTATATCCATTAAGAACCATTCTTTTCCTCTGTCTCTACTTCCCTTTAAGTTGGCCGGTTTTGACATAGTTCTGGGTATGGACTGGTTATCTCATAACCAGGCCCAAATTGTCAATAACATGAAGCAAGTGGTAATAAAGACTCCGTCTGGTGAACCACTTACCATTCGGGGAGATACCCAGTATGGGCTGCCTGAGCAAGTGACTATGCTCAAGGCTTCAAAATGTTTAAAGAGGGGTTGCGTCATCTACATGGCACAAGTGATTATTGATGAGCCTAAACCGAAGATAGAAGACATCCCTGTCATCTCTGAATTCCCAGAAGTTTTTCCGGAAGAACTACTTGGTTTGCCACCAGATAGGCAATAGGAATTCAGGATTGATATCATCCCCGGAGCAGCACCAGTTGCTAAAGCACGTTATAGGTTGGCGCCCACAGAGATGAAAGAATTAAGGACACAGCTAGACGAATTACTAGCCAAGGGTTTCATTAAACCTAGCTCGTCGCCTTGGGGAGCGCCAGTCCTATTTGTCAAGAAGAAGGATGGATCGATGCGTTTGTGCATCGACTATCGTGAGCTTAATAAGGTCACGATAAAGAATAGATATCCTTTGCCCAGGATCGACGATTTGTTCGATCAGTTACAAGGGGCCAGTTATTTCTCGAAGATTGATTTGAGGTCAGGCTACCATCAACTGAAGGTTAGAGATGAAGACGTGCATAAAACTGCATTTAGGACTCGTTATGGACATTACGAGTTCCTAGTGATGCCTTTTGGGCTCACTAATGCACCGGCCGCGTTCATGGATCTCATGAATCGTGTTTGCAAGCCATACTTGGATAAATTCATCATCGTCTTCATCAATGACATCCTTATTTATTCGAAGAACCAAGATGACCACGAGAAACACCTTCGCTGTATCCTCAAACTTTTACATCACGAGAAACTCTATGCCAAATTCTCTAAGTGTGAATTTTGGCTACGAGAAGTCCAATTTCTTGGACATGTGGTCAGTGAGTGTGGTATCCAAGTGGATCCCGCTAAAGTTGAAGCTGTTATGAATTGGCAAGAGCCAAAGACGCCTACAGAGATTCGTAGCTTCCTGGGATTGGCAGGATATTACTGGCGTTTCATTGAAAATTTTTCAAGGATTGCTGCACCCCTAACTTCCTTGACCAAGAAGAAAGTAAAGTTCGTTTGGGGCCCTAAGCAGCAAGAGTCCTTTGATAGTTTGAAACAGAAGTTGAGCAACGCTCCTGTGCTGACATTACCTGAAGGCACTGAAGAATTCGTAGTTTACTGCGATGCTTCACACACCGGCATGGGGTGTGTGCTTATGCAGAAAGGCAAGGTTATTGCCTATGCATCACGACAGTTAAAGGTGCACGAAAAGAATTACACCACCCACGACTTGGAATTGGGTGCCGTTGTGTTCGCACTAAAACTGTGGAGGCATTATCTTTATGGAATCAAGTTTGTGATCTATTCTGATCACAAGAGCCTCCAGCATCTGTTTAATCAGAAGGAATTAAACATGAGGCAACGCCGTTGGATGGAGACCTTGAATGATTATGATTGTGAAATCAAGTATCATCCCGGCAAAGCGAATGTAGTCGCTGACGCCTTGAGCAGAAAGGAAAGGGTTAGACCCATTCGAATCAATGCCAAGTGCATGGAAATAAAGAACTGTTTGATAGAAAGGGAGTTAGCTGCACAGAAGGAAGCTGTGTTGGAAGCTAACTATCCTAATGAAAAGTTAGGAGTAACTGTGGAGCAGTTAACTCTTAGCAAGGACGGAATTCTAAGATTGAATGGACGAATATGGGTTCCAATTTATAGAGGACTCCGATATATCATCCTCCAGGAAGCCCATAGTTCCAAATACTCTGTTCATCCTGGAGCTGATAAGATGTACCAGGATCTAAAGGCAAATTATTGGTGGATAGGCTTGAAAAAGTCTGTAGCCGCCCATGTAGCAAAATGCTTGACATGTGCGCAAGTCAAAGCCGAGCATCAGAAACCGTCAGGGTTGCTACAACAGCCTGAACTTCCTACGTGGAAGTGGGAAATGGTAACTATGGATTTTATTACCAAGTTACCCAAGACAAGGAAAGGGAATGATACGATATGGGTTATAGTTGATAGACTGACTAAGTCAGCACATTTCTTACCCATCAAGGAGACTTATAGCTCCGATATGTTAGCCTAGTTATACGTTGATAAGATTGTAGCCTTGCATGGCATACCTGTGTCTATTATCTCTGACAGAGATACTAGATACACGTCGCATTTTTGGAAGAGTTTCCAACAATCTTTGGGCACACGTTTGAATTTTAGTACGGCTTATCATCCTCAGACTGACGGTCAGAGTGAGCATACTATTCAAACGTTGGAAGACATGCTACGTGCATGTGCGATCGATTTGGGTGGTAGTTGGGATAAGAACTTACCATTAATCGAATTCTCCTACAACAATAGCTACCACACCAGCATAAAGGTTGCGCCTTTTGAGGCATTATATGGTAGAAAGTGTAGATCGCCCGTGTGTTGGGCGGAAGTTGGAGATATCCAGTTATCAGGACCAGAGATAGTCTTCGAAACGACGGACAAGATTGTCCAGATTCGAGACCGTCTCAAAGCTGCCCGTGATAGGCAGAAAAGCTACGCAGATCCGAAGCGTAAGGCTTTTCACTTCGAAGTAGGTGATAAAGTGTTGCTTAAAGTGTCACCCTGGAAGGGGGTGATGCGATTTGGTAAGAAAGGCAAGCTAAGCCCGAGATACATAGGACCTTTCGAGGTTATCGAACGTGTCGGGTCAGTTGCCTATAAGTTAAACTTACCTGAAGAGCTCAGTGGAATTCACAATGTGTTCCACATCTGCAATATGAAGAAGTGCTTTGCTGATGAATCACTGGTTATACCACATACAGATGTGCATATAGATGAGAGCTTAAAGTTTGTGGAAAAACCTTTGTCGATTGAAGATCGACAGGTAAAGAAGCTTCGTAGGAAGCATGTACCTATTGTAAAGGTCAAATGGGATGCCCGTAGAGGTCCCGAACATACGTGGGAGGTTGAATCCACGATGAAAGAAAAGTACCCTTACTTATTTCAGTAAAACTCGGGTCGAGATTTATTTTAAGGGGGTGAGGATGTAACACCTCGAAAATTCACGTCCTATAATGTGTTGACACGTGTTATAAAGTTTGAACGTGTGAAAGAATGTTATAAAAGGACTAAAGTTGACAAACATGGAAAGTATGTGATTATACGTATTCTAAGTGTCAACAGTGAATAAATATATAGTACATTAACCCTACATGATGTTTATAACGTCAAACGAATAAATCATGGATCATGCGAAGCTAAAAGTGAGAGATTACAAACTACAGGGGTTAAATGTGTCAACATGTTTAAGTTATACCTCTGAGTGACCTTTTGACAAACCCGAAGCTTTGTAAATGTTAAATATGCTCACTAGAATGCATGATATAAATTTCATAAAGTTTCGTAAACGTATGAGAAAGTTATGATCAAATTCGTGTGCGAGGGGTTAAAGCGTTAACGTTGAAAGTTATGACTTTTCGGGTCAACCGGAAGTGTCTAGGGACTTGGTAAAGTGGGTACAAGTCTTAAGGCCCTTATAGGTAAATAATAAGGGGTCAAATTGCAAGAATTAAGCCTAATTGACCTTTCGGAAGGGCCAAGAGGTGTGATGCAACAACTCAAAAACGTTTTGTCTGATCAGAAGGGCCAGGCGGCCTGCGTAGACCTTAAAGAAACCTTAGGCGGGCCGCGTCAGGATGCCAGATAAAGAAAACGTGGACAGGCTCCTGTATTCACGGTTATTCGATCTTTGAGCGATATCTTTGCATTGTGGGCGACCCCTAAACAGTCTTAGAGCACTAGGGACACTTGTGGGCAGCTTGTGGTGAGTGCTAGACCTTGGTGTCAACATATTGTGGTGAGAAATCCACTATAAAAGGCCATTATGTGCAACAATGTTCTTCACACCATTCTCAGCATTTTCTGATCAATTCTGGAGCTCAAGCCTGCTCTCAAGTGATCATAATTCGTGCATAGGACTCTTGTAAGTGTTCTAATCCTTTCTTAATTAAGTTTTAGCTTAGTTTTAGCTTAGAAGTCAAACCGTCGTAATTAACGGTTGACTTTAAGATTAATCACTAATGGTCCAGTGATTAGTCGAATCAAAAGTACCTTTAAGTAGGTAATTATGTGGGTAATAAAACCTTAAAAGGGTTTCCCCTGATTCCCACTCTAACTAGGTCAAATGTCGGGTCAAACTTGTAATTAAAAAGTCAACAGAAGGTTAAAAATGCAATTTATGCATGATTAGCAATGTAGAACACTTATAACCTGTTTGATCATTAATATAACTTGGTAATGAATGTAAGAAAATGTCTAAACATGTTCAACCCGACAATTTCCTGTTTAGACCCGGTTCGGAACCGAAAGTCGCATAGTTTGACTTATACTTTGACTTTCAGTTCTGACCCGTTATGGTATGTTTTAGAAATATCTAAGAGCTTTATTTGGACCAGGTTACATGCTAGTATAACCCTCTGTGATTATACACCTCGGATCATTAGTTATCCAATTAATACGTATGATTCCGTTAATTGCTCATACGTTGACCATTATGCCCTTATTACCTTAAAACGTGATTTTTGGAAATGTAAAAGAGTAGAAACCTTAATTACTGATATATAAACTTGTATGCAAAATTTGACATCAGTTTGAGGTGTAGATTGAGAGTTATGCTCATTATCGCAAATTGAAAGCTTTATGTTAATAAAATGGCGTAATTAGCGTATAGCCTAGTTAAACATACTTTTTGGTATCAAAATCTTTACCCACTGAGGTAATATATTATTTTGGGAATTTTAAAGATTTTTAATTAATTTTAGGCTGAGCATAACTCATAGTCGTAGGCTTAATCCGGTAATTGTCGGTTTTGCCCTTACGGGCCATAAAATGAGTTTTACACATCTAAACGACTCCAAACCTTTTGCTACTGATCACATATGATAAATAAATTATTTTAAGCCTTCTGGACATATAAAAATATCAGATTTATGTATCAAACCCGAAAATGGCCTTTAATCGCCTTTTTAAGCGTTTTTAACGCATAGTATGTACTAGAAGTATTTTAAACATACAAGGGTTGATACCTACTGATATTTGAGGAAAATTGTAGTATTTTAATAGTAAGAAAAGGTTATTAAACTCAGACTTCAGTTTTGAGCTTTTCGGCTTATGTGAAATTACCAAAATACCCCTTCGGGGCATAGTTTGGTTATAATTGATAAATTTCACATATATACCTTACCCTACTGTTATAACTCATTAATTTGAGTATGTTTGCTGATTACATCAGACCTGTAACTCAGTTAAACACTTAAACTCTTTTACAACCTTTAAAATGACCAAACTACCCCTACGGGGCATAGTTTGTGATTTAATTCGTTTCGGGCATAATGAAAGACATATTACTGATGTCACAACATATATGAAGCATATTAACTTAGGAAACCTGTCAATAGCTCTCATGAATACCCGTTACGCTTATTACGCGTTCGGTTCGGCTTATGTAACTAATTTACATCAACTAGCCTAAACGGGTCAAACCTTATCGGTTTTATCTCAAAATCCAGAATGTGAATAATAAACCCATATTAAGCAAGTCTTCAAACTTGTCGGGTCCAAATCACATTCTACCCGGTCTTCGCTTAATCGTGCGTACGAACCGTATCATGAAACTAGCCGGTCTAAGCTTAAGCTTAATTAAAGACCCGTGAGGATTCTAATAGGTTATTATAAAACCTTCGTTCCAGATTAGGAGGACCAGTAAAAGCTACGTGCATTTTGCTTATTGTGATTTATACATTGCTCAGGTAAATACTTTTAACTTATTTTCCCTATACGGGCTTGGGTTACGGTATATAGCATACCGCTTGATCGGGCATCAAATTCTCCACCGTTGAGTGGGTAGTTGAATAAATTTGATCGGCTCGTTTAAACAGTCATGTTACTTAAAGCCTTTGGGGGGTTAATGACCATGTCCCGGATATCCTTGGCATCATTTTACGAAATGGCCACGACTTAAGCGCGGGGTGTAGGCGTACACCCGTCAGTGCAAAAAAGTATATTGTGGTGTGTCTATTGATCTTTAACCCGGACAAGATCCGGGCTACTGAACGCACAAGGAACTTGTAAGTCGTTCACAAGATTATAATATTAAATAATTCTCCCAAGTTAAAATAAAAATGTTTATGCCACGTGCATCCAAACCAATTTTCAATCATTTTCTAAAATGAGTCAGTTGAATGTATTTACCAGTGTAAACTGACGTATTTTCCCAAAAAGATTAAATGCAGGTACTAAGCGAAATTGGCTGGGATTTCTCCTTAGCATCATTAGAAGTCTCGCAAGCTTAAGATGCCTGAAGTCTGTTGAACTATTGTTTTCATATTTTATTTGGATCCGTTCTGTGGATAAACATCCGAACGTTGTGATACTTGATAATACAATAATGTATTCGGTTGTATTATATCTTTTTAAATTGCTTCCGCTGTGCATATTAAATATTGTGTTGTTTGACTATTACGTTACCAACCATGACGTCACGATACTCCCCCACCGGGCCCACCGGTGACACGTGGAAATCGGGGTGTGACATTACAAAATATTCTGGAAATATTATTCATATGTATATATTGGTAAATGATATTTTGGACACCAAAGGAAACAAAAATATGATTTTTACAATTAGTACAAATTTATATCATATTTTTGACCAGAAGAAAATATATTATTTTTAGGTGAATAAAAATATATATGTTTTCTTCGGGAGGTAGAGGATCCTGTACATTAATCCAGAAGTGTGAGAAGTGTATTATAACACTATATATAACACTATATGACACCATATAAACACCGTATAACACTATGTAACACCATATAACACTATGGAACACTATATAACACTATATAACAAATATAACACTATATTTTGTCTGATAGCATGTCTATGATAGATGTATATTGTTATATAGTGTTATATAGTTTTACATAATGTTATATGGTGTTACATAGTATTATACGGTGTTTATATGGTGTTATATAGTGTTATATACAGTGTTATAATACACTTCTCACACTTTTCACACTTCTTAATTAATGTACACTATCGCTACCCTTCTTGGGGATATTAGAAGATATATTATTTTTTAAAGAAATATATATTTTCTCAAACAAACATCAAATATATTATTTTTGAGAGAAAAATAAGTTTATATATATTTTCTAAGTTAGACTTGAAAATATATTATTTTTGGAACTTATATGAAAATACAAATATTTTTGCCCAAGGGAAAAATTATAACTAATTTTTCTAAGTAGTATTTCTTAAAGTATATATATTTTGAAAATATATATTGGTGAACTTTTATTAAAGATAATATTCCGGAATAATTAATACGAAATTAAGTATAAGAATACTTAATGAATACAATAAAAATAAGTATTCTCATACGTATAAATACACACCGGAATACGACCCCGATACATGGCAAAAATATACAAGTATAAGAATGCGAATACAAATACACCCATCCTTGGGAAGGATATACAAGTATAAATACTTGAAGAATATCAAGTTAAAATATATTATTATTCCAAACTTTAATAAATATAATTTAAGTTAAAATATTTATTATTTTAACAAATAATTATATAACTTGGAATAGTATCGAAGACACGAAGAAACGTAACTCAAAGACACTAATTAATTCTAAGTCAAGGCACTACCCGCTCGTCTAATAGACCTTAGTACGTTGTAGGTAGTTGTGTACGCCAGACAAAGCTTGAGTTACGGTGATACGAAGACGCAAGACTGTGAGTTCATGTTCCCCCTTTTCTTTTAACTGTTTTCGGCTTTATAACTTCGGGGGTGAAGTACATGTTACAAACTGTTTATAAACGTTATTATTTGGTATGGTTAGCTAAGGAAGGGTACTGCTAGATCATGTGAGTGGTGGGTATGATGCTTAAGACCATTAATCCTCTTTGTAGGACCAAAGGACATGAGTGATAGATCTATTTGGGTGTAGCGAGCCCACACCCATGTGGACCGGGGTTTGGCCCATGAGGTGACTATGTCTTCAAACTGAAGCCGTGGCAAAATCTGCTACGATTGAGTCTTCCTGCATCACGTCACACATATTAATGGCCTTGCAAACCATTAATGATCTGTTTTTCCTTGTTGCTTTCATACCAGGGTTTGCAAATACATACTTACTTACAATGATTTCCAAGTTTATTCGAGCTCACACACTAAACATATGAACTCGCTCAACTTTTGTTGATGTTTTCAAACTACATGTATTTCAGGGAATTAAAAATGGATCTGGCGGGCATTTGGATGTTTCAAGTGAGATTGAGAATAAAAGGTGTCATCCGATGTCTGAGGATTTGAATTGTGTGTTTTATCCTAGATAAGACACAACTATCAAAGCCTAGTTTTAGTTAATGTTTTTTTTTCGAGTCTTTGTGAACTCTAAAAACAAGTTGCATGGGTTGTACTCCAATTTGAAGTCTATGTTCAAACAATGTCGTTATGTTTTTAAACTTATTTAATGGATGAACATATTCGATTTTATCATATAGTTGTTGTTATGATTGAATGCAATGATATTAAGCAGGTCACACATAATCACGCTTCCGCAAAAGTCAGGGTGTGACAAGATATCCTCCTATCTTGACTTAGCACGACGTTTATTTTGTCAGCGTTGTAAAACAGTTTGCTGTGTGCAACTGTTAGTTGTGTTTGTGTTTAGCTCTTACTGTTTGGTTGCTGCAAGTATCTGTCTGCATATGGGTTCCCCACGAAGAATCCCTATTCTTCGTGGGATTGCTTGTCACGAACCATGCCTTCAATGGATTGTTCACCATGAAGAATCATTCTTCACCATGAAGACTCAATGTTCACCACGAAGACTTGATTGCTCGTGGTCTTCTGAAGGTTCGTTGATATTGTCCACGAAGACTCCTAGTCTTTGTGGGACTGTTGATTGTTCGTGGCCCAGCAACCATTCTTCGTAGGGTTACTGGGTGTTGGGCCTATAAATACAGACACTTGTTTTTCATTCAGATAGACAGAGAGCACACACCAGAGAGTTAAGAGTTTATTGTGTAATCTTGTACTGATACTTTTCTGGTTGATATATATTGAAGCTTTTAAAAGTTGAATCTTTGTGTATTGTGTGTTCTTGATCTCGGTTTGCATACCCGTTTGGTTTCCGCACAACCGGGTTTGTCGTATAACAAGGATAAGGTTACTAGATCCTCCGCTAGTGGACCTACAAGTGGTATCAAAGCATTGGCTCTCGTCCTTGTTGAAACCGAGCTGTGTGTCGAGGTTTCGAACACTTTCTTGAAGCTTTGTTCAGTAAATTTTATGTGTGTTTTTTTTAAAAGATAAATGGTTTAAAACTTATGAAAAACTTGTTGTTTTGCTTAAAATTTTTACTAAAACCTTGTTCGATTACATGGAGGCATGTTAGTATAGGGGTTTTCTTGAAATTTTTGTGCAAAATCTTGTTCGGAAAATTTTCCGGTAAGTGGTTTAATCGGAATTTTCTGTTTGTTTAAAAGGGTTCTTCATCAACTTTTCTTTGTGTTGAAGAAAAGGTTTACCTAATTTGGATAAAACTTACCAACTTTCACCAACTTACACAGTCTCCCATTCCTGCGAAAACCTTTTCAAACATTTGAGTCAACGAAAAATTGATAGGGTCAAAGTTGAACCAAGTTGCTTGTCCTTTTCTGATTTTTTTTATTCCCACCAAACTTTCTGAAAGTCTACGAAGAATCCTTAATTGTCAACAATATACCAAGTGTCTTGTCCCATTCACAAGCAAGACATACTCACGAAAGACTTAAGTCTTTATCTCCTGGGTCAATAATAACGAAAGACTTGAGGTCTGCTATTTGTTCTTTGGACTTTCTAAACTTCACAAAACCATTAGTGGGCTGTTATTTAATCTTTAATTTGTTGTTGGATCACATTTGAGAATTGGACTTGGAACACATTTAGTGGACTTGTTTGTTCCAGTGTCATTCACGAAACACAAGTGGACTTGAAACTAATTTTGGGCCATTCATTTTTCGTGGACTTGGGGGTTGTATATCTTTCTGATTTGAGATTTTCGTGGGCCATCTATTGTTCGTGGGCTGATCTAGTGTTTCACAGTTGCTTCACAGTGAGCGTGTTAGTTGGTTTTAAGTTGTTATTTTCTATACATCATGACTTCAGACTGGTGGGGTTGGAAACCTGATCCTAATGTAGATATGTATACGAGTAAAGGTTCAGGTCCAGTCCCTTCATGCGCCCAGTCTCCCACACACTCGTCCTCATCACAAGCGTGTTCAATTACGGCAAATCAGTAGGCATTGGTTACTAACCAAAATCAAAGTAAACCAAAAATGGAAAGAAATATGTATGGTGAACCAATACCAGTTGCCTCGGAGCAAAGCTATCAGTCTACTGGAGTACCATCATTTCTTGATACAAACTACAATGGTCAAACAAGAACTGCGTTTTATGCCAAAATTGTCAATGATGTCAGCAATGATGAGTTCTCAGGAAATGAAGACAGTTCTAAACATGGCGGTAACTCAGTTGAAGATGTTACAAGTTCAGTTGAAAATGGTACAAGTTCAAGTTCAAGCGAGGATGGATCTGAATGTGAATCATTGAGGGAGGTTGTAGATTTTGAGGCAAATGAGTCAATATCTGAGAGTGAATCCAGTCAGGTATGTGTCGATGAACCAAAATCTGATAGGTGCGATAGTTGTGTTGAATTTAGTGCTAAATTTGTCTGATTTGAAAAGCAAATTGTCTGATTTGCAAAGAAAATATGACGATTTGCAAAGCAAGTATGGCGATTTTGCAAAGAAAGTATGACGTGACATTTATCCACAATCAAAGTTTGATCGTGGATCTCGCAAAATGCACAGAGGGCAACTTGTTTCATAAAAATCATGAAAAAGAATTTAAGAAAGTAATTGACACATTAAGGGAAGACAAGTCCGAGCTAGTAAAAGCAGTTTCAAGAAAACAAACTACCATAAACAATTACATCACTAGGCTCGAGGAAGCACAAAAAGAGTTGGCCTGTGTCAAGTGTGAAAATGAGGGGATCCAGCTTAGGTTAGATAGTTACTCAAACTCTAAGTATGTGCTGGATCACATCATTAACATACAAAAAAAGAAAAATGATGTCACGTGCAGCTGGACTTAGTTACAAAAAGGAAGTATCATCAGATTCGGACCTGTCAGCAGATATGAAAGTATCAACTGCTGAACAAAATCAGGATCCTCCAGTCATTGTTGAGGATGCTGATTCTTCAGATGATGAATCCGATGATATTGACTCTACACAGTCTGATGTAGTTATCAAAGAAGAGGACATACCTCTCGGGAATCACATTTTGTGTGATCCTCCCGCAAAACCTACTAAGACTGTTCGGTTTGAGTCCACTTCTGCACAAGAGTCTGAGAGTGTGAATTTGCTATACACTCTAGTTGGTGATGATAAAGTTTATTCAAACAAATATTTTTCGATTAAGAATGTAAATCAATCATTGATTGATAAAGTGTTTGAGGATTCTACTAGTAAGTTTTTGGGAAAGTCGAGCCCAGGAGTTGTAGTAACTCAGTGTGCTCCTATCCCAAAATCCGAAGTTAGAAAGAAATATGGGAATCAAAAATTGCAATCTCAAAACAATCAACGAAAGCAAAGTCACGCTCACCAAGAAAAGTGAAAAGTGTAACACCTCGTAAATTTATGTTCAATAATGTATCGACACTTGTCATGAGCTTTAAACATGTAAAAGATTACTTTAGAGGGACTAAAGTTGACAAACAAAGAAAGTATGTGAATAAAAGGATTCAAAATGTCAACAACGGATAAATATGCCTTACAATAACCCTACACGATGTTTATACCCTTAAACGAATAAATTATGGATCATACGAAGCTAATTGTGGAAGAAAGTGAGAGATTGCAAACTACAGGGGTTAAACGTGTCAACATGTTTGAAAGTATACCTCTGAGTGACCTTTTAGCAAACCCTAAGCTTTGTAACGATTAATTATGCTCACGAGATTAAGTGATAAAAATTTCACAAGGTTTCGATAAAGTATGAGAAAGTTATGATAATATTCGTGTACGAAGGGTTAAAAGCGCCAACGAGGCAAAACTTGTGTTTTCGGTTATCGTTTAACGAAACCGGACCTATTTATGGTTGGTTTTATCTCATGGATCATAGAAATATAAATTTCAAGGGTTAAAAGTGCCTAAAATGGAAGAAATTACGCATTTGAAGGTCCAGGGGGTGAAAGTGTCACATTTTGAAACATGTTGGCTGATATGTGGGGTGCTGGCGTAGCGCCACCACCTAGGCACCCGTCTGTGGCACCGCGCGACAGACTGCCAGTGACAGCAAACATCTTTTAACGTGGCAGCTTGCATGTTTACGCGATTCAGCGAGTTTGCCACCCTCTTGCTGCATGATACACGTCCCTAGGCACTTGTCATCATCCCTGGAAGTTCCCTTAACACCTGGATCAATCTCCATGACTTCCCTTGGCTATATATAGGACCAATTGTTGCAACTTATGAACTCACTTTTGAGCATTCACTTGGAAAGCTTCCAAACTCTTGTTCTGAGGATTTCTGGAGCTCAAGGGCACTTCTCAAGGATCCCTAGTCGTGCTTAGGACTTCATTAAGTGTCCTTAACCTTTCTTAATTCGTTTTACTTAGTTTATTAGCCTAAAGTCAAACCGTCGTAATTAAGGTTTGACTTCGTGATTAGTTAATATTTGTCCAGTCAAATCAAGAATTGAAAGTAGCTTTGAGTTGGTAATTATGTGGGTAATAAACCCTTAAAAGGGCACCCTCTGATTCCCACTCTAAATAGGTCAATTGTCGGGTCAAAGTTAATTTTAAAAAGTCAACAGAAAACTAATTTTCGCATAAACACATAATTAACGATGTAGAAGCTATGAAACTTGTTTTATCACTCATATAACTTGGTAATCAATGTAAGAACATGTCTAGGCATGTTCAACCCGGCAATTTTCTGTTTAAGCTCGGTTCGAAACTGAAAGTCGCAAAAGTAGACTTTTGCTTTGACTTTCAGTTCTGACCCATTAGGGCATGTTTTAGAATTGCCTTAGAGCTCTTTTAGGACCAGGTTATTGATTAGTGTAACCCTCTGAGGTTATACAACTTGGTTCATTAGTTATGCGATTCATATGCAAGTTTCCGTTATATGCCTAAATGTTGACCAATATGCCCTTATGACCTTAAAATATGATTTTTGAAAATGTAAAAGAATAAAAACCTTAGTTACTGATTATTAGACTTGTCCCTAAAATTTGACATCAGATTGAGGTCTAGATTAAGAGTTATGCTCATTAGCGTAATTAGAAAGCTTTTTATTAATTAAACAGCGTAATTAGCATATAGCCTATCTAAACCCAATTTTTGATACCAAACTTTTTACCCACTGATGTAAAATAATATTTTGGTATTTTTGAAGATTTTTATTTATTTTTAGGCTGAGCATAACATAGGGTTATAGCTTTAATTCGGTAATTGTCGATTTTGCCATTTTGGCTTATAAAATGAGTTTTACAAATTATTTTGATACCAAACCTTTTGCTACTGATTTGTTATGATAAATAAAACATTTTAAGCTTTCTGGAATGATAAAAATATCAGCTTTCCTTTAAAAACCCGGAAATAGCTCAAAAATCGCCTTTTTAAGCGTTTTTAACTCATAGTATGTATTAACACTATTTTAAACATATAAGGTTTGTTACCTACTGATATTTTCAGTAAATTTTTATATTTTAACAGTAAGCAAAAGTTTTAAACTCAGATTTCCAGTTTTTGACCTTTTAAGCCTATGTGAAATTACCAAAATGCCCATAAGGTGCATAGTTTGGTTATAAATGACAAATTTCATATATATATATATATATATATAATACCCTATTGTTATAACTTATTAAATTAAGTATTTTTACTGATTATATCAGACCTGTAACTCAGATTATTATTTAAACTCTTTTATAACCTTAAAATGACCAAAATACCCCTACGGGGCATAGTTTGAGTTTAAATTCGTTTTGGGCATAATAGAAGATATCTTACTGATGTCACAACATATTTAAGCCATATTAACTTAGGAAACCTGTATATGACTCATATGGTTACCCGTTACGCATCTTGCGCGTTCGGTTCGGTTTATGTAACTAGTTTGCATAAATTGACCGAAACGGGTCAAACCTTATCATTTTTGTTTCAAAATCCAGAATGTGTTTGGTTTACCCATATTATACAAGTATTCAAACTTGTCGGGTCTAAATCACATTCTATTCCGGTCTTCGCTTAATCGTGCGTTTGAACCGTGTCTTCCTTTAAACCTAACCGGTCTAAGTTTAGGCTTAATTAAAGACTCGTTAGGAATCTAATAGGTTATTATAAACCTTTGTTCTAGACTAGGAGACCCGGTAAAAGCTACGTGCATTTGCTGTTTGTGATTAATACTTGCAAAGGTAAATACTTTTAACTTATTTTCCCTATACGGGCTTGGGGTACGGTATATAAAATACCGCTTGGTCGGGCATTGAATTTTTAATTGTATGAAGGTTAATTTATTGAAATGTCCCGTTTAAATTGTTTTGTTTGCTTAAAGCCTTTGGGGGGTTAATGACCATGTCCCGGATATCCTTGGCATCATTTTAAGAAATGGCCACGACCTAAGCACGGGGTGTAGGCGTACACCCGACAGTGCATAAATAAATAATAAGGTATAACCACCGGTTTCGGGAATAACCCACCGCGGGACTATGTCATGTGGTGTGTCTATTAATCTTTAACCCGGTGTCAATCCGGGCTACTGAACGCATAACGAACACGTAATTCTCTTACAAGTTTATATATAAATAATTATCCCAAGTTATAAAATGTTTTGTGCCTTGTGCATTCAAACCAATTTTCTAAACCTTTTCAAAATGAGTCAGTTAATTGTATTTACCAGTGTAAACTGACGTATTTTCCCAAAAAGATTAAGTGCAGGTACTAATCGAAATAGGCTGGCCTCTCCTTAGCATCAATAAGAGTCTCACAAGCTTGGATGCATTTAAAGTCTGATGAACTATGTTTCCTTTTTTATTTGATCCGCCTGTGGATCTGTTTCAACTATTTTGTGATACTTAATATTACAATTTATTCGGTTGAAATAAATCTATCTTTTGCTTCCGCTGTGCATTTAAAATTGTGTTGTTTGACTATGATGATATCAACTACGTCACGATACTCCCAACCGGGCCCACCGTAATACGTGGAAATATCGGGGTGTGACAAAAAGGCAAACAAAGAGCTCAGAACATGAAGAAGTTTCAAATGATAAACTTCGTGAAATCCAGAAGGACTGATAAAATTGAATCTTTTGAAAACAAATCAAACACAGATTTTGTTGTGCAAAAGAAAATTTTGAAAAGAAATAGTCAAAACAATTACACACAACACACAAACTGTTGTGCTGTAGGACCAAGTACCTCAAGATCACGAAGTTCATCATCAAGCTCCTACAGTTATGATACTCTGAGGTTTGTTGAGCGGAGATCATGTTTTGAATGCGGTAAGTATGGGCACATTGTCAGAAACTGTCCATATCTCATGAAAGGAAAGGCAAAAGTTGATGCCCCCCGTGGTAACTAAAAACTAACCTAATCTAGACACCCTAGTTTTAAATTTATAAACTAAGACTCTCTAAATGATAGACCACTGACAGGCAAGTGTACCTATCGTACGTAGTAAAGCCTAATGAAGTCCGAGTATCGAACCCACGAGGCACTAGCGAAGCTAAACTAGACTCTGACTCAACTAATTTCTTAAATGGTTTAATTTGTTTTGGGGTTTTAATTAACTAATATCTAAATTAAACTAAAGCGAGTAAACAAGAGAACAAAGAAAGCAAGCAAGATGGTGAAGTGATGGGAAGCAGACAATGATGAGAAAGAACTATCCAGGCTTCGAATCCCTATGACTAACCCATGACCTCTAGTCCTGACCAATAGCTAAAGCTTCAAATCTACCCAGGAAACCTCCCGCTAAGGATGATCAACCAAAATAGAAGATGGAACAAAGTCATGAAGTTCTAAATTGGAAATGACTCGAGCTATCGATACCGAATCCCACGACTGTCAGATTAAAAACAACTATGGTGCTAAGAAAAGAAAAGAAAAGAAAGTAAAAGTAAAAGTAGATGTCTTTCCCACCGTTTCCTCCCAAATCGGAAGGAAAGAAAAATTAAAGAATTTAGCCTAGTTTTCCTTTCATTTCCTTTCTTTTCCTTCCTTAAATGAAACTCGGGAACACGACATGTTTTATTTTCCTTTCTTTTCCTTCCTTAAATGAAACTCTGGAACACAAAATATTTTTACTTTCTTTTTGCTTCCTTTCCTTTCCTTCCGTTAGTAAACTCTGGAACACAGTGTAAAAAAGAAACAAGTCTCAAATAATAAATAAAGCATAGTATCAAATCTGAAAACACAAAGTCTTAACAAAATTGAATACTAATAAATATCAAACCCGGACTTGAATCTTGATCATGGCTTGAACCCTCGAACCAATCAACTTCTTTTTTCTCATTCTCTTCTTTTCTTTGCGTGCGGCAGTCCTTGCTTTCGTCAAACTCCACCAAAAAATAATATCTTCCTTCGACCCCACTGTCTCTGCCGCCTGTGCTTTATAAATTTCGTATGATATATAATATACACACCCATTCCCTGCCATACGATGTCACAATTCAAGTCAAATACCAACAATTCACGTCGGCCCATGCGAATTTCTAAAGGGAATTGGGCCGGTTCTTAATACTCCAGCAGCCCAAAAGAAAAAGTGGGGTGGTGGTGGTCAACAAGGATTTACACTCGGTCAACACCTGCACACATCCACGAAAACAATTAATGTTCCAAACTTCCAATTTGCATACTAAAAGTCTTTTCATTTAATTCACAAGACATATTAAAAAAAACATCTATCATTAACCATATTATGTCATTACAATACAACTAACACAATATTATTTTCAAAGGATTTACGTGAATGCAAGTGTAATTCAAGGTTAAGTCCTTTTTTTATTTCTTATTCTCCTAATTATTCAAATTACATTCAGCTAAAACCAATATATAAATATATATATAATATACAAATAACATGAGATATGATTGTTTGCAAATAGTTTAGCTCGTTTTCACTTAAAACCATTCAACTTTAAATATGAGCCAATTATGAGTTAAATTTTATAAAAACAACCCCAAAACTACCCAAAAGTGTAGGAATAATTATATAAAAAATATGTATATTTTAGACCACATCAGTAACTGTTACCATAAAAGACATGTTTCGCCAAAACAGGACCCTCGTCTTCTTAAACAACGGGAAATGAAACAGAAAAAGAAACAAAGAAAAGAAGTCGAAAAGGCTTTGAAAACAGGGGTTATCCAAACACAGTCTGTTAAGTTAGAAGTTAAAAATGAAAAAACAAAAACAGATTTGGAAACCAAAACCAGTAACCGTTTCAGGGGGAGCTACATCAATTCTGAATCATCAGGAAATGGATGTCACAATTCTCGATGATGACGGAGGACCCAAGTCTGTGAAGGCTTGGGTCCCCCTCTCCAACTAATCTCTGAATGAGTGTGCAGGATGTTCCAGGAGGAACTATTGATAGTCCTAGGATTGTTGATAGTGGAGCGTCCATGCACAAGATCGGCGACATAAGGCTCCGAAACATAGTTACATCTAGGAGAATATTGTTGCCTTTGATGGAAAGGGAAAAAGAAAAGAAGAGAAAAAGTCTGATGAAGGAATGATGGTGAAAGAATGTGGTTAGATGAAATTGAAAAATTCGACAAGATGAAAAATGTGCCAAAATTTGGTTGTTATGGTTTTTGATCAGGTCAAGAGGAAAGATTTCAATGATAAGTACGCGCCTGCAGCACGTCTGAAGCTTTTCAAAGATTCATTGATTTTTCTTCCACAAGAAGTTCAAAGTCTGCTAAATGAACGTGCAGTGTACATTTCTTCAAGGTGTGATTGAAGAAAATGTGTTTGTTGATCAAACCAACCGGGTGTGCGGATGCCTTGGCATGGATTGAACAACCGCACACTACTTCTAAAGGAGAAAGACGAAGACCTTTGTTGGTGCAAAAGCATGTGGAAGACATCATGTATGGGCCGTCCCATGATGATGTGTACAAGTTTTCCCACATGCTCCATTTGCCACTTTCCAGCCGGACCCAGAGGCTTATCATCTTGTTGCTGTGAATAGAATTCTCGATTCATTGAAGTAGCTGGAAAATCGCCTTGAAATCCACACCGGATGGATATCAAGTTTGGGAGAGCACTCAGACTCATGACAACGCACGAAGAAGTTGCAGGATTACAGTTTTGAATTTCTAATCTCTCCTATCCTTGTCGATATTTAAGCTGCTTTATGATTTACTAACATCTTGTACAGCACTCCTTGACCAAACACGTTGATTTAGAATATCACCTCACACGTGATCATTTCATATGAAACTCGTTGTTGTTGTTTTGGTCCACATCGATTACCAACGTGCCAACTCATCTTTCCAAAATTCGATAAATCATTAAATCATTTTTTATTTAAATTAATTTTGGTAAATAACATTAAGGTAAAACATGAGTTAATCCATATCGGGAAATCGTTTTTGTGAATATTTTTCTTGAGAAAATCCAAAAAGATGTTTTTAAAAGTTTAAATTTACTTTTTGAATTTTAGGGGGAGTAAATCCAAATTAGAAAAACACAAAAACAATAGAAAAACAAAAATGAGTTTCCTGGTGAGCAAAAGAGAAAATGATTGTACATCAGTGGTCTGTCGAAACCTCTTTAAACCTAAAATGAAAAACGATGAGCAGCTCTATATAAGATGTATCGGTAGGCTCATAATCATTTTAAAGTGTGCAGGGTGATATAAACCTAAATCGACTGAAGACTGTGTGGGAACTGCTCATTGGCATATGGTCTTGGTACCGAAAGTTCGTTTGATAGATTGCCGAGGTTCTGAGAATGTGGTCTTTATGCTGTTTATCATCTGGGTATCATGGTTGTTTCTTTTACCGAAACCACGGGTATGCAAGTTTAGAACTTCCATGATACCATACATACGTGTATATATCTTTCAAACATGTATATAATACATGATGCATACGACCTCAATAAGTGATAAACAATCACATGTCCCAATCAATAAGTGATAATATATCACAGCTTTTATGCTGGAGTCAGGTTCGTCTCTGTGTCGGTACGATGGTACTAACCTGTTCACGGACTTGCTCTTGTGCCCTGCATGCATCGAATATCAAGTTCCTCATCAATAAGTGATTTTATCACATAGGTCTTGTATTCATCCAAAAATAAGTGAGTATCTCACATCATATACGTTGAAAACAGATGATAAATGGTATACTCACCAGTAAGATGAACACCGGTCGGTAAGTATAAATCATACCTTAACGTATCCCCTAACCACGAGTACATCTGATAAGTTGAGTTTATGTGGACAACAATATTGATAATCGTTATAGGATGCTTATCTAAATGTTAATTAATTGAACAACAAGAGCGTTTTGGCATGACCGTACACTCATATGATTCTCTTACCCTCGAAACTCGCAAAGTGAATGTCTGTAAATATTTATTTAATGCTTTCAATTTCTGCATCTCTGTATATATTTATTTACTGCTTTCCGTCTTTACATTTGAAATATTCAAAATTGCCAAAAAGATTTTAGGTGTGTTTTAATATAAACTTTATAAAAACCAAAAAGATTTTATTTCTATTTTATTTTTGATTGTACGATGCTGGATCTCGAGTCTTTACCACCTGAAACCTGATCGAAACCCAAAACAATTGCATCTTCATAAACGGTCGAAATTTAGCAAGTCTTGAAAGTTAAAATCTAAATTGATCAAATTTTTACAACTTTCAAAATGTTGTCGGTAGGTAGTTGATTGATAGTTGGTCACATATGTGTCGTTTGTTTATGTTGACTGTATTCCAAGCGGCTGTTCTCATTACGCGTTTAGCTCTGTTGTATGTGCAGATGTGACATTCGAACCAGCTAAAGGCAAAGAGAACATGTTAGATGACAAGCTGTGGAATGAAGACACGACATTGATGCAATCAGAGGGTCAAGATGATCGAGTTGCAGCTGACCACTCATCAACAACAACAAGGATCTGAAGTACCGAATAAAAAAGATTCACCAGCAATATCTAAGGGGGAGTTTGTTGATGCACCTCATGTTTGCTGCAACTGAAGACATCTGGAGATCCGACAACATGTGAAGATCGAACCACTTGGATTCCACACTTGTGGGTGTGGGTTTGCGCATCAAGCGTTGCTATTTCAACGCGTCGCTTGTTTTTGGTGCTACCGAGACAGGCCTCTAAGGGATGAAGACCGAAGACCAAGCAACAGACAAGGGGGAGTTTGTGGGTGCAGTTTTGTGTCTGTCGCTTGTTCTTATTACGTGGTAATTTGTACGGTCTTTATTTACAGTCTCTATAGTTTTGGCCGAGTCGGCCAAGTCAGATATCCTCCTATCTTGACTTAGCACGACGTTTATTTTGTCAGCGTTGTATAACAGTTTGTTGTGTGCAACTGTTAGTTTTGTTTGTGTTTGGCTCTTATTGTTCGGTTGCTGCAAGTATCTGTCTGCATATGGGTTCCCCACGAAGAATCCCTATTCTTCGTGGGATTGCTTGTCACGAACCATGCCTTCAATGATTGTTCATCATGAAGTATCATTGTTCACCATGAAGAATCATTGTTCACCATGAAGAATCATTGTTCACCATGAAGAATCAATGTTCACCACGAAGACTTGATGGTTCGTGGTCTTCTGAAGGTTCGTTGATATTGTCCACGAAGACTCCTAAGTCTACGTGGGACTGTTGATTGTTTGTGGCCCAGTAACCATTCTTCGTAGGGTTACTGGGTGTTGGGCCTATAAATACAGACACTTGTTTATCATTTAGACAGACAGAGAGCACACACCAGAGAGTTGAGAGTTTATTGTGTAATCTTGTACTGATACTTGTGTAATCTTGTACTGATACTTTTCTGGTTGATATATATTGAAGCTTTTAAAATTTGAATCTTTGTGTATTGTGTGTTCTTGATCTCGGTTTGCATACCCGTTTGGTTTTCGCTCAACCGGGTTTGTTGTATAACAAGGATAAGGTTACTAGATCCTCCGCTACTGGACCTACACAGGCGGTGTCCTTTAATAGGTATTTTGTTGCAAGTTTAGTCCTTTACACCCAACCCAGTTAAAAACCCTGTTAATTGTTGACAGGCGGTGTCCTTTACTAGGTATTTTGTTGCAAGTTTAGTCCTTTACTAGGTATTTTGTTGCAAGTTTAGTCCTTTACACCCAACAATTAACAGGGTTTTTTAACTGGGTTGGGTGTAAAGGACTAAACTTGCAACAAAATACCTATTAAAGGACACCGCCTGTCAACATTCGTTAAAAAGGACACCGCAAAAGTGGTATAAAGATAAAGGACAAAACTTGTAATTTTTCCTATTTTTTTTTTTTTTTGCGAAAACAGCCGATTACAAAAAAAAAAAAAAAAAAAGATAATAAATAACAGGTAAACGGACAATAAGTTGCGTCAAAATCTTTTTGTTAATAATTTTTCAAATACTAGTTTTTGAGACCCTGCGCGTTGCCGCAGGATCGTTAAAACGAAAATAAAAACATGCGTTAAAACGTTTAACCATGCATGTATGTTATGGACAATTATGTAAACACAATGATTAACATTGGTTTGTTATGGTACGGACAATCACTACAACAAACGAAAGAGTAAACCCAAATGCGTAAAATGATAAATATCCATCGAGAACCATATGACTGAATATCGTCACTTATACAAATTATAAGGGATGTTTAAATAACTTAGATATTTTTAATATAAACGATTTTGAAATAACATATAGATTGATAGTAATTAGTTTATATTTAGAAAATAGATGATAATTATTTTAAGTAAGTAATAATAAAATTCATACATACAATTAAATATATTAATGCACGGTAAGAATATTAAAGATGGTTAGTGGATATTTAAATAAGAAAATATAATTTTATAAATAAATATTGTAAATTATTCTGATCTATACATGATGGTTTATTTAATTGATGGAAAACGATGTGCTTAAAAAACTAAAACTATGCCTCTACACCCCTCTTTTAACTTAAAAGATTGAAGGTTAACAAAACCACCACCACCTCAACCACAACTGTCACCCTCTTTTTTCTCTTTGAAAACCCAAAAGTACCGCCTCAAACAACGACCACTCACTACCGCGGCACGTAAAAAATAAGGTGAGGAAAGGTTAAAATTGTAAACTTTTCTAGGAGGTTTAAAGAAATGAACGGATAGGATGGAAGCACTATATATTATTTAATTTATTAACCTTCTTTTATATATTTTTTAAACGTCATAATTTTTTAACAACCTATTTTATATACTTTTCGGTTTAGATTTTCATTTTCTTTTGATTTCTTTTATGTGCCTATCTATGAGTGTGTACACTTCTAGAGTATTTGTTTTTCTCGAGGTGGACTTTGAAATATTTTCTTAACTATTCTAAAGTGTTCATAACAACCTATAAGCCCTTTTTTTTGGTTGATTCGTGCATACAAACCTTTGAAAAACAATTAGTCAATTACATAGACAAACCACCACCACAACATCGTCAGTGATGGAGAGATAACACTGTTATCCGCCACCTAACACAACCACCACCCTCCTCCTCCACTACCACTCTATCAGCTGACTGCCAACACTGTCAGCACCAAATCGCACTGCCACCACCACCACAACAGTACATCACCTTCTAGCGGTCGGTGAGCGGTGAAGCACGGAGGTGACCTCCGGCCGACGAACTTCGACGTTTCATAACCGGCCCAACTTGCCTCTTCTATGAACCCACGTTTCGTAACCACCGCTATTGTGGTCTCGTGAAGCACCGGTGGTGCACACTGGTTTGGAGAAAAAACAAAAGTTTGTTCTTGATTGTGGTGAGATGGCAGTGTTGACTGTTGAGGAGGGAAGAGGGAAAGAAGGGGAGAAGAATGTAGGTAGTGGAGCAGAAGAAAGAGAGAGAGAGATAGATCTGGACCAATAATAAGAAACAAAATTGAATAGTAATTTTGTGTCTATAACAACTTTTGATAAATAATAGAGGGTAAATTTTGTTTGTAGCATCAACAAATATTAGTCAATATCACTTGATGCCCCACATTTTGCATGATTTTTCTAATATTTTGTTTACAGCATCAACAAGTATTAGTCAGTTTTAGTTGATGCCCCACAATGTGGATGATTTTTATAGCTTTTTTAGTCTGACTTGGCTTTCCAACATTATTGCATCCATCTTCACGTTTGTTGTTCTGAAAATGATATAAACACCTTAATACCATCCTAAATATTAAATGACATTTATTGATCTTTTTGTATTTTGATAGCTTGAAGATAATATGAAATTTCCACTATGACTTTTCTTGAAGGAACCAATGTTGAAGTTAATATGAAATTTCCTTTTCTTGATAAGAAAATGAGAACACGCGAATAGATTGAGAAAATAGGAACGAACGTGGAACGTTGAATTTTTCTGTTGACCATACCTCCATTCCATCCGCATATTTTTTCTAAGGTAAACTAGTGGGAACTAGGCAACAAATACGATGGGGATGCCAATAGCAACAATGCGATTGGGACAATGGAGGCCAATAAGGTTTTAATCCTTATCCTTTGCACCCAGAAAATTGCCAAGATAGACCAATCATTCAACCAAAATAAGGGCATGTCTGCCTAAGTCTTTTGAAACAATTTATTGACTTATTGGTTTTTTCAAAAAGCCAATAAGTCAAAATAATGTTTGAGTAATTGAAAAAGACTTTTTGAAACAACTTTTTTATAGAAGGAAAAGTTAATTTTAAAAAGCTAGTATTTTGTGACTTTTTGGAACTTCTTATATCTTTTCAAAACACAATTACAGAATTACCCCCTGCCCTAAACTAATCCACCCATAAGCTAACCCAAACACTTTAAAAAAAACAACTAATTAACTTATTGGTTTTTCACACCCCATAAGCTAATCCAAACACTTTTTTAAAAACTATTTTTTAAAAACTCTTTTTTAAAAAGCCATAAGTCAATAAGTGCTTTTGATAAAAAGCCTTTTTGAATTAAATAAGCTTAGCCAATCGACTGTCAAATCTCATAAGATGTTGACACAAGAATAAAATTACTATTCATAAGAAAAAAAAAGTGGCGTTTTAATGAAAATTTGGCAACACGTGGAAAAACTTAGCCTCAAATAATGACATACGGCGAGTATCGGTACCATATCAAATCGATACCGACCAAAATACATCAGTACCAATACTCAAGTTAGGGGCTTTTATTATTCGGTTATAACGAGTACCGATGCCGGTTAATTCGATATTCGCTTTGAGTACCAAATTTTGTATACTAGAATTAGATTTTACTATGTATGTTGGTATATAAAATAAACCAAAACTTTCCTTTTAAAATTGAGGAACCATCACAACATTAATGTTAGAAAAAAAATGAAAGAAATAAATTCGTTAAACATCAGAATTTAAAAAAAATTGTGGTAAGTTTATAAAGAGTTTAAACTTTACTATTCCTTGAAAAAAAAATACATATCAAAATAAAAACCTTCAATGAAATTTGCACTCAAACTAAAGTTTTAAATTTAGCAATATAGCAATTTCCTCATGAGTGGCTTTTTATTTTAAATTATCAATAATTCAATTGTTTAAATGGTAAGTCTTAACCAATGTATTTATTGGTAATTAGCAAAAACTATCTGTGATATATTCACCTTTTTAAATTGTGTAAATTTAGAAATTATTATATTTTATTTTAATTTCAAACAAAGAAATTCACATTTTCCTGATTATGGATGGTTTTAAGCATTTTTTTATGTCATAATTTTCAGCCAGTGTAATACGCACGCCTATAACCTAGTATAGTATAGATATATATATATATATATATATATATATATATATATATATATATATATGTGTGTGTGTGTGTGTGTGTATGTGTTGGTTTCTTAAACTTTTTTTTGTTTTATTTATTAGAATATTTATAAATAAATGGATAAAAACACCAAACTACCTTTGTGTGACCTTATTTAACGATAAGAATTAAGTGTGTTAGGGCCAAGCGACGTAACGTGGAAAATCTGCAAACGTAACTACTATTCCGGTTAATCTTAAAGGCAACCACTATTTTTTTTTGAACGACAAATTTGGATAACTAACTCACTACTAGAGTATTATCATGTCTCCAAAGAAAAACCTTCTTGTGGAAATCGAATCCAGAACCTCATGGTTAGATTCTTAAGTTTTATCCCACCCTAAAAATATCACTACCGTATAATGTCATTGACTGGAACCTCATGCTTATATACGTACACACATACACGCTAGTAGACGAATCAGAGCAAGAAGACCATAAACGGCTGGCGCGTCGTTAAAGGGCTGCAAAATCGCTGTCGTTTGCAGCCTAAACGGGCCTTTAAACAGCTGCAAACGCGGCGTTAAAGGGCTGTGAAATCGCTGCCGTTTGCGGCTGCTTTTGCATTCATTTAAAGGCCCGTTTACGGTGATTTTGCAGCCACCATTAAATCTAATTTATATATAATATTTTAACTTTTTTATTTAATTCGTAGGAAAATTTTAACTTTGATGAAGTGGAACGTGATTTAGAGGCGAAAAACTTGACAGGTGGTATTAGGAGTGTACTTATGAAGCGGTACTCTGACCGCAAGCACGAAGCTAAAAAAATATTTATGAGAGAGGGAGGTTACAACGATATTGAGAGGGCAAGGGCATACCATCCCGTGGATATGCCCTATGATAACTAGTTGAGAATCATCGAAGGTTTCCGGGACCAAAAATATATTAAAAAAAGCGAGGCCAACAAACAAGTACGCGGGAAACAACAATTCCCATTCCGCGGGGGGACATCGTCATACGGTAGCACCGCCTATAAAAATGTAATGTTTTATGTATGTGTGCGTGTGTGTAAGCTTTTGTTTATTTAATGTCTAATCTATGTTTAATGTTAAACATGATATAGATTGGGTACCTGCGTACGCTAAAACCCACACGGATAATCAGGGGAATTGGGTTGATCCAGTTGCTGAACAAAATTACGTAAGTATTTCTTTTAAGTATAATTTTCTATAACAAATATATATATATATATATATATATATAGGGGACCGCTAAAATGAAAACCACCTCTAGTTGTAAGAACCGTGAGAACTACACCGTACGGGGCGATGTGGACCAAATTTTTTTTTCATAAACGTAGATAAGTGTATTATAAACACATTTGTAAAAAAAAATTCAAAAAAAAAAATGTCGTGTGTGTAGTTTTGAGCACCACAAGTTTGCGTTTACGGGTACCGTAAATTTTGTTTAAAATTTACGGTACCCGTAAACACAAACAAAACTACACACCCGCAAACGCAAACTTGTGGTGCTCAAAACTACACGCACGACATTTTTTTTTTTTGAATTTTTTTTACAAATGTGTTTATAATACACGCATCTACATTTATGAAAAAAAAAATTTGGTCCACCTCGCCCCGTACGGTGTAGTTCTCACGGTTCTTACAACTGGAGGTGGTTTTCATTTTAGCGGCCCCTATATATATATATATATATATAGGGAGAAGATCATGCGAGAACCACCTCTTATTGCGAGAACGCGAGAACCAATGTGAACACAACCAAAAATGCCTAAAAATAGCTAAAAATCACACAGATTTTTTTTTTAATATTTTTTATATAAAAATCGCTACTTTTCGAAGCAAAAAAAAATATTTTGGCCACTAAAAGTAGCGATTTGAGCATAAAAAATATTAAAAAAAATGTTAGATTTTTTTTAGATTTTTTTAGGTTTTTTGGGGGTTTAGTTTTTAGCATTTTAGCTTGAGGGGGGGGGGGGTTAGGTTTTTGGGGGGTGGGGGAGGGGGGTTTAGGTTTTTTTTTGGGGGGGGGGGGGTGGGGGTTAGGTTTTTTTAGCTATTTTAGGTTGTGTTCACATTGGTTCTCGCGGTTCTCGCAATAAGGGTGGTTCTCGCATGAACTCCTCCCTATATATATATATAATCATCTTTGTAAAATACAGCGGAATTTACAGCAGGCCACAAACGAATGGAGCGGTGATGGTCCTCCAATTGGCCCGTATCAGGAAGCGTTGGGAGAGCGGCGAGGATGGTACCGAGGGATGGGGCATAAACCTTCTTCCAACACGTCCTCGAACACGTCCTCGAACTTGTCGTCTTTGCAACCTCGGACTCAAGAACCCTTTTCTGAGGTAAACTACGCAATTTATAAAATGACAAACGAATGCATGTTTCCTTGTTAAATATATGTTGGTAGCATTAATTAATATGCTAATATACGTTTTGATATCTATTATTGTAGGAATTTGTTAACAGCTTGTTCCAAACCCCGGTCTTTTTGAACCAACTTAACAACTATCTTGGTTCAAAAGGAAAAGGAAAGGCAAACGACTACGATTCTGATGACTTATTCGATAGAGAAGATGAGGATCATTCCGACGAGTGACTTGTTATTTTTTTATGTAAGATGATAATGTAGGATTTAAACGTTGTAGGATGATAATGTAGGACTTAAACGTAGTTTGTAATTATATTACTTTTAGTATATGTTTATGGCGTATGTTTGCGTTGTTTGAATTTGGCAGGTTGTGTTTTTCTGCCGGAAAATGGCTAGGTGCACAGCTGTATTCAGCTGCTGTCTAATTTTTTTTGACTTGCTATTGCCTATCACCTTTACCGACCATAGTTAACACCGACGACCCTTTAGCGGCCACACGTCGTCGCTAAAAGTCAAAGGTCAATAGCGGTGACATTTACCTTTACCGGCGACAACCAGGTCAATAGCGACCCATCAAAAATGATGACCCTTTAGCGGCGACATGTCGCCGGTAAAAGGTAATAGCGGCGACAAAGTTGGGCAATAGCGGCGACAGCTATCGCTGCTAAAGGTGCCAGTTTCTTGTAGTGTTCCCCATACACTTTTTTTTTTGTATTTTTCTATGTTTTTTTCAATCTTAGTGTATTGACTATCATATAAAAACATTATTGTTAGAATAAGATTGAATCACTGATAATCGACTAGTCGGTGATAAAAGGAGCTCGTGATACCGAACATGTATCCGACACCTACCAGCCGTCGATATTTTTATGGGGTTGTAATAATGGAGTGGTGTGTTTTTGGACTTTGGTGAACTGTTTTGCTTGTATGTATATTTTGGTTCTCCAGCTTAGCTAGCTTCTTGCTACCCCGATCCAGGTGGAATGAATGCAGCATCATCCGTGATCCTGCTTGAACCAAAAGACAATGAAACTGGTGTCGGATTCAAATTGGTTCTTCTCTTAATAGCAGCCATGAAATCTTAGAAAATTCTTCAAATCATCGAATTTTCTGTTGGGGAATTTCAGATTGCCGGATGATCAGAGAGGCATGATGTCACTCTCAGATCAAATTATTTCGGTGGTCCACCCGAATAATTCAATCGGATACAACTCTGATTTTGAGAAATGAACGAGTGTATGTGTTTTCGTGAATTGTCTGAACCAGAGAATTGTGACCAGAAAAACTGTCTACGAAAAATGGGATTTTTTGGGGTGTAACTGCCTAATGGCAGTTATCTCTATTTTCAGACAAAATTGACAAAAAATTGCCATTTTTTATTATTTCGAAAATGTGACAAATTCCAGAAAATACAAATTTTCTGATGCAGTTTCATTAATGCAATTTAATGAAAATAAAATTTTTCCAAGCTGATGGGTTAGCATATCCGAATCAAAGTTTTGTCAATTAGAAAGAAAGCTTTCCGGGTTCTTGGGTTGGGGATTGTGACTTGCGAGTCACTACTCGTGCATGATCCAATCGGTTCGTGACCCATGTGGGGGGTTTCCTTTGCAAAATACGAGTGTTTTCTTCATTACCCTAACTCAATTGTTTTCAAAACTAACAATTTGCTTATGTAATCGGTTGCTTTCCGATACCCTGATAAAGAAGCCCGATTCGTTCGGTTCTCATTCTGGTATCTGATTTCTTTTGTGCTAAAAGAAAATCGCAGTCACCGAACACATAGAACCAAAAGCTTACTATAATGAATCAATTAAAGCTTTGTTTGTATGAAAAAATGCTGAATATTTGATCTAGCATACCTTTTGACGTCCGGAGATTCCATTTTTTTTTCTCAAAAGTTAAAGTTCATATGATAGTCATATGTATAGTTATAGTTTAATAAGTTACATGTGAAAAGTTGGTGATAAAGAGTGCTCCAGATACCCGAAAAATATCCAGGCCCTACCTACCACCCATTGATATTTTCTTAGGTAACTTTTTTCTCTAAATAATCAAAACCCAAAAATATCCGGAACCGAAACGGTTATTGCAATAACCAATTCCAGCCATTAAAACGAGAAACCAGAACAAGTTCAATAACCGAAACCAGTTATTAAAAATAACCGATTTGTGTACCTCTACCTATATATATGTTTTATAAACCTTGACTATCAATTTTTTTCCTAAAAGTTCTTTGGATATATAGCCTCAAATCGAGCCCAAGAAACAATCCAATAACGTGGAGTTACAGCCCACTTAGAATACATTCAAGGCCCAAGAATCGTTTAGCATCATCCTTTCTTCCTTTTCACAACTTTTAGTTAATTCGGTACATACTTCTTTCATTTAATATGCGAAAAGCAGCTAGTTCATGACATTCGATTTTTCATATTTTTTCATATACCGCATTTTCTTTTCTCCCTTTTTTAACAAAGTCTTGTAGTTTCATGCACACCAGATGTATGATGAAATGCCTCAATGAACAATCTCACTTATTATGCTCCTATTCAACTTTAGTTTGTCTTCAACCCTTATTTTTAATAGGTGGTATATGTAGCTGTTGTGATTATATTTTCGTGTTTTGTTATGTCTAATCGATTCATTTTCAAATTCATTTTTATGTTAACGTTGTATGCTTAGTGAATTAAGAACCGAAAAGGTTGATGACATTGCACCATCATCAAATTCATTGGAGGCTTCTCGTGTGAAGGCAATACGGTTTTCAGGGAACGCCGTAACCAAGTTTGACCAACCCAGCGCGGGCCCGGTTAAGACAACATAGTCTGGGAAGATCTTGGCTAGGGCCGTCGTTTAGGCGGTGTGACACTGGGTCACTCAAAAAGAAAGTCGCCGTTCAAAAAAAAATCAAATTCATTGGAAATTAATTAAATTAACATGTAGGATGTATTAGGCATTACGCAGAAAGATAGACATTTTAGATTGGATATGTGAAGGAATATTACTGACCCTCCATTTTGTTTGAAACGAATCATGAGTTTTTATACTTTTATGATATGGGGGCAGCTGCACCGTTAATGGTTAAGTTAATTTAACACAAATATAATTTTTGTGTGCATCTGGTGACATTTGTCTATTGATATTGATATAATTTGGTTTCAACACAGGAAAGAGGAAGAAAAATGTTAGTAGGGTGGTTGGTTATCTAATCTCCTTATGTTTTACGCTTAAAGCTATATGTAAAAGTGCTTAGTGTATGTTTTTTTAAGAGTTAATTACTGTTTTCGTCCCTGAGGTTTGTCAAAAATAACGGTTTCAGTCCATTAGTTTAAAAATTGCGATTTCAGTCCATTAGTTTCATTTTTCGTAACCATTTCAGTCCACTAACTTAACTCCATCCATTTATTTTGTTAACTTTTGGTGAAATTACCAAATTACCCCTGCTAACTTAACAAATTGTAATAAAAAAATTCTAAAAAATCTAAAAATAAAAAAAATTCCAAAAAATCTAAAAATAAAAAATTTTTTAAAAAATCATAAAAATTCTAAAAAATTCTAAAAAATCCAAAATGTTTCATTAAATGTTTCGACGCGAACCGTTTCGACGCGAACCGTTTCGACCCGTACCGTTTCGAGCCGAACCGTTTCGACGCGAACCGTTTCGGCCCGTACCGTTTCGACGCGAACTGTTTCGACCCGTACCGTTTCGACGCGAACCGTTTCGACGCGAAACGTTTCGACCCGAACCGTTTCGAGCCGAACCGTTTCGAGCTGTACCGTTTCGACGCGAACCGTTTCGACCCGTACCGTTTCGACGCGAACCGTTTCGACGCGAACCGTTTCGACCCGTACCGTTTCGAGCCGAACCGTTTCGACGCGAACCGTTTCGAGCCGAACCGTTTCGACCCGTACCGTTTACCGTTTCATTAAATGTTTCGAACCCGAACCGTTTCGAGCTGAACCGTTTCGACACGGTTCGAAACGGTACGCGTCGAAACGGTACGGGTCGAAACGGTACGGGTCGAAACGGTTCGCGTCGAAACGGTACGGGTCGAAACGGTTCGCGTCGAAACGGTTCGGCTCGAAACGGTACGGGTTGAAACGGTTCGCGTCGAAACGGTACGAGGCGAAACGGTTCGCGTCGAAACGGTTCCGCTCGAAACGGTACGGGTCGAAACGGTTCGCGTCGAAACGGTACGGGTCGAAACGGTTCGCGTCGAAACGGTTCGGCTCGAAACGGTACGGGTCGAAACGCTTCGCGTCGAAACGGTTCGGGTTCGAAACATTTAATGAAACATTTTAGATTTTTTAGAATTTTTTTGGATTTTTTAGAATTTTTATGATTTTTTAAAATTTTTTTGATTTTTAGATTTTTTGGAATTTTTTGGAATTTTTTTTATTTTTAGATTTTTTAGAATTTTTTTATTACAATTTGTTAAGTTAGCAGGGGTAATTTGGTAATTTCACCCAAAGTTAACAAAATAAATGGATGGAGTTAAGTTAGTGGACTGAAATGGTTACGAAAATGAAACTAATGGACTGAAATCGCAATTTTTAAACTAATGGACTGAAACCGTTATTTTTGACAAACCTCAGGGACGAAAACAGTAATTAACTCTTTTTTTAAAATAAATACCTCACACGCCTTCTATACCTACACTTAAATCTACACGAATGTGTACAATGAAGTATGACACTCAACCACTTACAGAGAAAAACCTTTACTACATACATTATTACAGCCATGCTACAAGTCGTTTGGTAAAATTTCACTTGATATAATCCTATCTTGGTGTGTTAAAGTTGATACTTGTGTATATCACTAACATGAAATAAATTGTAAGTTACGTTTGCGTAGTTCATCCCAAAATTTAGATAGGAGTAAATTACAACTTTTGTCCATAAACTATATAGGGTCAGGATTTAGAGAAAACGATAGAAAACGGTGAGAACACTTATGGATCGTCCGATCAAAACAATCTATGGACTAGATTGGCGCGGTGGCGTTTTCGTAAATAACATCGATTTTATTACGTGGACGCGCTTCATTAAGGGTAAAAAAGGTAAAACATCATTTCTCACATAAAAGGCCATTGAAAAATAAAACGCCAAATAAATACAAAACGCCAATTTTATCACTGCGTACTTTTTTCTGTGTTTTTATTTAAGCTCTCTGGCTACAAAAACGCCACAAAATATGAAACGCCATAATATATAACACCAAACCTTAAATCCAGATAAATGTTAATTACATTTTTTGTTATAAAAATAATATCCCGCCTAAACTACGCGCCAAAAAAAATTCTATAAATAGAAACGTCTCACCACCTTCCGTTTCTCACACCAAAAAATACACAAAAAAACACAGTGGTTCCTAAAAAAATACAACTCAATGTAAAACGCAAAAAAATACAACAATGGCAAACATCTTTTCTTTGATACTCAGTAATGTTCTGCATGAAGTTTCGCTGAATGATTTGTTACGTGAGTGTAGTAAGATTTTGCTGCATGAGATGGACAAAATTAAAAAAAGAGGGACTGATGACACCCATATGTGATTCTGTCATCTTTGTTCTTGAAGAAGGTTTGGATGATAAGAAGAGACCTATACCAGTGTAAATGCTAATTTAGCCTTGATGATTATAATGAAGACGATGGGCAGATAGCATCCACCCACAAAGGGTTGATCTATATCTCGAACATCTACAAAGACACTTCAACACATGAACAAAGAAAATAAACAAAGCCAAACCCAAAACGTCATTTATTTGTCACCGTTCTTGTAGTTTCAAAAGAAAAAAGAGACTGATGACACTGAAGATTTAAATCATAAATTGCTTCTACTTTGTTTTTTTTTTTAATTTTCTTTATCTGTTGTTTGTTTTGTAATTTCAGTTAATAAACAACAAAAGTACATTACTACTATTATGAAATAAATAATAAAATGCCAAAGTGAGCAATTGCTTGTAAAACGCCATGATGCCATAAAAACGCCCTCAAAAAACTACCAAACTATAATAAAATTACTTTGAACAACTACTATTGTAAAAAAAAGCGTGAAACAATGTGCAAAGAATATAAAACAAAAAAGTCCAATCGTTATCTAAACGCCATTGGAAAACAAAACGCTATAATTACACCGTCAAGATTAGACGTATTACACCATAAAAATAGTTGATTCTGAAAACAAAATACGGTAACTACAAAAAACAGTAAAATGAAAAGATGGAAAACATAATTACTAACATTTATTATATTGAAAGCAAAATACTTGGGGAATTAAATTCATTTATCTTTTTCAAAACGCTATAATTACCTGTCATGCGCGGGAGAAAAAAGTCAATATAAAAGAAGACCATGAGAACACAAGCTCAAACACGCCAAAAACATTGACTAAAACGCCACATATTGTCCAAAACGCAAAAAACTTTAAAAATGGCTAAGGTTATTGCATGGAAGTTTGAAAGAAAAGAGAAACGATTCATCATAAAGTTCTCTAATAGGAGAAGGGTAAAGGTAAGGACAATCAAAGCCATGCTTGGAATGAATGAAGGGGTTCAGAGGGATATCCTGGCCCTTGGGGTTCCAATGGCCAACGATTGTGAAAGAACCCGAACTGTAATAAAAACACTGAAGAGAAAATTTCTGGCAGAAATGATGATGATATTGACGATACTCTTCTGCCAAAACATAGCAGTTGGGTGATGCATTAGGAAGAAAGAACGCTTGAATTGACTTATAAAAACGGGGTGCAATATTCATTTTCCAATGGAAGAAATGTTGAAGACAGGGATGCTATCTATCTTTGAACAACTATGTGATTTAGCACCTTCAAACGATCCAAAATCCAAGGATGCAGTGATATTCAAGAATAGACTGCAGCAAAGAAGAAAAGAGCTAATGGCGTTATACGCAAATCTAAAATTTGATGATGATGATTCTGAAGAAAGTGATGAACAAAGCGATGGGTACATCTCTGATGAAATCCCACCCACAGAAAAATAGTAGTTTATTTTGATTTCGTATTATTGTAATTTTATAAAATATTAATCTATGGTAATAATTTATTAACAAAAAGAGCCAAAACGCCAAAAAATGACATGGAAAAAGCCATAACGCCAAAAAAATTAACTATGTGACACAAAAAGAATTAATTCATCGAGAAGAAATCTGAGAAAAACCGTAAAACGCCAAGTATTAATGATTCTAGATAACGCCAAAATAACTTTGCACGCAAAAAATAAAACAGCATGTCAAACGCGAAAATAGGGAAAGGAGAAGAATACTAAAAAGACAAAAAAACCCCTCGGACCCTGATCATGTCCCGCGCCACGTTTTGGGCCAGGATGCGTTCTCACCGTTCTCACACTTTTTGCCGTTTTCTCCTGAACCCGTTTCAAACTATATATATCAACTTGCTGGTTATATTCTGTCTTTAATAATTACTAGTTTTTTCATGTCGCGTGTTGCGGCGAAACCGATCAAATGATAATGTAAAACAAACGTGATTTGAAAATAAAGCATGTTAGTCAGACCATTAGAACAGTTTAGTTTATCATCGAACCGTTTCATAATACCAAATAAATACTCTATTTTGAGTACAACTTCGTTTTTAACAAAACTTATAACGGAATGTCCAGAGAAAAAATCAAGCACAACTACGTATTTAAGTTTTTAGAAAAAAAAAAGTTATAAACATAAATTATTAAAGAAGTATCAAATTAAAATTAATTGATAAATTAATACATGTTCTAAAAAAAGAAAAAAGAATTATTAAAAAATGGTAAAAAAAATATATGGTTTTAAAAAAAGGAAAAATAAAAAATATGTTATTAAAAGTAAATATAATAATAAATTATTATAATATATTAAATAAAAAAATAATAGAAAACTATATATTATTATAAAAATAAAGTTACTATACATCATTCTTCGTCAACAATATAAACATAATATAATATAATATAAATATAATACTAAAGATCCTTTAATTGGGAATTTTGCATGTTTGGTGTCATTTTCACTTACTCACTTACTCTGGTGAGCTTTTTTTTAAACATAATGTGAAATGACTAAACTACCCTTAATAATAATTGAAAAAAAAAACTGACCACTTGAGTACCATTTGAAAGTATTCAGAAATTTCTCTTAGACTATCTCCTATCATTTCACGTGATTTCACTTCAAGTTATTGTCACGTCATAAGGTAAGTGTCGCCTCACTAACACATCACCACCCCACTTTCCTTCACTTAGTTTCATTAATACCTACTATTGTTTCACTCCTTTTTCAGGGACGGACCTACCTTGATGGGTGGGTGGGCAAGCGCACCCACTGAAAAAAGAATCTAGTGTATTTTTTAGGCGAAAAACTTGAACGTACTCCTTAAAAAGATGGTTGAACCCCTTCATCTACACCCCTAGAAAAAAATTCTTGGGTCCGGCACTCTCCTTTTCACTACCCACTACTCCATAAAATAACACTATTTTCAAATAACTTTAAAAAATTGATTGGTTGAGAATAACATGGCCCCACACCACTTCCCTCTTCACGTTGTGTTCCCTACCCTGCCTCCTCTTCACACGCCACCGCCCCCCCCCCCCCTGTCTGGTGTTCCTCGTCCTCTCATGACGCCCCTATTGAGACATGACGGGGCGTGAGATGGTAGTAGATGCCCTTACTGGAACGAGAACTTTCTAGAAAATTTAATATGCATGTGATCTATAATCACTCAATGAGTCAATGGAGTCAATGATAAGTTTATTGAGTTTAATTTTTTTTAACGGCATAATGATTTTATTAAAACATGGATCACACTAGCAAGCTACTAGTGAAAGGACACCAATAATTTATATCTAGAATTACACCATTTATACCACTTCAAATCATACAAATTACACTCTAAATTATAAAATTTCACTCTATTTGAGCTATTCAACACCACATATATCTTTTTCTGTTTATCTTTTATATTAATTTCTCATTATAATATATCAAAAAGTAATTAATGAAATAACAATATAAAACGTTGTCCAACTATCAATGAAAGTTAACAATACGTTGTGGTTTTGATTGAGATTACATTTTACTTGGTGAGTAAAAATTCCAGTCATCCATTTAAAAGTGAAACTATAAAAGTTAGGAATATTTTATGTTATGAATTATAGAATTGTAAAAAATAGCAAAGTTAAGATAATGAATCTTACTTTCTATATTTATTTTCATTTTATTGATTGTTAAAGCTCGTATCACAAATTTTTATCCGTTTTTTATCCCTAAATACCATCTAATCTTACACATACACATATTTGAATTTACATCACTTTTTGAGCAAACATACCACCAAGAAGTACTTAGTTATATCACATGAATATAAAAATATAAGGTAAGTATCATATAAGATAAAGTTGTTACCTACTATTGTGGTTCAAGTGGCGGAGCTAGCCCATTAATTAAGGGGTAGTCTGGATTTTTATTTTATATTCTGGGTCTTGGGCTAACTTTATTAATAATATTTTGGGCCTCCTTTCAATTATATTATTGTTAATTTCGGCTTATTTTATCATTCAGGCTTAATTTTTCTTCAAATTTTCGGGTTATAAAATGTTTGGGCTTATAAGAAAAATTGGATTTTACTAAAATCAAGTATCCTATTTTTTGGTTAGAGGTATTCTCGTATTTTTTAAGGTTATCCTTTGTATAAAACCAAAAAAAAAATAAATAAAAAGTAACACTACGAATATGGGGTTAAGCCGTAGCCCGTGCTACGGCTACTAATGCTATAGCTCCGCCCATAATCATTATTTTATATTTGAATTATATATTTTAAAAGTGGCTTTACGAAAATACAAAGAAATATCGATGAAACGAATGTGAAATGTTGAAACTTTCCTTTCCGTATCTATATTGTAGGTGGGTGTATGGGTGATAAGATAGTTGTCGGCAAATAATAAGTGTGATGGGACAACTCTTATTACATATGTATATTAAATTTCTTTTTTTTTTCTAAATAGTGAACACACCAAGTTTATGACATTTATCTCTAAAACCCACAAAATATATAGTTTGTGTGGCTTAAACTCACGTTACTTTACAGGGATAACTACTTAAAGCATTCACCTTTGATTCTCTATATATTTATGTGAGTGAGTCCTCTATATTATATAGACCGGTTGTAAGAGGAGAAGAAAGAAAATATCAGTAAATTTGAGAAAAAACACTGTTCATCATCTATAATTTTTTAATATTTTAAAAATGATTGTGAGTAGAAGAAAGAAAAGGTAATGATAAAAGTATAAATAATATTATTTAATTAAAAAGGGGAAAAAAAAATTGTAATCTTTAGTATAATTATAAAGAAAGAGATTGGAGGATTAATTGTGAGTGCTCTTAGTGTCACTACTCTAAGGTGTTGTTTGTTTTTTGAAGAAAAGCTCTTCTGGCCACTTATGTCTGCGTCGCGCAGACACGCGCAGACCTTTGGGTCCTGCAGCTTGTTTGTTTTCTTGAAAAGCTTCTCACCAAAAACCTATTCCCCACCTCTTCCCCAAGTAGACATGAACCCAAGTCTTAAAACCTCTTCTCTCCTCTTCTCTCTGCCATTCAAAACAGACCATCACCACCATATCTTCTCTGCATCACCTCCACCACCACATCTCTGCCACCACCTCCACCCCCACGTTCACCCATCTCCTCCACCGACAAAACCCCCTCACCCATCTCGGCTTTCGGTCATTTGGTTCTCCGGTGGTTCATTCCGTCGACAAAGCACACCCCACCTTCTCCCTTCAAATCAATAAACCGCCGGCCACCATCACCCCCATTTGGTGGCGTCGGCGACGGTACAGAGAGGCGGAGAGAGATGCAAGAGAGAGAGAGAGACCGATGAGGTAGATGTTCAGTTCCGCCCGAGACCCTAACGCACCACCTCCACCACCATCACCACTGCATAACCACCTCCACCAACACCACAACACCACCTCTGATGTTGAGTTGTTTTGTCAGATCTGATGGTTTAGATGGTACAGATCTGATGTTGAGTTGTTTTGTTTAGAGAGAGAAAGTTAAAGGGTAGGTGGTGGTGGTGGTGGAAGGATATCGGCAGTGGGGGTGGGACGGTGGTGGTGGACGGATCTCGGCAGTGGGGGTGGGACGGTGGTGGTGGACTGTGATTTTGGTGGGGATGAAGGCAGAGAGAGAGAGAGAGAGGAGTGTACTGTGTTGTGTGTGTTGTGAGAAGAGAAAGAGGTTTTTGTAGAAGTAAAAAACAAACACTCTTCTCCTTGCACACTGCAGAGGTTTGGTCCACCTCTTCTACTACAGATGTCTGCAGATGTGGTCCGCAGACTGCAGACGTTTTACCTATGAAAAAACAAACAGCACCTAAATGACCATTAATATAAAAATATTTAATTAGAGGATTAAACTATTAATTCTTTAAAGTTTTCTTAAATAGGTTTACTAAAAATATGATTATAGCTAATAACGGATAAAATTACTATTCTATTTTTAAATATCTCAACCATGTATGTAGTAGTCATTTCATCTATTAGTTTTGTAAATTAATTTAAAAGAGTTATTAAATGCTCAAAAGCTACACCTTTATAAGGCTATTTTTTATGGGTTGATGCTCTTTCACTCCATGTTACTACGACGTCATAAAGTAATTGTCACTTTATTGACACATCACAACCTCGTTCTCCTTCACTTTCTTCCACTGACATTTACTATGGTTTCACCCCTTTCACACCCTATTAAAATGTTAAAAAGTAAAAAAAGACGAAAGAACTTTATTAGTTGCCAAGCATGGGACCCACCACCACAACCATTGTCCACGCTGACTCAACCCACACCGCCCCTTGCCACGCCTTGTCTGGCAGTGTACCCCTGCCATGTGGCAAGGGACGTTAGTCAGTAGCTGACCGCCTAAGAAACACATCCATCCATGTTCCAATCGTTTTAGTTCCTTGCACATAGATAATTCACAGTTTAATTACAATAGACCTGATACAACACCAACCATAAGAAGATAATGCAAAAAAAATAACGTAAATAACAAAGTTAAATATAAAAAATTTAAAAAAAGAAAAGGTATAAGAGTAAACAAAGTTTAAGAAAAATAAGTAAGATAAAGGTAAAAAAAAGTTAAAAAAAGGAAATAAGTAAAAAAGAATAAGCAAAAAAGACAGGCAAATACATGTATTATTGGTTAAGTAAAAAAGAAAAGGTGAGTGAAGCTAGAAAAGTATCGGTTGAGAAATAATTTTTCTTAGCTTAGTTGATTACATTGATATTTTAAAGCAAGAAAACCTGAGTTTGATTCTTAAAGGTACCCAATATTTTGTAATGATATTTTTAATAACATGTATATTTGATGATATTATGTGAAATAAAACATTTTGTTTTCCATTTTAAATCTAAACCCGAAAACCGAACAATCTGAACACAAATAACCCATACTTGAACAACTCGAACTTTAAATGGGTCAGTTGTCGGGTCGCTTTTTCCTAGCCAAAAACTCAAATAACCCGATCCGAAAATCCCGAAACTCGAAAAAACCTGAAGAACACCCAAGCACAATCGAGCCCATTAGAACTAAAGAGGATGCATAAAAGAGGGTTGAAGTTGAGCCCATGGAAAAGAATATCATGCATTTGATTTCTCATATGGAGGTGGCTTTGGCCTGTGCGTGGGTTGACAACTCGGTAGACCTGGCTATGATTAGTTATTTATAATGTTTATTTATTTATTTTACTTGTCTAACAATGTTTATTTATTTATTTTTGTTGCATAATAATATTTATTTATTTTTTAATAGGAAATCATCAAAAAGAAATCGACTTTTGGAAACTTGTCCTTGAAGTATTACACAATCTAATGGGACGGGAACCATACCGGAATGCAGATTCCATTTCTGGTAAATTGAGAGAAATGTCGAAAAAATACATGGTGCTTATCGCCATCTACAACGAACTATCCAACAACAAATCTAGAGTTAACGGATCTAGTAATGTGGATTTGCTAATTGAGACGCACAAAATCTACATCGCGAATATCAAAAAGCTGATAACTCTTGAGGAACAAAAAACCGATGCTCTTGATCTTGCGGTTTTTGGGTTTAACACCGAAGATGTGTCTGATACCGTCAAACTTATAAGTGGAAAAAAATAAAAACAAGATTAGTCAACATTTCCGAGTAGTTTAATTTTTAGGTTTTTTAAATATCTTTCATTTTATTGCATTTTTTGGTTTTCAAAAGTTTATTGTACTTTTTTTAGGTTATTAGATTTTATTACACTTTTTTTTAACTAAATGCACTTTTTACTTTTTTTGTTTAATTTAATTAATACTAAAAATAAAATTTAAATTAATAAGTGATGATTAGAAACACATTAACGCGTGATGATGATGAAGAATGTGCGACGATGAACACTGTTGTGATGAGTGATGATGAAGATTACTTAATTTTGAGCTAGTGATGAACATTTCCACTAAAATCCATTATTAGTGGTGATGGAATAAAGCTCGATAACGTGGCGGAAATTGATTGGATGTTGTGAGTGATGAGTGATGGGCGTCACTACCCCCTTAAGCATGTGGTAACCTTTTTTTGAACTGTTTAAATAACCCTCAATCCATCTTCGCCGAGGTTCGATCCCTTGATCTCAAAGGGAACAACACCTTAACTCCAATTACTTTGTCAATTAAACCCAACTCCTCACCGATGTGGTAACCTTTTTATGTATCCATTAAAATATACCAAAAATATATTCACAAAATTAGAAAGATAAAATTAAATAAAAAATAACACTATGAATACGGGGTTGAGCCGTAGCCCGTGCTACAGCTACTAATGCTATAGTTCCGCCCATAATCATTATTTTATATTTAAAATATATAATTTAAAAGTAGCTTTACGAAAATACAAAGAAATACCGATGAAATGAGTGTGAAATGTTGAAACATTCCCTTGCCGGTATACATTGCCTTCACATTTACTTTTACAAGAAAATTGTAGGTGGGTGTATGGGTGATAAGATAGTTGTCGGCAAACAATAAGTGTGATGGGACAACACTTATTACGTATGTATATTAAATTTCTTTTTTTTTTCTAAACAGTGAACACACCAAGTTTATGACTTTTACCTCTAAAATCCACAAAATATCTAGTTTGTGGCTTAAACTCACGTTACTTTACAGAGATAACTACTTAGAGCATTCAAATTGGATCCTCTATCTTTATGTGAGTGGGTCCTCTATATTATATAGACTGGGTGTAAGTGGTTGTAAGAGAAGGAGAAATAAAATGTCAGTAAATTTGAGAAAACACTGTTTACCATCTATAATTTTTTAATATTCTTAAAAGTGGTTGTGAGTAGAGAAGAAAGAAAAAGTAATGATAAAAATATAAAAAATATTATTTAATTAAAAAGAAAAAAACAGTAATCTTTAGTATAATTATAAAGAAAGAGATTGGAGGATTAATTGTGAATGCTCTTAGTGTCACTACCCTAAATGACCATTAATATAAAAATATTTAATTAGGGGATTATACTATAAATTCTTTAAAGTTTTCTTAAATAGGTTTACTAAAAATATGATTATAGCTAATAACGGATAAAATTACTATTCTATTTTTAAATATCTCAACCATGTATGCACTAGTCATTTCATCTATTAGTTTTGTAAATTAAGTTAAAAGAGTTATTAAACGCTCAAAAGCTACACCTTTATAAGGCTATTTCTTATGGGTTGACGCTCTTTCACTTCACGTTACTACCACGTCATAAAGTAATTGTCACTTTATCGACACATCACAACCTCGTTCTCTTTCACTTTTTTCCACTGACATTTACTATGGCTTTACCCCTTTCATGCCCTTTTAAAATGTTAAAAAGTAAAAAAAGACGAAGGAACTTTATTAGTTGCCAAGCATGGGACCCATCACCACAACCATCGTCCACGCCGTGACTCCACCCACACCGCCCCTTGCCACACCTTGTCCGACAGTGTAGCCCTGCCATGTGGCAAGGGACGTCAATCAGTAGCTGACCGCCTAAGAAACACATTCATCCATGTTCCAAATGTTTCAGTTCCTTGCACATAGATAATTCACAGTTTAATTACAATAGACCTGATACACAGGGCCGACCCTTAGAATTCATGTACCCGGTTCGAGCTCGAAAAAACGTGCCCTTAGGCCTTAACGAAATTGAGCATTGGGCTCATTAAAGGTTTAAACCTAGTGGCAATGGGCTAATAACTAATCTAAACTATACAAATAGTTTTGTAAGTAGGCCAATTAGAGATGGGCATAATCAGTTATTTTAATACCCGGAACCGGGTACTACCCGGAACCGGGTATTGATAGTATTGAGTGGAACCGGGTACACTGAAGAACCGGGTCCGGGTTGAACCCGGGTAGAAGTCAAAAAAAGTGTAACCGGGATAACCGGTTACGGGTATTGTGGAACCGGGTTCGGGTATTATTTGAAACCGGGTAGGTCGGGTACTGTTTGGAACCGGTTCTGTTGGGTATTTGAAATTAAAAGGCTGCAAAAGCACTGTTTGGAACCGGTTCCAACGGATATAATACCGTTGGAAACCGATTTAATATTAAAAAATCAGTTTTTTTCCTATAAAACCCCCATTTTTTAACCTTCACTTCCACTACCACCCAAGTTCTTCCTTACCTTCATTTACTATTCCAAAAATTCATCAAACGAAGAGATAATGGCATTCAACGACGACGTTGTGATGGTTTTGGAAACCAAACGAAACCCGAGTATTTGGAAGCACTTCGATTTGTGTCTCATGACCGACAACCACGAGATGGCAAGGTGCAAGGGCTGCGAAAAGTTTATGAAAGCGGCTGCGAACTCCACGCTTAAGAAACACACCGAACGCCATTGCCCCGTTACCAAGGCGAAAAACGAAAAAGGGTGAAGGATCCGGGACCGGTTCCTCAAATGTTTAGGGCGTTTGATGTAACCGGTTTGTTTAGTTAAGTTCGGTGTGTAATGTTTAGTTTAGGTTGTTGTGTTATGTTTAGTTAAGTTATGTAATCGGTTCGTTTGAAATAAATAAACGGTGTTTTTAGTAACGGGTTATAAAAAAAACTCACGTTAATAAATCACATCAAGATCAAGTTCTTAAACAGTAACCGGGTACGTGTTAGGAACCGGGTACTACCCGTTTATTATGAGAAAATATGGAACCGGGTAAGAACCTCCAGGGTTTTTGAACCTGGACCCGGTTCTCCTATGTATCGGGTTGGAACTGGAACCGGTTCCGGGCCGGTTGTACGGGTTCGGGTTTGGAACCGGGTATTATGCCCATCTCTAGGGCCAATGTTGGTGTTTGTATGAGTATACCCTATTAATTTATTTATTTTTACATTTATAAATCGGATTTTTTTTTAAATAATGTGCCATTCGGAGTATCGGGCCCTGGCCGGTGGTCCTCCCCGCCCACCCTAAGGGCCGACCATGCTGATACAACCCCAACCATAAGAAGATAATGTAAAAAAAAAAATAACGAAAATAGCAAAGCTAAAAATAAAAAAATTAAAAAAAGGAAAGGTATAAATAGTAGAAAAGAAGAGTAAACAAAGTTTAAGAAAAATAAGTAAGATATTTGTAAAAAAAAAGTTTAAAAAAGGAAATAAGTACAAAAGAAGAAGCAAAAAAGATAGGCAAATACATGTATTATTGGTTAAGTAAAAAAGAAAAGGTGAGGGAAGCTAGAAAAGTATCCGTTGAAAAATACTTTTTCTTAGCTTAGTTGATTGCATTGATATTTTAAAGCAAGAAAACCTGAGTTTGATTCTTGAGGGTACCAAATATTTTGTGATGATGTTTTTTAACAACACATGTATATTTGATGATATTATGTGAAAAAAAAAAAACATTTTTTTCCATTTTAAATCTAAACCCGAAAACCGAACAACCCGAACGCGAATAACCCATACTTGAACAACTCGAACTTTAAATGGGTCAGTTGTTGGGTCGTTTTTTCCAAGCCAAAAACTCAAATAACCCGACCTAAAAAACCCGAAACTCAAAAAAAAAACCCGAAGAACACCTCTACACCCAAACATAATCGATCCATTAGAACTAAAGATGTCGCAACCCTCGGCCCCTAACTCTGGGAACGGGTGGCCACGAGCCAGTATCAGTGGTATCGGTGTTTATCAATTTGACAGCGAAAATTACATCAGGACCGTAGTTAGGAAATATTTTATCAGAGTAAAACACCACATTTTTATAATAATAAATACATGGGAAAAACCCAAGTTTTCATTACAATATATTTATAGAGATAAACCCTAATTTATTGATAGAAACATCTTCTTTATTTAGGTAACTTTTATAGCCACTTTTCCAAGCCTTCAGTGCTCTCCATCTGGCTTCTATTTGGCTTTCACATTTTGTTATCTGAAACGCGTTTAAAAACATTTTGTTAGTGGAAAATACTAGTGAGTGAATCCCAGTTTAATCAAAACAAGTTTTATCCTTTTTCAGCATTGAGGGCGATCTCGCAATTACATTTGTTTATTTTTCTACTTTAATTACCACCCACGGCACTGTTAATCCTGACTTGTGGTAATGTTACTACTCACAATGTAGTAACAAATTTTGTATACAAAACCCCAACATACCGACGCTAATTGTAGAATCACAAATACTCAATCACTGTTAATTGTAATTTAAAACAATTGAGGTTTTGTAAAACCGTTTATACAAAAAGGAGACTACTCACATTGCTACTTTAGGTATTTCCTTTGTGACTTCTTGGTTATAATCTATTAATTAAACAATACACACGCGTTAGTATAATAACCCAATTTACATTAGTTATACCCTACCCGAGACAGAACTCCAACAACTACGTCGGGCAGAGCCTTGACAGGAGTTACGGAGCACTAGATCAATCGGGCAGCGTATCTAATACGTAACCGGGGGTTATGATACTTACACCGAGGCAGAGCTTCGCTATTTTAGTGGGTATAACACCCGATATTATTATTTCTATTCAGAATTGAGAGAGAGAGTTTGGGATTTTGAGCGAATTCCATCTGAATGCCGATGCCCTATATATATAGTGCCTGATCGACACATTGTCACGCCCCGCGAGAGCCGAAGACAATGTCTTCGCGGCCCGCGAGCTAGGCAGGGTAGGCCCTAGCTTTGACCAATCACTGATATAGCTCCGACACGATATCGACACGTGGCGGTTCTGGGTTAAGCCTGGTGGCCAGGCTGTCGCGGCTCGCGACTGAGTTAGTCATGGGCGTCGCGCCTCGCGAGCGACGTTAGAACTTTGTTTTAATTTATTTTTTTGTAAAACTTCAGGTATTTCGGGCGGTTTCTCGTATACGGGGTGTATTTTAGAGCGTATAGGGGTGTTCTAAAATATTCTAGGAGGGTTGTTATAAATGAGGATGCATAAAAAGAGGGTTGAAGTCGAGCCCATGGAAAAGAATATCATGCATTGGATTTCTCATAAGGAGCTGGCTTTGGCCTGTGTGTGGGTTGACAACTCGGTGACCCGGCTATGATTAGTTATTTATAATGTTTATTTATTTATTTTACTTGTCTAACAATGTTTATTTATTTATTTTCGTTGCATAATAATATTTATATATTTTTAATAGGAAATTATAAAAAAGAAACCGACTTTTGGAAACGTGTGCTTGAAGTACTACACAATCTAATGGGACGGGAACCATACCGGAATACAGATTCCATTTCTGGTAAATGGAGAGAAATGTCGAAAAAATACATGGTGTTTATCGCCATCTACAACGACCCCTCCAACAACAAATCTAGAGTTAACGGATCTAGTAATGTGGATTTGCTAATTGAGACTCACAAAATCTACAATGCGAATATCAAAAAGCTGATAACTCTTGAGGAAAAAAAAACCGATGCTCTTGATCTTGCGTTTCTAGGGTTTAACACCGAAGATGTGTCTGATACCGTCAAACTTATAAGTGGGAAAAAAGTAAAAACAAGATTAGTCAACATTTCCTAGAGGATGAGTAGTTTAATTTTTTGGTTTTTTAAATATCTTTCATTTTCTTGCATTTTTTTGGTTTTCAAAAGTTTATTGTACTTTTTTTAGGTTATTAGATTTTAGAGTTAATTACATAGTTAGTCCCTGTGGTTTGCACAAAATAACATACTTAGGTACTAATAGTTTAAAATCACCTTCTAGGGTATTAACTTTCCATTTTATAACGTTTTGAGGTATTAACTTCTAGGGTATTAACATAATTAGTCCCTGTGGTTTGCACATAATAACATACTTAGGTACTAATAGAATGTGATTTTAAACCTACAAATAACGTTAATACCTTCAAACGTTATAAAATGAAAAGTTAATACCACCCTAGAATGTGATTTTAAACTATTAGTACCTAAGTATGTTACTTTGGGCAAACCACATAGACTAACTATGTAATTAACTCTTAGATTTTATTACACTTTTTTTTAACTAAATGCACTTTTTACTTTTTTTGTTTACTTTAATTAATACTAAAAATAAAATTTAAATTAATAAGTGATGATTAGAAACACATTAAGATGCAATGAAAACAGTAAAACCATAATATTTTCTAGTAAAAAATAGAATAAAAGTGAATGGTGTGTTAATGTATTAGTCATTTTATGATGTGAAAATGAACCCAATAAAATAGTTATTTCTCCACTCTTAGAGGGGACAGTGCGCCTCATGATAAGCCCTCCACCACGCGTGGAAGACAATTTCACACCTCCGCCACCCCTTTTTATCACTCGTCAATTTTAAAACGCGTGAAAAATTTAACGAGTGATGATGATGAAGAATGTGCGATGTTGAACACTGTTGTGATGAGCGATGATGAAGATTAGTAATTTTGAGCTAGTGAGGGACATTTCCACTAAAATCCATCACTAGTGATGGAATAAAGCTCGATTATGTGGCGGAAATTGATTAAATGTTGTGAGTGATGAGTGAGCAGTGAGTGATGAGCGCCCCTACCCCCTTTAAGCATGTGGTAACCTTTTTTTGAATTGTTTAAATTACCATCAATCCGTCTTCGGCGAGGCTCGATCCCTTGATCTCAAAGGGAATAACACCTTAACTCCAATAACTTTGTTAATTAAACTCAACTCCTCACCGATGTGGTAACCTTTTTATGTATCCGTTAAAATATACCAAAAATATATTCACAAAATTAGAAAGATAAAATAAAGGAGTAAATTGCCATTTTGGTCCCTAGGTTTGGTTACTTTTGCCACTTTAGTCCAAATTTTAAACCTTTTGCATCTGGGTCCCTGTGGTTTCATTTTTTTTTTTTTACCATTTTGGTCCAAAAGTGAAATCAGGTTATATTTATCATATAAAATTCAGCTATTTTGTCCTTTTTCTCAGGGGCAAAATGGTCATTTCTTTTTTATTTTATTTAAAGTTTTTATTAATGGGACTTTGTTGACCTTTGACTTAAAGCATAATTATCACCTTCAACAACAAAAACCCTAACCCTTTCCCATCTTCACACACAGAAAACCCATTAGCTTTGGATCAAACATCAGCACCATGGCTCCACCACCAACAAACGCCATCGTCACCACATGTTGCCACCACCCTCCACCAACCCACCACAGCTCTCTCTCTCTCTCTCTCTCTCAAGAACACCACACCAACCCGCCGACATCCTCCTCTCTCTACTGAACAACACCACCAAGAGCCACCACAATCGGAAGGCTTCCACCTATCCAAAACAGCTTAATCAGGTCATAAAATTATCCATCAATATCAACACAAACCTTCACCGAATGTTTCACCAGCTGCACATTCCATTCCTCCATCCCTATAAGACGTTTCACCAGCTCAATCAGGGTTTCCACCTATCCAAAACCGTCACAAACTCACAGTCACCGGACGTTTCACTGCAATGCTTCACCGACGAGTTTTCCAATTTTGTTTTCTTCTCAAATGTTTCCAAATCTATGAAAATCGACGGTAAAATTTGAGACCTGTGAAAATCGATGATGATTTTGTGAATCGGATGTTGAATATGTGACCGCAAGCTGCTCTATCATAGTCTGTGGTGATTGTGGTGGAAGAGGTGGTAGTGGTGAAATATGCAGAGATTGATGGGGGGGGGGGGGGGTTTGGTTGAGTGAAGAATTGGGTTGAATTGTAGATTTGGGTGTGGTTTGGTTTTATTAGTTTTTAATTAATTAACAGATGTTTTTAATTAAAATATTCTATTGTCTCTGAAGAAAAAGACAAAATAACAGGATTTTATAAGACAAATATGACCTTATTTCACTTTTGGACCAAAATGATAATAAAAATGAAACCACAGAGACCCAGATGTAAAATATTTTAGACTAAAGTTGAAAAAGTAACCAAACCTCAAAGACTAAAATGGTAATTTATTCTAAAATAAAGTCTACAAAAGGAGCATTGTACAGTCTGTTAGCAACATTCAAAGAAAGATAAATAAACGGATCCATTGACGCTAAAAACAATTAAAAAAATAAAGGGATCCAATGACGATAGATTAAATTCATTCACATGTATTGTGATAAAGTACTTGATAGGCAATAAGTGTGATGGGGACCGAACTCTCTTCATCATTTCATTTTTTTTCCAATCAAACTTAAAACTATTTTTTAAAAGGTTCAAAAAGAAATGAAAACTGATAGCTAACTCGGTCAACCGAATTTTTATTTTATTTTGTTTAGTTTATATAATTATCTACTATTTTCTTTAATAGCGGCTATTTCTGCTACCATACTACACCAATATTCTAAATTATGGGTCAAGTTATTCTACAAACGCTCCTAATTGTAAGAAGAAGGATTTATAGAGTGACAAGTGCCCAATAACCTAAAACCTAAACCCAGTACATCATCACCCAAAACCTAAACACCCACCCCCACCCCACCACCACCCAAAAACCTAAAAAAAAACTACCCCCACCCCTCAAAAACCTAAAAAAAAAAAAAATCTAAACCCCCACCCCACCACCACCCAAAAACCTAAACCCCCGACCCCCTTGGCAAAAAATAATAATAATAATAATAAAACAAAATTTTGGGGGGTTGGTGATGGGGAGGGGGTGGGTGAGGGTGGGGTGGTCGTGGATATTTAGGTTTTTTTTTAGTGGGTTTTTTTAGAAGCCTTTGTACCCTTTTTACAATTAGAAGTCTTTGTATTTGATCCTAATCCTCTAAATTATAATATTTAACGTTCTTTTTTTTAGTTTTGTGTTTCAGCCTTCGAATTTTATCATAGTTTTACTTTATGCTTCTACTCTTATAGCGTTTCAAAACGAACTTAATAATGAAGACATCTATGATCATCACTACTACCGCTACCTTTACCTTCTGCTATCGCTACCATCAAACCCTCTCAACACCAATGCCCAATATTAAGTGTTGTAAATTGTAATTTGTTAGGCTTATTTTGGAAGTTAACTGTTGGAGTATATTTTTAATACCACACGTGTGTGACAACTAATATATGTAATTCCCCAAAATAATTATAAGAAAAATGTTAGTTTTGTATATTTTGACCACAATAAATATGTTTTAAGTTATTCTTGCACATTTTATCGCAAAATTACATGTAGCACACGTCACTTTAATTAAAAGTCAAAAAAGTGTATGGAGAAAAAAACTGATAACTTTAGCATTAGAGTTAGATGCCATTTTAATTCATGTGGCTTGCGTCATTTTCCCAGTTTTGTCTAAAGTTTTGAAACGTTGACATTTTAGTCTAAATAGTTTTAAGAGTTGCCATTTTAGTCCACTGGGTTAACTCTGTGGTTCGAGCCATTTTGTCAGTTTAGTCCAAAGGTTTGAAACGTTGTCATTTTAGTACAAATAGTTTCAATCGTTGCCATTTTAGTCAACTGAGTTAACTGCGTCCGTTTTTTATGTTAGCCAGAAGGGTAATTCGATCATTTTATATGGTCGAATTACCTTTCTAGTTAACAAAATTACATTTAAAATGACCGAAATGACCTTCTAGTTAACAAAATAAAGGGATGGAGTTAACCTAATGGACTAAAATGAAAACATTTTAAATCTTTAGACTAAACTGAAAAAATAGCTTAAACCACATGAATTAAAAGGTCATTTAACTCTTAGCATTATTTGAAAGTACCATGAAATTTACTCTACACGCTGAGAAAGTGAATAGAGAAAAAAAAAAACTGATAACGGTATGGGGCACGTGAAAGGCCCGTCCCCCCCATGAGGAACGTCCCACACCGCCCCCTAGGGGCCCGGCACGGCAAAGGCGTCGGAAATCCGACGGTGGAGACGGGGCTTGGAATGGTGGGGTCCATTCAATATATCCGTTGGGCTATTTAAAAAAAAAATCAAATTAATTTAAAACCTTTATAAATACCCACATATCTATCCACTTTTATACCAAAATTCACCCACTTTCTCCAAACAACTCCCACATTTTTTATACAAAATACCCACATAATCTTCTCTAAAAAATACACCATGTCATCTTCTTCTTCATCGGGTTCGACGGACACCATGGAAGCCGTAAATTTTTTTATAAACAAGGTGGTAGAGGCGACACAAATAATTTTGGAAGAAGAAGAGGACGAGGAGGTTTCGTCACAACCACGAAACAGGAACCCACACATCGAGCGAGACCGAGAAAGTTAGTGATATTTTTATTCTTATATATTTATTCTAAATTTTTTAAGTTTATGTTTTTAGTCTTATTTTTTTAATTATAAGTTGTATATATATTTTGTTATCTTGTAGGTGCTAACCAAAGATTAATCGTTGATTACTTTGCCGACGAGCCGCTGTACTCGGAGGCTATTTTTAGACGCCGTTTCAGAATGAGTCGTCGACTTTTCTTACGTATCGCCGACGACAGCCGACAGCCGATTCTTGGGACGAATACTTAAAGATGTCCGAAAGACATGCTAGAGAATGTTTATACAAGTTTTGCAAATTTGTGGTGAAGCTCTACAGCCAAAAATATTTGCGAAAACCGAATCACAATGACGTTCAAAATTTGTATCAACACCACCAAGCAAGGCACGGTTTTCCAGGCATGCTCGGGAGCATTGATTGCATGCATTGGCCATGGCGGAATTGTCCTACCGCTTGGCGAGGAATGTATACGCGAGGCGATCAGGGACATCCAACAATAATTCTAGAAGCTGTTGCGTCTCAAGACCTATGGATTTGGCATGCTTTCTTTGGTATTCCTGGTTCGAAACAGTGAGGCATCCTGTGGATGAAAAAAGAAAGAAATTTGCCAAGTTTCAAGAAGCGGCTAGAAAAGATATTGAACGGTGTTTTGGGGTTTTCCAACAAAGATGGCATATTATTGAAAACCCAGCAAGCGCTTTTGAACCCAAAACGTTGCGATACTGTATGTATGCTTGTATTCTGCTGCATAACATGATCCTCGAAGACGAAGGACATGCAATTTGTGAGTATGACGAGAACGCGGTGGAGGAGAATAATGTTCCGGTTAGCGGAGAACAACAAGATTTGAACAGGTTCTCGTTACATAACGATTTCACACATGTCAATCTTCAATCAGACTTGATCGATCACATTTGGAGTCTCGGAGAAAACAACGCGTAGTTTTTTTATTTATTTGTAACTTGAAGCTTTTTTTTTAATTTAAGTTTAGTTTTTTTTTTTAATGTAGCTTTAGGATTTTTATTTTAAATGTAATTTTAAGTTTTTATTTAAATGTAACTTTTTTTTTATTTTTATTTACTTTGTTTTAATTAATATGGCAAAAAATAATAATAATAAAAAAATGAAGGAGGAGCATTCCTACACCCTTGGATAGTCTCCAAGGGGAAGGTCCTTCTCCTTTGCCTACGTGACGCTTAGGTGGAGGATAGTCCTTTGGAGACTATCCTCCCCCATACCCAATGGTCTTAGCTTTATTTGAAAGTACCAAGAAATTTACTCTACATGCTGAGAAATTTCTCAACTAGCTAATATATGTGTATATATAATTATATATGTATGATGCATCCCAACAACTTAAAACTCTCTCTCTCTCTCTCTCTCTCTCTCTCTCTCTCTCTTTTACCTAAGTTCCACTACATTCTAATTTCAAACAAATTCCATCCACATACCAGTGGCATCTTCATCCTCCTCATCTCAGTCGATTCCGGCATGGAATTACGATGTATTTCTGAGTTTTAGAGGCAAAGACACTCGCAACGGCTTTGTGGGTCATCTCTATGCGGCTCTTAACGATAAAGGAATATACACGTACAAGGATGACGAAACACTTGATCGGGGTGAGCAAATCAGTCCAGCACTCTTGGAGGCTATCCAAGAATCACGGATCGCTGTTGTCGTATTCTCTGAAAACTATGCGGACTCATCTTGGTGTTTGGCTGAGCTTGCACAGATTATAGAGTGCGTGGACACAAGAGGGCAGATCTTGGTGCCCATATTTTATTACGTAGAACCCTCGGATGTGAGAAAACTTAAGAGGAAATATGGAGAAGCATTTGAAAAACATGAGAGAGAAAAGAAGGAAAAAGTTGAATCATGGAGACAAGCTTTGGAAAAGGCAGGCAGCATTGCTGGATGGACCATCAATGACACTCTAAATTGGTAATTAATTTTCTCTCTTTTTCTAAACATTTTTCTCTCATTTTTTAAACTTTTTTTATGCTGAAGATATGTGCATTTTATAACTAGTCGATATGAGTTTGCTTTGATAAGTTACTATCTTGGGAATTATAGCACCACCGGCTTATCTTAACCGTCATATCCACACATACACCTCGTTTACAAAAATCAACTCCACCATCCACCGCAGATCAACATTGTTACCGTCCAACCAACTCAACTCTGTGAATTAACCGATGCCCCGGATTAAGATGGATACGCCTTAATGGAACCATTCAACTATGGTCGTCACTTGATTACAGTTAATTACCGAAACAAAACGCCTCCTCCCACTACCGTTCCCTCCGGTGGCGGATCTTGCCCGTTGAACCTGCCAGGGCAGAAAGACACGGGCACTAAAATTATTACTACGGCCGAAAAACTTGCCCGGGCCGAACATAGTATATATACAAAATTTCGATCGAAATGCGGAAAATTAGCACTACGGCCGAAAAACTTGTCCGGGCCGTGGCCCTACCACGGCTCTACTAAGATCCACCCTTGGTTCCCTCAATCGTTTGCCACCTTTCCACTACCTTATATAACCACCACCACCACAAAACCAAACGTACACGTCATGTCCCAACATCCTCCAAATTATCTCTGCAAATCACCATCTGTGTGGAATGCGGCAAAGTATCTGTAATTGTTTTCTCCCCATGGATTTAACGACGCTGACTGCTTCGATTCTGTCACGACAACGTTGAGCGAGTGAACAGAGAGATGTGTAGGACAACGACAAAAACATTATATCCGCCGCTGACCGGTGGTCGGATCTATAAAGAGAGAGTGTGAGATAAAGAGAAAGATAACATTTTCTCTGTTTTCCTTTTTGAAACGCTTTCGTCCTACCGTAACTCTTCATAGCCCGCCCGAGTGATTTACATTTCGCCGGTTTTCCTAAAACCGTCATCTTCTTCCACCGCGGATATCACCGGAGCACTGACCGACACCCAGAATTCTGGTCGGCCACTCACTCTTTTTCTCACATATAAATTTCGCTCTCTATATCTACGATCTCTCTCTAAAATGCAAATATGCAAAGATGTGTGTAGAGTGATATAAAAGAAAATGGTTTTATGATTGTGTTTGATGGTTTCACAAAACCATACCTGGATAATGTTTGATGGTTTTACAAAACCATCTTGGATTTTGAAAAAAAAAAATGATTAAAATTGCATTTCATAAATTTTAACAAGTGATAAGGGGGAGCGGGGCACCCTCGGTGACCCCGTGCGGGGACCAACTTTGCCGAGCGGGGCGGTGCCGCCATCCAGGCGGGGAGCCAAATCGGGGAGCCATTTCGGGGAGGGGCACCGAAGAAGGAAGGAGAGAGAAGGTGGGCCACCCTTTTATTCAACCAATGAAAACTTTTTTTTTAAAAAAAAATAAAAAAAACAATTCCCCTAAGAGGGGAGTCCCGCCATCAAATTGGGGTGCGATGAGAGTTTAAGAGGGGAGTTGACGTGTCATAACCTGATTGGGTGTTTGATGAGTATTAATGAGCTGATAAAACAGGAGCTGAATATTATACATTTAATAGATTTTTGAGATGAAAATAATTTGGTGATCATTGTTGTAGAATACAGAAACCGACTTTTGCTATTGATTTTAATGTGTTTTTAGATATGTTATTGATTTAAGCAAAGATTTGCTTTATGGATATTAAGAGTTGGTGGAATAAAGTCAGCCAATCTATCACAAATAAATACTTAAAAATAATATATTGAAATAATGGATTGGTACTTGTTGGGATTGAACCCTATCTGAGGAACAGATAATTAAAACCAAAACTGGATCAGAGCAGTGATAGATTCTATCACTCTCACTGTCCAATAAAATCATGTCGTGTCATCAACCAAATTTCTATCACTAGTGATAGAAATGTAGAGGGGGTGGTATCACTAGTGATAGAAAATAGCTATTCAATTATATCTATGATAAATTACATAAAAAAAGACAAAACATCTCTGCAAAAGTTATTGAATACTTTGACTTGGCCCTGCAACACGACAAACAGAACACATAAAACGAAGTAAAGTCACACCTTCCTCCACAAATCTAACGTTCCTTTTTTGATTTTCACGCGTTATATTTTCAACGAGTTATAAATTCAACGCGTGATAAACTGAGAGGCGGCGGTGTGCGTTATTTTTTCACGTGTGGTGGGAGGTCCATTACGGACCGCCCCGCCTCTTCTAAATGAATGAGATTAATAAATTTGAACGGTTAAAACTACATTTCTCAAGATGTTTTTTTTTTATTTTAATAGGTGATATATTTATTTTCTAATCTATACATAAAAAATTATAGTTATGACAAAGTTGCTTTTTATCACTTACAGAGTTGGAATTTGAAATTTATACATTTTTTTATATGTCATGTCAAATTAATGCATATAAGAAGTTATACAACAATGTAGGCGCTGTCCTTTAGTGTAAAAGTTGACGAATTTTGTCCTTAATGTATCAAAACCATGCACGTTATGCCCTTTGAGACTAACCTAGTTAATCTTGTCTTTTCACCTCCCCAATAATTATTGTGTAACAAACCTTATATCAAGAGACTATTATGTAAAAAATAAAAAGATATTTAAAAAAACAAAACTCAGCACTCTCTCTCTTATCTCTCTCTCACACCTGCCGCCGACCACCACCACCACTTGCCACTCACCTGCAATCGCCCCTAAAACCGCGCCACCTGCAAACGCCCCACGCCGCCTCTAACACCACAAACACGCCACCTGCCACCAAACTGCAACCTCCCATAAAACCACCCCCACCGCTGCCCCTAACGCCACAACCACGAGTTGGCAAAATGTAAATAAATTCACTAATCACCAAAATATCACAAGATACTCCAGACAGTAACTAATCAAAATTTTAAACAAGTTCAATAATCCATAAAAACATATTTAAATTTATCATCACAGTTTACAAACAATTTCCATAAATTACCCTTTGAGACATCTCATCGAACATCTTGCCTTATGTGCCAAACCCCCTCCTGTTAAAACATATGAAACCCTAATTGTTTGATTTATAGCCGTCGCCCCTGCTCTCTCTCCCTCTCCCTCCCCCTCCCTCTCTCTCTCTCTCTCTCTCTCTCTGTTATCAACTCAAACACAAAATCAAAAGAACACCTGCAACTATCCTTCACCATATTTTTTATTCCAAGCCACCGTTAACCACCGCACCACTACAGACAACCACAACAAACCGGGAAGCATGTTTACACAGTGGGATATATGAATAAACACTTCATGGTTGATAACAGAACTGCAACAAGATCCGAGAGGTGAATTCAGTTATAAGCATCTCTAAATTCAACGCCCAACTGAATTCTGATCAGCAACAAGATCCGGACAAACTAATGTTAACGTCACCAAACAAACAAACGAAAGAAAACCACGTTCCGTAGAATCTTCGATCTGGGATTGCTATCGTCGATCGGAGTTCGCCGGAAGTAGGCCGACGACCCCTTTCTCTTGCGCCGGAAACACACGTTGTTCCGTTGAATCTTCGATCTGGGACGTTGCGGCGGTGGGTGTTGGTGGTGGGAGGTGGAGGTGGAAGGAGGTGGTAATGGGTGAAGATAGAGAGAAAGAAAAGGAGATTGTGTTAGAGAGAGAGAAGAGAGAGCGGGAAAGTCAGGGTGTAAGGAGTGGTTAAACACTTGAGAGTGGCAAACTAAAAAATCAACCAATCAGAGTGCATCACGTCAATCAGTGAAAAGTGTTTAAACTTTGCTGAAAAGTGTTGGCAATGGTTAGACACTTGGTGAAGTGGTAAACTTTTTTTAAAAAAAAAAGGAAAAATGTGTGATTGGTTGAGAGATGGCATGGACCCCACCCCACACTACCCTCTCTCTCTCATACCTTCCCTCTCTCTCCTCCGATCATCTCCCCGAATCGTCAACCCTTCCCCGCATCCGCAACTTCACCGAGCGGCAAACCCACCGGCGGCGGTGTTACCGCGCGACAAAGGCGGTTTGCCGAGTGGGTTTGTCGCCCACTCCGTATACCCTCAGAGATTTAAGGTTTTTTAATATTTATATTTTATTTTCTATTTCGTACATAATTAGTCCCTTGAAGAACAAGTTATTTACTTAATAGTTTCTAGGGAGGTAAAATGACAATAATGCCCTTATATGCAAGGCACATGATCAGATTTAACCAAAAAATCTAACTAAGTTTAACCTAAAGGATATAACATGTAAAATTTTTATGATAAATAAATGAGATTAATAAATTTTAACGGTTAAAACTACATTTATCAAGATGCTTTTTATTTTATTTTAATAGGTGATATATTTATATTTATTTTCTAAGCTATACATAAAAAATTATAGTTATGGCAAAGTTGCTTTTTATCACTTACAGAGTTGGAATTTGAAATTTATACATTATTTTTTTTTATATGTCATGTCAAATTAATGCATATAAGAAAACAACTGGCATATAAGAAGTTATAGAACAACTGGCATATAAAGAAGTTAGGCCGGAGGGTGTGGGGCGCCACCCTTCCGCCACCTAGACCACCATAGCGTCCCCCTCCAAATTTGACCACACCCCCGGCACCATAGCCGGGGCGCCATTGAAGGCCCGCCATGGTGGTAACGAGCTGAAACGCCATTTAGGTGGGGTCCACTAGTTTTTTAACCAATCCAATTTTTTTTTTTTAATTTTGTTTAATAGGGGCTCCATCCACACCCTCCAAATTAAAGGAGGGTTCCATGGCACACGTGGATCCTATGTGGCATCTATAAAGCCCCATGGGGCTCCATCCACACCCCATAGCCTTAGACCACTCGTACTGGGGCGTCTTTTTTAAAAAAATTGAAAAAAAACGTCCGGAAACGCCCCGAGCCCCACTACGGCCGGTGTTTTCCGGCGTTATTTTTGAAAAAAAAATATAACCGGCGTGTTTATTAAAACGCCAAAATGGGATTGTGATGCCTTGACTTTGGTTTGACTGGCCAATGAGAGAATAGATTGGTTATTTATTTATTTTTTTTAATGATTGGAAGGGGTATTATTTGGGCATTATTCCCACTACGTCACTTTTACAATAACGCCCCATGCTGACTGGGATGACACGTGTCGAATAATGCCCCATGGTGGGGGCATTATTTTTCTCTACCACTACACCCGGTCTTATAGAACAATGTAGATGGTATTTTTTAAGAAACGTGTATGCATAAGCTTCAATGTTTTGGAGATGTTCTGCATTGTTAGTTTAATTTTATAACTGTATTTGAATTTTGGTAATAAGATTGATATTTCATAAACAAAAAAGGGTAACTTTGTATAATAGTAACCAAGTTTTAAAAGTGTTACAATTAGGTCACTCAAGTTTCAAAAGTGTTCCAATCAGGTCACTCAACAGTCATTTTTCATTAAAATTAAGGGTTTTTTCATCCATTTCAAAAGTAACCATGGTGATGTGGTTTTTTGTTTTTTTTTTCCCCTTTTATTTGATGCTAACTTTGAGTGATGGCGTGAATTGAAATTTGTTTTTATTTTTTATTTTTAATGTAATTAAAGTGTTTTTATTTTTAATAAATATAATTTCATATATTAAAATAATCCAACCCCAACATCTTATTCTTCATTTTTTTCTTGACACATAGAAAAAAGGACATAACTCGATTTGAATGTTAAGTTATCTAATTGGGACAAAACCGATACGAGTGACCTAATTAGAACACTTTTGAAACTTGGTTACTATTCTGTGACATATTCCCAAAAAAATTGTACACCTTAAGTTTAACTAATTTTTTAATAGCTTTTGAAATATAGCTTTTAAAATGTTTTTTATCAAACCGAACAGACGTCATAGTTTTGGTTAAGCAAAATGCTTAACAAAAAATGGATTTTTGTGTTAGTTTAACTAAGAAGGGTTTAATTTGGTTTGGTTTGAAAAAGTGACATCATAGTTTTGGTTAGGCAAAACACTTTGTTAAAAAAATGCTTTATTGTGATGTTGTATGCTGGATGTTAGTCAAAACGAAAAGAATGTTTTATAAAAGCTTAAGATTTTCACATTTCATATACTTATAAAAGAGTCATTCATAATCAACAACCCACCGCAACACGCGGGTTACATCAACTCGTTAATTACAATTAAAAACATATTTGAAAATACGTATTTATTTGTATATTTAAAACATTTTTCGTTAAATAATAATTATGAAAATAACGAAATAATAAAAAAAACTTGAGTAATTGCATTAATAACCTCTTAAATATTAAAAGAACTTTGTAATTATCAAAAACAACCTCTAAGGTATATAATGATCTAATTACCCTTACACTTAACTGCAAAAAAGTAACAAAGTTAGTGTCAGGGGCCAAAACCGTTATAAAATGTAACATCGGGGTCTGATATGTTAAAATATTTTTTTTGGTCTAAAATGGTTAAACTGGCTAAACCACAGGGGCCAAAACAGTAATTTACTCTATTTAATAAATAACAATGATTTGATTTAAGTTTTGTTTTCACCATTGACAAGTCAAATGGGTAAAATTTGATAAATAACAATAAAACGGGTCAAATAAATTGAGAGTGGCCAGATTTACCCAAAAATAGTTACTATCGTAATAAGTTAGTTTTTAACATTTGTAAGCAGATTTAACGCGTTAATAGTTTATAAGACTCAAAAGGAAGTGTTAAAAAGTGTTTAATTTACAGAGCCAAGTTTTTAAAAATATAAAAAATTGCATATGATTGGGAGCTGTTTTTTATAAATATAAATATTGAAAGACTAACGAGACCCTCACCTCATGAAGCAAAATGTATCAAAGAAATTCTAATTATTTGTATTTATCCATCGCACAGTGATGAAGCAAAATGCATCAAAGAAATTGTTAGTACAATTTCTAGTAGGCTGCCTACACTAAGTACAAACGTCAATAAAGACCTCATTGGAATAGAGAAACGCTTACAGGATCTGAAATCAAAGTTGAAAATGGAGTCAGGTGGTGTACGAATTATTGGAATATGGGGAGTTGGGGGTGGTGGTAAGACTACTCTCGCATTTGCTGCTTATGCGGAAATCTCTCACCTATTCGAAGGTTGTTGTCTTCTTGAAAATATTCGTGAAGAATCAAGAAAGGAAGGTTTGACAAAGTTGCAAAAAGATCTTCTCTCACTTGTTTTGAAAACAAAAGACGTTATGGTAGGGAGTGAGAAAGAAGGAAGAAATATTATACAAAGAAGGTTAGCTAATAAAAGCGTATTAGTTGTTCTTGACGATGTTGATGACCTTAAGCAACTAGAGGCTCTAGCCGGATCACATGCTTGGTTTGGTAAGGGGAGCAGGATAATAATTACAACGAGGGATGAGCATTTGCTAACCCGCCATGCAGACGAAGTATATGAAGTGAGTTTGTTATCAGATGACGAGGCGATGGAGCTCTTCAACAAACATGCATATCGGGAAGATGAACCTATAGAAGATTACGAGATGCTTTCAAAAGATGTAGTTTCTTATGCTAGTGGGCTCCCATTAGCACTTGAAATTCTAGGTTCTTTTCTATATGACAAAAACAAGGATCAGTGGAAGAGTGCGTTGGCCAAGTTAAAAGACATACCAGATGATAAGGTCACAAGGAGACTCAAAATAAGTTATGATGGACTTGAACCCGTCCATCAAAAATTGTTCTTAGATATCGCATGTTTTTTTAGGAGATGGTCGATAGACGATGCATTGATGGTGCTTGATGCTTGTGGTTTTTACCCTCATATAGGGGTGAAGGTGTTGGTTCAAAAGTCTCTCGTAAAAGTTTCAGATGGACCATTTTTTAACCAAAAAGTATTTGAGATGCATGACTTGGTACAAGAAATGGCCCACAACATTGTTAGAGGGGAACACCCTAAAAATCGAGCAAAGCTTAGCAGGATTTGGAAGGAGGAAGATATAGCATACCTCTGTCATATGGGGGCAGATGCACCACCAACGGTTAAATTATCTTTGCAATAAAATATTTCATATATATGTGCATCAAATGACCCTTGTGTATAATGTTACTGACACAATTTGGTTCCCTTGATTAATTAACACAGGAAACTGAAGTATTAGCTTTCGATAGTACTATTGGTCATCCGGGTCTATCTGATGTTGTTGCAAACATGACGAAACTGCGGTGGATTCGTATTTATGACTATCCAGCATCTTCATTCCCATCAAATTTTCAGCCAACAGGGCTTGGTTGTCTAGACTTATGTGGGAGCAAACAAAAAGAACTCTGGCATGGGTATAAGGTAGATAAATATTGTTGTTTCACAAATCATTGCAATAAAACTGTGAAATGAATTATAAAATGAACATAGGTATTTGACACATTTATAAGTATAGATGTAATTAAATATTTCATTAAGAAAAATACATATCATATTTTCTCTGTAAATTAGAGGTCGATTAGCTTAATTTAGATTGAATGCTTTAAAGAAACTTTTGATGATATTGCCAGAAATAAAGAAATTAACAAAGTGTCTGAAATGTAATATTCTGAAGGTAGATTTTTGGGCAAAGATTGATGAAAATTATAGACGATATGATGTAAAAATGCTATGATGTTTTAAGCAATTGGAATTTACGATGCATGTTGCTGTTATTATAAGATATTAAGATGGTAAAATTTGGTTATAAATCAAGAGCCCCTGCCTAATGATCAACGGGCAATGTGAAAGAAAATTGTTGTATACTTGCCGATTTATTTGACTTTTGCTACTTGTCTTGAAACAGAGCCTACCAAATTTGAAAATTCTTGATCTTCGTTATTCAAAGAACCTAATCAGGACACCAGATTTTGACGGTCTTCCATGTCTTGAAAGATTGATTTTAGTGGATTGTAAGGGTTTAGAAGAGGTTCATCCATCAATTGGATATCATAAAAGTCTTGTTTTCGTGGATATGAGCAACTGTTCAGGACTTAAAAGCTTTCCACCCATCATACAGATGGAAAAATTGGAGACTCTTAAACTCGGTGGTTGCAATCAACTTCAACAGTTTCCGGATATCCAGTCGAACATGGTTAGCTTGGTAACCCTTGATTTGCATTTAGTTAGTTAGTTGTTGTTTTGAGTTTGTTACACATCTACAAACAGAGGTGTCTCTGTAGATTAAAGACAAATTAGCTTAGTTTCAGTAGTTTCCTGTATAGTCAACATTACACGAATGCCAAATGCTTTAAAGAAACTTTTGATGATATTGCGCAGAGGTAATAAATTTAATATTACAAGGAAATTCTAAGCGTAGATTTTTGTGCGAGGATTGAGGAGACTTTTAGACTATATGATGTTTTAAGCAATTGGAATATACTTTGCATGTTACAGAAGAGCAGAGGTTGTTATTATAAGATGTTATATCATATGCTAGTTTAAGTTTGTGTATAAATTAACAACTCATGTCCTGCCTAATGATCGATCAATGATCCATATATAGGCAACAAGTATGCCAATGTGAAAGGAAATTGTTGTATACTTAATTATTTATTATTTGACTTTTCCTACTTTTCTTGAAACAGAGTCTACCAAATTTAAAAATTCTTGATCTTACTTGGTCAAAGAACCTAATCAAGACACCAGATTTTGAAGGCCTTCCATGTCTTGAAAGATTGATTTTAGACAATTGTTATAGTCAAATGCTTTAAAGAAACTTAATTTTGATGATATTGCCAGAGGTAATAAATTTAATATTACAAGTTGTCTATAACATAACAATATTCTGAGGTAGATTTTTGGGCGAGGATCGAGGAGACTTTTAGACTATATGATGTTTTAAGCAATTGGAATATACTTTGCATGTTACAGAAGAACAGAGGTTGTTATTATAAGATGTTATATCATATGCTAGTTTAAGTTTGTGTATAAATTAACAACTCATGTCCTGCCTAATGATCGATCAATGATCCATATATAGGCAACAAGTATGCCAATGTGAAAGGAAATTGTTGTATACTTAATTATTTATTATTTGACTTTTCCTACTTTTCTTGAAACAGAGTCTACCAAATTTGAAAATTCTTGATCTCAAATTTTCAAAGAACCTAATCACGACACCAGATTTTGAAGGCCTTCCATGTCTTGAAAGATTGATTTTAGAGCATTGTAGAAGTTTAGAAGAGATTCATCCATCAATTGGATATCACAAAAGGCTTGTTTCCGTGCGCATGTTCAACTGTTCAAGACTTAAAAGGTTTCCACCCATCATACAGATGAAAAGATTGGAGACTCTTCATCTCAGTTTGTGTATTCAACTTCAACAGTTTCCGGATATCCAGTCGAACATGGATAGATTGGAAACACTTGATTTGAGTTGTACTGGTATAGAAATAATCCCACCGTCAGTTGGACGACTCCCAGGTCTCAAGTTTCTCAATCTGTCAGGCTGCATAAACCTTGTAGAATTGCCAGACCTCCCATCAAGCATAGCTATTCTCAAAGCAAATGGTTGTCGCTCACTTGAAATTGTAAGAGATTTATCAGACTATAAATGGTTGTGGAAAGTCTCACTTTGGGGTTGCTATAAGTTGATTGGTGGTGAGAGGGTACTACATTCTATGCTTGAGGTATAACTTTTATCTTGTTTTTGATGTTCAATCATTTTTTAATTTACAATATAATAATAGTGTTCATCATAATTGGAATGAAAACGTGGCAGGGAAATGCAGCTAAAGATCGCTTTATGAGTGTCTTACTTCCCGCGGTTGAACCATCGCCACGTATTTTTACGAGATTAGTTACATTGCAACTTCCAAGCAACTGGTACAGTGACTTTAGTGGACTTTTATTATTCTTACGTGCTGCTGCTGATGATGATGATGATGAGTATCGGTTTAGTCATTACATAGATATTAAGCAGGTGTCCACATATGATTACTCTAAAGAGTCGGATGAAGATCGGGAACCATGGGACTATGAAAAGGTGGGTTATGTACCCTTTAATTCATTGCGGCACATCCCATGGTTGAATCCTACGTACACTAAAAATATTTCATTTCAGACTAATGACGGTGGTCTTAATGTGGAACTTGTTCGTAGTAAAAATAAAATAGTTGATTTAAACGAAAACCCAATCGATTACTCAGAGTGTTGGGATGAAGAATATAAAGATGAAAAGACATTTGAGATCCTATATGATTCACAGTCCTCTGAAATTCAGATTGTATGGAAACATTAATAGTTGACATGGGCATTAGTGTTGCTGGTATGTCTTCCTAGATTTGGTTTCAAGGGTCATCAACAACTATTAGTAGATCTCAGTTTCAACATTATTGGGCCCACATTTTGTTACCATTTTCAGTTCGCTTTTGCTTTAGCAACATTATTGCAGTCTACCAAAAAAGTTGTAATAAATTGTTCTTTATTATCCCATAAAACTTCACATCCTATACTACCAGGTTTCATATATCGTTTTTGTTAGTTGTTGCTCCCCTTTTGTGCTACTATCGTATGTGTAAGCAACAAAGGTATGTTATTTGTAGAGGAGGATGCAAGACGGGTCAAAATAAGTTTAGAGTTGGAACGGCATTTTTATACGGGCCAAAATTGGGTTGGTTCTCCCCAAACAATTTTTTTCTACTTTGATATATATTGTTTTTAACTTTAGTGTATTGACTATCATACAAAAACAGTATTGTTACAATAATATTGATAAAAAAACACAAATGAAATCGACTAGTCGGTGATAAAAGGGGCTCGTGATACTGAACAAACATCCTGCACCTACCAGCCATCCATATTTTCTTTAAGCTTAATTGTTTCTTGGACAAGTCAATTCCCAAATGTGGATTTTTTTTTTATTTAATGAAAATATTCTTAAAATTAAGTATATACTTGGGTGAGGCTGATGTTACAACTGAGTTATATATAGCATTTAAGGTGGCTGGTTTTGAAATTTGTCACTTATATGATTACCAAACCTATTTTTAGCATTTAAGGTGGCTGGCTTTGACTTTGAAATCACTTATCGCCCCGGTCATCACAACGCTGCAGCTGATCCTTATCTCCCATGTCTCATGCAGCCTTCTTTGCTCACTCTCGTGTTGAACCGTCCTTAATTGCTACACTCCGGGTGGCTAATTCTGATGATCCATATCTCAAGTCCATGCAAATGAAGTGCACCTCTGCACCACAGTCGGTACCCGGCTTCCTTCTGTTTTAAAGATGGACTTTTGTTTTTCAAAGATAGGCTGGTCATTACAGCAGGTTCGCCCCTGTGCACTAAGCTACCGGATGAATTTCATAATTCTGTGATTGGCAGTCACTCCGGGGTCACACGTACCTTCCATCGCCTTTCATCCAATTTCTTTTGGCCCAAAATGCGATCAGATGTTAAACGTTTTTGTGGCCACTTGTCAAGTTTTCTAGCAAATGAAATCTTCACTTTTACCTCCTGCTAATCTTTTACAACCATTACCCTTACCACAACAGGTTTTTGGAGGCATCTCCATAGATTTCATCACAGGGCTGCCCTTATCAAATGGCAAATCTGTCATTATGGTCGCTGTGGACCGGTTATCAAAATACGGGCACTTCATTGGGTTACCTCCATCTTTCTCTAGCTCTACAGTTGCCAGCGTGTTTATTAATGAAATTGTGTACCTCCACGGCATTCCAGTCAACATCGTGACGGACCGTGATCCCCGTTTTATGACGGATTTCTGGAAAGAGTTACACCGCTTACAAGGAACGACCTTATCCTTTAGCATGGCGTACCATCCACAGTCGGATGGTCAAACCGAAGCACTTAACAAATGTCTTGAGTTGTACCTCCGATGTTATGCCGCTGACCATCCTCGAGACTGGTTCAAATTTCTTCCCTGGGCCGAATTTTGGTATAACACTTCCTTTCAATCCTCCGCTCGGATGACCCCCTTCGAAGCCCTCTATGGTCGGACCCCTCCTATCATCAGCCGATACCTAAAAGACTCCACTGGAAATGCACTTTTAGAAGCCCCCTTGCTGGAACGAGACACCGTGCTCCAACTTCTTAAGACCAACCTCTTCAAAGCGGGTCATTCTGTTCTCCAATATTTGGTTCAGTGGGATGGCCTTCCACCTGATGCGTCCACGTGGGAAGATTCCACTAGCCTGTGTAAACAATTTCCTGATGCAAGTACATACCAGTTCCAGACCCGGGACCCAGTTGTAACAAAAGGAACCGAACCAGACCCAGTTCCACCTCTACTCGGTCAAAACCCGGACCGGAACCGGCCAAAACCCGAACGTACCCGGAACAGGTTCCTACCCTACCCGGTTCTTGACTTTGTTGACGAAACCCGGACCCGGTTCCTACCCGGTTTTAGGTTCTACAAAAAAAGCGAGTTGTGCATCTCTACCTAGAGGTGGTAACTGGTAATATGGTTTGATTACGTAACGGGTCAAAACAAGTCACTTTAATACAAAACGATTTAGGTGATTTTCAATTAATATGTTAATTATAATTTAAAAAAACAAAAAAACCGAGTTGTGCATCTCTACCTAGAGGTGGTAACTGGTAATATGGTTTGATTAGGTAACGGGTCAAAACAAGGCACTTTAATACAAAACGATTTAGGTGATTTTCAATTAATATGTTAATTATAATTAAAAAAAAACAATAGTAAAATTGATATACAAGGTTGTGTGCTTTAAGAATAAATCTCTTTAGGTGATTTTCAACACGGTTGATTCCTTTTTCATCTAAATTCATTTATTTGGCCCGTTTGAGAGATAAAACACAACCCGAATCAGCCCACTAGTAAATGGTTTGAAACTGTCACCCTTAATAAGTTTAGTTAAGAGCTTAGTAAACTACTATATGCAAACAAGAATGCAATATGTAGATATAGGTACTCACACTGCCATTCTACAACATAACACCGGTACAAAATGATAATATGAATGCACACTGCCATGAAGTTATAAAAGTTGCTAGTAAGCCATAGATGGCATTAAAATATTACTTCAATTTAGCAAGTGATTTAGAAAGTTGGTAATTTTGGCCCGTTTGCTTACAGAGTTACAGATGGACCTGTTTGGGTTTATATTACATCTCTAATGAGTTATTAACAGGTCAAGTGAGTCGAAATCACCCAAATAGGCCTATAAATGAACTATTCATTTAACTTTAACCGAACATGAACACGAACACAAACATAAACGAACGTAATAAATAAATATAAATAAACGAACATAAATGAATTAACAAAATGTGTGTCCATGTTTGTCCGTTTATTAAATAACAAACATAAACGAACAAACATAAACAAATTTAAATAAAGGAACCTAAATGAATGACAAAGTGTGTTCATGTTTGTTCGTTTATTAAATAAATGAACATAAACGAACTTCCGGCCGAACAAGTTCATGAACCTTCGATTCATTTACCGGTCTACACCCAAAGTACATTTTTAAAGTTGCGACCTTTTGAACTGCTACTGCGCACTGTTTGTAACCAGAATCATCCGTGATCCCACCGGAACCAGAAGAAACCTGTGTGAAATTCGAGCACATCTTCTTAATCTATTTGTATACGTTGGTATGTGTTTCTTTTCTCTCTCAACTTGCTTAATTTGTATCAACTGTCCAACACATCTGCTTAATCTATTTATATATAGTGATCAGTTAGAGTTTTGTAGTTTCATGCATACCAACTGTTTGATGAAATGCCTCAATGAACAAAGTAGGTCTAATCATGCAAACCATGATGAGTTTTTACCAGGAGGTATTGGGATTATTAACTTATTTTGAGAAAAACAATCAATGTGTCATTTGTTGATATGGTGGCACGGTTGTTGAGGTTTCTGGATCACCAACACATACACACATCTGCAGTTTACTTTTTTGTTCCTTAAATATAGATTCAGTATTGCGCAGGAATGATATTTTATTAATAAATGCATCCTTTACATTTCATTTCATATGATTGTTAAATGTTATACCATTTACCCCTTTTATTCTTCTACAACATGATTGCTAGGTTGCTGGGTATGAGAAGAAGCTGAAATCACAGGCTTCACAGTTTTGATCGTCATTCACTTGAAGAAACATAACAAATTGAATGAGGTATCTTCTTCTAATCTTGACATGTTTGATGATTATTTTGTGCTAAATCGTAAAATCATGCGTGTCAATCAAACACTAAATGTAATCAGAAGAATGGTAAGCCCGAACTAGATGAATGCTGTGCATGGTAATTATCTGATTAACAAACAACACCCAAAACTGTTTGTGCCTGTCCCCAACACCCCTTATACGCGATATACACCCAAACACACCCTTATTTAAACCGGATATAAATACCTTACTTGTCCCTTCCTTTCTCTCATTTTACCCAACACACAGAGTCACAGACACATGTGTGTGTGCAGCACAGTGGCAGCAAGGGTTCCCCTTCTCATGCTTGTTATGGGATTATGCACTTTCGGTTATTTCTTTTATCAACGGCTTTTAAAGATCTTGTTTCTAGCATCAACAAATATTATTCGATTTCAGTAATATGCCCCACGTTTATATGCTTTAGTTTAATAGATTTTTAAGTTTGATTTTGCTTCTTTGACATTATAGATATCCTTCAATGTAGGCACAAAATAGGCTAATTGCTGAATATGTCTACTAAAATTTGTGTCTTGTGCGTCCATTTTCATGCCTATTAATATGCTACAGATAACGAATTAGAGGTGGCAAGATGGACAATATATAGGTAACTGGTCAAAACAGGATATGATTGAAACTTTGACCCGGTTGAAATAAATTAAACACAACCCAGATCAGCACATTTATTCGTAAATGGGTCGAAATTCCACCTAAACCCACACATTTTTTTTCTAAGTTCATTTCTAGCCATTTATTAGCTTAGTAGTTACACAATTTTCTCTTGATATTGTCGGTTAAGAAAATACAAATAGATAAAGGGATCCAACGTGAAATATTGAAATCTTCTGTTGACCCACATATCTTTATGATAAAGTAGTGGGTTAATATATTGATCAGCTATTTAAAACCACATATATATTTGCGGATCTGATTTCCACTCCTTTTTTTATACTAATCTCAAACAAATTCCACAGATCAATGGCGTCTTCGTCGTCCTCTTCTCACTTGATTCCCACATCGTGACTCGTTTGCAAGATTTGAAATCAAAGTTGGAAATTGGGTCTGGTGGTTGGAATATGGGGGGTTGGAGGTGGTTGTGGTAAAACTACCCTCGCATCTGCTGCGTATACAGAAATCTCTCACCAATTTGAAGCTCACTGTCTTTGTCACGACCCCCGACCCACCCTGGACGGAATCGGGTGCCATGAACAGTCCAGCGGTACCGGTTTTTAAAAACGTTGCAGCGGAAATTTCATCAGGACCGTGAGTTAGGAAAAATATCAGAGTTTAGAAAACACCGGATTTTTATTTAAAAGAGATGGGATAAACCCATATTTTATAAAGTGAATTTTGTTTACAATATTTCTTAATTTGATTTAAATAAAATAAGCCACTTCTTGAAGCCTTTTAGTGTCGTATCCAGCTCTTATTCCACTTACCTGAAAAATGTTTGAAAAAGGTTTTGTCAGCGATAACACTGAGTGAATTCATTCCATTTTTATAAATATATTGTTATACATTACAGTATTAAGGTTTTTATATTTACCCAATTCACTCAGTATTTGTCAAATAATGACAGTTCCAATGTGATAGTAATCATATCAATTTATTGACTTCACTTTAGTCCGATAGTGAATTCATCAAATAAATGTATTTGACTATTATTCAATTTATCTGACACTAGGCGATTCCTGTGACTATAATCATATCAATATTGATTATTCTTTCAATTAATGATTCTGGTCATATCACTGTTGATCATTCTTTCAACTAGTGATTCTATAACACTGTTGATCATTCTTTCAACTAGTGCTTTCGGTCATGTCACTGTTGATCATTCTTTCAACTAGTAACTCAGATTATATTACTGTTGATCATTCTTTCAACTAGTAATTTCTATTCATAACACTGTTGATCATTCTCTCAACCCGTGTCCTTGGACATAATTGTGTCCCGTGACATTTCTTTGTCAAATATATTACTTTTGGCATAAAAACCATTTAATCCAGAAAATGACATATCTCAATTTATGTCAAATTACTATACTTATCAAATATGTTAATTAAATAATTGTAATATCATTATTTAATATTTTAATGTGACTAAGACTAAAATATAATCTTAGTAAAATACATAATTTCCAATGTTATTGTAATCATAATAATATTAACTAACTTTCTGGCAAATAATAATAAGAATCAAATAATATATAAAATCTTTCATACCAGCAGTTAATATAAAAACTTAATTTACTGTAAGTATAACTGGTACTTATTTAAGATTCTGTAAAATCTTTGTAAATATAATTGTTTCACAAAAATGTGATAAAACTGTGAGAAATATAATGGACTCACAAACTGTGAGAAAAGAGAAATGAACTCACATTGCAGATTTCTACGGGCAAAGCTTAGTCTACAGATAATCCTTGATATATTGCAGATTTAATTTGAGCAGAGCTTAGCCTATTTCTTTAGCCTGGTAACCTAGTGCACACGAACTAGGTAAGTAACTTAATATAGCATTTTACGATAACTCACGAGATCATATTCTCACAACAAATGACAAAGTGCAATACTTCATCCATCGAATTAACGATGATCCGTCGAATTAACGACGAACAACAAAGTATAATACTTTACCTATCGAATTAACGACAATCCGTCAAATTAATGACGAACGATAAAGTATAACCCTAATGTGGGCGGCACTTAAACATTCATTGGATATTTAGATCAATCGGACAATGAATCGTAGTAGCGATTAAGTTAATACCCTGTATCGTAGCAGAATCCCCCCTACTAATTAGTGTTTTTGAGACTGATTCGACTATAACTCGATATACAGAGCGAATTTGAATGTCGAATGAACAACAGAATGCGTTTGCCAATGCCTTCTATTTATACACCAAAATTGACAAGCTTACGGACCGTAAGGCTGCCAATGTTACGGTCCGTAAAGGTGCTTACGGTCCGTAAGGTTATCAATGTTACGGTCCGTAAGGGACAGCAAATCACTATAGGGTAGCCACGCGTGGGAGTAGGCCTGCTGAGTCGACGATATATTAAAATTCAACTTCCTGAACACGCAATTATAGATAATCATCAAGTAGGGAATGCCCCCCCTGAGTTTTAGGGGCCCTAATCCTGATTCTGAAAATTATGAAAATCTTAGGGTTTGCACATAATCACTTGGGTGTCTCAATTAGGGTTTCCTATTAGTCAAATTAATTTAATAATTATGACTTTTGATGAGAGTCGTTACATTCTCCCCACCTTAATAAAAATCTCGTCCTCGAGATTTGCTGGAATAAGTAGGAATATGTTTTCTTCATCTCAGGTTCCAGCTTCCAAGTGTATTTGGGTTATGATATTTCTTTTAGACTTATGTCATATTCTAGTCGATAAAAACAATATTAAGGTAAATGACACAGAATCGAATTTTATGAATATGAGTTGTACAATAGATAGGTTTTCAAAGGGTCAACTGAATTAGTTCAAGAAATCAATGTCAAAAGAATGAGATGAAATGATATAATTTCCAATGTGACTATTTTCAAGTCAAAAGATATATGATCAATTAGATATTTAGAATGAATATGAAGAATTTTTTTAGAATCAAATAAAAATTCTTTTGTCAAAAGAAAGCTTACTTTGATTGGCAACTGAAGAAGACTCAGAATCAACAAGTTCAAAATGAAATAGAAGCACGAAAATATTTTGTCAACTATCGAATCATAACAAGAGAAAAATCAGTGTGTTGACATTATTGAATTTGCAAGGATACACTGGAATACAATAGAGTTTAGTGTATCATTGTCTTAATACATAATTGCATCAAGACTATTTTCAAATGATGAGTCAAACGAAATACATACGTGATTTTGAAAGATTTGTATGCTTATGATTAGCTCAAGTTACAAGTTTATAACGACGCCGCAAGGTGTCGTAAGGATTTAATAATTACGGTGACTGAACAATTTCACCGTGTAATCAACTGAAAACTCTAATGAAGTAATTTTGGATATTCAGTTCGAATAGGATTTTCAAATGAAAAGAACAAATGAATAGTATAGAATTTTCGATAAATGATGAAAGAAACGTTAAGAGGTACACCGGAATATGATATGAATTTGTGTACACTTATCTTAACACATAATTGTATTAAGACTGTTTAAGATGATGAACCAACAGAAATTAAAATTCGTTTATCAGGAGTGAAAATGAGAATATCTCAAGATTCAAATTAAAGAAAATGCCACCACAAGGTGTCATAGGAATTGAAAATAATAGTGGTGAATGAAACGAATTTCACCATGCTTTAAATCAAATGAAGTAAATCCGAATGTTTCGAATAAATCGAGTAAGATTGAAATCGAAATACTTGAATAATGTTTTTCGATCAAAGATGATAAAACAATAAGGATTACGAAACGCTCGTTTGCTGATATAAAAATCTTTAAGAGATACACTGAAATATGAAATGAAATTGTGTATCATTATCTTAGCACATAATTGTGTTAAGATTGATTTTATAGAATAAATCAACAAAACGGATTCAATAATAATGAATAATTAAACCCGTATGCAACGAGATTAGCACAAGCTTCAAATTTTGTGAAAACGTCACCACAAGGTGATCGTGACCAAATGAATGATTCAGTGAAAGTGAAAACCAAACAATTCTGTTATGGTTTTGAATAGATGAAGTACTTGACAGAATATATTTATTTATAAACTTTTACTTGTACTAGGGTCAAATAATAACTTAACTTAGATACTACATATCAGCGGCTACGTCTGGAATCATTTCTGCTTCTTGCGTAGTAAGTACGAATGCTCGCGCGTTCTTCTTAGCTCCGTCTGTGGTTCTGGCCTTGTTGTCAGGTGCTTTGGTTAGTTTAGGGCAATATGGTTTGATGTGTCCTGTTTCTCCGCAATTGAAACAAACAGTAGTTTTCCTTCTACACTCTTCCTCTGTATGTCCGATCATCTTGCAGAAGTTACAGTAGGATGTTCTCCTAAAACGGCATTTTCCTGAATGCTTTTTGTTACAGCTTCTGCAGATAGGTTGCTCCAATGACGATTCAGTTCCTGTCTTTTTGTAGAATTCTTGGGAAATTTTCTGGGCTAACTCTTTCTTCTTATTTTCTTCTCTTGTGCGGATTAGTCCATCTGTCAGCATGTTAGCTAGCTCGACTGCTTCTTCAATAGTCTGTGGTCTAGTGGCCTTGACTATGTCTCGAATTTCGCTAACTAATCCCCAAATATAACGAGAAATAAGTACAGGTTCTGGCGAAGCCAGAGTTGGTACCATTCTTGCATATTCGAAGAACGTTGTCGTATATTCACGACAATTTACATCTATCATTTTATGATTTAGGAACTTGTTAGCTATTCGTTCCTTTTCATAAGGAGGACAGAATTTCCTTTCTGTCATTTCCTTGAATTTTTCCCAGTTCATGGCATAAGCCATACCACTTCCTTTTGCCTGAAGAATTGTATTCCACCATTCTAAAGCTTCTTCCTTAAAGAGATTAGATGCATACATCACCTTATCTTCTTCGGCACATTTGCTGATTGTAAGAACAGCTTCCGTCTTTTCCAACCATCGCAAAGCAGCCGTGGCTCCTTCACTGCCGGCGAACTCAGTTGGTTTACAGGCTAAAAATTCTTTGTAGGTACACCCGAGAGTCATCGCCTTCTTTTTCTTGGGAAATGGGGTTTTGATAATATCATCATTACCTCCATTGACACTATGGCTAAAACCATCGTCACGAGTATGCTTGCTACTCACAACTTTGGTAGGTTCTACGGTATTTTTAACAGCTTTAATTATTGAAGGTAAAGCATTAGCTATTCCTTGGGCTATTAAATTTTCTATAGCATTTTTATCCAAAGGATTCTCATTATTAACATGAACTTCTGGATTATGTGGTACTTCATTCGACATCTGAATTGTAAACATTTTCACATATTAACATCACAGAAAACAAGCAATACTTCCAGGATATTATCTGTGTATATTAACATATATATATATTCATATATAACACATATGTTAATTTGTATCAGTTTCCTAACTTTATTGTTTAAGTTTAGGTATTAAAAAGAACACCTAATCAGCTTAAACAAGTGGCTCTTTGAGTTTGGCTCTGATACCACCTTCTGTCACGACCCCCGACCCACCCTGGACGGAATCGGGTGCCATGAACAGTCCAGCGGTACCGGTTTTTAAAAACGTTGCAGCGGAAATTTCATCAGGACCGTGAGTTAGGAAAAATATCAGAGTTTAGAAAACACCGGATTTTTATTTAAAAGAGATGGGATAAACCCATATTTTATAAAGTGAATTTTGTTTACAATATTTCTTAATTTGATTTAAATAAAATAAGCCACTTCTTGAAGCCTTTTAGTGTCGTATCCAGCTCTTATTCCACTTACCTGAAAAATGTTTGAAAAAGGTTTTGTCAACGATAACACTGAGTGAATTCATTCCATTTTTATAAATATATTGTTATACATTATAGTATTAAGGTTTTTATATTTACCCAATTCACTCAGTATTTGTCAAATAATGACAGTTCCAATGTGATAGTAATCATATCAATTTATTGACTTCACTTTAGTCCGATAGTGAATTCATCAAATAAATGTATTTGACTATTATTCAATTTATCTGACACTAGGCGATTCCTGTGACTATAATCATATCAATATTGATTATTCTTTCAATTAATGATTCTGGTCATATCACTGTTGATCATTCTTTCAACTAGTGATTCTATAACACTGTTGATCATTCTTTCAACTAGTGCTTTCGGTCATGTCACTGTTGATCATTCTTTCAACTAGTAACTCAGATTATATTACTGTTGATCATTCTTTCAACTAGTAATTTCTATTCATAACACTGTTGATCATTCTCTCAACCCGTGTCCTTGGACATAATTGTGTCCCGTGCATTTCTTTGTCAAATATATTACTTTTGGCATAAAAACCATTTAATCCAGAAAATGACATATCTCAATTTATGTCAAATTACTATACTTATCAAATATGTTAATTAAATAATTGTAATATCATTATTTAATATTTTAATGTGACTAAGACTAAAATATAATCTTAGTAAAATACATAATTTCCAATGTTATTGTAATCATAATAATATTAACTAACTTTCTGGCAAATAATAATAAGAATCAAATAATATATAAAATCTTTCATACCAGCAGTTAATATAAAAACTTAATTTACTGTAAGTATAACTGGTACTTATTTAAGATTCTGTAAAATCTTTGTAAATATAATTGTTTCACAAAAATGTGATAAAACTGTGAGAAATATAATGGACTCACAAACTGTGAGAAAAGAGAAATGAACTCACATTGCAGATTTCTACGGGCAAAGCTTAGTCTACAGATAATCCTTGATATATTGCAGATTTAATTTGAGCAGAGCTTAGCCTATTTCTTTAGCCTGGTAACCTAGTGCACACGAACTAGGTAAGTAACTTAATATAGCATTTTACGATAACTCACGAGATCATATTCTCACAACAAATGACAAAGTGCAATACTTCATCCATCGAATTAACGATGATCCGTCGAATTAACGACGAACGACAAAGTATAATACTTTACCTATCGAATTAACGACAATCCGTCAAATTAATGACGAACGATAAAGTATAACCCTAATGTGGGCGGCACTTAAACATTCATTGGATATTTAGATCAATCGGACAATGAATTGTAGTAGCGATTAAGTTAATACCCTGTATCGTAGCAGAATCCCCCCTACTAATTAGTGTTTTTGAGACTGATTCGACTATAACTCGATATACAGAGCGAATTTGAATGTCGAATGAACAACAGAATGCGTTTGCCAATGCCTTCTATTTATACACCAAAATTGACAAGCTTACGGACCGTAAGGCTGCCAATGTTACGGTCCGTAAAGGTGCTTACGGTCCGTAAGGTTATCAATGTTACGGTCCGTAAGGGACAGCAAATCACTATAGGGTAGCCACGCGTGGGAGTAGGCCTGCTGAGTCGACGATATATTAAAATTCAACTTCCTGAACACGTAATTATAGATAATCATCAAGTAGGGAATGCCCCCCCTGAGTTTTAGGGGCCCTAATCCTGATTCTGAAAATTATGAAAATCTTAGGGTTTGCACAGAATCACTTGGGTGTCTCAATTAGGGTTTCCTATTAGTCAAATTAATTTAATAATTATGACTTTTGATGAGAGTCGTTACATAATGTAACAACTCTCATCAAAAGTCATACTTAATATATTAATTAGTCTAAAAGGAAACCCTAATTGAGAGACCCAAGTGATTCTGAACAAACCCTGAAATTTTCATAATTTTCAGAATCAGGATTAGGGCCCCTAAAACTCAAGGGGGGATAAACCCTAGTGGATAATTATCCTTAAAATTCGTTGTCAAAATACTGAAAATTGAAAGTATCAACTCAGCTAAGCTAGTTTCAGTCGTGGCTACCCTATAGCCTACTTTGATGCCTTACGGACCGTAACCTTGATAAGCTTACGGACCGTAAGCTGCTTTACGGACCGCAACATTGATAAGCTTACGGTCCGTAAGCTAGCTAAATTTTGGGTATAAATAGCAGACATTGGCATTCGAAATCTGATCATTTTACGTCGACATAATTCTCACAAATACGTTGAAATACATTCTGTTTACTTCAAATTTCACCCCGGGTATCGAAATTCTGCTACAAAACAGGGTATTAGCACAATCGCTGCTACGATTCAATTATCCGACGATCAAGATATCCAATGCATGTTTAAATGCCGCCCACATTAGGGTTATACTTTATCGTTCGTCATTAATTTGACGGATTGTCGTTAATTCGATAGGTAAAGTATTATACTTTATCGTTCGTTGTTAATTCAACGGATCATCGTTGATTCGATGGGTAAAGTATTATACCTTGTCGTTCGTTGTTAATTCAACGGATCATCGTTAATTCGATGGACAAAGTATTGCATTTTGTCATTCATTTTGATAATTTGATCTCGTAAATTATCGTAATTGCTGGATTGATTACTAACCCAGTTTTGTGTGCATTGTTATTTATATTAGGTTAACAAGGCTAAATCATAGATTAGACTTTGACCATATTAAAACAGCAATGTGAGTCATTCTCTCTTTTTATCAAATCTATTTACAAAAGCATGTTTATTTTAAAAGTTATAATTACGGGGATTAAGTCTTTGTAATCACCAAGTTACAGCCGGTATGTGGGGTTTTGTATACATTACTTGATAATCGTCACCATTGGGGCAGCCAATGGGGGATATGACCATAGCCACAGACACCATTGGACGAATGGGCCAATGGGTCGAGTGACAAGTACCGTGGGTAGTTGGCTTGATATCAGAAACATTGTAATCGCTCTTAATACTGTAAATTATAACAAATGTGTCATTTTAGTAAATAGAATGATTCACTCAGTATTTTCCGCTGACAAAACCTTTTTCAAACATGTTTCAGGTGATCTGTTGTAATTCAGGAAAAGTGCTGGGGAGCATTTCAAGCTTAAAATAGTGGCTCAATATAAAATAAATAAATACTTTTGTAATATCACGCTTTTATAAAAACATATTATTGTAAATTATCAGGGTTTTATCCCGAATTGTGAAATAAAATAATCGGGGAAAAATTTTAGCTTTAAGCGATCCTGTTTCCGCTGTTAAACTCAATTAAATCAATACCGCAGTATTTCTGTCCCGCGGCTCCTGAAACGGGTCAAACCGGGTCGGGGGTCGTGACAGAAAAAGGTGGTATCAGAGCCACTGGGTTAAGCTGATTAAATATTCAGAAATACTCAATTTTTCCTGATTACAGCCACTGGGTTAAGCTAATTAAGTATTTAGAAATACTTAATTTTTCCTGATTACTATTATATGATTATTTGTATTATTAACTGATTATTTGATTATTTGTTAATTACAGTATGGGTAAGAAAAAGCTGTCAAGTATCTATCTTAAATTAGATATTTCATCTAATGAGAAGGGAAGTTCATCCCGAACCAAATCCTCAAATCAGACTGAAATTCTTAAGGAAGGAATATTTGTGCGAAAAGCACTATACGAGGAATCACTTTCTCCTCAAAAGAGGGAAATGATTATTAAGAAAAGTAAAGAGAAAATCCGAGAAAAGAGGATTAAACGGGAAACTCAAGAATTAATTGATAAATCACCTTGGGAAGATAAACTAGATGAGAAATGGGCAAATTTATATATGCTAGCTACAGTAGCAGAAAATATAAATCTTTAAAGTTTAGCACTCTATTCTCATAAATCTAGAAACCTTGTGTGATAAATAAAAGTTGAAACCTGAGTATGTTTATTAGTTATCTTTGTAATCAACTAGTACACAGTATGTAATAAATTACAAAGTTAATTGTAAATTTTAACTCAGTATTTTATGCATTTTGCATATATGCTACATCAGCATGAGTGAGATATCCGAAGATTTTCAGAATCTTAATCTGTATCCCGTAACTGTCGAAGCTTCCAAAGAATATACTAGCTACTATCCCAATGTTGAACAACCAGTAGAATTCAAGGTTCCACCTTTGAGCAAACCAAAACAAAAGAAAAGAACTTATGTAGGATGGAGGAAAATCCGTAAGAAGAAGCCAGCTAAGAAACTGCCCAAAATAAATAATCCTTTGAAAAAGGGAAAAGAAGTCATAATCAGAGAGAATTCCAAACCGCAAGAAATGGAAACTGGAGACAAAAAGAAGAATAAGGAGGTAGATATACAAATGGAGGAAATTACTAAAGAAGTAATAATGGAAGTTGGGCAAGGGTCTATACCAGCTCAGAGAGAAATCGGGGAGAGTTCCAATCCAACCCAGGAAAGAACTTTTCAAGATGAGATAGATTTTCTATTGGAAAACTGTGAGACGATTCAGCCTGTCCAGACGAATCTTTTTACCTATCCTATTGAAAACCAATTCTCTATGAATTGGGAACCAGCAGCAATTCCAGATCCAATAGTCCACTCCCAACCCATAGGAATGGACGAATGGTGGACGAACGATTGGCAATTTCAAAATATTGTCAACGATCCTTACACTTTTCTTCCACAATTCGATCCAGAACCATTACCTAATCCACCCATGAGTACCGAAAACATGGCTGAACTTCGCCATTTTGGTGAAGAGTTGTTTGATATGGGAAATAGAATGAGGGAGATAGGTGGACAGATTGCTTGGAAATACGACGAGAGGGAAATGCGTTTTTAACAGAAAGTGACGAGAGATAAAATGGTAGTTGTATAATATTACTAATAAAGTTAGTCTGTAAATAATCAATAAAACTCTGTATGATATCTGTGAGTAATGATGCATGATAGATATATATAAAATGAAATCGAAAGATCGATTATTTTGACTATATCTGTATTATACAATTTTCTGATTGTTTGTATATAATTATTATTTGTTAATTACTAATAAAATTTATATATATATTATCAGATGGCAAACAGTAATGATGAACCTATTAATGAAGTTAATCATTCTGAACAACATTCAAGAGATCAATACATGACTCGGCAAGATATCGAAAACATTGTTGCTCAAGGGATAGCCAATGCTATTCCAGCATTCGTCGCTGCTATAAAGAATCCACCCGAACCGCAACAAATTGTTCCTAGCAAACAAATTACTGAAGATAACTTCAGTAATAGTGTAAATGGAGGCAATAATCATGTTAACCATAATAAGGAACCACATCAAGCTCCATTACCCAAGAAAATGAAAACTGCAACGCCTGGTTGCACTTTCAAAGAATTCCTTGCTTGTAAACCTACTGAATTTGCAGGCAATGAAGGAGCAACTGCATCACTGCGTTGGTTAGAGAAAACCGAGGCAGTCATTGCAATAAGTAAATGTGGTAAAGATGATCAAGTCATGTATTCATCCAATCTGTTCAAAGAAGGAGCACTCGAGTGGTGGAATACTGTGTTGCAATCAAAAGGAAGAATAATAGCTTATGCTATGACTTGGGAAGAATTTAAAGGTTTGGTGGAAAGAAAATTCTGTCCTGAGTATGAGAAGGAACAGATGGCGAATAAATTTCTAAATCATCGGATGATGAGTGTGGACTGTCGCGGTTATACCTCAACATTCTTCGAATATGCTAGAGTGGTGCCAACACTGGCTTCGCCAGAACCGGTACTTATTTCTCGCTATATTTGGGGGCTAATTAGCGAAATCCGCAATATTGTTAAAGCTGCGAGACCTCGCGCTATTGATGATGCGGTAGAATTAGCCAACACTCTAACCGATGAATTGGTGCGCACAAGAGACGAAGATAGGAAGAAGGCATTAGCTCAGAAAATTACCCAAGGATTTCGTGTGGGTAATAATAACAGCTTTAAGAGAAAAGGAACAGGGCAATCTCCAGGTCCGTCATTTTGCAGGAAATGCAAAAAGAAGCATTTTGGAAGATGCGATATTACTTGCAATTTTTGCAAAGCTATAGGACATCGTGAAGAGAACTGCAAAAAGAAAACAGTAATCTGTTTTAATTGTGGAGAAGCAGGGCATTATAAAACAGAATGTCCTAAATTGTTCAAACCAGTAGACAACAAACCAAAGACGACCGAAGGAACTACTAAGAAGAATGCCAGGGCATTTCAGCTGACCACTCAAGAAGCAGAACTTATTCCAGATGTGATAGCGGGTACGTTCCTAGTTCACAACGTGTATGCAAAAGTATTATTTGACTCTGGTGCAAACCAAAGTTTTATAAATACTTCATTCTGTCAAGCTCTTAGTTTACCTTTAACCAATATTAGGCAGATTTTTACCGTTGAAACAGCAGACGGAAATTCAGTTAGAATAGATAAAGTTTTGCAAGAAGGAAACATAGAACTTTTAGGACATAAATTCTCTGCAAAACTATTGCCGATGAATTTAGCTGAATTTGATGTGGTCTTAGGAATGGATTGGTTAATAGCCAACCATGCTAGAATCCTTTGTGATCAGAATTCCATAGAAATTCAATCACCTACCGGAGAAGTGATTAGGATTACAGGAGATAAACCACGGAAACCCATGAAGTTCATATCAGTAATGAAAGTTGCTAATTATGAACGAAAACAAGGAATAGTGTATATGATTTCAGTAATCATTAGCACTAAAGGAAAAGATCTTAAGGAAATACCAGTAGTATCAGAATATTCTGATATATTTCCAGAAGATTTACCAGGGTTACCTCCAGACAGAGAAGTAGAATTTAGGATTCATTTAATTCCAGGAACTACACCGATAGCTAAAGCACCTTATCGGTTAGCACCCACAGAAATGTTAGAATTGAAAAAGCAATTAGATGAATTACTAAGTAAAGGATTCATACAACCTAGCTCATCCCCTTGGGGAGCGCCAGTGTTGTTTGTAAAGAAAAAGGATGGTTCAATGAGAATGTGTATCGATTATAGGGAATTGAATAAGGTTACAATTAAGAATCGATATCCATTACCTAGGATTGATGATCTTTTTGATCAACTTCAGGGAGCTAGATATTTTTCTAAGATAGATTTACGCTCTGGATATCATCAATTGAAGGTACAAGAAGAAGACATACCTAAAACTGCTTTCAGAACTAGGTATGGTCATTACGAGTTTACAGTCATGCCCTTCGGGTTAACGAATGCACCTGCAGCATTCATGGACATGATGAATAGGATCTGTAAACCGTATTTGGATAAATTTGTAATTGTTTTCATAGACGATATACTTATTTATTCCAAAAGTCAGACAGAGCATTGTGAACATCTTCATGCACTCTTAACTTTGTTAAGAAAAGAAAAGTTGTACGCCAAATTCTCGAAATGCGACTTTTGGCTAAAGGAAGTGCAATTTTTAGGACACATGGTGAATCATGAAGGTATTCATGTAGATCCTGCTAAGATAGAGGCAATTACCAAGTGGAAGGTTCCACAAACAGCAATGGAAATTAGAAGTTTTATAGGTTTAGCTGGGTATTATAGACGGTTTATTAAGGATTTTTCCAAGATAGACATACCATTAACTAAGTTAACCTGTAAAGCCACTAAGTTTGAATGGGGACCTAAACAGGAAGAAGCTTTTAGGATTTTGAAACAGAAACTAACCCATGCACCAATTTTAGCCTTACCAGAAGGAACTGAAGATTTTGAAGTATATTGTGATGCTTCAAAATTAGGATATGGGTGTGTGCTTATGCAACGCAAGAAGGTAATTGCGTATGCATCAAGGCAGTTGAAAAAGCACGAGGAGAATTATACGACTCATGATTTAGAGTTAGGAGCCGTAATTTTTGCTCTTAAGATTTGGAGACATTATCTTTACGGAAGTAAATTTACTGTCTACACCGACCACAAAAGTTTAAAATATATATTTGGGCAAAAAGAGTTAAACATGAGGCAAAGGAGATGGATGGAAATCTTAAGTGATTACGACTGTGATATTCAGTATCACGAAGGAAAGGCAAATGTAGTTGCAGACGCCTTAAGTCGTAAGTATTATGAGAAACAAAAACGGGTTCGTGCTCTCAGATTAAATTTACAAATAGATTTAATGGAACAATTGAAGAATGTTCAAACTACAGCAATCAAGGATGATGCTGAAGGAATGAAAGGACGAATCAAAGAATTAGAACAAGGAGCAGATGGAATTTGGAGATTCCATAAAAGTAGAATTTGGGTACCTAAACAGGGAGACTTAAGACCTAAGATTTTAGAAGAAGCTCATAAATCTAGGTACACTATGCATCCAGGAAACAATAAGATGTACCAAGATTTAAGGAAAAATTTCTGGTGGATAGGAATGAAAAGAGACATAGCCAGCTATGTTTCTAAATGTCTTACTTGTTCACAAGTTAAGGCAGAACATCAGAAACCTTCAGGGTTACTACAACAGTTAGAGATGCCAGTATGGAAATGGGAGCTTATAACAATGGATTTTGTTACTAAGTTACCCAAAACCAGAAAAGGTAATGATGCGATTTGGGTAATTGTGGATCGATTAACCAAATCAGCTCACTTTCTACCTATGAAAGAAACCTTTAGTATGGAAAGAATGGCTAAATTGTATGTAGATGAAGTTGTATCCTTACATGGAGTTCCACTCTCCATTGTGTCGGATAGGGATAGTCGTTTTACTTCCCATTTCTGGAAAAGTTTCCAGCAAGCTATGGGAACTCGACTAAACCTGAGCACTGCATATCATCCACAAACAGACGGACAAAGTGAAAGGACGATCCAAACTCTAGAAGACATGCTCCGAGCATGTGTAATAGACTTTGGTGGAAGTTGGGATGATCACTTACCATTAATTGAATTCTCCTATAACAATAGTTATCACTCAAGCATCGAAACTGCTCCATTCGAGGCACTGTATGGAAGAAAGTGCAGAACCCCAGTTTGTTGGGCAGAAATAGGAGAAAGTCAGTTATCAGGACCTGAAATAGTGCAAGAAACAACTGATAAGATTACTCAAATCAAGGAAAGATTGAACACGGCTAGAGATCGCCAGAAGAGTTATGCAGACAATAGATGCAAGCCGTTAGAATTCAAAGTTGGAGACAGAGTACTGTTGAAAGTTTCTCCTTGGAAAGGAGTAGTCAGATTTGGAAAGAAAGGAAAACTAAGTCCAAGGTACGTAGGACCATTTTCAGTGATTCAACGTATAGGACCAGTAGCTTATCGTTTACAATTACCAGAAGAATTATCTGGAGTACATAATGTATTTCATGTATCCAATCTCAAGAAATGCTTATCAGATGAATCTCTGGTAGTACCTCTTCGAGATATAGAGGAAACGAAAAGTTGAAATTTGTTGAGAAACCTCTTCAAATTGAGGATCGAAAGATCAAGTTTCTCAAACACAAACGACTAGTTTTAGTCAAAGTAAAGTGGGATTCAAAGAGGGGAGCTGAATACACTTGGGAACTGGAGTCAGAAATGAAGAAAAAGTATCCACACTTATTCCAGTAAATCTCGAGGACGAGATTTTCTTAAGGTGGGGAGAATGTAACAACTCTCATCAAAAGTCATACTTAATATATTAATTAGTCTAAAAGGAAACCCTAATTGAGAGACCCAAGTGATTCTGAACAAACCCTGAAATTTTCATAATTTTCAGAATCAGGATTAGGGCCCCTAAAACTCAAGGGGGGATAAACCCTAGTGGATAATTATCCTTAAAATTCGTTGTCAAAATACTGAAAATTGAAAGTATCAACTCAGCTAAGCTAGTTTCAGTCGTGGCTACCCTATAGCCTACTTTGATGCCTTACGGACCGTAACCTTGATAAGCTTACGGACCGTAAGCTGCTTTACGGACCGCAACATTGATAAGCTTACGGTCCGTAAGCTAGCTAAATTTTGGGTATAAATAGCAGACATTGGCATTCGAAATCTGATCATTTTACGTCGACATAATTCTCACAAATACGTTGAAATACATTATGTTTACTTCAAATTTCACCCCGGGTATCGAAATTCTGCTACAAAACAGGGTATTAGCACAATCGCTGCTACGATTCAATTATCCGACGATCAAGATATCCAATGCATGTTTAAATGCCGCCCACATTAGGGTTATACTTTATCGTTCGTCATTAATTTGACGGATTGTCGTTAATTCGATAGGTAAAGTATTATACTTTATCGTTCGTTGTTAATTCAACGGATCATCGTTGATTCGATGGGTAAAGTATTATACCTTGTCGTTCGTTGTTAATTCAACGGATCATCGTTAATTCGATGGACAAAGTATTGCATTTTGTCATTCATTGTGATAATTTGATCTCGTAAATTATCGTAATTGCTGGATTGATTACTAACCCAGTTTTGTGTGCATTGTTATTTATATTAGGTTAACAAGGCTAAATCATAGATTAGACTTTGACCATATTAAAACAGCAATGTGAGTCATTCTCTCTTTTTATCAAATCTATTTACAAAAGCATGTTTATTTTAAAAGTTATAATTACGGGGATTAAGTCTTTGTAATCACCAAGTTACAGCCGGTATGTGGGGTTTTGTATACATTACTTGATAATCGTCACCATTGGGGCAGCCAATGGGGGATATGACCATAGCCACAGACACCATTGGACGAATGGGCCAATGGGTCGAGTGACAAGTACCGTGGGTAGTTGGCTTGATATCAGAAACATTGTAATCGCTCTTAATACTGTAAATTATAACAAATGTGTCATTTTAGTAAATAGAATGATTCACTCAGTATTTTCCGCTGACAAAACCTTTTTCAAACATGTTTCAGGTGATCTGTTGTAATTCAGGAAAAGTGCTGGGGAGCATTTCAAGCTTAAAATAGTGGCTCAATATAAAATAAATAAATACTTTTGTAATATCACGCTTTTATAAAAACATATTATTGTAAATTATCAGGGTTTTATCCCGAATTGTGAAATAAAATAATCGGGGAAAAATTTTAGCTTTAAGCGATCCTGTTTCCGCTGTTAAACTCAATTAAATCAATACCGCAGTATTTCTGTCCCGCGGCTCACCTTTTTCTGTCACGACCCCCGACCCGGTTTGACCCGTTTCAGGAGCCGCGGGACAGAAATACTGCGGTATTGATTTAATTGAGTTTAACAGCGGAAACAGGATCGCTTAAAGCTAAAATTTTTCCCCGATTATTTTATTTCACAATTCGGGATAAAACCCCGATAATTTACAATAGTATGTTTTTACTATAAAAGCGTGAGATTACAAAATTTATTTATTTATTTTATAATGAGCCACTATTTTAAGCTTGAAATGCTCCCCAGCACTTTTCCTGAATTACAACAGATCACCTGAAACATGTTTGAAAAAGGTTTTGTCAGCGGAAAATACTGAGTGAATCATTCTATTTACTAAAATGACACATTTGTTATAATATACAGTATTAAGAGCGATTACAATGTTTCTGATATCAAGCCAACTACCCACGGTACTTGTCACTCGACCCATTGGCCCATTCGTCCAATGGTGTCTGTGGCTATGGTCATATCCCCCATTGGCTGCCCCAATGGTGACGATTATCAAGTAATGTATACAAAACCCACATACCGGCTGTAACTTGGTGATTACAAAGACTTAATCCCCGTAATTATAACTTTTAAAATAAACATGCTTTTGTAAATAGATTTGATAAAAAGAGAGAATGACTCACATTGCTGTTTTAATATGGTCAAAGTCTAATCTATGATTTAGCCTTGTTAACCTAATATAAATAACAATGCACACAAAACTGGGTTAGTAATCAATCCAGCAATTACGATAATTTACCCATCGAATTAACGATGATCCGTTGAATTAACAACGAACGATAAAGTATAATACTTTACCTATCGAATTAACGACAATCCGTCAAATTAATGACGAACGATAAAGTATAACCCTAATGTGGGTGGCATTTAAACATGCATTGGATATCTTGATCGTCGGATAATTGAATCGTAGCAGCGATTGTGCTAATACCCTGTTTTGTAGCAGAATTTCGATACCCGGGGGTGAATTTTGAGTAAACAGAACGTATCACAGTGTATTTGTGAGAATTATTTCGACGTAATATGTTCAGATTTCGAATGCCAATGTCTGCTATTTATAGGTAAAATTTTGCTAGCTTACGGACCGTAAGCTTATCAATGTTGCGGTCCGTAAGGCAGCTTACGGTCCGTAAGCTTATCAAGGTTACGGTCCGTAAGGTATCAAAGTAGGCTATAGGGTAGCCACGACTGAAACTAGCTTTGCTGAGTTGAAAATTTCGAAATTTACTTGCTGCCAACGTTTCTAAGTTGATAATTATCAACTAGGGTTTACCCCCCTTGAGTTTTAGGGGCCCTAATCCTGATTCTGTAAATTATGAAAATTTCAGGGTTTGTTCAGAATCACTTGGGTCTCTCAATTAGGCACCCTGGACGGAATCGGGTGCCATGAACAGTCCAGCGGTACCGGTTTTTAAAAACGTTGCAGCGGAAATTTCATCAGGACCGTGAGTTAGGAAAAATATCAGAGTTTAGAAAACACCGGATTTTTATTTAAAAGAGATGGGATAAACCCATATTTTATAAAGTGAATTTTGTTTACAATATTTCTTAATTTGATTTAAATAAAATAAGCCACTTCTTGAAGCCTTTTAGTGTCGTATCCAGCTCTTATTCCACTTACCTGAAAAATGTTTGAAAAAGGTTTTGTCAGCGATAACACTGAGTGAATCATTCTATTTACTAAAATGACACATTTGTTATAATTTACAGTATTAAGAGCGATTACAATGTTTCTGATATCAAGCCAACTACCCACGGTACTTGTCACTCGACCCATTGGCCCATTCGTCCAATGGTGTCTGTGGCTATGGTCATATCCCCCATTGGCTGCCCCAATGGTGACGATTATCAAGTAATGTATACAAAACCCCACATACCGGCTGTAACTGGGTGATTACAAAGACTTAATCCCCGTAATTATAACTTTGAATAAAACATGATTTTGTAAATAGATTTGATAAAAAGAGAGAATGACTCACATTGCTGATTTAATATGGTCAGAGTCTAATCTATGATTTAGCCTTGTTAACCTAATATAAATATAATGTACACAAAACTGGGTTAGTAATCAATCCAGCAATTACGATAATTTACGAGATCAAATTATCACAATGAATGATAAAATGCAATACTTTGTCCATCGAATTAACGATGATCCGTTGAATTAACAACGAACGACAAGGTATAATACTTTACCCATCGAATTAACGATGATCCGTTGAATTAACAACGAACGATAAAGTATAATACTTTACCTATCGAATTAACGACAATCCGTCAAATTAATGACGAACGATAAAGTATAACCCTAATATGGGCGGCATTTAAACATCCATTGGATATATGGATCGATCGGACAATGAATCGTAATAGAGATTAAGTTAATACCCTGTTCTGCAGCACCCCGCTATACTTAATTGAAGATTCGTGTGTGTTAATTGAAGTAAACAGACAATATCACGAAGAATTTGAGGAATTCTTTCGTCGTTTGAACACCAGAAAGCAAGTGCCAAGGCCTGCTATTTATACACCAAACTTGACAAGCTTACGGACCGTAAGCTTAATGACCTTACGGTCCGTAAGGTTAACAAAATGGCTATATGGTGGCCACGTGTGGGACTAGCTCAGGTGAGTCGACGATATAATAAATTTCAACTTCCTGAACACGCAAAATTAGATAATCATCAACTAGGGAATGCCCCCCCTGAGTTTTAGGGGCCCTAATCCTGATTCTGAAAATTATGAAAATCTTAGGGTTTGCACAGAATCACTTGGGTGTCTCAATTAGGGTTTCCTATTAGTCAAATTAATTTAATAATTATGACTTTTGATGAGAGTCGTTACATTCTCCCTACCTTAATAAAAATCTCGTCCTCGAGATTTGCTGGAATAAGTAGGAATACTTTTTCTTCATCTCAGGTTCCAGCTTCCAAGTGTATTTGGGTTATGATATTTCTTTTAGACTTATGTCATATTCTAGTCGATAAAAACAATATTAAGGTAAATGACACAGAATCGAATTTTGTGAATATAAGTTGTACAATAGGTAGGATTTCAAAGATTCAACTGAATTAATTGAAGAAATCGATGTCAAACGAAATGAGATGAAATGATATAATTTTCAATGTGACTATTTTCAAGTCAAAAGATATATGATCAATTAGAAAAATGAATGTAAAGAATTTTTAGAATCGAATAAAAATTCTTTTGTCAAAAGAAAGCTTACTTTGATTGGCAACTGAAGAAGACTCAGAATCAACAAGTTCAAAATGAAATAGAAGCACGAAAATATTTTGTCAACTATCGAATCATAACAAGAGAAAAATCAGTGTGTTGACATTATTGAATTTGCAAGGATACACTGGAATACAATAGAGTTTAGTGTATCATTATCTTAATACATAATTGCATCAAGACTATTTTCAAATGATAAGACCAAATGAATATTATAGAATTTTCAATAAATGATGAAAGAAACGTTAAGAAGTACACAGGAATATGATATGAATTTGTGTACACTTATCTTAACACATAATTGTATTAAGACTGTTTAAGATGATGAACCAACAAAAATTAAAATTCATTCATCAGGAGTGAAAATGAGAATATCTCAAGATTCAAATTAAAGAAAATGCCACCACAAGGTGTCATAGGAATTGAAAATAATAGTGGTGAATGAAACGAATTTCACCATGCTTTAAATCAAATGAAGTAAATCCGAATGTTTCGAATAAATCGAGTAAGATTGAAATCGAAATACTTGAATAATGTTTTTCGATCAAAGATGATAAAACAATAAGGATTACGAAACGCTCGTTTGCTGATATAAAAATCTTTAAGAGATACACTGAAATATGAAATGAAATTGTGTATCATTATCTTAGCACATAATTGTGTTAAGATTGATTTTATAGAATAAATCAACAAAACGGATTCAATAATAATGAATAATTAAACCCGTATGCAACGAGATTAGCACAAGCTTCAAATTTTGTGAAAACGTCACCACAAGGTGATCGTGACCAAATGAATGATTCAGTGAAAGTGAAAACCAAACAATTCTGTTATGGTTTTGAATAGATGAAGTACTTGACAGAATATATTTATTTATAAACTTTTACTTGTACTAGGGTCAAATAATAACTTAACTTAGATACTACATATCAGTGACTACGTCTGGAATCATTTCTGCTTCTTGCGTAGTAAGTACGAATGCTCGCTCGTTCTTCTTAGCTCCGTCTGTTGTTCTGGCCTTGTTGTCAGGTGCTTTGGTTTGTTGTCTACTGGTTTGACCAATTTAGGACATTCTGTTTTATAATGCCCTGCTTCTCCACAATTGAAACAAACAGTAGTTTTCCTTCTACACTCTTCCTCTGTATGTCCGATCATCTTGCAGAAGTTACAGTAGGATGTTCTCCTAAAACGGCATTTTCCTCCATCCTACATAAGTTCTTTTCTTTTGTTTTGGTTTGCTCAAAGGTGGAACCTTGAATTCTACTGGTTGTTCAACATTGGGATAGTAGCTAGTATATTCTTTGGAAGCTTCGACAGTTACGGGATACAGATTAAGATTCTGAAAATCTTCGGATATCTCACTCATGCTGATGTAGCATATATGCAAAATGCATAAAATACTGAGTTAAAATTTACAATTAACTTTGTAATTTATTACATACTGTGTACTAGTTGATTACAAAGATAACTAATAAACATACTCAGGTTTCAACTTTTGAAGTATAGGAATGAAAAGAGACATAGCCAGCTATGTTTCTAAATGTCTTACTTGTTCACAAGTTAAGGCAGAACATCAGAAACCTTCAGGGTTACTACAACAGTTAGAGATGCCAGTATGGAAATGGGAGCTTATAACAATGGATTTTGTTACTAAGTTACCCAAAACCAGAAAAGGTAATAATGCGATTTGGGTAATTGTGGATCGATTAACCAAATCAGCTCACTTTCTACCTATGAAAGAAACCTTTAGTATGGAAAGACTGGCTAAATTGTATGTAGATGAAGTTGTATCCTTACATGGAGTTCCACTATCCATTGTTTCGGATAGAGATAGTCGTTTTACTTCCCATTTCTGGAAAAGTTTTCAGCAAGCTATGGGAACTCGACTAAACCTGAGTACTGCATATCATCCACAAACAGACGGACAAAGTGAAAGGACGATCCAAACTCTAGAAGACATGCTCTGAGCATGTGTAATAGACTTTGGTGGAAGTTGGGATGATCACTTACCATTAATTGAATTCTCCTATAACAATAGTTATCACTCAAGCATCGAAACTGCTCCATTCGAGGCACTGTATGGAAGAAAGTGCAGAACCCCAGTTTGTTGGGCAGAAATAGGAGAAAGTCAGTTATCAGGACCTGAAATAGTGCAAGAAACAACTGATAAGATTACTCAAATCAAGGAAAGATTGAAAACGGCTAGAGATCGCCAGAAGAGTTATGCAGACAATAGATGCAAGCCGTTAGAATTCAAAGTTGGAGACAGAGTACTGTTGAAAGTTTCTCCTTGGAAAGGAGTAGTCAGATTTGGAAAGAAAGGAAAACTAAGTCCAAGGTACGTAGGACCATTTTCAGTGATTCAACGTATAGGACCAGTAGCTTATCGTTTACAATTACCAGAAGAATTATCTGGAGTACATAATGTATTTCATGTATCCAATCTCAAGAAATGCTTATCAGATGAATCTCTGGTAGTACCTCTTCGAGATATAGAGGAAACGAAAAGTTGAAATTTGTTGAGAAACCTCTTCAAATTGAGGATCGAAAGATCAAATTTCTCAAACACAAACGCCTAGTGCTAGTTAAAGTAAAGTGGGATTCAAAGAGAGGAGCTGAATACACTTGGGAACTGGAGTCAGAAATGAAGAAAAAGTATCCACACTTATTCCAGTAAATCTCGAGGACGAGATTTTCTTAAGGTGGGGAGAATGTAACAACTCTCATCAAAAGTCATACTTAATATATTAATTAGTCTAAAAGGAAACCCTAATTGAGAGACCCAAGTGATTCTGAACAAACCCTGAAATTTTCATAATTTTCAGAATCAGGATTAGGACCCCTAAAACTCAAGGGGGGTAAACCCTAGTGGATAATTATCCTTAAAATTCGTTGTCAAAATACTGAAAATTGAAAGTATCAACTCAGCTAAGCTAGTTTCAGTCGTGGCTACCCTATAGCCTACTTTGATGCCTTACGGACCGTAACCTTGATAAGCTTACGGACCGTAAGCTGCTTTACGGACCGCAACATTGATAAGCTTACGGTCCGTAAGCTAGCTAAATTTTGGGTATAAATAGCAGACATTGGCATTCGAAATCTGATCATTTTACGTCGACATAATTCTCACAAATACGTTGAAATACATTCTGTTTACTTCAAATTTCACCCCGGGTATCGAAATTCTGCTACAAAACAGGGTATTAGCACAATCGCTGCTACGATTCAATTATCCGACGATCAAGATATCCAATGCATGTTTAAATGCCGCCCACATTAGGGTTATACTTTATCGTTCGTCATTAATTTGACGGATTGTCGTTAATTCGATAGGTAAAGTATTATACTTTATCGTTCGTTGTTAATTCAACGGATCATCGTTAATTCGATGGGTAAAGTATTATACCTTGTCGTTCGTTGTTAATTCAACGGATCATCGTTAATTCGATGGACAAAGTATTGCATTTTGTCATTCATTGTGATAATTTGATCTCGTAAATTATCGTAATTGCTGGATTGATTACTAACCCAGTTTTGTGTACATTATATTTATATTAGATTAACAAGGCTAAATCATAGATTAGACTCTGACCATATTAAATCAGCAATGTGAGTCATTCTCTCTTTTTATCAAATCTATTTACAAAAGTATGTTTATTTTCAAAGTTATAATTACGGGGATTAAGTCTTTGTAATCACCAAGTTACAGCCGGTATGTGGGGTTTTGTATACATTACTTGATAATCGTCACCATTGGGGCAGCCAATGGGGGATATGACCATAGCCACAGACACCATTGGACGAATGGGCCAATGGGTCGAGTGACAAGTACCGTGGGTAGTTGGCTTGATATCAGAAACATTGTAATCGCTCTTAATACTGTAAATTATAACAAATGTGTCATTTTAGTAAATAGAATGATTCACTCAGTATTTTCCGCTGACAAAACCTTTTTCAAACATGTTTCAGGTGATCTGTTGTAATTCAGGAAAAGTGCTGGGGAGCATTTCAAGCTTAAAATAGTGGCTCATTATAAAATAAATAAATAAATTTTGTAATCTCACGCTTTTATAGTAAAAACATACTATTGTAAATTATCGGAGTTTTATCCCGAATTGTGAAATAAAATAATCGAGGAAAAATTTTAGCTTTAAGCGATCCTGTTTCCGCTGTTAAACTCAATTAAATCAATACCGCAGTATTTCTGTCCCGCGGCTCCTGAAACGGGTCAAACCGGGTCGGGGGTCGTGAAAGAAAAAGGTGGTATCTAATGTAACAACTCTCATTAAAAGTCATACTTATTAAAATTAATTAGTCTAAAAGGAAACCCTAATTGAGAGACCCAAGTGATTCTGAACAAACCCTGAAATTTTCATAATTTACAGAATCAGGATTAGGGCCCCTAAAACTCAAGGGGGGTAAACCCTAGTTGATAATTATCAACTTAGAAACGTTGGCAGCAAGTAAATTTCGAAATTTTCAACTCAGCAAAGCTAGTTTCAGTCGTGGCTACCCTATAGCCTACTTTGATACCTTACGGACCGTAACCTTGATAAGCTTACGGACCGTAAGCTGCCTTACGGACCGCAACATTGATAAGCTTACGGTCCGTAAGCTAGCAAAATTTTACCTATAAATAGCAGACATTGGCATTCGAAATCTGAACATATTACGTCGAAATAATTCTCACAAATACACTGTGATACGTTCTGTTTACTCAAAATTCACCCCCGGGTATCGAAATTCTGCTACAAAACAGGGTATTAGCACAATCGCTGCTACGATTCAATTATCCGACGATCAAGATATCCAATGCATGTTTAAATGCCGCCCACATTAGGGTTATACTTTATCGTTCGTCATTAATTTGGCGGATTGTCGTTAATTCGATAGATAAAGTATTATACTTTATCGTTCGTTGTTCATTCAACGGATCATCGTTGATTCGATGGGTAAAGTATTATACCTTGTCGTTCGTTGTTAATTCAACGGATCATCGTTAATTCGATGGACAAAGTATTGCATTTTGTCATTCATTGTGATAATTTGATCTCGTAAATTATCGTAATTGCTGGATTGATTACTAACCCAGTTTTGTGTGCATTATTTATATTAGGTTAACAAGGCTAAATCATAGATTAGACTCTGACCATATTAAAACAACAATGTGAGTCATTCTCTCTTTTTATCAAATCTATTTACAAAAGTATGTTTATTTTCAAAGTTATAATTACGGGGATTAAGTCTTTGTAATCACCAAGTTACAGCCGGTATGTGGGGTTTTGTATACATTACTTGATAATCGTCACCATTGGGGCAGCCAATGGGGGATATGACCATAGCCACAGACACCATTGGACGAATGGGCCAATGGGTCGAGTGACAATTACCGTGGGTAGTTGGCTTGATATCAGAAACATTGTAATCGCTCTTAATACTGTATATTATAACAAATGTGTCATTTTAGTAAATAGAATGATTCACTCAGTATTTCCCGCTGACAAAACCTTTTTCAAACATGTTTCAGGTGATTTGCTGTAATTCAGGAAAAGTGCTGGGGAGCATTTCAAGCTTAAATTAGTGGCTCATTATAAAATAAATAAATAAATTTTGTAATCTCACGCTTTTATAGTAAAAACATACTATTGTAAATTATCGGAGTTTTATCCCGAATTGTGAAATAAAATAATCGGGGAAAAATTTTAGCTTTAAGCGATCCTGTTTCCGCTGTTAAACTCAATTAAATCAATACCGCAGTATTTCTGTCCCGCGGCTCCTGAAACGGGTCAAACCGGGTCGGGGGTCGTGACAGAAAAAGGTGGTATCAGAGCCACTGGGTTAAGCTGATTAAGTATTCAGAAATACTCAATTTTTCCTGATTACAGCCACTGGGTTAAGCTAATTAAGTATTTAGAAATACTTAGTTTTTCCTGATTACTATTATGTGATTATTTGTATTATTAACTGATTATTTGATTATTTGTTAATTACAGTATGGGTAAGAAAAAGCTGTCAAGTATCTATCTTAAATTAGATATATCATCTAATGAGAAGGGAAGTTCATCCCGAACCAAATCCTCGAATCAGACTGAAATTCCTGAAGAAGGAATATTCGTGCGAAAGGCACAATACGAGGAATCACTTTCTCCTCAAAAGAGGGAAATGATTATTAAGAAAAGTAAAGAGAAAATCCGAGAAAAGAGGATTAAACGGGAAACTCATGAATTAATTGATAAATCACCTTGGGAAGATAAACTAGATGAGAAATGGGCAAATTTATATATGCTAGCTACAGTAGCAGAAAATATAAATCTTTAAAGTGTAGCACTCTATTCTCATAAATCTAGAAACCTTGTGTGATAAATAAAATTTGAAACCTAAGTGTGGTTGTCAGTTATCTTTGTAAATCAACTAGTACACTGTGTGAAATAAATTACAAAGTTTATTTGTAAATTTTAACTTAGTATTTTATGCATTTTGCATATATGCTACATCAGCATGAGTGAGATAACCGAAGATTTCCAGAATCTTAATCTTTATCCCGTAACTGTCGAAGCTTCCAAAGAATATACTAGCTACTATCCCGATGTTGAACAACCAGTAGAATTCAAGGTTCCACCTTTGAGCAAACCAAAACAAAAGAAAAGAACTTATGTAGGATGGAGGAAAATCCGTAAGAAGAAGCCAGCTAAGAAACTGCCCAAAATAAATAATCCTTTGAAAAAGGGAAAAGAAGTCATAACCGGAGAGAATTCCAAACCGCAAGAAATGGAAACTGGAGACAAAAAGAAGGATAAGGAGGTAGAAATACAAATGGAGGAAATTACTAAAGAAGTAATAATGGAAGTTGGGCAAGAGTCTATACCAGCTCAGAGAGAAATCAGGGAGAGTTCCAATCCAACCCAGGAAAGAACTTTTCAAGAGGAGATAGATTTTCTGTTGGAAAACTGTGAGACGATTCAGCCTGTCCAGACAAATCTTTTTACCTATCCTATTGAAAACCAACTCCCTATGAATTGGGAACCAGCAATTCCATATCCAATAGTCCACTCCCAACCCATAGGAATGGACGAATGGTGGACGAACGATTGGCAATTTCAAAATATTGTCAACGATCCTTACACTTTTCTTCCACAATTCGATCCAGAACCATTACCTAATCCACCCATGAGTACCGAAAACATGGCCGAACTTCGCCACTTTGGCGAAGAGTTGTTTGATATGGGGAATAGAATGAGGGAGATAGGAGGACAGATTGCTTGGAAATACGACGAGAGGGAAATGCGTTTTTAACAGCAAGTGACGAGAGAAAAATGATAGTTGTATAATAGTACTAATAAAGTTAGTCTGTAAATAATCAATAAAACTCTGTATGATATCTGTGAGTAATGATGCATATTATAATAGATATATAAATGAAATCGAGAAATCGATTGTTTTGACTATATCTGTATTATAAAATTTTCTGATTGTTTGTATATAATTATTATTTGTCAGTTACTAATAAAATTTATATATATACATTATCAGATGGCAAACAGTAATGATGAACCTATTAATGAAGTTAATCATTCTGAACAACATTCAAGAGATCAATACATGACTCGGCAAGATATCGAAAACATTGTTGCTCAAGGGATAGCCAATGCTATTCCAGCATTCGTTGCTGCTATAAAGAATCCGATCGAACCACAACAGATTGTCCCTAGTAAACAAATTACTGAAGATAACTTCAGTAATAGTGTAAATGGAGGCAATAATCATGTTAACCATAATAAGGAACCACATCAAGCTCCATTACCCAAGAAAATGAAAACTGCAACGCCTGGTTGCACTTTCAAAGAATTCCTTGCTTGTAAACCCACTGAATTTGCAGGCAATGAAGGAGCAACTGCATCACTGCGTTGGTTAGAGAAAACCGAAGCAGTCATTGCAATAAGTAAATGTGGTAAAGATGATCAAGTCATGTATTCATCCAATATGTTCAAAGAAGGAGCACTCGAGTGGTGGAATACTGTGTTACAATCAAAAGGAAGAGTAATAGCTTATGCTATGACTTGGGAAGAATTTAAGGGTTTGGTGGAAAGAAAATTCTGTCCTGAGTATGAGAAGGAACAGATGGCGAATAAATTTCTAAATCATCGGATGATGAGTGTGGACTGTCGCGGTTATACCTCGACATTCTTCGAATATGCAAGAGTGGTACCAACACTGGCTTCGCCAGAACCGGTACTTATTTCTCGCTATATTTGGGGGCTAATTAGCGAAATCCGCAATATTGTTAAAGCTGCGAGACCTCGCACTATTGACGATGCGGTAGAATTAGCCAACACTCTGACCGATGAATTGGTACGCACAAGAGACGAAGATAGGAAGAAGGCATTAGCTCAGAAAATTACCCAAGGATTTCGTGTGGGTAATAATAACAGCTTTAAGAGAAAAGGAACATGGCAATCTCCAGGTCCGTCATTTTGCAGGAAATGCAAAAAGAAGCATTATGGAAGATGCGATATTACTTGCAATTTTTGCAAAGCTGTAGGACATCGTGAGGAGAACTGCAAAAAGAAAACAGTAATCTGTTTTAATTGTGGAGAAGCGGGGCATTATAAAACAGAATGTCCTAAATTGGTTAAACCAGTAGATAACAAACCCAAGACGACCGAAGGAACTACTAAGAAGAATGCCAGGGCATTTCAGCTGACCACTCAAGAAGCAGAACTTATTCCAGATGTGATAGCGGGTACGTTCCTAGTTCACAACGTGTATGCAAAAGTATTATTTGACTCTGGTGCAAACCAAAGTTTTATAAATACTTCATTCTGTCAAGCTCTTAGTTTACCTTTAACCAATATTAGGCAGATTTTTACCGTTGAAACAGCAGACGGAAATTCAGTTAAAATAGATAAAGTGTTGCAAGAAGGAAACATAGAACTTTTAGGACATAAATTCTCTGCAAGACTATTGCCGATGAATTTAGCTGAATTTGATGTTGTATTTGGAATGGATTGGTTAATAGCCAACCATGCTAGAATCCTTTGTGATCAGAATTCCATAGAAATTCAATCACCTACCGGAGAAGTGATTAGGATTACAGGAGATAAACCACGGAAACCCATGAAGTTCATATCAGTAATGAAAGTTGCTAATTATGAACGAAAACAAGGAATAGTGTATATGATTTCAGTAATCATTAGCACTAAAGGAAAAGATCTTAAGGAAATACCAGTAGTATCAGAATATTCTGATATATTTCCAGAAGATTTACCAGGGTTACCTCCAGATAGAGAAGTAGAATTTAGGATTCATTTAATTCCAGGAACTACACCGATAGCTAAAGCACCTTATCGGTTAGCACCCACAGAAATGTTAGAATTGAAAAAGCAATTAGATGAATTACTAAGTAAATGATTCATACAACCTAGCTCATCCCCTTGGGGAGCGCCAGTGTTGTTTGTAAAGAAAAAGGATGGTTCAATGAGAATGTGTATCGATTATAGGGAATTGAATAAGGTTACAATTAAGAATCGATATCCATTACCTAGGATTGATGATCTTTTTGATCAACTTCAGGGGGCTAGATATTTTTCTAAAATAGATTTACGCTCTGGATATCATCAATTGAAGGTACAAGAAGAAGACATACCTAAAACTGCTTTCAGAACTAGGTATGGTCATTACGAGTTTACAGTCATGCCCTTCGGGTTAACGAATGCACCTGCAGCATTCATGGACATGATGAATAGGATCTGTAAACCGTATTTGGATAAATTTGTAATTGTTTTCATAGACGATATACTTATTTATTCCAAAAGTCAGACAGAGCATTGTGAACATCTTCATGCACTCTTAACTTTGTTAAGAAAAGAAAAGTTGTACGCCAAATTCTCGAAATGCGAATTTTGGCTAAAGGAAGTGCAATTTTTAGGACACATGGTGAATCATGAAGGTATTCATGTAGATCCTGCTAAGATAGAGGCAATTACCAAATGGAAGGTTCCACAAACAGCAATGGAAATTAGAAGTTTTATAGGTTTAGCTGGGTATTATAGACGGTTTATTAAGGATTTTTCCAAGATAGCCGTACCATTAACTAAGTTAACCTGTAAAGCCACTAAGTTTGAATGGGGACCTAAATAGGAAGAAGCTTTTAGGATTTTGAAACAGAAACTAACCCATGCACCAATTTTAGCCTTACCAGAAGGAACTGAAGATTTTGAAGTATATTGTGATGCTTCAAAATTAGGATATGGGTGTGTGCTTATGCAACGCAAGAAGGTAATTGCGTATGCATCAAGGCAGTTGAAAAAGCACGAAGAGAATTATACGACTCATGATTTAGAATTAGGAGCCGTAATTTTTGCCCTTAAGATTTGGAGACACTATCTTTACGGAAGTAAATTTACTGTCTACACCGACCACAAAAGTTTAAAATACATATTTGGGCAAAAAGAGTTAAACATGAGGCAAAGGAGATGGATGGAAATCCTAAGTGACTACGACTGTGATATTCAATATCATGAAGGAAAGGCAAATGTAGTGGCAGATGCCTTAAGTCGTAAGTATTATGAGAAACAACGAAGGGTTCGTGCTCTTAGATTAAATCTACAAATAGATTTAATGGAACAATTAAAGAATGTTCAAACAACAGCAATCAAGGATGATGCTGAAGGAATGAAAGGACGAATCAAGGAATTAGAACAAGGAGTAGATGGAATTTGGAGATTCCATAAAAGTAGAATTTGGGTACCTAAGCAGGGAGACTTAAGACCTAAGATTTTAGAAGAAGCTCATAAATCTAGGTACACTATGCACCCAGGAAACAATAAAATGTACCAAGATCTAAGGAAGAATTTCTGGTGGATAGGAATGAAAAGAGACATAGCCAGCTATGTTTCTAAATGTCTTACTTGTTCACAAGTTAAGGCAGAACATCAGAAACCTTCGGGGTTACTACAACAATTAGAGATGCCAGTATGGAAATGGGAACTTATAACAATGGATTTTGTTACTAAGTTACCCAAAACCAGAAAAGGTAATGATGCGATTTGGGTAATTGTTGATCGATTAACCAAATCAGCTCACTTTCTACCTATGAAAGAAACCTTTAGTATGGAAAGACTGGCTAAATTGTATGTAGATGAAGTTGTATCCTTACATGGAGTTCCACTATCCATTGTTTCGGATAGAGATAGTCGTTTTACTTCCCATTTCTGGAAAAGTTTTCAGCAAGCTATGGGAACTCGACTAAACCTGAGCACTGCATATCATCCACAAACAGACGGACAAAGTGAAAGGACGATCCAAACTCTAGAAGACATGCTCCGAGCATGTGTAATAGACTTTGGTGGAAGTTGGGATGATCACTTACCATTAATTGAATTCTCCTATAACAATAGTTATCACTCAAGCATTGAAACTGCTCCATTCGAGGCACTGTATGGAAGAAAGTGCAGAACCCCAGTTTGCTGGGCAGAAATAGGAGAAAGTCAGTTATCAGGACCTGAAATAGTGCAAGAAACAACTGATAAGATTACTCAAATCAAGGAAAGATTGAAGACAGCTCGAGATCGCCAGAAAAGTTATGCAGACAATAGAAGCAAGCCGTTAGAATTCCAAGTTGGAGACAGAGTACTATTGAAAGTTTCTCCTTGGAAAGGAGTAGTCAGATTTGGAAAGAAAGGAAAGCTAAGTCCAAGGTACGTAGGACCATTTTCAGTGATCCAACGTATAGGACCAGTAGCTTATCGTTTACAATTACCAGAAGAATTATCTGGAGTACATAATGTATTTCATGTATCCAATCTCAAGAAATGCTTATCAGATGAATCTCTGGTAGTACCTCTTCGAGATATAGAAGTAAACGAAAAGTTGAAATTTGTTGAGAAACCTCTTCAAATTGAGGATCGAAAGATCAAGTTTCTCAAACACAAACGACTAGTTTTAGTCAAAGTAAAGTGGGATTCAAAGAGGGGAGCTGAATACACTTGGGAACTGGAGTCAGAAATGAAGAAAAAGTATCCACACTTGTTCCAGTAAATCTCGAGGACGAGATTTTTCTTAAGGTGGGGAGAATGTAACAACTCTCATTAAAAGTCATACTTATTAAAATTAATTAGTCTAAAAGGAAACCCTAATTGAGAGACCCAAGTGATTCTGAACAAACCCTGAAATTTTCATAATTTACAGAATCAGGATTAGGGCCCCTAAAACTCAAGGGGGGTAAACCCTAGTTGATAATTATCAACTTAGAAACGTCGGCAGCAAGTAAATTTCGAAATTTTCAACTCAGCAAAGCTAGTTTCAGTCGTGGCTACCCTATAGCCTACTTTGATACCTTACGGACCGTAACCTTGATAAGCTTACGGACCGTAAGCTGCCTTACGGACCACAACATTGATAAGCTTACGGTCCGTAAGCTAGCAAAATTTTACCTATAAATAGCAGACATTGGCATTCGAAATCTGAACATATTACGTCGAAATAATTCTCACAAATACACTGTGATACGTTCTGTTTACTCAAAATTCACCCCCGGGTATCGAAATTCTGCTACAAAACAGGGTATTAGCACAATCGCTGCTACGATTCAATTATCCGACGATCAAGATATCCAATGCATGTTTAAATGCCGCCCACATTAGGGTTATACTTTATCGTTCGTCATTAATTTGGCGGATTGTCGTTAATTCGATAGATAAAGTATTATACTTTATCGTTCGTTGTTCATTCAACGGATCATCGTTGATTCGATGGGTAAAGTATTATACCTTGTCGTTCGTTGTTAATTCAACGGATCATCGTTAATTCGATGGACAAAGTATTGCATTTTGTCATTCATTGTGATAATTTGATCTCGTAAATTATCGTAATTGCTGGATTGATTACTAACCCAGTTTTGTGTGCATTATTTATATTAGGTTAACAAGGCTAAATCATAGATTAGACTCTGACCATATTAAAACAACAATGTGAGTCATTCTCTCTTTTTATCAAATCTATTTACAAAAGTATGTTTATTTTCAAAGTTATAATTACGGGGATTAAGTCTTTGTAATCACCAAGTTACAGCCGGTATGTGGGGTTTTGTATACATTACTTGATAATCGTCACCATTGGGGCAGCCAATGGGGGATATGACCATAGCCACAGACACCATTGGACGAATGGGCCAATGGGTCGAGTGACAATTACCGTGGGTAGTTGGCTTGATATCAGAAACATTGTAATCGCTCTTAATACTGTATATTATAACAAATGTGTCATTTTAGTAAATAGAATGATTCACTCAGTATTTCCCGCTGACAAAACCTTTTTCAAACATGTTTCAGGTGATTTGCTGTAATTCAGGAAAAGTGCTGGGGAGCATTTCAAGCTTAAATTAGTGGCTCATTATAAAATAAATAAATTTTGTAATCTCACGCTTTTATAGTAAAAACATACTATTGTAAATTATCGGAGTTTTATCCCGAATTGTGAAATAAAATAATCGGGGAAAAATTTTAGCTTTAAGCGATCCTGTTTCCGCTGTTAAACTCAATTAAATCAATACCGCAGTATTTCTGTCCCGCGGCTCCTGAAACGGGTCAAACCGGGTCGGGTCTTCTTGAGAAGATTCGTGATGAATCAAGCAAGCATGGCCTGAAAAAGCAGCAAGAACTTTTTTTATCAAGTGTTCTGAAAACTAATGTGGTGGTACAGAGTGAGATAGAAGGAAGAAGCATGATAGAAAGAAGGTTATGTCGTAAAAGAGTTTTAGTTGTTCTTGATGATGTTGATGACCTTGAGCAACTAGAGGCGTTAGCCGGATCACATGATTGGTTTGGTGAGGGGAGTCGGATAATAATCACTACCAGGGATGAGCATTTGCTAACACGCAAGATAGACGTGATCTATGAAGTAAGTTTGTTATCACACGATGAGGCTATCAAGCTCTTTAGCAGACATGCATATCGGAAAGAAAAACCTGTAGAAGATTATGAGAAACTTTCACAAGATGTAGTTTCTTATGCTGGTGGACTCCCATTCACTACTAGAAAAATAGAACTTTTCAACGTGTTTTTCCGTTACAAAAACCTATTGTTGGAAAAAGCCTCGTGGAAAACTTTTTGCAACGCATTTACTACACAAAGTTCAACTCATTTGCAACCGAAATATTGTGTTGGAAATTTGTAACGCATTTCCTACGATTCTTTAATTACTCGTCTAAGATTTGTGACGTATTTGCAACGGAAATATGGTGTTGGAAATTTATTTGCAACGCAATTCCTACACCATTTCTTAAAGAATTTGCAACGCATTTGTAATGAAATATAAAAAAAAGAAAAAAACTGGAATGTTTAATTTTCTGTATAAAATTGTTTTTTTATGCTGAAAATTGCATGAAAAATCACCAAAAGATATATAGAAAAAATTAAGAAACCTGCTTAAATTCACTGAAATAATACATAACGCAAGTTCTAGTGTTTTTAAACAACAAAACTGTTGGGATTGAACCCTATCAGAGGAACAGATAATGTAAAGCCAAAACTGGATCAAAGCAGTGGATCCAGAATAAGCAGACGTTTACAGTTGGTTCATGCAAATCTCTCCCCTTGAAAGTGGTTTCATATCTGCTGACCTCCTATCTGCTGATCATACTAAGTGCTGACCTACAACTGCTGTTTTATATCTATTGGCCAAAGTCAAAGACTGATGGAAGACCAAAGCTCTGTTGACTCTATCTACTGCCTTGGGTCAAGTACTGCTGATCCGGACAAGCACTGCTGGGTTCACAGCAGTGGAAGGATGCAGCAGCAGTTTAAGTGTCTTTTATGTAATGTAATGTAATAACAGTAGTTTGGTACATCAGTGTTTATAGATCAGTAGTTAGTGTTTGTTAGGAGGTTAGATGTCACTTTCATGGTGACGTCAGCTAAGATGCTCAGTGGTTTGCAAGTGCCTATAAATAGTTCAGTACTTTGTACTGTTCTATTAGCTCTTTTGATCAATCGTCTTCTTTGCACGAACAAACTACTGAGCTCTGGCTGAGGGGGAGTTTGCATTCTTACATCAATCATTGTAATCGTTGTTGAAACAAATTCAATCATTCGGTTCTTTGTGAAAAGATGTTTGATAAAAGTATTACTCTCGTTTGATTGTATGCAAAGTTTGCTTTCATCTTATTTCCGCTGCACAACTCTTTCATTTCCATCTTAATTACAAACATAAAATACAATCAAAAAGAAACTCAGATCCAACAATTGGTATCAGAGCTTGGACAGTCAAATTTGATTTAACAATCATTTTGACATAAATAGTTCAGCTCATAACAGTTGATACTGATCGTTTGTTCGTCCGTTGAAAAACAGAGCAAGGATAAATCACCATTAAAGTTGATTTCTCAGTGTCTGTAAAACAACAAGAATGACGTCACAATCTCAGGATGATAAAAACAACATCGGCTCACTTTTTAAACCACCTATGCTAAAAAGAAATGAGTACAACATCTGGCAGAGGAGGATGGGTCACATCCTCGCTCAACAAAGCACAGGTTGTTGGAGGTCTGTCACCTTTGGTCCTCATGTTCCTTCAGTGCCAAGCGCTGAAGATGCTAAAAAGTTCGTTCCAAAACCAGTTGAAAATTACACCGAAACTGATTTTCAAAAGATCGAACTAGATGCTAAAGCGTTTAGCATCATAGCATCAGCGCTGCCCAATGAAATATATGCTGGACTGTTACATTGTAACAGTGCCAAAGAATTGTGGGACGCACTTAAGGAACAGTTTGGAGGTACTGAAGAAGTCATAGAAAACAATAGGGAAATCCTGAACCAACAGTACGAAACGTTTTGTCATGTTAGAGGTGAATCACTGACTCAACAATTTGAGCGGTTTAGTTGTCTCATCAGTGAACTGAGGCTTGTTAATACCACTTTTACAAACTCAACTCAAAACAGCAGGTTCCTCAGGTCACTGCCCGAAAAATGGGACACTATAGCCTTTGTCACCAGAAATTCACCTGAGTTCAAGGATCTGACCTTGACCCAACTCCATGGTCGACTCCTGACCTACGAAAGGGAGTTGAACCAGAAAAGGAAGTTACAAGAGTCAGGAAAAGCCGTTGATGATTATACATTCGGTAATACTGCTCTTTTGGGTCAAGAAGAATCTGGGAGCAGTGGTAAGGACCAGGGTTATGACCATTTCATTGACATAACTGCTGGAGCTAACTTTAACAACCCTGATCCTCACTCTGCAAGTTATGCATTCACTGCAAACGAAAACCAGATGTCAGATAATTTAAGCTTTGAACTAAATGATTTGCAACATTTTGATCCCACTGATTTAGAGGAAATGGACATCCTGCACCAACTGGCTTTGCTAAGTGTTAGAACTAGTAAATTCTACAAAAGAACAGGGAGAAAATTCCCAGGTTTGCATGGGAATCTAAGGGTTGGGTTGGATAAATCGAAAATCAAGTGCTACAAGTGTAATAGGTTGGGACATTTTGCTAGGGAATGTAGGAGTCAAAATACTGGTCCCATAATTACTCATCCTAGCTCAAATCCTAGACCTCAAAATCAAAACACTGTGCATTATGCCCAATATGCCCCAGCAGCTCAAGTGAACACTGCTCACTATGCTGCTGCCCCTGTGCCAGTACATTATGTTCAAACTACTGTTCCACAAATCCAATATGTTCAAACCCCTGTTCCACAGGTACAAGTGCAACCTGTTGCACCTCAAACCACTGCTCCAGCAGCAACACAACCAGATCAACAAAGCTTTTTCACTCAAGGGTTTGTTGACTGGAGCAGTATGCCTGATGATCTTTGTGATGAAAATTTTGCACTCTATGCTTCTACTGATTCTTCACATGATGAGTTTTGTTTGATGGCACTAGAGTCAGTACAGGAGGGGGTTGAAGCTGAGGAGGAACAGCAGTACTCTGAAACAGTGGAAGAGGTGATTGAAGCAGTGATTACTGCTGTGGCTGATGAAGTACTGTTGGAAGAAAGTTCAGGTACTCTGATTGAACCAATGACAGATCCATGGTCCATAGAGGACAAGGAAGAAGAGAAAGAAGAAAAGGCTGGTGAAAAGAAGGTAAGAGCTGATGATGATAAAGATCATCAATGTGATTGTGCAATGATGGCAGCTGCCAAGGTATCTCCTCAAGTTCTTGAAAAACTGTGTTCAGATAATTGCATAATTGCTTTTGCTAACATCAAAGAGGTGAATGAAAACCTTCGGGATAAAATCTTAACTGATGAGGTCAAATTTGAAAGCTCTTTAAAAGAACTTAAAAACAAATTGACTGAAAAAGAAAAAGAAATCAGCTGTTTAAAAGAAGAGCAAAGTATAACCAAAACCCAACTTCAAACTATGGTAGAAAAATACCAAGTTTGCAAAAAGGAGTTGGAGTCTGCCCAGATTACTTGTGAAAGATGGGTGGAATCCTGCAAAGGATATGAGGTTATGCTTGAAAAACAGAGAAAAAGCAATGTGAAGTTTGGGGTTGGGTATAGAAAATATGATGATGAAAACACTGCTTTTGAAAACTCTGTTCAAACCACTGATGAAGCTACTGAGCTTATCCCCACAAACAAGAATGGCCAAGAAGTGAAAATCACTGACAAACTTGGTAACAAAATCACACTTAACAGACCAATGGGCTCCTCCACTTTCAAGGAGCTTGAAGATCATCAGTTTAAACCAAAATGGTCTGATGAGTGTGATATTCTTGAAAATTTCAAGCCAATGGACTTTACATCAATTGATGGTGCTAAAGCTCCAAAAGCTAAAGTCATACCTCTCAAAGATATCCCAGCAGTGGTTAAAACCTCTGCTGCAAAGGAATCTGAAAAGAGAAAGAAGAAAGAAAAAATTGATAACTTGTTTTGTGAATTCTGTGAGAAAAGGAATCATCTAACAAAAGACTGTTTCCACTTAAAAGCTTATGATCTAAACAAAACAAGTGTCATTGTTTCAGCAGAAAGCTGCATTGTTTGTGGGAAAACAAACCACAAAACTCAAGCATGTGTGTACCTCAAAAACTTTGATGTGAAAAAGAATGAGTACATGGCTAAAACATCCTTGAGTCCACCATCATCCTCATCATCTGTCAAATTCACCAAGAAACAACCACTGTTTGTGCCAGTACAAACAGCTGTCACAAAACAGCTGAACCAAACATCTGTCAAAAGAGATGTTCAGGTTACTGATGCACCCCCTGCCAATCAGTTCAAAAAGGGCAGAGAAAAACAGTCTTACCAAAGGATTCCACACGTTTATGAGACCTACAAAAGGCCCTCTAAACCCAAAGTGAACAGGCATCCTTTTGGTTACCAGCAGATGATTGGTCAGGACCCACAACAGTGGTTAGAGAAACACTGTCCTAAAACAGTTCAAACCCCTTACATAACCACTGTCCATCATCTTGCATCCATTCCAGACACTGTTGAGACCCCATCCAAAGCCTTGTTGGTTTTGGAGACCTTAATGAACTAATCTCTTTACTTCATGTGCAGGGAGCTTCTGCATGCTTTGATAGTCTTTGGTATGTAGATAGTGGAGGCTCCAGGCACATGACAGGATGTAAAGCCCTCCTCAAAGACTTTAAAATCCATGGTGGGGGTGATATATCCTTTGGAAATAATAGTAAAGGGAAGGTTCTGGGGTCTGGTACAGTGCAATCTGGAAATGTAAAATTTGAAAATGTCAATCTAATAGACAATCTAAAATTCAACCTTCTGAGTGTGTCCCAAATGAGTGACAAGGGATTTGGGTCATTCTTCACAAAAGACTGTTGTAGGATTGTTGGACCAGAAATGGTCAAAAAGATTGAAGCAATAATTAAATCTGGTCATACTAAACTTGTTGCTCAAAGAAGTGGCAATGTTTATGTTGTTGACATGTCAAAAGAGTGTCCCAGAGCTGATGCCTGTCTGTTCTCAGCTGCCTCTAACAAAGAGACAGAACTTTGGCACAGAAGGCTGGGACACACAAATCTTAAGACAATCACAGAAATTTCAAAAAATGGTTTGGTGAGAGGCCTACCACAAAAATTGTTTTCATGTCCTGAACATTGCATTTCCTGTTTAAAAGGAAAACAACATAAAAGTTCTTATAAGTCCATTGAAGAGTCCAAAACAACCCAGTGTCTGCAAATGCTACACATGGATTTGTTTGGCCCAGTTCAAGTCATGAGCCTTAAAAAGAAAAGATATTGTTTGGTTATTGTTGATGACTTTTCTAGGTTCACATGGACTTTCTTCTTGCACTCAAAAGATGAAACTGCAGGCATTTTGCAAGACTTTGTAATACAGGTTGAAAAGCAATTTGACCTTCCAGTAAAAAGCTTCAGGAGTGACAATGGCACAGAATTCAAAAATAGGGAGTTGGATGCCTTCTGTGTGAAGAAAGGGATTGTAAGGCAGTACAGCATCCCAAGAACACCAGAGCAGAATGGGGTAGTGGAAAGGAAGAACAGAACTCTGATTGAGGCTGCCAGAACCATGCTTGCAGATTCAGGTTTGCCTTTAACTTTCTGGGCAGAGGCAGTAAACACTGCTTGCTATGTTCAGAACAGAGTTTTAATAAACCCCAGGCACAAAAAGACTGCCTATGAAATTCTGTATAAAATTAAACCACTGATCTCATATTTCAAAGTGTTTGGCTGCCCATGCTTTATTTTGAATTTAAAAGATTCCATTTCAAAATTTGCAGCCAAAATTGATTGTGGTTATCATCTGGGATACTCAACCACTGCCAAGGCCTACAAAGTGTTTAATACACGGACCAAGGCAGTGGAGGAGACTTTGAATGTTAAGTTCAATGAACTTTCATCAATGAAAATCCCAGCAAATCCTGCAGATCTGTTTGATCTTGAAAAATTCACTTTTGAAAATACTGCTGTCAAGACTAACAGTGCAGGTCCATCAGAGGATACAACACCAGACTATGGGTATGAAATCATCATCCCTCAAAGGTCTGCCACAAAGGGAAAAGCATCAGCTGTTCAAAACAGTTGTCAAAGCTCTACCACTGCTACCTCAACAATTGTTGACCAAAGTAGCCCATCAACCACTGCTTCCACATCCTCAAACACTGCTGACAAAAGTCCTCAAACAGTGGATAAAAGCCAGCAGTTGTCCACCTCATTACCTCCTATTCCACCACCTTTTGAAACCACTGCTGGATCATCAAAGTCCCCAGCAGTGGTTAGCTCAAATGATACACATTTGCAGCCTTCACCAACCAATGCCATCATACCATACCAAGGAGATTTAATCTTCTTGAGATCTCATCCACCTGATCAAATCATTGGCAACATAAATGAAGGGGTGCTCACAAGAAGCCGAACCCAAAACATTTGTCTTTTTGCTGGTTTTCTATCACTCCATCAGCCAGTCAAGTACCAAGAGGCACTGAAAGACAACAGCTGGGTAGAAGCCATGCAAGAGGAGCTCCAACAGTTTAAAAGACAACAAGTATGGGAGCTTGTACCACTGCCAGAAGAGGTTAGTCCCATTGGCACAAAGTGGGTCTTCAAGAACAAAACTGATGAAAGGGGTATTGTTGTCAAGAATAAAGCCAGGCTTGTGGTTCAAGGTTACAGACAGGAAGAGGGGATTGATTATGATGAAACATTTGCCCCTGTTGCAAGATTAGAAGCAATTAGACTGTTCCTGGCCTTTGCTGTCAACCACAATATGAAGGTGTTTCAAATGGATATCAAAAGTGCTTTCCTCTATGGTACAATTCAAGAAGAGGTGTATGTCTGTCAACCTCCAGGTTTTGAGGATCCATTTTATCCAGATCATGTCTACAGGCTAAACAAAGCCTTGTATGGCTTGAAACAAGCACCAAGAGCCTGGTATGAAACTCTTTCCAACTTCCTACTCTCAAATGGTTTCAAAAGAGGTACCATTGATAAAACACTGTTTTTAAAATGGAGAGGGAAGGATTTAATGATTGTCCAGATTTATGTGGATGACATTATTTTTGGAAGCACATGTAACTCAATGTGTGAAGAGTTTAGAGAACTCATGACAGCTGAGTTTGAAATGAGTGCAATGGGTGAGCTGCAATGCTTTCTTGGTCTCCAAGTACAGCAATTGCAAAATGGAACTTTCATTCATCAAAGCAAATATGCTAAAGAACTTTTAACCAAATTTGATATGAATGATTGTAAACCATGCAGCACACCCATGGCAACAAATAAGCTGGTCATGTCTGATGAAAAAGATGAGCTGATTGACCAAACACTTTATAGAAGCATGATTGGGTCTTTATTGTACCTAACTGCATCTAGACCAGACATCATGTTTGCAACATGTGTCTGTGCAAGAAGTCAATCAGCTCCCAGAAAATCAAATCTCATTGCTGTAAAAAGGATCTTCAGATACATAAAAGGTGCTCCCACACTTGGTATCTGGTATCCAGCTAATGGGAACATCAAGCTTTCAGGTTTCTCAGACAGTGACTTTGCTGGATGTCACACCACAAGGAAGTCCACATCAGGAGGGTGCCAGTTTCTAGGTGACTGCTTAGTTTCTTGGCAAAGCAAAAAGCAAGCAGCTGTTTCGACATCCACTGCTGAAGCTGAATACATTGCTGCTGCAAGCTGTACAGCCCAACTCCTGTGGCTTCAAAATCAGTTGCTGGATTTTGGTATCACTGCCTTAAAGACACCACTCATGTTGGACAGTCAGGCAGCAGAAAATATCATCAAAAATCCAGTTTCCCACTCAACCACCAAACATATCGACATCAGACATCACTTTGTGAGGGACTGCTATGAAAAAGGTTTGATTTCTCTGCATCATGTCCCAACTAAAGACCAGCTGGCTGATGTGCTCACAAAAGCACTTGATACAGCCACTTTTGAAAGTCTGGTCTCTAGGATTGGGATGCTGAACATGGAATAACAAGCAACATCTTGTTTTTCTATGAATAAAAGCAACAAAATGTTTTCAGAAAATCAAAACTCCATCCTTAAAAATAGTTAAAAATGAAATTTTTTCATTAAGTCCTTAAAAGTCTGCCACTAACCACTGATTGTTCAAAAGTCTGCTATACTTCAAAAGACTGTCCACTGCTGAAAGTCAACCCCTGCTCTCTCATTATTTTGATAAACTCTGTTGTTCAAAAGCAGTGTCTTATCCACTGATATGCTATCCACTGATAGTAAAAATCATCCACTGTTTTCATACCACTGCCTTCATCAGTCACTTTCAACAAAAGTACTGTCCTTCACTTTCAACAGGGGTTGTCACGTGGACAGTACATATTGGTCAGACCTTTTGTAACGGCTGCCACCTCAGCATTCACTTTCTTCCCTATAAAATCCCCCACTCACCACCAAAACAGGGTTTTACTGTCGAATTGAATTCTTAAAAATTCTCTTCTCAAAGCAGTTTTTCTTCACATTTCTTCACAAATTTCTTCGATCATTCATCCTCAAAATGACAAAATCAAAGAAATCTTCAAAACCCTCATCCAAATCCTCATCGCAAACAGCCTCTCAAAAGGCAATCTCCACTGAAATTCCACACAAACCATCTCACAATCTCCTGGGTATTCTCACAAAACCAGGAACCACAAAAGATTTCGATTCCATCATTGATCTCATGGCAAAATCAAAGTACAAAACTTTGATTACTGCCGATGCACCAATCTATTTGGCGACCCAAAGGGAGTTCTGGAAAAATGCAACCCTTGAAAAACAAGGCGACACTGCAACCACCATAAACTCTTTTATAAAGGGTAAAGCTGTCCAAATCACGCCACAATCCATTTCAGAGGTCTTTCAACTCGGTGATCAGGAAGGTAAAATTTCTTTCACTAAAAACGAGTTAAAAATTGACTTCATTGAGCGAGGGTATGAAGCCACAATGATGAAGAAAATAACCTTAGAAAAAGGTTATTTTCCTTCTGCAACCAGATTTTTATTTCATACCCTCCTACTATGTGTTTCAAATAAAACCACTTCTTTTAATGAAATCCCTTTAAAGATTCAAAATCTGGGATATGCTATTCTTCAAGGAGAAAATTTTAACTATTCTCGGGAAATTTTTAAAGATTTGGTTAATAATGTTGAAACAAAATCATTCTTACTGTTTCCAAGGTTTTTAAGTTACTATTTTTCAAAGAAATTCAGTAAGGATGATTTAACTATAATAAATCAGGGTGCTCCTACTCAAATAAACAGTTTAACTACTGAAACTTTTTCAAGGATGTTAGCACCCTGCAAAACACAAGCAGAGGTGCCTGAGCAGATTTTAGTAGTTACAACTGCTCCTCAGGTATCTGCTGTTGAGCCCACTGCTCAAGGTGATCAGAGCAGCAGCACAACTGCTTTGAATCCCACACCTACAATCACCAAAAAGCCAACAAAAAGACAAACACAAAAACCCCCCAAAACCCTCAAAAAGGCATCTCTGGAGGATGAGATACCAGAGCTTCTGCCAGTGACAACACAAAAGTCACAAGAAACCACTGCTGCTTCTTCCTCACAGCAGTTGGTACAAATATCTCAACCCATAACCAAAACTCCTCCTGTTTCTTCACAAAAAGAACAGGTTGTACAAATAGGGTCTCCACATCATGATGCTCTGGAAACACTCGTTTCTATCATCCACAGTCCAATGCCCGGGACACATCCTACTTCTACACCAACCATCACATCCACATTTCCCTCACCAATAAAACCACTGTTGGATGCAATTGATTTGAACCAGGCATTATCCAGTCCTTCTCAATCACCTATTAATGAGAATATACCTCAACAACTGACTGGGTCTGATGTATCAATCTTTGCTAACCCACCAACACAACCTGAGGAGGTTACACCCCTTGATTTACAAGTAACTCTTGGTGGTAATCCAAGTGAAGCAGCCACTACAACTGTTACACCCACTGGGTTACATTTGGACAGTGGTTACATTCATAAGACTTCCTTGGAGGCAATTCCTTTTATAGCACCTCTGTCAACCACCAGTGGATTTATTTATCCTACTGGCAACATCAAAAGGTTGTCAAGTGTTGAAGGAAGAAGACCCCAGTACCAAGAAAAAGGGGCATCAGTGGTTAATGTTTGGAGTATATTCCCTACATCTACCACTGATAAAACCACTGCTAGTGGGAAATCAGATGATCCCATTAACTTGGGTGATGGTTTAAAGTACCAGAAATTGACGGATCGTATTGCAAAGCTTGATAACTCTGTTGCAGAACTCAAAGATATGCTACAACAGGTGTTACAAGTTCAGAAGGTACAAACAACTGCTGTTCCACCTCAAGCATCTGCTCCACAAAGGACACCTGCTACAAATGAGCTCTGGAATCTATTTCAATCTTTTCTCCAACAACAAGCACAATTAGCAGATCAGCAGCATGAAAAACATGTCCAACAGCTGAGAAATGCAATGGAGTCAAGATTCAAGAACACTCAGGCTGACTTACAGGCTCTCAAAACTCAGATCTTGCACACCACTGGCACTGCTCCTCCAACTGTACGTTTCATTTATGACCTCCCAGAAGATAATGCCAAAAAGGGGGAGAAAATTAAGGAGTGGAAAAGGAAGGGTATAGAAGATGGTCTTTATCTTGAACCAGAGAATTCAAACATGACCAAAAAGATCCCTTTGCCAGATGGTAGCAAGAAGATTGATGTGACAACAAATGCACTAGCAGAAGCAATTGCAAGTGTGAAGAGAGATAGAGAGGCCAAAAGGAAAGCCAGGGTGGACAGAATGGATCATCCAGATCAGGGTACTTCTGGGTCAAGGGATCATGAAAATCCTGTTGAGGAAAAGAAGAAGCCTACTAGAAAAGTAAGGCAACCCAAATCCATTCCAACCAGACGTTCAAAGTCTGCTCAAAAACCACCGTACAAAACAGCTGATGCAGCAGGAGTTACAAAAACCACTGCTTGCCAAACAGTTGTTCCATCAACACACACCACTTCAACACACACAACATCTATCGCTCTACCATCACCACCACCAAAAACAACACCTGCTGACACACAGCAGAAGACAACAGATGTTATAACATCTGTTGTTATGACAACAGTGGTTGAAACACCAGTTGTTTCAACAACTGTTAGTCAATCACAATCCACTGCCACTACATCTACAACCACTGTTCCATTCAAAACATCATCAGTCTCTCCTAAACCAAAAAGGAGAAGGCTAATTTTAAAAGATGATGACTCACCTCCATCACCAACATCTTCAAAATCTTTAGCTCTTGTCACAATACCAAAACCTGTTCCTCTCTCTTCAGTTCCAATGTACAAGCCCTTACCTCCTGCAGGTGTTCAATTTCCTCTTGAACTAGCAGCTGTTAGAGATGAAATAAAATCCTTCTATTATGAGGATGACCCTGCCAAAAGGAGGTTGCCATCAATAAAAGGATATCCTTGGCCTAAAAATGTTGATGAATACTTGGATATCAAAGCCAAGCAAGCAGAGGATATTTCAAAAAGAAACACACAAGGGAAGTCTGACAAAGAAATTTCAAGAAATTATCAATATTTGCTCACACAAGTCAGATCCCTAGAGCAATTTGCAAAAAATGTTAGTCAACAAATTTCTGAAAGAGCAGTTGAATCTCTGAAGAAAGACTACATTGAAAGCATCATGGCTCACAAAAGGTACAAAGGAGAGAGATATATGTACAAAGAGTGGACTGTTCCTGAGCTTGAAGATGAAGCTGCAAGAATTCAAGACATGATAAAAAGGAAGGTCACTCACACTCCTCCTAACTGGGCAAAATTTAGAAAGAATGTACCTGACAAACAGGAAGAGCTGAAGAGGATGAAAGAGGAATTGGTAGCAGCTGATTATGGTAACAAAAGACAAGTTGCTAGATGGAAAGAAGATATGGTCAGGGCTACTTACAAAAAGTTGGAACAATTAAGAAAGAAAGATCCCACAGTTCCTCAAAAGCCTGACTATCCTGAAGCAGCGGTTTCAAAAAGACCTTCAAAGCTGCAAATCAGGAGATCCACAGCTCCAGTTGGTGCTACCATCTACAAAAGAAGGCCACACAAACAACTGATTGCTGAAACCATCAAAGAGTTAATGGAAGGTGAAGACCTTGGAAAAGAGGGTATAAAGAAAATGATCATGGAAACTCTTGGTTTGGATCAAACTGCAAGTACTGCTCAGCCAGTCATGAATAGGCCAGCCTCTCCAAATACTTCTGCAAATAAACATCTCCCAAGAAACCCACCAGGCTCAAAAATACAAAAGTGGGAAACTGACAAACAGACCTGCGTATTGACTTTGCTCAGGTCTGGTGGAGGAGTGGAGAAAATATCAAGGGAACAAGCTCTTGGCCTGAGTCTTGAAGATTTGCAGGATCTCCTTGATCTTCCACTCAGCAGGGATGATGAAGATACAGATGCCCTTGACTTTGAACTACAATTCAAAGGTCAGATAAGGGAGCTGTTGTTGAGGCAATAAATGTTTCCACAAATAATGAAGAGTTTTGGCATTATCTGTTCCAGGGGGAGATTGTTGGGATTGAACCCTATCAGAGGAACAGATAATGTAAAGCCAAAACTGGATCAAAGCAGTGGATCCAGAATAAGCAGACGTTTACAGTTGGTTCATGCAAATCTCTCCCCTTGAAAGTGGTTTCATATCTGCTGACCTCCTATCGGCTGATCATACTAAGTGCTGACCTACAACTGCTGTTTTATATCTATTGGCCAAAGTCAAAGACTGATGGAAGACCAAAGCTCTGTTGACTCTATCTACTGCCTTGGGTCAAGTACTGCTGATCCGGACAAGCACTGCTGGGTTCACAGCAGTGGAAGGATGCAGCAGCAGTTTAAGTGTCTTTTATGTAATGTAATGTAATAACAGTAGTTTGGTACATCAGTGTTTATAGATCAGTAGTTAGTGTTTGTTAGGAGGTTAGATGTCACTTTCATGGTGACGTCAGCTAAGATGCTCAGTGGTTTGCAAGTGCCTATAAATAGTTCAGTACTTTGTACTGTTCTATTAGCTCTTTTGATCAATCGTCTTCTTTGCACGAACAAACTACTGAGCTCTGGCTGAGGGGGAGTTTGCATTCTTACATCAATCATTGTAATCGTTGTTGAAACAAATTCAATCATTCGGTTCTTTGTGAAAAGATGTTTGATAAAAGTATTACTCTCGTTTGATTGTATGCAAAGTTTGCTTTCATCTTATTTCCGCTGCACAACTCTTTCATTTCCATCTTAATTACAAACATAAAATACAATCAAAAAGAAACTCAGATCCAACAAATAATTGAAACTTGTGATTGCCAATGTCTTGTAAAGGTTACAGAGTGTTTCAAGCTTCCAGTCTTCTTTCTCCACATTCAAATAGAACTATTTGATACCTTCCAAAGTGAGTTCATCACGCTTCACAAGAATCCTAACCGGTTAGTTGCGGAGAACACGCCAACATGAACCATCGATGGCAACAACCGGAAGATATCATAGATCTGGAACAAGAACAGCCACTTGTTAGACGCTGATTACTCCTAGTAAAATTTAATTTGACCATATATACCTGACCCTTGAACCCCATTAAAAGCATTTTATCAGCCTCATCAAGTACAGCCTTATCGAGCTCGAGCCAAGTTTGAGCCTAAAACAAAGCTCGTTTATTTATCAAGACCGAGCTCGAGCTTGGCGTGCGTCCCAACTCTGCAGCAGGCACAGTTAAACCGGCTCCAACCAATCTTTGCACTTTCGCTAGACGGGCTGCAACCACAACACAAACAGACCACAGTCCATACCTTGATTCATTAATCAATAGCCCCCATATATTTTTTTTTGTTTTTAAAAATAGTTTATACATACTTTATGAAAACAGGCTCGTATGCAGTGATGAGTACATCTGTTCCAACTCCTTTGAGTCGCAAATTCGCCAAATATACCTGAATGGAAGCACACAAGTAGTTAGCTTTAACCAACACATATATTGAAAAATTGTATGCACCAAAACATGGTAGTATTAACTTGTATAGTAATAATATGTTTTGGCAATATATATTTCAAGATTTATTAAAAAAAAAAAATCTAACTGAGGATCAATATATGTTAAGAGATACCGTAACAAGATTTTGTGCTTCTCTTCCCTGGCGTCCCTTGGATATAGCCTACGAGAAATGACAAAATAATAACAAAAATAAAATTTGATTTGATTTATTTCGGTTAACAAAATGTGTTTAGTTTGACTTCATTACTTGACAAATAGTAAAACATTTTACTGAAACTATATGCAAAGTTGAAGTTGGTATTTTGTTTACCATTTGAGCAGTAGCAGTTGTTATCACAGAAGGTATGTTTCTGTATCCCAATCCTTGCGCCTCGAAAACTGCCGATTGTTCAGTCACCTGAATGAAACATATTAAACAAAGATTATTTTTACAAATCTTTGAAAAAATAGTAAAGTAGACGAAGAGAAGAAATAAATTCGAAAGAAGGCGAAAGAGAGGAAATTTACGATGTTGCCCTCAGCCGCTTGTTCTGTTGCAACTTGCAAGGTCATGTAGAAACCAAGTGGCACTTGCATTGTCTGCTAAGTCATGCTTCATTTCTAAAAGCTCAATTATCAGGCTCTCATCGCGTGCAGGGTCCACAAACACCTCCTGAACACAAAATAAAAAAGAAAATCCAATAATGAAAAAGTAAAAGAGTTTGAAGCATAATTGAACCTAATGATGATGATGATGATGATCTTATTAAAGACAAATTGTTTCGTTTCGATTAGTGAGTAACTGAAGTTGGAACTTGGAAAATGAATACCGAATCCACGAAACAAACAAACCTGATGATTAGGAACTTCACAAATATTGCTCACATCCTGCAAGTGAAAAATTCAAACTTCCGCATCAAAAATCTTTAAATGAACAACTCACACACACCAAGGCCCAAAAGATAAATGGAAACAAACCTCAAACCTAAGTGGGAAAGTAGTGGAAATTGCTCTACCAAACATCTGTCTTTGTGGAAGCCTACACAATATCATTTGCATGTCAGAAGCTAAAGCCCTGATTGGAATTCGCTGTAATGGGATTCCACCAGCATCACGCAACTGCATCGTGTTCCCAACATCATATGGGACAGAATCCATTGACACATCACCAATGTTGCACCCAGGTGGGTAACGATATAGCCTCTAATGCCTTTGCAACCGCTTTCACTTCTTTCTCAAGCAGAGAAAAGCACACATAATGTTCACTACTAGCCTGTAATAAGACTACACTTAGCTTAAGAAAGCAATTGTCCTTTCTCAATAAGATCATACATCATATCTGTAACTTTTGACATTACAGAGACAACAACCATCTTTCTTTCAGAACTGTCATCCATGACAAAGTTAACAATACATTGGATTCTTTGAGAAGTTCTAACACATGTGCCACCAAATTGAACAACACACGGTAGCTCAAATTCATATTATACATTGCAATTCCATACAACAAACACGCCCTAATAAACCTAAATTGAACTCGTAAACAATTTCATTTAAACTTCTGAACAAAATATTAGTAAACTAGAACATGAATCGTCACTAACGTTCAACTAATCAATAATCTGAACAAAATCTCAACAAAAATAGAACACGAATCGTCAGTAACCTGCAACTAATCAACAATTTAAACAAAATCTCAATAAAACTGAACACGAATGGTCAATAACCTGAACAAAATCTCCATAAAACAGGTTTGAACGTCTCAACAATGCGAAGAACAATAACAAACGAGAAAACGCACATACAACACATTTTCGGGCATTAAAATCGGATCACACAACATACTCGCACAAAGTAATTCAAATACGATTAAATAAAGCGAAAAGGAATATTTAGATAACAAGTTATCGGAATCTACTGACCTGTAGAAACTGTTGTTCCTAATCACGGCGGTGATGTCGGTTATGAGTGTTATCCGGTGGAAGATTCCGGCGAAAAGCTACCGGAGTACGAACTGTAGCTCCGTTTAAGAAGAAAATGAAGGTGTGATTGTGTGGATGAGTTTCTCTCACATGAAAATATCTTCGGTGGAATCAGGATGAACCCTAGAAATCACGACTGTTGAAAGAGCTTGAGAAACCCTAGAAATTTGTTAAAATGACGCCTTCTGATTTCTGATGGTGATAGTAGATTCGGGAATAAAAGAGGAAAACCATCTCATGTGCATCGCATGTGCTTCTCATGTGCATAGTTTTCACATTGTTCTAACTGATGATGTCATAACTCATAACTAGGGCGGTAAACGAACCGAATGTTCAGCGAACCGTTCGTGAACCGTTCGGCGGAAAGCTCGTTTATGTTTGTTTGTTTAATAAACGAACGAACATGAACAAGAAATTTCGTTCGATTAGTTAAATGAACGAACATGAACAGAGGTCTCGTTCGTTCGATTGTGTTCGTGAACGTTCGGTAAGGTGTTCGTGAACATTCGTTGATTTGCATACGTTTATGTTCGTATGTTTGTGTTTTAATTGAAAATCTTTGTACTTTCTTATATTTTATTTGTACTTTTTATATTATTAAACTTTTAGTTATTTTATTTCCCTAACAATTATACTAGAAAACCCACTTTCACCTTGTTTATGCATCATTTCCCTTTCATTTCTCATTATTTACATCCATGAATCGACCTTCGTTTCACAATAAGGGATTCAAGTTCGAGTACTATTCTCTGGGCCATCTATCTTTATCCTTCGTCGCGTTCGCCAACTTTATTTGTGTTCGTTTGTGTTCGTGAACCGTTCGCGAACACGCTCATTTCCTTAATGAACGAACACGAACATAAAATCTCGTTCGGTAAGTGTTCATGAACCGTTCGTGAACACATTTATTTCCTTAACGAATGAACACGAACAAGGCCTTGTTCGTGTTCGTTCGGTTCGTTTACAGCCCTACTCATAACCTTTTATAAAAAAAATAGATTAATAGTTCTGTTACAAATGCGTAGCAAGTTCCTACACGTTTCCAACACAGCAGATAGAACTAGTAATTTTAATTATTTTGGTTAGAAATGTGTTGCAAAATAGTACAATTGTATTTAATAATAGTAATTAATTAAGTCAATAATAATAACTAGGGCTGTAAACGAACCGAACGAACACGAACAAGGCCTTGTTCGTGTTCGTTCGTTAAGGAAATAAATGTGTTCACGAACGGTTCATGAACAGTTACCGAACGAGATTTTATGTCCGTGTTCGTTCATTAAGGAAATGAGCGTGTTCGCGAACGGTTCACGAACACAAACGAACAGAAATAAATTTGACGAATGCAACGAAGGATAAAGATAGATGGCCCAGAGAGTAGCACTCGAACTTGAATCCCTTATTGTTGAACAGAGGTCGATCGTATTCGCCGATGTAAATAATGAGAAATGAAAGGGAAATGATGCATAAACAAGGTGAAAGTGAGTTTCCTAGTTTAATTTTAGGGTAATAAAATAAATAAAAGTTTAATAATATAAAAAGTACAAATAAAATATAAGTACAAAGATCTTCAATTGAAACCCAAACATACGAACATAAATAAACGCAAATCATCAAATGTTCACGAACACCTTACCGAACGTTCACGAACACAATCGAACCAACGAGACCTCTGTTCATGTTCGTTCATTTAACTAATCGAATGAAATTTCTTGTTCATTGTAACACCTTGAAAATTCACGTCCTATAATGTATTGACACGTGTCATAAGCTTGAACGTGTGAAAGAATACTCTAGAGGGACTAAAGTTGACAAACATGAAAAGTATGTGAATATAAGGGTTAAAATTGTCAACAATGGATAAATATACTTTACAATAACCCTACATAATGTTTATACATTCAAACGAATAAATCATGGATCATACGAAGCTAAATATGAAAGAAAGTGAGAGATTACAAACTACAGGGGTTAAATGTGTCAACATGTTTAAAGTATACATCTGAGTGACCTTTTAGCAAACCCGAAGCCTTGTAACGGTAAATTATGCTCACTAGAATACATGATAAAAATTTCATAAAGTTTCGTTATCGTATGAGAAAGTTATGATCAAATTCGTATATGAGGGGTTAAAGCGTCAACGTTGAAAGTTATGACCTTTCGGGTAAACATGAAGTGACCAAGGACTTAACAAAGTGGGTATAAGTCTTGGAGCCCTTATATGTCAATTTGGAGGGCTCAAAATGCAAGAAATAATATGGAGTGACCTTTCGAAGGGCCAAGAGCCAAAATGCAACAACTAGTAAAGTTCTTAACTTGACAGCAGGTCTCAAGCGGGCCGCGTAAGCCCAGGTAGACACTTACGCGGGCCGCGTCCGATCCCCAGATGCAGAAAAGTGAAACAACAGCCTGTTTAAGCGCATAACCGACTTAAAACAGATATTTCCACTCCATGGGCGACCCCTACATGCTTTTTAGACCTTAGGGAATATCTGTGGATGATCCATGACCAATGGTAGACTTAGTTGTCAATAATCTAGTGAGATTAAAGCACTATATAAAGGGCCATTAGTTACAACTTTTGATCACACCTTCCATCTGCATTCTTGAAGACTTCTGGAGCTCCAAAGCAGACCCAAGTCATCCCTAGTCGTGCATAGGACTTTGGTAAGTACCCTTGACCTTCCTTAATTGAGTTTTTACTTAGTTTTAGCTTAAAAGTCAAACCGTCGTAATTACCGTTTGACTTAGCAATTAATCATTAATGGTCCAGAGATTAGTCGAATTGAAGGTAGTTATAAGTTGGTAATTATGTGGGCATTAAACCCTTAAAAGGGCACCCTCTGATTCCCGTTCTAACTAGATCAAATGTCGGGTCAAAGTTGTTTAGAAAAAGTCAACAGAAACTTAATTTGCGATTTAACATGTAATTAGCAATGTAGAAAGCATGTAGCCTATTTTACCACTCATATAACTTGGTAATAAGTATAAGAATTGGTCTAAGCTTGTTTGATCCGACAATTTTCTGTTTAAACCCGGTTTGGAACCGAAAGTCGCAAAACTTTAACTTTTGCTTTGACTTCAGTTCTGACCCGATTTAGCATGTTTTGGAAATGCCTTAGAGCTTCCTTAGGACCAGGGTACATGTTGGTATAACCCTCTGTGGTTGGTTCATTGATTACCCGAGTCGTTTACACGTTTCCGATAAATTGCCTAATGTTGACCAATATGCCCTTTTGGCCATAAAACGAGAATTTTGGATATGTAAAAGGACAATAATCATTGTTGCTGATTTACAAACATGTCCCTAAAATTTCACATCAGTTGGAGGTCTAGATTAGGAGTTATGCTCAATGACGTAATTAGAACGCTTTTTAGTAATTAAACGGCGTCATTAGCATAAAGCCTATCTGAACCAAATTTTTGACACCAAACCTTTTACCCACTGATGTAATATAATATTTTGAGATTTTTAAAGATTTTTTAATTATTTTTAACCTGCTCATAACCGATACCGCAAATACCGTTACCGAAATTGAGGAAAAGTGGATACCGAATACCGTACCGAATTTCTCAGTTCGGTAACGGTACGGTACCGGTATCGGTACCGGTATTTCGGTATTTTACCGCATTGGTACCGCTTTTGTGTTTTCCATTGGTTAGTTAAAAAATATCACGTAAATCCATCCATCCGTTATTAACTGAATTAGTGTAATATATAGTGGAAAAACTAGACAAACTTATGTAGTAAAAAAAATCAAAAGGAATACATAGATGGGTTCGAATTTTAAAGATAAGTTTAGAATAAAATATAACTTTAATTTATTGGTGGCAAAACTGTAACTTATTATGCTTATGCTGTACTCATAAAGTCCTCTTTTCTAGTTTCAATTTACTACTACAAAGAGCTTTTAATCATGTGTTTCTTAACAAAAACTGTGATTTTACAAAGAGTATATGACGAATTCCTATGCCACGTAAGCAATATATTGACCCCTTCTGTTGATTAACGAATATACTTGCTCATATGAGTTCAAAGTCATGAAAATATAAAGGAGAACAATGATAATTAATATTAATAGAAAATATAAAGGAGAACAATGATAATTAATAGTATTGTAGTAGTTCTTTGAAGTTTGAATACTTTGAAGAAGATGGTTTTGGATCTTTAATTAATCGCAAGACGTAGATTACTTTGGAATGGAAAATAAGATATTTTAGGTTTAGGCTATGTTTTATATTAGTACAAGATTATGATAAATTAATTATATTTGTCAAAAAATACCTTAGTAAAATTCGGTATTAATACCGCTTTTTACCGAAAAATTACCGGTACCGATACCGTTATTTACCGATACCGAATTTTGAAAATTCTAATACCGATACCGGTACCGTTTATGATTATTCGGTACGGTGCCGGTATGGTACCGGTACGGTACCGGTATTTCGGTAAAAAATCTCATCCCTAATAACCTGTTAAAATAAGTTATTTTACTGATTTATTCAGACCCAAACCTCAGAATCATATTTAACCTCTTTTATAATATTTAAAATGACCAAAATACCCCTACGGGGCTTATAATAAGATTAAACTCGTTTTGGGCATGAGGGAAGGTATCCTACTGATATCACAACATATTTAAGGCATATTAACTTAGGAAACCTGTTTAGGACCCTTATGGTTACCCGTTACGCTTCTTGCGCGTTCGGTTCGGTTTATGTAACTACTTTACATAAATTAGCCGAAACGGGTCAAACCTTATCATTTTTATCTCAAAATCCAGAAGGTGTTTAGATTACCCATATTATACAAGTCTTCAAACTTGTCGGCTCTAAAACACATTCTATTCCGGTCTTCGCTTAATCGTGCGTTTGAACCGTATCTTTCTTTATAACTAACCGGTCTAAGTTTAGGCTTAATTAAAGACCCGTTAGGATTCTGATAGGTTATTATAAACCTTCGTTCCAGAATAGGAGACCCGGTAAAAGTTACACGCACTTACTAATTGTGATTGATACTAACAAAGGTAAATACTTTTAACTTATTTTCCCTATACGGGCTTGGGGTACGGTATATAAAATACCGCTTGGTTCGGGCATTGAATCATTAATCGAATAGAGGTTAAACCATTGATGTGCTCCATTTTGAAATGTTTTGTTTGCTTAAAGCCTTTGGGGGGTTAATGACCATGTCCCGGATATCCTTGGCATCATCTTACGAGATGGCCACGACCTAAGCACGGGGTGTAGGCGTACACCCGTCAGTGCCAAAATAAATAAATAATGTGGTGTGTCTATTGATCTTTAACCCGGTCTACGGATCGGGCTACTGAACGCATAAGGAACATGTAATTCTTTTACAAGTTTATATTCAAATAATTATCCCAAGTTATAAAAAGTTTGTGCCACGTGCATGCAAATCAATTTTATTAAACCTTTTCAAAATGAGTCAGTTATTTGTATTTACCAGTGTAAACTGACGTATTTTCCCAAAAAGGTTAAGTGCAGGTACTACGCGAACTAGGCTGGCTTTCTCCTAGCGTCCACAACAAGTCTCGCAAGCTTGGATGTCAAAACTGTTGAACAATGTTTCCATTTTATTTTGATCCACCTGTGGATTATGTTCAACTGTTGTGATACTTGATATTACAATTTTATTCGGTTGAAATGTATCTATCTTTTGCTTCCGCTGTGCATATTAAATATTGTGTTGTTTGACTATTACGTTGCCAACCACGTCACGATACCCCCACCGGGTGTAACAACCCTCGGTAAAACCAATACCCTTATAATATTTACAACACTCTAATATACTATAAAATGTCTCAATATGTCTTATATTTCACCCCGTATGTGAAAACCGAGCCCTAGTTATGTTATAATTATAAAATAAAATAAAAACAAGAAAAATAGAGCTGAGGTGGGCCGCGTAGGATCCCACCTCAAGCTTACGCTGGCCGTATTAAGACCAGATTTGGACTCCGCTGACTTCTTTAAGTTCATGCGGGCCGCGTAAGAGTTTTGGTTAGTTCATGCGGGCCGCGCGGACTTATAACACGCGATCGCACCAGAGGACGACACGTGTTGTAATCGTGTCAAGTCTAGTGATGACCCAGCTAAGCTATATGTTGACCGCACATTGACGCGGGCCGCGTAAGGCCTAGCCTTACCTTACGTGGGCCGCCTGGAAGTCTGATATCACAACTATAAATAGCAGGCATCAGTTTTCGAATTCCGTCGCTCGCAATTCAATCTCAAATCACCATTTCTGTAGTAGAAGAATTATAGTCGGGTACTATACCCCTAATTAGCCAGGTTCTGCTTTGTTGTAAGTATTATAACCCCGGTTTCATAACAGTCACGCTGCCCGATTGATTTAGGGTTCCGTAACAACTGTCGTGGTTCTGCCCGACGTAGTTGTTGGAATGCCGTCTCGGGGAGGGTATTATTAATAATTTCAAAGGGTTATGGTACTAATCAATGTACATTTGTATAAATTATAGATTATAGCCAGGAAACCCTTACGAAAAGCCTAAGATAGCAATGTGAGTTTATCCTCTTTTTGTTAATGTTTTTGGTAATGTTTTACCAAACCTTAAATGTTTTACTATGAAATTAAGCGGTGATTGAGTCTTTGTAGTTCTTCAATTACTGCCGGTATTATGGGGTTTTGTATACAAAATTTATTACTACGAGTAGTAGTAGTATGTCGGAATGACAGTGCATTACCATTGGACAACGAGTTAGCCAATGGGTAATTTGACCATAGCCATAGATCCGGTCGAGTGGCAAATACTGAATGAGTAATTGTGTAGAAAGAAACAATGTGATTGCTCTCAATACTGTTTTAATTGATAAAATGATTCTTGATTAAACTGGGATTCACTCACCAGTATTTCCGACTGACAAATGTTTTTAAAACGCGTTACAGGTAACACAATGTGAACAGCCAATTAGTGAAAAGCCAGCTGGAGAGCACTGAAGGCTTGGGAAAAATGTGGCTATAAAAGTTACCTAATAAACGATGTTTTAAATTCAATAAAATAGGGTTTGTCCCTATGACGTATTGTAATAAGAAACTTGGGTTTTGCCCATGTATTTATTAATATCAAGAAAGGTGGTTTTACTCTGATAAATATTTCCTAACTACGGTCCTGATGTAAATTCCGCTGCGAGACTAAACAAACTGATACCACCAAACTCTGTGATCACGTCCGCCCGTTCCCGGGGATCAGGGATCGGGGGTTGTGACACCGGGCCCACCGGTAATACGTGGAAATATCGGGGTGTGACAGGTTGGTATCAGAGCCAACATTAAGTGAATTAAACACTAGCCTTTTGTGTTTAATCTCAATGACACAATTGCACATTCCTAAATTTTCGAGTCTAGACAAATAACATAGGACAAATTCTGCTTTGTTTTATTTTTGTCTTTTATTATATATATTCTTGTTGTTATCTTTGTTTATATTGATAGGTTTAACAATGCCGCCAAGATTCCGTAGAGGAGGAAGAGGTAAAGGGCCAATCACCGCCCCTAACGATCATGAGGCCGGACCCTCGCACCGGCGAACTCCTTCCACTACAACGAGTGCCGATCCGCAAGAAACAGGAGGAACCTTTTTGAGCCCGCTAGACGGTCTGTTTCGCACAGTTCAACGCCTCCCTATCGTAACTCCTATGGGCCACAGTCAGAAAACGAGCCCGATAACCCACAACCTTCATATATACCTCTTCAGCGATCCCTTTCGCACAATTCCTTTGGCAACCCCACTCCTGTTTTTCAGGGCCGGTTTAACCTGGCAAATTATATTCAAGAACCAGTGGGTTTTAACCCATTGGGACCAGAGGATCACTTCTCGGAAGACAACGCCATGGACATGGACGAGGACACGGACCCCGTCGAGCCTGCATCAGGGACACCCAACCATCCCATCGAGATCTCTGATGGATCATCCTTTCACGGATCACCCTACGGTGGTCCAGACAGTTATCAAGCGAGGTTTAACCAACATGAATGGTACTTCACACCTTCTCACCATTCATCACCTCACCACCAGCAGCAGCAGGATCCCTCTGGGGATTCACGCTTTGTGGCAGTTACGCCATCGCCTCCACCGCCGCTAGTTCATCAAGCACCTCCGGAACCACCAAGGCGTAGGAGAATAGGTACACGTATATCTGCGCGAGGAGGGGATTTTCACTTCAGCACCCCCCATCACTCAAGTGGCAGTCACTACCCGCCACTGCATGAAGACCCACAGATGGGTGGGCCCTCAAACCCAAATCCAGAGGTGAGTTCTGCACCAGTTGCACCACAGCCGCTAGGGGTGTTCAAAAAAATCCGAATCCGAAACCGAATCCGAAATATCTGAAAATCCGTATCCGAAATATCCAAAATTTCGGATATCCGAAAATTCGGATATCCGAAAATCGGATAATCCAAAAATTCGGGTTCGGATTCGGATGTCAGTTTTAAAAATTTTCGGATATTCGGATTATCCGAATCCGAAATCTTAAAAATAAAAAAATAGATATATTTTAATATATTAAATCCATTAACCTAAAATAGATATATCATGTTTCATACTTTCAGTACTACGCGCATTCACACTTAAAAAAACTAGGGTTTCGTTCAAGTCTCATTCACAGCGCCGCTCTCCCTCGTTGATCCTCTCTGATCTTCAAGTTCCATCCGTTCGTCTTCAAGCTCCGTTCGTCTTCAAGCACCACTCTCCCTCGTCGAGCCTCTCCGATTCGGCGTCACCATCGTCGAGCCTCTCCAATCCGGCGTCCCTAATCTATAAGTTCTATATCTAACAGTAAATTTCGGTTTTTGAGATGTATATCTAACATACTAGATCGTTTGAGATGTGTATCTAACCTGTACATGCTAATTGATTGTAGATACTTGGATATTGTTTGGTTTGTGAGTTCACATCTTCATCACAAATCTTCTAATTTCTACTACAACAGGTAACAACTTTAACAATGTAATCGTTATTTATCAATTTAGATATAGTATGTTAGCTTTCATTGGTGTATTAGATCTAGTAATTTGTTGTTCCGGATTTGATTCCTGAATTGTAGTTCTATATTTTCTTGTAGAGTGAATGGAAAATCCTAATGAAAACAACTCAGATTGTGAGTTAGTTTCTGAAAATCCTGATGAAAACAACTCAGATTGAAGATACCACTTTTGATATTGAGAGATTGGAAGAAGGTTGTAATGATAATAAGTTATTATTTGATTTTTTGTACGTATGTATTCTTAATTGCTGTGTTTTTTTTGTTCTATTATTGTAGATATGATGGAATTAACATTGGAACAACCCACCATCATCATTGATGAAACAGTTGATGAAACGAGCGAGTCCGCTTAACATACTTTTGTTTTAAAAAATGGTTGATGTTGAGCAATTTTGAAGGCAATATTTTCCAGCAATTTTGAAGGTTGATATGTCCACTGTCCAACAATATGTCCAGCAATTTTAAAGGCTGATGTAGTTTGTTTATCCATGTGTTTGATAGATAGCAATTTTGAATATTCTGTGGTGTTTAAGCTTGAATTTTATTATCAGTTTGTTAAATGTATTAGATATTATAAACTCTGGAAATTGAATACGGGTTTTCACCGTAAACAGGTTTAGTTTTGATCAACTTAGAAAACTGATTTTTTGGTTTTTTTAAGTTCGGATATCCGTTTGGATAACCGCACCCGAATCCGAAATTTTGGATATCCGAAATTTCGGATTCGGGTTCGGATATCAATATTCACTATCCAAAATTTTCGGATATCCGAAAACCGGATAATTCGATCTTGAACACCCCTAACAGCCGCCACCAATGGGTTTTGGTAACCCGATTCCTACGTACGCTGGGTCTACAGCGTACAATCCGTTTGAGCAGCCGGCTCACACGCATTATAACTATGCTGAAGCCGACTCGTACCTTGTAGCGGCGAACTACAACGCCCTTCATCCGGAAGGACCATATGGAGCTCCTTGGGGAGTGGGATATCCAGCTCATGGGTATCAAATACCTGCTCGACCTCCGATTCGACAGCAGTCGCTGCCACCATGATTTTCCCCACCGGAACAGGAGGAAATCCTCCAAAGACTAAGTCGGGTGGAACATGAGTTTCAAGAGGAACGCAGGAACAATCGGGGATTCCTCAAGGGCCTGGCAAGCTTGTTGAAGGGGAAGAAGAAGAAGAGGGATCATTAGAATCCCTATATGTATTGTAGTATTTCCTATTTTTCAATCAAGTCCCTGCGTGGACATTTATGTGTATATTTAGTCCCTGCGTGGACATTTCTCTGTGTATTTAGTCCCTGCGTGGACTTATCTTTTAGTCCCTGCGAGGACATCTGTTTTAGTACTTGGTCCCTGCGTGGACTTGTATTTCGGTTTGGCCCCTGCGTGGGCAAATTGTTCTGTTAAAAGTCCCGTTTAGGGCAACGTGTAATCCTTTTGATAATTAATGGAAAGTTAAGTTTATAAATTTCATTTTTTATGTGCATAAATATATTATACATGAAATAAGTAAATCAAAAATCATTCCTTTTAAAAATAATCTGCATATTAAATATTAAATGAAAATCTTGAAGGTATAACCTAGCCTGCATGTCATTATAAGACTTGGCCAAGATGGTAAGACCTGTCTAAAAGATTCGGATCCCTGTTAACATCTGAAAACATGTTAACGCTCCTGGCAGACGTGATTCGTTAGGAATCACACACGTCATTCTTATATATGGATTCTTCCAAAGATTCCTAACCTAACTTAATGATCTATAAATCATGGGTTTAAATCATCAATTAAGATGATCATATGTTGACCATACATTGGTTATATAGTGCCTACGGGCCACACTCATTGTCATACAAGACAAAAGACAGTAGTAGTCTACGACTCCCTGTCAGAAAAAGGTAAAGAACTATGTTCAAACCTTCATGCATTGATTCTCTGAAATCATGACTTATGATTTAAAATGTCCCTGTGACTAGGCCTTATGTGCCACTAATAATACTGTTATTGTTATATAATTAGGATAGATTATAGTAGAAATCCTAAATAATTGTGAGTAACAAATTAACCAAATATGGTCTATATTTACCATGGTTAATGAATTTCCCTAAAAGGTGATTCCATAATAAACTCCCAAATAAATTATTGTCACTATCTTATGTAACAGTTCAAACCAAAATGGCTGATTCTGACGAGATCAACAGTCACCCTAAGGAGAATCAGGATGATGTCCGAATTAATATAGCGGGTGCTGAACTGCAAGCATTGATAGACAATGCTGTTACAAAGGCAATAGAACGGCAGTATCAGGAATATAGCGGGACTCGGAGTAGGACCCTATCTGCACCGCATTCAAAGCCTAAGACTCATTCTGAGGCTCACAGCAAGCCACTTTCCAAGAAGGAAGAACCAAAGAAAAACGATGACGATCGCCAATCTTCAAATCAGCAAAGTGTCCCATCTCAAAGGATCGTACTGAATCAAGGACCCCGTGATAAGGGTTGCTCCTACAAGTATTTTGTCTCATGCAAACCCAGGGATTTCACTGGGGAGAAAAGAGCTATAGACTGCATGACCTAGTTGGATGAGATGGACACCGTGGTTGATATCAGCGGGTGCGCTGATAAAGATGTAGTAAAGCTTGTGTCTCAATCGTTCAAAGGTGAGGCCTTAGCCTGGTGGAGATCGTTGATTCAAGCTACTGGGAAGATTCCACTATACAATATGACATGGGAACAATTTGTTACCCTCATCAGGGAGAACTACTGTCCTCAGCATGAGGTAGAAAAGATTGAATCTGATTTCTTATCCTTGGTTATGAAGAATCTGGATTGCCAAGCTTACCTTACGAGCTTTAATACAATGTCAAGGTTGGTTCCTTATATGGTAACCCCGGAACCCAAAAGAATAGCTCGTTTCATTGGGGGTTTAGCCCCAGAGATCAAGGCAAGTGTAAAAGCCTCTCGGCCAGCTACTTTCAGATCTGTAGCTGATATATCCTTGTCCCTCACACTGGACGCGGTCAGACAGAGATCGCTGAGGAACATGGATGCTGAGAAAAGGAAGCGTGAAGATGACAATTCACGACGGTCAGATAAGAAGCACAGGGGAAACAATGACCACAAGAAGGGGTCTGGTTCTAAGAAGGATGGGCATCAATCTGGAGATAAGCCCAAGTGTAAGATTTATCAGAAGCACCACTTTGGGAGGTGCAGACTTGACTCAAAATCCCAATATCAGCCGAGGCCTTGTGGGATTTGCAAATCTTCGGAACATAAGACCCTAGAGTGCAAGAAACTGAAGGACGCAACGTGCTACAGTTGCAACGAAAAAGGGCACATTAAGACAAATTGCCCCAAATATGCAAAGAAAGCTGATGAAGGAAAGAAGACCAATGCTAGGGTCTTCAGGATGGATGCAAAGGAAGCTGTGCGGGACGACAATGTCATAACATGTACCTTCCTTATAAATGATGTTTATGCGAGAGTACTTTTTGATTCAGGCGTTGATAAGTCGTTCGTAGATAATAAGTTTTGTAAATTGCTGAATTTACCTGTTAAAACCTTAAGTGTGAAGTATGAGGTGGAATTAGCAGATGGCACCTTAGAAACCGCCTCAACCATATTAGATGGATGTTTCATATCCATCAAGAACCACTCTTTTCCTTTGTCCCTACTTCCTTTGAAGTTAGCCGGTTTCGACATAGTTTTGGGTATGGACTGGTTATCTCATAACCAGGCCCAGATTGTCTGCAATAAGAAGCAAGTGGTGATAAAGACTCCGTCTGGTGAACCACTTACCATTCAAGGAGATACCCAGTATGGACTGCCTGAGCAAGTGACTATGCTCAAGGCCTCTAGGTGTTTGAAGAAGGGTTGTGTCATCTACATGGCACAAGTGACTATTGACGAGCCGAAGCCTAAGATTGAGGATATCCCCGTCATTTCTGAATATCCTGATGTTTTCCCCGAAGAACTACCTGGTTTACCACCAGATAGGCAAGTGGAATTCAGAATTGACATCATCCCTGGAGCAGCACCAGTAGCAAGGGCGCCTTATAGGTTGGCACCAACAGAGATGAAGGAATTGAGAACACAACTAGATGAATTGCTAGCCAAAGGTTTCATTAGACCTAGTTCGTCTCCTTGGGGAGCACCAATCTTATTTGTCAAGAAGAAGGATGGATCGATGCGTCTATGCATCGATTACCGTGAGCTTAACAAGGTCACTATCAAGAATAGGTATCCATTGCCCAGGATCGACGATCTGTTCGATCAGCTGCAAGGGGCAAGTTACTTCTCTAAGATTGACTTAAGGTCAGGCTATCACCAATTGAAGGTTAGAGATGAAGACGTACACAAGACTGCATTTAGGACTCGTTACGGTCACTACGAGTTCCTAGTGATACCTTTTGGGCTCACTAATGCACCTGCCGCATTCATGGACCTCATGAACAGTGTCTGCAAACCATACTTGGACAAATTTGTTATCGTCTTCATTGACGACATTCTGATTTATTCAAAGAATCAGGCCGACCATGAGAAACATCTTCGATGTATTCTTTCACTACTACAGCAGGAGAAGCTCTACGCCAAATTCTCTAAGTGTGAATTTTGGCTTCGTGAAGTCCAATTTCTTGGACATATGGTTAGCGAACGCGGAATCCAAGTAGATCCCGCTAAGGTTGAAGCTGTCATGAATTGGCAAGAGCCGAAGACACCCACAGAAATTCGCAGTTTCTTGGGATTAGCAGGATACTACAGGCGCTTTATTGAAAATTTTTCAAGGATTGCTGCACCCCTAACTTCCTTGACTAGGAAAGATATTAAGTTCAACTGGGGACCCAAGAAGCAAGAATCTTTCGATATTTTGAAGCAAAAGTTGAGCAACGCTCCTGTACTGACATTGCCTGAAGGTACTGAAGAATTCGTAGTTTAGCGATGCATCACACACTGGCATGGGGTGTGTGCTTATGCGGAAAGGCAAGGTTATTGCCTATGCTTCACGTCAGTTAAAGTGCATGAAAAGAACTACACCACCCATGACTTGGAGTTGGGTGCCGTTGTATTTGCACTGAAACTATGGAGGCACTATTTATATGGTATCAAGTGTGTGATCTATTCCGATCACAAGAGCCTCCAGCACCCGTTTAACCAAAAAGATATAAACATGAGGCAACGACATTGGATGGAAACCTTAAATGATTATGACTGTGAGATAAGATACCATCCTGGCAAGGCGAATGTAGTCGCCAATGCCTTGAGTCGAAAGGAAAGGGTGAAGCCCATCCGAATCAATGCCAAGAGCATTGAGATAAAGAATAGTTTGAATGAAAGGTTGTTAGCCGCACAGAAGGAAGCTGTGTTGGAAGCTAACTATCCTAATTAAAAGCTAGGGGTAACCGAGGAGCAGTTATCTCTTGGCAAGGACGGAATTCTAAGGTTAATTGGACGAATATGGGTTCTAGTTTTTGGAGGACTTCGAGATGTCATCCTCCAGGAAGCCCACAATTCTAAATATTCCGTTCATCCTGGAGCTAACAAGATGTACCAGGATTTGAAAGCAAACTTTTGGTGGATAGGCTTGAAGAAGTCTATAGCTACCTATGTAGCTAAATGCTTGACGTGTGCGCAAGTCAAAGCTGAACATCAGAAACCGTCAGGTTTGCTGCAACAGCCTGAACTTCCCAAGTGGAAGTGGGAAATGGTGACAATGGATTTCATCACCAAGTTGCCAAAGACAAGGTAAGGAAATGATACGATATGGGTAATAGTAGATAGACTGACTAAGTCAGCACATTTCCTACCCATCAATGAGACTTATAGCTCCGACATGTTAGCCCAATTGTACGTAGATAAGATTGTATCTCTACATGGCGTGCCTGTGTCTATTATCTCTGACAGAGATACCAGATACACGTCACATTTTTTGAAAAGTTTCCAACAATCTTTGGGCACGAGCTTAAATTTTAGTACGGCTTACCATCCTCAGACGGACGGCCAGAGTGAGCGTACAATCCAAACGTTGGAAGACATGCTTCGTGCATGTGTGATTGACTTAGGTGGTAGTTGGGATAAGCACCTGCCATTAATCGAGTTCTCGTACAACAATAGCTATAATACGAGCATCAAGGCCGCGCCCTTCGAGGCCTTGTACGGAAGAAAGTGCAGAACGCCCGTTTGTTGGGCGGAAGTTGGAGATGTCCAACTATCAGGACCAGAAATAGTCTTTGAAACGACGGACAAGATTGTCCAGATTCGTGACCGCCTGAAAGCTGCCAGGGATAGGCAGAAAAGCTACGCAGATTTAAAGCGTAAACCTTTTAACTTCGAGGTAGGTGACAAAGTATTGCTTAAAGTATCACCCTGGAAGGGAGTGATGCGATTTGGTAAGAAAGGCAAGTTAAGCCCGAAATACATAGGACCATTCGAGGTCATCGAACGTGTCAGATCAGTTGCCTATAAGTTAAACTTACCTGAAGAGCTCTGATGTGTTTAGAATTATACACATCTTTTATATCAGATAACCCCTGTTTCAGATAGATTGTGCGCGTTTATCCGTTGTATTCGATACTGATTCGATAAAATTATGAATCTGCAGGAATCGGTGAATTATCTATAGATTATGCGAGAAAACAGTACAAGATCGAAGAAGGAATTGATACCTCGGGAAGCGTGCCAAAGAAAAGCAAAAATTTGACCTAAGTCAACCATAGCGCACCGCTACATTCATATTGTAACGGTGCGCTAGCTATATAAGCGACAAAATAGAAGTTAGGTCAGAAAAGTGGTAGCGCACCGCTACAACCAAACAGTAACGGTGCGCTAGCCCTTTATGCTCAGTGGGCGAATTAGGTCATAAAAGGCATAGCGCACCGCTACATCCTAAGTGTAATGGTGCGCTAGTGATGAACAGGAGCCAAAAATTGTACCTATAAATACCCATGCAATCTAACTCGAAAATTACACCTTCTACGACACAACAACACTTCTACAACTCAAAACCTTCGGGTTTAGATCATTAGGAGCGATCTCGGAGTACCTTGGAGCCATATGAGAGTCGAGGAAGCTTCCGGTTCGAGTCCTAGGTGATCCGGGTTCGGTAAATATTCGTTTTTCAGTTTGTATTTGCTTTGTATTATGTTTTCAGTTATTTTCAGAGTTTGTCTAGTTGTAATGTTTAATATTATGTGTAGCTAAACTTTGAAACTATCTAGGTTGTGATGAATGCTTGTTAATATGTAATTTTACCGGGTATTGTATGATTGTTGTTTGTTCTTGTTAAGTAAATAATTTAAGTTGCATGTTTGGTGTATATGAATGTTTTAACTTGATTTTTACTTTGATCATTAGTTTCACATCAATTCTAGTGAAAGTATTTTCATCAAACGAATTATGTTGATATTCAAAGTCCTAAAAGGGTTGGGTAAACATGTGGTGATATTGTGAAATAAACCATAGAAATAATGATCAAGAATTAATCCGGTTTTAATGTTCTACTATTTTTAGCGCTGTGAGGTATAAAAATATTAATAGATTGAGTTTAGTGTATTGCTAAGATTGTGTTTTGTGAGAAACCAGCTTTTAGTTAAATTGTCGCTAACTTGTCTATTAAACCAAATCAAGTTTTCTTAAATTGCTTCAGACTTATAACCGAGAGGAAGTCAGTCTTTCCAAGCACTTATCAAAGAACACTAGACGACTGTAAGGTAGTCTAGTAAATCGGTAATAAAAATAAACCTTTCAAGTCACATAGTTGTATTCCCGAGAATGATTAGGAATCCTACGTCGTCTTTTAGGGTTTAATATCTAAAGATCCCGTTTTCATATAATACAATTACCCGGTAGAAAACATGTTATTAACAAGTGGGATTCCAACCTAGATAGTCCTTTATTATTATTAAACCTTTGTCTTAATGTGTTTTTAGTTTATGTTTATTAATTAGTTTTTAATTAATTTACTTTTCAAGTAAAACCCCCCTTTAAATCAAAAATACAAAAATATAATAATGTTTAGTGTGGTGTCATTTTTAGTGTAAATAAATCAATTAACGTAATTCAACAGAGTTCCTTGGGTTCGATACTCGGACTTGCATCAGCTATACTACACTGATCGGTACACTGCCGGATGTGTGGTTTAGGTTTAGATCGAGTCTAAGTTTATAAATTTAAAACTTAGAGTGTCTAGTTTAAGGTTATTTTTAAAGTTTGTCTTTTGTACATTATTTGTAAAAATGTGTTTTTCGTGTCGGACATGTAGTAACTGGAAGGGTTAAGTACCGTTAAATTGGGAAATCCTGTCTAGGCTGGCATTCGCATAAATCCAATTAAGGACCCGTTGCCTACCTGGGGACAATCCCAATGAGAGTACCGATACCTATTAGGCCAAAGCATGTCCAAAAGTCTATTTTTGAGTCAAACTTTATTTAACCATTTTTTAGTTGTTTATATTATACCGCTTTCTGCACATCAAGCTCAGTGGTATTCACAATGTATTCCACATCTGCAATCTGTAGAAGTGTTTCGCTGATGAATCATTAGTCATACCACATACAGATGTGCACATAGAAGAGAGCTTGAAGTTTGTTGAAAAACCTGTGTCGATCGAGGATCGACAGGTTAAGAAGCTTCGAAGGAAGCACTTACCGATCGTAAAGGTTAAATGGGATGCCCGTAGAGGTCCCGAGTACACGTGGGAGGTAGAATCCACAATGAAAGAAAAGTACCCTCATTTGTTTCGATAAATCTCGAGGTCAAGATTTCTTTTAAGGGGGTGAGGATGTAACACCTCGAAAATTCACGTCCTATAATGTATTGACACGTGTCATAAGCTTGAACGTGTGAAATAATACTCTAGAGGGACTAAAGTTGACAAACATGAAAAGTATGTGAATATAAGGGTTCAAATTGTCAACAATGGATAAATATACTTTACAATAACCCTACATAATGTTTATACATTCAAACGAATAAATCATGGATCATACGAAGCTAAATATGAAAGAAAGTGAGAGATTACAAACTACAGGGGTTAAATGTGTCAACATGTTTAAAGTATACATCTGAGTGACCTTTTAGCAAACCCGAAGCCTTGTAAAGGTAAATTATGCTCACTAGAATACATGATAAAAATTTCATAAAGTTTCGTTATCGTATGAGAAAGTTATGATCAAATTCGTATATGAGGGGTTAAAGCGTCAACGTTGAAAGTTATGACCTTTCGGGTAAACATGAAGTGACCAAGGACTTAACAAAGTGGGTATAAGTCTTGGAGCCCTTATATGTCAATTTGGAGGGCTCAAAATGCAAGAAATAATATGGAGTGACCTTTCGAAGGGCCAAGAGCCAAAATGCAACAACTAGTAAAGTTCTTAACCTGACAGCAGGTCTCAAGCGGGCCGCGTAAGCCCAGGTAGACACTTACGCGGGTCGCGTCCGATCCCCAGATGCAGAAAAGTGAGACAACAGCCTGTTTAAGCGTATAACCGACTTAAAACAGATATTTCCACTCCATGGGCGACCCCTACATGCTTTTTAGACCTTAGGGAACATCTGTGGATGATCCATGACCAATGGTAGACTTAGTTGTCAATAATCTAGTGAGATTAAAGCACTATATAAAGGGCCATTAGTTACAACTTTTGATCACACCTTCCATCTGCATTCTTGAAGACTTCTGGAGCTCCAAAGCAGACCCAAGTCATCCCTAGTCGTGCATAGGACTTTGGTAAGTACCCTTGACCTTCCTTAATTGAGTTTTTACTTAGTTTTAGCTTAAAAGTCAAACCTTCGTAATTACCGTTTGACTTAGCAATTAATCATTAATGGTCCAGAGATTAGTTGAATTGAAGGTAGTTATAAGTTGGTAATTATGTGGGCATTAAACCCTTAAAAGGGCACCCTCTGATTCCCGCTCTAACTAGATCAAATGTCTGGTCAAAGTTGTTTAGAAAAAGTCAACAAAAACTTAATTTGCGATTTAACATGTAATTAGCAATGTAGAAAGCATGTAACCTATTTTACCACTCATATAACTTGGTAATAAGTATAAGAATTGGTCTAAGCTTGTTTGATCCGACAATTTTCTGTTTAAACCCGGTTCGGAACCGAAAGTCGCAAAACTTTGACTTTTGCTTTGACTTCAGTTCTGACCCGATTTAGCATGTTTTGGAAATGCCTTAGAGCTTCCTTAGGACCAGGGTACATGTTGGCCTAACCCTCTGTGGTTGGTTCATTGATTACCCGAGTCGTTTACACGTTTCCGTTAAATTGCCTAATGTTGACCAATATGCCCTTTTGGCCATAAAACGAGAATTTTGGATATGTAAAAGGACAATAATCTTTGTTGCTGATTTACAAACATGTCCGTAAAATTTCACATCAGTTGGAGGTCTAGATTAGGAGTTATGCTGATCAATGACGTAATTAGAACGTTTTTTAGTAATTAAACGGCGTCATTAGCATAAAGCCTATCTGAACCCAATTTTTGACACCAAACCTTTTACCCACTGATGTAATATAATATTTTGAGATTTTTAAAGATTTTTTAATTATTTTTAACCTGCTCATAACCTAAGGTTATCACCTTAATTCAGTAAATACCGATTATACCCTTTTTGGTTATAAAATCAGTTCTACATAATATTTTGACACCAATCCAATTGCTACTGATTTTATATAATAAATAAAGTATTTTGAACTTTATAACCTGTTCAGAAAACTCAGATTTCCTGTATAACCCGGAAATCGCTTAAAATGGCTTTATAAGCGTATTAAATGCATAGTTTGGGTTTAAAACCATTTTGTCACAAAAGACGTAACACCAACTGATATAACCTTTTAAAATAAGTTATTTTACTGATTTATTCAGACCCAAACCTCAGAATCATATTTAACCTCTTTTATAATATTTAAAATGACCAAAATACCCCTACGGGGCTTATAATAAGATTAAACTCGTTTTGGGCATGAGGGAATGTATCCTACTGATATCACAACATATTTAAGGCATATTAACTTAGAAAACCTGTTTAGGACCCTTATGGTTACCCGTTACGGTTCTTGCGCGTTCGGTTCGGTTTATGTAACTAGTTTACATTAATTAGCCGAAACGGGTCAAACCTTATCATTTTTATCTCAAAATCCAGAAGGTGTTTAGATTACCCATATTATACAAGTATTCAAACTTGTCGGGTCTAAAACACATTCTATTCCGGTCTTCGCTTAATCGTGCGCTTGAACCGTATCTTTCTTTATAACTAACCGGTCTAAGTTTAGGCTTAATTAAAGACCCGTTAGGATTCTAATAGGTTATTATAAACCTTCGTTCCAGAATAGGAGACCCGGTAAAAGCTACACGCACTTACTAATTGTGATTGATACTTGCAAAGGTAAATACTTTTAACTTATTTTCCCTATACGGGCTTGGGGTATGGTATATAAAATACCGCTTGGTTCGGGCATTGAATCTTTAATCGAATAGAGGTTAAACCATTGATATGCTCCATTTTGAAATGTTTTGTTTGCTTAAAGCCTTTGGGGGGTTAATGACCATGTCCCGGATATCCTTGGCATCATCTTACGAGATGGCCACGACCTAAGCACGGGGTGTAGGCGTACACCCGTCAGTGCCAAAATAAATAAATAATGTGGTGTGTCTATTGATCTTTAACCCGGTCTACGGATCGGGCTACTGAACGCATAAGGAACATGTAATTCTTTTACAAGTTTATATTCAAATAATTATCCCAAGTTATAAAAAGTTTGTGCCACGTGCATGCAAATCAATTTTATTAAACCTTTTCAAAATGAGTCAGTTATTTGTATTTACCAGTGTAAACTGACGTATTTTCCCAAAAAGGTTAAGTGCAGGTACTACGCGAACTAGGCTGGCTTTCTCCTAGCGTCCACAATAAGTCTCGCAAGCTTGGATGTCAAAACTGTTGAACAATGTTTCCATTTTATTTTTATCCACCTGTGGATTATTTTCAACTGTTGTGATACTTGATGTTACAATTTTATTCGGTTGAAATGTATCTATCTTTTGCTTCCGCTGTGCATATTAAATATTGTGTTGTTTGACTATTACGTTGCCAACCACGTCACGATACCCCCACCGGGCCCACCGGTAATACGTGGAAATATCGGGGTGTGACATTCATGTTCGTTCGTTTGTTAAATGAACGAACATAAACGAACTTCCCGCCGAACGGTTCACGAACTGTTCGCTGAACGTTCGGTTCGTTTACAGCCCTAATAATAACAAAAAATTTCTATCACAAATTTTTTAAAAAAGTTAGGGTTTTTTCTTTCGTAAAAAATAGGTTGCAAATTTGTCGGAATTTTCAACGCATTTTTTTGTGTTGGAAATTTGTATAGCAAAATACCATTTTTATAGTAGTGATTAGCACTTGAAGTTCTAGGTTCTTTTCTATATGACAAAGATAAAGATGAGTGGTCAAGTGCTTTGACCAAGTTAAAATGCATTCCCGATATTAAGGTCATGGAAAGACTCAAAATAAGTTATGATGGACTTATGCCTTACGAGAAAGAGTTATTCTTAGATATTGCATATTACTTTAGGAGATCTCTGATAGATGAGGCCATGATGGTGCTTGATGTTTGCAGTTTTCCCCCTGTATAGGGGTAAAAGTGTTTATACAAAAGTCTCTCATAAAAGTTTCAAATGGAATAGTTGATATGCATGACTTGATAGAAGAAATGGCGCACTACACTATAAGAGGGGCACACCCTAATCATCCAGAAAAAAACATAGTAGAATTTGGACAAAAAAAATGATATTGTAGAGTGTTGTGCTATGGAGGTTGGAACGTTAATGGTAAAAGCTAGCTTTGATAAAATTATATTATATGTTAATCTGATGACGTTTGGTTATGGATACTGACACAATTTGGTTCCCTTGATTAACTAACACAGGAAAATGAAGTATTAGTTTTGTCAAGTTATGTCGAACATCCACGTCTTCCTCATGTTGTTTCCCAATAAAAAATTTTGACTGGACCTTAAGACCATGTGCATTTACTATTTGTTGACCAACCATGAGCCATGACCAACAATGAACAATTTTTGTTTTGAGCTTAATTAACACCTCTCTCCTTGTGACAAAGGGGGTTTTGTCTTTAACCGATATAAACACCATTCAATTTACCATTTATATTACATAAATTTTTATATAACTAGTACAAATTTGTGTATAATTTAAACTAAACAGCGTAAAGCTCCGGCCTAATTGATCCATGAGCAAAAACATACACGAATGACAATGTTTATAATTATACCTACTTATTTGCCTTTTGTGTACATGTCTATTAACAGCATCTACCAAATCTGAAGATTCTTGATCTTCGTCATTCAAGGTACCTAATGAAGACACCGGATTTTAATGGTCTTCCATGTCTTGAAAGATTGAATTTACAGGGTTGTGAAAAATTAGAAGAGATTCATCCGTCAGTTGGATATCATGAGAGGCTTGTTTTGGTGAATATGAAAGGATGTTTAAAACTTAAAAAGTTTCCACCTATCATACAGATGAAAAAATTGGAGACTCTTAAGCTCTCTTCATGCTGTCAACTTCAAAAGTTTCCAGATATCCAATCGAACATGGATAGCTTGGTAAGCCTTCAGTTGGATCATACTGTCATTGTTGGAAAATTTTGTGCCAACCTTGTTTCACTTGACTTACATTGGTGTCACATGCTAATTAAAAAGAATAGCTTGCAACTTCCATCTCTTAAAACGTTTGGAAGATATTAATTTTTTTAAGTTGCAGTCAACTTTGTGACAACCCGCACGATCCGTTTTGTACCGATACTATTTATGTTGTAACCCTGTTAGTTAACAAGTGTTATCAATATAAAAAGGGTTCTATGATTCGAAGTTATATGTAGTGGTGTGTTATGCTTAATATTGTTAATTATATAGTTATTGAATATTGCATATCACCAATGACTCGCACACTGACCGTTTAGTCGCACACCTTCATAAACTCGTACACTGACCGTCCTGTGGGCCAGCACACTCTCTTAGAATTCAGGCCCAATACAAGTTCATAACATCGCTATGCACGATGATGATGATTGTCACTAGTAACTGATTTTGCTTAAATAATAAAGATCTAGGAAAATGAATGTTCAAATACACAACTATCCGAAAGTAAAATTGTTGAAAGCTTGAAACCATGCTCTCATGGGGTGTACAACCCTTCATGCGCAGGGTACAATTGTTTGCTGCGTGCTTGAATATTTATTAGATATTGATGTGTCATGTGTTTGATTGAATATTGGAGAATAGGATGATGATAAATACCTCTTATTTAGCAGCTGTAGTAAATAAAGAACCTGGGTTTTCTTATTTAAAAGCTTTGTTATGTGCTTTAATGGTGTGTACAAGTATGTAAGCCCAAGGTACATGTTAGCAATGCAAGCCTAAATAATTTGAGAAGATGAAATGTCACGTGATGGGTTTAAATGGTTACATATGACTGGTCACACACTTATAGCTTGGTCCCACCACTTGTTTTGAAATTTTTTTGAACATGAATCGCACAAGGGAACAAGGGCCCCACAGTTGCACAAAATTGGTTTCTCATAAAACCCAGTCGCACAAACCTGGTTACCTATCGCACAATCAAATGAGCTGGCCCCCACCGCTACAACTTGGTCGCACAACACTGCCTCAATCGCACAACTAAAATTGGAGGAAAAGGTTACTAATGGATTTCCCTGATTGGGCTACATGAATCCATTTGGGCCATACACCTTAAGTGGGCCGATTGCAAGGGTAATCGCACAAGTTGAGAATCAGTCACACACTCACTTTGAGTCACATTCTTAATTTGTTCCAATCGCACACCTGGAAACATGAACCGTACACTTCTGATTTGGTCGCACAAAATGGTTTCAATCGCACACCTAAATTAAGTTGTATTAAGTGGTTATTTATAAGAACCCATGTTCCTATAACTTATATTATTTGGAAATATGTCTTATGTGTAAACTACTCATCGTTTATACGCTACTGTGAAGTACGTGCTATACGTTATTACTTGATATACGTGTACAATACGTGATTCCTTTACAAACAGTCCTAACAATTGGTAACCATAATAGGACGTGGTTGACCAAGTTTAGGATAAACATACTAGCTATCGAGCAACCTAAGGTGAGTTCACACTACATCTAAAAGCATGCATTTCCCGGTGGGTTTGGGAACTTCATATATTTCCGTTGGGACACCTTCTTTTGAGTATCTTTTGGCTATCAATTCGAGCACACCTTCTTAATCAATTTGTATACATTGGTATGTGTTTCTTTTCTCTCTCAACTTGCTTAATTTGTATCAACTGTCCAAACACATCTTCTTAATCTATTTGTATATTGTGATCAGTTAGAGTTTTGTCGTTTCATGCACACCAACTGTTTGATGAAATACCTCAATGAACAAAGTAGGTCTAATCATGCAAACCATGATGAGTTTTTACTAAGAGGTGTTGGGACCTCAATGAACAAAGTAGGTCTAATCATGCAGACCATGATGAGTTTTTACTAAGAGGTTTGATACACTTCCTGAATGAAAAAGGGAGTTTGTTGATACACTGTCTACTTACGACACGTGAAGACTTTGAAGATCCTCCGACACAAAAGACACAGAAGACGAACCTCACGAGTAGCGTCCAAGGGGGAGTTTGTTGGTACACTTTGTGTGGACGCGACTCGGCTCGGTTCGACTCGGCTCGGTTCGACTTGGTTTCGACTCGGTTAGGTCCGGCTCAAGCCCGAGGTCACGACATTCCTCCGTCGTGCGCCCCAGAGTTCGACACGCGAAGCACGGAGCGCCGCGAACCAAGACCAGGTGACACATCACCATGACATCATCACTGTGATGTCATGATGATGTCATGTAGTTGAAAATGTTGACTTTGTGAATTCTTTGAAAACAAATGACGAAACACTTTGTATTTCGTCATCTTTGTAGTGGGCATAGCCTGTTTCGTCGCCAGTTGGGCTTCTTCAGGCCCAATGTTTGGCCCAAATAGCTGTATGTGTCTGTTTAGCATAAATAGCTCTCATAGTTTCTGTGTGAAACTTGGACATGAGAGACGAGAGCTGTGAGACTTTGAGAGAGAGTCTTAAACATTGTTTGTATATGTTTGTATCCGTTCTCATCCCTAATCAATAGATATTGAATCTTTTGGTTACGCGTGTGTGTTTTACACTGTGTTTGGTTTGCACAGTCACCGGGATTCCGCACCCGTTACCGTGTTTGTGATAAACAAGGATAGGTTTTCGTTATCGATCCACCGGAAAAACGGGACCTACAAGTGGTATCAGAGCATTGGCTATTTTCCTTGTTTAAAACCAAACATTGTTAGTGTTTTATCAAGTTGTGTGTGATTTTCAGATTTGCATTCTTGAAAAGGTTCATATTTTTCTTGAAAAGTTTTCTTAAAAATCTGTTGGATATTGTCATGTGCTAAAAGTTTTATCAAAAACATTGTTGTCTTGATTGTTCACGTTGAAAAACTGGGTTTCAGTAAAAGTTTTGAGCAAAATCGTGTTCGAAAATTTATCAGGTTCATCAAATCTTCAAAAGTTCATGTGTGTTCTTCATATAATTCACTTTTTAATCCTTTGAGAAGTTACTGTGTAAATTGTTTATGAATTTAAAATTCATATTGGTTTGAAACTTGTACTTCCAAAAGTAAGATGAACATGATGTAATGTTTGAAAATTGTAGCTTGTGTCAGAGATAATAAGGCTTCTTTGAAAAATTGGCTCACTTGTCAGCAGATAAGATTTCTTTGAAAAATAATCCCTGATCTTATCCATCCATTCTGTTTCATCATTACATCAACAATCTGTTTCGTCATATTATTAAATCTGTTTCGTCGATAAGTGTCTGTTTCGTCGCATAACAATTGGTGTCAAGTGTTTCGTCGACAGGTTGATCAGAACTGCTTCGTCGCACAAGAGACATATCTCCTGTTTTGTCGCATAACAACATATCTTCCGTTTCGTCGACATTACAACACATAACTGTTTCGTCGATTCAAAACTTCAATCAGTTTCGTCGCTCAGCATCAATCTGTTTCGTCGTCTGATCCTCCTATCTGTTTCGTCGACTTGTATTCAACTTCTGTTTCGTCGATTCATATTCAAATTCTGTTTCGTCGCCAAGTTATCACATTCTGATTCGTCGCAAGTCAACACAAATCTGTTTCGTCACTCAAACGATTCAGTTTGGGCTTCACATTTCAGTTTGGGCTTCACATTTCATTGGGCTTCAAACTAAAGTGTGATTCATCCAGATTCATCGATGCACCTCAATAAATCTGTTTCGACACACCTTAATCAATTATTGAGTTTCGTCGCCTTCATATCATCAACTATATTATTCTGTTTCGTCGGACGTCCATCATAATTAAAAAAAAGGTTAAAAGGAATTGGTTTCGTCGACATACATCATCATTTGAGTTTCGTCGCACTTCAACTTTTCAGTTTCGTCGATAGCTCAAACAAGTTTCGTCGATATCAACATATCTGTTTCGTCAACCAGAGATAAGAATCCAGTTTCGTCGAGATACTTGTCATTTTTAACAGAAGGCTTGCAAAAGTGTCTTAACAGTTTGAGTTCATGTGTGTGATCAGTTTTTCACATACATGCATCAATTATGAGTTGTACTGAAATGTACCTGCCTGGTTTTGCTCCTTCAGCTCCTCCCCCGGTTTTCGATCCGAGTGCCTATTATCCGCCAGCGCATTTGAGTGCTCAAGCTCAGGCTTATTCTAGACCTCAATTTGGAAGTCCTTTTATTCCATTTACACCTCAAGTTACCACTACTCAACCTCAGTTCGATCCGAGTGCCTATATTCCTAAACCATCTCAAGCTCAACCTCAACAAGGCAACCAAAATCCTTTCATAAATCAAACAAGTACATCCACGTCCAACTCAAATAAAGCCGATGACTCCTGGTCTGTACAATTTGGAGGTGGAGATCAAGGAGGAACTGTGTTTTATGCTGAAATTGTCAAGAATGTCAATGATGGTGAATCTTCAGGAAAAGATGATAGTTCGGGATACAGTGGCAGTTCGGACGAAGAATCGAATTTGAATGAAAGAACTGATTCTGAAACTGATAGTTTGTCGAATGATGCCATGGAGATGAAATGTCAAAAATATGTCTTGGTCAAGAAAGCTGATGCTACTTCAAAAGAAATGGAGAAGATTCTCACTGAAGATGGATCTTTCTCTTCTCAGACTGCCTTTATGGCTAATGTCACAGCTTCTACAAGTCAGGTACAATCTGAAACTCCTAGCATATGTAGTGATTGTGCTGATATGAAACATGAATGTGCTGAATTGAAACGTGAATCTGAAACGGTTCATAGTCACAATCAGAGTTTGGTTATTGAACTGTCAAAGTGCAAAGAGGCAAATATGGCTCTGGTTAGAAACGAAAAGGATTTTAAATCTGTAATTGAAACTTTAAAGAAAAGTGTTTCTGAAGTGACCAAAACTGTTTATCATAAACAAGTTAGTATTAACGATTACATTAACATTGTTGAGGAAACCAAAAAGGAACTAGCCATTGCCAAATGCGAGCATGATGCAATCAAGCTCAAATTGGAGAGTTATTCTAACTCCCGATTTGTGCTCGATCACATTATTGACGTTCAACAACTGAAGGGAAACGTGAGTGGTGTTGGGTATAAGAAATGTCCGCCCCCTTTGAGACAAAATTATACTCGAATGCCCGATGAAGAAGAAATGCCACGTTTTAAGCCAACTATACCTCTTGATTATGGGGAAGTTACAACTGGCTTAGGGTTCAAAATGGACAATTCATCGGAGGGCTCATCTGATCGGAAAGAAAAGTCATCATGTGCTTCAAATCAAAGTCCTCCCACAGTTGAGGACTATGATACGTCCGATGATGAACCAGATGTGAGTGATGAGGATAAATCTCTTGAGAAGAACAAAGGAGTAGAAGTGCCTTTTGAGAATCACATTCTGTGTGATCCTCCTACTCCTGTTGTGCAATCAACTGGTGCTAAACAAGAGATAGATCCTATCACTAAAAACAATGTCTACTGTTAAAAGGGATAACGTGTTGTACACTTTAGTTGGTGATGACAAAATTTATTCAAACAAAGATTTTACAATTAAAAATGCCAATAAATCTTTGATTGACAAAGTGTTTGAAGATACTACCAGTAAGTTTTTGGAAAAGGGGATCCCGAGAGTTTCAGTAACTCAGTGTGATCCGGTTCCAAAAGCTGAAGTTAGAAGAAAATTTGGAAATCAAAAATCACCAACGGAGCAACAACCTATCGCTTTTAAGGGTAAACAGCAACAGCAACCGAAGGTTGAGACCAAAGGAGCTCGTTTCAAGAAGAAAAACAATGATGTTAAATTTGTAGCATCCAATGGTACTGATAAAATTGAGACTTTTGAAAACAAATCAAACACCGATTTTGTCCAACAAGTCAAGATTTTAAAACGTAACAGTCAAAACAATTACACTCAACATACAAACGGGTGTGATGAGAAAACAAGTACCTCAGGTTCTACAGGTTCAACATGTGAAAGTCGAACCGGATCTCCGAAGTTTGTTGAGAGGAGATCGTGTTTCAAATGCGGGGAGTTTGGCCACATTATCAGAAATTGCACAAACTCTCCAAAACCAAATTTTGTAGAAAGAGACCCTTCTGAACAAGGTCACTCACAAAGTCATCCTGTTTCTCCAAAACATGATAAACGCACTATTAAAGAACAGGAAACAAAACAACGACATAAGAATGTGAAGGTGATCGAAAAGGCTTTAAAACCGGAAAATGTTAAAAGGAAACCAAGTTCACAACAACCGTTAAAACCAGAAATTGTAATTAATACACAATCTGGTAAATGGAAACAAGCTTGGAAACCGAAAACAGGTGAAGGTTCAGGGGGAGGCGTGAAATTTCCAAATCATCAAGAGATTGAAATTACATTTCTTGATTCTCAGGGGCAACCTAAGTCTATGAAGGCTTGGGTCCCCCTCTCCAACTAATCTCTGAGTGAGTGTGCAGGATGTTCCAGGAGGAACTTTCGATAGTGGAATGTTCATGCACAAGATCGGCGACAAAAGAAATTGTTGCCTTTGATGGAGAGAAAAAGAAAAGAAGACAGAATTGTCTGTCAAAAGAGATTGAAAGCTTCGACAAATTGAAAATTATTCCAAAGTTTGATTGTTCAAGGCTTTAATCGGGTCCCCAGGATAGATTCAATCAAAATGTACGCACCTGCAGCACGTCTGAAGATCATAATCCACAAGATGAACGTGCAGTGTACATTTCTTCGCGGTGTAAATTGAAGAAAATGTGAACCAACCGGGTGTGCGGATGCCTTGGCATGGATTGAACAGCCGCACACTACTTCTCAAGAGAAAGACAAAGACCTTCGCTGGTGCAATGTGGAAGACCAGCCGGACCCAAAGGTTTCTGATCTTGTTGATGTGAAGAGATTTCTCAGTAGCTACAAAATCGACTTTGAAATCCACACCGGGTGGATATCCAGTTTGGGAGAGCACTCAGATTCATTGCAATGCACGAAACAGTTGCAGGATACGGTTTTAAATTTCTAATCTCTCCTATACTTGTCGATATTTAAGCTGCTTTATAAATTGTTATCCTCTCACGTAGCACTCTTTGGCCAGATACGTTGATCTCGAATATCACCTCACACGTGATTGTTTCACTATGAAACATGTCAATGTTGTCATGGTCCGCACCACTTACCGACATGCCAACTGCTTTTTCCAAAATTCGATAAATCATTTCTGATTAACTTATTTTTGGTAAACGGCATCGAGGTAAAACATGAGTTAACCGACATCGGAAAATCGTTTTTGTATATACCTTTGTGTCTTTTAAATTTATCTTAGTTTTGTTGATTTTAGGGGGAGTAAATCCAAATTTGAAAATTCAAAAACATCGAAGAATTTCAAAACCCAAAAACCTTGGAAAAACAAAAATGAGTTTCCTGGCGAGAAAAAGAGAAAATGATAGTTCATCAGTGGTCTGTTGAAATCTCTTTTTAAACCTTAAATGCAAAATGAAAAACGATAAGCAGCTCTATATAAGATGTATCGGTAGGCTCACAATCATATTAAAGTGTGCAGGGTGATATAAATCTTAATCGACTGAAGACCAGGTGGGAACTGCACATTGGCATATGGTCTTAGTACCGAAATTTCGTTTGAGAGATTGCCGAGGTTCTGAGATATTCGGTCTTTATGCTGTCTTATCATCTGGGTATCATGGTTGTATCTTTTACCGTAAAAAATAACGGAGACGAAGTCTAGATCTTCCATGATACTATACATACGTGTACATATTGCATTTGACCTCAATAAGTGATCAACAATCACATGTTCAAACAAAATACGTGATAATATATCACAGATTCTTTGCGGGAGTCAAGTTCGTCTTTTTGCTGTACGAAAGTACTGACCTGTTCACGGACTTGCTCCTGTGCCCTCATGCATCTGAAAATCAAGTTCCTCATCAATAAGTGATTCTATCACATAGGGCTTGTTTTCAATCAAAATAAGTGAGTTTCTCACATCTTTTATACGGTCAAACAGATGATAAACAGTATACTCACCGGTAAGATGAACTCTCGTGCATACCTTGATACGGGAATGTGTCGTGTGTGGATGAACACCGGTCGGTAAGTATAAATCATACCTTAACGTATCCCCTCGCCATGATTACATCTGATAAGTTGAGCTTATGTGGACAACAATACCGATAATTGTTATAGGATGCTTATCTAAATGTTAACTAATTGAACAAAAAGAGCGTTTTGACGTGACCGTACACTGATATGATTCTCTTACCCTCGAAACTCGCAAAAAGAATGTTTGTAAATATTTGTTTAGTGTTTCAGTTTCTGCATCTTTGTATATATTTATTTATTGCTTTCCGTCTTTACATTTGAAAAATAAAAAAATTTCAAAAAGATTTTAGGTGTGTTTTAATATAAACTTTATAAAAGCCAAAAAGATTTTGCTTCTAGTTTATTTTAGATTGACCGATGTTGGAACTCGAGTCTATCCTACCCAAAATCCTGATCGTAAGCCGGAAAACAATTGCATCTTCATAAACTGTCGAAGTTAACAAGTTTTGAAAGTTAAATGACTAAAAATGAATAATTTTCTAAACTTTCAAACTGTTGTCGGTCGGTGTTTGATTGAGATTTGATCTCATATGTGTCATTTGTTTAAATTGTCTAAATTCCAAACGGTTGTTCTCATTACGTGGTTTAGCTTTCTTGTATATGCAGATACGACATCAGAATCAGCTAAAGGCGAAGAGAACGTGTCAGATGACAAGCCGTAAAGTGAAGACACAATGTTGATGCAATCAGAAGATCAAGATAATCGGATTCCAGTTGATCACTCATCAACACCACAAGGATCTTAAGAATTGAAGATCAAAAGATTCACGAGCATGACTCAATGGAGAGTTCATTTTAAGGGGGAGTTTGTTAACACACTTCCTAAATGAAAAGGGAGTTTGTTGATACACTTCTACTTACGACGTGTGAAGACTTTGAAGATCCTCCGACATGAAAGACACAGAAGACGAACCATCACGAGTAGCGTCCAAGGGGGAGTTTGTTGGTACACTTTATGTGGACGCGACTCGACTCGGTTCAATTCGGTTCAATTCGGTTCGGGTCGACTCGGTTAGGTCCGGCTAAAGCCCTACATCACGACATTCCTCCTTAGTGCGCCCCAGAGTTCGACACGCGAAGCACGGAGCGCCGCAAATCCATTCCCGTTTACGCATCACCGTGACATCATCATTGTGATGTCATGGTGATGTCACATAGTTTTGTCCTATGTTGAAACCAATGAAAGTTTGTCAACAGAAATGAACTGGGCCGTAACCTCACCACATGGGCCGAAGACTTGAATTGGATTTGGATTTCATTTGGGCTCAAATTAGAAACGACGAAACATATATGGTTTAATATGTATGTCGTCGAAACAGAATGTGTTTCGCCGACTTTAGTGTTTCGTCGTGGCCTTTATGCGTTTCGTCAGTCTGTGTCTGTGTCTAGTATAAATACCCCTCACAGTTTCTGTGTGAAACTGATGAGAGTTGTGAGACTTTGAGAGAGAGTCTTAAACATTGTTTGTATATGTTTATATCCATTCTCATCCCTAATCAATAGATATTGAATCTTTTGTTTACGCGTGTGTGTTTTACACTGTGTTTGGTTTGCACCGTCACGGGGATTCCGCACCCGTTACCGTGTTTGTGATAAACAAGGATAGGTTTTCGTTATCGATCCACCGGAAAAACGGGACCTACAAGTGGTATCAGAGCATTGGCTATTTTCCTTGTTTAAAACCAAACATTGTTAGTGTTTTATCAAGTTGTCTGTGATTTTCAGATTTGCATTCTTGAAAAGGTTCATATTTTTCTTGAAAAGTTTTCTTAAAAATCTGTTGGATATTGTCATGTGCTAAAAGTTTTATCAAAAACATTGTTGTCTTGATTGTTCACGTTGAAAAACCGGGTTTTTAGTAAAAGTTTTGAGCAAAATCGTGTTCAAAAATTTATCAGGTTCATCAAATCTTCAAAAGTTCATGTGTGTTCTTCATATAATTCACTTTTTAATCCTTTGAGAAGTTACTGTGTAAATTGTTTATGAATTTAAAATTCATATTGGTTTGAAACTTGTACTTCCAAAAGTAAGATGAACATGATGTAATGTTTGAAAATTGTAGCTTGTGTCAGAGATAATAAGGCTTCTTTGAAAAATTGGCACACTTGTCAGAAGATAAGATTTCTTTGAAAAATAATCCCTGATCTTATCCATCCATTCTGTTTCATCATTACATCAACAATTTGTTTCGTCATATTATTAAATCTGTTTCGTCGATAAGTGTTTGTTTCGTCGCATAACAATTGGTGTCAAGTGTTTCGTCGACAGGTTGATCAGAACTGCTTCGTCGCACAAGAGACATATCTCCTGTTTCATCGCATAACAACATATCTTCCGTTTCGTCGACATTACAACACAGAACTATTTCATCGATTCAAAACTTCAATCAGTTTCGTCGCTCAGCATCAATCTGTTTCGTCGTCTGATACTCCTATCTGTTTCGTCGACTTGTATTCAACTTCTGTTTCGTCGATTCATATTTAAATTCTGTTTCGTCGCCAAGTTATCACATTCTGATTCGTCGCAAGTCAACACAAATCTGTTTCGTCACTCAAACGATTCAGTTTGGGCTTCACATTTCAGTTTGGGCTTCACATTTCAGTTTGGGCTTCACATTTCATTGGGCTTCAAACTAAAGTGTGATTCATCCAGATTCGTCGATGCACCTCAATAAATCTGTTTCGTCACACCTTAATCAATTATTGAGTTTCGTCGCCTTCATATCATCAACTATATTATTCTGTTTCGTCGGACGTCCATCATAGTTAAAAAAAAAAGGTTAAAAGGAATTGGTTTCGTCGACATACATCATCATTTGAGTTTCGTCGCACTTCAACTTTTCAGTTTCGTCGATAGCTCAAACAAGTTTCGTCGATATCAACATATCTGTTTCGTCAACCAGAGATAAGAATCCAGTTTCGTCGAGATACTTGTCATTTTTAACAGAAGGCTTGCAAAAGTGTCTTAACAGTTTGAGTTCATGTGTGTGATCAGTTTTTCACATACATGCATCAATTATGAGTTGTACTGAAATGTACCTGCCTGGTTTTGCTCCTTCAGCTCCTCCTCCGGTTTTCGATCCGAGTGCCTATTATCCGCCAGGGCATTTGAGTGCTCAAGCTCAGGCTTATTCTAGACCTCAATTTGGAAGTCCTTTTATTCCATTTACACCTCAAGTTACCACTACTCAACCTCAGTTCGATCCGAGTGCCTATATTCCTAAACCATCTCAAGCTCAACCTCAACAAGGCAACCAAAATCCTTTCATAAATCAAACAAGTACATCCACGTCCAACTCAAATAAAGCCGATGACTCCTTGTCTGTACAATTTGGAGGTGGAGATCAAGGAGGAACTGTGTTTTATGCTGAAATTGTCAAGAATGTCAATGATGGTGAATCTTCAGGAAAAGATGATAGTTCGGGATACAGTGGCAGTTCGGACGAAGAATCGAATTTGAATGAAAGAACTGATTCTGAAACTGATAGTTTATCGAATGATGCCAATGAGATGAAATGTCAAAAATCTGTCTTGGTCAAGAAAGCTGATGCTACTTCAAAAGAAATGGAGAAGATTCTCACTGAAGATGGATCTTTCTCTTCTCAGACTGCCTTTATGGCTAATGTCACAGCTTCTACAAGTCAGGTACAATCTGAAACTCCTAGCATATGTAGTGATTGTGCTGATATGAAACATGAATGTGCTGAATTGAAACGTGAATCTGAAACGGTTCATAGTCACAATCAGAGTTTGGTTATTGAACTGTCAAAGTGCAAAGAGGCAAATATGGCTCTGGTTAGAAACGAAAAGGATTTTAAATCTGTAATTGAAACTTTAAAGAAAAGTGTTTCCGAAGTGACCAAAACTGTTTATCATAAACAAGTTAGTATTAACGATTACATTAACATTGTTGAGGAAACCAAAAAGGAACTAGCCATTGCCAAATGCGAGCATGATGCAATCAAGCTCAAATTGGAGAGTTATTCTAACTCCCGATTTGTGCTCGATCACATTATTGACGTTCAACAACTGAAGGGAAACGTGAGTGGTGTTGGGTATAAAAAATGTCCGCCCCCTTTGAGACAAAATTATACTCGAATGCCCGATGAAGAAGAAATGCCACGTTTTGAGCCAACTATACCTCTTGATTATGGGGAAGTTACAACTGGCTTAGGGTTCAAAATGGACAATTCATCGGAGGGCTCATCTGATCGGAAAGAAAAGTCATCATGTGCTTCAAATCAAAGTCCTCCCACAGTTGAGGACGATGATTCGTCCGATGATGAACCAGATGTGTGTGATGAGGATAAATCTCTTGAGAAGAACAAAGGAGTAGAAGTGCCTTTTGAGAATCACATTCTGTGTGATCCTCCTACTCCTGTTGTGCAATCAACTGGTGCTAAACAAGAGATAGATCCTATCACTAAAAACAATGTCTACTGTTAAAAGGGATAACGTGTTGTACACTTTAGTTGGTGATGACAAAATTTATTCAAACAAAGATTTTACAATTAAAAATGTCAATCAATCTTTGATTGACAAAGTGTTTGAAGATACTACCAGTAAGTTTTTGGAAAAGGGGATCCCGAGAGTTTCAGTAACTCAGTGTGATCCGATTCCAAAAGCTGAAGTTAGAAGAAAATTTGGAAATCAAAAATCACCAACGGAGCAACAACCTATCGCTTTTAAGGGTAAACAGCAACAGCAGCGAGCTCAAAATTCTAAAGGTTCACAACCGAAGGTTGAGACCAAAGAAGCTCGTTTCAAGAAGAAAAACAATGATGTTAAATTTGTAGCATCCAATGGTACTAATAAAATTGAGACAACAAAGTATGCAAATGGGACAGGAAAACCTTCTAAGATATTAGTAAATATGCTGACTTATCTGAATTTATTTTACTTATCTCCAAGATGTACGGTTCCTAAGAAAAGTAGAACTTGTAACCACCATAAAGTGATTTGTAACTATCAAAAACATTTTGCACCTTCAATTGGAACTTTAAAACAAGTGGCGAAGCTTGATGGAAGAGACGGGGGTTGAAAACGTATATACCCAAAAATTTCTATAAAACCGGGGGGTCGAAAACGTATATACCAAAAAATTTCTATGTGAAAACTACATATATAACACTACTGAGCAAAAAATTCGGAGGTCGACCCCCCCCCCAATCCTGCGCCCCTGTTCAAAACCATATGTCATACATTCGAGAAGTTAAACTTGATTCTGTTTATACTCCTTTTTTACACTTGAAATTCATTATCACTACTTTTAAATTCAAATGTAGAACTTAATAAATGCAGAATTTTTACAATCTACTAACAGTTTAACACAACAAATAATATTATGCAATGGACTATCCATTTGTTTGAAAGTACTAGTGGAAATTCTGAACACCACCTACGTTGCTAACAATTTAGCCCACTTATAATAAATATATCCAAGGCCCAACTAATGTCCAAAGGTTATGCATTGCGTTTTAATCCAAATGGTCAGATAGGCCCAACTGCAACCACTGAGGATGGGTGTTCGATTAAAAATTAAAACAAATTATCTATTTTATTTGTAAAATGGTGGTTATATCCCTTATGTTAAGACCATTTGGTGTGATGGTGGGGCATGAACAGAGGGCGTTAAACGTTATGTGGTAGCCTCGTAAGTAAGAGGGTGTGGTAAAAAAAGCACGGGATGGTGTTGGGTGTATAAAAGGGTCCCACCTAGTGTTAAAAAAACTAACCAATCACAAACCTTTTACCACAAACCACCAATCAACTCGTGCCACATCACCAACCAAATTGCCCTCCATGCTGGTGAAGAATCCTCTGCCCCCACACAACGGCGTGGAAAATGCCAAGCCCGGGGTGGTTTTGTGGGCGTTGACTGACATCCACGACAGATTTTCATGCCCACACCGTTGGTAACACCGATAACATCCGGATATCCAGTTTCCAGATATCCAGTCGAACATGGATAGCTTGGCAACCCTTGATTTGAGTTGGACTGATATAGAAATAATCCCACCGCCAGTTGGACGATTTTGTACCAACCTTGTGTCCTTAGATTTAAGGAATTGTAAAAACCTGAAAAGGATAGAGGGCAACTTTCATCTCTTAAAAAGTTTGAAAGACCTTCATCTCACCTATTGGAAGGGGCTAAAATCTTTCCATAAAGACCGGTTGGTGAGCCTTAAGCTTCCCCAGTTTCCACGTTTCTGAAGGAAGTTAAATCTTAGTAGGTGCAAATTGGGCGATGGAGACATCCCATCTGATATTTGTGAGTTAGTAAACCTACAGGTACTATACCTAAGTAGTAATAAATTTTCCCGGTTACATTCCGGCATCTCCCGACTCCCAGGTCTCAAGTGCCTTGATTTGTCATGGTGCGTGAACCTTGTAGAATTGCCAGACCTCCCATCAAGCATAGCTATTCTCAAAGCACACGAGTGTCACTCACTTGAAATTGTAAGAGATTTATAAGACTATAAATGGTTGTGGGAAGTCTCACTTTGGAGGAGAGCGAATAAGAGTGTACTACTTTCTATGCTTGAGGTATAACTCTTATCTTGTTTTTCACTTTCAATTTTTTTAACTTAGAAGATAATAATTATATTCATCATAATTGGAATGAAAACGTGGTAGGGAAATGCAACTAAAGATCGCTTTACGAGTTTCATAAGTCCCGTTGTTGAACCATCAAGCATTTTTACAAATTCTGTCACATTGCAACTTCCACACAAATGGTACAGTGAGTTTAGTGGGTTTTTATTATCATTACGAGCTCGTAATTGCTTTTTCGGGATGTATAACATAGTTATTAAGCAGGAGATGTCCACGGATCAATCTGAGAAGTTTGATAACGATTGTAGGGAACCATTTAACTTTAAGTATGAAATGGTGGGTTATGTACCCTTTAGTTCATTGAGGCACATCCCATGGTTCAATCCTACATACACTAAAAATATTTCATTTCAGACTCATGGCGGTGGTCTTAATGTAGAACTTGCTCGTGGTAAAAGTAAAATAGGTGATTTAAACGAACTCCCAATCAATTACTCAGAATGTTGGGATGAAGAATATGAAGATACAAAGACATTTGAGATAATATATGATTCAAAGTCCACTGAAATTCAGATTTCATGGCGTCATTAATCGTTGACACCGACATTAATGTTGCAGGTAAACTCCAAGATTTTGTTTCTAGCATTGTCAAAAACCATTACTTGGTCTCAGTTTCAACATTATTAGGCCCACATTTTGTTACCATTTCTAGTTTGCTCTTTTGCTTCTCCAACATTATTGCAGTCTACAAAAAAAAAGTTGTAATAAAATTTTCTTTATTATCTATTAAGACTTCACATTCTATACTTTGTTCATTACTAGGTTTCATATCGTTTTTGTAGGTTGTTGCTCCTCTTTATGCAAATTATCGTATGTGTAAGCAAAAAAGGTATGTTATTTATAGAGGAGGATACAAGACGGGTCAAAATGAGTTACGAGTTGAAACGACATGTTTATACAGGCCAAAATGGGGTTGATAAGAAAATACAAATGAAATCGACTAGTCGGTGATAAAAGGGGCTCTTGATACCGAACATATATACGGCACCTATCAGCCATCCATATTTTTATGGGGTTGTAATAATGGTGTGGTGTGTGTATTTGGACTTTGGTGAACTGTTTTGCTTGTATGTATATTTTGGTTCTCCAGCTTAGCTAGCTTCTTGCTCGCCGGATCCGTGATCCTGCTTGAACCAACAGACAATGAAACCGGTGTCGGTTTCAAATCGGTTCTTCTCTTAATAGCTGCCATGAAATCGTAGAAAATTGGCTTTGATTAACCGGTTGTAGTCGCTAATAAGCCCAATTGTCTCTTCACTGTTCTTGCTGACTTTACTTCCTCTTTTTTCAAGAAAATTCTTCAAATCATCGAATTTTCCATACCGTGATGTAACAAAAACAAACCGTTAGCTAAATGGGTTAGCATATCCGAATCAAAGTTTTGTCAATTAGAAAGAAACCTTTCCGGGTTCTTGGGTTGGGGATTGCGACTTGCGAGTCAGTACTCGTGCATGATCCAATCGGTTCCTGACCCATGTGGGGGGTTTCCTTTGCAAAACACGAGTGTTTTCTTCATTCCCCAACTCGTAATCTGGTTGCTTTCCGATACCCCAATAAAGAAGCCCGATTCGTTCAGTTCTCATTCTGGTATTTGATTTCTTTTGTGCTAAAAGAAAATCGCAGTCACCGAACACATAGAACCAAAAGCTTACTATAATGAATCGATTAAAGCTTTGTTTGTATGAAAAAAAGCTAAACATTTGATCTAGCATACCTTTGGACGTATGGAGATTCCTTTTTTTTTTTTTCTCTTTTGTGTTAAAGTTCATATGATAATCATATGTATAGTTATAGTTTAGACCGTGGGGTATCGTGGGGCGGGGGTTTGGGGCATGGGTTGACACGTGGAGTTCGAGCCCCCCCGCTGGTGAATGACGTGTCCGTGGGGTATGGCGGGGCGTGGCTAGCCCGGCGTGGCTTGGCCATGTGTATTAAAATAAAAAAAATCTAAAATTAAAAAATACACAACATTTAAAAAAAAAAGCCTAAAATTTTATTAAAATTTCCTAAATATTACAAAATTCTACAAAAAAAAGGATTACAAAAAAAAAAAAAAAAAAAAAATCCTAAAGCGTTAGGTAGATTTCGAAAAGGGCGAGCTTGTCAAATGGCTTCCGCTCCTTGCCCCGGAACTCGATGTTGGCCACCGCAACCCGGTCTTCGTGACTTATCTCACCGCCTGAGACTCTGTCGTGGTAGGCTTTAAAACGATCGAGTTTCGGCCGTAGCTCGCGCCACTTGTGTTGTCACGCGTTTAAATTGTGCCGGCCGTTTCCCACGTTGTGCCAGTAGCTTGCGAAACTTCCGGCCAGTAACGGGTCTCACCCGGTTGGCGGCTGTCACACCCTCAAATTCCACATGCGGAGTATCACCGCGAGACGTGTGACTGCCCAGGATCAAGCCATCAATTACATAGAACATTTAACACAAGTAAGATAAAAACATAGTAGGTTTGTAATAAAGTTCCAAAACATAACAAGTTTAACAAAATAAGGTTCGAGCATTTAGCGGAAGCGTTAAGTTCATAAGTAGCTTAAAACAATTATTCAAAAGTAGAAATCCTATAATAGATCCTAGACGACCACCACAGCGCTCCAAGCGGACTCCAGCATGCAGTAGTGTGTCAACATAAAGTCGACGAGTTCACGGTTTTCAAAAAGGTTTTCCACGTTATCCAAAAACATTCGTTTGTGAGTTATCATGTTATCAAAACATGTTGTGGGAAATCCATCCCAAAATGAGCTACTAAACTGTATAGTACCGAAACTTTGACGTAGTTGTTGTTTGCCCTCTTAGGTCAATGTCTACCGTCATTGACCCGTTAATCCAGATAATAGTTCACGCCCGGCTCCCCGCATGGTGTGAGGTTGTCAAACCTAATAGCGCTATCAACTAATATCATGTTCGCTCCCCGCGATTAATCGGTATTAGTGTAAGGGACTTTCCTTGGTAGAGTTTTGTTTAGTATGGTAGCTCCCAAACAATTGGGAGTGCATGCTTTATGAGTTTTTATAAAGTTGTCACACCGTTACCTTGGTGTGAGCGAAGTTCCCAAATCATTGGGAATGTGAGCGTTTAGTTTAAGTGTGAACTCACCTTTGATTGCTCGATAAATAATACTTTATCCTAAACCGGGTCAACCGCGTCCTATAACGATTACCCATCGTTAAGACCGTATGCAAGTAATTCACATATAACAAGCATTTCATACATGTAGCAAGTAATCACGTATTTCACAGTAGTATACAAACAGTAGGTAGTTTACGACCAAACAGTGTGTGAACACGATCATTAATAATTGTGCGACTTATATACAGGTGAAGGATATGATATAATAGATGTGTGAATGTTTTTGTGATTTGAATTACAATCAAACAGTGCATGACTAACACCCTGGCCCAAGTTGTACAGCCCAACAAGGTGACTTGTGCGATCAGTACCCATTTGTGCGATTCAAGAGTATGTTGTACGATTAAAAGTCTTTGTGCGATCAACAAATTAAAGTGGTGGGGCCAGTTAATTTGAGTGTGCATTTATAACAAATTGTGCGACCAGTATTGTGAATGGAAAATATAGTGGGTGCATGTGTATGTTCTAATTTGTGTGCATGATTTGAGACAATTGTGCGATTCAACTCAAAGAAAAATTGTGCGATCAATAGTGGTGGGACCCAAACATTTAATGTGCGTTCCTAGGTTTGTACGAACTTTATCATTTATACTCCTCACTATCCTAAATCAAACCAACTAAGGACAAAACATGTATCACACCATTTTTGAATCATGAAACATTCATGTAGGTGGTACCTCATGCAAAGCCATTTGTACATTTTATGAAGAAAACCCAATTCATCAAACTCCATTATGAGTATGCGATATTCTGTATGTTCGATGATTATTGAGACAGCAGAATCATACATTTAACATTAATGTTTTACACGCTAACATTCAGGTACGTATTAATTCAGAAAGGACAATCAACTTTTATATTAGGCCGGAGGGTGTGGGGGGCGCCACCCTCGCCACGTCAGAGGCTATAGCGCCCCCGGCGCTATACACCCACACCCAGCCAATTAACATGGGGCGCTATACATCACTCGCGAACATGGTAACGAGGGAGGAGGGGGTTATCAGGTGGGGCCCACTTGTTTGCACCAATCAAATTTTTTTTATTTTATTTTGCTCTATAGCGCCCCTAGGGGTTATCACCACACCCTCCATGTTAAAGGGGGGTTATAAAGCCCCCTTGGCTGACGTGGCGCCTACGTGGCGCTGAGATGTCCTTATAAAGCTCCAAGGGGGTTATCCCACACCCTTAGCCTAAAGCCCCCTTGGCTGACGTGGCGCCTACGTGACGCTGAGGTGTCCTTATAAAGCCCCAAGGGGGGTTATCCCACACCCTCTAGCCTTATGATTTCAAATTATCTCACATTTAGAGAGTTGTACCTTACGCATGAAAAGTTGTACACACCATAGTTTCAAGCTCACGAAAAGAAAACCCAGATCATATAATTCATACTGTTTCATGTCTATGTTTGCAAATCTGCGTTATAAATCATCTAAGGCTCACAACATTCATGTCATCTTTATTAACACATACAACTTCAACATGAATCGTCCTAGCAATTACCAAGCATGACCAGGTTGTTCCATAAGCAAGTGCAGTTGTCCATTCAAAGAAAAAAAAAACCCATATCAAGCATTCAAACAAAACCCAGTTCATCATCTTGCCAGCCTATTCATCCTTATTTCCCATGAAACATTGTCTTTATCACTATTATGGTGATTTAAGTGAACAGTAGTGACATCATCCTCAAAACATATAACAAGCAATTGTTCCAACATGGAAACCCAGATTTCCTACTCGGATTCAGAGTGAACATCAACATCAAGTTTTACACGGAATCAACATCAATCATCAACCTGAACATTAACGTTATGGCAACAAGTTTTACACAGAAACATCATTCACTAGTCTTTACATCTTAACATTTATTCGAGTGTGTGAACCGAGTGAAAGAAACTGAGCTCCAGGTGAGCTGCCGAAGGTTCTATCGGAGTAAAATATCGTTACTGGAAAATCGGAGTGCACGGTCGTTGGTGGTTCGGTTGGAGCCAAAAAGTTTGACCGGAGACGATGATATTTGGTCGGAGTGAAGTTTTGTTGCAGGTTGTTCTCTTGGAGAAGAAGAGGATTAAGGAGAGAGAGTGTGTGGAAGGAATGATTTGGGGATTTGTGCATTAAAGTGGATGTCGGCTGGACTTATGGTTTATATAAGGGTGCACTCACCTAAGAGGTGAGTCCCCTCTCTTACGCCCAACCAATCCTCTTGTGCCATGTCAACTCCCCTCTTAAACTCCCCTAACACCCCATTTTGATGGCGGCACTCCCCTCTTTAGGTGACTTGGTTTTTTTTTTTTTTTTATTTGTTGAAATTATGTATGTTTATAAAAAAATATTAATAAAAATTTAACAAAATTTAACAAAATAAAACTACAAAATAAAAATAACATTAAATACGATAGAAAATACATTCAAACTAGAAAATTAAAATTACATTCAAACTAGAAAATAAAAATTACATTAAAACTAGAAAATAATAATTTTAGAAATCGCACGGCCACCCGTACTTGTTAGCGATGTCGCGTTTTCGGGCGAGGATGAACGGCAACATACTTGGCGGAGCATCGTCGTGCGGCTTGATGAATATTTCCATATCTCGATCGTAATTGTAGTTTTTCATCGTCTCGCGTTGTTCCGATATGAGCTCGAGAGCCTGCTCCTCTCTTTTCATCCTCAATTCAACCGCCTTATATTCAATCGCGGTTTTCTTTTCTTTCATGGCGGTGTACTCTTTGAATTGTTCCGCCAACTCGGCCGAGCTTCCCTCGGACGATGTCGCTTGACGCTTGTCTCGCCATTGTGCTCTTTGTGGCGAGGGGTCTTCGTTCATATCGGGTATGGAAGGGTCCACCTCAACGGGCTTTCTTTTATTTCCCGAACCTTCCCCTTCCTCACCCAACAATGGGACTTGGGCCCATTTGTCGTATTTTCGAAGGACCTCCCACGCCTCGACATGTTGAAAACCGTTCGGAAATGTTTCTTTAAATTCTGCTAAAGCGACTTTCATCACGTCGAGATCCTTGACTCCGCTTCCTCGTGTGCGATCCTACATGTTAAAAAAATATAAACTTAGTAAAGAAAAATAAAAAATATACATGTTAAAAAAATATAAACTTAGTAAAGAAAAATAAAAAATATACAATGTTAAAGAAAAATAATTTTTACCGCTTGTTGGTATAGGCCGTTGAAAAAGTTTATTTTCGTTTGCATCGGGCCCCATTTAGACCGTACTTGATGCACGGTCCGGTTACTTCCACCGACGGTGACGTTAAAATGATTTAAAATCTTACGCCAAAAACTATCGCGGTTTTGTTGATTGCTCTTCTTGGACCTTTGTCCATTTTTCGCTCGTCGTTTTCCCTTTTTTTCCCGAGCGTCATCTTCTTCGTTGCCCAAATCTGCATCCACATTATATTCATCGTCCTTGTCGCCCAAATTTTGAGTTTCGGGCACTACCTCATCGTCCTCGTCGTCCCAAATAGGTAGAGGACGTTCAACATTTTCTTGGACCGATGGAACTTGTGGGGAACGAAAACCATATGGGTCGAAGCCGGGGGAGTGAGGAGGAGCATCCATTGATAACAAATTTTGAAAACCATAGCCGAAATTGGGTTGAAGGTTGGTTGCTTGGGTGTTGTAAAAGGAGGGGTGTGAAGGTTGTTGGAAAAAAAACGGGGGTTGTGGAGTATATCCGAAAGGGGGTTGTGATTGTGCACTTGCACCGCTCGAACCACCACGAGACGGTTGCTTGCCTCGTCCCTTAGTTTTTTTCTTGGCTTCGCGGGGTTGGTTCTCCATTGCTCGGTTTGAGAAGTGGGTGTGGTTTGAGAATATAAAAAATTTGTGAAATGGGTGTGGTTTGAGAGTATAAAAAAATGAAATTTGTATAAAAAATGTGGTTTGATGAGAGTGTGGTTTGATGAGAGTATGAAGGTGTGGTTATAAATATATTTGTATAAAAAATGATTTTTTTTTATTTTATAAAATTGACCGTTTGACAACGGTCCTCTTTCGAAAATCGTTCCCCCCCACGCGGTAACTCCACACCGATCCCTATCACCGATTCGGGTCCCCGCTTTGATGGCGGCGGTGTTCCCGATCGGTGACTAGGGTCACCGCACCCCTTCCCCGCGAACGCCCCGTACACCCTAAGACCATGGGGTATGGATGGATAGATTCTTTGGAGACTACCTCTCACTCTCACGTAGGCGTCACGTCATCAGGGGAGGAGTAGCATCCTCTGGGGACTACCCAATGGTGTGAAGGACTACCACTTTAATAAAAAATCAATACATATTCAAGGGGAGAGAGAAAATCCAAGAATGATTAATCAAGGGGGCCCACAATTATCAAACTTTTGGTCCGTCTCCAACGTCTTGGAGAGGACGGAGGTGCCGCCGACGTGCCCAGGGGGCGGTGTGGGACGACCCACTTTGAGGGCGCCGGACCGGGGACGAGCCCCATACCCATCGGCCTAATAAACCCATGTTGGATCGCACAATTGACTAATCAAGCATTCCTTCACTTGTGCGATTAGGATTAGGGCAACTTGGAGAGGGGCTTGGGCTTATAGTTGGGCTGGACAATATTCAGGGTGTGGGATCCATTTAATGTTAAGTGTTATTCAAAAGATAAAATTTTTATTATTATGTAAACAATAGATAATTAAATAATAAAACAGAGTTATAATTTAGAATTTCTAATTTAATAGCTTGCTTAATCGTTTCGTACAATAAGTTTATGCGGGAAGAATCCAAAGTGTCACATTATCCCTAAGTTATAGGAATATTCGTCCTGAAATTTAGCGTACACAAAAAGTGTTTTCACGGGGTGTCACAGCGGCCCTTCATCGCGTCCACGACGCTCGTGACAAGGGCTAGCTCTTTCTCGTGCGTCCAAGAGGCCATAGATCAAGTGTTTGTTTGTGGGTAGCGGTTCGGGTGGGTGACTTGGGTTGGGTTAGCGATGGGGACAGCCGGTGGGGTTGGGGGTTATATAGTGATGTGGACAGTTGGGGTGGGTGAACCGTTTGGCTTGGCCAATGGTTATATTTTAAAATTTAAAAAGGCCCACTATGCCCTAGCCAACAAGCCAATAATAGCCGGCCACATAGGATCGCTAGCATGCCCCAGGTCCGGCCTTAAATTCCCGCCCAAGGGGCCACACCCAAACCCAAGCCCACCCGGGGTGGTGATTTGGGCGTTTATGGCCAACCCACGCCCCATACCCCATAGTCTTAATAAGTTACATGTGACAAGTTGATGAAAAGAGTGCTCTTGATACCCGAAAAAATATCCGGGCCATACCACCCATTGATATTTTCTTAGGTAACTTTTTTCTCTAAATAATCAATACCCAAAAATACCCGGAACCGAAACGGTTATAGCAATAACAAATTCCAGCCATTAAAACGAGAAACCAGAACCGGTTCAATAACCGAAACCAGTTATTAAAAATAACCGATTTGTGTACCTCTACCTATATATGTGTTTTATAAACCTTGACTATCAATTTTTTTCCTAAAAGGTCTATGGATATTAGAGGTGCACAAAATAACCGGTTAATTAACCGTAACCGGTTATTAACCGAAACCGTAACCGGTTAATAACCGATTTAGGAATAACCGGTTCAATAGGTTATTTAACCGTAGGTTAGTAACCGGTTATAAGTGTTTAGTATAATAACCGGTTATTAACCGGGTTTTTTAAACCGGTTTTTTAACCGATAGACTGGTTAACCGAAAAATTCAAAAAAAAGGCAAAAAAACGGGTTAATAACCGAAAATAACCGGTTAATTAACCAAACCGGTTAAAGTAATTAACCGGACCAGTTAAAAAAATAACCGGTTAAAGTAATAACCGGTTAAAGCATTAACCGGTTAAAGTCAAAAAGTCAAATTAACCGGTATAACTGGTTAACCGAACCGGTTATTAAAATTAACCGGTTTGTGCACCTCTAATGGATATATATAGCCTCAAATGCAGCCCAAAAACAATCCAATAACGTGGACTTACAGCCCACTTAGAATACATTCAAGGCCCAATAATCGTTTAGCATCCTTTCTTCCTTTTCACAGTCCATACTTCTTTCATTTAATATGCGATAAGCAGCTAGTTCATGATATTCGATTTTTCATATATTCATATACCGCAGTTTCTTTTCTCCCTTTTTTTAACAAAGTCTTGTAGTTTCATGCAAACCAGATGTATGATGAAATGCCTCAATCAACAATCTCATTTACTAAGCTCCTATTCAACTTTAGTTTGTCTTCAACCCTTATTTTTAATAGGTGGTATATGTAGCTGTTGTGATTATATTTTCATGTTTTGTTATGTCTAATCGATTCATATTCAAATTCATTTCTGTGTTAACGTTATATGCTTAGTGAATTAAGAGCCGAAAAGGTTGATGACTTTGCACCATCATCAAATTCATTGGAAATTAATTAAATTAACATGTAGGATTTATGAGGCATTACACAGAAAGATAGACATTTTAGATTGGATATGCAAACTGACCCTCCATTCTGTTTGAAACGAAACATGAGTTTTTATACTTCGGAATGTTACATTCAAATTTGCAGGTTTAGTTTAAGACCAAATTTGCAGGTTTATTTTAATGCATTAAATATTTCTAAAATACTTTGCAATCTGTTTTTTTTTTTTTTTTATTTGTTTCTTTTTTCTGGTAGTACTTGTGAATCTCTAATTTACATATCTCATTTTCAAGAGTAAAATGCACGGATAGTCCCTGTGGTTTGGTGAAATTTTACCTTTAGTCCCCAACTTTTCAGAATTACACTTTTAGTCCCTGTGGTTTGACAAGTTGTTACTCGGATAGTCCCTAAAGCGGATGAAGGTTACTCGGATAGTCCCTGTGGTTTGACAAGTTGTTACTCGGATAGTCCTTGTCATTTCACACCCACTTAACCAGAAAAACTAACCTCCATCCGCTTTGGAGACTATCCGAGTAACAACTTGTCAAACCACAAGGACTAAGAGTGTAATTTTGAAAAGTTGGGGATAAAAGGTGAAATTTCACCAAACCACAGGGACTATCCGTGCATTTTACTCCATTTTCAATTTGAATTCTTTTTGTTAAATTTTTCTTTGTGAGAAAGGATGGTGCTCATAAATTAGGCTGCCATTGATTTCAAGAATGTAAAAATGATATGATTCTTACACGATTGAAGTTTACTATGTAGTATGTATGTTACAGAGTTATATAAATAGTAAAAATTTGTGTACAATAAGCTCCTGCCTAAGGCAACAAAGTATGCAAATGGGACAGGAAAACCTTCTAAGATATTAATAAATATGCTGACTTATCTGAATTTATTTGACTTATCTCCAAGATGTACGGTTCCTAAGAAGAGTAGAACTTGTAACCACCATAAACTGATTTGTAACTATCAAAAACATTTGGAACTTTAAAACCAGTGGCGAAGCTTGACCGAAGAGACGGGGGGTCGAAAACGTATATACCCAAAGATTTCTATAGAACCGGGGGGTCGAAAACATATATACCCAAAAATTTCTATACGAAAACTACATATATAACACTATTGAGCGAAAAGTTCGGGGATCGCCCCTCCCCCCTCAATCCTGCGCCCCTGTTCAAACCCATATGTCATACATAGAGGGGGCAATCTTGACTCAAAGCCTTTCAAGTGGGTCAGTTTGGGTTGCTTTTAAAGTTATATGGGTTGGTTTTGGTAAGATATTTTAACTAAATGGGTCACTTGAAATCCATCTTGTTATTTTTCGGGTTAAAGCGGGTCGACAACATTAAAGAAATGGGTCGATGTGGGTTAGTGTCTTAAAGAAACGGGGCAGGTTTCGGATCGGAATGGGTTCAGTTCAAATTGAGTTTCGGGCCGAGACGGGTTTCGTACGACGCAGGTTTTGGGTCGGAACGGGGTCGGTTCGGGTCGGGTTTCGGGCCGACACGGGTTTCTGCATGGGACGAGTTTCGGATCGTAACGGGTTTTGGGCCGACACGAGTTTCCGCACGAGACGAGTTTCGGGTCGGAACAACTTTCGTACCGTTTCGACCCGTACCGTTTCGACGCGAGCCGTTTCGATGCGTACCGTTTCGACGCGTACCGTTTCGACACGTACCGTTTCGACGCGTTCCGTTTCGACCAGTACCGTTTCGAACCCAAAGTTATTGCTAAACAGGCCCAGCGGTTACTAACGGAGATCTGAGCCCAAGATGGAAAAGAAACGGAGGTGGAGTGTTTGTTGTCTTCGTCTTGTTGCTTACAAGATTCAACTGAAAGTCTATGAGCCGCTCGTGCACCTTTTTAAACCAAGATACTGATACTAGTTGTAGTTTTCTAGTTATAAGGGCCAAAACAATCAGATATTGAAGAAGCAAGTTATAAGTTGCTGTACAAAAACTGATTACTGAGTATAAAAGCAAAGTAATATACCAATTCCTAACTAATAAATTCTTCAACTGATTATCTAAATCTAATTCACGAAGTCGCAATAATCACGTTTCAAACACTGCAACTCCAACAAGCAATGGCTTCTGCTCGCTCATAGACTTCACACGACACCGTTTTCAACTCTCTACAACCTTCTATTTGCTGCAATTTCATTCTAATTTCACCGTATACACGATGATGTCTCCGAATCACACTCCGTATGATCGAACCTCTTCTCATACCGCTAAACATTTAAAAAAAATTTTAACCAACCCGACCGACCCCTGAAACCCGTTCTGACCCGAACCCGTTTCGACCCGAACCCGTTCCAACCCGAACCGGTTTTGACCCGAACCCGTTTCGACCCGAACCAAAAAACCCTTTTTTTAATTGACCTGTTTTGACCCGAACCCGTTTCGACCCCACCCCGTTTTGACCCGACCCGACCCGTTTGCTAGGTCTAGTCATACATTCAAGATGTTAAACTTGATTCTGTTTATACTCCTTTTTTACACTTGAAATTCATTATCACTACTTTTAGATTCAAATGTAGAACTTAATAAATGCGGAATTTTTACAATCTACTAACAGTTAAACTACACAAACCACAGGGACTCAAAAAGAACTTAACTCCTTTTATAATGTAAAAAGTATAAAAAGTGGTTGTGAGTGGAAGAGAGAGAAAATGTTACTGTTCATCTGTATATTAGGAGGGACACTGTTCACCCCCTATAATTTTTTAATATATTTTGAAAGTGGTTGTGAGTGAATGAGAGAGAAAAGGTAATGATAAAGGTATAAAAAATATTATTTAATTGAAAATGAGAGAGAAAATATACTATTTTTTAGTGTAATTTAGAGTGAAAATACAATCGAATGAATGTGAAAGCTCTAACACAATAATATTTATGCAATGGACTATCCATTTGTTTGAAAGTACTAGTGGTAATTCTGAACACCACCTACGTTACTAACAATTTAGCCCACTTATAAATATCCAAGGCCCAATTAATGTCCAAAACTGCAACCACTGAGGATGGGTGTTCCATTAAAAATCAAAACAAATTATCTATTTTATTTGTAAAATGGTGGTTATATCCCTTATGTTAAGACCATTTGGTGTGGTGGAGGGGCATGAACAGAGGGCGGTAAACGTCATGTGGTAGCCACGTAAGTAAGAGGATGTGGTAAAAAAGCACAGGATGGTGTTGGGTGTGGAAAGGGTCCCACCTAGTGTTAAAAAAAACTAACCAATCACAAACTTTTACCACAAACCACCAATCAACTCGTGTCACATCACCAACCAAATTGCCCTCAATGCCGGTGAAGAATCCTCCGCCCCCCACACAACGCCGTGGAAAATGCCAAGACCGGGTGCTTTTGTGGGTGTGGACTGCCTCCACGCTAGATTTTCATGCCCACACCGTTGGTAACACCGCTGGAGGTCGCTTTTCATGTGAGAAATGCATACTGCTTGTTTCGTATCGTTTTTCTTTTAACTTAAGAGTTTTTGATTCGTCGATATGTGTTCGATTAAGCAAGTAGTGCTTGTTTCGTATCGTTTTTCTTTTAACTTAAAGAGTTTTTTATTCGTCAACATGTGTTCAACTAAGCAAGTTAATTAATTCATGTTATCACCGGATTTCAAATATTTAGTTTGTATCATCAACAAAGTCAACATCAGTCATATATATATTATAAGTTTTGTCCTTTATCTTTATACCACTTTTCAGGTTGTTGGTGCAGTTTTGTGTCTGTCGCGTGTTGTTGATACATATTATGTGGACGCGACTCGGTTCGGTTCGACTCAGTTCGGTTCGACCCGGTTAGGTTCGCCTCAAGCCCGACGTCACGACATTCCTCCGTCGTGCGCTCCAGAGTTCGACACGCGAAGCACGAAGCGCCGCGAGCCGGTTCCCGCCGCCACATCATCATGACATCATCATGATGATGCCATGATGATGTCACATGTTGACTAAAGCTTTATAATTTGAATGTTTGAGAAACATATGTACGTGAATGTATATGGGCCAATCAACTTCTTTTATCAGAATGAAGGTTGGGCCGAATCAAAGCACTTGGGCCGAAATCCATTATTTGAACATGCATGTCGACGAAACATAAAGCGTTTCGTCGACTTTGGAGTTTCGCCGTAGCCATCCCGTTTCGTCAAAGATATAGACGAAACGACATGTGTTTCGTCGACAACAACAGTTTCGTCGTATCCTGTTCTGTTTCCTCGTGTCTGTCTTTATATATATTCAGATAGAATTCACAGACTAGTTAGAACACAGAACACACACACGAGAGAACCAGAGAGAGTTTACAGAGATTATTTTGTAAACATTGTATTGTAACAGTTTCAAGTATTAATACAATGGAGTGTTAATCGTTGAGTCTCGTGTTTATCATTTACGTGTTCGAACTTGGTTTAACTTACCCATTTGGATTCCGCACTCTCGGGTTTGTCGGAAAACAGGAATAGAGGTTACTCAATCCTCCGGGTTGACCTACAATTGGTATCAGAGCATTTGGCTCGATTCCTTGTTAAAACCAAGTTGTTTTCTTGATGTTTCATAGTTTTTCATGTGTTTTTACTGAGTTTTGATTTTAAAGTTCATACATTTCTGGAAAAACTGTTTAAAACCATTGAAAATCTTAGTGTTTTGCTATTAGTTTTTATAAAACCATTGTTAAAATACATGCACACATGTTGAGATTTGGTTTTGAGTAAACTTTTGTGCAAAAATTGTTGTTCGGAAACTTTCCGGCACCGGAAAACTCATCGGTTTCATCAGAATATTCATCAAGTTCATAAGTGTTATTCATAAACCTATGTGTTTGATCTTTGATAATATTATTGTTGAAGTGTTGTTGATTAAAATACATTAAGTTGAATTTGGTGTACATTGATATGATGAAAGTTGAAAAAGGAGTCCTTTCAGTAAGGAGTCTTTGACAATTTGAAAGGTTTGTGTCAGGATAAGGTTTATAATATAAGATAATATTGTTTGTAAAAAATATCTTACAGGTTGGACACTTTAGTCAACGAAACACCCACATATTTCGTCATAATTGTTTTTGACAAAACATCTATTTTCACATTGAGAGTTTCGTCGTAACATGTTAACCCATAGAGTTTCGTCGTCACACATATTTCACTTTTAAGTTTCGTCGAACAAAATCATCAACCAGTTTCGTCAATAGAGGGTTTCGCCAAGACCATGAGTTTCGTCGCGTCACTTGTAATTTTTTTTTAACAGAAGCTTTGCAAATCATATTTAACTGTTTGATTTGAGTGATTTATTCAGGTATTCGTCATTAAATATTCGAAATGAATCCGGATTGGTGGGGTACTCCGTCAACTGCAGAGAGCAAGTATATAAACACGCGTTTATCTCCCTCATGGGCCGAATCTCCCGCACCCGCATCTAATACAGAAAGCAAGTATACAAACACGCGTTTGTCGCCATCATGGGCTGAATCTCCCGCAACCGCATCTTCGCAAGCGAATCAAATGTCAACAGGTCAATGGGCGTTTGTTTCAAATCAAACTCCAAGTATTCAAAGTATACTCCTAAGCGAGAGCGAGACCGGAAGTCTAAATCGCCCCCTGAAACTGATGCACATAAACGAATATCCTGGATAGGTAGATAGATTCCATACGTGTGTCAATGGGCAAAACACGGAATTATGGTTACGTTTTACTACAGATTTCGATCAAGCTCTTGAGGTTGCCGCTTCAACTGCCGCTACATTTGCAGATCTTACTGAAGACGAGAAAAAGGCATATGATCTAGAAAAGAAAGCATATGCTATTCTGACTCAGGCGATGAGCAAGGAAATATATCATCAGTTCGTCAGCTTCAAGACGTCAAAGCGATTGTGGGATGCATTGAAGACAAGGGGTCTAGGAAATGAAAAGTCACGCCAATTGCGACATGATTTACTCAAAAAGGAGTTTGATGGTTTCACTTGTATGGAAAGTGAATCTTTGGGAGATATGACAAGTAGATTCTATCATCTGCTGACTGAATTGAGTAATTACGGGGTAGTAACAACTCCAGCAGAGGTAGTCACAAAGTTTGCCGATGCATTGTCACCTCAATGGAATAGTTTCTTGGAAATCCTGAAGTACAATGGCGCATTGGCAACGACAAACATCAATGACTTCGTTCAGCTCTTGGAGAACAAAGATCAGGAAGAAACCCTAAAGGCGAAAAGGGTTCCAGTGCGACAAAATCCTGATATGTATTATGGAACTTCTAGCACTTCTGCAAGACCAGTTTCACATGCTCCACTTCAAACGGCGTTTGTCACAAGCACAGATTTATATGGCAATACGATACAAGTTCCTGTAAAGCCAGCTCCAACCACAGACTTGTATGGAAATCCTCTACAACCAGCTCCACAACAGCAAAGCTATCGGCCATCTACCGTAGCAACTGATTTGTATGGGAATCCACTTCCTGTTCAACAACAAGCTTGTTATGGAAGCACATCATCTGCTGGTTAGCCATCAAAGTCAAATACAGTACGGCTTGACATGTCAAACTTCTCCAAAGTTAGCGTTGAAGTAGCTAAAGATCATATGGAGATACTAAACACATTGGTGAGCTCGTATTGTGGGTTGATTGCAGGGCAGATCGGAAACATCAATCTAACTCAAGAAGATTATCAGCAGATCGATAAAGAAGAGATGGATATGATGGACATCAAATGGGCTTTCGCCAGTGCTGTAAGGCGAGCAAAAGACTTCATGGAACGGACGGGTAGAACCAGCTTGGAAAGCAAGAAAGATACCAAGTATGGGTTCGACAAGCAATCCGTCAAGTGCTTTAACTGTGGTGAACGTGGTCATTTCAAGCGTGAATGCACAAAGCCAGCACAGCATGGGAACCAGAATCCTTTCAGAGGTCAAGGCAACCAGGCGAATCAAAATCAAGCCAGGAATGACGATCGCACCTTGGTCCCTGCAAACAATCAAGCAGGACCATTGAACACCAATCAAGCTCTGGTGGTACAAATAGATGAAGGTTGTGACTGGTCAATGCAATTAGGCATTGGAGATCAGGGAGGAGCAGCTTGTTTTGCTGAAACTGCTAAAGATTTGAAGCACGCCAGTGGTGGAGAATCTTCCGCCAGTGGTGGTGAATCTTCAGATGAAGAAAGTTCTGGTTATTCAAGGAGTTCAGATGAGGAAACCTCAGGCGAAGATTATTCTGGTGATGTATCTAGTGGGAGAATCGATGAAGATATCGATGAATTGTTAGGAGAAGCTGCAGCAAGGAATGATAGAAGATCTATTCTGGTGGATCAAGCTGCTTATTCTTCTTCTTCTCTTCGTTCAGCCTTTATGGCTAATGGCGGCAGTTCATCAAGCCAGGTTTGTTTCGATGAACCAACTGTTGTTAATTGTGCTAGCTTAAGTGTTAAATGTGCTGATTTGGATGCTAATATGTCTGAGTTGCAAAGCAAACATGATGCTTTAAATGCTGAATTGTTTGACTTGCAAAACAAACATGTTTCGTTAGATGCTAAGTGGTGTGATTTGCAAAGCAAACATGAGGCTTTGCAAAACAAATATGAAGTGACAAATATCCACAATCAAAAGTTGATAGTGGATCTCTCGAAATGCAAAGAGGCTAACATGTTTTATGAAAACCATGAAAAGGAATTTAAAACGGTGGTTGCAAATTTAAGAAAAGATAAAACCGAATTGACAAAAATGGTTTCAAGAAAACAAACTGACATAAACTGTTATATCAATCGTCTTGAGATCATGCAAAAAGAGTTAGCCTGTACAAAGTGTGAAAGTGAGGCGATCCGGCTTAAGCTAGACAGTTATTCAAACTCTAGATATGTGCTGGATCACATCATTGGCACACAAAAAGAGAAAAAGGATGTCACGTGCATTGGATACAAGAAATGTCCACCGCCTGTTAGACAAAATTATGATGCCATGCCTGATGAGGAGAATATAATTCATTATGAGGAATCTGTTCCTTTAGACATTGAGGAATTTGCAACGGGACTTGGATACAAACCGAAAGTATCATCAGATTTGGATGTGTCAGCAGATACATGTGTGTCTTCTGCTGAACAGAATCAGGATCCTCCAGTTATTGTTGAGGATGCTGATTCTTCTGATGATGAATCCGATGATACTGACTCAGCACAGTCTGATGCGGTAATCAAAGAAGAGGACATACCTCTTGAGAATCATATTCTATGTGATCCTCCTGCAAAACCTGCTAAGACTGCTCTGGTGGAGTCCACGTCTGCAAAAGAGTCTGAGAGTGTGAATTTGCTGTACACTCTTGTTGGTGATGATAAAATCTACTCTGACAATGATTTACCTATTAAGAATGTTAATCAATCTTTAATTATTAAAATTTTTGAAGATTCAACAAGTAAGTTCTTGGGAAAGACAGGATCACACGTTGTGGTAACACAGTGTCTTCCGATTCCAAGGGCTGAAATTCACAAACAAAATGGCAATCAAAGATTACCAACTGAGAAAGTTCAGCAAAATCGCACCAAACCAAAAGGTAAATCACCGACTCAAGGTCAAAAGAAACAGACCCAAAAGAAGAACAAGAAAGTGAACTTTGTGAAATCGACGGGAACAGATAAACTTGAAACATTTGCCAATAAATCTAACTTAGATCATGTTAATCAAGTTAAAATGTTGAAAAGAAATGAACCAAATAGTTCAAAACCAAGTACCTCGGGATCACAAAGTTCATCATCAACAAGACAATCACATGATACTTCGGGGTTTGTAAAACGAAGATCATGTTTTTCATGTGGCACAGTTGGACATATTATTCGAAATTGTCCATATCTTCATAAACAAAAAGCCAAAGTTGATGATCCCCGTGACCAAATTGACCGCAAGCGATCTGTTTCATCAAAACCAAATCCCCGTCTTGTAAAAGAAAGGGAAAAGAAACAAAAACGCCAACAGGTTAAGAAAATTGAAAAGGCGATTAAAACCGACGTGGTTAACAAAACATCTGTTTCTGTCAAACCAGACAATTCAAAAACTTCAGACAATCATGAAGTTAAAATTTTAAGGAATAAAACTGGTAAAACAAAACAGACCTGGAAACCAAAAACGGTTACTGAATCAGGGGGAACATCACAATTTCCGCAACATCGAGAAGTTCAAGTAACTTACGTTGATGAAAATGGAAGACCCAAGACCACAAAGGCTTGGGTCCCCATCTCCAACTAATCATGTGAGTACATGTGCAGGGTGTTCCAGGAGGAACTTTCAGCAGTCATTGAATTGTTGATTGTTGGTGCACTACATCTGTCGACTTCGTCTTGTATCGAGTCTTAGACTAGTTAGAATAGATCAGGGCTCGTAGAATGAGAGAATGAGAGAGAGTTAGCAAGATTTCGCTTGAAGGTTTGTGTATGTAAAGGATTTCGCTTGAAGCAGCTCAAGCGAAATCAACATGTTAAGATTTCGCTTGAGTCATGCTGAAGCGAAATCCCAATCTCTATATATAGAAGGTTTAGGTCAAGCGAAATCAGAAGTAACAATTGTGAGATTTCCATACCGAGGTGCTGCCGGTGTGAGAACTGATTGTATTTGTGTTCATATCAATACAAATCAGTGTTAAAGTGAAGATTCAGCTGTTTACAAATCAAATACTTGTTTTCCGCACCTGTATTTGATGGAATTCCTCTGAACCGACTCGTTTAGGTCGCAAACACGATCCTTACAATTGGTATCAGAGCCAGTTGAGGAGTTCTGCAGGATTTCAGCTGAAATTGACATCATTCTCGTATTTCTACACCTTCTTTTCATCAGTTCAAAATTTTTTCACGGTCAAAATTATTCATTTTCTCACGGATTGTTTAATAGTACAAGATAACAAACCCTTGAAAGTTTCACAGCCAAATTCAACCTGTAAGTGATCAAAATTGACATCCGAATGGATTTCGCTTGAAGAACAAAGTTTGTGTTGGACGATTTCGCTTGAACTTTCAAGCGACACTTTTCAGTTCGCTTCAAAGTTTATCTGTTTTCGCTTCAAGGATCTCGCTTCAGGGTTCTTATTCGCTTCAAGTGTTTCGCTTCAGGATTTCGCTTCAGAAAGTGTTTACTTGAAAGTTTCGCTTGAACAATTTCGCTTCAAAGGTCTCGCTTCAACCAGTTTGACAGATTATTTCGCTTGAAAGCTACGAATTGACCAGTTCGCTTGAAAGTAATTGAAACATGGATAACGATTTCCACAACGCATTTGCAACATCGCCTAGTTCATCTTCCATTGCTCAGAACATGAATTCAGAAAATGAAACGGGGACTACTCAGAAACCCCCGAAGCTAATGTGCATTGAGGAATACTATGGATGGAAAGATCGTTTCGAAAACTGGGTGCAAGCAAATCATTTGAGATCATGGGAATGTATTCTGAAAAAGTATATGCTACCACGTACTGAAATGGAGACAGTAAAACAGATTTCAGAGTTTGGTAATGAAGAACGGGAAATGTATCGAGCTGAAAAAATGATGATCAGTTTGCTTCAACAAGCTATCAAAGAAGACATCTTTATACTACTTCAACATGACAAAACATCAAAGTCAATCTGGGATGCTTTGAAAGTCAAAGTTGAAGGTAGTGCAAACATGATTAAAAGCAAAAAGGCGTTGCTTAAAAAGGAGTTTGACTTGTTCACAAGTTTGCCCGGAGAAGATACAAAGAAACTCATTGAACGATATTGTCACTTAGTTCGAACAATGTCAATGATGAATATTAACAAAGAAGATGAGGAATGGGTAGATAAGCTAGCTGATGCTTTACCTCAGAAAGAGTGGGGAACATATTTGATGATACTGAAAAATACCGGAGTTTATGAAGGGTTGTCAATCTCTCAGTTCATTGAAAAGATTGAAAGTCAGGATTTAGAACAGCAGAAGATTGCAAGGATGAATAATCCAAGTGGTCAACAAGATGTAAAGATGTATTACAAGGGTAGTGTTCCGACTTCAGAAGCTGAGAGAAGTCCGAAAATTCAGACTGCTTATAGTGTTGGAGATTCTACAGAAAAGACTGATCAAAACTCAAACAAAAGCAACAGTGGTTTCTCATTGTATCCGAGTGTTAATCCGAAAAGCCCATCAGAAAGTTTTCAGTCTCAAAGCACAAAGATGGGAAATGGTTGTGTGATTCAATGCAACATAGCTCTAAATCTTCCAGAAGGTCAAAGTTTTTCTGAAGACATTGCGAAAGATCATATGGCATTACTTGGTTCCGTGCTTATCTCATATGAAGGTTTAGTGGCTGGTCGAATTGGAAATCCTATGCTTACTAAAGAGGATTACGACCAAATAGATGCTGAAGAGATGGAACTAATGGATATCAAATGGTGTCTTGCAAGTGTTCTTAGACGTGCTGAAAAGTTCAAAACAATTACTGGGAGAAATGACTTTCTTGATGCTTGTGTTTCTACTTTAGGTTTTGATAAATCTAAAGTTACTTGTTTCAGGTGCAGGGAAAAAGGTCATTTTAAGCGGGAGTGCAAGAATAGAGAAGTTAGTGATGCTCAGAATCCATTTGGGAAAGATGACTACTACCGGAAAGCCATTTATCAGCAAGTTGGTCAGACACAAGAATTACAGACGGCTCATGGTAGAAAGATTGAAGATTCAAAGAAAGGATGTTTGGTAGATTTCAACTGGAGCAACTACATTTCTTCTAATAGCACAGCATGTATAGTGAACCAAATTGATGAACAACTACCTGAAGGATTTAGCTGGGATATGTTTGTTGATGAAAAGGGGGATTTCAAAGCTTTCATTGCAAAGATTGTTAGAGAACCAGATTTGTTTGCTACTTGGATGAGATCTATTGGAGAGAATGTGAAAAGTGAAGATGAAAAGTCTGTGTCAACAGATGAAGAGTCAGGCAGTACTGATAAACTTTCAGAAAGATCTGGAGAAATTTCAGAAAATGCGGATGAAAGTCTACAAAATTCTGATGAGAGTGTTCAAAATGTTACTAGTTCAGAAAAAGAAGTTGTATTTGATCAAACTTCGTCTGATTCTGGTGTATCAGATTCTGATTCTGGAAAATCTGTAGAGTTTGATCAAACATCAGTTGATAGTAGCAGTGATGATGAGGAAGAAAAATATGTTAATGTTGCCAAATCTCATCTTTCTCCTGAAAGTTTTCATTTCTATTTTGCAGATCACATAGAGAAACTGAAGGAGAAACAAGCTGCAAAAGAACAACAACAGAATGAGGAAGTTAAAGTAGTTGTTGAACCAAAAATGTGAATGAAGCTGAAAAGGTAACTGATGAAGAAAAAGTGATTGAAGTGGTAAAAACAATTGAAATTGAGAAAATTGTTGAAGTTGAAAAGCCTTGCAAGAAATGTTTGGAAATTTGCAAAAGTTGTGAAGAAAAAGATGTGATTCTGTTTGATAGAGAAAGACTGATAGAAAAGTTATTATCTGACATCAGCTATGTGAAAGAATCGTATAGCGTGTTGAACAGAACAGTGACAGGTCTTCAAACAACGAATTCTGAAAGAGAAAAGGCTTTAACGATGACGAATGCTACATTGATGACAAAGCAAAAGGCAATTAATCATTACATCGAAGAAAATGCTAGTCTAAAGCAAGAGTTGGAGAAAGAAAAGATCGAGAATGAAAGGATCAGAAGGTTATTACTGAGTTATTCTTGTTCTGATTATGTTATTGATCGAGTTTATCCTACTGTTGCAGGTTTTGAAGCATTTCAGGATGAGAAGCAAAAGAATGAGACTGGTAAGAAATCGACTGTTAAATACAACAAGTGTCCGCCTCCTATCTGGGAAGGGTATTCTCCTAGAAAACCAAATGAGGAGCAAGTCGAAAAAGCAGTCAATATAAAGTTAAAATCCGAGACAACTGACGTTTTATCAGATAACATTGATATCACGTTTACCTCGTCTGATACTGATCATGAGTCTGAGTTAATCAAAAAGGTGGTCGATCAGGTGTTGGATACTGAGGAGGTGTCTGAGTCAAAGTTTGAGTCTGGGTGTTCAAGTTCGTCAGTCAACAGTTCAAAATCATCGGAAAAACGGTCTTATAGTAAAGATTTTTTGTTATCAAAGGCAAATTTGGATGATGAAACATTTGAAGTTGCATATACTTTAAATGATTCGGACAAATTATACTCTGACAAAGAGTTTCCAATTAGAAGTGTTTGTTTTGACATGATCAAAAAGGTTTTCAAAATGACGGAAATTAATTTTTCTGAAATTAAGGATCTAAAATCTATTGAAAAATCTAAAAAATACACTTCTAGAGTTCAACAAAGGTTAAACAAGAAAAAAGGAAAAAAGAATTACAATTCTGATTCTAGTTTTCAAAAGAAAACAAATCAAAATTGTAGTTACAAAAAGAAAGGTCTTGGTTTTACTCCACCTGAAAATCGTAAAAATGAAAAATATGTTAGAGATTTTAAATCAAAAATGACATATGTTGCAGGAAAAAGTTATGAAGAGGAGTCAAATAGCTTATCTTTGAAAAAATCAAATCAAGAGTTCCTTGCTGAAAGGAAAAGGACAGGAACTGGAGTTTTTCATCCAACTGGAGTTTTTCAAACCAGAGACACAAGAACTTGTTTTCAATGTCAAGTTGTTGGACACATCGCTCATAATTGTCCAAACAAAGTCAACAAAAAACAGGGAGTCTCTAAAAAAATTAAAGAAAAAGTGGTTGAAAAGAATGATTCACCAACTACAAACTTCAAAATTTTTGAAAATTCAAAGAATGAAGTTGGTGAAAATTCTAAAAGATTGTACAAAAAGAGTGCAAAAGACAATCAAAAATGGATTGTTAAAAAATCAGATGTACAATCTGGCGATGATTCTGATTCCACAAAATCAGAGGAGTCACAAGATGAGATCAAAGATTTGATGAATGATGTTGATATTAAATCATTGAGTGTGGAAGAGATTAAACAAATGGTTGATAAAGTTGAAAGCTCAGATTTTGATATTGAAAAAACATTCAATGAAAATGTTAAGAAAATTTTCAAGAAAATGCTTGATGGGAAAGTAAAGGGGGTTAAAGATTTTTATGCAACTAAAAAGGCAACTTACAACCCTACTGCTCAGGAATTGGAAGCCACCAAGTCAAATAAGACTTAGGTGGAAGTTTGTTTTCCTTAAAGTCTTAGGACTTGCCGGAGATCTCAAGTTTATATCGTGGATCAGGAATCGGCATCTTTCAAATATTTGAAGATTTTTGTTAAAAGTTTTTGATAGTGTTTGGATGTTTACAGGATGTATGACTACGCCGGAGCTTCCAGATTGGTAAGTGCGAAGCAGGAATCGGCATTTTGATTGGTAAAATGGTGATGTAGACGTAATATTCCTACAAGTGGTATTGTGTTCTACATGTGGTAATTCTTACATTTGGTATAGTAGGTGCATACATGAAAAAGGTTAATCAAGGTCATTAAGTTGAACTTGATTGGACCATACTTACAATTGGTATTTCAAATAGACAATGTGATGAACCACACTCCGAATCTTCAAATGATTATATCATAAAAACTTATTTTCCGGAAAAATCATTTTGATTAAAACAAACTTAAGTGTTTTGAAATCTAAATGAGAAAATAGTTTTGTGATACGGGGAGTTCTGATTGTTTATGCCAAGTGAATGGAGATTTGATGCAATTCGATATTAGTTGTCATTTTTTTTTGTACAGTTTATTTTCAAATTTCCTAAAATGTGTTTGCATTTTAGGGGGAGTAAAAATTTCAGAAAATCCAAAAACATTTGAAAAATTGAAAAATACAAAAACATGATAAAATTAAAAAATGAGTTTTTGTTGCATAAAAGAGGAAATGATAGTACATCAGTGGACTATCACAACATGCTAAAGAATTGGAAAGTAAAAATGTGATAAACAATCTTACTGTGGATATGTCAGTAGGTTTTTGCACTTTTAGTAGATTGTGACGAGATATAAACCTAAATTTCAAACTTGCTTGTTCTGTGGGTTAACACAAACTTGGATATATAGGTAACCCCTGAAATCTTGTTTGAAAGGTCCCTTATTCTGAGATACTAGGTCTTTATGCTCAGTGATATCTGGGGTATTATCCCGGGACTTCTGCTGAAAGAAATTTCTGACCTAGTCCCCGGATAATGCTTTCTGCTTGCTTGAAATATAGCTCACCCTCAGCTAAAAAATGATGAAACATTGAAAAATGCTAATCATGGCTGTTGAAACAAAAGATCCTCTAAAGGGGACACACCAAAAGTCGAAGCCGTCATCTCTCTGCGTATCGAAAGATTGACCTGAGCTCTCACGGCCCTCGTACTATAATTTATTCCCCTGACAGATATCATCTGTGGTATACTCACCTGTAAGACTGAATATTGGGATCTGGATACGAGAGTATATTCAAGTAGTGGGACACACGGATAAGTTTAAGTTGCTTAAAACATTAATATCGTATCTCGGATCAATTGAACTTTGTGTGAAAATTTAAGTGGACAAACATACTGACAATCTAGGTAAATTGTTTAGAACTTAAAATGAAATGAAGCTTAACGGTGTTAGTGATCTGTCTCAGAAACTGATATGATCCTCTTGCACAAACTCACAAAAAATATTGTTTGTAAATATTTCTTTATTGTTTGTAAATATTTCTTTATTGCATTCCTTTACAATCAAAAATTACAAAAAGATTTTTAGTGTGTTTTAGCATAAAATTTTGAAAAATTTAAAAAGATTTTCGACAACTGATATTGAAAAGCTGATTGTCAAAATTTCAAGTGCTAAACATGATGACTTGGTTGTGAGGGGGAGTGAATCTTAAAATGTCAAAAGGTTTGTTAAAATTCTACAATTGATATTTTAAAAAAAACCTACATTTGGTTCATCATTAGTTTGTGATATGAGAAAGAATTATCTGATTATATCAGATTGTTGGTGCATTTAAATTGTTAAATTTAGAAAATTTATTTCTGGGTTAAGATTGTTACAGGTGAGCCAGGTTAATTCATTCAAAGCTTACAAAAGTCAGACTCTGATCATGAATCTAAAGTTTGCTAGCTGTTGATGCTGATGAACTTAAGGAATCAAGAGATCTGATCAAGAGAATTAGATAAAAGCCAGGCAATGATCTTGTAATCAACATTGGAGTCAGACATCGATCCTAAAGCAGATGTTGCTGAAGAACAAATGAATACCAGCAAATCGTGAGGGGGAGTTTGATAGAGCCAGGAGATTCTGGAAAAGAAGATAGAGAGAGAAAAGCCCAGAGACTGATCAAGAATGAAAATGTGAAGACACAGCATTGGTGTGACTCGATAGTCGACTCGTCAACATCTGAGGGGGAGTCTGTTGGTGCACTACATCTGTCGACTTCATCTTGTATCGAGTCTTAGACTAGTTAGAATAGATCAGGGCTCGTAGAATGAGAGAATGAGAGAGAGTTAGCAAGATTTCGCTTGAAGGTTTGTGTATGTAAAGGATTTCGCTTGAAGCAGCTCAAGCGAAATCAACATGTTAAGATTTCGCTTGAGTCATGCTGAAGCGAAATCCCAATCTCTATATATAGAAGGTTTAGGTCAAGCGAAATCAGAAGTAACAATTGTGAGATTTCCATACCGAGGTGCTGCCGGTGTGAGAACTGATTGTATTTGTGTTCATATCAATACAAATCAGTGTTAAAGTGAAGATTCAGCTGTTTACAAATCAAATACTTGTTTTCCGCACCTGTATTTGATGGAATTCCTCTGAACCGACTCGTTTAGGTCGCAAACACGATCCTTACATTGATAGTGGGGCATCCAGGCACATGACAGGCGACATGAAACTTCTCTACGACGTTAAATCTATTAGAGTAGGTTATGTTGCTTTTGCTGGAGATAAAGGCGGGTATATTACAGGAGAAGGAATGGTATCCAACGGGGTTGTAAGTTTTGACAAGATCAACTTTGTACAACAGCTTGATCACAATCTTCTTAGCGTTTCACAAATCTGTGATAAACAGTTTTCAGTACACTTTGATGCAAATGGATGTTATGTGCTGAAACCCGGCTTCAAGATTCCAAAAGAATGGATTCTCTTATCAGATCCAAGGATAAACGATTTATATGTTCTTGATATGAGCCAAGCTATTACAACGACTGTACAAGCAACTTGTTTTATTACCAAAGCCACGGAAAAAGACTCAATCTCTTGGCACAGACGTATGGGTCACATTCACTTACGAAAAATGAATCATTTGGTCTCGAATGAATTAGTGAATGGTGTTCTTCTTAAAAATTTCCATCTTCAAGACATCTGTGTTTCATGCCAAAAAGGAAAGCAAACTAAGAAACGACATCCGACAAAGAAGATCAACACGGTGGCAGTTCCTCTTGAACGTTTGCACATGGATTTGTTCGGTCCTGTCAAGCACAAAAGCATCAGGAATGATCAATACTGCCTCGTAATAACTGATGATTATTCAAGATTTTCTTGGGTAGCTTTTATGGCTCACAAGAGTGAAACTTTCGGTATTATCAAAAACTTGATCATTCAGATTGAGAATTTGTATAAGTTGAAGGTTAGACGGATACGCAGCGACAATGGTACTGAATTTAAAAATCATGCCATGGCGGAGTTTTGCATATCAAAAGGTATTCTTCACGAATTTAGTGCGGCTTATACTCCTTAACAGAACGGCGTCGCTGAACGTAAAAACCGCACTTTGATCGAGACTGCTAGGACTATGTTGGTAGAGTCGCAGTTGCCCATTCCATTCTGGAGTGAAGCTGTGGCCTCCGCATGTTACACGATGAGTCGAGTCCTTATAGTCAAAAGACACAACAAGACCTTCTTTGAGCTTCTTCACAAACGGAAACCAGATTTGTCATATCTTGAACCGTTTGGAGCTCCTTGCACAATGATCGATCCTAATGGAAAGTTTGGGGCGAAAGCTATTGAAGGTCACTTTCTTGGTTATGCCACCCCGAACTTAAGAGTCTAGAATCTAGAGACTAAAAGGGTTGAGGAATGGTCTGAGGTCAGAGTACAAAGACACACTTTGCCAGTCAAAAATCCAGGTCAACCATGGATGTTTGAGTACGATGACTTTTTCAATTCGATCAATGTTGAAGCCGTTGAAGAAAATGCTGCGGCAAGGATGTTTTTCGAGAGTGACAACTCAACAGATTCACCGTTGGTTCGTCCAATTATTGTCAATCAAGAACCATCTTCAGTGAACAATAATGCTCTCGACAATTAGGATTTTCATGATGCAACCGAACTGAATGAATCTTCAGAGGATGATGAATTTCTAGATGCAGATCAAGAAGCTCCTACATCAGCAGTACATGGTACATCAGAGGCTACACCTCCAGTGGACGCCCCTAAAACAGCTGAAGTTACTGCATCATCCTCTTCGTCAATTCCGGGTATTGAATTGGTTGTTGATCTCAATCTCAACAATCTGGGTATTAATGTTCCTGTCCCAGATAATCCAGAAACTAGAATACATAATACCCATCCTCAACAAAACATCATTGGTAATGTACAGAGTGGCATTCAAACAAGAAACATGTTGCGAAATAACAACAACGCAGGCTTGTATGCGGCAATTCGAGAATCTGGTCAACAGAATGATTGGTCTTTCACGTGTTATGTCTCACAGGAAGAGCCAAGAACTTGGAAAGAAGCTTTGAAAGATAACTCTTGGGTTGAAGCAATGCAGGAAGAACTGCAACAATTCCAGAAACTTGGTGTCTGGAAGCTCGTAGAGAAACCTGCTGGTTATAAGAAGATTGGTACTCGTTGGGTGTATAAATGCAAAAAGGACGACCGTGGAATCATTATTCGGAACAAAGCAAGATTGGTCGTTCAAGGTTTTCGTCAGATTGAAGGTATAGACTACAACGAAGTGTATGCACCTGTTGCACGTCTGGAAGCAATTCGGATCTTTCTGGCTTATGCCTCATTTAAAGGATTCAAGGTTTACCAGATGGACGTCAAAAGTGCATTCTTACATGGTCTAGTCAAAGAAGAGGTGTATGTTGAACAGCCTCCAGGTTTTGAAGATCCTATCCATTCCGATCGGGTTTGGTTGCTGAACAAAGCTCTCTATGGTCTACATCAAGCACCACGAGCTTGGTATGCAACCTTATCTAATTATCTGCTGGAGAATGGATTTCGCAGAGGTCTTATCGATTGCACTCTCTTCATAAAAGAACAAGATGGAGATCTTCTACTGGTTCAGGTATATGTGGATGATATTATATTTGGTTCTACTAACAATGTTATGTGTAGGGATTTCGAGCGTGTAATGCAGGATAAATTTGAGATGAGCGCTATGGGGGAGATGACATTCTTTTTGGGCTTGCAGGTGCAACAAACGAAGTCTGGGATTTTCATCCATCAGACTAAGTATGTTCAAGACATTCTGAACCGATTCCAGATGTCCGATACATCGCCCATTGGTACCCCACTGCGGCAAAATCACGGAATCAATCTAGACTTGAAGGGTGAACTCGTTAGCTCTTCATACTACCGCGCGATGATTGGATCCCTTATGTACCTCACAGCATCAAGACCAGATATAATGTATCTAACATGCCTGCTAGCCAGATATCAAGTGAACCCGAAGGCCTCACATCTTGCAGCTGTAAAAAGGATTTTTCGTTATTTGAAGGGTTGCCCAGACACTGGTCTATGGTACCCTAAGGATGATAACTTTGACTTGATCGCTTTCAGTGATTCTGATTTTGGCGGATGCAAAATCGACGACAAATCTACAACGGCTGGATGCCAGTTTTTAGGAAATCGCCTCGTAACATGGCAGTGCAAGAAGCAGACTTGTGTCGCTACATCAACTTGTGAAGCTGAATACATTGCTGCCTCAAGTTGTTGCTCCCAAGTCCTGTGGATACAACAGCAAATGCGCGATTACGGTTTTGAATTCCTAACTACTCCTATTTTAGCCGATAATTCTGCTGCCTTATCTTTCACTAGAAATCCTGTGCAGCATTCAAAGACCAAACACATTGAAATTAAGTATCACTTCATATGTGATTACTTTGATAAAAGGCTAATCGATGTTGTTAAGGTCAACACTGATGACCAACGTGCCGACCTTTTTACCAAAGCATTTGATAAATCAAGATTTGACTTTTTATTATTGGTAAACGGCATTAAGGTCAAGCAAGAGTAATCCGCATCGGAAAATCGTTTTTGTAAATATCTTTGTGTTTTTTAAAATTATTGTAAGTTTGTTGATTTTAGGGGGAGTAAATCCAAATTTGAAAAATTCAAAAACATCAAAAAATGTCAAAAACCCAAAAACAATAGAAAAATAAAAATGAGTTTCCTGGCGAGCAAAAGAGAAAATGATAGTACATCAGTGGTCTGTTGAAACCTTTTTAAATTGAAATGCAAAATGAAAAATGTTAAGCAGCTCTATATAAGATGTATCGGTAGGCTCACAATCATCTTAAAGTGTGCATGGTGATATAAACTTAAATCGACTGAAGACCAGGTGGGAACCGCTCATTGGCATATGGTCTTAGTACCGAAATTTCATTTGAGAGATTGCCGAGGTTCTGAGATATGTGGTCTTTATGTTGTTTATCATCTGGGTATCATGGTTGTTTCTTTTACCGAAAAACAAACGGAGACGAAGTCTAGATCTTCCATGATATTATACATACGTGTACATACTGCATACTACCTCAATAAGTGATCAACAATCACATGTCCACAAAATAAGTGATAATATATCACATTTATCCGGGAGTCAAGTTCGTCTCTTTGCTGTACGAAAGTACTGACCTGTTCACGGACTTGCTCTTGTGCCCCTCATGCATCTGAAAATCAAGTTCCTCATCAATAAGTGATTCTATCACATAGGGCTTGTTTTCAAATCAAAATAAGTGAGTTTCTCACATTTTCATATACGTCAAAACAGATGATAAATGGTATACTCACCAGTAAGATGAACTCTCGTGCATACCTTGATACGGGAATGTGTCTTGATGTGGATGAACACCGGTCGGTAAGTATAAATCATACACTAATCGTATCCCCTCGCCATGATTACATCTGATAAGTTGAGCTTATGTGGATAACAATACCGATAATTGTTATAGGATGTTTATCTATATGTTAACAAAAAGAACAACAAGAGCGTTTTGGCATGACCGTACACTGATATGATTCTCTTACCCTCGAAACTCGCAAAAAGAATGTTTGTAAATATTTAATTTTCTTAGTTTCTGCAACTCTGTATATATTTATTTACTGCTTTCAGTCTCTAAGTTTGAAATATTCAAAATGCCAAAAAGATTTTAGGTGTGTTTTAATATAAACTTTATAAAAGTCAAAAAGATTTTATTTCTGCTTTAGTTTTGATTAACCGATGTTGAAACTCAAGTCTTCGTTGCCTGAAATCTGATGAAAACCAAAATGACTGAATCTTCATAAACGGTTAGAGTTTGCAAGTTTTGAAAGTTAATAATCAAAATTGAAAAATCTGTTAACTTTTCAAACTAAGTTGTCGGATGGTAGTTGAATGAGAATTGGTCTCATTTGTGTCATTCATTTAATGTTAACTATATTCCAAACGTTTGTTCTCATTACGCGTTTAGCTTTCTTGCATATGCAGATGCTAAATGCGAGGAGAACATGTTTGATGATAAGCTTCGGAATGAAGACACGACATGAAGGCACTCAAATGATAAAGATGATCGAGTTGCCGCTGATCAATCATCAACACCACAAGGATCTCAAGTATTGAAGATCAACAATTTCACGAGCATAACTTAAGGGAGAGCTTATGTTAAGGGGGAGTTTGTTGATACACTTTCTGCTTACGACGTGTGAAGACTTTGAAAATCCTCCGACATGGAAGACATGGAAGACGAACCTCACAAGTAGCATCCAAGGGGGAGTTTGTTGATATATATTATGTGGACGCGACTCGGTTCGGTTCGACTCAGTTCGGTTAGACCCGGTTAGGTTCGGCTCAAGCCCGACGTCACGACATTCCTCTGTCGTACGCTCCAGAGTTCGACACGCGAAGCACGAAGCGCCGCGAGCCGGTTCCCGCCGCCACATCATCATGATGATGTCATGATGATGTCACATGTTGACTAAAGCTTTATAATTTGAATGTTTGAGAAACATATGTACGTGAATGTATATGGGCCAATCAACTTCTTTTATCAGAATGAAGGTTGGGCCGAATCAAAGCACTTGTGTAACAACCCTCATCAAAAGTCATATATATTAAATTAATTTGACCAATAGGAAACCCTAATTGAGACACCCAAGTGATTCTACACAAACCCTAAAATTTTCAGAACAATCGGAATCAGGATCAGGGCCCCTAAAACTTATGGGGGGTAAACCCTAGTTAACGATTATCTAAAAATACTCGTTGTCAAAATTCAAAATTTAGATTATGTCAACTCAGCAAAGCTAGTCCCAACCGTGGCTACCCTATAACCTATTTTCGACCCTTACGGACCGTAACATTGATAGGCTTACGGTCCGTAAGCAGCCTTACGGACCTCAACATTGTGAGGCTTACGGTCCGTAAGCTAGTCAAATTTTGTGTATAAATAGCAGACATTGGCAATCGAAATTGGGAGTTCAAACGACGTAAAATCTCTTTACGTACACTGAGAAACATTCTGTTTACTACAATTAACACACACGAATCCCGAATTTCTGCCGCAAAACAGGGTAATAACTCGATCGCTATTACGATTCATTTTCCGACCGATCAATATATCCAATGGATGTTTAAGTGCCGCCCACATTAGGGTTATACTTTGTCGTTTGTCGTTAATTCGATGGATGTTAAGTATTGCACTTTGTCGTTCATTGTGAGAATTTGATCTCGTGAGTTATCGTAAATGCTGTATTGATTACTAAACCAGTTTTGTGTGCATTATTATCTATGTAGGATCGTTTTGCGACCCGAACGAGTCGTTCAGAAGAGATTTAGTCCGTTTCAGAGGCGGAAACAAAGAAACGGATGTCGAAATAGCTTGCGTTTCACGTTAAACACTGATTATATTGATATACTATCGATTACAATCAGTCTTCACACCGGCAGCACCTCGGTATGGAATTTCAGAACTGTTACAAATGGTTTAGCTTGAAGGGTATTTATAGGTGAGGACCTTTAGCTTGAAAGTGTCACATGCCACTCTCAAGGGAAAGCCCCCGTTAGCTTGAAAGTGTCACATGCCACTTTCAAGGGAAAGCCCCTTTCAAGGGAAAGCCCTATTCAAGCTAAATTCCACAATCAAACTCTATGACCTCCTATATTCTCGTACATAATGACACGATCTAACATTCTACGCACAAGACTCGATACAAGACGAAGACGACAGATGAATGCACCAACAGACTCCCCCTCAGATGTTGACGAGTCTTAAGTGTCGAGTCTTTGCATCTTCAGTCTTTATCAGTCTCTTTTCTTTCTTAGCATATACCAGAATCTTCTCTTTGGCTCTAACCTCGTTAGACTCCCCCTCTCATCATGATGGGATCACCGTCTGGAATTAGCTATCACCTAGAGATCACATCCTGGCTTTATCTCTGTTTAAGCTCATCTCCTGCACAAATTTTCTTACCACCACATAAGTTTTTACTTAACTCATTAAGAAAAACTTACTAGTAATAGTTACATCAAGTTCAAATTAATGATCCTGATTAACTAATCAAACTTTCTTTCTCAAAATAAAATTTTCAATTCAATACACACACTCCCAAACCAGTTCATCATGTTCAGCACTCGAAATTTTGAATATCAGCTTTCCAACATCAGTTGTCGAAAATCTTTTTGAATTTTTCAAAATTTATGCTAAAACACACTAAAATCTTTTTGGATTTTTTAATAGAATGAAATACAGTAAAGAAATATTTACATACAATATTTTTGTGAGTTCGTGTAAGAGGATCATATCAGTTTCTGAGACAAATCACCAACACCGTTAAGCTTCATTTCATTTTAAGTTCTAAACGATTCACTTAGATTGTCAGTATACTGGTCCACTTAAATTTTCACACAAAGTTCAACTGTTTCGAGATACGAGATTAATGTCTTAAGCGCTTAAACTCAATCGTGTGTCCCACCTCAGAATATACTCCCGTATCCAGATCCCAATATTCAGTCTTACAGGTAGTTATGACACAAATGATATCTGTAAGGGGTTAATAAATTATGAAGAATCATGAGAGCTCAGGTCAGAACTACCGTTCAGCAGAGAGATCATGACTCAACTTTTGGGTGTGTCCCCTTTAGAGGATCTTTTTTACAACAGCATTGCTAAGCAATTTTATTGTCTTATCATATATGCTGAGGGTGATGCTATGTTTCAAGCATTGCAGAAAGTATTATTCGAGGACTAGGTCAGAACTTCCATTCAGCAGAAGTCCCGGAATAATACCCCAGATATCACTGAGTATAAAGACCTAGTATATCAGAAAAAAGAACCTTTCAAACAAGATTTCGGGGGTTACCCATATATCCGAGAGATGTTTCCCCACGATATAAGCAAGTTTGAAAATTAGGTTTATATCTCGTCACAATCTACTAAATGTGCAAAAACCTACTGGCATATCCTCAGTGAGACCGTTTATCACTATTGAACTTTACATTTCTTTAGCATGTTGGGACAGTCTACTGATGTACTATCATTTCGTCTTTTTGACAACAAAAACTCATTTTTCATTTTTCAATGTTTTTGACATTTTCAAATTTTCTAATTTTTTTAAAAAAAAAATTCTCCCCCTAAAATCAAAATATGTCTCAATTTTGATTTTCTGGGAAAATTTGAAAATAAGTTGTACAAGAAATATGACAACATGATGAGAATCACTTCAATTCTCCATTCACTTGACTTGAACAATCAGAACTCCCCCTGACAACAAAACATTTTCCCGTAGTGATTTCAAAACACTTAAGTTTGTTTTAATCAAAATGGTTTTTCCGAAAAATTAGTTTTGTGAGTCATTTTTCAAACATGGGGTTTCATCACCTTGTTCTTTCAACCACCTGTAAGATTTAACGTTTATCGATTTTAACAACACAATCACATGTAGAAAATCAAGTACAACTTAAAGTCCCTGATTTACCACTTGTAAGTCGAAATATCACTTTCGTGAATTTCTCAAGAAATGTGCCGATTCATGTTCCACGCTTACCAACCTGGGAACTCCGGCAAGTCAGGTTTTTCATTTGAACAGATTCACCCAAGCCTGACGGTCCTTGGGTGATTTTGAATTCTTGCTTAACAATGGTGGAAATTTTGCATCATCCATTGTTAAACCTGAATTCTCCATTTTTACCTCAACCAATGGCTCCTCTGGCTTTGACGAACCAGAATCATTGCCTGAATGTGGCTTGTCTGACTTTGATGAGCCAGATTCATCGCCGACATGTGGCTCCTTTGTTTCCGAAGAAACAAATTCATTGCCAGAAAGTGAAAATGTTACTTTCTTTGTTTTGTTAATCTCTTGATTAACCAATTTCTCTTTCTTCAAAATCCCTTTCGTCCTCAGATTTGTATCTGAAGAATTCGTTTTGCTTGATTTGTCATTCTTTGGCGAGCAAAACGATTTATCAGAACTTTTATCTGTTTTACCAGTTGTATCCGAGGACAAAATCTTCTCCAAATACTCTCTGGCCTTCTTCCTCTTTTTCCTCAATCTGTCTTTCTGCCCTTGAGAAAGCTTTACTTTCTTTTCTTGAACTTTAGGTTCTTGAACCTTCTGTTCTTTGGGCTTGACATTGACTGGTTTATTTGCCATCTTCTGAGAAGTAACCCTCAATCTTTCATTTGATCTTCTTGGGCAATCTCTGGCAATGTGACCTCTGATGTTGCAGTTAAAACATCTCCTCGTCTCATAACTACAATCTTGGCAGTTAACAGCAATGTGTCCTTGATAACCACATCGGTAACACACTCTGTTATCATACCAATCACCATTTTCAGTCCAAACATTCAAATCATAGCACTGTTTGGCTTGGTGATATCCATCTCTCCTCTTGTATGTTGGATATGACTTTTGAGCACTGTGGTCCAACCTGCACCACTTATTACCAACAGTTTTTGAGTTTTCATTTTTTGATTTTTGTAATTTTTCATTGCGATTGAATGATCGATCTGATGAGCTTTTATTATCTTTTTGAACATTTTTCAAAATTTTCTCTTTTTGTTTTTGTTCCACTTTCTTCTTCAAAGGTTTTTGCTTAGAGCATTCTCCCTTTTTAGTTGATTGTGGAACAGTTTCTTGAAACTTTTCTTTTAATTTCAAAAACAAATTCTTTTTGTCAATTTTTTCTTTTTCATCATCAGATTTTTCATCACAATCTTCAACTTTGACATTGTCAAAGTTTGTGACATTGTCACTTATTGGAATGGAATTAACCGGTTTAGGACAAGGAATAGCTGAAGTATTCACAAACACCTTCAACTTTTCTTCCCATTCCTTGATTTTCTTTTGAGCACACTCTACTTCCTTTTCAAGTCGAATAATCTTTTCAAGATGAGAATTGATTGCAATTTGTTTTTCAAGATTGTTTTTACCAAACAAATCTCTCTCATCTTCTAAAATTTTTATTTGACTTTGAAAATCTTTCTCAATTTTTGCTTTTTCATTTTCAAAATCTTTTTCTTTTTCTTTTTCCAAATTGTGAATTTTATTTTTCAAAACATTTTCCGAATTTTTTAGATTTTTGTTTTCTAATGACAAACTCTCAACATCCTTCAAGAGTTTGTCATTTACAAATGTCAACATCTCACAATTTTTCAGCAAAACAAGAATATGTTTATCATCAACTTTTGTACTCTCTTCTTCTGGTGAATGATCAAAGATAGGTGCGTCTTCTGCAACCTCTTTCTTTAACTCTGGTTCAGGATTCACAGATACAGGTTTTTCAGATTCTACTTTCTCAACCTTGACCGATGGAACTTGTTCAATCTGCTCAGCTCTGATCTCTTCTTTCACAATGACTGCCTTTTGATTCTTTCTTTTTGCATCTTGTTTTTCTTTCAATTTTTCAATTTTATCGGCATAAAATAGTTTTCCACTACGTTGATCAGATGGAAGTTGTTGTTTAAGATTTTCAAGTTTTTGGATTTCTTCTTCATACTTGTCATCCTCTTCATGAGACGAATAATAAAAAACATGACCTTTTTCAACAACTTCTTTTGCTGAGACTGTTTCTCCTTCTTGCTTTATCGGAATATACTGCTGAGATTCATAATAATAATACGCTATTTCCTCTTCAAAATCCATGTTTCGGTAATTCTAGGTCCAAATGACAAATAATGAAACTTGTATTGGAAATTGAACACAATTGCTGACAAAGACTTTATCACAAACAATCTATTGAACCGAGATATTCACATGCAAGATATTACTTCACGTGGGCTGTCATCATGTATCTTGGACATTTTAAAACTATATCTTGGGCTGACAACACTAATATCCAAAGAATATGATTGGGCCGCAATCTTTTTAATCACGTGACGGGCCTGACTTCTTGTTCACATGCAAACCAGTGATAACAACTTCTTTTGTTGTTGAATAATGATTGAGCCTTTAGATGTGTTGAAACTTGGGCCAAGACTTGGGCTGTTCACTCTAATATTTGGCTGACAACAATGACACAAATCAAAGTCTGATTGGACCAAATCATTGATGCAACATGTATAGCAAATGGCAGACAATTGAATCGTTTAAACCTCTTTGATTGGACCTCAAAATGTGACTAACAACAAAGCATGAGTTTGATGAAAATTGTTCACATGTACTGCTGACACAAATCCACTTATCCGACAAGCATCAATATCTCACAAATCTATTTGGCCAATTTGCTTCTTAGACTGACATCAACTTATCCAAACAATGCTCAATGAATTATCACTGGACCTTTAATTTTGATAACTGATATGTTCACTTTAGTTGATGACACACCAACATCACATGCAAACCGACATAATCATGTGATTTTCTTTCAAGCAAACGGCTGATTTCAAGCGAAAGCCTGCGTTTCGCTTCAAACACCACCAATTTTTCAAGCGAAAGGGCGTTTTAAGCTAGATGACGTCAGCATGCAACGAACAACTTTCAAGCGACAGTTTAATTTGAATCAATTTTAAGCCGATTTTAGATCTGAAACTTTCCAGGATTTGTTAATACATGATTACGCATAAGCTGTGAAATTTTGATCCGTTTTTACCGTGAAAAATTTTCAAATTTGTAATAGAATGGTGTAGAAATCAGAAAAAGTGACGAAAACGAGCTGTTTTGGCAAGATCTCTTCCTCTTGATCTCTGATACCACTTGTAGGATCGTTTTGCGACCCGAACGAGTCGTTCAGAAGAGATTTAGTCCGTTTCAGAGGCGGAAACAAAGAAACGGATGTCGAAACAGCTTGCGTATCACTTTAAACACTGATTATATTGATATACTATCGATTACAATCAGTCTTCACACCGGCAGCACCTCGGTATGGAATTTCAGAACTGTTACAAATGGTTTAGCTTGAAGGGTATTTATAGGTGAGGACCTTTAGCTTGAAAGTGTCAAATGCCACTCTCAAGGGAAAGCCCCCTTTAGCTTGAAAGTGTCACATGCCACTTTCAAGGGAAAGCCCCTTTCAAGGGAAAGCCCTATTCAAGCTAAATTCCACAATCAAACTCTAAGACCTCCTATATTCTCGTACATAATGACACGATCTAACATTCTACGCACAAGACTCGATACAAGACGAAGACGACATATGAATGCACCAACAATCTAAATTAGGTTAACAAGGCTAATCCGTAGAGTAAACTCTATCCGTGTTAAATCTGCAATGTGAGTCATTCTCTTTTTATCAAATTAATTTACAAAACCCTATTTATTTCAAAGTTATAATTACAGTGATTAAGTTTATGTAATCACCAATTTACAGCCGGTATGTGGGGTTTTGTATACATTACTACTGTTTTATCACTTTAGGTGGGCGAACCTAAAATTTGTGATATTCGTTGCCCCAATAGTGGTATGACCACAGTCACCGAAACGAGTCGATGACAAATACTGTGGGTAGTTGGTTGATATCAGAAACATTGTAATCTCTCTTAATACTGTAAATTATAATAAACGAGTCATTTTAATAAATAGAATGATTCACTAAGTATTTCCCGCAGACAAAACCTTTTTCAAACATGTTTCAGGTGATCTGTTATAATCCAGGAAAAGTGCTGGGGAGCATTTCAAGCTTAAGATAGTGGCTCATTATAAAATAAAGAAATATGTTTTGTAACATAAAGATTTCTCTGTAAAATAATAGTATTGTAAATTACCGGGGTTTTATCCCGAGTTGTGAAATAAAATAATCGGGAAAAATTTTAGCTTTAAAAGATCCTGATGATAAACTTCCGCTGCTAAACTCAATTAAATAAATACCACGGGATTTCTGTCCCGCGGCTCCTGAATCGGGTTAAACCGGGTCGGGGGCCGTGACAGAAAAAGGTGGTATCAGAGCCACTGAGTTAAGCTAATTAAGTATTTAGAAATACTTAATTTTTCCTGATTTCTATTATGTGATTATGTGTTTTATTAACTGACTATTTGTTAGTTACAGTATGGGTAAGCAAAAGCTGTCAAGCATCTATCTTAAATTAGATAGGTCAACCAACGAGAAGGGTAGTACATCCCAAACCCAATCCTCAAAACTCCCTACAATTCCTGAAGAAGGAATATTTGTACGAAAAGCACAATATGAGGAACCACTTTCTCCTAGAAAAAGGAGTATGATTATTAAGAAAAGTAAAGAGAAAATCCGAGAAAAGAAGATTAAACGGGAAACCCAAGAATTAATCGATAAATCACCTTGGGAAGACAAGCTAGATGAGAAATGGGCAAATTTGTATATGCTAGCCACAGTAGCAGAAAATGCCAACCTTTAAATATTTTAACTCAAGTCTTAGCATCTTATTTCTTACAATTTAGAAACCCTCTACCATAAATAAATAAAATTCCAATAAACCCTAGTATGTTTTCCAGTTATCTTTGTAATAAATTAGTACGCAATATGCAATAATATTTAAAAGTTATTTATGAAATTTATTGTAAAATTTTAACTTAGTATTTATTGCATTTTGCATATATGCTAGACCAGCATGAATGAGATATCCGAAGCCCTTCAGAACCTCAATCTGTATCCGGTGAATATAGAAGTTTCCAAAGAATTTACTGGATATTTTCCCGATGTGGAACAACCTGTAGAATTCAATGCTCCACCTTTGAAAAAGCCAAAACGAAAGAAAAGAAAGAATTACGTATGGGGAAGTCGTATACGTAGGAAAAAGCCAGCTACAAAACTTCCTAAAATAAACAATCCTTTAGAAAAAGGAAAAGAAACTGTAACCAAGGAAAGTTCTAAACAGAAGGTGATGGAAACTGAAGACAAGGAAGATTCTAGGCAAATAGGAAGGCAGTTTGAGGAATATTTTAAGGATATAGAAATGGAAGTTAGACAAGGTTCTAGACCAATGGAAATTGGAGAAAGCTCCAGACAAAACCAGGGAAGGACTTTTCAGGAAGAAATAGATTTCCTATTGGCAAGCTGTGAAACGATTCAGCCTGTCAATACTAATATTTTTACCTATCCTATCGAAAATCAACTCCCTATGAATTTTGAACCAGCAATCCCAGAACCAATAGTCCATACCCAACCTGTAGAAATGGATGAATGGTGGACTAACGATTGGCAATTCCAAAATATTGTCAACGATCCTTATTCATTTCTCCCACAATTCGATCCAGAACCCCTACCTAATCCACCCATGAGTAACGAAAATTTAGCAGAACTTCGCCATTTTGGTGAAGAGTTAATGGATGTGGGAAGTAGAATTCGGGAGATAGGAGGGCAAATTGCTTGGAAGTATGATGAAAGGGAGCTTCGTTTTTAGAACGACAAGTGACGAGAGATAGTAGGATGGTAAAACTGTGGTTGTGTAATAGTGAAATCAGTTGTAAAATAACTACGAATAAAACTCTGTAAGATATTGTTGTGTAATGATGCATACTATAAAATATATAAAATGAAATCGAGAAATCGATAGTTTTGCATATACGTGTATTGTAAATTGTTTGATTGTTTTTATGTATAATTGTTATTTATCAGATACTAATAAAAATTATATCTATATGATCAGATGGCAAACATTGGTAATGAACCGGTAAATGAAGTTAATCAATCTGAGCAACAACCAGGGGATCAATATATGACTAGACAGGATATAGAAAATATCGTTGCTCAAGGGATAGCTAATGCTATTCCAGCAATCGTTGCTGCTGTTAAAAGTCCAATCGAACCTCAACAAATAATTCCAAGTAAACGTAATTCTGAAGATAACTTCAGTAATAGTGTAAACGGAGGCAATGATCATGTTAATCATGATAATGAACCACAGCCCGCGCCACTCCCTAAGAAAATGAAAGCCGTAACACCTGGTTGCACTTTCAAAGAATTTCTTGCTTGTAAACCCACTGAATTTGCAGGCAATGAAGGAGCAACTGCATCACTGTGTTGGTTAGAGAAAACTGAAGCAGTAATTGCAATAAGTAAATGTGCTCAAGATGATCAGGTCATGTACGCGTCAAATCTTTTCAAGGAAGGAGCACTCGAATGGTGGAACACTGTGTTACAAGCTAAAGGAAGAAGTAGGGCTTATGCTATGATTTGGGAAGAATTTAAGAATCTTGTAGAAAGAAAATTCTATCCTGAGTATGAAAAGGAACAAATGAAAAATAAGTTCCTAACTCATCGGATGATAGGTGTAGATTGTCGCGGTTATACTTCGACATTCTTTGAATATGCTAGAGTGGTACCAACACTGGCTTCGCCAGAGCCGGTACTCATTTCTCGCTATATTTGCGGATTAATTAGCGAAATTCGCAATATCGTTAAAGCTGCGAGACCTCGCACTATTGACGATGCAGTAGAATTAGCTAACACCCTAACTGATGAATTGGTACATACAAGGGATGAAGACAGGAAAAAGGAACTGGCTCAGAAAATTACCCAAGGATTTCGGGTGGGTAATAGTAATAATTTCAAGAGAAGAGGAGCAGGGCAATCTTCAACTTTGCCATTTTGCAAGACTTGAAAAAAGAAACATTACGGAAGATGTAATATAACCTGCAATTTTTGCAAAACTATAGGACATCGTGAAGAAAACTGCAAAAAGAAAACCGTAATCTGTTTTAACTGTGGAGAAGCGGGGCATTATAAAACAGAATGTCCTAAATTGATCAAACCAGTAGACAACAAACCCAAGGCAACCGAAGGAGCTACTAAGAAGAATGTCAGAGCATTCCAGCTAACCACTCAAGAAGCAAAACTCATCCCAGATGTAATAGCTGGTACGTTCCTAGTTCACAACGTATACGCAAAAGTATTATTTAACTCTGGTGTAAACCAAAGTTTTATAAATACTTTATTTTGCCAAGCTCTTAAGTTACCTTTAACCAACATTAGGCAGATTTTTACAGTCGAAACCGCAGATGGGAATTCAGTTAAAATAGATCAGGTTTTGCAAAAAGTAGAAATAGAACTTTCAGGTCATAAATTTGCTGCAAACCTATTACCTATGAAATTAGCTGAATTCGATGTTGTGTTAGGAATGGATTGGTTAATAGCCAACCATGCTCGAATTCTTTGTGATAAGAATTCCATAGAAATTCAGGCAACCACCGGAGAAGTAATCACGATTACAGGAGATAAACCACGTAAGCCCATGAAGTTCATATCGGTAATGAAAGTTGCTAGTTATGAACGAAAGCAAGGAATAGTATATATGATTTCAGTAATCATTAGTACTAAGGGTAAAGAACTTAAGGAAATTCCTCTAGTCTCAGAATACCCAGATATATTCCCAGAAGAATTACCAGGATTACCACCAGATAGGGAGGTAGAATTTAGGATTCATCTAATTCCAGGAACTATACTGATAGCTAAAACACCTTATCGGTTAGCTCCTACCGAAATGTTAGAACTAAAGAAGCAATTAGATGAATTACTAAGTAAAGGATTCATACAACCTAGCTCATCCCCTTGGGGAGCTCCAGTGTTGTTTGTAAAGAAGAAGGATGGTTCGATGAGAATGTGTATCGATTATAGAGAATTGAATAAGGTTACAATTAAGAATCGATACCCATTACCTAGGATTGATGATCTATTCGATCAACTTCAAGGAGCTAGATATTTTTCTAAGATCGACTTACGTTCTGGATATCATCAATTAAAGGTGCAAGAGGAAGACATACCTAAGACTGCTTTCAGAACTATGTATGGTCATTACGAGTTTACAGTCATGCCCTTTGGGTTAATGAATGCACCTGCAGCATTCATGGACATGATGAATAGGATCTGTAAACCATATTTGGATAAATTTGTAATTGTTTTCATAGACGATATACTTATTTATTCAAAAAGTCCGAGCGAACATTGTCAGCACTTGCATGCACTCTTAACTTTGTTAAGAAAAGAAAAGCTGTACGCCAAATTCTCAAAATGTGAATTTTGGCTAAAGGAAGTGCAATTCTTAGGTCACATGGTGAATCACGAAGGTATTCATGTAGATCCTGCCAAGATAGAGGCAATTACCAATTGGAAGATTCCACAATCTGCAATGGAAATTAGAAGTTTTATAGGTTTAGCTGGATACTATAGACGGTTTATTAAGGATTTTTCCAAAATAGTTGTACCATTAACTAAGCTAACCTGTAAGGCAGTTAAGTTTGAATGGGGAACTAAACAAGAAGAAGCCTTTAGAATTTTGAAACAGAAATTAACCAATGCACCAATCTTAGCCTTACCAGAAGGAACTGAAGATTTTGAAGTATATTGTGATGCTTCAAAACTAGGATTTGGATGTGTGCTAATGCAACGCAAGAAGGTAATTGCGTATGCTTCAAGACAATTGAAAAAGCATGAAGAAAACTATACGACTCATGATTTAGAATTAGGAGCCGTAATTTTTGCCCTTAAGATTTGGAGACATTATCTGTATGGAAGTAAGTTTACCGTCTATACAGATCATAAAAGTTTAAGGTATATATTTGGGCAAATAGAGTTGAACATGAGGCAAAGGAGATGGATGGAAATTTTAAGTGACTACGACTGTGATATTCAGTATCACGAAAAAAAGGCAAATGTAGTTGCAGATGCCTTAAGTCGTAAATATCATGAAAAGAAAAAACGAGTTCGTGCCCTTAGATTAAATCTACAGATAGATTTAATGGAACAAATAAAGAATGTCCAAGAAACAACAATCAAGGATGATGCTGAAGGAATGAAAGGACGAATAAAAGAATTAGAACAAGGAGTGGATGGAATTTGGAGATTCCACAAAAGAAGAATTTGGGTACCTAAGCAGAGAGAATTAAGAAATAAGATTTTAGAAGAAGCTCATAAATCTAGGTATACCATACACCCAGGAAATAATAAAATGTACCAAGATTTAAGAAAGAACTTCTGGTGGATAGGAATGAAAAAGGATATAGCACGATATGTTTCTAAATGTCTTACTTGTTCACAAGTTAAGGCAGAACATCAGAAACCTTCAGGTCTGCTACAACAATTAGAGATGCCAGTATGGAAATGGGAACTTATAACAATGGATTTTGTTACTAAGTTACCCAAAACCAGAAAAGGTAATGATGCGATTTGGGTAATTATGGATCGATTAACCAAATCCGCTCACTTTTTGCCTATGAAAGAAACCTTTAGCATGGAAAAGTTAGCAAAGTTATATGTAGATGAAGTTGTATCTTTACATGGAGTTCCATTCTCCATTGTATCTGTAACACCTCGAAAATTTATGTCCAATAATGTGGTGACACGTGTCATGGACTTTGAATGTGTGAAAACACACTTTAGAGGGACTAAAGTTGACATACAGTGAAACTATGTGATTGTAAGGGTCCAAAGTGTCAACAATGGATAAATAAGCCCTACAATAACCCTACATGGTATTTATAACCTTAAACGGTTGGATCATGGATCATATGAAGCGGAAAATGAAAGAAAGTGAGGAATTACAAACTACAAGGGCTAAATGTGTCAACATGTTGAAAGTATACCTCTGAGTGATCCTTTGGCAAACCCGAAGCTCTGTAATGATAAAATATACTCACTAGATTATGTGATAAAAATTTCATGAAGTTTCGTTATCGTATGAGAAAGTTATGGCCAAAACCGTACACGAGGGGTTAAAAGCGTCAATGTTGATTTTTATGACTTTTCGGGTAAGCACAAAGTTGTTCGAGGACTTAACCATGATGGTAAATGTCCCAAGGCCCTTAAAAATCAAATTTGAGGGTCCATTGAGCAAGATATATAAGAAAACATCGAAACAAAAGTCTAGGGGCCAAAGTTGCAACTTTTAAAAGATTGTTGTGGATCAGACATAGCTAGGCGGCCCGCGTAGGGTCTGCCTAACTGTCAGGCGGCCCGCGTCAGGACCCCAGTTACGCGAAACACTGGACAGCTGCCAGTTATCAGCTTTAAACCGACTCAAGACAGCTGTAGGCGACTCAGGGCTTTCACCAATGATATTACATGCATTCTAGGACATTTGTACCCATCTCGCAACATCTGAAAACCTCTGAAACAGCCATAGATCAGATCAAACTCATGTTAAAAGGGGCTTGAAGTAGTAAACCAAGAACACTTGAACTTTCAAAAACTCACAAGACTTCTCCTGGAGCTCTCTGGATGCCAAGGCACCTTCCTAGTGATATCTAAGCTCTATTAGGACTCTTGTAAGTGTCTATAACTCTTCCAAAATCGTTCTAGCTTAGTATATTCACCAAAAGTCAAACTATCGTAATATAAACTTGACTTTGCAATTAATCAAAATGTGCTCAGTTATTTCTCAAATTAAAAGTACCTGCATGATGGTATTTATGTGTGTAACAAACCCCTAAAAGGGTATTATCAGATTCACACTCTAAATATGCTAATTGTCGAGTCAAAGCATTTCGTAAAAAGTCAACAGAATGTGTTTTTGTAAAAATAAGCTTGATTAACAATGTAGGCTACATGCAACCTGTTTGATCATCAAAATAACTTTGTAATTAATGTAAGAACATGTTTCTTCATGATCAACTCGACAATTTTCTGTATTAAACCCGAATCGGAACCGAAAGTCTCATAAATTGACTTTTTCTTTGACTATCGGTTCTGATCCATACATGCATGTTAAGATCTGCATTTGAGCATATTTTGGACCAACTTTTATATAATATTAACCCTCTGGAATTTTACAAATTGATTCCATGCTTAACCGATGCATATGCATGTTTCCGATTTATGCTTAAAGTTGACTATTTTGCCCTTTTTAATATAAAACGTGATTTTTGAAAAAGTGAAAGAGTAGAAACCTTTGGTACTGACTTATAAACTTGCACCAAAAGTTTCAGATCAGTTTATGGTTTAGATTAAGAGATATGCTCGATATCGTAAATCACAAGCTTTATGTTAAGTAAATAGCGCAATTAGCGCATAGCCTATTTTAACCCACTTTTTGGTATCAAACTTTTTACCCACTGATGTTATATAATATTTTGGGATTTTTAAAGATTTTTATTAAATTTTTGGATAAGCATAACATAGGTCTTTAAACCAAATTCGGTAAATACTGAATTTGCCCTTTTCGGTCATAAAACGAGTTCTACAAATCTTTTTGACCCCAAACCTTTTCCTACTGATTTTATTTGCTAAATAAAGTATTTTGAGCCTTCTGGAAGTATAAAAATCTCAGCTTTCTTTTACAAACCCGAAAACGGCTCCAAATCGCATTTTAAAGCATTTTTAACGCATAGTATATACTATAACCATACCAAACATATAAGACTTATATTTACTGATGTGTTTAACATATTTTTATAAAATAACAGTAAGTACAAGTTTATAAACTCAGATTTCCAAGTTTGACATTTTTAGCCTTTGTTAAATTACCAAAATGCCCCTAAGGTGCATAGTTTGGTTTTAAATGATAAGTTTTACATACGGGTCATACTCTACTGATATAACAAGATAAATTAAGTATATTTACTGTATAAATCAGACATGTAACTCAGATTTACAATTTAACTCTTTTATAACCTTTTAAATGACCAAAATGCCCTTATGAGGCGTAAATCGAGTTTAAATCCATTTGGGGCATAATAGAAGATATCTTGCTGATATTTTAACATATTTAAAGCTTACCAACTCAGGAAACTTGCATATGACTCTCATGGTCGCCCGTAACGCACTTTTCGCGTTCGGTTCGGTTTATGTAACTAGTTTGCATAAATTGACCGAAACGGGTCAAACTTTATCATTTTTGTCTCAAAATCCAGAACGTGTTTAGTAAACCCATATTATGCAAGTCTTCGAACTTGTCGGGTCAAATTCACATTCTATCCGGTCTTCGCTTAATCATGCGTGAACTGTATCTTCCTTAAAACTAACCGGTCTAGGCTTAGGCTTAAATAAAGACCCGTTAGAAGTCTAATAGGTTATTATAAACCTTGTTCCAGATTAGGAGCACCAGTAAAAGCTACTTGCATTTGTCTTGATTGTGATTGATACTTACTCAGGTAAATACTTTTTGACTTATTTTCCCTATACGGGCTTGGGTTACGGTATATAATATACCGCTTGATCGAGCGTTAAATCCTACACCCTTGGGTGTTTAGTTTGAATAATTTGTTCGGCTCGTTTAAACAGTCTTGCTTACTTAAAGCCTTTGGGGGGTTAATGACCATGTCCCGGATATCCTTGGCATCATCTTACGAGATGGCCACGACCAGAGCACGGGGTGTAGGCGTACACCCGTCAGTGTATAACTCATTTTATGTGGTGTGTCTATTGATCTTTAACCCGGACAAGATCCGGGCTACTGAACGCACAAGTAACATGTAATTCGTTCACAAGATTATAATTAAATAATTATCCCCAGTTAATAGAAATGTTTTATGCCATGTGCATTTAAATAAATTTTCAACCCTTTTCAAAATGAGTCAGTTGAATTGTATTTACCAGTGTAAACTGACGTATTTTTTCCAAAAGATTAAGTGCAGGTACTACACGTAATAGGCTGGCAGTCTTCTAGAGCGTCCACAATAAGTCTCGCAGCTTGGACGACAATAAACTGTTGAACAATTATCCTATTTTATTTCGATCCGCCTATGGATCCGTTTCAACTACTTGTGATAATTAATATTACATTTTAAATTAAAGTTGAAATGAATCTATCTTTTGCTTCCGCTGTGCATTATTATATTGTGTTGTTTGTCTATGATGATACCAACGACGTCACGATACCCCCACCGGGCCCACCGGTGACACGTGGAAATTAGGGGTGTGACAGTATCAGATAGGGATAGTCGGTTTACTTCTCATTTCTGGAAAAGTTTCCAGCAAGCAATGGGAACTCGACTAAACCTAAGCACGGCATATCATCCACAAACAGACGGGCAAAGTGAAAGGACGATCCAAACTCTAGAAGACATGCTTAGAGCATGTGTGATAGATTTTGGTGGAAATTGGGACGATCAATTACCTCTGATAGAATTCTCCTATAACAATAGTTATCATTCAAGTATTGAAACTGCTCCATTTGAGGCACTGTATGGGAGAAAGTGCAGAACTCCAATTTGTTGGGCAGAAGTAGGAGAAAATCAATTATCAGGTCCTGAGATTGTGCAAGAGACGACTGACAAGATTACTCAAATCAAGGAAAGATTGAAAACGGCTCGAGATCGCCAAAAGAGTTATGCAGACAATAGATGCAAGCCGTTAGAATTCCAAGTTGGAGACAGAGTACTATTGAAAGTTTCTCCTTGGAAAGGAGTTGTTAGATTCGGTAAGAAAGGAAAGCTAAGTCCAAGGTACGTAGGACCATTCCCTGTGATCCAACGTATAGGACCAGTTGCTTATCGTTTACAACTACCAGAGGAATTAGCTGGAGTACATGATGTATTTCATGTATCCAATCTCAAGAAATGTCTATCAGACGAATCTTTGATAGTACCTCTTCAAGACATAGAGGTAAACGAAAAGTTAAAATTTGTTGAGAAACCTCTTCAGATAGAAGACAGAAAAGTGAAGTTTCTCAAACACAAACAACTAGTGCTAGTTAAAGTAAAGTGGGATTCAAAAAGAGGAGCTGAATACACTTGGGAGCTGGAATCAGAAATGAAGCGAAAGTATCCACATTTATTCCAGTAAATCTCGAGGACGAGATTTTTATTAAGGTGGGGAGAATGTAACAACCCTCATCAAAAGTCATATATATTAAATTAATTTGACCAATAGGAAACCCTAATTGAGACACCCAAGTGATTCTACACAAACCCTAAAATTTTCAGAACAATCGGAATCAGGATCAGGGCCCCTAAAACTTAAGGGGGGTAAACCCTAGTTAACGATTATCTAAAAATACTCGTTGTCAAAATTCAAAATTTAGATTATGTCAACTCAGCAAAGCTAGTCCCAACCGTGGCTACCCTATAACCTATTTTCGACCCTTACGGACCGTAACATTGATAGGCTTACGGTCCGTAAGCTAGTCAAATTTTGTGTATAAATAGCAGACATTGGCAATCGAAATTGGGAGTTCAAACGACGTAAAATCTATTTACGTACACTGAGAAACATTCTGTTTACTACAATTAACACACACGAATCCCGAATTTCTGCCGCAAAACAGGGTAATAACTCGATTGCTATTACGATTCATTTTCCGACCGATCAATATATCCAATGGATGTTTAAGTGCCGCCCACATTAGGGTTATACTTTGTCGTTTGTCGTTAATTCGATGGATGTTAAGTATTGCACTTTGTCGTTCATTGTGAGAATTTGATCTCGTGAGTTATCGTAAATGCTGTATTGATTACTAGCCCAGTTTTGTGTGCATTATTATCTAACTTAGGTTAACAAGGCTAATCCGTAGAGTAAACTCTATCCGTGTTAAATCTGCAATGTGAGTCATTCTCTTTTTATCAAATTAATTTACAAAACCCTATTTATTTCAAAGTTATAATTACAGTGATTAAGTTTATGTAATCACCAATTTACAGCCGGTATGTGGGGTTTTGTATACATTACTACTGTTTTATCACTTTAGGTGGGCGAACCTAAAATTTGTGATATTCGTTGCCCCAATAGTGGTATGACCACAGTCACCGAAACGAGTCGATGACAAATACTGTGGGTAGTTGGTTGATATCAGAAACATTGTAATCTCTCTTAATACTGTAAATTATAATAAACGAGTCATTTTAATAAATAGAATGATTCACTCAATATTTCCCGCTGACAAAACCTTTTTCAAACATGTTTCAGGTGATCTGTTATAATCCAGGAAAAGTGCTGGGGAGCATTTCAAGCTTAAGATAGTGGCTCATTATAAAATAAAGAAATATGTTTTGTAACATAAAGATTTCTCTGTAAAATAATAGTATTGTAAATTACCGGGGTTTTATCCCGAGTTGTGAAATAAAATAATCGGGAAAAATTTTAGCTTTAAAAGATCCTGATGATAAACTTCCGCTACTAAACTCAATTAAATAAATACCACGGGATTTCTGTCCCGCGGCTCCTGAATCGGGTTAAACCGGGTCGGGGGCCGTGACAACTTGGGCCGAAATCCATTATTTGAACATGCATGTCGACGAAACATAAAGCATTTCGTCGACTTTGGAGTTTCGCCGTAGCCATCCCGTTTCGTCAAAGATATAGACGAAACGAAATGTGTTTCGTCGACGACAACAGTTTCGTCGTATCCTGTTCTGTTTCGTCGTGTCTGTCTTTAAATATATTCAGATTAAATTCACATACTAGTTAGAACACAGAACACACACACGAGAGAACCAGAGAGAGTTTACAGAGATTATTTTGTAAACATTGTATTGTAACAGTTTCAAGTATTAATACAATGGAGTGTTAATCGTTGAGTCTCGTGTTTATCATTTACGTGTTCGAACTTGGTTTATGTAACGCCCCAAAATCCGAATGTTAATATTGTCATGTGTTCCTATAGGACACGTCATGAAATAAATAACTAGGCTATTTAACCTAGTTAATGGTATGGTCAAAAGTATTAAAAGATGGAAGTAGTGCACGTTATGTTTTAAAGGCAAACCCGAGGGGCTAAAGTGGAACAGATGAAAGTTTATAACTAATTAAAAGGTCTATACACACACATAAGCACACATACGTGCGTGTTCTTGAAGCTTTAGGAGCTCTCAAGAGCTCCAAACCCTAATTCAACTAAATCACTAAAGTGAAGGGTGAATCGAAGCCCAAATTCAAGAAGGAACACGGATTAATGATCACCTTCACGAGGGGATCGTAAGGTATGTCTTAAATCTAAGATTGGTGATCATGTGTGAAGTGGGTTATGTTCAAATCCGTGAGTTAACATGAAATTAATCATGTACAAGGGTTAGAATCATCGTATAGAACATGGGGTACGTATGGTTTGTGTTAATTTGATGATTAGAGGTGAAACCCGTTAGTTAGGGTGAAGATAATGACTAGAATCACCAACTATGTCAAAGTTTTGTTGAAAGATTGATGTATTATGTGGGTATGATGAATTCTTGTTAGATGGATTAGGAGAGATATGATGATGATACGTTTGATGTTTAATTGGGAATGATACATGATTATTAATAGTAGGTTTTGATGGGTCATGTATGAGTTTAGAAGATTTATATATGAATGCTTAAAAGGTGGTACGCACATCAAGCGTATGATAAAGTGTATATAGTGTCGTCCGTATAGTCGATTATGATGTTACGAGTATATGATGATAAGTCGATAGTTAAATATGGTTGGTAGTTGACTCTGGAAAGTCAACTAAGTATAAGAAACATGATTTGACTCGTTGTCGTAAAGGTAGGATTATAGGAAGTCGTTTGGTACATGTTATGTTAATATGCGTTATTTGTGATTACATGATGAATTACATGGGTTAGAAAGGATATGAAGTTAATTATATGTTTTAATGCTTGTTAGAAATGACTAAGGAAAGTTAAGTGTGGATTATGCGATTGATATGATTGTTAACATGTACAAATGAGTAGGCTAATAAGAGCGTGATTTCGATGAAATGAAAGTATAGGAATCATGTCAAGACGGACTCAAGCATGAGAGGCTAACGGGTCAAGAAAAGGAAATGAAGCGGTTACGAGCACGGACGCATAAGCTAAGTGATTTCCGTAATCACTTCTTAGTTCGATTAAGTAATATGGTGATTTAATTAACTAAACATGATGATTGAGGTCAAACATGTGTTATATTCTTTCGTCGTAGATGATTGGATTAAAGTTGACCAAAATGCCCTTGATGGGTATTTTGGGCAAACGATCTTAAAAGTAGTTTAGAAACAAGTTATTCGATTAGTGTAATGTTTTGGACAAGTATGGAAGTGGGGAGTATGGTTTTGTTAGTTATAGACCAATTAATGCTCGAATACCCTTAACGGGTCAAAATAATCATATGAACGATAATGTGTTAAGAGAATGCAAGACATCCAAGAATTTAGTATTTTATGATAGACGTCACTGATATTATTAGGTTTATAAGAGGTTATGGTAAAACAAACAAGTTATGTTGTTGAATGCATGAACGGGTCGAAATTTGGTAAGAGGGTAATAAGCCGAAGAGTTATAAGTCTGAAATTTTATTATGTCGGATGTTGGATTTTAACTCCATTAGATGGAGAATTAAATTACGGACGTATAGGAAAAAGAATCGGGTAAAACGAATCAAAAACGTGAGAGTTATGCTTGTTTCCGTGAAACCGGATCGTGCTGGGAATATACAGCAACCAGCTGCACACGTTCTGTCCATTTGAGGACGTCGCGCCACGCGACGGGGGGTCGCGCGACGCGACGGGCTATGTTTCTCCGAAAATTGTTTTCGTGTTTTGTTTTGTCTTGGGAACTCGCTTAAACGCGTTTTAAGTTGCGTATGACTAATTTAAATTACGTTTTTATAAAATTAAGTGTATGCATAGGTGTAGATAGGTATGTACGTATGTATATATGTATAATGTCATGAGTGTATGCAATAGTGTAGATATGTGCATATGACGATACGTAAATAATGATGTAGATGTATATATATATATATATATATATATATATATATGTAGGTATGCATGTCGGTTGGCTTGTATGTGTGTGAGTACGTATGCAAGTAGGTATGTATGCATGTGTGTACATATGTATGTATGGAGATAATGTGTATGAAGTTTAGGTATGTGTGTAAGTCATTCAGCATGATTAAGTTTTACGTTGTATTCGTGTACCTGGTATTTTAGGTGTAATGCAGGTACAGTAACGAAGACTCACCAGAGGTGAGGTACATAGAGAGAACGTTTAATGTAAAGGAATAATGGAATGGAAATAATCCAAGGCTAAGTATTGTTTATATTGATAACCTATTAATGTCTTGTATGTATTTGGTGAGTGCAGGTTGTTCGATCCAGTATATCATATTGAAGAGGAGAGATCAACGATCGAGTCACCAGATAGATTGTACGGGATTGTTGAGTGCGTATCTGAGTGAAGCTAGGTTATGTTTTCTTATTGTAAATGAGTATAATGAAGGTATTTATTGTAAAAGAATTAACCCTAAAAATGAATTTAAGTGCGTCAAGGTGTTTGAAACTAAAGAAATTTTATGGTACAAATTTCCGCTGCGACGTTTTGGTCAATTACAAATTAGGGTCTTACAGTTTAACTTACCCGTTTGGATTCCGCACTCTCGGGTTTGTCGGAAAACAGGAATAGAGGTTACTCGATCCTCCGGGTTGACCTACACGTGTTCTTATTACGTAGTAATTTGTACGGTCTTTATTTACGGTTTGTATAGTTTTGGTAGAGTCGGCCAAGTCAGATATGTGACAACTGTCAAAATTTCAGGTATCCATGCAACTATTAAACCCTGATTAGTGCTTAATGACTGTGCTAAATTACAATTAATTACTTGAACTGCTTTCTGATTATTGCCATATACATACATGTGCATCGTATATTACAAATGATATATCATTATTTCATGAGAACTTTAGTGACTCAAATGATGCACGAAACACGGCTAGCACAGTTATCAGACAAATTAGGAAAATGCTGACGGAGTTCAGTAGATTGAGAGACATTGTATTAAGACACAGAATGAGCCAGAAATCAAGTAATACACTAGTATAGTGTGTAGGAAAGTAAGGATCACAAAACTGCCTTCCTAGTGATAGTTTAAGTGCCGGAAAGTGCTTAAAACTCACATAAACTGCAGAAATCTGCAGAAATTCAGCAAATTCAGCATTTAAACACACTAACATTATGCAGAAATATGGATAAATGGTCCCGAATTCTTTCCTAAGTGTCGGGAATTAAAAGTGTCACAAAAAGGGTACATAAAGCACACTAAACTATATAGTTTAGCACCTTAACGAACCGGTAACCAACCGAACAACCGGACACTACCCGAAACACAAACTTACACTAGAAGCATTGTTTTAATATTACCAAGCTAGTTATGGTCCCCGAACATCATAACACGTCATATAAATACCTAATAACTAACCACCTAACTAGACACTTACATTCCAACCATAAACTAACTATAAGGTTAAAACCTAGTCTACACCCCCCCCCCCCCATACCTACAACCTCAACAAGGGACCCACCTAGAGATTTTGTTTCAATTCTTTAATGGATATTGTAGGATCTTGTGCTCACTTTACTAAACATAATACACAATGGGCTAATGGTGTGGAAGGATTATTTAAGGAACCATAAGACTAAACAAACTCATTTTTCACTAACATCACCACACCACACTTCTCCCTCTCCTCCTCCTAGTCTCGGCCGAGATCAAGGTCACCACCACCACCATCTTTCACTTCCATCCCATCCAAACTCTAGTGATACAAAGGTGTTAGAAGGTGCATCGAGAAACTAGGAGCTTTCGGAAGTTCAAGGACCTCCTTCATTTGCTATTATCCACTTGTTTTTTTTCTCTTGAATCATCCCTAGCCTTGAGCTAGTGGTAAGAACATTATACACTCCATTTTACATCTTATATTAGTGGTTAAAAGATGTTACATTTTGATAATCTTGAAGAGCACTAAGAATCACAAGAAAGAAACTTGAACATAAGCTTAAATCATGAAGCAATCTTAATGTTTATGTGTTGTAATACTTGTTGATTGTTGATTGCTTGTGAAAATGATGTTGATCATCATATGATCTTGCTAGATCATGATTAAAAACATAATCTAGCAAGATGAGAGGATGAACATGGTAGAAGTTAATGGATCATCCTCATGAGAAGCATGAACTTGAAAGAATATGTGGTTTTCTTGTAAAATAATGATCAAAGTAAGTTGTAATACTTATAGATCTAAAATTTCATGGATGATGTAACATTCCTATTTTTATATAAGAATTATAGGTTTAGTTAAATCTATTAACCACTAGTAACTAGTTTATTTTTAATAATAAATATTCAACCCAAATAGTTTTAAACACTATTTTATATATAGTTGGTTGAAATATTATTCTAATTAATTGGCCTGTATATAGGTGACCTTTCAAATAAAATAAAAGTCTATAAAAACTTATATTATTAGACAGGTATATTACGGGTAAGTCGACTGTTAGAAATATGAAGTACCTAGACGGGCCTAGGAACCGTATAATAATAAAAATATAAAAATACATTGTATTTTGAACCTACTCCGTTTTTAATGAAACTTAGACCCAAATGTAGACAAAAATATTCTCGTTCGAATGACATATTCATTATTTTGTAGAACATTATATTTTAAAAGCTATACACGCCAAATAACTGAAGCCGTTAAATTAATTATAATATATAAATAATAATAATAATAATAATAATAATAATAATAATAAAACTTAAACTTACGAAATAAAATAATAAAATATTAATTAAAGTTAACAATTTAAACTTCTGTTGAAGTGTGTATCGAGATAATAAGAAAATAATATCTTCTCCAAATGAATATGAGGATGCATGAATCAATACGTGTCTTCAAGATATATGAATCCATATAATGACAAGGCTTTATGCCTTTGCTATAAATAGCATACAAAGACTTCATGAAATATTTCATTTTCTTTCCTTTCCTGTATCGCCCATCTTTTCCTCTAAAAAATTCTCTAGTAATTATTATTTTATTTATAATAATAATAGAGCCCTGTCCCGTTTTAAGTGTTTTAACTTCCGATCACCGCTACCCTTTCCGATTGATCTGAGCCTCATAACATATGTCAGGGCTCTGCCCGACTAAGTTGTTGGGATTCGGTCTCGGGACATAGGGACAAGGTTGAATGAGGGGTACTATACTTAACACGAGTGCATTATATATTTTTAAATAGCCCAGAAGTTATACCCAAAATTTATACCAGGAGGCTTTCTAGTTGAACCCTAAAGTTATAAAGTGGGTCCATTTTCTTTTCTCACCGTTTCATTCCCTTTTTGTCCCAAACCATAACAACTCTCACCAAAACTATTATTTATTATTATATTTTGTTCACAAGGAAACCTTAGTTAAGACCCTTAAGTAATCCTACATAAACCCTACAAATTTCAGAACAATCAGAATCAGGATCAGGGCCCCTAAAACTCAAGGGGGGTATTTCCCCATTGACGATTATCCTCACAAATTGCTGTCTAAATCGAATTTTCAAGATTCGTCGACTCAGCCAGGCTAGAAACACACCTGGCAACCCTATGAGAATATGTGACCCGTCGCGTCACGCGACGCGACGCCCCCAGGGTGACCCCTCGCGTCACGTGAGGGGGTCAAATCTTCAGTATAAAAGAGGATGTTGGGACTTGATTTCTGGAGTTGGAACGACGTTAAAATTCGTTTTATGCTTCGAGATATCCCCTAATTACTACCAAACACACACAACACGAAACGCTGCTACGATACAGGGTATTAACTTGATCGCTGCTACGATTCAATGTCCGATCGATTGAAACTATCCGACAGGATGTTTAAGTGCTATCCTTTGTCATTAGTCGTGATTCCGACAGGATGTTTGAGTACCACCCAAACTCGGGGAATACTCTGTCATTCATTGTGAATCCGATGGATGTTTAAGTGATTTCACTTTGGCATTAGTTGTGAGAGTTTAATCTCGTGAGTTATCGTAAATGATGTATTAGTTATTTACCGAGTTCGTGTGCACTAGGTTACAAGATTAATCAATAGGCTAAGTTATGCCTGCAATATCAAGGCTAACCAATAGGCTAAGCTATGCCCGTATAAATCTGCATGCTTATAATGTGAGTCAATCTCTTTTTATCAAATTACTTTCAAAATCATGTTTATTTTCAAAGGTTATAATTACAGTGATTAAGTTTATGTAATCACCAAGTTACAACCGATATGTGGGGTTTTGTATACATTACTTGATAATCTTCACCATTGGACAACGAGTTAGCCAAGGGGTGATATGACCATAGTCACAGACACCATTGGACAACGGGAGGGCCAATGGGTCGAGTGACAAATACTGTGGGTAGTTGGTTGATATCAGGAAACATTGTAATCTCTCTTAATACTGTAAATTGTAACAAACGTGTCATTTTAGTAAATAGAATGAACTCACCAGTATTTCCTGCTGACAAAACCTTTTTAAAATGCGTTTCAGGTAATTACAGTAGATTGGAGTAAGAGATGGATATGGCACTGAAAGGCTTCACGAAGTGGCTTGTTTTATTAATTAAATCAAATTAAGAAATATTTTTTTATGTAATAAAATTTATCTTTATTAAAGCTACCATTGTAAAACATGGGTTTATCCCATCTATTTAATAAATAAAATCCGGTGTTTTCTAAACTCTGATATTTTTCCTAACTCACGGTCCTGATGAAATTTTCGATGCAATATTTTTCAAAATAATCACCGGTACCACTTGGCTGTTCACGGCTCCCAATTCCGTCCAGGATGGGTCGGGGGTCGTGACAGAAGGTGGTATCAGAGCCAGGTTTTAAGCCTATAGGTGTTGTGATAATAATACCTTAGCTTATATAAAAGAGTTAGGAGATTGCTATTAACTGATAGCACACATGATAGCATTTAGACTTGAACTTAAGAAAAGATGTCTTAGTCTAAGCTTCGAGATAATCTAAGTACTTGTGTAAATAAAGTATGATGGGTTTTGGTATGCCATAAGAATGATAATTAGAATATTGCAAGATATGATAACTAAGCAATAACATTTAATTGTTATTAATCCTTGCTTATTGATATTATTTGGTCTAGAATAAAGATATGTTATGGGAATACAAATTTCCCTAATTCTGGATAAAAGCCTAATAAAAGAGGCACTTTTGAAAAGATACTATTTATGGGAAATAGAAAATTTTCTCCGGCAAGACTGGGTATGGTGTAGCAGACTCTCCAGCTTGTCCGGATATACTGAGGTTACCTCTCCGGCGAGAACCGGATAAGACGGGGTATATAATATGTCAAACAAGTGACAAGATTTCCCTAAATAGTATCATGACCTGATATCTGATTTATGAATCTGTTAAATACATAGACCTTATAGAAGGTATGTATATTACAGCATGTGAAATATATGATTATATAGATATGTATATCTATAAGAAAATTCCAAAAGTCAATTAGGAATAAAGCACAAGCATATGTGTTAATAATAAATCTAGATTTCTTTATTAGGAATCTCTTATCTATAATTCTGATATCAAACATTATTTCGTTTGATCATCTGTCTCGTAACTCATGCGACAAAATAAACGACAGGAACCCATTAAGTTGGGATACCATCAAAAGTATAAGAATTTCCAAATGCATTACCATAGACTATTAACGCAAGTAAGAAGCATATAAAGTTGTGTTAGTGCACAACAAAACACATGAAACTTAAATTATACTTCCACAGACGTCAAAGTATATCACACACGACTTCCAAGTCAAAGCAAGACCTTTAGAAAATATAAATTGGGCACGATGACACCAATACTAATTCCGTCAGTAGAAAAATTACTAATCAAAAAGCAACACTTGGCCGCGTGATCCGACAAATGACATGAATATCGCTGAGGTACGTTGTAACAAGATTTTACAACCATCGGTGCACAGTCTAATCAGAGTCATAATTATTATCACTGCAAAAGGAGTCACATACCTTTGCAAATTCCCTATTTCATTTTATTCGACATTCCCTGGTAATGTCACTTAACAACGGTTATCACACGAAATTCCAGATAAAGTTCTTATATTTCATTTTCTGACTTCTGCATATAATGAGTTGACTTTCGTGTTTCTACTTACTCTAATGGTCATCATACCATGAGGATTTCTTTCATAGTAGCGAATATTGATCTGTTTCATTTCTGGCGTAAATCCACACATTACACATGCACTGTTTGTTACGCATGTGGTTAGTTTGATCTATGAAGACCACTGGAGGGCTTCATTCCGATTTGTTATTTTATCCGAACTCAAATATCATTTCGCTATATTTGAATTTTTTTTTTGCACTGTGAACCACATTATTGCAAAACGATAACTCTTTGATATCAAGTCAATGAATTTCTTGAAATTGATTAGAAGAATATTTTCAAATAAATATTTACAAGTGTATTTTAAACCATGGATTTTCACATAAAGTTTGCCATATAAGTTTTGTTCAAAAATATAAATACTGGAGGTTAGTTTTTTTATAAATAAAAGTGACTAAATATGTATTTAGGAAATATATATTTAGAAGCCACCATGTGTGTGATTATTTGTATATTATGTGTATTAGTTATATTATTTTAGGACTTGAAATGATATAACTCATCATAATACCAAAAATTACAATCCAAAATATTACCAAAATTCCAAGAATATGAATATACAAGTTATACACAAGATATTGGTGAAACCGAACTAAGGAATATAACTTACAAAATATTCCGGAAATATTTTTCATATGTATATATTGGTAAATAATATTTTGGACACCAAAGGAAACAAAAATATGATTTTTACAATTAGTACAAATTTATATCATATTTTTTACCAGAAGAAAATATATTACTTTTAGGTGAATAAAAATATCTATGTTTTCTTGGGGATATTAGAAGATATATAATTTTTGAAAGAAATATATATTTTCTCAAACAAACATCAAATATATTATTTTTGGGAGAAAAATAAGTTTATATATATATTTTCTAAGTTAGACTTGAAAATATATTATTTTTGGAACTTATATGAAAATACAAATATTTTTGCCCAAGGGAAAAATTATAACTAATTTTTCTAAGTAGTATTTCTTAAAGTATATATATTTTAGAAATATATATTGGTGAACTTTTATTAAAGATAATATTCCGGAAAAATTAATACGAAATTAAGTATAAGAATACTTAATGAATACAATAAAAATACGTATTCTCATACGTATAAATACACACCGGAATACGACCCCGATACATGGCAAAAATATACAAGTATAAGAATGCGAATACAAATACACCCATCCTTGGGAAGGATATACAAGTACAAATACTTGAAGAATATCAAGTTAAAATATATTATTATTCCAAAATTTAATAAATATAATTTAAGTTAAAATATTTATTATTTTAACAAATAATTATATAACGTGGAATAATATCGTAGACACGAAGAAACGTAACTCAAAGACACTAATTAATTCTAAGTCAAGGCACTACCCGCTCGTCTAATAGACCTTAGTACGTTGTAGGTAGTTGTGTACGCCAGACAAAGCTTGAGTTACAGTGATACTAAGACGCAAGACTGTGAGTTTATGTTCCCCCTTTTCTTTTAACTGTTTTCGGCTTTATAACTTCGGGGGTGAAGTACATGTTACAAACTGTTTATAAACTTTATTATTTGGTATGGTTGGCTAAGGAAGGGTACTGCTAGATCATGTGAGTGGTGGATATGACGCTTAAGACCATTAATCCTCTTTGTAGGACCAAGGGACATGAGTGATAGATCTATTTGGGTGTAGCGAGCCCACACCCATGTGGACCAGGGTTTGGCCCATGAGGTGACTATGTCTTCAAACTGAAGCCGTGGCAAAATCTGCTAGGATTGAGTCTTCCTGCATCACGTCACACATATTAATGGCCCTGCAAACCATTAATGATTTATTTTTCCTTGTTGTTTTCATACCAGGGTTTGCAAATACATACTTACTTACAATGATTTCCAAGTTTATTCGAGCTCACACACTAAACACATGAACTCGGTCAACTTTTGTTGATGTTTTCAAACTACATGTATTTCAGGGAATTAAAAATGGATCTGGTGGGCGTTTGGATGTTTCAAGTGAGCTTGAGAATAAAAGGTGTCATCCGATGTCTGAGGATTTGGATTGTATGTTTTATCCTAGATAAGACACAACTATCAAAGCCAAGTTTTAATTAATGTTTTTTTCGAGTCTTTGTGAACTCTAAAAACAAGTTGCATGGGTTGTACTCAAATTTGAAGTCTATGTTCAAACAATGTCGTTATGTTTTTAAACTTATTTAATGGATGAACATCTTCGGTTTTATCATATAGTTGTTGTTATGATTAAATGCAATGATATTAAGCAGGTCATACATAATCACGCTTCCGCAAAAGTCAGGGTGTGACAGTTTGGTATCAGAGCTTCGATTGTAGCGAACTAGGATTCTTTCTCGAGTCTAGACTACAATCATTAGGGCTCTCATGAAAATATTTTTTTTACAACATGTTTTCATTGCATACACGAAACGCCTAGATCCAGGGAAACAAACATTTTTACAAAAAAAAGGGCACTAAACACATTTCAAGGTTTATGTTTGTGGTTCAGTCTGAGAGACTGGGTTGTTCAGTCTGAGAGACTGGTTGGTTTAGTCTGGGAGACTGGGTGGTTTAGTCTGGGAGACTAGGTGGTTTAGTTTGGGAGACTAGGGAGGATACATGATTACATGATTTCATTGTCTTTGATTACATGCTAAATGTTGATAGTTAATATGTGTGCATATGTTGTGATTATTCTATTACAGACACTATGTCGTCGTCTGATAGCGGATTGTCTGACGGCCATGATCCCATGGCAGTAGTCTCCGACGATGAGGTTATACCAGAGCCAGAGATCTATACATCAGATTCAGAGAGTGACTCGGAGATGATGTATGATGACGACGACTTGCAGCATTCGCGTTGCCCGACCTTGGAGATGACATACCGCTTGCTGATGGCATTCCCGACGAGGATCCTTTTGTAGTTCCCACCCCAGTCCATGATCATCTTATCATCGATCATCCCGATGGTGAGTATGTCGTGGCACCAATCCTCGCTCCCGTTCCTTTAGTGGCCATTCCTCTCGAGGATTTGCCTTTGATGATTTGATTGATGTTGACGTTGATTTGTTTATTGATGGTCCTTTTGATGATGCTCATGGCGATGGAGAGCTTGATGAGGACGTTGTTGCTATTCCACTTTTTGAGATCCCTGTTATTGAGATTTCTTCTAACTCTAGCTTACGCTTTGTCTCAGATTCCTTTTAGTCTGTGACTTCTTCTGCCTTGCAGGAAGTTGGATTACGACGCTATGCCCCTGATTTTGAGGATGACATGGCCATATCAGCTGCACCATCTCCTCCACACAACTTTGAATCTGATCTTGAGCTAGACTTTATTCCTATTGATCAGCCCGATGCTGCACCTGCTGATCCTGACCCGATACCTGCTGATCCTGAGCCTTTACTTGATCATGACCCTATTCCTTTTGGCATACCTGACATTGCACCCCTCATACCTGATCCAGCCCCTGCTCACGTTGATCCTCCTGTTGTTGAGCCAGTTATTCCTCCACCTGCACCTGTACCCGCTGATGTTGCTCATTCTCATTCCGTGGAGTCTGATGTCCATCGTGTTAATTTACCTATCGTTTTCTTACAAGACATCCCAGTACCCCATCCAGGAGAAGGTACTTCGGGGCCAGCAGCCTAGTCATGACCCTCATGTTTCAGCGGCTTTTCCACAAATTCCCCAGTTTGCACCTTTTACTTCTTCACCAACTGATGGGCCATTCCGATGGTCCCCACCGTATTCCATGCCGACCTCAGACCCCCACCATCCCTCGCATTTTATTGGCTATACACAAGATGAGTTACTTTATTCGCTTCAGCTTCGATTTGAAGTTATGAGTCGCAGAATCTTGGAGCTTGAGTCGATACCGCGTCCTTTACCGTGTCCTTGTCAGTCTACTTCTGTTCCCCTTGTTCATCACCGCCTCCTTTCGTGTGTCCACCTTCTCCTCTTACACCTTTTCTAGAGTTTGATGCTTGATTTGTTACTATTGAGTAGCAGGTCCGTTATTTGCTTCGTCATGTACATAAACTTGAGGAGGAGCTCGCACATGTTCTCAGTTTGATTCTCCTCCCTCCTCCTCCTCCGCCATCAGTACAGTAGGTTTTTGGTTTTATGCAGATGCATTACCTTTGATGAGGGTACCACTTTTGAGCTGAGATTGTGAAGCCTTTTGAAGACCACCTTTTGATTACGAGACTTTTGTAGACTGGTTGGACAAGGGTAGTGTGACCCTGTGTTCTCTCTTGATATGATACACTTTGCAAAACATGTAATAATATACTTTGTGGTCAGTGATTAATGAAAGCCTAATCATCATGTTCTCATTAAACGTGTAAATCAACAACACATTTGCTTGTTATGTTCTCATTAAATATGCTCCCGTTTACCTGTTGATGTTATGATTATGCTGTTGCTTGACTGTTTGATATGATAATTTATTATGTGTATGTACATACGACCTCTAGACAACTATATACATTTCCTGAACAAATAAGACCTGACCCATATCATCTTCTTAAAAGATGTCTCCTCAAGAGATCATTCAGCTGACCGAGGCAGAATGGCAAGCGCACATCTCACGGGCCATAGCTTGGTACGAGGTTCTTCGCTACAGACACAGCGGAAGTACCTCAGGGAATAACCCACCTAACGGTAATGTTTAAGTCACCTAAGACACATTACAATACATTTGGACATTCCGAATGTGCTTTGCTAATGCTTTCTGTGATGATGTGGCTTGGGTATAGGCTGTACTTACAAGCAGTTTCTGGACTGCAAGCCTCTGAACTTTGACGGCACTGGGGGTGCCGTAGTTTTTATGAAGTGGTTCGAGAACATGGATTATGTTCTGCAAATGAGCGGATGTACTCCAGAGCAACAAGTCACATACATTTCTGAATTGTTTCAAGATGTGGCTCTGTCACGATGGAACCTTCGGGTTCAGATAATGGGCGAGGCTACTGCGTATGCTTTGACATGGGATGAGTTGAAAGAATTGATACGTAAGGAGTATTGTTCCCAGATGGAGATCCAGAAGCTGGAGATTGAATTCTGGAAACTAAAGTTGGAAGGTCCAAAGGTGGCGGAATATGTACAGATACTTCATGATTTGGCGCGAGTTATCCCATACCTGGTGGAAGCAGAGATTGAGAGGATCGAACAATTCATCTGGGGGATGGCACCTCAGGTTCTGAGCTTGATATTAGCATCGAAACCTCCAACAACTATCGATGCGGTTGATTTAAGTGTGGCGCTCACTAAAGAAGCGGCTAGACTGGAAAAGCTTTCAACCCTTGATGAGAAGAAAGAGGCTCATGCGGAGTCATCCGGAAAGAACAAGATGAAGCTCACTAATTTTTAAAAGGGTTCTCGGGCGAACGAAAACAACGTAGCCAAAAAGGGAAGAGAGTACATGGGCATCCCACCTAAGTGCGACAACTGTCTACAATACCATAATGGGCGATGCAGATATGGGAAATGTGGAACTTGTGGAAAAGTTGGCCACCCTAAGGAGACATGTTGGTACGGTGCCGGACATAGGAATGAAGGTCAGGATGGCAGAGGAAGTCGCGGAGAAAACGACAACAACGGTTATCAGGACAGAAACAGTAATAATCAAGAACAAGAACAAGGTCAAGGTTGTGGTGGCATAGGGCATTTTCGGAAAGTTTACTTGGGGACTAAGCTGCGATGTGATAAGTGCAAGTTTCACCGTGAAGGTCGATGTCAGAAGCCATGGTGCGATAAGTGCGGAAAGGAAGGACACAACAAGTATGCATGTCGAACGAAGTACCCAAGACAAGGAGGAAAGGATGACGGCAACCAAGGCGGAAATGATAATGGTAGAGTTCCAGGTTGCTTCAAATGCTGGGACGTGGGGCACTTTAGGAAGGATTGCCCGAAGAATGACCAGGACCGTGGAGGGGCGTGAAACATCGGAACTCGCGAAGCATGCCAGGATCCAGATGTGGTTACTGGTACGTTCTTAATCAACCAAAAGTTTTGCATATGTGCTAATTGATACTAGTGTCGTCTATATCTTCGTATCCCTAGCGTTTAAGGATATACTTGGCTTAGTAGCGAGTAAGTTAGATATTCCGTACTTGATAAAACTAGCTAATGGGAAGTTAGTAGAAACCAACGAATTGATTAGAGGCTGCGATATAGAGTTTGGAGAGCGTGGGTTTTCGTCAGATCTTCTGCCAGCTGAAATAGGAAGTTTCGACGTCGTAGTTGGAATGGATTGGCTGTGGAGTAAGCATGCAGAGATGGTTTGCCACGAGAAGATTATCCACATCCCGATGGCGAATGAAGAGACGATCGTGATTCATAGAGAGAAGCAGGATACGCCTCTACAGACTATCAGTTGTTTGAAGGCACTAGAGTTTCTGTGTAAAGGATGTGTTGTTTCTTGCTCATGTCGTGGACACAGAAGCCGAAGAACCAAAGCTCGAAGATACCCCTGTGGTAAGGGAATATCATGAAGTCTTCCCCAAAGACTTGCCAGGATTGCCTCCTTAACGACAAGTCGAATCCCACATTGACTTGGTTCCAGGCGTCGTGCCTGTAGCCAAGGCACCTTATCGACTTACACCCTCAGAGATGCAAGAGTTGTCAGCGCAGCTCCAAGAGTTGCTAGAGAAGGGATTTATCAGACCAAGCTTCTCGACTTGGGGAGCTACAGTGTTGTTCGACAAGAAGAAAGATGATAGCTTTCGTCTGTGCATCAACTACCGGGAGCATAGATCGGAACTCATTAAAGGTTATCGCTTAGGAAACCACGTCCATTAACTCGGGCAAACACCATTATTCTGTCATATATGCTATTATAGTTAATCGAACAGGTGAAGTACTCGAATCACTTTTATTGAAATTCTCACATTTGCATCCAGCAAGTAGGTTTTCCTTACATCTCCATTCCTCTTAATGGTAGTTGCATCATGACAATTTTCTTCATTAAAGAGAACACTCCTTGTCTCGGCACTTGATCATTTCTTCATTATAGCAACTACTCATTGTTTCATTTCTTGGAAATTCATATGTTACGCATGCACCATTTGTTATGCATGTGGTTTCGTTTCGAATAAGCACTTCATCAAAGTTCAAATATTGTTTGCTAAAGCTAATTATTGATTTGTGATTCGAATGACCTGCATTATTGTAATTGTTGCCTCCTTTGCTATCGAGTCAACACACCTTCTTGAAACTCCTTTTCTTTCGAGTTACATACGTGCTTTATCCTTGCAATCATGCCAAAAATTCCCTAGTCGATACATGTTTTTATTGCCAAATTTCGCTAAAACCAAGTTCAATTGCTTGAACTTGTCCATTTTGCATCTTCAATTCAAGACACCATATGATGAATTTAGAGCATCATGTTCAATTTCATTTTTCTAGTGTTCCTTTTGTCCTGAGTCGTAGTAGACTTGTTTGGTCTACGGCTCCAGTAAGTCGTCTGTTGGTTCCAACACCTTGTGGTGGTGTCTCGATAATTGGAAGCCTGCGCTAATCACATATACACATCTCATACGCGGATTTAATTGTTTATTTATTGACTTGCTCTAAATCCGTTTTGTTTTATCACGATTAAAGCAGTCTTAACACAATCGTGTGTTAAGACAATGGTACATAAATTCATTTTATAGCCTAGTGTACCTCCTGACAGTTCTTTCATTATCAATCGAATGCCTTGTGGAATTTGTTACTTTTCATCCTCGACCGGAAACGGTAGTTCTTTGGTGTTCTATATTCAATTGAAAAATCCTACGATGCCGTTTGAATCAAATTTTCAGGATTTCCTCTTTACACTTTCATTTGATTTCAAACACAGTGAACTCGTTCGGTCACCGCCATTATTGAATTATTTCATTACGACACCTTGTGGTGTCGGAACAAACTTGTAGCTTATGCTAATCATGGTCAACCATTTCATACGAAACTACATATACCTTTCGTTTAACTCGTCATTTAAACGCTCTTAATGCAACTATGTATTAAGACAATGATACACCAGATTTAGTTATATATTTCATTTCGATGTATTCTTGCAATTCAATAATGTCAACACACTAATTTTATTCATTTGTTTTCCGGAAGTTGACGGATCATTTTCATTTCGCTATTACATTTGAGCTTGCCGATTCTGAGTTCATCTAGCGGATGTTATTGTTTCTAGAACTCATTTGCGTATTGTGAACATCGTTTGAAATTCTATTGGTCGAAACTCCTCTTTTATTGAACCCCTGTAAAATAGGCTACACTAGATGACACATCTATACGTCTCGTATCTTTTGACATCAAATTCTGAAACACATACCTTTTAACCATTAGGTTCTTATTGCTATAATATATCCTTGGATTCACCTGATTCGGATAAGTTTTGATTCAGTTACGTGGTTATTCACTTTGGTGTTATACATATCCATACACGCATAATGTAACCCTAAGGAGTTTATGTAGTATAAATTTCGAGAACGAAATTTTCTTAACAGGGGGGAATGTGACAACTGTCAAAATTTCAGGTATCCGTGCAACTATTAAACCCTGATTAGTGCTTAATGACTGTGCTAAATTACAATTAATTACTTGAACTGCTTTCTGATTATTGCCATATACATACATGTGCATCGTATATTACAAATGATATATCATTATTTCATGAGAACTTTAGTGACTCAAATGATGCACGAAACACGGCTAGCACAGTTATCAGACAAATCAGGAAAATGCTAACGGACACTACCCGAAACACCAAACTTACACTAGAAGCATTGTTTTAACATTACCAAGCTAATTATGGTCCCCGAACATCATAACACATCATATAAATACCTAATAACTAATCACCTAACTAGACACCTACATTCCAACCATAAACTAACTATAAGGTTAAAACCTAGTCTACACCCCCCCCCCCCCCTCATACCTACGGCCTCAACAAGGGACCCACCTAGAGATTTTGTTTCAATTCTTTAATGGATATTGTAGGATCTTGTGCTCACTTTACTAAACATAATACACAATGGGCTAATGGTGTGGAAGGATTATTTAAGGAACCATAAGACTAAACAAACTCATTTTTCACTAACATCACCACACCACACATCTCCCTCTCCTCCTCCTAGTCTCGGCCGAGATCAAGGTCACCACCACCACCATCTTTCACTTCCATCCCATCCAAACTCTAGTGATACAAAGGTGTTAGAAGGTGCATAGAGAAGCTAGGAGCTTTCGGAAGTTCAAGGACCTCCTTCATTTGCTATTATCCACTTGTTTTCTTCTCTTGAATCATCCCTAGCCTTGAGCTAGTGGTAAGAACATTATACACTCCATTTTACATCTTATATTAGTGGTTAAAAGATGTTACATATTGATAATCTTGAAGAACACTAAGAATCACAAGAAAGAAACTTGAACATAAGCTTAAATCATGAAGAAATCTTAATGTTTATGTGTTGTAATACTTGTTGATTGTTGATTTCTTGTGAAAATGATGTTGTTCATCATATTATCTTGCTAGATCATGATTAAAAACATAATCTAGCAAGATGAGAAGATGAACATGGTAGAAGTTAATGGATCATCCTCATGAGAATCATGAACTTGAAAGAATATGTGGTTTTCTTGTAAAATAATGATCAAAGTAAGTTGTAATACTTATAGATCTAAAATTTCATGGATGATTTCTCAAGAAACCAAGTTAAAAATATAAGTTTTACTAAATCTTGGTTCTTAGACAAATAAACCTTATTTTTGGTGGTTAATAAAGTGTAGAAGTATATGTGTAACAAGAAAAATCAATAAAGAAACATTTTTAGAAATTGTGATCATAAGTTGTAAAGATCTATCTTCTTTAAAAATGAAGTTTTTAAAGAACCAACCACACTTTAAAGGGTAGCAAGGCTCACTAATAACACTAGTAAGTAACTACAAATTTTTATAAAATTTCAAGTTCATGAAATGGTAGTTTATTCTTGTTTTTGGCAAAATTGGTAAGTTAAGATTGTTTGTTGTTGATTGTGGATTGATTGTGTTGATTTTTACAAAAGAAAATGATATACCTTCAAGGTATGGAAACCTCCATTTTTAGGGAAAACTATGCCAAAATTTTTCTAGAAATTAAACACTTAGAAGAATATTTCCAAATAAATATTTACAAGTGTATTTTAAACCATGGATTTTCACATAAAGTTTGTCATATAAGTTTTGTTCAAAAATATAAATATTGGAGGTTGGTTTTTTTATAAATAAAAGTGATTAAATATGTATTTAGGAAATATATATTAGGAAGCCACCATGTGTGTGATTATTTGTATATTATGTGTATTAGTTATATTATTTTAGGACTTGAAATAATATAACTCATCATAATACCAAAAATTACAATCCAAAATATTACCAAAATTCCAAGAATATGAATATACAAGTTATACACAAGATATTGGTGAAACCGAACTAAGGAATATAACTTACAAAATATTCTGGAAATATTATTCATATGTATATATTGGTAAATGATATTTTGGACACCAAAGAAAACAAAAATATGATTTTTACAATTAGTACAAATTTATATCATATTTTTTACGGAAGAAAATATATTATTTTTAGGTGAAAAAAAAATATAAATGTTTTCTTGGGGATATTAGAAGATATATTATTTTTTAAAGAAATATATATTTTCTCAAACAAACATCAAATATATTATTTTTGGGAGAAAAATAAGTTTATATATATATTTTCTAAGTTAGACTTGAAAATATATTATTTTTGGAACTAATATGAAAATACAAATATTTTTGCCTAAGGGAAAAATTAAAACTAATTTTTCTAAGTAGTATTTCTTAAAGTACATATATTTTGGAAATATATATTGGTGAAATTTTATTAAAGATAATATTCCGGAAAATTAATACGAAATTAAGTATAAGAATACTTAATGAATACAATAAAAATACGTATTCTCATACGTATAAATACACACCGGAATACGACCCCGATACATGGCAAAAATGTACAAGTATAAGAATGCGAATACAAATACACCCATCCTTGGGAAGGATATACAAGTATAAATACTTGAAGAATATCAAGTTAAAATATATTATTATTCCAAAATTTAATAAATATAATTTAAGTTAAAATATTTATTATTTTAACAAATAATTACATAACTTGGAATAATATCGAAGACACGAAGAAACGTAACTCAAAGACACTAATTAATTCTAACTCAAGGCACTACCCGCTCGTCTGATAGACCTTAGTACGTTGTAGGTAGTTGTGTACGCCAGACAAAGCTTGAGTTACGGTGATACGAAGACGCAAGACTGTGAGTTCATGTTCCCCCTTTTCTTTTAACTATTTTCGGCTTTATAACTTCGGGGGTGAAGTACATGTTACAAACTGTTTATAAACGTTATTATTTGGTATGGTTAGCTAAGGAAGGGTACTACTAGATCATGTGAGTGGTGGGTATGACGCTTAAGACCATTAATCCTCTTTGTAGGACCAAGGGACATGAGTGATAGATCTATTTGGGTGTAGCGAGCCCACACCCATGTGGACCGGGGTTTGGCCCATGAGTTGACTATGTCTTCAAACTGAAGCCGTGGCAAAATCTGCTAGAATTGAGTCTTCATGCATCACGTCACACATATTAATGGCCTTGCAAACCATTAATGATCTGTTTTTCCTTGTTGCTTTAATACCAGGGTTTGCAAATAGATACTTACTTACAATGATTTCCAAGTTTATTCGAGCTCATACACTAAACACATGAACTCGCTCAACTTTTGTTGATGTTTTCAAACTACATGTATTTCAGGGAATTTAAAATGGATATGGCGGCCGTTTGGATGTTTCAAGTGAGGTTGAGAATAAAAGGTGTCATCCGATGTCTGAGGATTTGAATTTTGTGTTTTATCCTAGATAAGACACAACTATCAAAGCCTAATTTTAAGTAATGTTTTTTTTCGAGTCTTTGTGAACTCTAAAAACAAGTTGCATGGGTTGTACTCGAATTTGAAGTCTATGTTCAAACAATGTCGTTATGTTTTTAAACTTATTTAATGGATGAACATCTTCGGTTTTATCATATAGTTGTTGTTATGATTGAATGCAATGATATTAAGCAGGTCACACATAATCACGCTTCCGCAAAAGTCAGGGTGTGACAAGATATCCTCCTATCTTGACTTAGCACGACGTTTATTTTGTCAGCGTTGTAAAACAGTTTGCTGTGTGCAACTGTTAGTTGTGTTTGTGTTTGGCTCTTACTGTTTGGTTGCTGCAAGTATCTGTCTGCATATGGGTTCCCCACGAAGAATCCCTATTCTTCGTGGGATTGCTTGTCACGAACCATGCCTTCAATGGATTGTTCACCATGAAGAATCATTGTTCACCATGAAGAATCAATGTTCACCAAGAAGACTTGATTGTTCGTGGTCTTCTGAAGGTTCGTTGATATTGTCCACGAAGACTCCTAGTCTTCGTGGGACTGTTGATTGTTCGTGGCCCAGAAACCATTCTTCGTAGGGTTACTGGGTGTTGGGCCTATAAATACAGACACTTGTTTTTCATTCAGACAGACAGAGAGCACACACCAGAGAGTTGAGAGTTTATTGTGTAATCTTGTACTGATACTTTTCTGGTTGATATATATTGAAGCTTTTAAAAGTTGAATCTTTGTGTACTGTGTGTTCTTGATCTCGGTTTGCATACCCGTTTGGTTTCCGCACAACCAGGTTTGTCGTATAACAAGGATAAGGTTACTAAATCCTCCGCTACTGGACCTACAAGTGGTATCACAGCATTGGCTCTCGTCCTTGTTGAAACCGAGCTGTGTGTCGAGGTTTCGAACACTTTCTTGAAGCTTTGTTCAGTAAATTTTATGTGTGTTTTTTTTAAAAGATAAATGGTTTAAAACTTATGAAACACTTGTTGTTTTGCTTAAATTTTTTACTAAAACCTTGTTCGATTACATGGAGGCATGTTAGTATAGGGGTTTTCTTGAAATTTGTCAGCAAAATCTTGTTCGGAAAATTTTCCGGTGAGTGGTTTAATCGGAATTTTCTGTTTGTTTAAAAGGGTTCTTCATCAACTTTTCTTTGTGTTGAAGAAAAGGTTTACCTAATTTGGATAAAACTTACCAACTTACACAGTCTCCCATTCCTGCGAAAACCTTTTCAAACATTTGAGTCAGTGAAAAATTGATAGGGTCAAAGTTGAACCAAGTTGCTTGTCCTTTTCTGATTTTTTATTCCCACCAAACTTTCTGAAAGTCTACGAAGAATCCTTAATTGTCAACAATATACCAAGTGTCTTGTCCCATTCACAAGCAAGACATACTCACGAAAGACTTAAGTCTTTATCTCCTGGGTCAATAATAACGAAAGACTTGAGATCTGCTATTTGCTCTTTGGACTTTTTAAACTTCACAAAACCATTAGTGGGCTGTTATTTAATCTTTAATTTATTGTTGGATCACATTTGAGAATTGGACTTGGAACACATTTAGTTGACTTGTTTGTTCCAGTGGGCCTGTTCATATCTTTCACGAAAAACAAGTGGACTTGAAACTAATTTTGGGCCATTCATTTTTTTGTGGACTTGGGGGTTGTATATCTTTCTGATTTGAGATTTTCGTGGGCCATCTATTGTTCGTGGGCTGGTCTAGTGTTTCACATTTGCTTCACAGTGAGCGTGTTAGTTGGTTTTAAGTTGTTATTTTCTATACATCATGACTTCAGACTGGTGGGGTTGGAAACCTGATCCTAATGTAGATATGTATACGAGTAAAGGTTCAGGTCCAGTCCCTTTATGGGCTCAGTCTCCCACACCCTCGTCCTCATCACAAGCGTGTTCAATTACGGCAAATCAGTGGGCATTGGTTACTAACCAAAATCAAAGTAAACCAAAAATGGAAAGAAATATGTATGGTGAACCAATAACAGTTACCTCGGAGCAAAGCTATCGGTCTACTGAAGTACCATCATTTCTTGATACAAACTACAATGGTCAAACAAGAACTGCGTTTTATGCCAAAATTGTCAAGGATGTCAGTAATGATGAGTTCTCGGGAAATGAAGACAGTTCTGAACATGGCGATAGCTCAGTTGAAGATGTTACAAGTTCAGTTGAAAATGGTACAAGTTCAAGTTCAAGCGAGGATGGATCTGAATGTGAATCATCGAGGGAGGTTGTAGATTCTGAGGCAAATGAGTCAATATCTGAGAGTGAATCCAGTCAGGTATGTGTCGATGAACCAAAATCTGATAGGTGCGATAGTTGTGTTGAATTTAGTGCTAAATTTGTCTGATTTGCAAAGCAAATATGACGATTTTCAAAGCAAGTATGACGATTTGCAAAGCAAGTATGACGTGACATTTATCCACAATCAAAGTTTGATCGTGGATCTCGCAAAATGCACAGAGGCCAACTTGTTTCATAAAAATCATGAAAAAGAATTTAAGAAAGTAATTGACACATTAAGGGAAGACAAGTCTGAGCTAGTAAAAGCAGTTTCAAGAAAACAAACTACCATAAACAATTACATCACTAGGCTCAAGGAAGCACAAAAAGAGTTGGCCTGTGTCAAGTGTGAAAATGAGGGGATCCAGCTTAGGTTAGATAATTACTCAAACTCTAAGTATGTGCTGGATCACATCATTAACATACAGAAAAAGAAAACTGATGTCACGTGCAGCTGGACTTAGTTACAAAAAGGAAGTATCATCAGATTCGGATGTGTCAGAAGATACGAAAGTATCAACTGCTGAACAAAATCAGGATCCTCCGGTCATTGTTGAGGATGCTGATTCTTCAGATGATAAATCTGATGATACTGACTCTACACAGTCTGGTGTAGTTATCAAAGAAGAGGACATACCTCTTGAGAATCACATTCTGTGTGATCCTCCCGCAAAACCTACTAAGACTGTTCGGTTTGAGTCCACTTCTGCACAAGAGTCTGAGAGTGTGAATTTGCTATACACTCTAGTTGGTGATGATAAAGTTTATTCAAACAAAGATTTTCCGATTAAGAATGTAAATCAATAATTGATTGATAAAGTGTTTGAGGATTCTACTAGTAAGTTTTTGGGAAAGTCGAGTCCAGGAGTTGTACTAACTCAGTGTGCTCCTATCCTAAAATCCGAAGTTAGAAAGAAATATGGGAATCAAAAATTGCAATCTCAAAACAATCAACGAAAGCAAAGTCACGCTCACCAAGAAAAGGGAAAAGGCAAACAAAGAGCTCAGAACAAGAAGAAGTTTCAAAAGATAAACTTCATGAAATCCAGAAGGACTGATAAAATTGAATCTTTTGAAAACAAATCAAACACAGATTTTGTTGTGCAAAAGAAAATTTTGAAAAGAAATAGTCAAAACAATTACACACAACACACAAACTGTTGTGATGTAGGACCAAGTACCTCAAGATCACGAAGTTCATCATCAAGCTCCTACAGTTATGATACTCCGAGGTTTGTTGAGCGGAGATCATGTTTTGAATGCGGTAAGTGTGGGCACATTGTCAGAAACTGTCCATATCTCATGAAAGGAAAGGCAAAAGTTGATGCCCCCCGTGGTAACTAAAAACTAACCTAATCTAGACACCCTAGTTTTAAATTTATAAACTAAGACTCTCTAAATGCTAGACCACTGACAGGCAAGTGTACCTATCGTACGTAGTAAAGCCTAATGAAGTCTGAGTATCGAACCCACGAGACACTAGCGACGCTAAACTAGACTCTGACTCAACTAATTACTTAAATGGTTTAATTTGTTTTGGGGTTTTAGTAAACAAGAGAACAAAGAAAGCAAGCAAGATGGTGAAGTGATGGGAAGCAGACAATGATGAGAAAGAACTACCCAGGCTTCGAATCCCTATGACTAGCCCATGACCTCTAGTCCTGACCAATAGCTAAAGCTCCGAATCTACCCAGGAAACCTCCCGCTAAGGATGATCAACCAAAATAGAAGAAGGAACAAAGTCATGAAGTGCTAAATTGGAAATGACTCGAGCTATCGATACCGAATCCCACGACTGTCAGATTAAAAACAACTATGGTGCTAAAATTCTCCGGTCATGAAGCTAAACCTGTTAAATAACTGAAAACCTAGGAAACCCTAAAAGCGAATAAGTAGCCGGATCCGAGCTATCGGTCACCCAAACTACCAAACAACGCCTAGCTAATAACCTAGCAATCCTGACTCGTCCCTAGAGTTGCCAGAAAAGGATGCACACTATACTCAGTTGATTTTAATTAATTTAGTTAAACTTGAATTATCTCTAATCTCAAGCTCTAGACAGAAAACCTAAAAGATTAACGAACCTAGAATGATCTAAATAGTTCTAGACCAGACTAACAAGATCACCTAACCAAACAACCAATCACAACCAAAACAAGCACACAAATTCATAAACAATCATAAAACAGGAATATGTAAATCATCTCAATTTAATCATTAGTCCAAACCGAATAGTCAAAAAATTAAATTATAGTTCATCTAGGCCTAGGTAGTTTAAGAAAATAAGCATTATAGTCGCTAAAAAGAAACAAGTCTCAAATAATAAATAAAGCATAGTATCAAATCTGAACAATAAAGTCTTAACAAAATTGAATACTAATAAATATCAAACCCGGACTTGAATCTTGATCGCGGCTTGAACCCTCGAACCAATCAGCTTCTTTTTTTCTCTTTCTCTTTTTTTCTTTGCGTGCAACAGTCCTTGCTTTCGTCAAACTCCACCAAAAAATAATATCTTCCTTCGACCCCACTGTCTCTACCGCCTGTGCTTTATAAATTTCGTATGATATATATATACACCCATTCCCTGCCATACGATGCCACAATTTATATACTATTAATTTGAAACATTTGTGTGCAACTTTGGTTGTAAGTTGTGCTTAAATGGTTGTACCTTAATCAAATATAGGTTGTAAGTTGTGCTTAAGTGGTTGTACCTTAATCAAATAATAATGGTTTAATTACTTTACCAAATTCAGTATGTTTTGTATGCATGTATGGTTGTAAATTGTGCTTAAGTGGTTGTATCGTAATCAAATAATGGTTTCATTATCTTACCATATTCAATCGGTTTGACCCATTCAAAGTTATGTTGTTTTATTTGTAAATTATTATTATTTATAATAATCTAATTAATTTAGCCAAAATCTTGTATAAATATAATTTGCAACATATTGATGCAATGATTACAATGTATGCATTATGGTTTGTATAGTGGTAATGATATATATTATATATAGATTACGATGAACCTGTCAAACGGGAAAAAATAGACGCGGGTTCATCGTAACGCGTGAGTCCTAGATCAACTTAGTTATTTTATTCTATGTTTTACGTTTCGGTTTAATTTCTTCACATTAACACCGCAACTTCAGTGTTGGTGGTCGCTGACAATAGCGTGGCATTAGTGTTCGCCTCCGCCGCAACGCGGGGTGCTTAATACCAGTTCAAGTCAAATACCAACAATTCACGTCATTAAGGCCCATGCGAATTTCTAAAGGGAATTGGGCCGGCTCTTAATACTCCAGCAGCCCAAAAGAAAAAGTGGGGTGGTGGTGGTCAACAAAGATTTACACTCGGTCAACACCTGCACACATCCACGAAAACAATTAATGTTCCAAACTTCCAATTTACATACTAAAAATCTTTTCATTTAATTCACAAGACATATTAAAAAAACATCTATCATTAACCATATTATGTCATTACAATACAACTAACACAATATTATTTTCAAAGGATTTACGTGAATGCAATTGTAATTTAAGGTTAAGTCCTTTTTTATTTCTTATTCTCCTAATTATTCAAATTACATTCAGCTAAAACCAATATATAAATATATATAATATACAAATAACATGAGATATGATTGTTTGCAAATAGTTTAGCTCGTTTTCACTTAAAACCACTCAACTTAAAACCGCTCAACTTAAAACCCCAAAACTACCCAAAAGTGAAGGAATAATTATATAAAAAATATGTATATTTTAGACCACATCAGTAACTGTTACCATAAAAGATCTGTTTCACCAAAACAAGACCCTCGTCTTCTTAAACAACGGGAAATGAAACAGAAAAAAAAAAAACAAAGAAAAGAAGTCGAAAAGGCTTTGAAAACAGAGGTTATCCAAACACAGTCTGTTAAGTTAGAAGTTAAAAATGAAAAACAAAAACAGATTTGGAAACCAAAACCAGTAACCGTTTCAGGGGGAGCTACATCAATTCCGAATCATCAGGAAATGGATGTCACAATTCTCGATGATGACGGAGGACCCAAGTCTGTGAAGGCTTGGGTCCCCCTCTCTAACTAATCTCTGAATGAGTGTGCAGGATGTTCCAGGAGGAACTATTGATAGTCCTAGGATTGTTGATAGTGGAACGTCCATGCACAAGATCGGCGACATAAGGCTCCGAAACATGGTTACATCTAGGAGAATATTGTTGCCTTTGATGGAAAGGGAAAAAGAAAAGAAGAGAAAAAGTCCGATGAAGGAATGATGGTGAAAGAATGTGGTTGGATAAAGTTGAAAAATTCGACAAGATGAAAAATGTGCCAAAATTTGGTTGTTATGGTTTTTGATCGGGTCAAGAGGAAAGATTTCAATGAAAAGTACGCGCCTGCAGCACGTCTGAAGCTTTTCAAAAATTCATGGATTTTTCTTCCACAAGAAGTTCAAAGTCTGCTAAATGAACGTGCAGTGTACATTTCTTCAAGGTGTGATTGAAGAAAATGTGTTTGTTGATCAAACCAACCGGGTGTGCGGATGCCTTGGCATGGATTGAACAACCGCACACTACTTCTAAAGGAGAAAGACGAAGACCTTTGTTGGTGCAAAAGCATGTGGAAGACATCATGTATGGACTGTCCCATGATGATGTGTACAAGCTTTCCCACATGCTCCATTTGCCACTTACCAGCCGGACCCAGAGGTTTATTATCTTGTTGCTGTGAATAGAATTCTCGATTCATTGAAGTAGCTGGAAAATCGCCTTGAAATCCACACCGGGTGGATATCAAGTTTGGGAGAGCACTCAGACTCCTGACAATGCACGAAGAAGTTGCAGGATTACAGTTTTGAATTTCTAATCTCTCCTATCCTTGTCGATATTTAAGCTGCTTTATGATTTACTAACATCTTGTACAGCACTCCTTGACCAAACACGTTGATTTCGAATATCACCTCACACGTGATCATTTCATATGAAACTCGTTGATGTTGTTTTGGTCCACACCGATTACCAACGTGCCAACTCATCTTTCCAAAATTCGATAAATCATTAAATCATTTTTTATTTAAATTAATTTTGGTAAATAACATTAAGGTAAAACATGAGTTAATCCATATCGGGAAATCGTTTTTGTGAATATTTTTCTTGAGAAAATCCAAAAAGATGTTTTTAAAAGTTTAAATTTACTTTTTGAATTTTAGGGGGAGTAAATCCAAATCAGAAAAACACAAAAAAAATAGAAAAACAAAAATGAGTTTCCTGGTGAGCAAAAGAGAAAATGATTGTACATCAGTGGTCTGTCGAAACCTCTTTAAACCTAAAATGAAAAACGATAAGCAGCTCTATATAAGATGTATCGGTAGGCTCACAATCATTTTAAAGTGTTCAGGGTGATATAAACCTAAATCGACTCAAGATTGTTTGGGAACTGCTCATTGGCATATGGTCTTGGTACCGAAAGTTTGTTTGATAGATTGCCGAGGTTCTGAGATATGTGGTCTTTATGCTGTTTATCATCTGGGTATCATGGTTGTTTCTTTTACCAAAAACCACGGGGACGCAAGTTTAGAACTTCCATGATACCATACATACGTGTACATATCTTTCAAACATGTATATAATACATGATGCATACGACCTCAATAAGTGATAAACAATCACATGTCCCAATCAATAAGTGATAATATATCACAACTTTTATGCGGGAGTCAAGTTCATCTCTTTGTCGGTACGATGGTACTAACTTGTTCACGGACTTGCTCTTGTGCCCTGCATGCATCGAATATCAAGTTCCTCATCAATAAGTGATTTTATCACATAGGGCCTGTATTCATCCAAAAATAAGTGAGTATCTCACATCATATATGTTGAAAACAGATGATAAATGGTATACTCACCAGTAAGATGAACCCTCATGCATACCTTGATACGGGAATGTGTCGTGAGTGGATGAACACCGGTCGGTAAGTATAAATCATACCTTAACGTATCCCCTAACCACGAGTACATCTGATAAGTTGAGTTTATGTGGACAACAATACTGATAATCGTTATAGGATGCTTATCTAAATGTTAATTAATTGAACAACAAGAGCGTTTTGGCATGACCGTACACTCATATGATTCTCTTACCCTCGAAACTCGCAAAGTGAATGTCTGTAAATATTTATTTAATGCTTTCAATTTCTGTATCTCTGTATATATTTATTTACTGCTTTCCGTCTTTACATTTGAAATATTCAAAAATGCCAAAAAGATTTTAGGTGTGTTTTAATATAAACTTTATAAAAACCAAAAAGATTTATTTCTATTTTATTTTTGATTGTACGATGTTGGATTTCGAGTCTTTACCACCTGAAACCTGATCGAAACCCAAAACAATTACATCTTCATAAATGGTCAATATTTAGCAAGTCTTGAAAGTTAAAATCTAAATTGATCAAATTTTTACAACTTTCAAACTGTTGTCGGTAGGTAGTTGATTGATAGTTGGTCACATATGTGTCGTTTGTTTATGTTGACTGTATTCCAAGCGGCTGTTCTCATTACGCGTTTAGCTCTGTTGTATGTGCAGATATGGCATTCGAACCAGCTAAAGGCAAAGAGAACATGTTAGATGACAAGCTGTGGAATGAAGACACGACATTGATGCAATCAGAGGGTCAAGATGATCGAGTTGCAGCTGACCACTCATCAACAACAACAACGATATGAAGTACTGAATAAAAAAGATTCACCAGCAATATCTAAGGGGGAGTTTGTTGATGCACCTCCTGTTTGCTGCAACTGAAGACATCTGGAGATCCGACAACATGTGAAGATCGAACCACTTGGATTCCACACTTGTGGGTGTGGGTGTGCGCATCAAGCGTTGCTATTTCAACGCGTCGCTTGTTTTTGGTGCTACCGAGACAGGCCTCTAAGGGATGAAGACCGAAGACCAAGCAACAGACAAGGGGGAGTTTGTTGGTGCAGTTTTATGTCCGTCGCTTGTTCTTATTACGTAGTAATTTGTACGGTCTTTATTTACGGTCTGTATAGTTTTGGTCGAGTCGGCCAAGTCAGATATCCTCCTATCTTGACTTAGCACGACGTTTATTTTGTCAGCGTTGTATAACAGTTTGTTGTGTGCAACTGTTAGTTGTGTTTGTGTTTGGCTATTACTGTTTGGTTGCTGCAAGTATCTGTCTGCATATGGGTTCCCCACGAAGAATCCCTATTCTTCGTGGGATTGCTTGTCACGAACCATGCCTTCAATGGATTGTTCACCATGAAGAATCATTGTTCACCATGAAGAATCATTGTTTAGCATGAAGAATCATTGTTCACCATGAAGAATCATTGTTCACCATGAAGAATCAATGTTCACCACGAAGACTTGATTGTTTGTGGTCTTCTGAAGGTTCGTTGATACTGTCCACGAAGACTCCTAAGTCTTCATGGGACTGTTGATTGTTTGTGGCCCAGTAACCATTCTTCGTAGGGTTACTGGGTGTTGGGCCTATAAATACAGACACTTGTTTATCATTCAGACAGACAGAGAGCACACACTAGAGAGTTGAGAGTTTATTGTGTAATCTTGTACTGATACTTTTCTGGTTGATATATATTGAAGCTTTTAAAATTTGAATCTTTGTGTATTGTGTGTTCTTGATCTCGGTTTGCATACCCGTTTGGTTTCTGCACAACCGGGTTTGTCGTATAACAAGGATAAGGTTACTAGATCCCCCGCTAGTGGACCTACACAGGCGGTGTCCTTTACTAGGTATTTTGTTGCAAGTTTAGTCATTTACACCCAACCCAGTTAAAAACCCTGTTAATTGTTGACAGGCGGTGTCCTTTACTAGGTATTTTGTTGCAAGTTTAGTCCTTTACTAGGTATTTTGTTGCAAGTTTAGTCCTTTACACCCAACAATTAACAGGGTTTTTTAACTGGGTTAGGTGTAAAGGACTAAACTTGCAACAAAATACCTATTAAAGGACACCGCCTGTCAACATTCGTTAAAAAGTGTCACACCCCGACCACGTAAAACAACAAATCGTGGCGGAAACGTCGGGGAGTGTTGTAACAGAATTATTGTTTCAAACCATGGATACAAGAGTTTCGTTTTATTGAATATTAAACATTTTCTTAAAGTTAAACAAGCAATTCAAACATAGTTTATCATCGTTATTAAATCACTAAGGCCTCGTCCGGTCCTAAGTGAGCATGTATCCTATTCGCAATCAACATTAAGCAACATCACCTGAAACATATGTAAAAACAAAGTCAGCAAAGAAATGCTGGCGAATACATAGTTTTTGTGTGAGTATCAGATTCATGGCTCGTTTGTATGTTGAAACAACTTGTACAACTTTGTTAATTGATATTAGAAAACCTTGTTTTGTAAAATGTTTGTATTGTAAATGAATAACCAAGTCAAAATAGATTTGTCATAATTTATAACCCTTGCCATGAATCTTAACCCAAAACATTTGTTTATGTAAACCAAATCATAAATCGTTCTTATAATAAAACTCGTATGTTTTATATAGTTTCGTAAACATCGTTGTGTAATATTGTTTAACTCGTTCTCGTTATAGAACATCGTTCATTCGTTTAAATCGTTCCAAATCGTACAATTCATTCACTCGTTTAAATCGTTCTTGTTTTAATTGTGAAAACTACTTATGGTCGTCTTGCTAATAACATTCAAACCTTTGTGACTCGTTCATCGTTCAACTCGTTCTTGCATTAACAAACCTCCAAAGGGTAAGTTAACAATCATCAGATTCAGTCGTTACCCACTTAACCCACACATAACCATGGGTCCAGTTTGATAACGGGATTTGTCGGATCCTATGGTACCATAACCTAATACTGGTCGGTTTGGCCGAAATTAATGAATGTCATTCGTTATGTAATTACAGCCAACAAGCTCGTTCACATTATCGAAATCGTTATTAGTTTAGTATAAACCATCTCAATCGTTTTGAAACCATTGTTAGAATATCGAAATCATTTTGATACATATGAATCACCCCAAAACAATCGAAAACAGTAAAAAGAGGGGATCTATGTACTCACATTATTTTGCAGGCGATTCTGAATACGCAAGTCAAGATTAAGGTGTCTGATAATAAGGAAACTCAAGTTGTCCTAATGAATCGTACAAGAATAATGTATCAATATTGAGGTCGTATAGTGTTGACGGGATTTGTTGAGTATTTATTGTATTTGATAGTGTTTAGATTAACAGAAGGATCTTGTGAATTATATGTTTAGCGGGCTCGGAAAAATGATCATGATATAGAGGAATTATTTATGAAAAATATTTATTTATCATAAATAATTAAATTGCAAAAAAATATACAATCGATTTAATATAAACATTTGTAATAATAAATCAAATATATTTAACTAGTATCATAATTAAATATAATGATTATTGGCAAAATATTGTACAAGTGATATAATTAATTTATATCATAATAATTAAAAATAACATTTTTAATTATTGAACTTGAATATTACTGATTTAATTATATAAATATTGAAATTATATAAAATATCAGTAGCAACATTATTTTTGTAAAGATCAACACTTAAAATAATTAATCTGAAAATTTCAGATTTTAATTCCTAAAAATCGATTTATTATTAATTATTTAATAATAAACTGTTTTAATATTGTAAAAATTAGTTGTATAATTAAATTGACTAATTTCACATTTTTAATAAAAGCAACATTGATTAATAATCTTATAAAATTATTGGAATGTTGAAAATATTAAAAATTAATTGATTAAAAACAAATGCAGACCCCTGGGTTCGAACCTGGGTCTGTATTGTAACCAAACAGAGTCTTAACCACTGGGCTAAACTTCTGTTTGTGTTTAGTTTAGGACTGCTACATTTATAACCAAACAGGAACTGGTCATCTTCTCCAATTGGAGTCAAATAGAAAAGTCAACTGCTTCAATTCTCGATCAAAACAGGTTTATATCCAAATTAATCTTAGGGAAACATTGTATAAGCATAAAAGAATTAATTGAAACAATAAAAACGAACCGGTATTGAAAGGATGATAGGATTGAAAAATTCCGGCGAAAAAGTGAGTATTCCGGCGAGTTGCAGGTTTTAATCCGACGATTTCGGGTGTTTAAGTGTTTGTAAATGGTGTGGAATGTTGCTAGGAATGTAGGGAACTTAAATACACGAAGTTTAGATCTCAGATTCAACAAAACTTAGTGGATTTGATCTACTTTAAATTCTTTTTTTTTTGTAATAAAAAGTTTCGATTCATAGTGGTTATTGCACGAATTTGTGTCGTTTGAATGATTGGAAAGAGTTGGGATAGGTTGGGTATCATGTGGGTAGCTTTACAGGTCGAAATAATGGATTAAAAATCGTTTTTGGTGAAATCCCGTAAGTTGCGATCTGTATATAACTAGTTTAATACCCGTCCGTTGGACGGGTTACGCTAACAACGCAACAAACAAAGATAATGTATATTAATAGTGTTTCGGTTTGCTTCTCCTTTTCCTCTTTTCTATCTCCTATTTGAAAAAATTACAACCATCTAACTTTTCCTTTTCTTCGTTTCAAACCACTAAAACTCATTCTCAAAACACATTATCCAAACACATTACCCCACGATGAAACATTTAAATATCACAATGAAACATTTAAATATCTCCAATACGGATTAAAACTGATTTTTATTACAATTAATTGTGTCAATTAGTTTTTGACCTTTAACTTTTGATGTGCAATCAACTTTTCAGTGTTTCAAGAGTAATATGAGAATATTTAATTCTTGAGACCACACAGTGTGGGCGTGGAATAGTGGCATAGTGGCCCTTTTAACCGAGAACACCACCTCTTGTGGTGGCGTGGCAGTGAGGGCGGGGAGTTTTCCACCGGCGTAGGGTGTATTTGGGTTGTGAGGTGGAGGCTCTTGATTGGTGGGTGGATATCGGATGTGTTTTGGTTGATGTTTATTATTAGTTTTTTTTATAAAAACGCCACTAACCACACCGCTCCCACTCCTCCCTTTTTTGCACCACGCCACTTTTTTCTTACGTGTGCTGACGTGGAAGTCACATGTCGAATAACGCAACTCTTTCATGCCCCCCCCCCCCCCCCCCTCCGTATAGTCTAAGAAAAGTAGAGTTGGTTTGTAGGTGACGCAGGTTTGGGGAAGAGCGACAGTGATTTGTGGTAGTAAGCGGTGTGAATGCCCTAAAAATGGATACCGGTGGAGTGGATGACACCGGTTGAGTGGATGACACTGGTGGAGCATTGTTACGCTGTTAGCGTAACCCGTCCACCGGATTATGATAACTTGTAAGATGTACTTAAAGACCCGATCGGGTCAAACCTGCAAAATAACCAAGCATCAAGGGAATCAATTACATTAAATTCCATATGTAGGAGGCTTCAAGGTTACAAATAATATGATAAAAAAGACATTGAAAATAATAAAGGTAATCCTCTAAACAACATACTTAATAGACAACTAACCTTCAATACTTTTGCAACTGAAGTCATGCTTGCTTGATCCACACTAATTTCCCAGAAATATAAAAATATAAAGAGTATAAGAAATAAGGCAGAAGGGATTGTAAAGTTGGATGAACTTTGAATCGTTGCAGGGTTTGGGGGAACAGTTGAAGAATGTAAATCTTAGGGTGAGAGGGGCACTCCTCTAAGAGGGGAGTGACCTCTCTTATACACACCCAATCAGCACGCGTCACGTCAACCCCTTCTTAAGTCCCCATTTTGCACTCAAACGTTGGCATCACTCCACTCACACAGTTATTTTTTTATAAAAAAAGAAGAAAACAATATAATTGGTGGAAAAAGGGTGGACCCACGTTGACAACCAATCACCCATTCTCTCTCTCCTCTCTCTCAATCGGTGACCACTCACCGAGCCAAGCCATCCCCGCGCGGTAAAGTTTGGATGGTGGCGGTGTACCCGCACGGCAACTGAAGTCACCGCATGTGCCCCGTGCACCCTTAGAATGAGAATGGAAGGTTTGGGGAAGAACCATTAAATAACCTACGGGAGGTGCGGTTGTGGTAGCAAGGATTTAGGATGAGAAAAAGGAGAGTGGGTTAACCGACGATGAGAAATAAACCGCCCACAACTGCCACAACAGCAGTTAAAAAGTGGAGTTTAAACGGTCAGGATTTAGTTTCAGCAATATCCAACGGTGGAGATTGATATCAATGACGGTTAGGCTGCTTGGGCTTAATATATATATATTGGCACAATCCCTACACTAAACATACATTTTAGCCACAAGAAGATGATATGCTTGAACCATCATTACGGGATTGCTTACTTTCACAGGAAAATTCAAAATTGTGGTAGTCTAATATGCTACAAATTCTTGCAGACTCAAATGCAGATTCAACCTGTGAAATTAAATCAAAGTTTTCATGACATAAGTGACAGTTTTATAAAAAAATTTATACTTTCACAGGAGCTGCTTACCATTTCCCTTGAAGAATCACCATCGTAACTCATTATACGATCTGATAGACTCCCATGATTTGTCGAATCCATCTTTAAAAATTATCTCCTGAATAAATCCTGGTGTTGGAAGCTAACAGCCTAACACCAAGGCGTATCTTTCTCCTTAGTGATGGCACTGTGGCTGTGCATTTTTATGGATTTCAATAGGGATTTTGCTTTCCACCAACACCTTTCAACTGCAACTTCATATAACCATCTCTCTAGTCTGATTTTGTTCATGTATTCTATTTATAGAACTCTTACAAATTCTCTTCTGAGTATAAATTCTGGTGAAGTGACACCTGCATTTAGGCAAACTGAAAGCGAAAGAAACTTTGCCTTTGTGGTAGGGGTGTGAATTTCTGACACGACCCGAAAACACGACACGAACCTAACACGAAATTCATGGGTTTGGGTTTAGTCTAAACGGGTTCGGGTCAGTTTCAGTTTGAACCCGCGAACCCATTTAGCTAAATAGGTCAGGTTCGGGTCAACCCAGTCGGGTTGACGGGTTGACCCGTTTAACTCATTTCTATTATATTATATTTTTTTAAATATGTTTATTGTGATAAATTAAGTTGGGTGTGTATTTTATGCTATAAATATCACTTAAAAATGGAAGTTGACATAAATTTTTATGATTTTAATGTAATTTTATTATATAATTTTAATATATTATGTAATTTTATTATAAAAAAATAAAAAAATTCGGGTTGAACGGGTTGGTTTCGGGTCAGTATGCGAATATTCGGGTCGGGTTCAGGTTCATATATATGGCACGATTTTCGGGTTCGGGTCGGTTCGGGTCCGTCTAAAGTTTTCGGGTTCGGGTCGGGTTGAACTTGCCAACCCGCGAACACGACCCATTTAGCACCCATACTTTGTGGATCCCACGTGCATCCAATGGTCTTATGATTATTACAGAAAAACTCATAAACACTTTGAAATGAAATGAAAATTATGATGTCTCGAGCTTTAAAACAAATGCATCAATAACTATGTGTGGATAGTAGAACAATGTACCTGTTTTGACTGGCAAGGGCTACTAATACAGCAGCTCAAAAGCACTTAAAATTATTGGCCCAAGTGAACAATAATGTGACAAAAACTATTTTTTTTTGTTGGAAAAGTTGATTTTTTAAAGATTTTTTAGTTAATTTTTTTTTTTAAATTTCGCTTTGGCCGAGTTCTCTTAAGTTCTCACAACTCATAGAAGTTTTCATTTTACCTTAAGAGTTTATTCATGTCCACTTAGAATATATGGATAGAAAGAAACTGTTTCATTGTTCATCACACCTGAACTTACAGGCAATCCCAATGCTTCTTCAATTTCCTAACATCAAACAAATTTTGAAAGAAATGAATGAGTTTGATCTAGTTAATTTAGCATAATTAGGCATAAAGGAACTTCAAAGTTTAAAATAAATAGAACTTACATGCATTTCAACGCCTCCTCAAAATGCTTAACCACAAAATAAAATTTTAGAAGAGTGCATAAGATCAATTGCATATACATACACAAGTTAATTCTTTAATTTTCCTTCAAATGTAAACATAGTAATCCTAACTTGCAATGCTTCCACAAGTTTCTATACAATGAAGTAAATATTCAGAAATAGTTTATGTAGTTAGTTTAGACACAATGTACTTACTTGCAGTCCCAATGCTTCTTCCAGTTCCTCCTGTGACACCAGCCATTTTGAAAGTCAAAAGTATGAGTTTAGATATTATGGTTAATTTAACAATTATAAACACAAAGGAACTTGCTACAACTTACTAGCAACTCAAGTGCTTCCTTAATTTCCTGTACCACCAATATTCTAGCACTTCACTTTGAAACTCTAAACGATTCGGAAATGTAAAAAACAAAAACGTTTCCATCATACAGGTTATAGAAACACTTACAACAAACAGTATAGCCATCACGATTACATTCGATAACAATCCGTGATTAGAACCTTCCGATTGAATATGATCGCAGAGAGAAGTGATGTGACAATCGAGTGCCGGAAGTTCGCCGCTAGTGCTGCCGTCAACGGAGTGGTGGTGTGACGGTTGCCGGTCCATTCCCCTCGTTGCGGTGGTGGTTGTGTGATGATTGTCAGTGGTGATGGTTAGGGTTATCTATGATTAGAGTGAGAGGAGTTCCAATCGGGATTGCAGAGTGATATATAAAGAAGTGTAGAGGCAGAACGTGGGAGTGGGATTCGGAAGGGAGTGTGAAAACCGTCGGTAACCGTAGACGTGGAGATCATGTGTAGAAAAAGGTGGAACAAACCACCTGCTCAGAAAACCGCAAGTAACCTCTCTGAACTGCTACAATAGCAGTTTTTTTAATGAGTTTAAATGGCTAAGATTTCATTTCAGCATGATCCAACGGTAGAGATTGATTCAAAAAGTGGTTAGACTTAATGGGTTTAATATATATATATAATAAAAAATTCAAATAAAGAAACTAATATAAAAAAAACAATCTACGAAATTGATAGATAAATAGTAAAAATGAATCAAGAACATGTGATAATGATTACCTGCATTATCTCTAGAAACCGCCGAGTGTTTTGATAGCACCAATGCACGTGAACCGGAATGTTACCAATCCATAGCCGCCAACGACCATCATATCACTTGTTCCCTGTTTTTTCATCCAATTAGTTCGATTCATTTGGTAATTTTGAATTTTATGTGTTAAAAAACTATAGATGATCGATTGAATTAAAGAGATCAACTTACTTTGACAAAGGTTTCGACTCAAAATCCGAGGAGTAAAAGTATTACTGCTCATAATCTTGAATCAACAGCACTCTTCTTCGCATTCTTTGTGTCTCCTCTTCCTCTATGTTCATGAACGATTATTTAGGATTATGAGCAGTGAACCATAATCCACAGCCCTTAACCCAGATTAGAAGTCTGATATGTAAAGATCAGCCACATTGATCTTTCACCCTCGGGTAACTTAATGAAATACGTGGTACCCGTATCCACCGGTGGAGGCAGGCATTGAAACTATGTAACATAGTAGACAAAGAAATCTAAGACAAAAACATAAGAAGCTAAGATGTCAACTTACCACAAAAGCAAAGATCCCTATGTCACATCAATAATGATAATGCATGAAACAGTTAGACTCTTGACTAAAGACTCTTGAATAACTATAAATAAACTTATCTTGTCTGAAGAGTTCTTACCTGTGACATTGTAAACAGTTCGTGATAAGACAATTCCAGTGTTTGGATGGACACAATATTTCTTGGGGTTGGTTGATTAACCTTGAAACACATGAAAAAGAACTTGTGAAACTTTGTGCAAAACCAATAAACCAAAAAACAGTAAAGAAAGTTAAATAACTATAAGATAAAAGTTAAAAGTTAATAATGCAGCACCTTTTACTTATGTGTATAGTTATTTCACTTTGGTCAGCAAGAGGGTACATCTCAACTCATAATGTCATCTCGATACCAAATAGTTATCATTAGCCTTGGTAAAGTCGGTTCCCCTTTGTACCTAGGGAATAAATTTATCATTAACAGAGAAGTTAAATATTGTAAGGTTATCACAACAATATACTCAAAACTATCACCTTCCATGATACTAAATTTCTTTTTGGCATTTTGTCGAACACCTGACGTGCAAGAGAAAATGTTGCTCGTCAAGCATCAAATAGCTTTGTGCTCTATGGAAGTGACTCACTCACATACAAAATCAACTCAACCAAATAAAAAACGTCAACAAACACCATCGAAATTCAACAATTCACATATATAATAATATAAAGCGACAAATATTTTTGAATAAAAACAGAACCTGAAATCATTCTTTGTCTCTGCATCTTCAAATAAGAACTAAACCCAAGTGTCGTACGAACCAGATTTCAAATCGAAACATTATACGGGTACAATGTGTAGAAATTCGTTAGTCTTCCCCTTTGTGGCCCGCCAATAACATTAAGAAGCTCCAGCCAGACCAAACCGGTGGCGATTGCTATTGACGTGGTGAGTGAAGGATTGATTGCTCTCTTGTTGTTACTACGGATGGATTGTCGGAGTATTGGAGCGTCAACGATGAGGGTTTAAAAAGCATTACAAGAACAGGAGCAGAACGGTGGTTTTGCGGAGTTTGAATGAGGTTGTAAAGCAAACATGGGAGTTGGAACAATTAGAACGTCAGATTAGGAAACATGATTTGTGGAGAACATGGGCAGAAAAATGTGGAGACTATGAAACTGCTGTGAACTGCAGTTAAAAATAGGAGTTTAGAGGGTCAGGATTAATTTTCAGCTTGATCCAATGGACAAGAATGATTCAAAAAGTAGTTACACTTAATGGGTTCTATATATATATATAACTAGGTTAGAACCCCGTGTATTACACGTGTTTAATAAATATAATTTTATATAGTAAATAAAAAAATAATATATTTTTAAAAACCTCTTTTATTACGGGTGTTGAGTAAATAGAATATTATATATTAAATAATAAAAAAAGTTATATTTTTAAGAACTTCGTGTATTGTACGGTTTGAATAAATATAATTTTATATACAAAATAATAAAAAGGTTATATTTAAAAAAAAAACATGTGTATTCACTGGTGAAAGAAATGTAATTTTATATACTAAACAATAAAAAATTATATTTAAAAAAAACTTCGTGTATTCTACGGGTTAAATAAATCTAATTTTATATACCAAATAATAATAAAATTATATTTAAAAAAAGTAATGGATAAAAATAATAAAAAAATACATTTTGATTTAGAAAGATTTTTTTTTTAACAATAGATAAACCCGTGTATTACACAATGTTTTTAAAGATATGTAACAACCCATATAATACACGTGGTTTTAATATAATATAGATCGGGCACAAGTGATCTGATAAATGATGAATTGATGATGCATTGTGTGTTCTTGCCCAATTTTACTCATCTTAACAAAAAAACGTGAAATGGATAAATCTTATTGGAAAAAAAAACATATACAAATCTAAATATTGATTTCTGAACTACTCACCTTGATAATTGATTTCGGAATACCGAATATAGGTGGTAATAGGTTATGCGATATTATTTTTGTATAAAAGATTTATATTAATTTAATTAATATTTTATAATTTAAATTAAATAATTATTATCTACAATTAAGGATGATCTAGAATAATGACAAGTGTCCTCAAATTGGTTTCTTTTATTATATGTATAGATTTCAGCTTTAATTTTAAAGTTAATATAAATATAATAATATTCTAATTAAAACACATGTGAGCTGGCAGACCAGCTGGTTGTTGTGTGTGTTTGTGGGCGGAGGGACGCGAGTTCGAATCACATATGTGACCGCTTCGATGGGTTTGACCCATTTTTGACCGATTTTTGACATAATTACACTTAGGTCCCTATAGTTTCATTTTTTTACAAAATGGTCCCTGAACTTTTGAAAATTTACAAAAACAGCCCCTAAACTTTGGTACAAAATACAAGTTTGGTCCCTGAAGTTTTGAAAAATGACACAATTGGCCCCTGTACTGTACAGTTAAATGAGTTAACTGAGTTAAGTTTTAAAGAAGGAATCCTTATATAAAAGTTAACCAGGTTAGGATCCTTAGTTAAAATGAGTTTAAGAAGATCAAGTTTAGTCCCTAGAGTTTAAGTTTGAGAAAATGACCAAATGAACCTTAGACTTTTAAAACAAAATAAACTATATTTATTTCTTTTTATAAATGAGTTTCAATAATGACCAAAAGGACCCTAAACTTGTAGTTTTCAATAATTGTGCTTTTAACCCTTGTATTTCTAAAGTTTCAAAGAATGACAAATAGGTCCTTCAAATTGTAGTTTCACAACATGTCATAATAGGCCCTTATAGTTTATGTAGTCTTGTTTAATAGTATAAAACTCAATGAATTTGCAATTGTTTCACGTGTTTGTATTGGTATAAGCATGTATAAGCACAAAGCAAGTACGTTCAAATAAGTTTTATTCCAAATACGGTATTTGAAAGTCAAACAAATACGAGTGTGAAAACCAAGGTGGTCACAAAAAGGACACCGCCTGAAAAGTGGTATAAAGATAAAGGACAAAACTTGTAATTTTTCCTTTTTTTTTTTTTGCCAAAACAGCCGATTACAAAAATAAGATAATAAATAACAGTTAAACGGACAATAAGTTGCGTCAAAATCTTTTTGTTAATAATTTTTCAAATATTTTGTTTGTAGCATCAACAAATATTAGTCAATATCACTTGATGCCCCACATTTTGCATGATTTTTCTAATATTTTGTTTACAGCATCAACAAGTATTAGTCAGTTTTAGTTGATGCCCCACAATGTGGATGATTTTTATAGCTTTTTTAGTCTGACTTGGCTTTCCAACATTATTGCATCCATCTTCACGTTTGTTGTTCTGAAAATGATATAAACACCTTAATACCATCCTAAATATTAAATGACATTTATTGATCTTTTTGTATTTTGATAGCTTGAAGGTAATATGAAATTTCCACTATGACTTTTCTTAAAGGAACCAATGTTGAAGTTAATATGAAATTTCCTTTTCTTGATAAGAAAATAAGAACACGCGAATAGATTGAGAAAATAGGAACCAATGTGGAACGTTGAATTTTTCTGTTGACCCTACCTCCATTCCATCCACATATTTTTTCTAAGGTAAACTAGTGGGAACTAGGCAACAAATACGATGGGGATGCCAATAGCAACAATGTGATTGGGACAATGGAGGCCAATAAGGTTTTAATCCTTATCCTTTGCACCTAGAAAATTTCCAAGATAGACCAATCATTCAACCAAAATAACGGCATGTCTGCCTAAGTCTTTTGAAACAATTTATTGATTTATTGGCTTTTTCAAAAATCCAATAAGTCAAAATAATGTTTGGTTAATTGAAAAAGACTTTTTGAAACAACTTTTTTCAAAAAGCCAAGTTTCAGACTTTTGTGCCTAACACATGTTAGTCACCCGAACTTTGCTGAAATTTGTTTATTTTTTTTTAAAAACATCCCTTCGGTACTTTTTTGTTCTTTTTGGCCCAAAACTCTTAAAAACATGTATATTACATGTGTTATTTTTTTCAAAAAAAAAATGTTGGGAGGTTGGGTAAAAATGGGGGGAGATTTGAGTTTCCAGAGTTTTCTAAAAATATAAGGGTTTTCTATATAGCCCTCCCCTATATATATATATATATATATATATATATATATATATATCTAATCATTTTTGTAAAATACAGCAGAATTTACAGCAGGCCACAAACGAATGGAGCGGTGATGTCCTCCAATTGGCCCGTATCAGGAAGCGTTGGGAGAGCGGCGAGGATGGTACCAGGGGATGGGGCATAAACCTTCTTCCAACACGTCCTCGAACTTGTCGTCTTCGCAACCTCGGACTCAAGAACCCTTTTTTGAGGTAAACTACGCAATTTATAAAATGACAAACGAATGCATGTTTCCTTGTTAAATATATGTTGGTAGCGTTAATTAATATGCTAATATGCGTTTTGATATCTATTATTGTAGGAATTTGTTAACAGCTTGTTCCAAACCCCGGCCTTTTTGAACCAACTTAACAACTATCTTGGTTCAAAAGGAAAGGCAAACGACTACGATTCTGATGACTTATTCCATAGAGAAGATGAGGATGATTCCGACGAGTGACTTGTTATTTTTTACGTAAGATGATAATGTAGGATTTAAACGTTGTAGGATGATAATGTAGGACTTAAACGTAGTTTGTAATTATATTACTTTTAGTATATGTTTATGGCGTATGTTTGCATTGTTTGAATTTGGCAGATTGTGTTTTTCGACCGGAAACTGGCTGGGTGCAGCTGTATTCAGCTGCTGTCTAATTTTTTTTTGACTTTTAGCGGCGACAGGTGTCGCCGCTATTGCCTATCACCTTTACCGACCATAGTTAACACCGACGACCCTTTAGCGGCCCCACGTTGTCGCTAAAAGTCAAAGGTCAATAGCGGTGACATTGACCTTTACCGGCGACAACCAGGTCAATAGCGACCCATGAAAAATGACGACCCTTTAGCGGCGACATGTCGCCGGTAAAAGGTAATAGTGGCGACAAAGCTGGGCAATAGCGGCGACAGCTGTCGCTGCTAAAGGTGCCAGTTTCTTGTAGTGTTCCCCATACACTTTTTTTTTGTATTTTTCTATGTTTTTTTTTCAATCTTAGTGTATTGACTATCATATAAAAACATTATTGTTAGAATAAGATTGAATCACTGATAATCGACTAGTCGGTGATAAAAAGGGCTCGTGATACCGAACATGTATCCGACACCTACCAGCCGTCGATATTTTTATGGGGTTGTAATAATGGAGTGGTGTGTTTTTGGACTTTGGTGAACTGTTTTGCTTGTATGTATATTTTGGTTCTCCAGCTTAGCTAGCTTCTTGCTACCCCGATCCTGGTGGAATGAATGCAGCATCATCCGTGATCCTGCTTGAACCAAAAGACAATGAAACCGGTGTCGGATTCAAATTGGTTCTTCTCTTAATAGCAGCCATGAAATCTTAGAAAATTCTTCAAATCATCGAATTTTCTGTTGGGGAATTTCAAATTGCCGGATGATCAGAGAGGCATGATGTCACTCTCAGATCAAATTATTTCGGTGGTCCACCCGAATAATTCAATCGGATACAACTCTGATTTTGAGAAATGAACCAGTGTATGTGTTTTCGTGAATTTTCTGAACTAGAGAATTGTGACCAGAAAAACTGTCTACGAAAAATGGGATTTTTTTGGGTGTAGCTGCCTAATGGCAATTATCTCTATTTTCAGACAAAATTGCCAAAAAACTGCCATTTTTTATTATTTGGAAAATGTGAAAAATTCCAGAAAATACAAATTACAAATTTTCTGATGCAGTTTCATCAAGGCAATTTAATGAAAATAAATTTTTTCCAAGCTGATGGGTTAGCATATCCGAATCAAAGTTTTGTCAATTAGAAAGAAACCTTTCCGGGTTCTTGGGTTGGGGATTGTGACTTGCGAGTCACTATTCGTGCATGATCCAATCGGTTCGTGACCCATGTGGGGGGTTTCCTTTGCAAAACACGAGTGTTTTCTTCATTACCCCAACTCAATTGTTTTCAAAACTAACAATTTGCTCATCTAATCTGGTTGCTTTCCGATACCCCCATAAAGTAGCCCGATTCGTTCAGTTCTCATTCTGGTATTTGATTTCTTTTGTGCTAAAAGAAAATCCCATTCACCGAACACATAGAACAAAAAGCTTACTATAATGAATCGATTAAAGCTTTGATCTTGCATACCATTTGACGTCTGGAGATTCCATTTTTTTTCTTTTGTGTTAAAGTTCATATGAATAGTTATAGTTTAATAAGTTACATGTGACAAGTTGGTGATAAAGAGTGCTCCTGATACCCGAAAAATATCCAGGCCCTACCACCCATTGATATTTTCTTACTTAACTTTTTTCTCTAAGTAATCAATACCCAAAAATATCCGGAACCGAAACGGTTATAGCAATAACCAATTCCAGCCATTAAAACGAGAAACCAGAACTGGTTCAATAACCGAAACCAGTTATTAAAAATAACCATTTGTGTACCTCTCTCTACCTATATATATGTTTTATAAACCTTGACTATCAATTTTTTCCCTAAAAGTTCTATGGATATATTGCCTCAAATCGAGCCCAAGAAATAATCCAATAACGTGGACTTACAGCCCACTTAGAATATATTCAAGGCCCAATAATCGTTTAGCATCATCTTCTTCCTTTTCACAACTTTTAATTCAGTCCATACTTCTTTCATTTATTATATGCGATAAGCAACTAGTTCATGATATTCGATTTTTCATATCTTCATATACTGTAGTTTCTTTTCTCCCGTTCAAGTGTCCTCTTCAACAAAGTCTTGTAGTTTCATGCAAACCAGATGTTTGATGAAATGCCTCAATGAACAATCTCACTTATTATGCTCCTATTCAACTTTAGTTTGTCTTCAACCCTTATTTTAAATAGGTGGTATATGTAGCTTTTGTGATTATATTTTCGTGTTTTATTATGTCTAATCGATTCATAGTCAAATTCATTTTTATTTTAATGTTATATGCTTAGTGAATTAAGAACCGAAAAGGTTGGTGACATTGCACTATCATCAAATTCATTGAAATTAATTAAATTAACATGTAGGATTTATGAGGCATTACGCAGAAAGATAGACATTTTAGATTGGATATGTGAAGGAATATTACTGACCCTCCATTTTGTTTGAAACGAATCATGAGTTTTTTATACTTTTATGTAGCTGCACCGTTAATGGTTAATTTAATTTAACACAAATATAATTTTTGTTTGCATCTGGTGACATTTGTCTATTGATACTGATACAATTTGGTTTCAACACAGGAAACTGAAGTATTATTAGCTTTGCCAATTAGGTATGGAGTGAATTACAAGTTTGTACATAATTTGCCTTAATGATTTAAAGAGGAAGAAAAATGTTAGTAGGGTGGTCGGTTATCTAATCTCCTTATGTTTTACACTTAAAGATATATTTACAAGAAAAATATTAGTGTATGTTTTTTAAAATAAATAATTCACACGCCCTCTATACCTACACTTAAATCTACACGAATGTGTACAATAAAGTATGACACTCAACCACTACATACATTATTACAGCCATGCTATCACAAACATGAGATAAATTGTAAGTTACGTTTGCGTAGTTCATCCCAAAATTTAGATAGGAGTAAATTACAACTTTTGTCCTTAAACTATATATATATCAACTTACTGGTTATATTCTTTGTCTTTAATAAATTATTAATAATAATTATACTAAAGATCCTTTAATTGGGTATTTTGCATGTTTGGTGTCATTTTCACTTACTCTTGTGAGCTTTTTTTAATATAATGTGAAATTACTAAATTATCCTTAATAATAATTGAAAAAAAAAAACTTAGGCTATCTTCTATCGCCATTTCACTTTAAGTCACTGTCACGTCATAAGGTAAGTGTCGCCTCACTAACACGCCACTACCCCACTTTCCTTCACTTAGTTTCATTAATAAGGACTATTGTTTCACTCCTTTTCCAGGGGCAGACCTACATTGATTGGTGGGTAGGCGGGCGCACACTTTGAAAAAAGAAATTTAGTGTATTTTTTAGGCGAAAAACCTAATGCACCCTTTAAAAAGATGGTTGAACCCTTTATCTGTACCCCCGGAAAAAAAATTCTTAGGTCAGCCATTGTCCTTTTCACTACCCACTACTCCATAAAATTATATTAATGGTGAAAGGACACCATTAATTTATATCTAGAATTACACCATTTATACCACTTCAAGTCATACAAATTACACTCTAAATTATAAAATTTTACTCTATTTGAGCTATTCAAAACCACATATATCTTTTTCGGTTTATCTTTTATACTAATTTCTCACTATAATATATCAAAAAGTAATTAATGAAATAACAATAAAAAATATTGTCCAACTATCAATGTAAGTTAAACAATACGTTGTGGTTTTGATGTTGTGGTTTTGATTGAGATTACATTTTAATTGGTGAGTAAAAATTTCAGTCATCCATTTAAAAATGAAACTATAAAAGTTATGAATATTTTCTGCTATGAATTATAGGATTGTAAAAAATAATTAACAAAGTTAAGATAATGAATCTTACTTTCTATATTTATTTTCGTTTTATTGATTGTTAAAGCTCGTATCACAAATTTTTATCCGTTTTCTATCTCTAAATACTATCTAATCTTACACTTAAACATATTTGAATTTACATCACTTTTTGAGCAACATACCACCAAGAAGTACTCAGTTATGTCACATGAATATAATAAATATGTAAGATAAGTATCATATATGTTTAAGTGTAAACTGCCATTTTGGTCCCTGTGGTTTGGACACTTTTGCCATTTTAGTCCAAATCTCAAACTTTTTAAATCTGGGTCCCTGTGGTTTCACTTTTATTGCCATTTTAGTCCAAAATTCAAAACCCCAATTTTTTTTACTGTTACAACCTGTCTATTTTGTCTTTTTGTGCAAGGGCATTTTTGTCCAACTGATTTTCACTTAACATATTAATAATTAATAAACTAAATAAAATATATTTAATTCCTTTAAATACCCTTATTTAATTCCTTTAAATACCCTTACTAAAAAACGAATCGAAATTCAATGAAATATACCTTAGAAATGGGCTGCCTCTTGCTGTCAAGCTTCTCCTTCTTAGCCTTCTTCCTCTGATTCAACCTCTCCACATTAGCAATCTCCACACCAGGTATGTTCCTAAACGCTTTCACTAACTTAGCACCCTCAGTTCCGTACCCAATCAACGGTCCTTTTCGGTTAATATACCTTCTGTTCCTCATCTTCCCCTTTCCAGGCCTAATCCCAACCGAATCCTTCGCCTTTTCAGCATCCGAATACGCACCGATCTGTTTCAAAACCTTAATTGCAGCGTGCGCTTTCTCTACACCTTCAGCTGAATCACTAACAACTAGTGGTAACTCCGGCACTGTCTGAATCCGGTGGCCACGCGCCATTACAAGCGACGGAACCGCAGACGCAGCGATCACCGAAACGACAGCGTATCGTTTCTGGTTAACGTTAATCTTTCTATGCCAGCGGCGCCAGATCCTTGTGGGAGCGAACATACGGCCACCGGCGACATCTGTAAATGGGGAGATTATGATCTTTGTCTTAAATAAGATTATTTAAAGGAATTAAATATATTTTATTTAGTTTATTAACTATTAATATGTTAAATGAAAATTAGTTGGACAAAAATATCCCTGCACAAAAAGACAAAATAGACATGTTGCAACAGTAAAAAAAGGGGTTTTTTGAATTTTAGACTAAAATGGCAATAAAAGTGAAACCAGAGGAACCCAGATTTAAAAAGTTTGAGATTTGGACTAAAATAGCAAAAGTGCCCAAACCACAGGGACCAAAATGACAGTTTACTCTATGTTTAAAGTTATTACCTGCTATCATGTTCAAGTAAGGTGATCATTATTTTATACTTGGAATATATAATTTAAAATTGTGCTTCACGGAAATACAAAAACCAATGGATGAAACGAGTGTGAAATGTTGAAACATTCCTTTCTGGTACACATTGCCTTCACATTTACTTTTACAAGAAAATTGTCGGCAAATAATAAGTGTGATGGGACAACACTTATTACGTATATATATTAAATTTCTTTTATTTTCTAAACAGTGAAGACACCAAGTTTATGACATTTATCTCTAAACCCCACAAAATATTTAGTTTGTGTGGCTTAAAATTAGGGGTGTGCAATAACCGAACCGTTAACCGAAACCGAACCGAAAACCGACAAAACCGAACCGAAATTAACCGAAACCAAATTAACCGAAAGTCGGTTAACGGATATTTTTTTTACCATCGGTTAACCGAAATTAACCGAACCGAATCATTTATTTCTTTATATATTTCTAGCTTTTATACATCTATTTCATGTATTATACTTTCATTTCATGTAAGAATACCTCTATTTCATTTATTTATACATTCATTTCATTTATTTATACCTTCATTTCATTTATTTATACCTCCATTTTATGTATTTAAACATCTATTCATGCATTCATACCTCCATTTCATTTATTTATACATTCATTTCATGTATTTATACATCTATTTCATGTATTTATACATCTATTACATGTATTTCTAAGCAAAAAAAATTTAGCCCTTGTTTGAATTGGTTATTAACCGAACCGAAAACCGACAAATTAACCGAATTAACCGAACCAATTAACCGATGACTTCGGTTACGGTTACGAATAATGCTAATAACCGAACCGAACCGTGCACACCCCTACTTAAAATCACGTTACTTTACATAGATAACTAGTTAAACCATTCACATTTGATCCTCTATATTTATGTGAGTGAGTCCTCTATATTATATAGAGTGGTTGTAAGATGAGGAGAAAGAAAATGTCAGTAAATTTGAGAAAACACTGTTCATCATCTATAATTTTTTAATATTTAAAAGTGATTGTGAATAAAGAATAAAGAAAAGGTAATGATAAAAGTATAAATAATATTATTTAACTAAAAAGAAGAAAGAAAAAAATAGTAATCTTTAGTATGATTATAAAGAGAAAGATTGGAGGATTAATTGTGAATGCTCTTAGTGTCACTAGTCTAAATGACCATTAATATAAAAATATTTAATTAGGGGATTATACTATCAATTCTTTAAAGTTTTCTTAAATTGGTTTACTAAAATATGATTATAGCTAATAATGGATAAAATTAGTATTCTATTTTTAAATATCTCAACCATGTATGTACTAGTCATTTCATCTGTTAGTTTTGTAAATTAAGTTAAAAGAGTTATTAAACGCTTAAAATGTCACGGCCCCCGTCCTGGTTTTACCCGGTCCAGGAGCCGCGAGACAGAAATCCCGTGGTATTTATTATTTGAGTTGACATCGGAAGATTTACAGGATCTTTTAGAACTTGAAATTTCCCAATTATTCTATTTCATAAATTGGGATATACCCCGTAATTTACAATGGAGGGATTTCACTAGGAAATTCCCTGTTTTACAAAACATGTTTATTTATTTTAACTGAGCCACCACTTCAAGCTTGTTAGTGCTCCGTAGCACTTTTCCTTGATTCACAACAGGTCGCCTGAAACATGTTTTAAAAATATTTTATCAGCGGGGAAATACTGGCGAGTCATTCAGGTTACATAAAATGACACATTAGTTATAAATTACAGCATAAGAGCGATTACAATGGCTTCTATCTTATTTTTATCTGGCGTCGTGTCACACCCTGGTGACGATGGTCATACCACTATTGGGTCCTTTCACCCAAGTAGTGATGATTATCACTGTTAGGTTGATGAACCTAACCGTGAGAGTTTAGTAATGTGCACAATACCCCACTAGCCAGTGATTCAAGATAACCACGACTTAATCCCTGCAATTATAACTTTTGAAAATAATTTGAGGTATTGTAAAACAGTTGATAAAAAGAGAATGACTCACATTGCAAGTTTAAACGGGCAGAGTTTAGCCTACTGATAAGCCTTGTAACCTAAATTAAATGACAATGCATACGAACTAGGTTAGTAACTTAATACAACATTTACGATAACTCACGAGATTAAAACCCTCACGACGAATGACAAAGTGCAATACTTAAACATCCATCGGATTCACAACGAATGACAGAGTATAGCCCGAGTTTGGGCAGCACTCAAACATCCATCGGATTCACAACGAATGACAAAGTATAGCCCGAGTTCGGGTAGCACTTAAACATCCCTCGGATTGGTTTAAATCGATCGGACATTGAATCGTAGCAGTGATCGAGTTAATACCCTGTATCGTAGCAGCGCCTTGATACCCTAAAACTTCGAATTTAGGCAGTATACTTCGTTTTTTAGAAAAGTTTTCGACACAGATGAACAGGCCATGAACCAAGCAATTTATAGCTGAAATATAAGTTTTACGCAGCCCGCGTAAAACTTAAGAAGAGTTTACGCGGCCCGCGAGGGCCACCTATGCGTAGACTAGGGCATCCGTGTCACACATAGGTGTGCCACGTGTATGACACGTGGACCTGGACGCTTATCCGGTCAAACTTAAGTTGACGCGGCCCTCGTAAGGCTATGCTTAATTTTTACGCGGCCCGCCTGAAACTGAAATTTCTTGTTTTCTTGGTTTTTCATGCACATTAGGGTTTCAGGGGTCCGGGTTTTCACTTACGGGTCGTTTAGGGACATTTTTGCAGGTCCTTACATAAAAGCTACACCTTTATAAGGCTATTTCATATGGGTTGACGCTCTTTCACTTCACGTTACTACCACGTTATAAAGTAATTGTCACTTTATCGACACATCACAGCCTCGTTCTCTTTCACTTTCTTCCACTGACATTTACTATGGGCTTCACCCCTTTCACGCCCTATTAAAATGTTAAAAAGTAAAAAAAGGCGAAGGTACTTTATTAGTTGCCAAGCATGGGACCCACCACCACAACCATAGTCAACGCCATGACTCCACCCACACCGCCCTTTGCCACACCTTGTTCGACAGTGTACCCCTGCCATGTGGCAAGGGACGTCAATCAGTAGCTGACCGCCTAAGAAACACATTCATCCATGTCCAAATGTTTCAGTTCCTTGCACATAGATAATTCACAGTTTAATTACAATAGACCTGATACAACACCAACCATAAGAAGATAATGAAAAAAAAATAATGTAAATAACAAAGTTAAAAATTAAAAATTAAAAAAAGGGAAGGTATAAATAGTAGAAAAGAAGAGTAAATAAAGTTTAAGAAAAATAAGTAAGATAAAGGTAAAAAAAAAAACTTTAAAAAGGGAAATAAGTAAAAAAGAAGAAGCAAAAAAGATAGGCAAATGCATTTATTATTGGTTAAGTAAAAAAGAAAAGGTGAGGGAAGGTAAAAAAGTATCGGTTGAGAAATAATTTTTCTTAGCTCAGTTGATTACATTGATATTTTAAAGCAAGAAAACCTGAGTTTGATTCTTAAAGGTACCCAATATTTTGAGATGATATTTTTTAACATGTATATTTGATGATATTATGTGAAAAAAAAACATTTTGTTTTCCATTTTAAATCTAAACCCGAAAACCGAATAACCCGAATGCGAATAACCCATACTTGAACAACTCGAACTTTAAATGGGTCAGTTGTCGGGTCACTTTTTCTAGCAAAAAACTCAAATAACCCGACCTAAAAATCCCGAAACTCGAAAAAACCCGAAGAACACCTGTACACTAGGGCTGTTCATGAGGCTAGTTGAGCCGAGCCAGGGTAAGCTCGGGCTCGGCTCGATTATAAACCGAGCTGGCTCGGCTCGGCTCGGATTTGAAACCGAGCTGAAAATCTAAGCTCGGGCTCGGCTTGGTTTTAAACCGTGCTGGCTCGGCACGGCTTGGTTTGGCTCGATTTTGTAAAGAAAAATATAATATATAACTCTCAAAATTAAGTAGCCTAAAATATTATTCAATACTTCAAAAAACCATATTTAAAAGGAAAATTGGTATTTAATAAACCAACCTTTGCCCAGTTGGTAAAGAATAATCCTACCTACAGAATTGGTAAATAATAATCCTACGTTTCAATATGTTGGTACTCAATAGACCTCCGTTAGTTTTTTTGTAACTGAAGTTAGTTTTTAAGTTTTATTTGTTACACAAACAATCCCTGTAGTTATACTTTACTAGTTTTAAGTTTTATTTATTACACAAACAGTCCCTTTAGTTATAAAAAAAATCATAAAAATTCAAAAAAAATCAAAAAAATCATAAAAAATCATAAAAAATCATAAAAAGTCATAAAAATTCAAAAAATTCAAAAAAAGCAAACGTTTCGACCCGGACCGTTTCGACCCGGACCGTTTTCGACCCACCACCACCACCGCCACCACCGCCACCGCCACCGCCACCACCACCACCACCACCACCGCCACCACCACCACCGCCACAGCACCGCCACTACCACCACCACCACCGCACCGTCACCACCACCACCACCGCCACCACCGCTACCACCACCACCACCGCCGCCACTACCACCACCACCACCACCGCCGCCGCCACCACCACCACCGCCACCACCACCACAGCACCGCCACCACCACCGCCACCACCGTTTTTGAAACGGTACGGGTCGAAACGGTACGGGTCGAAACGGTCCGGGTCGAAACGGTCTGGGTCGAAAACGGTTCGGGTCGAAACGGTACGCGTGGAAACGGTACGGGTCGAAACGGTCCGGGTCGAAACGTTTGCTTTTTTTGAATTTTTTGAATTTTTATGACTTTTTATGATTTTTTATGATTTTTTATGATTTTTTATGATTTTTTTGATTTTTTTTTTGAATTTTTATGATTTTTTTGAATTTTTTTGAATTTTTATGATTTTTTTGAATTTTTTTGATTTTTTAGATTTTTTATTTATTTTTATGATTTTTTTATAACTACATGGACTGTTTGTGTAATAAATAAAACTTAAAACTAGTAAAGTATAACTACAGGGACTGTTTGTGTAACAAATAAAACTTAAAAACTAACTTCAGTTACAAAAAAACTAACGGAGGTCTATTGAGTACCAACATATTGAAAGGTAGTATTATTATTTACCAATTCTGTAGGTAGGATTATTCTTTACCAACTGGGCAAAGGTTGGTTTATTAAATACCAATTTTCCTATTTAAAATAAGTTTATCCTAATACATTACAAGTTAAAATCATGTTTAAAAACGAAAAATAAGTTTTACAATTTCAATGACATACAATATTAGTTCATTAGCAAGGTAATTAAGATTAAAATATGTCATGGATATATTAGTTTTTTTATGCCGATCCGAGCGAGCTCCGAGTTGCGAGCTTTTTGGACAGCCCTATGTACACCCAAGCACAATCGAGCCTATTAGAACTAAAGAGGATGCATAAAAATAGGGTTGAAGTCGAGCCCATGAAAAAGAATATCCTTCAATGTAGGCACAAAATAGGCTAATTGCTGAATATGTCTACTAAAATTTGTGTCTTGTGAGTCCATTTTCATGCCTATTAATATGCTACAGATAACGAATTAGAGGTCACAAGATGGACAATATATAGGTAACTGGTCAAAACAGGATATGATTGAAACTTTGAAATGTTTAATACAGGTCAAGACGGGTTGACTTGCAAACAGTTTTTTTTTGTCCATTCCTTTAGAATAATATAAACAGTAAAATCATTCATTTCTTGTTACGAAAACAGTTAATAATATATTAACAATCTGAAACAGTTGAACATAACTATTTAGGATGTTGTATGCATTGGAAATGGCTTACTCATGGGTCCCTTTTGACCCGGTTGAAATAAATTAAACACAACCCAGATCAGCACATTTATTCGTAAATGGGTCGAAATTCCACCTAAACCCACACATTTTTTTTTCTAAGTTCATTTCCAGCCATTTATTAGCTTAGTAGCTACACAATTTTCTCTTGATATTGTCGGTTAAGAAAATACAAATAGATAAAGGGATCCAATGTGAAATATTGAAATCTTCTGTTGACCCACATAACTTTATGATAAAGTAGTGGGCTAATATATTCATCAGCTATTTAAAACCACATATATCTTGGTGTATCTGATTTCCACTCCTTTTTTATACGAATCTCAAACAAATTCCACAGATCAATGGCGTCTTCGTCGTCCTCTTCTCACTTGATTCCCGCATCATGGAAATATGATGTGTTCATGAGTTTTAGAGGAGAAGATACGCGCAAGAACTTTGTGGATCATCTCTACTCAGCTCTTGATCAACAAGGAATCTACACATACAAGGATGACGAAACACTTGCTCGGGGTGAGTCAATCGGTCAATCGCTCTTGAAGGCTATCCGGGAATCACAGATTGCCGTTATTGTATTCTCTAAAAACTATGCAGAGTCATCTTGGTGCTTGGATGAGCTTGCATATATTATAGAATGCATGGACGAGATAGGGAAAATCGTTATGCCCATATTTTATGACATAGATCCCTCAGATGTCAGAAAACTAAAGGGGAAAATTGAAGAATCATTTGCCAAACATGAGTTAGAGCATATGAACAAAGTTGAATCATGGAGAAGTGCTCTTGTAAAAGCAGGCAACCTTTCTGGATGGGTCCCCAAGGATTTTGCAAACGGGTAATTTTCTCTACTTTTTTTGAAAAAAAAATTTTTAGCTAAGATGTTTGCATTCTTTAACTTAATTGTACATGTTACTAAAGCTGACACTTTCAACTGAGTTATGTATAAATAAAAAAACTTACATGTTATTGGGAATTGTTTCAGAAAACAAACATACGTTTCATGAAAATTTTATTATATCATTATAATATAGATTACTTTCTAAATTAATGTCAAGTTCTTAAATTGAAATTATATGAATATTGAAAGTTGTCAGCGAATGCTGAAAAGTAGTTACTAGTTACTACAAGTACTTTCTAATGATCCTAATGTACTCAATGTGTAGACATGAAGCTAAATGCATCAAAGACATTGTTGGTAGAATTTCCAGTAGGCTGACTACAAAGGTCAAAAAAGACTTGATTGGAATAGTGACTCGTTTGCAAGATTTGAAATCAAAGTTGGAAATTGGGTCTGGTGGTGTGCGCATGGTTGGAATATGGGGGGTTGGAGGTGGTGGTAAAACTACCCTCGCATCTGCTGCGTATACAGAAATCTCTCATCAATTTGAAGCTCACTGTCTTCTTGAGAAGATTCGTGATGAATCAAGCAAGCATGGCCTGAAAAAGCTGCAAGAACTTTTTTTATCAAGTGTTCTGAAAACTAATGTGGTGGTAGAGAATGAGATAGAAGGAAGAAGCATGATAGAAAGAAGGTTATGTCGTAAAAGAGTTTTAGTTGTTCTTGATGATGTTGATGACCTTGAGCAACTAGAGGCGTTAGCCGGATCACATGATTGGTTTGGTGAGGGAAGTCGGATAATAATCACTACCAGGGATGAGCATTTGCTAACACGCAAGATAGACGCGATCTATGAAGTAAGTTTGTTATCACACGATGAGGCTATCAAGCTCTTTAGCAGACATGCATATAGGAAAGAAAAACCTGTAGAAGATTATGAGAAACTTTCAGAAGATGTAGTTTCTTATGCTGGTGGGCTCCCATTAGCACTTGAAGTTCTAGGTTCTTTTCTATATGACAAAGATAAAGATGAGTGGTCGAGTGCTTTGACCAAGTTAAAATGCATTCCCGATATTAAGGTCATGGAAAGACTCAAAATAAGTTATGATGGACTTATGCCTGACGAAAAAGAGTTATTCTTGGATATTGCATGTTACTTTAGGAGATCTCTGATAGATGAGGCAATGATGGTGCTTGATGCTTGCAGTTTTCACCCTCGTATAGGGGTAAAGGTGTTGATACAAAAGTCTCTCATAAAAGTTTCAAATGGAATAGTTGATATGCATGACTTGATAGAAGAAATGGCCCACTACATTATAAGAGGGGCACACCCTAATCATCCAGAAAAACATAGTAGAATTTGGAAAACAAATGATATTGTAGAGTGTTGTGCTATGGAGGCTGGAACGTTAATGGTAAAAGCTAGCTTTGTTAAAATTATATTATATGTTAATCTGATGATGTTTGGTTATGGATACTGACACAATTTGGTTCCCTTGACTAACTAACACAGGAAAATGAAGTATTAGTTTTGTCAAGTGATGTCGAACATCCACGTCTTCCTCATGTTGTTGCAAACATGAAGAAACTTCGGTGGATTTATTGGGATAGGTATCCAACATCATCATTCCCATCAAATTTCCAGCCAACAAAGCTTGGTTGTCTAGTGTTGATAAGGGGCCAGCAAAAAGAACTCTGGAAAGGGTGTAAGGTAATCCTTGTTTTTCCACAAGTTTAATCAATTAATTATTAGGGTAACTCGGATAAGTAGACCATAGACTAATGAAATTAGAATTGTGAAATGAATACTATACGTACAAGGTTTCCAAGCGAACACTATACGTACACCGTATAAGATCAGATTGTCAAGATAAAATTGTTTACAATAAATTTTTTTGACTGGACCTTAAGACCATGTGCATTTACTATTCGTTGACCAACCATGCCATGAGCCATGACCAACGGCGTAAAGCTCCGGCCTAATTGATCCATGAGCAAAAGCATACGCGAATGACAATGTTTATAATTATACCTACTTATTTGCCTTTTGTGTACATGTCTATTAACAGCAACTACCAAATCTGAAGATTCTTGATCTTCGTCATTCAAGGTACCTAATGAAGACACCGGATTTTAATGGTCTTCCATGTCTTGAAAGATTGAATTTACAGGGTTGTGAAAAATTAGAAGAGATTCATCCGTCAGTTGGATATCATGAGAGGCTTGTTTTGGTGAATATGAAAGGATGTTTAAAACTTAAAAAGTTTCCACCTATTATACAGATGAAAAACTTGGAGACTCTTAAGCTCTCTTCATGCTGTCAACTTCAAAAGTTTCCAGATATCCAATCGAACATGGATAGCTTGGTAAGCCTTCAATTGGATCATACTGTCATTGAAGTAATCCCAACATCAGTTGGAAAATTTTGTACCAACCTTGTTTCTCTTGACTTACATCGGTGTCACAAGCTAAAAAGAATAGCTTGCAACTTCCATCTCTTAAAACGTTTGGAAGATATTAATTTTTTCTGTTGCAGTCAACTTCAGAGTCAAGATTCAACATACTTTAAAACTGTCATGAATCGCATAAGGTTACAATCTTTTCAGCAAGACAGCTCGGTGAACCTGAAGTTTGCTCAATTTCCATGTTTTTTAAGGAAGTTGAATCTTAGTTTCTGCAAATTGGGAGATGAAGATTTCCCATCTGGTATTTGTGAGTTAGTAAACCTACAAGTACTAGACCTACGTGGAAACCATTTTTCACGATTACATTCTAGCCTCTCCCAAATCCTCAATCTCCAGGTTCTCAATTTGTCATGCTGCGAAAGCCTTGTAGAATTGCCGGATCTTCCATCAAGCATAGCTATTCTCAAAGCAAATATATGTAGCTCACTCGAAAGCCTAGGAGATATATCAAATTATAAATGGTTGTGGAAGGTCTCACTTTGGAACAGTAATAAGTTACCTAGACGTGAGAGGGTACTACATTCCATGCTTCAGGTTTAACTCTATATTGTTCTCCGATTTCAATATTTATATGGATTAGAAATTATTATAGTAATAATAATTGAAATGAATCGTTGCAGGGAAATGCAGTTGAAGATCGCTTTATGAGTGTCACACTTCCGGGTAGACAGCCTGATATGTTCTGTAATACAACAACATTCATCACACTGCAACTTCCACCGAACTGGAATAGTGAATTTACCGGATTTTTAGTAAGTGCTGAAAATTATTTGTGGAAGGACGAATGTGTCATAGTTATTAAGCAGGAGATGTCCATGTATCCCCAAACTGATCATCACCATGACGAGTTTGATATAAATCTAGATTCTTATGAATATGCACAAATAGGTTATGTGCCCTTTGGTTCATTAAGGCACACCCCATGGTGGAATTCTGCACACACAAATATTTCATTTGAGATACAAGGCAAGGGTAATTGTAAAGTTGAACTTGTTCCTAGAAGTAATTCAGGTGATTCAAGGGAAAGAGCAAATGATACGCTAGATTCCTCAGAGTGTTTGGAAGAAGAATATGAATATAGAAATACGTTTAAGATCATAAATGACCCAACATCCTCTCATATTCAGATACGATGGCGTCTTTGATATGATTACTAATTTCTATATGGAAACAACAGTAGAGTACAAAATGTTGTGTTATGTAAAAAAACCTCCTTGAATGTAAATATTGCAGGACTATGGTACAATCAATCCAAAATATTGTTCACTTCACAAAAATCACACAACTAGTCTCCTATTATAGATGACTCAGAGCTTGAAAACCAATTGTCCAGACCATCACCTGGAATCTTATGAATACAGACAGGTGGGTTATGTCCCCTTTGGTTCATTGAGGCACACCTTATGGTGGAATCCTACATAAACAAAGATTTCATCTGTGATTAAAGATTGATACATGTACAAGAGTAAATATATAAAAGATAATATTACACTCTAAACCCTCTAATATAATATAATATTAAACTATGTCTAATAACACCCCGCAAGCTAAGGCCGGGGACTGGAGCTAAAATGGCGTATGGTGAGGTAACAGTTATCAACCCGGCCCTCTGTGTATACTCGGCACAGTTATGCTCACCTACGCACTTGAATTAATCCAACGTTGTCTTTTGATTACGATTGATAAATTATGCTCAAAACCTGATGTCTTCAGCATTATTTTATAAAATTTCTTCTATATGCCTTTTTGGATCTGATTTCCAGTGCTTACTTTTATACTAATTTCTAATTAATTTGTTTCAACAAAGCTGTAATAGTGTAATCCCCTGTTGGGAATTTCGGATTGAAGCCAACTTGTCGTGCAAGGCTCAAGGAGGCAATTAAACAGTGGATAGTTACAAATAATTGAATGTGATTAAGGTTTAATTATCAGTGATAATTATCATGTCCTAGATTTATTAATTGTTTAATTAATAAATTTGTGTATAGTTATAAATAATTGAATGTAATTCTTAATAAATGAGTAAACTTTTATATATGTTTCTTTTAAGAGTTATACTTATTTTACATATTCTTAATATAGAGTTTTTACCCACAGTTATTTTAAAATGTGTTATAAGTATTTAATTAGTAGAACTATAGAGAGGTAATTAATCCTTTGAGCCTGAGTTATCTCTATTTTCAGGCACATGATAAAGTAGTTGGTAGACAGTAATTGTGATGTGGACGCCACCCCTCAGGATCAACAAAATTGCTGACTTTTGCATTGTTTATAAGTGTTATGAAGTTTCCTCTGTATGACTTTTCTTTGAGGAGGAAATATCTCAAAGATGACTTTTGCATTGTTTAAAAGTAGACCTGGTAAATGGGTTGGGTCATGGGTCAAAACGGGTTCGGGTCGGGTTTGTTAAAAAACGTATTTTTATTTTTAAATTTTTTTTTAAAAGTGACTGTTCATCAAGGGGCAATTTTTTCGGGTTAAAACTAATTAATAGATTAAGAGAATTTATACCTTCTTTGATTGACAAAATGCCAACTTTTAAACATGTGGTTATAATGTCAACTGAAAGTGTATTTGACGAATAGAATGTTAGTTGTCGATGCATGTCAAGTGTGGGATTATGATTGACATCGAATGTTGTTTGATGAATTGAAATGGATGAGAGGAACTTATTTTCTTGGAACATTATACGGGTTTTGGTACGGGTTGAAATAGTTCGCGTCGAAACGGTTCGCGTCGAAATGGTTCGATTCGAAACGGTACGCGTCGAAACTGTACAGGTCGAAACGTTTCTTAACCTGAGTCGGTTAACTTTGACCCTCTCTCTGAAATGCTCCCTAAAAAATCTAAACACATGTTTCTTAACCTGAGTCGGTCTAGAAACCCATACCCCATCCCCCTCTATACCTGGAATAGCGTTTCTAGCCCTTCTCCCATTAACGACACTATGGAAAAACGTTGTATTATCATCGCCAAAAGAAGCCCATTTAACCAGAGACTTTTATTTGATGTCTTTAGATTTCATGAGCTCTATCTCCTCTATACTCTTCCTACATTCCGCCCACACCCACATTTCCTCTTCCTCTAGATCCCTCTCCTCCATAAGTAATTCAAACTCCTCTTTTTCTGCCTTAAGTTTATCCAAATCTTCTCCTTCCCTGGTCGTACACTCTTTAATCCACATCTTCAATTTTTCTCTAAGTCTCTTGAGTTTTTTCAACAAAATAACATCAGGAGACCCAAATAAACCACATTCCTCCAACACCTTCTCAATCATCTCCTCACAACCATCCCTATCCAGCCAAGAATCAAACCATCTAAATGGTTCCGGGCCAACAATACCAAAGGAGAATGATCAGAAAGCTCTCTATTAAGAGCTCTTAAGCAAACGTTAGGCCACCTGTTCAAAACATTAGAACAAACAAAAACCCTATCGATTTTACTGAATTTACACACGTCTCCTCTGCTTGCCAAAAACGTATATTTCATACCCCTCATATTGTATTCGTTAAGCTCAGCCTCATTGTAGGATCGTTTTCGAATCCGAACGAGTCGGTTAGAAGAGTTTTTCACCAAAACAAGAGGCGGAAACAAGTGTTTCGGTGTAATTCAGCAACTATTCACCTTCAACTGTTGTTTATATTGATATACGAACGATTACAGACCTGACAACACTTCGGCAGCACTTTGTGGCTAACCGGAAGACAATCACCTAGAACTATGTGTTAGATTTCGCTCTTATGACCCTATTTATATACATGCTGATTTCGCTCATACTTACATGACACAAAAGCGAAATTACAAGCTGACACATGAGCGAAATTAGACATGACCATATAAGCGAGATTATCATGACATATGAGCGGAATCATATGATGACACATGAACGAAATCTAACTTTAACATGCAATATATTTTGTCTTGTTATGTCATGATGTCATTGATGATGTCACTATGATGATGTCATCATGACATCATGCTTGAACATCTTCGCAACGAACCCGAAACTCGACATAAGACGTAGTTGACAGACGTAGTGCACCAACAAACTCCCCCTCGGATGTTGACGGAGTCTTCAGTGTCGAGTCTTTAATTGTCAATCTACAATCTTTATCAGTCTTCGATCTTCCTCTGAAGTATTTGTCATTGCAAGAATCCTCAATCAATCTCTTACTCTTTCTTGTAATCTTCAGAATCTAAATCTGGCTCTACTATCTTCAAACTCCCTCTCAATGTCCTCAGACTCCCCCTTTTGCTAAGCTGGGATCGCAGTCTGGAATTCACTCTCCACAGATTATTATATTGTAATCTGGCACTTCATCACACTCAGGTTTTGGAACCTAGTTAACCTGCAAAAACTCTACCCAAAAATAAATTTTATGATAATCATTTGTGGAAAATATTTTCAAATCTAATTTACCACATGCAGGAATAACATTTTTATTGTAAAACTTTTCTCATTCCATTTCAACAACCTTCAAACACTTTCACCCAAACCATTTGTTCATCATGTTTAGCACTCGGAATTTTGAAAATCAGCTTTCCAAAATCAGTTGTCGAAAATCTTTTTAGATTTTTCAAAATTTATGCTAAAACACACTAAAATCTTTTTGGATTTTTGAAAGAAAAGAAATGCAGTAAAGTAATATTTACAAACAATATTTTTGTGAGCTTGTGTAAGAGGATCATATCAGTTTTTGTGACAAATCACCAACACCGTTAAGCTTTATTTCATTTTAAGCTCTAAACGATTCACTTAGATTGTCAGTATGTTTGTCCACTTAAATTTTCACACAAAGTTCAATTGATCCGAGATATGAGATTAATGTTTTAAGCTCTTGAACTTATTCGTGTGTCCCACTACTTGAATATACTCCCGTATCCAGATCCCAATATTCAGTCTTACAGGTGAGTATACCACAGATGATATCTGTCAGGGGAATAAATTATAGTACGAGGGCCGTGTGAGCTCAGGTCGATCTTTCGATACGCAGAGAGATGCTGGCTTCGACTTTTGGTGTGTCCCCTTTAGAGGATCTTTTGCATTACAACAGCAGCGACTATCAATTTTATTGTTTCATCAGCTTGCTGAGGGCGATGCTATGTTTCAAGCATTTGCATAAAGCATTATCCAGGGACTAGGTCAGAAATTTCTTTCAGCAGAAGTCCCGGGATAATACCCCAGATATCACTGAGCATAAAGACCTAGTATCTCAGAATAAGGGACCTTTCAAACAAGATTTCAGGGGTTACCTATATATCCAAGTTTGTGTTAACCCACAGAACAAGCAAGTTTGAAATTTAGGTTTATATCTCGTCACAATCTACTAGATGTGCAAAAACCTACTGGCACATCATCAGTGAGACCGTTTATCACTTTTTAACTTTCCATTTCTTTAGCATGTTGTGATAGTCCACTGATGTACTATCATTTCCTCTTTTATGCAACAAAAACTCATTTTTCATTTTATCATGTTTTTGACTTTTTCAAATTTTCAAATGTTTTTGGATTTTCTAAAATTTCTTACTCCCCCTAAAATGCAAACACATTTTAGGAAATTTGAAAACAAACTATACAAGAACATGACAACTGATATCGAATTGCCTCAATTCGCCATCCACTTGGCATAAACAATCAGAACTCCCCCCCACAACAAACTATTTTCCCATCGATTTCAAAACACTTAAGTTTGTTTTAATCAAATGGTTTTTCCGGAAAATAAGTTTTGTTGAATTTACCATTTGTAAAATTGGGGATTAAATCATCACATTGTTTTTCAACCACTTGTAGAAAATCAGATACAACTTAATGTCCCTGATTTACCACTTGTAAAATCAATCCAATTCAACTTCTGAACCGCTTGTAAAAATCACAACCATACAACTTAAACCTGCTTTTCAACCAATTTACCATCTTTTGGTTGAATTCTCAAGGTGCCGATTCCTACTCCTCGCTTACAAACCTGGGAGTTCCGGCAAGTCCTGCAAAACTTCTCAAAAACACATTATACAAACATGATAAAGAATGATGCCGATTCATGATCCACAATTACCAACTTGGGATCTCCGGCAAGTCAGGTTTTTATTCTTTGAAAAATATATCCACCCAAGCCTGGCCTTCCTTGGGTGTAACAACCTCTTCTTCATTTTTACTTTCAGCGAACCTGTGACCTCCTCTTTTGGCAGCGTAAAATTCTTTAACACCTTTAACCTTACTATTGACCATTTTGCCAAAAATGTGTTTCACAGTTCCGTTAAAAGCCTTATCAACATCAAAAATTTTCTTGTCAGAATAAAATTGATTTGAAATTTCAACTTTTCCAACTTTCTTCATAAAATTTTCAGCACACAACGGTGGAAAATTTTCATCGTTCATAGTTGGAACAGATTTCTCAACACGTGGCTCCTCTGATTTTGTGGAATCAGATTCATCACCAGAATTATTACCTGAACCCTTCACAACCCATTTTTGATTTATTACATTTTCTTTTCTTTTTACCACATTCTTTGAACATTCACCAATCTCAAAGGTCGAATTTTCAAAGCCAGTAAATGGTTTGGTTGTAAGTTCAGTTTTCTCCACAACTTTCTCTTTCAATTTACCAGATACTTCCTGTTTTGGTTTGAATATTTTCGGACAATTCCTAGCAACATGACCAGTAATCTTGCACTGAAAACAGGTTCTGGTTTCTATCTTCTTTGGCACAGCATTTTTCTTCAACTCTTCTTGCTTCTTGGCAAGGAATTCCTGATTTGTCTGCTTTCTGAATGCTTGCTCTTTCTCATCATCTAAAGTATTTCCTGAAACAAACACAGTTTTTGGTTTAGAAAATTTTTCATTTTTATAATTTCTCGGTGGTACAAAACCTAATCCTTTCTTTTTGTAATTACGATTATGGTTTGGTTTCTTTTGGAAACTGTAACCACAATTGTAACCCATTTTCTTGTTAATTCTTTGTTGATCTCTTGAAGTGTATTGTTTATAGGTTTTCCATTAAGATTTGAATCTTTTATTTCAGAAATATTAATTTCTATAATTTTGAAAACCTTTTGAATCATTTCAAATCTGACACTTCTTATTGGAAAAATCTCATCAGAATATAATTTGTCAGAATCTTTCAAAGTATATGCCACTTTAAATGATTCATCATTCAAATTAGATTTTGATATCAAAAACTTTTTATCGTAAACCAGTTTGTCCTTTTTGACTGTTGACTTTGATGTATCGGACTCAGACTTTGACTTGAATTTGGACTCCGGTTTTGACTCCTCACAATCATCTTTATCTAACACCTGATCGACCACACTTTTTATCAACTGTGACTCATGATCAGTATCGGACGACGTGTACGTGACATCAATATTTTCTAGCAAGTTATCCGACGGCCCAGACTCCCATTGTAAGTTTATTGCCTTTTCGACTCTTTCGGAATTTGGATTTCGAGGTAAAAATCCATTTTCGACCGGGGGCGGACATCTAGTGTAGACCACACTTGATTTCTTACCAGAAGTCTTCACTTCATCTTTTGTCACAGATTTCTTTTCTTCAGACATTTTCATTTCTTCAAATGTCTTCAAATTCTCCACTACTGGATAAATCCTGTCAACAACAAAAGAAGAACATGAGTAACTGTTTAATAACTTTTTAACTTTCTCAGTCTCTATCTTCTGTGTTGCCAGCTCCAACTCTAAATCAGCACATTTCTTGATATAAAAGTTAGCATCATCCAGCTGTCTAAGATATGCTACTTTCAAAGTATTCATCGCCATTGCTTGTTCACCACTCGAATCAGTATATTTGTTAATTTCTCTGTTCATTGTGTCATACGATTCTTTTAACTTGTGAATATTGTGCAATAACTCATTGTTTTGTTTGATTAACGAATCACAGTTCATACACTTTTCAGAAACTTCAACTCGTTCTTCATCAATTTTCACTTCATATTCTGGAACTTCTTTGACACTTCTGCTTGATTGTAAAAACTCAGCTCTTCTTCTTTTCTCAGTTTTCGCTTCGTTCTTCAATCTCTCTTCTTCTTCTTCTTCTTCCTCTTCTTTGTTCTTCCTTCATCTTTCTTCAGCTGCTTCCATGACTTTTCTGCACCTTTCTGCACATTTCAAATCATAAGCATTAGCAAAAAAAACATTAACATTCGAAGTGTCTTTAGACATCTCTTTGGCCATAAATTCTTGATCTGGACAAAAATTGTCCCAATTGAAACCTTCAGCCAGTTTTTCATCATCTTGTTCTGCCAAACACACTTTGCTGTTTATTGGAACATATTTATCCCAACTGAATCCACCATCCTTTCCCAGACAAGCTTTCTTTGAATCTTTAATCTGCATCATTCCATGTGCAGTTTGTGCCTGATGCAATGCTGGTGGTGTGATTTGATGATAAATCGCATTTTTTTGTGATAATCGTTGTTTCCAAAAGGATTCTGGGCTCCAGTAGCTTCACAATTTTTGCACTCTCTCTTGAAATGCCCCTTTTCCCTGCAACGAAAACATGTAACTTTTGACTTATCAAAGCCTAAATTTGAAACACTTGCATCAAGAAAATCATTTCTTCCCGTGATTTGTTTAAACTTCTCAGCTCTTCTCATTACACTGGCCATGCACCATTTAATATCCATCAATTCCATTTCCTCAGCATCGATTTGATCGTAATCCTCTTTCGTGAGCATTGGATTACCGATCTTTCCGGCCACAAAACTACTATATGACTCTAACACCATTCCCAACAAAGACATTTGATTTTTGGCAACTTCTTCAGAATAATCTTGATCACTTTCAAGATTTAATACAATATTGCATTGAAGTTTTCTTCCATTCTTTGTTGCAGAAATGTTTGGATCGAATGATGAAAATCTAGTGTTGCTTGATCCCTGGGATGATTTCTTTTCAGAAGAATCTTTCACACTGTAAGCAGTTTCTATTTTCGGAGAAAATTTTGACTTTTCGTTGACACCACCTTTGTAATACAAGCTGATATCTTGTTCTCCATCGTAATTCTTCATCCTAGCAATCTTCCTCTGCTCCATCTCCTGAGCTTCCAGATGCTTGATAAAATCTCCCAGTGTCATTTTCTTATAATCTGTTTTGTTTGACCGCAGCATCATCAGAAATGTTCCCCATGTTTCATATGGTAGCGCATCTGCAAGTTTTTCAACCATTCATCAGTATCTTTCTTAACACCAAGTTTCGTCATATTTCTCACCAAGTTACAATATCTATCAATTAATTGCTTGACACTCTCATTTTTCAATCCCCGAAATAAGTCAAATTCCTTTTTCATGAGAGACATCTTATTCCTGAGCATATCGTCACTTCCAGTAAACTTTGCTTCCAACTCTGTCCATATCGAATATGCAGTTCCATCATGTTGAAGCAGTATCAAAATATCTTCTTTTATCGCTTGCTGAAGCAGACTCACCATCAATTTCTCATCTCGATATTTCTTTTTATCTACAGTACTCATTTCTCTAAGTGTCAACGGAGTACCATTCACAACATCGTTCTTTGTGAGCTTAACATACGGCTCTTCAGTGTGTTCCCACGCATCCAAGTGATACGCCTCAACCCAATTTCCAAACCTTTCGGACCATCCATTGTAATCATCAATATCCATGAGTTTGGGTGGTTTCTGAGACGTCCCGGTTTCATTTTCATACAAAGCACTCTGAGTGATTGTAACTGGACTAGCAAAAGCATTGTAGAACTCGTTCTCCATGTTTCGAATTTTCAAAATGAGCTGTATCACCTTGTAAAATACCTGACAAGTACCTGACAAAAACAAACAAACACACAATCAGTTTTAAACGTTTATCTATTTTCTGAAAGAAACTGTTACTCGAACTGGTGACAATTTTGAGCTGACTGAATTTGATGTGAACTGAGTTTGATGTCAAAACATGAGAACTGATATAACTCGGATCAAATTCGAATGACCTGACTCTTTTACAAACACACTGACAAACTTTCAAACGACTTGATGAACTTTTGATACGCGACTTGACTGTCAAAACGACTGATCGAACCGTGCGAACCGTGCGAACCGACTGAACCTCAAACCTTGTGACCTGTCGACTTAATGCAAACTGACAAATTATATGAAACAAAAATCCATGTAATGAAACAGCTATATTGGGTCGTGTTATTTTTTAAGCAAAATGAATCACATAGGCTTTCAAAGGATAAACACGTCCAAATTTTTTTTTTTTTTAGATTGGTTGACAACTTCAACTTTCAAATTCCTTTTGATTGGGCCGCAACTATTAACCCAATAACATGATTGGGCTGCCAATGTATCTACTAGAACTTATCTTTATGTCAATATATGATTCATTCAATGAACTAACAAACCAATGATAAAAGTAGCAGACACTTTCGAACACAATCACATGCACCTTTTTCAATTACCAATGACCTTTATCTATTCACATGCTATAAGCTGACAACAACTAGAATCAAATCAGTTTGAATGTATCGAAATTAATGTTGACCAACAATCTAGATTTTCATTGGACCTTCACCACACAATATTATATTCTATTATAATGAACTAACAACTTTTAGAAACAACTTGATTTCATTGGACCTTGTAATCCACTAAACCGACAATTCGATTAAATGTGAATAAACGATGATTCCATTTCTTCATGAATCCACATAACCTGACACAAGCACATGATTCCATTTCTCAATTAAATGTGACCTGACAAACTTGTATAATGTTTCACACATAACCGATGTATTCACATGATCACATATTACAACCAACTGACAACCTTGTTTAAAGTATTACACAATTCAATTATCTTTTCAAACGGTTCACACAATTCGATGTAAACAAAAGCGAAACAATCAGTAATTGTCCAAATAAGCGGAACCTTGAACTGTCACTAAGAGCGGACCTTAGTTGTCATAAAAGCGAAATCTAGTGGTCACAAAAGCGGACCCTCAAGTGACACAAGAGTGGAATCACGTTGTACAAATGAGAGGAATTAACTAAACGATGACCGTAAAAGCGAAATCACAAGTAAACCTGCTGATGTCACTTTTTCACGAATCCGTAAAAACGATACCTCAAAAATTCGATGATTTAAGTCGAATTTAATTCTGAAAATCACAAGGATTTGTTACTTCATTATTCCGAGCAATATGTGAAAAACTGAACCGATTTTGACCGTAAAAAGTTTTGTTTTTCGAAAAAGAAAGGTGTAGAAACAGAAATTTCGGCTGAATTGTAAAAATCTCTTCTCCACTGGCTCTGATACCACTTGTAGGATCGTTTTCGGATCCGAACGAGTCGGTTAGAAGAGTTTTTCACCAAAACAAGAGGCGGAAACAAGTGTTTCGGTGTAATTCAGCAACTATTCACCTTCAACTGTTGTTTATATTGATATACGAACGATTACAGACCTGACAACACTTCGGCAGCACTTCGTGGCTAACCGGAAGACAATCACCTAGAACTATGTGTTAGATTTCGCTCTTATGACCCTATTTATATACATGCTGATTTCGCTCATACTTACATGACACAAAAGCGAAATTACAATCTGACACATGAGCGAAATTAGACATGACCATATAAGCGAGATTATCATGACATATGAGCGGAATCATACGATGACACATGAACGAAATCTAACTTTAACATGCAATATATTTTGTCTTGTTATGTCATGATGTCATTGATGATGTCACTATGATGATGTCATCATGACATCATGCTTGAACATCTTCGCAACGAACCCGAAACTCGACATAAGACGTAGTTGACAGACGTAGTGCACCAACACTCATCAATAAATTCGTTAAAATCTCTAGCACAAACCGGGTCAAAAAAAGAATTCTTCCTTTCTTGTGTATATCGCACTGCATTGAAATCCCCCAAAACAATCCACCATCCCTGACCTACCCGAATAACTTCAATAATCTCCTGCCATAAAATTCTTTTTTCAACATTGTTTTGAGACGCATATACATTAACCACGTTAATCCGAGTATTCCCATCAACCATACAACCGGAAGTAACCAGAAAATTATCATTCACAATCGAACTATCTTTGCGGAACACTTTAGCATCCCAAAGATTAACAATACCACCTGATCTACCGTTCGAATTTACCCGATCCCGATTCGAAGCCTAAACCACCCCAAAAATTATATAAAGAAGCAACCCGCGTATCAGCACACATAGTCTCTTGCATAGCCAAAAAAGACACCCCAAATTCCATCTTTAACCTTTTAATCCAACCCGGTTTACCAGTAACCCCAATCCCACGAATGTTCACAAATAATAGATTCATAGCTTACCTAGCTCTACGCCTTCTTGGACAATAGAATCGTTCACCAAATTATCAAATGAAGACAACCTGGCACCCAATATTTTTCTCCCATCACGATCGTAGTTATTACCTCTGGATCACTGTAACACCCCGAAAACGGGTTTGGTAATTAAACCCCGTTAATACTAAAGACGGGGAAAGTACCGTTAGTGGTAAAAGTAAACTGGCAAGTATTAGGAATTAATTGAATAATCCTAATATTTATTTAAAGTGAATAAGAGCTTTCAAGAAAATAGGAAGATAAAAGGCCCGATTTAACGGGACTTAAAGTGAAACGGGTTACGACTTCCCGAACCTACTAAGCTAACTAGGAATAATTCTAACCTAGTTAGATAGTGACTTATGAGTGGGTTAAAACACTTAAATTATGAACTAAGGAAAATGGAGGGGCCAAAGGTGTTAAAATTGAAACTTATGTTGCTAATTCTAATTAAAACAAAAACCAAACACCCCATTTGGGATGTCTGGTCGTACAAGAACAAGCAGGGGCGATCCCCCACTCTCCAAAACCCTAAACATCATTAAACTTGCAAATTGAAGGCTCAATCCAAGCTGAAATCGAAATTAAAGCATAGATTATTGATCCTCATCACAACAGGATTACAATGTATGTAAAATTTGATGAAAACTCTCAACTCGAAATTCTCATGAAATTGGGAATTTCTGAAATTTATGGTTGCATGTTAGTTTTTTTATGAAATAAGAAGAATACAGTGTCTAGGGACAAACCCTAGACCAATACAAGTTGAATTCATGTGAAAATCTAGTAAAATCCATAAACACCATTGTAGGTGATTAGTGGGTTATGTAGATTTTAATAAACACTAGGAAATTGGGTGATATTCTAGTGTAATTTGACAATTGTGAAGTGACTTCAGAATTATAGAAGTTAACAACTTTGTAAGATGGTTGATTTATGTGAAATTAGGGCTAAGAGATAAGCTAGAGACTTGATAAATAAACATGTAAAATTCTGCCCTTAAAGTGTTTGTTGAAATGCCTCAAAGAAGGCTCGAAACTAGAATTTTTGTGTAGTTAAAACACCTAATTGTGATGTTTTGGCTATTATGCAAAATGTGATTAACAAGAGTTCTAAATGTGATAAACGTGGTTAGAACTTTGGTTAAAACGGTGGTCTAAAGATAACGCCTACCGGGTAACTAAAGAATGCTAAAACTAGTTGATGAACTCGATTATGTAATTAGTATACTAATGGGCATTTGACTTTTAAAAAGTCAAACTGACCTACGATGTGATGAATGATAATTAGACATAGAAAATAAGTGAGGTGGAATAGTCGTGATTGTTAATGACTAATTTAACCGCCTTGTAAATGATTGACAATAGTTTGACGCGTAACAAGCTAGGTGAAAGCTTGGAGGAGGGAGCGGGTCAAACGGAGCAAGTACGGAAAGAAAAGCGTGGCGTGGATGCGAGGTAAGTGAAACTTACACAATTATGTAGAATACTTGTTTATTCTATACGATATAAATGCGATAATGATAATATAGAAAATATGAATTTCCGTTAAGATTACCTAGTAGTGTAATCTAATAATGATAAAAAGGATAAAATGGAAATTGGTCAAGTGTTGACTAATGAAAATCAAAGTTAAAAGAATACCCATGACGTAAGCCGAAATGGGTTGAAATTGTAAGAAAATAGTTTAAAAAAAAGGGGTATGATAATAAAATCCGGGATGGGATGGATGTATTAATTGGAAATCAAAAACGATGTTTTTAATTAAATAGATAACGTTGGGCATATAGTCCAAACGGGTCGAATGGTGGTGATAACACCATTTGACAATATCGACTAATGTGGTTGTCAAGTCTTATGTTAACAGGACCGATTAGCAAATCGGATAATTGTGTCACCATTGATGGTGTGATAATGAAAACGAGGTATAAATCGGGTCTACTTGTTGATCCGGGCCAGGTACGCATAATTATGTTGTAGTTAAAAGTGTTATTTTGGTCGAATAACTTGAGAGAAAGTCCTTCGTCATAAAATGACTAAAATCGACCAAAACGCCCTTGTAGGCTAAATGGAACATACGACCCTTAAGGGTTGTTTGGAAACGAGTTTTATGACTAGGTAAATACTTAGAATAAGTATAGAAGCTGAAAGAGGTATTGTATTAGCCAAATGGCACTATTTGAGTTTTGCCGTAAAATAATGATTCGAGAGGTAAAATTTGGTTTATATTGATCACCACATTAAACCTACCTTAAATACAGTTGTGGTAGGAGATTATAGGATAAGAAATGTGGTAATGGAATGCTAAAAGCAATCAAAAGCTATTTTAGGCTCGAAAGTGCTTACATACCTTTAACGGGTCAAAATAAGCATACGAGCGAAAATGGGTTTAAATGGTGTAATAAACCGGTGATTAGAACCTAATATGGTATATAACATTTATTTGAAGAAGTGTAGGTGATGTAGGAATCAAATAAATACGTTTGTTTGATAAAATGCATAAACGGGTTAAAATTCGGTAAAAAGGTAACGAGTCGAAGGCTTATAAGTCTCAAAATTTCTTATGTTGGATGTAGGATTTTAACTCCATAAGATGGAGGGTTAAATTACGGACACGTAGGAAAAAGAATCGGGTAAAACGGATCAATAACGAAGAAGTTATGGCCGTTTCCGTGAAATCAGATCGTGCTGGGTATGTACAGCATCAGCTAAGGCAACAGGCTGTGAAAAACAGGGCTAGGCGTGACACCTAGGCCCTTGGCGTCACGTCTAGCCCCCTAACTCCGAAAATTTTTAAATTTTGTCATTTTTAACCCCTGTACTCGTTTGAAGTTAATATTTGACTATCAAAACTAACTTTTAAGTTGGTTTTGATCATAGGTGAATGCCAAGAGTGCACGGATGAAGATCAAGCGACGAGCAAGAACCGAACACGATCATGAAATAAGCTTCCACACTATGTATCGTTATTATGTTAAACGACGAACGTACACATGATATGTTGTATACCTTTTAAATTGTAAAAAGTTTTAATAAACCCGTAATTTCCAATGCATATGTAATCTTAATTATATGACTGTTTTTCGTAAATGATACGTTAAACCTTAATTTATAAGAACGGGTGTTACAATCACCGTCGGAACCCACGGTCACCCCGTTCAGCAAGATCTCGGCCTCCTCCCCAATAGCCGCACCATCAGTTGTATTATTTGCAACCTGAGATACTCAATGTTCTTCAATCGGTTGATTATTCAAATCTAAAGGACCGTCTCCATTAACCGCTGAGTTGTGAAACCCCTCATTTTTTGAAAAGTTTTTTTCCTCATCTCTTTCACTGACTTGGTCAGAGCCAGTATCGCTCTTCTCTTCCAAGACCCTTTCCTTCTCCTCGTCATCATTCCCATTATCTTTTTCAAGATTGTCGTTTCCGCCTTTAAGGAACTCCGGTAACCAATCATCAGCTTCCTCTGTAACCCACACCGGAAAGTGATTCCCTTGCCACTGAATTATCACCTCCTCCACAACTCGTTTACCATTCCTGATTAATACACCAACGTACTTGAACGACAACTCTCTTTCATCCTCCGACATGTTCGCCTTGTGAATTATCGTACCGAACAGGCCACCGACAGCATCAACTACTTCGTTCTTGAGAATATTCAAGGGAATACCTTGTATTTTTAACCAGGCAAGGCGATAACAAGGCACCGCCTGCCCTTCCCACATCTCCAGATTTGCAAATCTACCCAAAATGTTTCTAGCGGCCTCCAACGCTTCCACCGCATTCTTACTGTCTTTGAAAGATAATAAAACCTTCAACCCACCCAAAAATTGAATCTTACCTCCTGATGGACTAATTGTCTTTAAAATATCATTGATGTTTTCTAAAGCATCCAAGTCAATCATACTCACCACAATGGCTTTCCCATACAAACTAGAAAAGGCATTGACATTATGATCAATAGAGACTACCCACTGATCAGTTTTGTTGTCGTTTCTCCCCATCAAGATATCACTAAACGTTCGGCCTCCGGTATGTGTCGGTTGTTCCTTCTCATGCACCTTGCCGGCGCCCACATTCCCCTTCCGTATATAATCTTCCTCTTGTGTATTCGCCTTCCTAACATCTTCACGGATCTCACCATCTTCCAACACGAATTTAGCAACGTTAACCTTTAAAGCAAATCCTCCCATACAAATCGTATTTAGGCTTTTCTCGGTCTCTTCCTTATTCTTGACATCCAGCATTGACACAAAACCAAATCTATTCCCGAATCTATCCCTTTTCCTTGCTATATATATGTCGAAAATCACCCCGAACTCCTGAACGAACCCAGCTAAGTCATTGCCGCTACACCGATCCGAAAGATTGGAGACGTAGAATTTTGTGATTCGCCGTTGAATGGACTCCGGGATAGGTTTCCGACGGTCCATTGGCTCTCACTTTTTTAATATGAAACTATTGAAACTTATGATTAGTGAGTTTTACATCTAGTTATATAATACTCACATATACAAAACTAAAGGGCTGTTTGGTAGCCTCTGAATGGTCATTAAGAGGCTACCTCTTAATGGAACCATTAAGAATTTTACGAATGAGAAGGTAGAAGAATGTGACATGTGATGATTTACCATTCAGAGGTTACCTCTTAACCATTCAGACTTAAGGTTACCTCTTAATCATTCAGAGGTTTTAAACCATTAAGAGGTAGCATCTAAATGAAAAATGTAATATTCACCTAACACATTGTCACACCCCTATTTTCCACGTGTCACCGGTGGGCCCGGTGGGGAGTATAGTGACGTAGTTGATATCATCATAAGTCAAACAACACAATATATAAATGCACAGCGGAAGCAAAGATAGATTCATTTCAACTTTAATAAAGTGTAATATTAAATATCACAAATAGTTGAAACGGATCCACAGGCGGATCAAAATAAAAGAAGATATTGTTCAACAGCTTTATTGACATCCAAGCTTGCGAGACTTATTGTGGACGCTTAGAAGACAGCCAGCCTAGTACGAGTAGTACCTGCACTTAACCTTTTGGAAAAATACGTCAGTTTACACTGGTAAATACAATTTAACTGACTCATTTTGAAAAGGTTTAAAAATTTATTTGAATGCACGTGGCACAAAACTTTTTATAACTTGGGATAATTATGTGAATATAATCTTGTAAGGGATTTACATGTTACTTATGCGTTCAGTAGCCCGATCCGTAGACCGGGTTAAAGATTAATAGACACACCACAATATTGAGTTATGCACTGAAAGGTCTACGCCTACACCCCGTGCTCAGGTCGTGGCCATCTCGTAAGATGATGCCAAGGATATCTGAGACATGGTCATTAACCCCCCAAAGGCTTTAAGCAAACAAAACACATTCAAAACATAGCATATCAATAATTTAACCTCTAATCGATTAAAGATTCAATGCCGGACCAAGCGGTATTTTATATACCGTACCCCAAGCCCGTATAGGGAAAATAAGTTAAAAGTATTTACCTTTGTAAGTATAAATCACAATTAGTGAGTGGAGGTAGCTTTTACTGGATCTTCTATTCTGGAACAAAGGTTTATAATAACCTATTAGATTTCTAACGAGTCTTTATTTAAGTCTAAGCTTAGACCGGTTAGCTTTTAAGGACGATACGGTTCAAACGCACGATTAAGCGAAGACCGGATAGAATGTGATTTAGACCCGACAAGTTTGAAAACTTGTGTAATATGGGTATACTAAATACATTTTGGATTTTGAGACAAAGATGATAAGGTTTGACCCGTTTCGGTCAATTTATGCAAACTAGTTACATAAACCGAACCGAACGCGAAAAAGGCGTCACATGTAACCATAAGAGTCATATGCAAGTTCCCTGGGCTAATATGCCTTAAACATGTTGTGATATCAGTAAGGTATCTTCTATTATGCCCAAAACGGATTTAAACACAACTTATGCCTCATAAGGGCATTTTGGTCATTTAAAAGATTATAAAAGAGTTTAATTAGTAATCTGAGTTACGGTTCTGATTTATTCAGTAAATACACTTAATTTAATGTGTTATAACAGTAAGATATGATCTATGTGTGAAATTTATCATTTAAAACCCAACTATGCATTCTAGGGGTATTTTGGTAATTTCACAAAGGCTAAAAGGTCAAAATTGGGAACCTGAGTTTAAAAACTTTTACTTACTGTTATTATATAAAAATATACTAAAAATATCAGTAGGTATCAACCTTATATGTTTAATATAGTTTTAATACACACTATGCGTTAAAAACGCTTAAAAATGCGATTTGGAGCCATTTCCGGGTTTTTAAAGGAAAGCCGATATTTTTATAATTCCAGAAGGCTCAAAATAATTTATTTAACAAATAAAATCAGTAGGAAAAGGTTTGGGGTCAAAAGGATTTGTAGAACTCATTTTATGGCTAAAAAGGGCAAAATCGGTATTAACCGAATTAAACTTAGAGACCTATGTTATGCTCAGCCAAAAATTAAATAAAAATGTTCAAAAATCCCAAAATATTATATTACATCAGTGGGTAAAAAGTTTGATATAAAAAAGTGGGTTTAAATAGATTATACGCTAATTACGCCGTTTAAGTAACATAAAGCTTTCAAATTACCATAATGAGCATAACTCCTAATCTAGACTTCAAACTGATGTCAAATTTTAGGTGTAAGTCTATAAATCAGTAATTAATGTTTCTACTCTTTTACTTTTTCAAAAATCACGTTTTATAGTCAAAAGGGCATAATAGTCAACATTTAAGCATTATTCGGAAACATGCATAAGAATCGGATAACTATTGGACCAAGTTGTATAATCTCAGAGAGTTATACTTATATGAAACCTGGTCCAAAATAAGCTCTAAGGCAGATCTCAAACATGCATGAACGGGTCAGAACTGAAAGTCAAAGCAGAAGTCAAATTATGCGACTTTCGGTTCCGATCCGGGTTTAAACTGAAAATTGTCGAGTTGAACATGTTGGGACATGTTCTTACATTAGTTACCATGTTATTTTAATGATCAAACAGGTTGCATGTAACCTACACTGCTAATTATGCTTAAATTTGAAAATACACATTCTGTTGACTTTTTAAGGTAAGCTTTGACTCGACAATTAACATAGTAAGAGTGGGAATCTGAAAGTACCCTTTTAAGGGTTTGTTACCCACATAAATACCTACTTATAGGTACTTTCAATTCGAGAAATGACTGAGCGGATTTCATTTAATCGCGAAGTCAAACTTAAATTACGATGGTTTGACTTTTGGTTAATTAACTAAGCTAGAACGAATTAGAAAGGGTTATGAATACTTACAAGAGTCCTAATTATGATTAGAGATCACTAGAAAGCCTGAGGTTGATCAGAGGAGCTCCAGAAGTGAGTCTTGTGAGTTTTGAAAATGCAAGTGATCAATTGTTACAACTTTGGTGCCTTTATATATCAATTTTGATCCTTCAAGATGATGCCAAGATAGCCTACACATGTTACCAGATGTTTACAGGTGCCACTATGCATGAAAAACCATTGGAGGCAGCCCTGGTATAAGAAAACAACTGATCAAAGTCGGTTTAAAGGCTGTTAACAAGCATCTGCAGGTTTTTGTCGCTGGTAGGTCGTAGGCGGGCCGCGTAGACCCCCCTCGCGGGCCGCGTACAAGTGTTGATCAGGTTAACAAGTTTCAATGTTTTTCATTTCAGTCCTTGGTCCTTTGAAACGTGGTTTTGCTTATTTTTCTTGCTCATTAGACCCTCAAACCTGATTTTTAAGGACCTTGGGACATTTACAAACATGGTTAGGTCCTTGGTTAACTTTGTGCTTACCCGAAAAGTCACGAATTTCAACGTTAACGCATTAACCCTTCGTACACGGTTTTGGTCATAACTTTCTCATACGATAACGAAACTTTATGAAATTTTTATCACATATTCTAGTGAGTATATTTTACCGTTACAAAGCTTCGGGTCTGCCAAAAGGTCACTCAGAGGTATACTTTCAACATGTTGACACATTTAGCCCCTGTAGTTTGTAATCCCTCACTTTCTTTCATTTTCTTCTTCGTATGATCCATGATTTATTCGTTTAAGATTATAAACACCATGTAGGGTTAGTGTAGAGCCTATTTATCCATTGTTGACACTTTGGACCCTTATATTCACATAGTTTCACTTGTTTGTCAACTTTAGTCCCTCTAAAGTGCTTTTTCACATATTCAAAGCCTATGACACGTGTCAATACATTATTGGACGTAAATTTTCGAGGTGTTACATCCTCACCCCCTTAAAAGAAATCTCTACCTCGAGATTTACTGAAACAAATGAGGATATTTTTCCTTCATCGTGGATTCTACCTCCCATGTGTATTCGGGACCTCTACGGGCATCTCATTTGACCTTTACAATAGGCACATGCTTCCTACGAAGCTTCTTCACCTGTCGATCCTCAATCGACAATGGCTTTTCCACAAATTTCAAGCTCTCATCTATATGTACATCCGTATGTGGTATGACCAGTGATTCATCAGCGAAACACTTCTTCAGATTACAGATGTGAAACACATTATGTATACTACTGAGCTCTTCAGGTAAGTTTAACTTATAGGCAACTGACCCAACACATTCAATAACCTCGAATGGTCCTATATACCTTGGGCTTAACTTACCTTTCTTACCAAATCACATCACCCCTTTCCAGGGTGATACCTTAAGCAAAACTTTATCACCAACCTCAAACTTTAGAGGCTTGCGCTTTGGATCAGCGTAGCTTTTCTGCCTATCCCTGGCAGCTTTCAAGCGATCGCGAATCTGGACAATCTTGTCCGTCATTTCAAAGACCAAATTAGGTCCTGATAATTGAACTTCTCCTACTTCCGCCCAACAAATAGGGGTTCTGCATTTTCTACCATATAATGCCTCAAAAGGTGCAGCCTTAATACTAGTATGGTAGCTATTATTATAGGAGAATTCGATCAATGGTAGGTGGTTATCCCAACTGCCACCTAAATCAATCACACATGCTCGAAGCATGTCTTCCAATGTTTGGATGGTACACTCACTTTGTCCGTCCGTCTGTGGATGGTATGCAGTACCAAAGTTTAAGCGCGTACCCAAAGACTGTTGGAAACTCTTCCAAAAATGAGAGGTGTATCTCGTATCTCGGTCAGAGATAATCGACACTGGTACACCATGCAGAGCTACAATCTTATCTACATACAATTGAGCTAACATGTCGGAGCTGTACGTCTCCTTAATGGGAAGAAAATGTGCTGACTTGGTCAGTCTATCTACTATGACCCATATAGTATCGTTTCCCTTCCTTGTCTTTGGCAACTTGGTGATGAAATCCATTGTCACCATTTCCCACTTCCATATGGGAAGTTCAGGCTGTTGTAACAAACCTGACGGATTCTGATGCTCAGCTTTGACTTGCGCATACGTCAACCATTTAGCTACATAAGCGGCAACAGACTTTTTCAAGCCTATCCACCAATAGTTTGCCTTTAGATCCTGGTACATCTTATCAGATCCAGGATGAACAGAATATTTGGAACTGTGGGCTTCCTGGAGGATAACATCCCGAAGTCCTCCATAAACTGGAACCCATATTCGTCCATTCAATCTTAGGATTCCATCCTTGTCATAGGATAACTGCTCCTCAGTTACTCCTAGCTTTTCTTTAGGATAGTTAGCTTCCAGCACAGCTCCCTTCTGCGCAGCTAACACCCTTTCGTTCAAACTATTCCTTATTTCAATGCGCTTGGCATTGATTCTTATCGGCTTCACTCTTTCCTTCCTGCTTAAGGCGTCAGCAACTACATTTGCCTTGCCTGGATGGTATCTTATTTCACAATCATAATCATTTAGAGTTTCCATCCAGCGTCACTGCCTCATGTTCAAGTCCTTCTGATTGAACAAGTGTTGAAGGCTCTTGTGATCTGAATAGATCACACACTTGGTTCCATACAAGTAATGCCTCCATAGCTTTAATGTGAATACAACGGCACCCAGTTCCAAGTCGTGGGTGGTGTAGTTCTTCTCGTGCACCTTTAGCTGTCGTGAAGCGTAGGCAATGACCTTGCCTTTCTGCATGAGTACACAACCCATACCAGTGTGTGATGCATCACAATACACCACGAATTCTTCTATACCATCGGGTAATGTTAACACTGGTGCATTGCTCAACTTTTTCTTAAGAATGTCAAAGGATTCCTGCTGCTTAGGGCCCCAATCAAACTTAACCTTCTTACATGTCAACGAAGTTAGGGGCGCAGCAATCCTTGAGAAGTTTTCGATGAATCGCCTATAGTATCCTGCTAAACCCAGAAAACTGCGAATCTCAGTAGGTGTCTTTGGCTCTTGCCAATTCATAACTGCTTCTACCTTAGCGGGGTCTACTTGGATACCACGCTCACTTACCACATGTCCAAGGAATTGGACTTCTCGAAGCCAAAATTCGCACTTCGAAAATTTGGCGTAGAGTTTCTCATGATGTAGAAGTTTGAGAATACAGCGAAGGTGTTTCTCGTGGTCCGCTTGATTCTTTGAGTAGATGAGGATGTCGTCAATGAAGACGATGACGAATTTGTCTAAGTAAGGCTTGCAGACACAATTCATGAGATCCATGAATGCGGCCGGTGCATTAGTGAGCCCGAAAGGCATCACTAGGAACTCGTAATGACCATAACGAGTCCTAAATGCAGTCATATGCACATCTTCATCTTTAACCTTCAACTGATGATAGCCTGACCTTAAATCGATCTTGGAAAAGTAGCTTGCCCCTTGTAACTGATCGAACAGATCGTCGATCCTGGGCAAAGGATACCTATTCTTGATAGTGACCTTATTAAGCTCACGGTAATCGATGCACAGACGCATCGATCCATCCTTCTTCTTGACAAACAAGATCGGCGCTCCCCAAGGGGACGAACTAGGTCTAATGAAACCTTTAGCTAACATATCATCTAACTGCGTCCTTAACTCCTTCATCTCTGTGGGTGCCAACCTATAAGGTGCTCTGGCAACAGGTGCTGCTACCGGGATAATGTCAATTCGGAATTCCACTTGTCTATCTGGTGGTAAACCAGGTAGTTCTTCAGGAAAAACTTCAGGATATTCCGAAATGACAGGGATATCTTCAATCTTAGGTTTTGGCTCATCAATAGTAACTTGTGCCATATAAATGACACAACCCTTCTTCAGGCATCTAGATGCCTTGAGCATGGACACTTGCTCAGGCAATCCATGCTGGGTATCCCCTTGGATGGTGAGTGACTCACCAGACGGAGTTTTGACTACCACTTGCTTTCTGTTGCACATAATCTAGGCTTGGTTATGCGATAACCAATCCATACCTATAACTATATCAAAACCGGCTAGCTTAAAGGGAAGTAAGGACAAAGGAAAAGAGTGATTCCTAATGGATATAACACATCCATCTAACACAGTTAAGGCGGTTTCTATGGTTCCATCAGCTAACTCCACCTCATATTTCACACTTAAGGCTTTTACAGGCAATTTCAACAACTCACAAAACTTATTATCCACAAAAGACTTATCTGCTCCAGAATCAAACAATACTCTAGCAAAAACATCATTTACGAGAAAAGTACCTGTAATCACGTTGTCATCCTAAACAGCTTCCTTAGCATCCATCTTGAAGACTCTTGCGTTGGTCTTTTTCCCATCCTCGGTTTTCTTGGTGGTCTTTGGGTAATTGGACTTAATGTGCCCTTTTTCATTGCAACCGTAACATGTTGCATCCTTCAGCTTCTTACACTCCAAAGTCTTATGATCCGTAGATTTGCAAATCCCACTGGGTCTTGAGTGAGACTGGGATTTCGACTCAAGTCGACACCTTCCAAAATGGTTCTTCTTGCAAACCTTACATTTGGGCTTATCCCCAGATTGTTGCCCGTCCTTCTTAAACCATGTCCCTTTCTTGTGGTCGTTATTTCCTCAGTGTTTCTTATCTGATCTTCGTGAGGTATCGTCCTCACGCTTCCTCTTACCTTCTTCTGAATGCCTGAGTGATCTCAACCTGACTACGTCCAAGGTGAGAGATAGAGATAGATCAGCTGCTGATCTGAAGGTAGCAGGCCTTGACGCCTTAACACTAGCTTTAATTTCTGGGGCTAAACCCCCGATGAAGCGAGCAATCCTTTTAGTTTCTGGGGTGACCAAATATGGAACCAATCTCGACATGGTATTAAAGCTCGTGAGATAAGCCTGGCAATCCAGATTCCTCATGACCAATGACAGAAATTCGGACTCTATCTTTTCTACCTCGTACTGAGGGCAGTAGTTTTCCTTGATAAGAGCTACAAATTGTTCCCAAGACAGGTTGTATAATGGGACTTTCCCGGTGGCCTGGATCAATGATCTCCACCATGCTAGGGCTTCACCCTTAAAGGACTGTGATATAAACTTCACAATGTCCCTTTCCGCGCATCCACTTATGTCTACCACCGTGTCCATCTCATCCAACCAAGTCATACAATCTACTGCGCCCTTTTCCCCAGTAAAATCTCAGGGCTTACATGAAACAAAGTATTTGTACGTGCATCCTTTAGCATGAGGCGCATCATCGTTCACTACCTTCTTAAAGGGGACACTGTTTTGGTTGGAGGAGTGTCTGTCAGTATCTTTCTTAGACTCATCCTTCTTGGACTTAGGTGGGGTAGGTGGTGGCTTGCTGTGAGCCTCAGAATGACTTTTAGGCTTAGAATGTGGTGTAGAAAAGGTCTTACTCTGAGACCCTCTGGACTCATTATACTGTCGCTCAATGGCCCTTGTAACAGCATTATCTACAAGTGCTTGCAATTCTGCAGCTGTCAACTGTATCTTAGCATTCTCGAGGTTTTCCACCGGATGACTGTTTACTTCATCCGACCCGGCCATGTAGCTTCAATTGCTACATATAGAAAATAATAGGCAAGGTTTTATTTAGAAGCTTTCACAGTATTTTATATTTTATTAACCATGGTTCTAAATGGCCATTTTAGGTTAATTTGTTACAATGTAGGATCTTTATTACCATCCTAATTATAATTTAATAATAGCACATAAGGCCTAGTCATGTAGACAACTTTCTAAATTATCAATTTAGATCTTATAGGATTAAAGTTTGAATAAAGTAACAATCAATCCCTTTATTGGCAGGGAGTCTATAAACTACGGTTGCCTTTTGTTTTATATGACATTAGTTATAGCCCGTGGGCATTATGTCACAATCAGATGTATATAAAAATATAAATTTGGATAATTTATTAAAAGGGTGACATGTGTGATTTTGCGGATCACACTAGCCAAGAATGTTAACATGTTTGCAGATGTTAACAGAGATTTGAATCCTTTTAAACTGGCTTTACCATATTGGCCAGGTCTTCAATATGACATACAAGCTAGGTTTTACCTTTTAAGATTCTTATCATTAAAAATGGTAATTCTACAAAATAATTGTTATTTCCACTTATTCATTTATTACATTCATGTATATAATTTAAAAATGGAAATTTGAACTAACCATACCATTAAAAATTAAACTAGTACAAGTCTGCCCTAAACGGGACTTTTACAAAAACAACATGCCCACGCAGGGGCCAAACTAACAAACAAACCCACGCAAGGGTCAAAATGGAAAGACATGCCCACGCAGGGGCAGAACATGAAAATATGCCCACGCAGGGGCAGAGTACCGAAACAAATGTCCTCGCAGGGACATGATTACAACACTAAAACAAACAAACAAACAAAAGATTTAGTGATCCTTCTTGCTTTTTCCCTTGATCAGGTTCACCATTTTCTTAAACATCCCTTGGTTATACCTTCGGTCTTCCCGCATTTCATGTCGCACCTCTCTAAAATTTTGCAGAATCTCCTGATGTTGCGGTGGCGATATGATTGGCGGCTGCGGAGGTTGCTGATATAGCGGAGGTTGAGGAGGCGGCTGCTGATGATACCCATAAGGAGGGTACCCTGTTCCCCAAGAAGTCCCATAAGGTCCTTCTGGGTGGAGGGCGTTGTAGTTCCATGCCTCCTGATACGGGTCCACATTGGCATAATTGTAGTTAGTGTGACCCGGTAGTTCGAAGGGGTTATACGCCGCAGGACCGACGTATGCAGGGATTGGGTTATCAAAACCCAAAGGTGGTGGCGCTACAGGCGCAGAATTCACCTCAGAGACAGGGTTTGAGGGTCCCCCCATCTCTGGGTCTTCGTGGAGTGGCGGGAAATGGCTGCCACTCGAGGGTTGAGGGGTGCTGATGCGCACTCCTCCCCGCGCGGACATCCGCGCGTTTGATCCCCTTCTCCGCCTCGGTGGTTCCGGAGGCGGCTGTTGAACTGGTGGTGGAGGTGGCGGAGTAACTGCCACAAAACGAGAATCCTCAGAAGGATCCTGCTGCTGCTGCTGCTGGGGCGAGTAGTGGTAAGGAGGTGTAAAGTACCAATCAATATTTCTGAACTTCGCTTCATAGCTGTCTGGACCGCGGTAAGGCGACCCATGAAATGAGGACCCATCATAGATCTCAATGGGATGGTTAGGGGTCCCGGTTTGTGGTTCTGCGGGGTCCGGATCTTCATCCATATCCATAGAGAAGTGGTCTTCAGGCCCTAACGGGTTATAACCTGCTGGTTCTTCTTGTTGGTTTACCGGGTTGAACTGGCTCTGGAAGTAAGGAGTGGGATCATTAAAAGAATGGTGCGAGTTTGAGCGGAGGAGGGGTATGAAAGAGTTATTGGGTTCGTTTTCGGACTGAGGCCCGAAGGAATTTAGATAGGATGGCGATCAACGTATGTCCTCCAGGGCTCCTGGGGACTTGTGCTTACGTTGGCGGATGGCGTGCGCCGGTGAGAAGGCCCGGCTTCGTCGTCGTTGGGGGCTCGGAACGTCCCCTTTCCTTTTCCCCTACCTCTGAAGAATCGCGGCGGCATCTTTAATCTGTCAACATAAACAAGGATAACACAAGCATATATGTAAACAAAAAAAAGAAAGTCAAAAATTTAAAACAAAATGGAATTTGTCCTATGTCATTTGTCTAGACTCGAGGATCGAGGAATGTGCACTTTGTGTAACTGAGATTAAACACAAAAGGCTAGTGTTTAATTCACTCAGCGTTGGCTCTGATACCAACCTGTCACACCCCTATTTTCCACGTGTCACCGGTGGGCCCGGTGGGGAGTATAGTGACGTAGTTGATATCATCATAAGTCAAACGGCACAATATATAAATGCACAGCGGAAGCAAAGATAGATTCATTTCAACTTTAATAAAGTGTAATATTAAATATCACAAATAGTTGAAACGGATCCACAGGCGGATCAAAATAAAAGAAGATATTGTTCAATAGCTTTATTGACATCCAAGCTTGCGAGACTTATTGTGGACGCTTAGAAGACAGCCAGCCTAGTACGAGTAGTACCTGCACTTAACCTTTTGGAAAAATACGTCAGTTTACACTGGTAAATACAATTTAACTGACTCATTTTGAAAAGGTTTAAAAATTTATTTGAATGCACGTGGCACAAAACTTTTTATAACTTGGGATAATTATGTGAATATAATCTTGTAAGGGATTTACATGTTACTTATGCGTTCAGTAGCCCAATCCGTAGACCGGGTTAAAGATTAATAGACACACCACAATATTGAGTTATGCACTGAAAGGTGTACGCCTACACCCCGTGCTCAGGTCGTGGCCATCTCGTAAGATGATGCCAAGGATATCCGGGACATGGTCATTAACCCCCCAAAGGCTTTAAGCAAACAAAACACATTCAAAACATAGCATATCAATAATTTAACCTCTAATCGATTAAAGATTCAATGCCGGACCAAGCGGTATTTTATATACCGTACCCCAAGCCCGTATAGGGAAAATAAGTTAAAAGTATTTACCTTTGTAAGTATAAATCACAATTAGCGAGTGGAGGTAGCTTTTACTGGTTCTTCTATTCTGGAACAAAGGTTTATAATAACCTATTAGATTTCTAACGGGTCTTTATTTAAGTCTAAGCTTAGACCGGTTAGCTTTTAAGGACGATACGGTTCAAACGCACGATTAAGCGAAGACCGGATAGAATGTGATTTAGACCCGACAAGTTTGAAAACTTGTGTAATATGGGTATACTAAATACATTCTGGATTTTGAGACAAAGATGATAAGGTTTGACCCGTTTCGGTCAATTTATGCAAACTACTTACATAAACCGAACCGAACGCGAAAAAGGCGTCACGGGTAACCATAAGAGTCATATGCAAGTTCCCTGGGCTAATATGCCTTAAACATGTTGTGATATCAGTAAGGTATCTTCTATTATGCCCAAAACGGATTTAAACACAACTTATGCCTCATAAGGGCATTTTGGTCATTTAAAAGATTATAAAAGAGTTTAATTAGTAATCTGAGTTACGGTTCTGATTTATTCAGTAAATACACTTAATTTAATGTGTTATAACAGTAAGATATGATCTATGTGTGAAATTTATCATTTAAAACCCAACTATGCATTCTAGGGGTATTTTGGTAATTTCACAAAGGCTAAAAGGTCAAAACTGGGAACCTGAGTTTAAAAACTTTTACTTACTGTTATTATATAAAAATATACTAAAAATATCAGTAGGTATCAACCTTATGTGTTTAATATAGTTTTAGTACATATTATGCGTTAAAAACGCTTAAAAAGGCGATTTGGAGCCATTTCCGGGTTTTTAAAGGAAAGCTGATATTTTTATAATTTCAGAAGGCTCAAAATACTTTATTTAACAAATAAAATCAGTAGGAAAAGGTTTGGGGTCAAAAGGATTTGTAGAACTCATTTTATGGCTAAAAAGGGCAAAATCGGTATTAACCGAATTAAACTTAGAGACCTATGTTATGCTCAGCCAAAAATTAAATAAAAATGTTCAAAAATCCCAAAATATTATATTACATCAGTGGGTAAAAAGTTTGATATCAAAAAGTGGGTTTAAATAGATTATACGCTAATTACGCCGTTTAAGTAACATAAAGCTTTCAAATTACGCTAATGAGCATAACTCCTAATATAGACTTCAAACTGATGTCAAATTTTAGGTGTAAGTCTATAAATCAGTAATTAATGTTTCTACTCTTTTACTTTTTCAAAAATCACGTTTTATAGTCAGAAGGGCATAATAGTCAACATTTAAGCATTATTCGGAAACATGCATAAGAATCGGATAACTATTGGACCAAGTTGTATAATCTCAGAGAGTTATACTTATATGAAACCTGGTCCAAAATAAGCTCTAAGGCAGATCTCAAACATGCATGAACGGGTCAGAACTGAAAGTCAAAGCAGAAGTCAAATTATGCGACTTTCGGTTCCGATCCGGGTTTAAACTGAAAATTGTCGAGTTGAACATGTTGGAACATGTTCTTACATTAGTTACCATGTTATTTTAATGATCAAACAGGTTGCATGTAACCTACATTGCTAATTATGCTTAAATTTGAAAATACACATTCTGTTGACTTTTTAAGGTAAGCTTTGACTCGACAATTAACATAGTAAGAGTGGGAATCTGAAAGTACCCTTTTAAGGGTTTGTTACCCACATAAATACCTACTTATAGGTACTTTCAATTCGAGAAATGACTGAGCGGATTTCATTTAATCACGAAGTCAAACTTAAATTACGATGGTTTGACTTTTGGTTAATTAACTAAGCTAGAACGAATTAGAAAGGGTTATGAATACTTACAAGAGTCCTAATTATGATTAGAGATCACTAGAAAGCCTGAGGTTGATCAGAGGAGCTCTAGAAGTGAGTCTTGTGAGTTTTGAAAATGCAAGTGATCAATTGTTACAACTTTGGTGCCTTTATATATCAATTTTGATCCTTCAAGATGATGCCAAGATAACCTACACATGTTACCAGATGTTTACAGGTTATGAAAAACCATTGGAGGTAGCCCTGGTATAAGAAAACAACTGATCAAAGTCGGTTTAAAGGCTGTTAACAGGCATATGCAGGTTTTTGTCGCTGGTAGGTCGTAGGCGGGCCGCGTAGACCCCCCTCGCGGGCCGCGTACAAGTGTTGATCAGGTTAACAAGTTTCAATGTTTTTCATTTCAGTCCTTGGTCCTTTGAAACGTGGTTTTGCTTATTTTTCTTGCTCATTAGACCCTCAAACCTGATTTTTAAGGACCTTGGGACATTTACAAACATGGTTAACTTTGTGCTTACCCGAAAAGTCACGAATTTCAACGTTAACGCATTAACCCTTCGTACACGGTTTTGGTCATAACTTTCTCATACGATAACGAAACTTTATGAAATTTTTATCACATATTCTAGTGAGTATATTTTACCGTTACAAAGCTTCGGGTCTGCCAAAAGGTCACTCAGAGGTATACTTTCAACATGTTGACACATTTAGCCCTTGTAGTTTGTAATCCCTCACTTTCTTTCATTTTCTTCTTCGTATGATCCATGATTTATTCGTTTAAGATTATAAACACCATGTAGGGTTATTGTAGAGCCTATTTATCCATTGTTGACACTTTGGACCCTTATATTCACATAGTTTCACTTGTTTGTCAACTTTAGTCCCTCTAAAGTGATTTTTCACATATTCAAAGCCTATGACACGTGTCAATAGATTATTGAACGTAAATTTTTGAGGTGTTACACACATGCACTAACCATGTGATTAACTTTTTTTTAAAGAATACGAGTTAAAACTTTAAAATTTACTTAAAAAATATAAAAGTGAGGGTGTCTTGTAATATTAAACTTGAGAGAATTATTATTATTAATAATAACTAATAGAGCGCCCCTACCCGTTGGAAAAGATTACAACAATCATCCTAAAAGTTACAATACATAATTGCTAAGGAAAGCATAATAGCATAAAGTACAAGATGTTAATGGCTATGATATCATACAAACTTAATAGCATATGGTACAAGCAGTAATGCTTAGAATTGTTTTAAATTAGAGTAAAGTCCTATTTGAGTCCTTGTGGTTTGTGCAATTTAACCATTTGAATCCAAAAGTAAACAACATCCAAATCAGAAACATTTGGTTTTTGGATTCAAATGGTTAAGATTAAAGACTACAGGGACTCAAATGGTTAAAATTAGAGACCACAGGGACTCAAATCAAGACAATTTTGGTTTTTGGATTCAAATGGTTAAACTGCACAAACCACAAGGACTCAAATAGGACTTTACTCTTTAAATTACTAGTGTATAAATTTTGTATTAAAAAAATACCAAGTAGATAGATGGACATTGGTGTTGAATGGGACCCCTCCTTGTATATATTTTAGACACCAGTAGATGAACCAGAATAACAATACCATTTCAACAATCGTGAACAATGGCCGTTGAATTTATGGAAACTCTGAAAGAAGCCATCACCGCCTACACCGGACTCTCTCCCGCTACTTTCTTCACAGTATTCGCCACCGGTGTCACCATCTACTGCCTCGTTTCCGTTTTCTTCAGAAGATTCTCCGATCACCATCAACACACAGCCCAACGTCTTCCGAACAAGACAGGTGTTCTATCCTCGAATTTTTAGTGTTTGATTTAGTATTACTTTAGTTCGTTTTTAGTCCTTTTTGAAAAATATAGCATCTTTGGGGAAAATTTAAAATTTACTGTGAATTATAATATTTCCTGTGTTGATTTGGATACCAACTGCTAATCAAAATTAGGGTTTTAAACATGATTTTGGGTATGTCTTATTTTTTATACCACATTTCTCTTTCTTTGACTAATTCCAAACAAATTCGATCTACAGATCAACGACATCTTCACCGTCCTCTCCTCACTCAATTACCGCCTCTCTTTCTCAATCATGGAATCACGATGTATTTCTGAGCTTTCGGGGAGAAGACACTCGCAACAACTTTGTGGATCATCTCTATGATGCTCTTATACAACAAGGAATCCAGACGTACAAGGATGACGAAACACTTGCTCGGGGTGAGTCAATCGGTCCAGCCCTCTTGAAGGCGATCCAGGAATCACGGATAGCTGTTATTGTATTCTCGGAAAACTATGCGGACTCATCTTGGTGCTTGGATGAGGTTGCACATATTATGGAGTGCATCGACACGAGAGGGCAAATCGTTGAGCCCATATTTTATCACGTTGATCCATCGGATGTTAGAAAGCAAAAGGGGAAATATGAAGAAGCAATTGCAAAACATAAGAGGCAAAATAAGCAAAAAGTTGAATCATGGCGAAAAGCTCTAGAAAAGGCAGGCAACCTATCTGGATGGGTCATCAATGACATTGAAAACAGGTGATGTTACAACTGAGTTATATATAGCATTTAAGGTGGCTTGTTTTGAAATTAGTCACTTATATGATTACCAAACCTATTTTTAGCATTTAAGGTGGCTGGCTTTGACTTTGAAATCACTAATCGCCCCGGTCATCATAACGCTGCAGCTGATGCCTTATCTCGCATGTCTCATGCAGCCTTCTTTGCTCACTCTCGTGTTGAACCGTCCTTAATTGCTACACTCCGGGTGGCTATTTCTGATGATCTGTATCTCAAGTCCATGCAAATGAAGTGCACCTCTGCACCACAGTCGGTACCCGGCTTCCTTCTGTTTTAAAGATGGACTTTTGTTTTTCAAAGATAGGCTGGTCATTACAGCAGGTTCGCCCCTGTGCACTAAGCTACCGGAGGAATTTCATAATTCTGTGATTGGCAGTCACTCCAGGGTCACACGTACCTTCCATCGCCTTTCATCCAATTTCTTTTGGCCCAAAATGCGATCAGATGTTAAACGTTTTTGTGGCCACTTGTCAAGTTTTCCAACAAATGAAATCTTCACTTTTACCTCCTGCTAATCTTTTACAACCATTACCCTTACCACAACAGGTTTTTGGAGGCATCTCCATAAATTTCATCACAGGGCTGCCCTTATCAAATGGCAAATCTGTCATTATGGTCGCCGTGGACCGGTTATCAAAATACGGGCACTTCATTGGGTTACCTCCATCTTTCTCTAGCTCTACAGTTGCCAGCGTGTTTATTAATGAAATTGTGTACCTCCACGGCATTCCAGTCAACATCGTGTCGGACCATGATCCCCGTTTTATGACGGATTTCTGGAAAGAGTTACACAGCTTACAAGGAACGACCTTATCCTTTAGCACGGCGTACCATCCACAGTCGGATGGTCAAACCGAAGCACTTAACAAATGTCTTGAGTTGTACCTCCGATGTTATGCCGCTGACCATCCTCGAGACTGGTTCAAATTTCTTCCCTGGGCCGAATTTTGGTATAACACTTCCTTTCAATCCTCCGCTCGGATGACCCCCTTCGAAGCCCTCTATGGTCGGACCCCTCCTATCATCAGCCGATACCTAAAAGACTCCACTGGAAATGCACTTTTAGAAGCCCCCTTGCTGGAACGAGACACCGTGCTCCAACTTCTTAAGACCAACCTCTTCAAAGCGGGTCATTCTGTTCTCCAATATTTGGTTCAGTGGGATGGCCTTCCACCTGATGCGTCCACATGGGAAGATTCCACTAGCCTGTGTAAACAATTTCCTGATGCAAGTACATACCAGTTCCAGACCCGGGACGCAGTTGTAACAAAAGGAACCGAACCAGACCTGGTTCCACCTCTACTTGGTCAAAAACCGGACCAGAACCGGCCAAAACCCAAACGTACCCGGAACGGGTTTCTACTCTACCCGGTTCTTGACTTTGTTGACGAAACCCGGACCCGGTTCCTACCTGGTTTTAGGTTCTACAAAAAAACCGAGTTGTGCATCTCTACCTAGAGGTGGTAACTGGTAATATGGTTTGATTAGGTAACGGGTCAAAATAAGTCACTTTAATACAAAACGATTTAGGTGATTTTCAATTAATATGTTAATTATAATTTAAAAAAACAATAGTAAAATTGATATACAAGGTTGTGTGCTTCAAGAATAAATTTCTTTAGGTGATTTTCTACTCGTTTGAGAGATAAAACACAACCGGAATCAGCCCACTAGTAAATGGTTTGAAACTGCCACCCTTAATAAGTTTTGTAAAGAGCTTAGTAAACTACTTATGCAAACAAGAATTCAATATGTAGATATAGGTATTTACGCTGCCATTCTTCAACATAACACCGGTACAAAATGATAATATGAATGCAATAAGCCGTTGATGTATTCTGGAAAAAAAAAAAAAAAAAAAAAAAAAAAAAAAAAACAGTATTTTCAACAATTGAGCAAATTATACATGCACACTACTATGAAGTTATAAAAGTTGCTAGCAAGCCACATATTGTATTAAAATATTACTTCAATTTAGCAAGTGATTTAGAAAGGTGGTAATTTTGGCCCGTTTGCTTACAGCGTTACAGATGGACCCGTTTGGGTTTATATTACATATCCAATGAGTTATTAACAGGTCAAGTGAGTCAAAATCATCCAAATAGGCCTATAAATGAACTGTTCATTTAACTTTAACCGAACATGAACACGAACACCAACATAAACGAACGAAATAAATAAATATAAATAAATGAACATAAATGAATTAACAAAATGTGTGTCCATGTTCGTCCGTTTATTAAATAGCAAACATAAACGAAAGAACATAAACAAATTTAAATAAAGGAACCTCAATGAATGACAAAATGTGTTCAAGTTTGTTCGTTTATTAAATAAATGAACATAAACGAACTTCCGGCCGAACAAGTTTATGAACGTTCGATTCATTTACCGGCCTACACCCAAAGTATATTTTTAAAGCTGCGACCTTTTGAACTGCTACTGCGCACTATTTGTAACCAGCATCATCTGTGATCCCACCTGAACCAGAAGAAACCTGTGTGAAATTCGAGCACATCTTCTTAATCTATTTGTATACATTGGTATGTGTTTCTTTTCTCTCTCAACTTGCTTAATTTGTATCAACTGTCCAAACACATCTTCTTAATCTATTTGTATATTGTGATCAGTTAGAGTTTTGTAGTTTCATGCATACCAACTGTTTGATGAAATGCCTCAATCAACAAAGTAGGTCTAATCATGCAAACCATGATGAGTTTTGACTCAGAGGTGTTGGGATTAATAACTATTTTGAGAACAACAATCAATGTGTCATTTGTTGATATGGTGGCACGGTTGTTGAGGTTTCTGGATCACCAACACACACACACACATCTGCAGTTTACTTTTTTGTTCCTTAAATATAGATTCAGTATTGCGCAAGAATGATATTTTATTAATAAATGGATCCTTTACGTTTCATTTCATATGATTGTTAAATGTTATACCATTTACCTCTTTTATTCTTCTACAACATGATTGCTAGGTTGCAGGGTATGAGAAGAAGCTGAAATCACAGGCTTCACAGTTTTGATCGTCATTCACTTGAAGAAACATAACAAATTGAATGAGGTATCTTCTTCTAATCTTGACATGTTTGATGATTATTTTGTGCTAAATCGTAAAATCATGCATGTCAATCAAACACTAAATTTAATCAGAAGAATGGTAAGCCCGAACTAGATGAATGATGTGCATGGTAATTATCTGATTAACAAACAACACCCCTTATACGCGATATACACCCAAACACACCCTTATTTAAACTGGATATAAATACCTTGCTTGTCCCTTCCTTTCTCTCATTTTACCCAAACACAGACACATGTGTGTGTACAGCACAGTGGCAGCAAGGGTTCCCCTTCTCGTGCTTGTTATGGGATTATGCACTTTCGTTTATTTCTTTTATCAACGGCTTTTAAAGATTTTGTTTCTAGCATCAACAAATATTATTCAATTTCAGTAATATGCCCCACGTTTATATGATTTGATTTAATAGATTTTTAAGTTTGATTTTGCTTCTTTGACATTATAGATATCCTTCCATGTAGGCATAAAATTAAAGGTATCCTTCAATGTAGGCACAAAATAGGCTAATTGCTGAATATGTCTACTAAAATTTGTGTCTTGTGAGTCCATTTTCATGCCTATTAATATGCTACAGATAACGAATTAGAGGTGGCAAGATGGACAATATATAGGTAACTGGTCAAAACATGATATGATTGAAACTTTGAAATGTTTAATACAGGTCAAACTGTTTTTTTTTTTTTTTTTGTCCATTCCTTTAGAATATTATAAACAGTAAAATCATTCATTTCTTGTTACGAAAACAGTTAAAAATATATTAACAATCTGAAACAGTTGAGCATAACTATTTAGGATGTTGTATGCATTGGAAATGGCTTACCCATGTGTCCCTTTTGACCCGGTTGAAATAAATTAAACACAACCCAGATCAGCACATTTATTCGTAAATGGGTCGAAATTCCACCTAAACCCACACATCTTTTTTCTGAGTTCATTTCCAGCCATTTATTAGCTTAGTAGTTACACAATTTTCTCGTGATATTGTCGGTTAAGAAAATACAAATAGATAAAGGGATCCAATGTGAAATATTGAAATCTTCTGTTGACCCACATATCTAAATTAGTGTCAAGTTCTTATCTTGAAATTATATGAATATTGAAAGTTGTAAGCGAATGCTGAAAAGTAGTTACTAGTTACTACAAGTACTTTCTAATTATCCTAATGTACTCAATGTGTAGACATGAAGCTAAATGCATCAAAGACATTGTTGGTAGAATTTCCAGTAGGCTGACTACAAAGGTCAAAAAAGACTTGATTGGAATAGTGACTCGTTTGCAAAATTTGAAATCAAAGATGGAAATTGGGTCTGGTGGTGTGCACATGGTTGGAATATGGGGGGTTGGAGGTGGTGGTAAAACTACCCTCGCATCTGCTGCGTATACAGAAATCTCTCACCAATTTGATGCTCACTGTCTTCTTGAGAAGATTCGTGATGAATCAAGCAAGCATGGCCTGAAAAAGCTGCAAGAACTTTTTTTATCAAGTGTTCTGAAAAATAATGTGGTGGTAGAGAGTGAGATAGAAGGAAGAAGCATGATAGAAAGAAGGTTATGTCATAAAAGAGTTTTAGTTGTTTTTGATGATGTTGATGACCTTGAGCAACTAAAGAAACCGAACGTACCAGTTCCAGACCCGGGTGTAACAAAAGAAACCGAACCGGACCCAACCCGTAACCACCGGACCCGGTTCCGGCCAAAACCCAAAAAACTGGCCAAACCGGTCAAAAACCCGAACGTACCCGGAACGGGTTCCTACCCTACCCGGTCCTTGACTTTGTTGACCAAACCCAGACCCGGTTCCTACCAGGTTTTAGGTTCTAAAAAAAACGAGTTGTGCATCTCTACCTAGAGGTGGTAACTGGTAATATGGTTTGATTAGGTAACGGGTCAAAACAAGTCACTTAAATACAAAACGATTTAGGTGATTTTCATTTATTATAATATGTTAAGTTAATTATAATTAAAAAAATAATAGTGAAATTGATATACAAGGTTGTGTGCTTTAAGAATAAACTTCTTTAGGTGAATTTCAACTCGTTTGATTCCTTTTTCAATTAATGTCAGCAAAAACACAACCCGAATCAGCCCACTAGTAAACGGTTTGAAACCGCCACCCTTATTAAGTTTTGTTAAGAGCTTAGTATACTAGTTTATGCAAACATGAATGTAATATGTAGTAGAAAGATTGATAGGTACTTACACTGATGTTGTACTTGTACAACATAACATTGGTACAAATTAATAAATATAACGCATCAAGCCGTTGACATATTCTGCAACAACAAAAAAACAAGCAGTATATGCTCATATTCAACTTTAATGAACAAAGTCTATGCAAATCAGATGTTTGATGAAATGTCTCAATGAACAATCTCACTTATATGCTCATATTCAACTTTAATTTGCCTTCAACTTTATTTTATCGAGCTCGAGCCAAGTTTGAGCCTAAAACAAAGCTCGTTTATTTATCAAGACCGAGCTCGAGCTTGGCGTGCGTCCCAACTCTGCAGCAGGCACAGTTAAACCGGCTCCAACCAATCTTTGCACTTTCGCTAGACGGGCTGCAACCACAACACAAACAGACCACAGTCCATACCTTGATTCATTAATCAATAGCCCCCATATATTTTTTTTTTGTTTTTAAAAATAGTTTATACATACTTTATGAAAACAGGCTCGTATGCAGTGATGAGTACATCTGTTCCAACTCCTTTGAGTCGCAAATTCGCCAAATATGCCTGAATGGAAGCACACAAGTAGTTAGCTTTAACCAACACATATATTGAAAAATTGTATGCACCAAAACATGGTAGTATTAACTTGTATAGTAATAATATGTTTTGGCAATATATATTTCAAGATTTATTAAAAAAAAAAAATCTAACTGAGGATCAATAAATGTTAAGAGATACCGTAACAAGATTTTGTGCTTCTCTTCCCTGGCGTCCCTTGGATATAGCCTACGAGAAATGACAAAATAATAACAAAAATAAAATTTGATTTGATTTATTTCGGTTAACAAAATGTGTTTAGTTTGACTTCATTACTTGACAAATAGTAAAACATTTTACTGAAACTATATGCAAAGTTGAAGTTGGTATTTTGTTTACCATTTGAGCAGTAGCAGTTGTTATGACAGAAGGTATGTTTCTGTATCCCAATCCTTGCGCCTCGAAAACTGCCGATTGTTCAGTCACCTGAATGAAACATATTAAACAAAGATTTTTTTTACAAATCTTTGAAAAAACAGTAAAGTAGACGAAGAGAAGAAATAAATTTGAAAGAAGGCGAAAGAGAGGAAATTTACGATGTTGCCCTCAGCCGCTTGTTCTGTTGCAAGGTCTTGTAGAAACCAAGTGGCACTTGCATTGTCTGCTAAGTCATGCTTCATTTCTAAAAGCTCAATTATCAGGCTCTCATCGCGTGCAGGGTCCACAAACACCTCCTGAACACAAAATAAAAAAGAAAATCCAATAATGAAAAAGTAAAAGAGTTTGAAGCATAATTGAACCTAATGATGATGATGATGATGTTCTTATTAAAGACAAATTGTTTCGTTTCGATTAGTGAGTAACTGAAGTTGGAACTTGGAAAATGAATACCGAATCCACGAAACAAACAAACCTGATGATTAGGAACTTCACAAATATTGCTCACATCCTGCAAGTGAAAAATTCAAACTTCCGCATCAAAAATCTTTAAATGAACAACTCACACACACTAAGGCCCAAAAGATAAATGGAAACAAACCTCAAACCTAAGTGGGAAAGTAGTGGAAATTGCTCTACCAAACATCTGTCTTTGTGGAAGCCTACACAATATCATTTGCATGTCAGAAGCTAAAGCCCTGATTGGAATTCGCTGTAATGGGATTCCACCAGCATCACGCAACTGCATCGTGTTCCCAACATCATATGAGACAGAATCCATTGACACATCACCAATGTTGCACCCAGGTGGGTAACGATATAGCCTCTAATGCCTTTGCAACCGCTTTCACTTCTTTCTCAAGCAGAGAAAAGCACACATAATGTTCACTACTAGCCTGTAATAAGACTATACTTAGCTTAAGAAAGCAATTGTCCTTTCTCAATAAGATCATACATCATATCTGTAACTTTTGACATTACAGAGACAACAACCATCTTTCTTTCAGAACTGTCATCCATGACAAAGTTAACAATACATTGGATTCTTTGAGAAGTTCTAACACATGTGCCACCAAATTGAACAACACACGGTAGCTCAAATTCATATTATACATTGCAATTCGATACAACAAACACGCCCTAATAAACCTAAATTGAACTCGTAAACAATTTCATTTAAACTTCTGAACAAAATATTAGTAAACTAGAACACGAATCGTCACTAACGTTCAACTAATCAATAATCTGAAAAAATCTCAACAAAAATAGAACACGAATCGTCAGTAACCTGCAACTAATCAACAATTTAAACAAAATCTCAATAAAACTGAACACGAATGGTCAATAACCTGAACAAAATCTCCATAAAACAGGTTTGAACGTCTCAACAATGCGAAGAACAATAACAAACGAGAAAACGCACATACAACACATTTTCGGGCATTAAAATCGGATCACACAACATACTCGCACAAAGTAATTCAAATACGATTAAATAAAGCGAAAAGGAATATTTAGATAACAAGTTATCGGAATCTACTGACCTGTAGAAACTGTTGTTCCTAATCACGGCGGTGATGTCGGTTATGAGTGTTATCCGGTGGAAGATTCCGGCGAAAAGCTACCGGAGTACGAACTGTAGCTCCGTTTAAGAAGAAAATGAAGGTGTGATTGTGTGGATGAGTTTCTCTCACATGAAAATATCTTCGGTGGATTTACACATATTGTGTGTGTGTGTGTGTTCTGATGGGACCAACAATAGAAGAAGATGCAGTTGAATTTGAATGGAGATTGATCATCATACTGGAATCAGGATGAACCCTAGAAATCACGACTGTTGAAAGAGCTTGAGAAACCCTAGAAATTTGTTAAAATGACGCCTTCTGATTTCTGATGGTGATAGTAGATTCGGGAATAAAAGAGGAAAACCATCTCATGTGCATCGCATGTGCTTCTCATGTGCATAGTTATCACATTGTTCTAACTAATGATGTCATAACTCATAACTAGGGCTGTAAACGAACCGAATGTTCAGCGAACCGTTCGTGAATCGTTCGGCGAAAAGCTCGTTTATGTTTGTTTGTTTAATAAACGAACGAACATGAACAAGAAATTTCGTTCGATTAGTTAAATGAACGAACATGAACAGAGGTCTCGTTCGTTCGATTGTGTTCGTGAACGTTCGGTAAGGTGTTCGTGAACGTGTCCATGAACATTCGTTGATTTGCATACGTTTATGTTCGTATGTTTGTGTTTTAATTGAAAATCTTTGTACTTTCTTATATTTTATTTGTACTTTTTATATTATTAAACTTTTAGTTATTTTATTTCCCTAACAATTATACTAGAAAACCCACTTTCACCTTGTTTATGCATCATTTCCCTTTCATTTCTCATTATTTACATCCATGAATACGATCGACCTCCGTTTCACAATAAGGGATTCAAGTTCGAGTACTATTCTCTGGGCCATCTATCTTTATCCTTCGTCGCGTTCGCCAACTTTATTTGTGTTCGTGAACCGTTCGCGAACACGCTCATTTCCTTAATGAACGAACACGAACATAAAATCTCGTTCGGTAAGTGTTCATGAACCGTTCGTGAACACATTTATTTCCTTAACAAACGAACATGAACAAGGCCTTGTTCGTGTTCGTTCGGTTCGTTTACAGCCCTACTCATATCTTTTATAAAAAATAGATTAATAGTTCTGTTACATATGCGTAGCAAGTTCCTACACGTTTCCAACACAGCAGATAGAACTAGTAATTTTAATTATTTTGGTTAGAAATGTGTTGCAAAATAGAACAATTGTATTTAATAATAGTAATTAATTAAGTCAATAATAATAACAAAAAATTTTGTAGGTCCCTCTCGGAGGTTGAGGATGAACCTATTCCTTGCTATATCTAACACACTAGCGAGTGCGGAATCCAAGCTAGCATGCAAACCGGGAGTAGAACAAGCACAAACACAAGACACACAATATTCACCGATTAACACCACTTGTATTAAACGTATGAAAGGTTCCGGTTACAAGCACAATGTTTACAAATCAGTTTTGCAAACTCTCTAAGTGTGTGTGTGTGTTTTGACAGAATGCTCTCTATCTCTCGAGTGTCTATCTTTCTGTCTATGTGCATCCCCTTGGAAATGAACACAACACTTGGGTATATATACCCGAACACAGCAGGTCTGTGTCGAAGGATCAGATAGATGATCGAAGGATCATCTATCGACCAGAAACAGCTCGAATGATCAACATGAACCTCGAAGGATGGCATCTTTCGAGGTCCATCAATCGAAGGCTATCTTTCGAGCTCATCGAAGGATATAAGCAAACCTTCGATGATCTATCCTTCGACCCAGCCATCTTTCACACAAATGTCTAACTGTTTGGCCAAGTCAAACCGGAGGATGGTTGACTTGGTCAAACTTACAGGACTTACAAAGACATCGTTTTATATCGTTACAAAATACAGACAAAGTACAGACACAAGTGCACCAACAAACTCCCCCTTGGCTGTAGCTTTGTCTCTAGCTTTGTCTCGATCTTTATAACTTGAGATTTGTCTCGATCTTTGTGTCTTCAACTTTGACGTCCTTTCAAGTCTTCAATGTCGGAGGATCTTTAAAGTCTTCACGTCTCGAAAGCAGAAAGTGTACCAACAAACTCCCCGTTTCATGTAGGAAGTGTGTTGACAAACTCCCCCTTAACATAAGCTCCCCCTTGAGTTATGCTCGTGAAATACTTTTCATTTATGAAGTGAGATCCTTGTGGGTTTGATGATGGTCAGCAGCAACTCGATCATTTTCATCACTTGAGCGCCTTCACGTCGTGTCTTCATTCCGAGGCTTTGTCATCGACCATGTTCTCCTTGCCTTTAGAATCTGCACATGCAAGAAATCTAAACGCGTAATGAGAACAACTGCTTGGAATATCATAAACAAACGACACACATATGACCATTGCTCAATCAAACACCGTCCGATAGTTTGAAAGTTTTAATAAAATTTATCAAATTCAGAATTTAACTTTCAAAACATGCAAATTTCGACCGTTTATGAAGATTTAGTCGTTTCGGTTTTCGTTCAGGTTTCAGGTAACGAAGACTCGAGCTCCAACATCGTACGATCGAAAATAAAATAGAAATAAAATCTTTTTGGCTTTTTAGAAAGTTTATATTAAAACTCACCTAAAATCTTTTTGGAATTTTTGAATATTTTAAACTTAAAGACTGAAAGCAGTAAATAAATATATACAAAGATGCAGAAACTAAAAGCATTAAAAAACATATTTACAGACATTCTTTTTGCGAGTTTCGAGGGTAAGAGAATCATATCAGTGTACGGTCATGCCAAAACGTTCTTGTTGTTCAATTAATTAACATTAAGATAAGCATCCTATAACAATTATCGGTATTGTTGTCCACATAAACTCAACTTATCATTTGTAATCATGGCGAGGGGATACGTTAAGGTATGATTTATACTTACCGACCGGTGTTCATCCACATCACGACACATTCCCGTATCAAGGTATGCACGAGGGTTCATCTTACCGGTGAGTATACCGATTATCATCTGTTTGACCGTATATGATGTGAGATTCTCACTTATTTTGATTGAAAACAAGCCCTATGTGATAGAATCACTTATTGATGAGGAACTTGATTTTCGATGCATGAGGGCACAGGAGCAAGTCCGTGAACAGGTCAGTACTTTCGTACAGCAAAGAGACGAACTTGACTCCCGGAAAGAATTTGTGATATTTTATCACTTATTTTGTGGGACATGTGATTGTTTATCACTTATTGAGGTCGTATGCAGTATGTACACGTATGTATAGTATCATGGAAGATCTAGACTTGCGTCCCCGTTATTTTTCGGTAAAAGATACAACCATGATACCCAGATGATAAGCAGCATAAAGACCGAATATCTCAGAACCTCGGCAATCTCTCAAACGAAATTTCGGTACCAAGACCATATGCCAATGAATGGTTCCCACCCAGTCTTCAGTCGATTTAAGTTTATATCACCCTGCACACTTTAAAATGATTGTGAGCCTACCGATACATCTTATATAGAGCTGCTTATCGTTTTTCATTTAAAGTTTAAAGAGGTTTAGACAGACCACTGATGTACTATCATTTTCTCTTTTGCTCGCCAGGAAACTCATTTTTGCTTTTCTATTGTTTTTGAGTTTTTTAAATTTTTCAATGTTTTTGGATTTTCAAACTTTGGATTTACTCCCCCTAAAATCAACAAACTAAGATAAAATTTAAAACACAAAGGTATTTACAAAAATGATTTTCCGATGTTGGTTTTAACTCATGTTTTACCTCAGTGCCCTTTACCAAAATTAAGTTAATCAAAAATGATTTATCGAATTTTGGAGAAAATGAGTTGGCACGTCGGTAATCGGTGCGGACCATGACAACATTGACGAGTTTCATAGTGAAACAATCACGTGTGAGGTGATATTCGAGATCAACGTGTCTGGTCAAAGAGTGCTGTACGAGATGACAATAATTCATAAAGCAGCTTAAATATCGACAAGTATAGGAGAGATTAGTAATTCAAAACTGTATCCTGCAACTGCTTCGTGCATTGCAAGGAATCTGAGTGCTCTCCCAAACTGGATATCCACCCGGTGTGGAATTCAAAGTCGATTCTTTGTAGCTACTGAGAAGTCTCTTGACAGCAACAAGATCAAAAACCTCTGGGTCCGGCTGGTCTTCCACATTACACCAGCGAAGGTCTTTATCTTTCTCTTGAGAAGTAGTGTGCGGTTATTCAATCCACGTCAAGGCATCCTCACACCCGGTTTGGTTTGATCAACCAACATATTTTCTTCAGTCACACCGTAGAGAAAAGTACCCTACACGTTCATCTTGTGGACTTTGAACTTCTTGTGGAAGAAAAATCCATGAATCTTCAAAAAGCTTCAGACGTGCTGCAGGCGCATACTTTTCATTTGAATCTTCCCTGAGGACCCGATCAAAAACCATGACAACCAAATTTTGGAACATTTCTCATCATGTCGAATTTTTCAACTTCTTTCAACAACATTCTTTCATCAGACATTTTTGTCTTCTTTTCTCCTCTCTCCATCAAAGGCAACAACTCCTAGATATAATGATGTTTCGGAGTCTTATGTCGCCTGATCTTGTGCATGGACGCTCCACTATCAACAATCCTAAGACTATCAATAGTTCCTCCTGGAACATCCTGCACACTCATTCAAAGATTAGTTGGAGAGTGGGACCCAAGCCTTCACAGACTTGGGTCGTCCGTCATCATCGAGGATTGTGACATCCATTTCCCGATGATTCGGAATTGATGTAGCTCCCCCTGAAACAGTTACCGATTTTGGTTTCCAAATCTGTTTTTGTTTTTCATGTTTAACATCCGATTTAACAGATTTTGTTTGGGAAACCTCCGGTTTTAACACCTTTTCAACTTCTTTTCGTTGTTTCTTTCTCTGTTTCACTTCTTGTTGTTTAACAAGACGAGGGTCCTGTTTTGGTGAAACAAATCTTTTATGGTAATGGTTACCATGGGGGGCATCAACTTTTGCTTTCAACTTATGAAGATATGGACAATTTCGAATGATATGTCCAATTGTGCCACATTCAAAACATGATCTTCGTTCAACAAACCCCGAAGTATCATGTGGTCGTCTTGCCGATGATGATGAACTTTGTGATCCCGAGGTACTAGGTTTTGAACTGTTTAGTTCATTCCTTTTTAATACTGTTGCTTGCTTGACAAAATCTAAGTTAGATTGATTTTCAAATTTTGCAATTTTGTCCGTTCCCTTAGATTTCACAAAGTTCACATTCTTCTTCTTCTTTTGATTCGGCTTCCTTTGACCTTGAGCCGGTAATTTTCCTTTTGGTTTAGTATGATTTTGCTGTGTTTTCACTGTTGGTAATTTTTGATTGCCATATTGTTTTCGAATTTCGGCCTTTGGGATAGGTGGACACTGTGTTACTGTAACATGTGATCCTGTCTTTCCCAAAAACTTACTTGTCGAGTTTTCAAAAACTTTACTGATTAAGGATTGATTTACATTCTTAATCGGAAAATCTTTGTCAGAATAAATTTTATTATCACCAACAAGAGTGTACAGCAAATCCACACTCTCCGACTCTTTTGCAGACTTGGACTCGGTTGCAACAGTCTTAGCGGGCTTTGCGGGAGGATCACATAGAATATGATTCTCAAGAGGTATGTCCTCTTCTTTGATCACCGCATCAGACTTTGCTGAATCAGTATCATCAGACTCATCATCAGAAGAATCAGTATCCTCAACAACAACTGGAGGATCCTGATTCGGTTCAGCTGGAGACACACATGTATCTGCTGACACATCTGAATCTGATGATTCCTCTTTCTTGTATCCGAGTCCTGTTGCACATTCTGCTGCAAATTCCTTAACATCTAGAGGAACAGATGGCTCAAAGTGAGTTCTATATTCCTCATCAGGCATGGCATCATAATTATTTCTCACGGGTGGTGGACATTTCTTGTATCCAATGCATGTGACATCCCGTTTCTCTTTCTGTACGTCAATGATGTGATCTAACACATAGCTAGAGCTCAAATAGCTGTCTAGCTTGAGTTGGATCGCCTCACTTTCAGTTTTGACACAAGCCATTTCTTTTTGCATTATCTCAAGCCTACTGATGTAAAGGTTTATTTCCGTTTGTTTTCTTGAAACCATTTTTGTCAGTTCGGTTTTATCTTTCTTTAATGTTTCAATCATCGACTTAAAGCCCTTTTCATGGTTGTCATAAAACATGTTGGCTTCTGTGCACTTGGAAAGATCCACGGTTAATTTCTGATTGTGGATGAATGTCACATCATATTTCTCTTGCAAAGCCTCGTGTTTGCTTTGCAACTCACACCACTTATCATTTACTGAAGCATGTTTGTCTTGCAAGTCAAACAAACTAGCTTGTAAGGCATCATGTTTGCCTTGCAACTCAGACATGCTTGTCTTCAAATCAGCACATCTAACATGCAATCTATCACAATTATCACAGCTAACAGAAGTGGGTTCATCGACACATACCTGACTTGATGAACTGTCGACATTAGCCATAAAGGCTGAATGGAGAGAAGACGAAGAATAAGCAGCTTGATCCACCAAAATAGATCTTCTTTCAATTCCTGCTGCAGCTTCTCCCAATAGCTCATCAATATTAGCATCGACTGACGCACTTGATGTGTCATCCACATGATCGTTGCCTGAAGTGGAGGATTCTTCATCTGAACTTCCACTATAACCAGAGCTGTTCTCATCCTCAGAAGATTCATCACCATTGGTGGAAGATTCTCCACCACTGGCATGTTTAAGATCCTTGACAATTTCAGCAAAGCAAGCTGTTCCATCTGGAGCATCATTTCCCAACTGGATAGACCAATCACAACCTTCATCTACTTGAACCACAAGTGCCTGGTTGGCATTTGATGGTCCTGCTTGAGTCTGGTTGTTGACAGGCACCAACGTACGAACATTGTTTCTGTTCTGGTTCTGCTGGTTGCCTTGACCTCTAAAAGGATTCTGGTTTCCATGTTGAGATGGCCTCGTACATTCATGCTTGAAATGACCGCGTTCCCCACAATTGAAGCACTTAACAGCCTGTTTATCGAACCCATACTTGGTGTCTTTTCTACTTTCCAAGCTGGTTCTGCCCGTTCTTTCCATGAAATCCTTTGCTCGCCTAACAGCACTGGCAAAGGCCCACTTGATGTCCATCATTTCCATCTCCTCTTTATCTATCTACTGATAGTCTTCTTGTGTCAGATTAATGTTACCAATCTGACCTTCAACTAATCCACAGTATGCGCTCACCAAAGTGTTTAGCAGCTCCATGTGTTCCTTGGCTACTTCCACACTGACTTTAGAAAAGCTTGAGGTGTCGAGCCGTACTGTATTTGGCTTTGATTGTTGACCAGCAGATGATGTGCTTCCATAACACGCTTGCTGTTGAGGAGGAGGAGGATTCCCATGCATGTCTGTTGCTCTGATAGGTCGTTGGCCTTGCTGTTGTGGTACTGATTGAGGGACTGGTTCAAGCGGAATTCCATATATGTCTGTTGTTGGAGGAGGAAGGCCATACAAGCTAGTGCTAGACACAAATGCTGTTTGAATTGGAGCGTGTGAAGAAGGTTTTGTAGAAGTGCTAGAAGCTCCATAATACATTTCAGGATTTTGTGGCACTGGAACTCTTTTTGCCTTGAGAGTTTCTTCCTGATTCTTGTTTTCCAGGAGTTGAGCAAAGTCATTGAAGTTTGTTGTATCCAAAGTGCCATTGTACTTCATGATTTCTAAGAAATTATTCCATTGAGGTGGCAGTGCATCTGCAAACTTCTTCACTATCTCTGCTGAAGTTGTTACAACCCCAATATTTCCCAATTAAGTCAGCAAATGATTGAATCGACTTGTCAAATCTCCTAAAGATTCATTCTCCATACAAGTAAAACCATCAAACTCTTTCTTTAGCAGGTCTTTTCTCAATTGACGTGTCGCTTCATTTCCTACGCCCCTTATCTTCATTGCGTCCCACAACTTCTTCGTTGTCTTGTGACTGACGAATTGATGATAAATATCTTTACTTAACGCCTGAGTGAGAATGGCATATGCCTTCTTTTCCAAATCATAGACCTTCTTCTGATCTTCCGTAAGATCTGCAAACGTAGCAGCAGATGAAGCGGCAAGCTCTATTGTTTGATCAAAATCTGTGATGAAACGCAACCACAATTCTGTATTTTGACCAAGGACGTATGTATGAAATCTATCAAACCATCCCGGATATTCACTTAAGTGCATCAACTTTGGAGGCCTATTCAAACTTCCCGTTTCACTCTCGCTTAACAAAATGCTTTGAACACTTGGAGTTTGATTTGATACGAATGCCCATTGACCGGTAGATATAGCATTAGCTTGCGAAGATACAGGTACGGGAGATTCGGCCCATGCAGGAGATGCAGGTAAGGGAACACCCCAGGCCGAATTCATTTTTGATCAAGAAAAATGTTACACCAGCCGAAGGATAAGAGATCGAAAGACCTGAAAAACGCAACTTGTTAACCTTAAACAGACAAGTATCGAAAGATCAACACTTGTTCGAAGGATCAACAGTGTTCGAAAGATCACTGTTGAGTTTCGAACAAAGATTTCGAAAGACTCTCCAATCGAAGGATCCTTGTCTTTCGAAAAAGAGCTGTGATTTCGAAAGACTCTCCAATCGAAGGATCCTTGTCTTTCGAAACAGAACAATAGACCGAAAGATGTAAGTTTCGAAAAGATTCCTTGAATCGAAGGATAAATCACAGGCTTCGAAGGATGCTCGAAAGATGATAATCTGTCGAACTTCCTTTGATCGAAAGATGACCTTTCGATTCCGAAGGATATCCTTCGATCTTCTCTGACACAGTTGACAAAGAGTGACAGGTCGGTGAAAAAGTTGACGGGTTGGTGAAAACTTTCGGCAGAAGGCAGAAAGGTATGGTCAGACCATATCTTCTGCATGCAAAGCAGATTTGAAAAATAAAATATTACGAAAATTCGAAAGTTCAACCCAGAAACCGGTCACCGGAGAAGCCGGAATTTTGGCCGGAAATTACCAAACGCTTCAAAAACAAGTTTTTAAATTACCCAAACCTTCCCATAACACACCCGATAGTTTAGAACACGTTTTAACTTCTGAAAATGCGAGAAAAACAGTAAAAACGGGAGCTAAAACAGAAGGATTTTTGTCCAAAAACACTCCAAAGCTTGTAAAAACCCGGTTTTTAACAAGGAAAAGAGTCACGGCTCTGATACCACTTGTAGGTCCCTCTCGGAGGTTGAGGATGAACCTATTCCTTGCTATATCTAACACACTAGCGAGTGCGGAATCCAAGCTAGCATGCAAACCGGGAGTAGAACAAGCACAAACACAAGACACACAATATTCACCGATTAACACCACTTGTATTAAACGTATGAAAGGTTCCGGTTACAAGCACAATGTTTACAAATCAGTTTTGCAAACTCTCTAAGTGTGTGTGTGTGTTTTGACAGAATGCTCTCTATCTCTCGAGTGTCTATCTTTCTGTCTATGTGCATCCCCTTGGAAATGAACACAACACTTGGGTATATATACCCGAACACAGCAGGTCTGTGTCGAAGGATCAGATAGATGATCGAAGGATCATCTATCGACCAGAAACAGCTCGAATGATCAACATGAACCTCGAAGGATGGCATCTTTCGAGGTCCATCAATCGAAGGCTATCTTTCGAGCTCATCGAAGGATATAAGCAAACCTTCGATGATCTATCCTTCGACCCAGCCATCTTTCACACAAATGTCTAACTGTTTGGCCAAGTCAAACCGGAGGATGGTTGACTTGGTCAAACTTACAGGACTTACAAAGACATCGTTTTATATCGTTACAAAATACAGACAAAGTACAGACACAAGTGCACCAACAAATTTCTATCACAAATTTTTTTTAAAAAGTTAGGGGTTTTTCTTTCGTCAAAAATAGGTTGCAAATGTGTCGGAATTTTCAACGCATTTTTTTGTGTTGGAAATTTGTATAGCAAAATACCATTTTTATTGTAGTGATTAGTACTTGAAGTTCTAGGTTCTTTTCTATATGACAAAGATAAAGATGAGTGGCCGAGTGCTTTGACCAAGTTAAAATGCATTCCCGATATTAAGGTCATGGAAAGACTCAAAATAAGTTATGATGGACTTATGCCTGACGAGAAAGAGTTATTCTTAGATATTGCATATTACTTTAGGAGATCTCTGATAGATGAGGCAATGATGGTGCTTGATGTTTGCAGTTTTCACCCTCGTATAGGGGTAAAGGTGTTGATACAAAAGTCTCTCATAAAAGTTTCAAATGGAATAGTTGATATGCATGACTTGATAGAAGAAATGGCCCACTACATTATAAGAGGTGCACACCCTAATCATCCAGAAAAACATAGTAGAATTTGGAAAAAAAAAATGATATTGTAGAGTGTTGTGCTATGGAGGCTGGAACGTTAATGGTAACAGCTAGCTTTGTTAAAATTATATTATATGTTAATCTGATGACGTTTGGTTATGGATACTGACACAATTTGGTTCCCTTGGTTAACTAACATAGGAAAATGAAGTATTAGTTTTGTCAAGTTATGTCGAACATCCACGTCTTCCTCATGTTGTTGCAAACATGAAGAAACTTCGGTGGATTTATTGGGATAGGTATCCAGCATCATCATTCCCATCAAATTTCTAGCCAACAAAGCTTGGTTGTCTAGTGTTGATAAGGGGCCAGCAAAAAGAACTCTGGAAAGGGTGTAAGGTAATCCTTGTTTTTCTACAAGCTTAATCAATTAATTATTAGGGTAACTCGGATAAGTAGACCCTAGACTAATGAAATTAGAATTGTGAAATGAATACTATACGTACAAGGTTTCCAAGCAAACACTATACATACACCGTATAAGATCAGATTGTCAAGATAAAATTGTTTACAACAAAATTTTTTGACTGGACCTTAAGACCAGATTCTCAAGCCATACAACAATTGATGATGCGGAATGCTTTTAATATCCAACCTGTGCAACCCTTTCAACCCGAACCGAACCCGACGCAACCCACCCGATCCGAACCCGACGAGGATGTCGAAGTTGTTCCTGAGACCCAACCGCAAAAAAGGCAAACGAAGAAAAGGCAAGCAAGTTGAGGGTGAGCAACCGTCCAAACCAAAGGCGAAACCGTGGACGCAACTTGAGGAAGAAGCCTTAGCGAAGGCTTACGTAGGCACGTCCACACACCCGATAAAAGGTTCATAAAAATAACTTTTTTTAAGTTTATATTTTTTTTAATTTAGTAGGATTTTTTAAGTTTATATTTTTTTTTAAGTTTATGTATTGTTTTTTAATATTAATGAAAATATTTTCTTAATTTTTTTGTTAAATGTTAAAAAAGTGGAAGATTAAAAAAAAAGTGGTGGGTAGGATCATCCTCCCATTACCACTAAACTTGTGGGATGGACCATCATCCCAAGGATGGTGATGTGGCGACGACGTGGCGGATCATCCTCCCTTGGAGGATCATCCCCATACCATGTAGCCTTACCTTACGGAGATATCTACTTGACTAGCCTCATTCACAACTCAACACAACCCAACCTTTAATATAAAACTAATTTCTCTCTCTTCCACCTACACAACCCAACCCAACCCAACCCAACCCAACTTAATTTTTGTCACACATTCACAACCTAATCCAACCTAAGTTTTAATAAAATAAACATATATATGATTATATTATATTGTATTAAAAATAATAATATTAACAATATTTATTTATTTTTATTTCACAAATTTAAAAGGTATTTATTTTAAGAATAAAATAAAGTGTATTTAAATCATTTATATTTATAAAGTGTATTTAAATCATATTTATATTAAATAAACATTTTTTAAACGAACTCTATTTTCAATAAAATTTATACCGACATGTTCACAAAAAAAATTAAGAAATACAGTGCATTTATTTTTATTTTTAAGTTTAAATAAGACAATTTATTTGAGTAATTTATTCATTAGGGGAAGAAGTAGTTTAGATGATAAATGAAAAAGAAATAAAAAATAGTGGACCAACCAAAGTTGGACAAGTGGCAAAAGAATTTGAGCAAAATTTGGAAAAGTTGGGTCATGACATAAGGCTATGGGGTATGGGGCTTGGGTTGGGGCGTGGGTTGGATGAAAACGCCCAAGCCACCACCCCGGGGGCGTGGGTTGGGGCATGGCCCAAGAGGCGTGAGTTTGAAGCCGGGCGTGGGGCGGGCTAGTAAGGTGACATGGCGGGCTCTTAATGGCCAAACCAAACTAGCCAATCACATGCCCCCCAACCCAAGCCCCACCATACCCCATGGTCTAAGGTCGTTCACACGACCAGCGTGCAACTTTTATTTTCTTTTATTTATTTTAATGAAACCAATATTAACTTTGTTGATACATGTATGTGGACGCGACTCGACTCGACGCGACTTGGTTCGGTTCGACCCGGTTAGGTTCGGCTCAAGCCCGACGTCACGACATTCCTCCGTCGTGCGCCCCAGAGTTCGACACGCGAAGCACGGAGCGCCGCGAGCCGGTTCCCGCAGCCACATCATCATGACATCATCATGATGATGTCATGATGATGTCACCATGTTGACTAAACTTCACATATTGAAACAATTTGGAATTCATGATCGTGAACGTGCATGATTATTATGGCCAATCAACTTCTTTGTTTGTGGGCTGATTAACTTCATTTGGGCTTAAACCTTCAGCTGGGCCGGACTACATGTGGGTCGACGAAACAGACTTTGTTTCGTCAATTTTGATGTATGTTTCATGTGTTTCGTCGACAAAAGTTTTGATTCGTCGAGATTAGTCTGTTTCGTCATATCTCGTGTATCTGTGAGTATATATAGTGGGTTATCCTTCTGTTTCACATAGAACACAAGAGAACACAGAGACAAGAGAATACACACACGAGAGCTAGAGAGAGAGTTTGCAAAATACATTTGTAAACATTGGATTGTAATCGAACCTTTCATACGTATTAATACAGAGGTGTTAATCGTTGAGTCTTGTGTGTTGATTATTTGCGTGTTCTATCTCGGTTTGCTATTCCGGTTGGATTCCGCACAACCGGAGTGGTTTGTACACAAGGATTAGGCGACTAGATCCTCCCCTAGCCGGACCTACAAGTGGTATCAGAGCCTTGGCTCTTCTCCTTGTTAAAACCGAGGTGTTTTCGGGTTGTTTTTCGAGTTTTTAAAGTTCATATTTTCTGGAAAAACTCTTTAAATCTGGTTAAATCTTGTTGTTTTGCTGATTGTTTTTATCAAAACCCTGTATTACTCATGTTTGCATGATTATTTTGTTGGTTTTGTTAACATTTTAGCAAAAGTTTGTGTTTGAAATATCAAAGGTTTTCCAGAAATTCAAAAAGTTCATCTGTTCGTTCAAAGGGTTTTTGATAAAGTTTGCTTTTTGATCTTCTAAAACATATTACATAGTTGTTTGTGTGTTGAGAATTGTGTTTTGATTATAATATATTATCTGAAAATAAAACACTCATTAGGTTGGTGGGTTTAGACGTGCAAGGGTTGACAAAAGGTGTCCTGTGTCAGAAACTTCTCACCCACCCCTGTTACCCATTCGACGAAACAGAGACATCGACGAAACATAAGTCCCTTTCGTCTTAATTGTCTGTTTCCTCATTTTACAAAAGTCACAAAGTTGGGCCGGTTCTTATCCTTTTTTGTTTCGTCATAAATTGAGGCCCAACACCTTTTCTCTGTTTCGCCAAAAATCAAGCCCATCAAACACCACATTTTGTGTTTCAGTTTCGTCATATTAAGCCCAAAGTGTTTAAAATCTGTTTCGTCCATATTCAAGAGCTGGGCTCTGTTTCGTTAATTTGCACGCCCAAAAGTGTTTCGTCAATTATAAAACCCATCTTGTCAAACCTGTTTCGTAAAGCCCAATACACCCAAACCTGTTTCGCCGACCTTCAAGCCTAAAAAGGATTTCTTGTGTTTCGCCGACAATTAAAATTCTGTTTCGCCATCTTTGGGTCAAACGTTATAAATCCATTTCGTCGAGTTGATAGCACATAAAAGACTTTTATTTCGCCAAAGTGAAAGCAAATAGGCAAAACCCAGTTTCGTGAAAACTTGTTTCGTCAAAGACGTTAAAAAAAAAAAAAAACACAGAAGGTTTGTCAAAGTGACTTACCTGTTTGTTTGAGGTGTGATTTTCAAGTATTCTTTTTCTTGATCAAAAATGAATCCGGCCTGGGGTACTCCGTCAAATACAGAAAACAAGTATAGAAGCCGTGAGGATTTATTTACAGAAATGTATTATGGAACACCCAGCACTTCTACAAAACCTTCTTCACATGCTCCAATTCAAACAGAGTTTGTGTCTCACACTGACATGTTTGGCAATACTATCCAAGTTCCAGTCCCTCCAAAAACAGATATGTTCGGAAATCCATTACCTGTTCGATCTACAGGACCAACAAGTGTGTCTAGCACTAGCTTGTATGGCATTCCTCCTCCAACAACAGACATATATGGAAATCCGCTTCAACCAGTTCTTCAACCAATGCCTCAACAGCAAACACAAAGGCCTCCTGTGACAACAGATCTACATGGCAATCCCATTCAAGTTCCTGTTAAGCCAGCTCAGCATGGGAACCAGAACCCTTTCAGAGATCAAGGAGACCAGCAGAATCGGAACAGGAACGATGAGCGTACGTTGATACCTGTCAACAACCAAAGCCAAACAGGACCATCAAATGCTAACCAGGCACTTGTGGTTCAAGTATATGAAAGTGGTGATTGGTCAATCAGGTTGAGTAGTGATGCTCCAGTTGGAACAGCTTGTTTTGCTGAAGTTGTCAAAGATGCCAGCAATGGTGAATCCTCGGGAAATAATGACAGTTCTGAACATGACAGTAGTTCAGATGAAGATGTTTCAACTTCAGTTGAGGATGATACTACTTCAAGTTCAAGCGAGGTTGGATCTGAATATGAATCATCAAGGGAGGTTGTTGATTCTGATGCAGAAAGGTCAACATCTGAGAGTGATCCAAGTCAGGTATGTGTCAATGAACCAACTGCTGTTATTTGTGATAATTGTGATAGATTGCATGTTAAATGTGCTAATTTAGAAGTAAACATGTCTGAGTTGCAAGGCAAACATGATGCTTTACAAGCTAGTTTGTTTGACTTGCAAAACAAACATGTTGATTTAGATGCTAAGTGGTGTGAGTTGCAAAGCAAACACGAGGCTTTGCAGGAGAAATATGATGTGACATTTATCCACAATCAGAAATTAACCGTGGATCTTTCTAAGTGCACAGAAGCCAACATGTTTTATGAAAACCATGAAAAGAACTTTAAGTCGATGATTGAAACATTAAAGAAAGATAAAACCGAGCTGACAAAAATGGTTTCCAGAAAACAAACTGACATAAATTTGTATATCACACGTCTTGAGATAATGCAAAAGGAAATGGCTTGTGTTAAAACCGAAAGTGAGGCGATCCGACTCAAGTTAGATAGTTATTTGAGCTCTAGCTATGTGTTGGATCACATCATTGATGTTCAGAAAGAGAAAAAGGATGTCACATGCATCGGATATAAGCAATGTCCACCACCCGTGAGAAACAATTATGATGCCCTGCCTGATGAGGAGTATAGAACTCACTTTGAACCATCTGTTCCTCTAGATGTTAATGAATTTGCAGCAGGACTTGGATACAAGAAAGAGGTATCATCAGATTCAGATGTGTCAGCAGATACATGTGTGTCTTCTGCTGAACTGAATCAGAATCCTCCAGTTGTGATTGAGGATACTGATTCTTCTGATGATGAATCTGATGATACTGATTCGGAAAAGTCTGATGCGGTAATCAAAGAAGAGGACATACCTCTTGAGAATCATATTCTATGTGATCCTCCCGCAAAACCTGCTAAGACTGTTCCAACCGAGTCCACATCTGCCCAAGAGTCGGAGAGTGTGGATTTACTGTACACTCTTGTTGGTGATGATAAAATTTACTCAGACAAAGATTTTCCTATAAAGAATGTTAATCAATCTTTAATAAGTAAAGTTTTTGAAAATTCGACAAGTAAGTTTTTGGGAAAAACAGGATCACGTGTTACAGTCACACAGTGCCCTCCTATCCCAAAGGCCGAAGTTCGAAAACAATTTGGCAATCAAAAATTACCAACAGTGCAAAAACAGCAAAGTCATGCCAAATCGAGAGGTAAAACACCGACTCAAACTCCAAGGAAGCCGAATCAAAAGAAGAAAAAGAAGATAAACTTTGTGAAGTCAAAGGGAACGGACAAAATCGAAACTTTTGAAAATAAATCTAACTTGGATTTTGTTAAACAAGCAACAGTGAGGAAAAGAAATGAACTAAACAGTTCAAAACCTAGTACTTCGGGATCACAAAGTTCATCATCGGCTAGGCAATCACATGATGCTCCGAGGTTTGTAGAGCGGAGAATGTGTTTTGAATGTGGTACAATTGGACACATAATTCGAAACTGTCCGTATCTTCATAAGTTGAAAGCAAAAGTTGATGCCCCCCATGGTAACAATTACCATAAAAGATTTGTTTCACCAAAACAGGACCCTCGTCTTGTTAAACAACAAGAAGTGAAACAGAGAAAGAAACAACGGAAAAATGTTGAAAAGATTTTAAAACCGGAGGTTTCCCAAACAAAATCTGTTAAATCGGATGTTAAACATGAAAAACAAAAACAGATTTGGAAACCAAAACCAGTAACTGTTTCAGGGGGAGCTACATCAATTCCGAATCATCGGGAAATGGATGTCACAATTCTTGATGATGACGGACGACCCAAGTCTGTGAAGGCTTGGGTCCCCCTCTCAAACTAATCTTTGAATGAGTGTGCAGGATGTTCCAGGAGGAACTATTGATAGTCTTAGGATTGTTGATAGTGGAGCGTCCATGCACAAGATCGGCGACATAAGGCTCCAAAATATCATTATATCTAGGAGTTGTTGCCTTTGATGGAGAGAGGAGAAAAGAAGACAAAAATGTCTGATGAAAGAATGTTGTTGAATGAAGTTGAAAAATTCGACAAGATGAAGATCATTCCAAAAATTGGTTGTTATGGTTTTTTTTTGATCGGGTCCTCAGGAAAGATTCCAATGAAAAGTACGCGCCTGTAGCACGTCTGAAGCTTTTCGAAGATTCATGGATTTTTCTTCCACAAGAAGTTCAAAGTCCACAAGATGAACGTGTAGGGTACTTTTCTCTACGGTGTGTTTGAAGAAAATGTGTTTGTTGATCAAACCAAACCGGGTGTGCGGATGCCTTGGCATGGATTGAACAACCGCACACTACTTCTCAAGAGAAAGATAAAGACCTTCGCTGGTGCAATGTGGAAGACCAGCCGGACCCAAAGGTTTATGATCTTGTTGCTGTCAAGAGACTTCTCAGTAGCTACAAAGAATCGACTTTGAAATCCACACCGGGTGGATATCCAGTTTGGGAGAGCACTCAGATTCCTGGCAATGCACGAAGCAGTTGCAGGATACGGTTTTAAATTTCTTATCTCTCCTATACTTGTCGATATTTAAGCTGCTTTATGAATTTTTATCATCTCATACAGCACTCTTTGACCAGACACGTTGAACTCGAATATCACCTCACACGTGATTGTTTCACTATGAAACTCATCAATGTTGTCATGGTCCACACCGATGACCAACGTGCTGACCTTTTTACCAAAGCATTTGACAAATCAAGATTTGACTTTTTATTACTGGTAAACGGCATTAAGGTCAAGCAAGAGTAAAACCAACATCGGAAAATCATTTTTGTAAATACCTTTGTGTTTTTAAATTTATCTTAGTTTGTTGATTTTAGGGGGAGTAAATCCAAATTTGAAAATCCAAAAACATCGAAAAATTTCAAAAACACAAAAACAATAGAAAAGCAAAAATGAGTTTCCTGGCGAGCAAAAGAGAAAATGATAGTACATCAGTGGTCTGTCTAAACCTCTTTAAACCTTAAATGAAAGACGATAAGCAGCTCTATATAAGATGTATCGGTAGGCTCACAATCATTTTAAAGTGTGCAGGGTGATATAAACTTAAATCGACTGAAGACTGGGTGGGAACCATTCATTGGCATATGGTCTTGGTACCAAAATTTCGTTTGAGAGATTGCCGAGGTTCTGAGATATTCGGTCTTTATGCTGCTTATCATCTGGGTATCATGGTTGTATCTTTTACCGAAAAATAACGGGGACGCAAGTCTAGATCTTCCATGATACTATACATACGTGTACATACTGCATACGACCTCAATAAGTGATAAACAATCACATGTCCAAACAAATAAGTGATATTATATCACATTTATCCGGGAGTCAAGTTCGTCTCTCTGCTGTACGAAAGTACTGACCTGTTCACGAACTTGCTCCTGTGCCCTCATGCATATGAAAATCAAGTTCCTCATCAATAAGTGATTCTATCACATAGGGCTTGTTTTCAAATCAAAATAAGTGAGAATCTCACATCATATACGGTCAAACAGATGATAATCGGTATACTCACCGGTAAGATGAACCCTCGTGCATACCTTGATACGGGAATGTGTCGTGATGTGGATGAACACCGGTCGGTAAGTATAAATCATACCTTAACGTATCCCCTCGCCATGATTACATCTGATAAGTTGAGCTTATGTGGACAACAATACCGATAATCGTTATAGGATGCTTATCTAAATGTTAACTAAAAAGGAGCGTTTTGGCCTGACCGTACACTGATATGATTCTCTTACCCTCGAAACTCGCAAAAAGAATGTCTGTATTTATTTATTTAATGCTTTCAGTTTCTGCATCTTTGTATATATCTATTTACTGCTTTCAGTCTTTACATTTCGAAATATTCAAAAATACCAAAAAGATTTTAGGTGTGTTTTAATATAAACTTTATAAAAGCCAAAAAGATTTTATTTCTATCTTATTTTCGATCGTACGATGTTGGATCTCGAGTCTTCGTTACCTGAAACCTGAACGAAAACCGAAATGACTAAATCTTCATAAACGGTCGAAATTTGCAAAGTGTTGAAAGTTAAAATTGAAATTGATAAAATACATTAAACTTTCAAACTGTCGGACGGTGTTTGATTAAACAATGGTCACACGTGTGTCGTTTGTTTATGTTTACTATATTCCAAGCAGTTGTTCTCATTACGCGTTTAGATTTCTTGCATGTGCAGATTCTAAAGGCAAGGAGAACATGGTCGATGACAAGCCTCGGAATGAAGACACAACGTGAAGGCACTCAAATGATGAAGATGATCGAGTTGCCGCTGGCCATCATCAACACCATAAGGATCTCAAGTATTGAAGATCAAAAGATTCACGAGCATACCTCAAAGGAGAGCTTATGTTAAGGGGGAGTTTGTCAACACACTTCCTACATGAAACGGGGAGTTTGTTGATACACTTTCTTCTTACAAGACGTGAAGACTTTGAAGATCCTCCGACATAGAAGACATGAAAGGCGAATCTCGCGAGTAGCGTCCAAGGGGGAGTTTGTTGATACATGTATGTGGACGCGACTCGACTCGACGCGACTTGGTTTGGTTCGACCCGGTTAGGTTCGGCTCAAGCCCGACGTCACGACATTCCTCCGTCGTGCGCCCCAGAGTTCGACACGCGAAGCACGGAGCGCCGCGAGCCGGTTCCCGCAGCCACATCATCATGACATCATCATGATGATGTCATGATGATGTCACCATGTTGACTAAACTTCACATATTGAAACAATTTGGAATTCATGATCGTGAACGTGCATGATTATTATGGCCAATCAACTTCTTTGTTTGTGGGCTGATTAACTTCATTTGGGCTTAAACCTTCAGCTGGGCCGGACTACATGTGGGTCGACGAAACAGACTTTGTTTCGTCAACTTTGATGTATGTTTCATGTGTTTCGTCGACAAAAGTTTTGATTCGTCGAGATTAGTCTGTTTCGTCATATCTCGTGTATCTGTGAGTATATATAGTGGGTTATCCTTCTGTTTCACATAGAACACAAGAGAACACAGAGACAAGAGAATACACACACGAGAGCTAGAGAGAGAGTTTGCAAAATACATTTGTAAACATTGGATTGTAATCGAACCTTTCATACGTATTAATACAGAGGTGTTAATCGTTGAGTCTTGTGTGTTGATTATTTGCGTGTTCTATCTCGGTTTGCTATTCCGGTTGGATTCCGCACAACCGGAGTGGTTTGTACACAAGGATTAGGCGACTAGATCCTCCCCTAGCCGGACCTACAAACTTGACAAGTGGCAACCTAATTTATGGTGGGTCACCAATGGGAGTGGTCTTAGAGCATTCACATTTGATCCTCTATATTTACGTGAGTGGGTGTAAGTGGTTGTAAGAGGATGAGAAAGAAAATGTCAATAAATTCGAGAAAACACTGTTCATCATCTATAATTTTTTAATATTTTTAAAAGTGGTTGTGAGTAGAGAAGAAAGAAAAGGTAATGATAAAAGTATAAAAAATATTATTTAATTAAAAAGGAGAAAGAAAAAAATAGTAATCTTTAGTATAATTATAAAGAAAGAGATTGGAGGATTAATTATTAATGCTCTTAGTGTCACTACCCTAAATGACCATTAATATAAAAATATTTAATTAGGGGATTATAATATAAATTCTTTAAAGTTTTCTTAAAAAGGTTTACTAAAAATATGATTATAGCTAATAATGGATAAAATTACTATTCTATTTTTAAATATCTCAACCATGTATGTACTAGTCATTTCATCTATTAGTTTTGTAAATTAAGTTAAAAAAGTTATTAAACGCTCAAAAGCTACAACTTTCTAAGGTTATTTGCTATGAGTTGACGCTCTTTCACTTCACGTTACTACTATGTCATAAAGTAATTGTCACTTTATCGACACATCACAACATCGTTCTCCTTCACTTTCTTCCACTGACATTTACTATGGTTTCACCCCTTTCACGCCCTATCAAAATGTTAAAAAGTAAAAAAAAAGACGAAAGAACTTTATTAGTTGCCAAGCATGGGACCCACCACCACAACCATCGTCCACGCATGACTCCACCCACACACGCCCCTTGCCACGCCTTGTCCGACAGTGTACCCCTGCCATGTGGCAAGGGATGTCAACCAGTAGCTGACCGCCTACGAAACACATCCATCCATGTTTCAATCGTTTTAGTTCCTTGCACATAGAAAATTCACAGTTTAATTACAATAGACCTGATACAACACCAATCATAAGAAGATAATGTAAAAAAAATAACGTAAATAACAAAGTTAAAAATTAAAAAAGGAAAGGTATAAATAGTAGAAAAAAAGAATAAACAAAGTTTAAGGAAAATAAGTAAGATAAAGGTAAAAAAAGTTTAAAAAAGGAAAAAAGTAAAAAAAAAGCAAAAAAGATAGACAAATACCTGTATTATTGGTTAAGTAAAAAAGAAAAGGTGAGGGAAGCTATAAAAGTATTGGTTAAGTAAAATAAATTTTCTTAGCTCACTTGATTATATTGATATTTTAAAGCAAGAAGACCTGAGTTTGATTCTTAAAGGTACTCAATATTTTGTGATGATATTTTTTATTAACATGTATATTTGATGATATTATGTGAAAAAAAAAACATTTTGTTTTCCGTTTAACATCTAAAACCAAAAACCGAACAACCCAAACCCGAATAACCCATACTTGAACAACTCGAACTTTAAATGAGTCAGTTGTCGGTTCACTTTTTCTTAGCCAAAAACTCAAATAACCCGACCTGAAAAACCAAAAACTAAAAAAAAAACCCGAAGAACACCTCTACACCCAAACACAATCGAGCCCATTAGAACTAAGGAGGATGCATAAAAAGACGGTTGAAGTCGAGCCCATGGAAAAGAATATCATGCATTGGATTTCTTATAAGGAGCTGGCTTTGGCCAGTGCGTGGGTTGACAACTCAGTGGGCCCGGCTATGATTAGTTATTTATAATGTTTATTTATTTATTTTAGTTGTCTAACAATGTTTATTTATTTATTTTCGTTGCATAATAATATTTATTTATTTTTTAATAGGAAATCATCAAAAAGAAACCGACTTTTGGAAACGTGTCCTTGAAGTATTACACAATCTAATGGGACAGGAACCATATCGGAATGCAGATTCCATCTCTGGTAAGTGGAGAGAAATGTCGAAAAAATACACCGTGTTTATCACCATCTACAACGACCTCTCCAACAACAAATCTAGAGTTAATGGATCTAGTAATGTGGATTTGCTAATTGAGACGCACAAAATCTACAACACGAATATTAAAAAGCTGATAACTCTTGAGGAACAAAAAACCGATGCGTTTGATCTTGCGATTCTTGGGTTTAGCTGATACCGTCAAACTTGTATGTTAAATTATATGTTTAAGGAAGTGATAGAAAATTTTATAGCATAGTGATTTTTTGTTAAAACATTATTCACGGTTGTTATAAAAATACAAAATGACAATAAAAATAATAATTTAATCATGAAACCTATAAAACGCAACAATGACAAACTAGTTCTATACCCGTCCGGTGGACGGGTATATTACTGGTATAATGAAACGACAATAATAACATTTATAAAACTAAGAGAAAAGTGCCCGGATAGTCCCTGTGGTTTGCGTATTTTTCACCTTTAGTCCCTAACTTTCTAAAATTACAGCTATAGTCCCCAACTTTTGCAATTTCGTTCTCGGATAGTCCCTGGCTTGGATGAGGATTAGTTTTCTCTGTTAAGTTCATGTGAAATGACAAAAATACCCTCTTTATTAAAAATAAAAGTAAAAAACCAAAGAATATAGCTGAACTTAAATGGGCCTACCTAAATAATAAAACAAATTAATTAAAAAAACTTTTATGGGCTCCACCCCCAACCTCACCTCTTCTTCATCTCATCACCACCTTTAACCACCATACACCATCCACCTCCACCATAACCACCACCTGCAACTCCATTAAATTCAACCCCTCTTTAGATTTTAGACAATCCCTACAACCCTTCTACACACCATATGCCAATTGGCCAAATTGCACACACTAAAAGCTTCTCATATCCCCTATAAATAGAGTGTTGCTTTACCGTCCATTGCATCCCTCTCATCTTTTCATCTTCCTCACTCTACTGTCACGAAACGCAGCAACAAAACGTCACCACCGTTAGCATCTTCATTACCATCTTCATCACCAACACCACTGCCGCCGCCGGCATCCCGTTCTACTTCCTGCATAAACACCGCTACATTCGCAAATTCTTCAAACAAAATCCTCACAAATTCTATATCTAACCCGTCGGCACCTGCAACAAGATCTACACGTATCTTTCATTCAATCGATCTCACCTCCACATACACAAGATGAATCCCGAATAGTACGTTCATATTATCATATACTTGAATTGTCAACTCAATTAATCATCTTTAGTTTATAATTCATGTGATTTTACTAGATCTGTGCTTGTTTGATCGAAGAATTTGCTCAATTTGTGTTTGAAATGTTGTTTGGGTTTAACTGATGATGATTCGGGGTTTTGTTGGTATTATAAAATTGGGGATTCTGTGTGTTCTGTTGATTGATCATTGAATTCATATTTTAAGGATATGATCTGTAAACATTGATTTGAATTTTGATTTGGATCTTTGAGTAGGGCCGTTGAATTAAGGGTTTTGAGTTTTGATTTGGATAAGTATAGAAGTGGAAGCTTGTTAATTACAGGTTAGATTTTGGTGCTGAAGTGGGGGTGAAGTAGTTGTGGCGGTGAAGTGGAGTTGGTAGATGGTGGTGGTGAAAGGTGGGTATTTAACAGGTTAAGTTATTTTGTTTTTTTAGTAAGGGTATTTTTATCATTTTACACTTTCTTAACTGAGAAAAATAACTAATGTTAGGGCTAGGTACTATCCGGGAACGAAATTGTAAAAGTTGGGGACTATAGCTGTAATTTTAAAAAGTTAGGAACTAAAGGTGAAAAAAAGGCAAACCACAGGGAGTATCCAAGCATTTTTCTCTAAAACTAATGTAAAAAAAAAAAAAAAAAATACATATTGCATAGCATGCACACACTACTCATGTACCACAATTAAGTGTTAGTGTTTCATTTTGGCCGTATTCATGCGACATTTGTGCTTTAAAGATTTTAAAATAGTACTGAAAAAATATCACCGCATAAAAAAACAAATTTACATATAAGCATGATTAATAGCAATTTTCTTTTAAAAATAAAAGTATTTCCAATATTTACTTTTAAAATGTTTTATGTAGGGTAAAATATGAGTTAAGGTGTTCAAAACCAAACTTTTGTATTTTACTCACAAATAATTTGTCTTTTAATAATTATCTACAATGTTTAGTTTCTGAAATAACATTACCTTTCTATTGGGTGCAACTTTTTTAGTTAAAAGTAGTTATTTATATAGTATAAATTAGTGAAAAGTCTATGCAATGAGAATTGTACAATGTGGTTCATTTGGTTTTATCGAAGAGTTGATGTTTATATTGGCCTGCTTGGATTGGAAGGTGGTAAAACTTTTTGTGTTCTTTACGTGTGACATCACAGATGGTGATGTCACTGATGTGTTATTTAGTGGGTCTGCTTTGGTTTAAAGCTTATTTTCAACTCACAAATGCACAGACTTCTCTCTCTCTGTTGAAATAATATTCTCATACACTTTTATTATACATCATTTTATTATATTTTACTGAATAATTGTTTTTGTTTGTTTAGGTTGAGGAATACAACTTGGGCTTAAATAAAGACTTGCTGTTGGGCTTAAATAAAGACTTTGCTGTTAGAGCATTCACATCCAAATAACTAAATTGTGAGTGTGGAGTTTTTAAAATATAAAGAGTATAAAAAATGGTTGTGAGTGAATGAGAGAGAAAATATTACTGTTCATCTGTATATTTGAGGGACACTGTTCACCCACTATAATTTTTTAATATATATTAAAAGTGGTTGTGAGTGAAGGAGAGAGAAAAATTTAATAATAAAGGTATAAAAATATTATTTAATTAAAAAGGAGAGAGAAAGTATTTGTTTTTAGTGGAAATATATTGATATAGGAGTTGTTTTTCAGTGGAATGCATGTATAATTTTAGGGGGCTGGATTAGGCTTGAAGACTGTTTTTTAAAGGCTGTATATACAACTCTTGATAACAACTCTCGCACTCACTGTACGGTTAGACAACTTCAAAGTTTCCAAAAGGGTGTACCTATTGGCACACCCAAATGCCTATATGCACACCAAAAAAGGCTTTTTTGTCCTATATGCACACCCTGCAGTGTCGAGTTGTGGCCAAAGCGCGGCGTTTTGGTCCGGCCAACCAGACAAAAGACTGACGGGTCTGTTGACCGGACCAAAACGCCGAGCTTTGTCTGCGTTTTGGTCCTGTCAACCAGACAAAAGACTGACCGGGTGTCTGGTTGACAGGACCAAAACGCGGCCAAAGCTCGGCGTTTTGGTCCGGTCAACAGACCCGTCAGACATCTGTCAGTCTTTGTCTGGTTGACCGGATCAAAACCCCGCGCTTTGGTCACAGCTCGACACTGCAGGGTGTGCATATAGGACAAAAAAACCCTTTTTAGGCTGACTATCTACATAGTAAGTGTGCAAATAGTCTTCCCTTCCAGAATCATCTCTCTCTCTCCTCGTTTCTTTCCTTCTCTCTCTTAGGGTTTGTTAATCTTGCTGTTCTTGTGATCTTGTGTTAAGATCATTGTTCGTAATATAGATCAGAGAGTGCAGATCATCGTGTTGATGATCTGCGTGTGAGTTGAGAGGTCTCTTCAGTTTAGTTTCTTGTTCTTTGTATCAAAATTATTATAGAGTGAAATATAAAGTTCTGGTTATGGATCCATGTTATTTTGACACTCTCTTTCTCTCTTTAACTTCATACCTACTTTCTCTCTCTGAATTATGAGATTAAACCATAGAAACACATGTGTGTGTGTTCAAATCGAGACTCTTAGAGAGAGATTTGAGTGTGACGAAAGGAATGGCATGGCACCTTAGGTGGCGTGGCCACGGTGGATTTGTCTGCCTTCGTCAACGTTGCCGCTTCTGAACTCGGTCGAGGGTGGTGGCAAGGTAAGTGTTCTACTGTTCCATATGATAGGTTATTGATGTACAATTTGGTATGTTATGTTCATTTGCTGATTTAAGTCAGTCTAATTGATTCGCATTTTTTAGGGTTTTCGTTAATCATTTTAGGAATATCGCTAATTTGATAACAGCACAGGAATTCAAAGAAGTATTTCATCGCAGTTTGAAAAGGTAAGGGGTTTCGGAAAGTTGAAGAAGGCAAAAAGCAAATTAGGTCAGTTCCCTTAATAATTATTCTTCCTAGTTTTTAGTTAATAATAATTGTTCATTTGTTGTTTCCCTTTGTTGTATTTTCAATTTCAATGAAGGTGTTTACATATCAATGGTTTTTGTAAGTATTCTATTAAGAGAGTTCAAAATGGCTATGATGGTTTACTAATCTATAATGAAGGTGTTAACATATGAGAGGTTTTTGTAAGAGAATTCAAAATAATTATAATTGTATTCTTTAAAGACGGTAACATATGAGAGGTTTTTGTAAACACTTTGCTCAGTTTTCAATACTTTAAGGGTCTACATATTCACACACTCAACTCCCAATTTCCATACCCTTCAAGACGCCTCGTATAGACCTATACGAGGCGTATTAACTTTTTCAATTTACAAGAGAATCTCTGATTATGTCATTTTTTGTCTTATTTGCCTCGTATATGCCTTGTATAGGCCTATACTGAGCGTCTAGGCGAAAAAAGACCATTTAACCCCTGATTTAGGCCTATACTGGGGTAAATTGGTCTTTTTTCCCTCTCTTATATGCCTAGTATAGGCCTATATGAGGCGTATGTATATAATTCAAATTACCATTTTACCCCTGAGTTAGGTCTATACTGGGGGCAAAACAGGGCTATAATAGTCTTTTAGACACCAGTATAGCCCTATACTGGGCGTGTATTTTTATTTTTTTTGTTTTCTCTTTTTAAAAAATATAAAAAGAGAAAACAAAAAAAAATAAAAATAGACGCCCAGTATAGGGCTATACTGGGCCTATACGAGGGGTCCAAAAGACCATTATAACCCTGTTTTGCCCCCAGTATAGGCCTAATTCAGGGGTATAATGGTCTTTTGGTCCACATAGACGCCCAGTATAGCCCTATACTGGGCGTCTATTTTTTTTTTTTTTCTCTTTTTAAATATCAATAACACTAATATTAACTATAAAAAACTCATATTAATATCAATAACACTGATATTAATTATAAAAAACTCATATTAATTATAATAACACTAATATTAATTATATGATGCCTATACGAGACCTATACGAGACTTATACTATACGATACGATACGATACAACACGATAGGCTTATACAAGACCTATACGAGACTTATACTACACTATACTATACGATACGATGCGATACAACACGATACTATACAAGACCTATAAGGGACCTATACTACACTATATGATACGATAGTATCGCATTGTATCGTATTGTATCGCATAGTATGGTATCGTATTGTATCGTATAGTGTATAGTATAAGTCTCGTATAGGTCCCATATAGGTCTATACGAGACTTATACTACATTATACGATACAATACGATACGATACTATAGGATATGATACAACGCCCGTATACGTCGATAGGCCTATACAAGACCTATAAGGGACCTATACGAGACCTATACTACACTATATGTTAAAAACAATGTAATATTTCTACGATCGAATTTTTTTAAAGGCCGGTCTTGAAAATGGTAAAATATTTTTATAAAAAAATAAAACTTTTCTTAAAAAACAACTCAAATTACCCCACCAAAACACCCATTTTTTTACTCAAAAAAACATCACCCTCCAAAAACACTCAAATTACCGTACCAAAACATCCATTTTTCAACTCAAAAAAACACCAACGAGGGGTCCTAATATTAATTATTTAAAATAAAAAACTTGTTTTTGTATAAAAGTTTGCTAAAACGATTAATATTGTATAAAATGTTTGTTAAAAAAAACCCCTTATATACGCCCAGTATAGGCCTATACGAGGGGTCCTATACGCCCAGTATAGGCCTATACGAGGCATATTAAAGCAGTCAAACCAGAAGTGACATGAGTCAGACACTGACTTTGATGTAACCCTATACGCCTAGTATAGGCCTATACGAGGCAAAGGGAGTCTAAATAGGCAGATAGGGTGTGTGAATAAATTGACCCTACTTTAAAGAGATATATGAAGGTATACTAATAGGTATTTTGTCATAATAATCATATTAATAGTTACATTTTATACATATACTTGTTTTATTTTTTTATTAACAAATAGATAGGTATATGTTTTTGTAATAATAATAATAATAAGAAAAATAATAATAATAATAATAATAATAATAATAATACATTCATAATAATATTACATTTTAGTTTTAATAATAATAATTGTGGTAATAATAATAAAAATATTACATTTACTACATAAAAACGCTTTAGGATTATGATTTATATAATATAATTACTGAATCAAACATTGAGGTACTTTTTCTAATGTATTTTATAGGAATTATTTTATGTTTAGTTTTCTGGTGCATAAACTAAGCTTTTAGTGGGCTAAACAGATGGAATTGCCCACTTGATAACAGAGTGGGCTAGTGGCCTGGATAATATGATGACTGTAGTTAGCCTTGTAGGAGATTGAGCTAGTGCAAGTTCACGCCAAACATAATGATAACAGGGTCAGTTACCCGGTCTTAAATTTGTGCTATTTTACATTATTCTATTGGAATTATATCTTTTTCATTATCATTTATATATTGATTAACAGTTAATAACAACCACTCCTTCGTGTACTAACCCACACCCCATGTTCAATTTAATAAAAATAGGTGCAACTATAAAAACTACCATATATATGTATATATATATATATAGAAAGTATAATGTACAAAAGGGCTTAACGTACGTTAACGTACGCGACAAAAAAACAACTTGCGTGATTAATATATAACGTGTGTGATTTGTAGGATAAGGGCTCCCATGCGTGATTATTAGGGCTCCCATGCGTGATTTTTGACTCTCATGCGTGATTATTAGGCTCCCATGCGTGATTATCACAAAACCAACGGTTCCATGCGTTATTTACTGTCCCATGCGTGATTATAGCACTGATCTGATGGTTATCAGTGTCGTGTACATGAAGTACGATAAGGCCTTTTGTATGTTAACCGTTCCCTATATATATATATATATATTTGTTTTTTTAGAATCCTTTTTCAATATAAAAAAATAGGTACAGGAATTAAAGCTACTTGAATTTAAGTTTACCAACTTGGGTTGTTTTGACTCTTTTAACAGTTTTTCGATCTTGCATGAAAGAAAACTAATTAGATGTTTGGATATAACTTTTAAAATGTGTAATTGTGAAGAAAAGATAAAAAGAGCAAACCTTCATTTCTGAATGATCATGTCTTCCAGGCGTTTGAATCGTGGTGATCTGCTCGTTGACATTCACATTGGTTCTGCGTTATACATTTGTAGGTCGGTTCCATCTTAGATAATAAAAAAAATAAAAACAAATTCTAAGCTACCACTTCAGACGTAAAAAAAGAAAAGAAAAAGAAACATCATGCACTTTAAGGGTTTACAACAAAACTTACATTTGAATTATGAAGTGTTTTTTATCAGTATCTTCACACGATTTTGCTTGCAGGTCTGAACAAAAGAAGTAAATACGGGTTTGTGTGTCTTGAGAGGACAAGGTCATGATTTTTTTTTTTCACATTTGTCTCTTTAAATAGATGTGTAAATGACACGTGAAAACAACATACTGCCACGTGTAATCCAAGCAACCCACGTTTTTCCCACAATAAAAACTGCCAAAATTTTCCCACAATAAAAAATGCCAAAATTTTCAAACTTATACCACATTTTTTTGTTTTAAATTGAAAACAAACTGCTTCTACTGCAGATAGTTTGAATATTTTGGTTTTATGGTACTTTTGGGTAGTTTTTTCTTTTCACATCTCAATTAGGACAACATTATGTTTTTTTTTTTTTTATAATATTAAAAAGTATTAATAATACTTGTATTATTAATCATTTTTCTGTTGTATAATTAAATTTAGCAATGTTACAGGTTGGACCTTTACATGAGTATTATTATTATTTTTTTCCTAAGAATGTATCTTTTAAACTGTCATTGTTTTTAAACAGGTACAGTCGGTGGTGTCATTGTCATTAAACAAAGCTCATTGTCTATGGTAAGTATAAAAAAAACTGATTTTTTGGCAATAAACATGTTTGTAAATAATTTTATTAAAATATTTATGCTTTTAAGATACTTGTTTTACACTTCGTTATATTAATAGTTTATGTTTTTTTTTTGTTGTGCAGGAGGCTATTCTTGGCAGGAGGCTTTTCACACAATTTATAGCTTTTAATTAAGTTTTGTATTTATTTTAATATGGTTTCAAAAGATAGATCGTGGGTTGTGTAGTTTTTTGGTAATTAATGTTTTTTGAATAGAGAGATTGAAGGGGTATGGTCCCAAATCTCGAGTCAGCATGACCGCGAGTAACCATTACCCTTATCAAAAACCCCCGCCAGCAATAACTTACCTGTGTCCGTGCGGGCACGCGCGAACACAGCGGGATCTGTCCAGTGATGAGAAGACTTACCTTAACTACGAAAACAGATGTTACGCATAGCGATGCGGCCTGGCACCGCATCCTATGAACATTTTCGTCACGACAAGGGATCTGGACAACAGTAACAGTCACTAAGCGGAGATGCGGCATAGCACCGCATCCCGTATGCATCCTGGATAGAACAAAGAACGCGGGAACAACATAAGTGACCGCAAACAGCGATGCGGCATGACACCGCATCCTGCCCATAAGGCAAGTGAGTCTGACACCACAGTGCAAGTGGCACTGGGAACAGTCGCCTACCAGCCCAACATGTGTGCAGCAGTCTGACACCACAGCAGGACGTGGCATCACCACCGTAACCGACAGGTCTGACACACCTGCAAGTAGCTGTGCGATGTCAGGCTAGCTACTCAACTACCCTCCTTCACTCCTCGGCTATAAATACTCACCCCAAACCAGGTTTGAGGTATCACTTCTCAACTCTCTCACTACTACTATCACACTTTGCTTCCCAAGCAAATTACTGATTCTCACGCCGGAGAGTGGTAACAAGGAGCACCCCCCACCCCATCCTCCTTGTTACGAGTCACGGTTTGTTTCCTTGTGCAGGAAACCCACCACCAGACGATCCAGCCAACGATCCTCGGAAAGAAGGGATTAACCCTCTTGACGAGACCAGTGAGTTAACCCCACCCGGTTAACCATTGTTTCATCATTGGCGCCCACCGCTACTCTTAGCACTTTTTTTTAACCATCCTTTTCTCTCCAAAGATTATGTCTGATCGTCTAAACAACACCACCGGGGATAACCTAAACCCCACAAACCAAGGGCCTACAGGAACCATTCCCTTAGCCCCAAATGCTGAACACATTGGCACATCAGCACAAGGGGGCACATCCCTTACGTTTGGACACGATCTATCACAGTACGCTTCTGTGATACCTCCAGGCATGAACCCTCATGCCTGGTACGACCAACAAGCAGCTCTGCTAGCTGCAACATACAACAGAGCGTGCGCAGAAGCGCAAGGATCTGCGGGGCCTACCCCAGCACCGCATACCCCTGCGGGTCGTATTTTACAATACGACGGTAGGGACCCAACACATCCGGCCTCCAGAAGCAGGCAGGAAGACCGCGGTTCCTCTTACTGCGACGTCCGCACACTTGATGAGGAGGATTCCTCGTATGGATCCCGCCGCAGGGCGAAACTAGGTGATAGTCTACAGCCCACCATGGCCCCGGCATCCACAGCCGGCTGGGACCTCAGTCCCACTATGAAGGGCAGGGCCGCACAGACCCCGACGCCGGAACATACCGCGGGGAATCCCACTCCACTAATAGCAGACCGGGAGGACGCAATTACGCTCCTCCCAGTCACCCCCGCACCACATACCTCCGCGCGGCGAAGCGCCACCAGAGCCAACCCTATAGGCCGAAATCTGCGGCCGAAAACTCAAAATTCGCCCCGAAATCGCCCAAGCCGATGTTACGACCACCAAATTCCCATTGAACATTGGGAAATATAATGGGTCGGCCGACCCAGACGACCACATGAACATCTTCATCGGCGCAGGGTGCAACGGCAGGTGGGATGAGTCTACCTGGTGTCATTTTTTCCCGCAGACCCTCACGGGTCTGGCGATGGCTTGGTTCGATTCTCTGCCAGTGGGATCACTGGCCTCGTTTGAGGACTTACATGACAAGTTCTTCGCACATTTTAGCCAGCAGCGACGTCATGAACGCGATTCTATGGACGTCATAAACATCTAGCGCAGGGACAACGAATCGCTTGAGGCATTCGTTGTCCGTTACAATAAAGAATGCCTGGAGATAGGCGACGTGGCAGACCAAATGGCACGAAACCACTTCATCGTTGTCGTCAAAGACGAGCAAATGGTTATGGCTATCTCCGGCAAGGATGGCTTGCCCAAGAAATAGGAAGATGTCATGGCTGCAGTCAAGATATACGCCCAGACTCAGCGGTCCCTTAAACCGCACGTATCAAAGGCACAGCCCCAAACGGAAGGCCAGTCCTCCTACCAATAACACAAGCGCAACAACAAGCGCAACCGGGACACATGGAATCGCGGAAGCGATTCCAAACCATATGTCCCACGGAACAACCAGCCCGACGCAAGGGCAACAATCAATGCCCAACGTGATAATCGGGCGTCGAAAAAGGAATCTCGGGATCGTAACTGGACCGAGATCAATCAATTGCCAAGCGACGTCCTTCTTACGGACGCGCAATCTCTGCGACCGGCCCAACCAATGAAGTCCAAAAAGCACCAAGATCTCGCACTCTTTTGCGAGTATCACAAGGACTCGGGCCACACAACAAACAACTGCATCAGTCTCCGACTGGAGATTGAGCGAGCCCTAAAAGAGGGGAAGCTGCAACATCTGTTGCCAGCCGCGCAAAAGCAAAATAAACGCATCACCCCCCACAACGAGGGCACGTCCGCGGGTAAGAGGACCATGTACATGGCCTCAACCCACATGATAAATGGAGGACGAGGAATACCGCGCAAGGCGGCAAGAAGACCGGACAATTACTGGAAAGACGAGCAAGTGGTATTTCCAAAAGTCCGAGGCGGACCGCGCGACAGGCGCGCCGTCGTTATCACAGGCCATCTGGCTCACTACTGCACCGAGCGATTATTCATCGACCCGGGCAGTACATCCGATATTATATACGAGCAGTGATTCAACCAATTCGATCAATAAGACAAAGATCGGTTGCAGCCGGTGAACTACCCGTTGGCCGGGTTTGTGGGGGAAACTGTTTTCCCCCTGTGTCAAATCACTTTTCCTGTGCGCCTCACCAATGGTAGGCACACACGAACGGAGGAGGTAAACTTCATGGTCCTACCTCACACCTCCAAATACGACGTACTTCTGGGGATGGAATCCCAGGGCGACTTCAACATGATGACATCCGTCCCCCACTCTGCCTTCGGTTTCCCAACCGAGACGGGGATTGCGATAATTTACGCCCGCAGAGAAGTTATGTTCTCGGACGAGTTGCGTCCGACCAAGGTAGCAAGGCCTACCCCCAACACGCAACCAGAAAAATGGGTTCTTAACGCAAGACACACAGAGCAAACGGTCACGTTGGGCCATGCCTTTGCCCCCACCATAAGAGCGCGCCTGAAGCACCTCCTCTTCAGGAACCAAGATATTTTTGCGTGGACACCCGCAGACATGACAGGCGTGCCACGTGAAATCGCGCAGCATTTCTTGAATACAATGCCAGGTATCAAGCCGGTGATCCAAGGCCAACGCCACCTTGGATCAGTAAAAAACGCGGCGATGGAAGAGCAGGTACAAGAACTGCTCTCCGCAGGCATCCTGCGGGAAGTCAAATAACAGACCTGGTTATCCAACCCAGTCATGGTAGAAAAACCAAGCGGGGGCTGGCGCATGTGTGTCGATTACAAAGACCTCAACAAAGCCTGCCCCAAGGATTGTTACGCACTTCCGGAGATCGACGAGAAGGTCGATAACCTTGCACCATTTCGATGGAAGTGCTTCCTCGATTGTTACAAAGGCTACCACCAGGTGCAGATGGCAGTCGAGGACGAAGATAAAACGGCATTTCGCACTCCTACCGGAAACTACTGCTACACAAAAATGCCGTCCGGGTAGCGCAACGCGGGTGCAACCTATCAGAAGTTGATGAACGACACTTTTCGCGGCCAAATCAGCAAAAGTGTCGAGATATATATGGACGACCTGGTCGTCATGAGCATGGAAGAAGACACCATGCTCAACGATATTGAAAGAACGTTCCAAACTCTGCGAAGCGTTAACATGAAGCTAAACCCATGGAAATGCTCGTTTGGAATGGAAGAAGGCAAGTTCCTTGGATTCATCGTAACCAAAGATGGATTCAAGGTGAACCCGGAAAAAGTTCAGGCGATCGAACGTATGCCATCGCCTTCTACGATGAAAGAAATGCAACGACTGGCCGGCAGGCTAGCCGCACTAAACAGATTCTTAGCCAACCATGCAGCTAAGTCTTATCCTTTTATCAAGACACCGCGGAGCTGTTTAAAAAAGGAACAATTTCAATAGACCGCAGACGCCGAAAAAGCTTTCCGGGAGATGAAAGAGTGTTTGATCCAACTCCCAACTCTAACCGCACCTCGCAAGGATAAACCACTTATCTTGTACCTATCTGTCGCAGACAACGCGGTACTCATAGTGGAACGAGAAGGAGTCCAAACACCCATCTACTACATCAGCAAAATGCTCAACGACCCAGAGACGAGGTACTCTATCATGGAAAAATTGGTATTAGCACTAGTGCACGCATCAAGACGGTTGCGACGTTACTTTGCAAACCACGCCATTACAGTGTTAACCAACTACAGGATGGGCCCGATCCTATCAAAACCCGACATCTCTGGTAGATTAGCAAAATGGGCAATCGAGCTGGGCGCACTTACACTGACCTACAAGCCGCGCCCCGCAATTAAAGGCTAGGTCTTGGCTGATTTCGTCGCCGAAGTACCAGCAGATCGCATTCAGGAATGCGAACAAGAACAAAACCCTACACCACCACCATCCTCCTCAGAAACATGGGCACTATTTACCGATGGTGCATCCAACGAGGATGGCGCTGGTGCAGGTTTGCGACTCGTCAGCCTCGATGGCCAAGAGCTTACCTATGCAATCCGCCTCGATTTCAAAAGCACAAATAATGAGGCAGAATACGAGGCTCTACTGGCAGGACTGCGTTTGGCAGTCAAACTCGACGTCCAACATCTGGAAGCACACGTCGATTCACTATTGGTGGCAGGGCAGATACGCGGCGACTATGCCGCAAAAGGGGATGTCATGATCCTCTACCTCGAACAAGCCATGCAACTGAAATCAAAGTTCACCTCCTTCAATATTCGCCATATCAACAGGAGTGATAACAAACCTGCGGATGCACTATCAAAACTTGCATCCACCAGCTTCCAACACCTGGCAAAAGAGGTACGCATAGAGATTCTGAAAAATCCCTCAGTACCCCTGCGGCAAGTCAATGTCATCCAGTACGGAACAACATCCTGGATGACGCCAATCATTGCATATTTGCAATCAGGTGTTACTCTCGAAAGCAAGGCAGAGGCACGCAAGCTGCAATACAAAGCGTGTCATTACCAAATGGGAGATGGTATCTTATACCGTAAGTCATACCTGGGGCCACTCCTACGATGCGTCGACCCTCAAGATGCCACGTACCTTATCAGAGAAATACACGAAGAAATATGTGGCATACACGCAGGCCCACGCATGGTGGTGGCCAAAATCATGAATGCTGGGTACTACTGGCCCGGCATGCACCTAGACGCAGTTAAAGTCTTGCGCAAGTGTTTCAACTGTCAGCAGCATGCTCCCAAGAACTTGCTCCCCAAGAACAACCTGATCCCCGTCACCACCACATGGCCATTCCAGAAATGGGCAATCGACGTGGTGGGACCATTTCCAGACGCACCAGGTGCAGTAAAATTTATCATAGTGGCTGTTGATTACTTTACAAGATGGGTAGAGGCAAAACCACTCGCCTCAACCACCGCTATGATAACAAGGAAATTTGTCTGGGAACATATTATCTGCCGTTTTGGTCTACCAATGTGCATTGTTACCGACAACGGTACCAACTTCGCGGCCGATGACTTTCAAAAATAGCTAAAGGAACTAAACATTGAACACATATTCTCCTCAGTGGCGCATCCGCAAGGGAATGGCCAAGTCGAGAGTATCAATAAAAGTTTAGTCGAAGGCATCAAAGCACGGTTGGGAACAGCCAGACGCGGCTGGGTTGATGAACTCCCAAGTATCTTATGGGCCCACAGGACAAGCACAAAGACAAGTAACGGGGAGACACCCTTCAGCCTGGTCTATGGCACTGAAGCGGTGATCCCCGCAGAAATAGGCCTCCCTTCACCGAGAATGTTGGCTATCAACAAGGTAGACAACAATGGGGAACGCAGGGTTGGCTTAGACCTACTGGAAGAAAGGCGTGAAAACGCTGCCATCCACGAGGCCAAGTACAAAACCAAACTTGAAAAGTACTACAATGCACGCGTCCGCATTTGTACCTTCAACCCAGGAGACTACGTCCTTCGTGACAATGAAGCATCTAACGCGGAACGCCCAGAGAAACTTGCCCCCAAGTGGGAAGGACCCTACCTCATCCAAGAGGTCCTGGGCAAAGGCGCTTATAAACTGCAAACATTAGAGGGCGAAACTATCGCACGCACATGGAACGCACAACAGCTTAGACGCTGTTACATGTAAGTTATGTTTTTTACATTCACCATGTAACCTATCGGGCCGCAGGCCATTTGCAAATAAATAAATGAACGATTCAATGCAATATTGTTTATTTACTTCTATCTGCAAAAACAGATTGACAAAATCTTTATTCGCGATACCCACACAGAGTGGTGACCACACGCAAGTACTGTAATAGGCCAACAATGCAAATACGGTTTTCACAAACCCATGCAATTCCTAAACCCTAAAGAGGTAAAAACAGGAATTGACTAACTCATACGGCAATGGTATAGAGTATACTTGCATATCATCTAGACATGCAAAAGGCAAATACAGACTTGGTGTTAATTCACATTAACCTTAACGCATACACGTTCACATATGCAAGTAATAAAAACACTTGTATAAATTGAACAGAGCGGTTAAAACTTTATATTCAAAAAATTTCTACACCTACGCGGTGCACAAGGGATTTACATAAAGTTCTTAACATTTACATGAGGAAACAAAAAAAGGCACGCGGGCCAGCCTAATCTTTCTTTGTACCGCTGGATCCCGCACCATCTTTGCCTTCAACAGCAGGCTTTTCCTCATCTTCCTCATCAGCATACAACACTCGCAACCGGTCTACATAGTCTTCTGCCTCTAGGCACTCATTAAGATCCTCAAGAGCAGAAATGGGCGTGTCGTTATAAGCCGCAACAGCAGCAGCAAGGAGCGCTTCAGTGTCAACACCATGGAACCCGGATCTTTCATCAGTATATTCGCCCTGGGCCAAAACATTCATATGACCAATGCAACGGTTGTATCCAGCTTTAAAACCAGCATCCCGGGCGCCCTCCTTAATCTCATTGACACCTGCCACATTCTCAGGCGCGTCAAGAATGGACGTAACAATCTGCAAAACAAAAAGGGTACAGTTAGCAAAGGCAAAATCTAAAAGAAGTAGCAAAGGCAATGGATACTTACATGCCCAATGCCGTGCATACGCATCCATTCGCGATCGGCCTTGAGCAAATCAAGTGAAGAAGCAAGGCTATCTCTAGCCTCTTCAGCCTCTCTTGCCCACGCTTCAGCTTCAGCAGCACGGCCAGAAACCTCCTCAATAGTGGTAGCCCGGCTCCGCACTTCAGCCTTTTTACAACAACACAAGTATACAAATATAATCAACATACTTGTGAGACATGTACAAATTCAAAAGCAAAAGAGACTTATACCTGGAGGCCCAGAATAGTTTTGGTTAAGTTGGTGCGGTCAACATTTGCCCCTTCAAGAGCCCTTACAGCACGGGCCTCCGCCTCCTTGGCCTCTGCGGCAACCGCATCAACTGCAGCTTTCTCCTTAACCAAAGAAGCATTCGCAGCCTTGGCGTTGGTAAGCTCCTGACGAACACGAAAGAGAGTTTCATTCTGTTTGGCCCAAGATTCTTTCCAAGTCTTGCGCTCATTAGAAAGTGTCTTGCGCTCATTAGAAAGAGATTCTTTCCAACTCTTACGTTCATCAGGAAGCAGTTTTGCAAGGGTACGAACCTGTTTACGCTCAGCAGTTGCAGCCCACTCTTCAGTCTGCTTACGCTTTTTAAAGGCAGCCCTATCCCTTTCAAGCTGCTCTGCACCCTCACGTGCAGCCTTCACCAACTCTTCGGCCTCAGCCCGCAAGCGCGCATTTTCCTCCTCCTTGCGCCCCAACACCTTGTACTTTTCCATAATGGCATTTGCCATTATGGAACCCCCCACAAGCATGGAGGAGAGTTGGTTAATCTGGACCTCACTCGGCAAAGAACGGGCCCGATTGACTTTAAAAGGGGTGCCCAGACCATCCAAAATCTCCCTACACGCGGAGGGGTCAGCAGTAATATCATCCCCCTGCATTACAGTCCATGGAGGGGCGGTGATAGGTCATGGCTCGGTCTTCAGTATAGGTGCGGTAATAAAACTCCAATTCAGACTCATCAGGCTGAATGGGAGTCCCTGTAAAACCCGCACCCCCAGAAGCAGAACCAGAAGCCTTCTCAGCAGCAGGAGATTTTTTACCCTCAGTATAAGCAAACTTCAAGTGAAGCTCGTCAGTATCCTCGGGGGTGATAACATTATCATGGGAATCCACCGTGTCATGGATCTGAGACGCAGGACCCTTCCCAATATCCTCCGCCCGCGCAGAGGGCTCAGGCACCACTTTAACCCCTGCATCCGCAGCTGTGTCACGCGGAGGGGATTGAGGAGCATCAAAAATTGAAAACCCTTCATCTTGCGGTTCTGCAATCAAAGCAAAAAGACTTTAAACTACAAGTACAAAGACAAAATACTTGTAAAAGTTATGAATAACGTACCAGGAGCAACCACAGGCTTCTTAAGTCCCACAAAAGTCGCGCGTTTGGTCTGTATTTTCGGTTTCTTTTTCTCACCGGCATCAACAGCTTTCCCTGCCTTCCTTTTCTTCTCATCAGCAGGCTTGGAACCCGCAGAGGTCCCACCTGCAGCCGCACCACCACCTGGAACACCCAAACCCTTAAGGGTGTCAGATACTACCACGTAATCGGTATATCTGCGGGAATGAGAACGAGAGATACCTGCCGCCTGCGCCACCAACGGCGGAACAACAGGAGCCTCAGGTTTCTTCTTGCCGTGACCCCGCACGGGTTTATCCACTTGCTTCTTCTCTGCATGTTTTTTAGGTGCACCATTTGACTCAAATTTACCAAGGACCCCAAGAGTACCTGCACGTAGCAAATTAGCAAGATGAACCTTATAAGGCAAGTAAGAAGGTTACGGATTATACCTTTGCCTTGCGGCAGCGGTGCGATCAGCGCATCGCGTTTAGGAACGCGGAAGTTGTGGACAATAGCCAGGTTAAAACCTTCACCTTCCGCACATTTAACAATATCAACCTTGCCGGTAAAGGTTGGATCAAATATTTTCCACAACTCAGCAACTTCTGATAATACACGTACAAATCATTTACAAGCAAAGGAATAAAGAAACTGCACAAGAGTAAGAACACTTACCACCAGTTTTTTCCCGCACAACGGGCCTTGCATGTCTATCAGGCCTAGTCAACATCATTCGCAGCACCCACAACTCATTGTTGTCCAGCTGCTTATGCTCAATAGTCCTCAGCTTTGGGAACCACTGCGCAGTCTCTGCACTAGGAATAGCAATATCCTCCGCAGGGATAGGCTCATTAACATTCCGCAAAGTCATATTGGCAACAACCGCAGCAGCCTTAACGTAGAAGAACTTTTTCTTCCACGTTGTGATACCCTTGGGTGGGGTCATCAGCTTGGTGCTTCCATACCGTTGGCTGAAAGAAAAGAACCCGGTGTTCACCGTCAACTGGTAGAACCCCCGGAAATTATCAACGGTAACCGGCAAACCAAGAGCACGAAAAGTGTACTCAAAGTTTCTAATACGAATCATCCCAAAAGGACTTATCTGGGAGATATGGACCTGGTAATACTCCAGGACCTCAGCAACAAAAACGGTTAATGGTAAACGAAGGTTACCCTCAGTGAATGAATCAGCCCACATGGTGACATGACCGGCCGGAGCACAGGCGCCAGTGTCACCCTCTTGGGGATAAAGAGCACCAAACTCCTGGGGCATCTGGATGCTGGTTATCAGTCGGTTAAACAACACCTTTGACCACTTCAAAATTGGTAGGCCACCACCAGGGGCACTACCACCGTCTTCCTCTTCTTCCCCAGCCACCGGAGAAGAAGGTTCAGGGTTTTCACCCTCCACATTGTGTAGATTCGATGGTTCAGCCATCAGTAATAAAGAAGATAGAAGAATGAGGTTAAAGAAAAACCCAGAAACTTGACCGGAAAATCAGAGAGCTTATCGAAGAAGACAAAGAGAGCACACTCTTTTCACCGGAGAAAATTTGAAAATTTTGAACAAAGTGAGGAGTAATCAAACGGTTTCCCTTTATATACTCATCGCAATTAATGCGATGCAGTAAACCGACTTACCACGTTTAAAATAGACCAATCACGAGACGCCACGTGTTCAGCGACGTTTCCGCTGACAGTTATCACGCGCGCGTAGGCGCTTACGCGCCTGACAGAAAAGACCTTTACACTACTTGCTACAGTGCAGTTATGACCTCGGGCAGTGCAAACATCCTTTCAGATCATCACATGTCAGAATCCTACCAACTTTCAACAACCCACACGTGCGTTCTGCCACGTAGGCAGCACAAAAGCGACAAACATTATCCAAACATAAGTGGCATGCGGTTTCCCTGGTTTACCGCACCATAACCCATACCGCATGTCGTTTTTTACATACCCCTTAAAAAAGGCAAAAATATATATCTCATCATATAAAGGGGTATAAACAATAACCGCACATACCCACGAGCACACGTGGAATATGCGGAGATGACACACACAAACCCGCACAGGTGTGTCAGATACTCAGAACCAGCATGGTTCTTTGGACTGCGAAAACCGCTTCTCAGGATGCGGAAAACCGCACTCCATATAAGCTTCTTCTGGCTTCAAATCCCTCGTATCCGGTTCACAACCACGAAGGGAACGCAAACAGCTTCTCCTTAAGGAAAAGGACAAGTATGCTGGGGAACCGCACATCAGCAACCCTGACTCCTGATCCTTCAAGAGCCACATCCAGGCTACAAGACTTCTAGAAGCGAGTTCTTTGCTACAAACCGCAACCACTCATGGGTAGCTGCTACACACCGCAACTATGCGAGCGGTAGCTACGGAAGAGCCACAACTAAACCACTACGCGGTTGAGCAAAGCTACTTCAAGGAAAACCGCTTTCCAACTAAGCATGAAGGAAAGTGGCTACAAAACGAATGCGGAAGAGTTTCAACCAACTTCCCAAGTATCTAAGGTGATCTCCTCCGGTAACACTAAAAGGAAAACTACTTTCCACCAAAGCGTGAAGGAAAGTAGCTCCAGAACAGTGGCAACAAGTCTGCTTATGACTAGTTACTCACCTATGGACCGCATAGAATAAACAATGGTGGGCACAACCCTGCCTATGACCATGTTTATCTGCCCATAGTCCAGATTCACATTGTTCGACCAAACACGGCCAACAATGGTGCAACTACCCCACGTTTCTCACACAAACATGGCCAGCAAGGTGCAGCAACGAGGTAACCGCAAAGGACGTGCGGTTACTTGAGAGATAAACCGCAGAGGACGTGCGGTTACTAGAAAGCCAAACTGGAGGACACGAACACCCCACAAAACAGGGATCATCGTTGAATGTCCAGTTGAACATAGAGCTTGAGCAAAGTACTTACAAACATTGCATAAGCTAACACAGAGGCTATAACTAGAATTGCGATGATGGATACCTTCCGTCACCATCTCAAAGGTTGGTTCGAACCCTGCGAAACACATTCCGTCACCATCTCAAAGGTTGGTTCGAACTCTGCTAACATCTTCAGTCACCGTTACAAAGGTTGGTTCGAAACACCAACAGGCGGCTGATGACATCTGAAAAAGGTACACCTTGGTACCAAGTCAATTCCTTAGCTGAGAATTCCGCATCAGACGGAACTTGCTCACCGGTACGGAAGAGACGTCACCGAAACCATCATACACAAACACATCCTTCTCAAAGGAAGAAATAATCCACTCGAATGACCTACCGATCGGACAGCGGTCCGAGTGTGACTTAATGAAAGTAGGAGCCATCCACATGGCCCATATTCTACCTTCTAGACACCATAGTCCAGTATTCCTCCCACATGCAACTTGCATAAGGAAGAAACACTAGACTGGGGGGACTTGAAGGGGTATGGTCCCAAATCTCGAGTCATCATGACCGCGAGTAACCATTACCCTTATCAAAAACCCCACCAGCAATAACTTACCTGTGTCCGTGCGGGCACGCGCGAACACAGCGGGATCTGTCCAGTGATGAGAATACTTACCTTAACTACGAAAACAGATGTTACGCATAGCGATGCGGCCTGGCACCGCATCCTATGAACATTTTCGTCACGACAAGGGATCTGGACAACAGTAACAGTCACTAAGCGGAGATGCGGCATAGCACCGCATCCCGTATGCATCCTGGATAGAACAAAGAACGCGGGAACAACATAAGTGACCGCAAACAGCGATGCGGCCTGGCACCGCATCCTGCCCATAAGGCAAGTGGGTCTGACACCACAGTGCAAGTGGCACTGGGAACAGTCGCCTACCAGCCCAACATGTGTGCAGCAGTCTGACACCACAACAGGACTGATTTTTTGGCAATAAACATGTTTGTAAGTAATTTTATTAAAATATTTATGCTTTTAAGATACTTGTTTTACACTTCGTTATATTAACAGTTTATGTTTTTTTTTATTGTGCAGGAGGCTATTCTTGGCAGGAGGCTTTTCACACAATTTATAGCTTTTAATTAAGTTTTGTATTTATTTTAATATGGTTTCAAAAGATAGAACGTGGGTTGTGTAGTTTTTTGGTAATTAATGTTTTTTAATAGAGAGATCGTGGCCAATAGTCTTCCTAGAATGTTGGATGGGCAGGTCAACACACCTTAGGTAACTGCTCCTTCTTGAAGGTTTTGAGTATTTTAAATGGCTGAGATTTAATCTCAGCTTGATCCAAGGGCTCTAATTGCTTATTGTTCCCATTGATTTTAATGGGAACATAAGAATATATAATGAGCTTGATGATACCATGTTTAATTTCCAAAGAAAGTCTTACAATGAATAATAAGGAACAATGGATGAAGAAGAGGAAGTAAAGTGTAAATATCTCACAAATTTCCAAGCTTTGAAAGCACATGGGTTTTCAATTGCAGAGTGATTTCGGTGCTAGCAACTTTATCCTTTTGTGATCAATATAAATTATCTTCATCAAACAAATCAAATAATCTACTCCCTATTATTGGTTGACCATCATTCTGACTGCACTTCTTGACTTTTGGTGACAAATTCCTCCTTAAAAGGTTCCTAGAGGTGTCTGCCACTTTCTTTTTCTTTAAAGATCCTGGACAAGATGAAGGTGCTGCAACTACCCTCTTTCTAATGGAGCCTTCTGGTTTAACGAAGAAGATTTATGAACACGAACATTGAATTGCTGCCAAACGGTTGCTGCAGAAACCCTAGATCTATGAACACGAACATCGAATCGCTTCAATTTGAAGCAACAAATCAGACAACTTTGATGCTTGTGGGCGGTAGGCCGACGACGGTAATGGTGGCGGTGGTTTAGGAGGTGGCGGTGGAGTTGGTGGGTGGTGGTGATGGTGGTGGTGAGGGTGAGATAAACAATAAAGATAAAAGACGTACATGGTTTTTTAGATTTGAAACTAATCTATGATGGACCAAAATGCCCTTCCTTCTTGTTTTTGTACCTTGCCATGTGTAAGGCTAAGATAGCTTCCTACCATTCCTAGCAAGATCAAACTTCCTATTTGATCCTTAGGCCATCCGTAGTCATAAAGCCCCTTTGTGGGCGTTATGCGACACGTGTCGTGCCACGTCACACAGGGGCTTTATAAGGCGTTATATCACTAGAGTCTGTAGTCATAAAACCCTACCCATCATTATCTAATATTAATTTTCAATTTTATTAATTAATTATAAAAACCCTATGCTCTTTCTTGATTGGCCAAAGGTTGAAAACCAAACACATATAGCGCCGCTATATGCATGGCGCCACCAACCAAAAAACTCCCATAACGCCGCCCGTCGTAGATAGGGGTGTTCATGAACCGATCCGATCCGATCGAGGGTCTGCTCATGCTCGGATTGAATTACAACCGATCCGATCCGATCGGATCAAATTTGCAAAATCGAGCACAAAAGTGATGCTCATGCTCGGATTGAATTTGAATCGATCGGATCGTTTTCGCTCGATTTTGCTCGGTTTTTATCAATGCCTAACTAAAATCGAGCGGATCTTTTTCGCTCGATTGAATTATAAGGTTGCGTTCAACAAAAACAAATCCTAACTTAATTAAAAACATGTCCAACACTTTACTAACAAAAGCAATACATAACTAAAATCATGATTCTAAAAATGTTCTTAACAATATCAAGAATCACAAAATAAAGTGCGAAATACAATTTGTCATTTAGTTCAAAAGCCATAAACTTCTTCTTTAAGCTTGATCATCTCCATCCCCAAAATTCAACTTCAAATCAACATATAACCTATAAACACAAGCATTAATTATTCATAAAAATAATTCGAGTGAAACCGAGCGATCGACGAGCGAGCGGACCTTTGCTCATGCTTGGATTGAATTTGAATCGAACCGATCCGAGCGGCTCATTTACAAACTGAGCGGGAATCGAACGAGCATTTTTCGAGCGATCGTCGAGCGATCCTCGATCGTCGATCAGTTTGGACAGCCCTAGTCGTAGAGTTCGGGGCGTTATGGGGCGAGAGAAAAAAAAAACCTATTTATCATGCCCCACTAGAGGATGTCTTACCCTTATATAATAATAGTTGGTCAACAAAGGTCAAAGAAAGATAAAGGGATACAAGAACCTTCGACTAATATCATCCACATATATTGTGTAAAAGTACTTCGACTAGTAGATGAACCAGAAGCAGAACCAGAACCAGAAGACCATCACAATAATCGTGAACAATGGCTGTTGAATTTATGGAGACTCTCAAAGAAAACACAAGCGCCAACACCGGTCTCTCTCCAAATACTTTATTTACTCTATTCGCCACCGGTGTCACCGTCTACTACATGGTTTCCGTTTTCTTTAGAGGCTCCTCCGATCACCATCAACAACACAGCCCAACGTCTTCCGAAGAAGACAGGTGTTCTATCCTTGATTTAATATTACTTTAGTGCGTATCTATTTCCTTTTTGAAAAAAATATAATATTCATGCTTCACTTTTGGGGAAAATGTAAATTTCCTGTGAGATTATAATATTTCCTTCTTTAATTTATCAGCTGTGTTGATTTGGACACCAAAATTAGGGTTTTAAACATGATGTTGGGTATGTCTTATTTTGTTCTTAGACGCTGTGAATGCATATACATTGACTTGGTAAAGTCAAAATTGATAACATATGTTAAGGTTTTCAGTTGATCTGTTGGTTATATCTTCTGTGATCAACGTTGTTGCATAACCGATCAATGATTTTTTCTTTTTTAGTATACACATCTCATTTTCTTTCACTAATTCCAAACAAATTCGATTTACAGATCCGCGGCATCTTCTTCGTCCGCTTCTCACTCAGTTCCTGCCTCTATTTCTCAATCATGGAATTATGACGTATTTTTGAGCTTTCGGGGAGAAGACACCCGTAAGAGTTTTGTGGATCATCTCTATGCGGCTCTTGAACAACAAGGGATCCAGACGTACAAGGATGACAAAACACTTCCTCGGGGTGAGTCGATCGGTCCAGCCCTCTTGAAGGCGATCCAGGAATCACGGATAGCCGTTATTGTATTCTCTCAAAACTATGCTGATTCATCTTGGTGCTTGGACGAGCTTGCACATATTATGGAGTGCATGGACACGAGAGGGCAAATCGTGATGCCCATATTCTATCACGTAGATCCCTCTGATGTGAGAAAACAAAAGGGGCAATATGGAGAAGCATTTACAAAACATGAGAAGGAAAATAAGCACAAAGTTGAATCATGGAGAAAAGCTCTGGAAAAGGCAGGCAAACTTTCTGGATGGGTCATCAATGACCTTGAAAACAGGTAATGTTCTCTCCTTTTTTTAAACATTTTTATGCTGAAGATATTTGCATAAAATTAAAAAACAATCAAAGGGTCAAACAAGTTGGGAGTAGCCAGGTTTATGAAAAAGTAGTTACTATCGTAATAAGTTAGTTTTTCACATTTGTAAGTAGATTTAAGGCGTTATTTTGTTTATAAGACACAGAAGGAAGTGTTAAAAAAGTGTTTAATTTATGGAGCCAAGTTTATAAAAAAAAAATAATTGCATTTGATGGGAGCTGTTTTATAAATATAAATATCGAAAGGCTGAAACTGGTAGTGGTTACCAGTACTTTCTGAATTAATGAGACCCTCACCTCATTAAGGGAGTGGGAGCATGTTCTGAATTCTAATTATTTCTATTTATCCATGGCGCAGTCATGAAGCAAAATGTATCAAAGAAATTGTTGGTACAATTTCTAGTAGGCTGCCTACACTAACTACAAACGTCAATAAAGACCTCATTGGAATGGAGACACGCTTACAAGATCTGAAATCAAAGTTGAAAATGGAGTCAGGTGGTGTACGCATTATTGGAATATGGGGAGTTGGGGGTGGTGGTAAGACTACTCTCGCATCTGCTGCTTATGCAGAAATCTCTCACCAATTTGAAGCTCGCTGCCTTCTTCAAAATATCCGTGACGAGTCAAACAAGCATGGTTTGGAAAAGCTACAAGAAAAAATTCTCTCACTTGTTTTGAAAACAAATGAGGTGGTAGGGAGTGAGATAGAAGGAAGAAGCATGATAGAAAGAAGGTTACGTAATAAAAACGTATTAGTTGTTCTTGACGATGTTGATGACCTTAAGCAACTAGAGGCTCTAGCCGGATCGCATGCTTGGTTTGGTGAGGGGAGCAGGATAATAATTACAACGAGGGATGAGCATTTGCTAACCCGCCATGCAGACACGATATATGAAGTGAGTTTGTTATCACAAGACGAGGCTATGGAGCTCTTCAACAAACATGCATATCGGAAGGATAAACCTGTAGACGATTACGAGATGCTTTCAAAAGATGTAGTTTCTTATGCTAGTGGGCTCCCATTAGCACTTGAAATTCTAGGTTCTTTTCTATATGACAAAAACAAGGATGAGTGGAAGAGTGCATTGGCCAAGTTAAAAGATATCCCGGATGATAAGGTCACAAAGAGACTCAAAATAAGTTATGATGGACTTGAACCCGACCATCAAAAATTATTCTTAGATATCGCATGTTTTTTTAGGAGATGGACGATGGATGGGGCAATGAAGGTGCTTGATGCTTGTAATTTACACCCTCGTATAGGGGTGAAGGTGTTGGTTCAAAAGTCTCTCATAAAAGTTTCAAATGAAGAATTTGGTGATATATTTGATATGCATGACTTGGTAGAAGAAATGGCTCACTACATTGTTAGAGGGGCACACCCTAATCATCCTGAAAAGCATAGCAGAATTTGGAAGATGGAAGATCTTAAATACCTCTGTGATATGGGGGCAGATGCAGTGCCAATGGTTAAATTAACTTTGCAATAAAATATTTCATATATATATCTGCATCAAATGACACTTGTGTATAACGTTACTGACACAATTTGGTTACCTTGATTAATTAACACAGGAGACCGAAGTATTATCTTTCCGTTATGATTTTGGAAAGCCGAATCTATATGATGCTGTAGGTCTATCTGATGTTGTTGCAAACATGAAGAAACTGCGGTGGATTTATTTTTATAGCTATCCGGCATCTTCATTCCCATCAAATTTTCAGCCAAGAGAGCTTGGTTGTCTACACTTGATAGCGAGCAAACAAAAAGAACTGTGGCATGGGTATAAGGTAGATAAATATTGTTGTTTCACAAATCATTGCAATAAAACTGTGAAATGAATTATAAAATGAAGATAGGTATTTGACACATTTATAAGTATAGGTGTAATTAAATATTTCATTAAGAAAAATACATATCATACTTTCTCTATAAATTAGAGGTCGATTAGCTTAATTTAGATTGAATGCTTTAAAGACACTTTTGATGATATGGCCAGAAATAAATAAATTAACAAAGTGTCTGAAATGTAATATTCTGAAGGTAGATTTTTGGGCAAAGATTGATGAAAATTATCGACGATATGATGTAAAAATGATATGATGTTTTAAGCAGTTGGAATTTTCTATGCATGTTATTATAAGATATTAAGATGGTAAAATTTGGGTATAAATTAAGAGCTCCTGCCTAATGATCAATGGGCAAGAAGTATGCCAATGTGAAAGGAAATTGTTGTATGCTTGCCGATTTATTTGACTTTTGCTACTTGTCTTGAAACAGCATCTACCAAATTTGAAAAGTCTTGATCTCTCTAATTCGAAAAACCTAATCAAGACACCAGATTTTGAAGGCCTTCCATGTCTTGAAAGATTGATTTTATCATTTTGTGAGAGTTTAGAAGAGATTCATCCATCAATTGGATATCACAAAAGGCTTGTTTTCGTGGAGTTGACCTGCTGTTCAAGACTTAAAAGGTTTCCACCCATCATACACATGAAAAAATTGGAGACTCTTGATCTCTTTGATTGTAAACAACTTCAACAGTTTCCGGATATCCAGTCAAACATGGATAGCTTGGCAACCCTTGATTTGAGTTGGACTGGTATAGAAATAATCCCACTGTCAGTTGGACGACTCCCAGGTCTCAAGTATCTCAATCTGTCAGGCTGCATGAACCTTGTAGAATTGCCAGACCTCCCATCAAGCATAGCTATTCTCAAAGCCGATGCTTGTGACTCACTTGAAATTGTAAGAGATTTATCAGACTATAAATGGTTGTGGAAAGTCTCACTTTGGGGTTGCTATAAGATGATTGGTGGTGAGAGGGTACTACATTCTATGCTTGAGGTATAACTTTTATCTTGTTTTTGAAGTTCAATCATTTTTTAATTTACAATATAATAATAGTGTTCATCATAATTGGAATGAAAATGTGGCAGGGAAATGCAGCTAAAGATCGCTTTATGAGTGTCTTACTTCCCGCGGTTGAACCATCGTCACGTATTTTTACGAGATTAGTTACATTGCAACTTCCAAGCAACTGGTACAGTGACTTTAGTGGACTTTTATTATTCTTACGTGGTGGTGGTGATGGTGATACTGATGATCCCATAGATATTATTATTAAGCAGGAGACGTCCACATATGAAAGCGTGGGCACGGATTACTCTCATGAGTCGGATGAAGATTGGGAACAATGTAACGATGAAATGATGGGTTATGTACCCTTTAATTCATTGCGGCACATCCCATGGTTCAATCCTACATACACTAAAAATATTTCACTTCAGACTAATCTCGGTGGTCTTAATGTGGAACTTGTTCGTAGTAAAAATAAAATAGTTGATTTAAACGAAAACTCAATCGATTACTCAGAGTGTTTGGGTGAAGAATATGAAGATACAAAGACATTTGAGATCATGTATGATTCACAGTCCTCTGATATTCATATTGTATGGACTCATTAAGAGTTGACCTGGGCATTAGTGTTGCTGGTATATCTTCCTAGATTTTGTTTCAAGGGTCATCAACAACCATTAGTACATCTCAGTTTCAACATTATTGGGCCCACATTTTGTTACCATTTCCGGTTTGTGTTTGCTTTAGCAACATTATTACAGTCTACCAAAAAAGTTGTAATAAATTTTTCTTTATTATCTCATAAAACTTCACATCCTATACTCCCAGGTTTCATATATCGTTTTTGTTAGTTGCTCCTTTTTTGTGCTACTATCGTATGTGTAAGGAACAATGGTATGTTATTTGTAGAGGAGGATACAAGACGGGTCAAAATAAGTTAAGAGTTGGAACGACATTTTTATACGGGTCAAAATTGGGTTGGTTCTCCACAAACACTTTTTTTCTATTTTGATATATATTTTTTTCAATTTTAGTATATTGACTATCATACAAAAACAGTATTGTTACAATAATATTGATAAAAGGGTTATTAGATTTTATCACACTCAACTATTGGCTATTGGCCGCTGCCACCCTCAAATATCACTTTGACGCACGTCACCCCAACTTAACACTTAGTGTGTTCTGTCACCAACTCGTTAACTAATCACTAACTTTTGATCCTGTTACTATACTTTTGGGGGTGCCATAGAGATCTTAGGAATGTTTTGGTATGATGACTTGATGAGTGATGACTCGTCCAATAGAGTCCGTTATGGTGTTTGTTACGGTACTGATGTGTTTTACTTCAACCGAATAATGAGAGAGGTACCAATGTTGGCATGTGTTTGGTTCGTGTTGATGTAGTAGCTTACAATACTAAAAAATGTTATATTTGAATACAACTCCAAACAGAATTTTTGTTTAAATGTTGATAAATAGTTTATTTAACATGTCGGCATATTCTGACTTTTTTTAAACGTAAGTTATTGAACGAAAATAAAACTTAATGAAAAATAAATGTTAAAAACATATATTTTTTTATAATATAATAGGTGAAACTGAAATTAAAAAAAAAACAAATAATATTTATTGAATGGTGCCCCACACACGCAGTGGCGAAGCTTGAGATTTCCGACCGGGAGGTCGAAAACGTACACACCCAAAAATTTCTCTAAAACGGGGGGTCGAAAACGTATATACCGAAAAATTTCTATACGAAAACTACATACTCTCCACTACTGAGCGAAAAGTTCGGGTGGTCGCCCCCCCTCCCGCCCCCACTATCCTACGCCCTTGCACACACGAACCGACATTGCGAATTAATATTAAGTAAATCAATGATAGATCGATCACTATATAATACTAGTGGGAAACTCGCGCGTTGCGGCGGAGTCAACACTTTGCAATAGAATTTATAAAAAGTTGTCGGTAGAAACCGCTAGATGCTTTCAAGTTTCAAATTATCATCGATTCAACACATACCATAATAGCCAACACTCCTTTAACCAATTTTAAAGTACATAATGTTCGAACAAAGAACATAAGCTATCAACGGTTGATTTCGTTACATAGGAGCAACTGTTTTTTTGAATAAATGGATGATCCTGAAGACTCAACCGTCCCCCACTCTTTGCTACATAATATAAATTACAAAATTAGGTTAGTATAAAAGAACAGGAATATGTTTGATAGACCGGTTACCAAACATGATCGACAATTCCAAAACAAACAATTAATGACATGTTTCAGATTCTCTTACGGTTACGGCTTAAGCTCGAGTTCGAACTTAAGCTTAAACAAGCCAGCTCAACTCGGCTCGTTTATTTTTTTCGAGCTAAAAAGTCGAGCTCGAGCTCGGCTCGTTTATTTTTTGAGTTGAAAAGTTGAGCTCAAGCTCGGCTCATAAAAACTTCGAGCCTAATCAAGCCGGCTCGTCAACTTTTTCTTAATTTTTTTTTAATATTGATAAAAGAGACAGATTAAAAAAAAATATTAACACATTTCTAAAGAATATAATAAATACACACACATACATACAAGCCACTGAGTCGAGCCACGGAGCCGACCATGGAGTCACGGCATCGAGCCGTTCAAAATAAAAACAACTCGAAGATTCCAAGCTTAAGGCCACGATGGCATGAAGAAATATCTTTTATTTACTTCCATTAATTTTTTAACAAAATTGTAGTTGAAAATATACAATTTCCTGCATATACATTTGTAAGTTAAGGGGAATAGTGCCAGGCAGCTTGCCTGGTATTTCCCTATTGGACCAACTTATTTTTAATTTAATTTTATTTTCAGTTTAAAATTACGTTTTCGTCCTTTGTTTCAAATTATGTTTTTGCCCCCAGCTCAAAATAAAATTATAATTTTGTCCCTAATTCAAAATTACGCTTATACATTTGTAAGTTAAGGGGAATAGTGTCAGGCACCCTACATATACATTTGTAAGTTAAGGGGAATAGTGCCAGGCAGCTTGCCTGGCACTTCCCTATTGGACCAACTTATTTTTAATTTAATTTTATTTTCAGTTTAAAATTACGCTTTCGTCCTTTGTTTAAAATTATGTTTTTGCCCCCAGCTTAAAATAAAATTATAATTTTGCCCCTAGCTCAAAATTACGCTTATACATTTGTAAGTTAAGGGGAATAGTGCCAGGCAGCTTGCCTGTTACTTCCCTATTGGACCAACTTATTTTTAATTTAATTTTATTTTCAATTTAAAATTACGCTTTCGTCCTTTGTTTAAAATTATGTTTTTGCCCACAGCTCAAAATAAAATTATAATTTTGCCCCTAGCTCAAAATTACGCTTTTGCCATCGGATCAAAAACTCACTTTTAATTTTGTTCCCAGTTTCAAATTACGGTTTCGCCCCCGTTTAAAATTACGTTTTTGCACCCAGTTCAAAATAAAATGTTGTTTTTTCCTCTAGCTCAAAATTACGATTCTGTCCTCAGCTCAAAATTACGTTTTTTCCCACAGTTCAAAATAACATTATGTTTTTCCACCTAACTCAAAATTATGATTTTGCTCTCAGTTTAAAATTATGATTTCGCCTCCAGTTCAAAATATAATTTACGATTTTGCCCTCTGTATAGACATACATGTTATGAGAGAGAAATATTCGGCTTATTGCCCCGCAACGCGGGCGGGGCAAAAACTAGTTGATTATACAAGTCTAAACCACCCTTTAAAATGACGGACAACGAGGAACTTGTGAACCAAGATCAATGTAATATATTGGTTCAACGATGGCACCAAGATCAATGTAATATATAGGTTGCAACGATGGCAAGGGCTAATTTTAAACAAGTTTAAGATCACAAATGAAAAGATAAAAAAACTAAGTTATATTTGACTCGGCGCAGAAAATCAAAGGCTATAAAATGGCCAAGCAAATGGAGCAGATTGATTTTTTAGGCCTATGTATCCTTACTCTTTAATTAATAAAAGAAAAAAAATTAACTGGGTGCTATCAAGTTATCAACAATTAAGATATCCAAAGTTTCACACAACTGAAAAATGGGCCTCAAAAGAGTTTCAACTAACCTTTGTCGCTAAGATCGTATTAAGAATATAATTGCCTGCATCACATCAGCGGCCGAACGAATAGCCAATAGATATTGTTAATTTAGTCGAATTCTGCGGGTATCAATGTAATAACAATCTATGTTAACAAATCTTGATTACAACTGCAGAATCTTTCAATATATAATACTTCATTTACATCTAGACAATAATTTCTCTACATGCTATAACAAACTCATCAACTAACATGAATCAAATCAATAATAATCAAAACACTTACATCCAACTGATTCTGAAGAGATTTGGGCCGCTTCTTGGGCTTTCTGGGCAACCGCCGTTCTCCCATATCCTCAAAATCCTACTCCATCTCCCTCCGTGAAAGCGGAACCGAAAACTTTGCCCTAACCCTAACCCCATCTCTCTCCTCAATACCACCACTACCGCAGCCGCTACTATTGACCACATCAAACGCCAGCTTCAATTTCTCCTTCTCCTCCTCTGCAGCAAGCTCCTTTTTGAAATTGAGAATAATTTTCTCCCAATTGGCTTCTGTGTCGGTAGACCTGGCAAACGGGTCGGGCTGGGTCAGGTTGGGTCATGGGTCAAAACGGGTCCGGGTCAAAACGGGTCAGTTATAAAAAGGGTTGTTTTGGTTCGGGTCAGAACGGGTTCGGGTTGAAACGGTTCTGGGTCAGAACGGGTTCGGGTTGAAACGGTTCTGGGTCAGAACGGGTTTCGGGCCGGGTTGGGTCAGTTTGGTAAAAAAAATGGTTTCTTTTTAAAAGAGAGATTGTACATCAAGGGGCAATTTTGTCAGGTTGAAACGGGTCCGGGTCGGTGGTATTTTCCGATTTTGAAATCACGGGAGATAGGCCTGGTAAATTAAAGAGATGCAACGAAACAAAACGAAAACTGAAAAAATCGTATGAAAAAGCGACCAAAACGAAACAAAAAACCCGAAACTGAACCGAAACGAAACAAAAAAACTGAAAAAATCAAACGAAGAAAGCAACCAAAACGAAACAAAAAAACCCGTCTCGTGCTAAAATCCGTCCCGGCTCGAAACTCGTCCGTTCGAAAATTCATGTTGACCCGCAACCCGTCTCGTGCGGAAACCCGTGCCGACCCGAAATCCGATCAGAGCCAACTACGTTCCGATCCAAAACCCGCCCGAAACTCAATCCGAACCGAACCCGTTTCGATCCGAAACTTGTCCCATTTCTTTAAGACACCAACCCACATTGATCCATTTCTTTGAAGTTGTCGACCCGTTTTGACCCGAAAATATATGAGATGCAATTTTAATTTGACCCATTTTGACCCATTGAGTGAAAATATCTTACCCAAACCAACCCATATAATTTAAAAAGCAACCCAAAGTGACCTACTTGGAAGGCTTTAGGTCAAGATTGCCCCCTCTACAAAACATAAAATACATTTGCTCCATAAACAAGTGGAACACGAAGAAAGCTGAACTTCAGATACGCAATAGTACCAGACAGATTTATTACTTTATTATTTTTTTGATATAACAATTTGCAAGCTTGGAAAAGCGTCAAAAGTTTACCAAGCTCTCCAAAACCCCTACACTTATAAAGTAACCTTAATTAGGGTAGGCGGTATGGTTTGTTTGAGTTAGGGTGTTAGAGTTTCCTCTACCCAATGATATAAAGCCATGTCAACTCCCCCCTTCACTCCTCATTTTCTACTCAAACACTAGGTATGGTTCAAACACCCACTCAATTAAAAAATAAAAAATTTTGATTGGTTCTTCTCTACTCTATCCTCTCTCTCTCTCCTCCATCACTCCTTCTCCACATTCGGTGAATATTCACCGATTTCTCTCCCTCTCTCCTACTCAAACACCCTAACTCAAACACTAGGGGTGGTTCACCGATCGGTCCCCGCAACCATACCGCCTACCCTTATGAGTAGATTGGGGAGGGGGGGTAAGTCTTATGTAGGCATGACAAAGGGCTGAACCATTTCCTCCATTATATCCAATGCCAAATATGCCCTACTTATGTTAAAGAAAAAAATACAATATTATCTACTTAAACAGTAAGTGAGAACTGGATTCAACATTTTTTTAAAGAGAGGCACATATACACCTGGCTAAAAGTCATTTTAGTTTAGACCATACGTCTTTGTCTTCAAAATTTAACTACAGTCATATAGGTAGAGATCATTCTAATTTACTTAAAACAATAAGTAAACATGATTCACCATTTCATTAAAGAAAGCTAGATGAAGAATGAAATGGAAAAGGACAAGAAGGGGGAGCTGAAATTTACACAGGGAAACGCAAAATATAGCGCCACCAAAGGACTACAATTATGTTAGAGCAAGGAGGGTCACTTACCAGTCGATGTTGATGCCACCACGGCAGTTGACATGACGACACAACCGCTGCCAGCACTAACCAACATAAAAAACCCTCTCTGAGCCAACCCGTTTTGACCCGAACCATTTGACATGATTTTTAAAGCTGCCCATTTTGACCCGTACATAATTTGACACAGGCTGCAAAAACACATATACCCACTTTAGATGTTGTGCCTTGTGAGAGCGAGAGTTAAGTAACAATAAGAACTGCCCAACACGGATGCACCAGTGCAATTCAAGTACCAAAAAGTTCCGCTGCACTGATATCACAAAAATACTAAAAAATCAAGCGAAAAACGACAAATAACAGATATAGATCATTGTTTAAACTAATATTACAACATGCGACCTCGATTAGATCATGTTTCCTCAGACTAAAAGCATAAAACCTTAGTTATGTTTAATTACTCGAGGGCAATCCCGTATACTAAAGACGAAATATGAACGACCCTTAAATTCCTAACGAGTTTGTATGTCTTTCACTATTTTAGTCTACTTTTTTTTCTAAATATTATTAGTGATAAAGTTATAATACGTAAGTTGTTGACTATTTCAAAACTCTTTCAAATCGATTATTTCGTATTATTGGAATTTGGATTGACTTGTTTGATCAAAGTGTGTCATAATATACATCAAATGAGTCAGGAGAGTGCTTATTGCGCGCTTTGTTTGAGTTTTTCATGATTGTAAGTATTCGGGAATCTCCCTGGCTCTTAGGGGCAAAACCCCCAAGTAACGAGGGTTCTAAGGGGGCAATGCCCCCTTTTGTTGCAATTTGAAAAATAAATTGAATAACCGTCATCGGAAAGTGAATGACCCTCCAACCCTAAATTTGTATATCTCTCTTTGGTAAAAAAAAAAAAAAAAACTAGTTCGTGATTTTATCACACGGACATACTTGTTCTTGTAGAATTGAAATTCTAAGTTTTTCCAATTGAAATTTTAGAGTGAACCATCGAATTGATTCAATTTGAAAATGATATCAAGACCCTCATATTTATCCAAACAATTTATAAAAGGAGTTCCCAACAAACAACCCTTTTCAAACAGTTTAAATAGTTTAGCAATTATCACTTAGGCTATAGGGTGTGAGGGGCATGGTTGGGTCATCTATCGTCACGTGGGATCATTAATGGATTGCTACACCACCCCCCTTGTATCATCCACCATGATTCCCATGGATTAAACCATGGTAACCATGGTCCTCCTTTCCTTATTTAATATATTCTTTCTTTTTCACAAAAATAAATTAAAATAAGATAATAGTGGTTTGATTTACGAACACACCCTTAGGGTAGTGGTTTTGAATAATGGATTAGAAGTAGGTGACATGACGCTGACGTGGAGGGTCATGGTGATCATGAGGATCATGACCACACCCTATAGCCTAGTTCCATTCATTCACACGAGTTACTGTCTTATTGGTCACCAATAAATCTGATTAAAATACAAACCCCTAATTATAATAACATTGGTGAAGAAATAGAAAATGACATGTGAAACACGTTTCTTAATAGGAAAATGGCACTCAATTAAGTTAAAGGTTTTCTTATTGGTTAACTTAATTCATTTAAAATATGCTTTCACTGTTAAAAGTTAAAACCATTATGTTTTAATTTATTATATTCCACTAAATGGAATGACCTCAGTGACACTCAATGACATAGTTGTTACAAGTCCCCTAGTTTTTAGTCTAGTGGTAAAAGTCTTGGGTTTTTCGATAGAGTCTCAAGTTCTATTCTCACTTGTATTATATAGGTGGATATAGGCAATGAAAGACTTTAACTAGGCCTTGTGTGAGGTTGTCAGTTCGATTCCCGAGCCCAACCGGGTTTTCATCCCACCGTGTGTTACGCCAGAGAGTTCTGCTCTTGTGGTGGCACAACGACTGTCAAGTAGCTGCCGGCGCTATGGTTTCCTGGGAAACGCCCAAAAAGCCAAACTTTGAAGCCAGCGTGGGCCCTTTAAGACAACATAGCCTAGCTGGGGTGGGGCAATACGTGACTCTTTGATTTGGAGAGTGTGATAACCTTATAAATGAAGTTCACCGTTAAAAAAAACATAGTTGTTACAATGTGGAAGCATTTTCCCACAACCTCATTTAACAACACGTGAAAAATGTTTCAGCATTTAAAAAATGGATCAAATAACGGCAAGGAAAGAGTTAAAACATGAAACTCAACTGTTGTCATTATTTTCATGTTCACGTTTTTGTTTTTTATGTGGATTTTTTCAAATAAATTTGAATATGTAATGTATTTGAATGACAAACCAATCATAATGAAAATGGAATATACGGATGATGGTAACATGGTCTTTCCAGTATTCAAGTGGCCTGCTTGTCTGATACCAAAAATAGCTAGTTTCTTGTCGCTAACATCAGTCGCTAGCGGTTCTTAAGAGTAAAATGCGAAAATGGTCCCTGAGTTTAGGCCAGTTTTGACACTTCAGTCCAAAATGAAACTTTTTGTATCTGTATCCCCGATGTTTCATTTTTGTTGCCTTTTTCATACAATTAGCAAACTGGGTTAGAATTTTCAAGTTAACTTCCCCCTCATTGTCGTTTTCCTCATATAAATGAAGGGTATAATCGTTCTTTTATGTCATAATGTAATTTAATTAAATGAGGGAAACGACAAAAAAATGGGAAGTGTTAACAGAAAATTGTAACTCAGTTAGCCAATTGGATTAAAATGAACAAAAATAAAATCTCAGGGACCCAAATACAAAAAGTTCCATTTTTTGACGGAAGTGACAAAAGTGCCTTAAACTCAAGGACCATTTTAGTATTTTAGTCCGGTCCTTAATTTAAAATGAAAATTTCAGTCGTTAAATATGATTATGTAATATTTAAACCGCAACAAAAACTGTTCAAAAAATCATTTCTGATGGAGGTCTAAGAAAGTAAGAAACCATGGAAACCAGTGTAGGGTTTGGATTTCGTGTTTCCTTTCCTGAATAACTTTCAAAATCATGTAATGAGTCCGCTTGCCGATTAAAGTATTTTGCATATCATGAAATCGATAATCGGATAAGTCAAAAAGTGATTATTCCAAAGTTATTTTATGTGAAATTCGAATTATGAAATTTTCGATAACAAAATTAGAGTATGATTACTGTATATATGGGGTCAAATCATCGTAACATTTCACTTAGTGGTTATAACTATTGGCGGTTACATCAGTAAGAAACTATTCAGAGAACACTCTTAGTAGCAATTCTATTGCTACCTCGCGACTGAAGTTCCAAATTGCTATCGAGGTTCAAGATGCTACCACACCTCAAAAGGTTCGATTCTTTACTACCGAAGTCATACCAATGTTGAACGAACGTGTAATCTACGCCTCCCAACTCATATCGATAATAATTATAATTTTTTATATGGTCTTCAAGTAAATCCAATTCCTCAAAATAGTCTGACAACACTAAAATCATCGTAACCTGTCGCAAAACAAGCTCAATTGGGTATTTGCAACCGATTTACAACCGTTTTAACTCCCCAAAATGATTGTATGTAAGTATGGTCATGGTGGATGCCCCATTTTGATACGGCAATCAATCATTTCTAGAAACAAATGTTGGTAACATACTTGGCTCAACCATAAATTATGGCAACATTTACATCAATTAAGACAAACGGCCTCATCAGGGGCGGATATATATTAGACCAAGGGGTAGCCTCCGCTACCGCTTGGTTGGAAAATTTTTGACGTTTTTAGTGTAAATTTTAGAAAAATTTGACGTTTTTTCGATTTCGTTACCGCTTATTTATAAAACGTTCCCGCTTGGTCGGAATCCTAGATCCGCCACTGGCCCTCATCTAGCCTAGAAGGCCGCAAGTGAGTTTGGTTCACTAGCTAGCCTCGCCTTAAATGTAGCTTATAGGGTTATAGATAATAAAATGTATAACTTTTATATTTTCTATTGTTTTCACATATTTAGAAACTATTACATAACACATAGACATAAAGAGTAGGGCCAGAAAACAAATGTGGTCAAATTGATCAATTTATGTATATTTGATTTCTAGTAATATATATAAGTGAAGTAACAAATATATAAATATAATAATGGGGAAAATTTATTCAAAGTATATATACTGCATCCAAAATCATAAATTATTGTATCTAAAATGATTAGATCATGTTTTAGTTTTTTTTTTTTTTTGTGTATTTAATTCACTAATAGAAATATGCCTTTTACGAACAAAACTTTACTGACGGATTAATCTGTTATCTATCGGTGAATAATCGATCGATGATGAACGATCCATCATTAATACGGACTGATTAGTCAGTGAAATCTTTACCCACACCTGGTTTTTTTACGGACCTTCACCAACATGATACGGATACTGACGGCGCCTACCTTTACCTGGGATAATCCATGAATACTTCTGTCGTCGCTCACGAGGGCAGTACTATCTCAAATTTATTCAAATGAATTCTAGACTCAAATTTATTCAAATGAATTCTAGAAATTGTATTTATAACATAGTACAGAAAGTACCATAACAATTCCGCGTTTATAAAAGTGTTGAATTTCTAGATGTTTTTACTCGGTCTAGCTAAAGTTCTAAACTAACACAATTTTGTATTTTAGCCATCTTTCTTGTCAATAAATTCGTTTTATTATGACGAGATTTTTTTGTTCGTCGTTATACTAGTAATTGTTATAGGGTGAGGTTTTTCCTCTACAAAGTGTGTTTTTCCTACAAAGTGTAGGAAGTGTTTTAAACCATTGGATAAGTGTTTTTAATGGTTGAGATCATCTTGGTGGCATTTTAGTAATATTTATGTTTTAAATAAGGACTTATTTAATTGATGGAGGATAAAAAAGACATTTCACGTGTTAAAAAAAAAACAAATAACTATCATTCCAAAAAACCACTCCTTAGACCGTGGGGTATGGTGGGGCGTGGGTTGGGGGTATGGTACGACACGTGGAGTATGGGGCACCCAAGACTAAACCCCAATTTCAAAGGGGTATGGTGGGGCGTGGCTTGGGTGGCGTGGCTAAGCCACATATAATGAGGTTCCGCCATGGCTAGTGCTCTTGGCCAATCACATCCCGCCAAGTCAGTCTCGTAGCCTCGCCCCACGCCCGGGCTGAATCCCACGCCAAAGGGGCCACGCCCAAACCCAAACCCACCCGGGTGGTGGCTTGGCTGTTTTCAGCCAACCCACGCCCAAACCCCCGCCCCATACCCCCAGTCTTAAATCTTGAAAACTTCCATCTCTTTCCCTTTCTCACTCAATCACCTTCTATACTAAAACAAAGAAGATTAATGATTCCTCCATCAACTTGTTCGTCATGGAAATGAGTCACCCGCGAATTCAAGAGAAGTTATCTTTAATATTATTTTGATTGTCGTCAGAATTCTATATTACTTCTATTTTAATGTAGATATTGTGTGTTTTATTTGAATTTGAATTTAGACAGAACTCTCAATGGTATCTTTTAATAATTTACTATCCATGGGAATAGACGATTTTATTTAAATAATATATTAATTCAATTCTTCGTTCAGAGTCTCTTTATGAGTGATGATATAAATCTTTTGTAATAATATCACATATTTCTTCTCTTCATCAATAATCTCTTATTAGTGGTGTACATCTTTATCAGCGGTATCGTTGAATAATAACTTGGACGACTGGATGTGGTTACCGGATAATTCGGGGTCTTTCACTGTCAAGTCCGTCAAAAAGATCCTTGATGATTCAGCTTGCAACAGGAACTTTTATGTTATGAATCGGTGTTCTTGGGTCCCCTTAAAGTGCCACATCCTCGGTTGGAGGGCCGAGATGAATCGGTTACCAACGACGGACGCCTTGTGGAGAAGAGGTATTTTGGTAGGAGATGGGATGTGCTCGTTTTGCAAATCGGAGTCCGAGACTGTGGATCATATCTTTTCCTCCTGTATTATGGCTGCTATCGTGTGGCAGAAAATCAGTAGGTGGTGCCATCTCCCTCCGATTTACGCTTTCTCATTCAGAGACCTGCTGGAAATTCATCAGCATAGTAACATCGTGAACAGTCTCAAGTCGGTGGTCCAAGGCATTATCGTTACTACGTGCTGGTGCTTGTGGTCTGCCCGTAACAAGGCTACATTTTCTGGGGTGGAAGCTAAGGCGGATTCAATCTTTAGCGAGGTTAGGTCCTTAGGTTTCCTTTGGTACAAATATAGAGTAAAGAACAATCCGATTTCTTGGACGGATTGGTGTAAATTTGTAATTTTTTAGCTTGTTTGTGTTTTGTTTGCTGCCTGCCCGGTCTTTGGGTTTGGTTTGTGTTAATGAAGTTTTCCTTTCAAAAAAAAAGTGGTGTACATCGAATCATGGATCGCAATAACAAGGTAACATCTTATAATGATTACATTATATTTTCCAATATATATATATATATATATATATATATATGATTGTTGGGGGTAAAAAGAAATAGAAATATGTATAGATGTTAGGTGTATTTTATATTATGTATTTCAAACATTAGTGTGTTTTATATGTAGGGGTGTGTTTAATTGTGAAAACCGATATAACACAATATAAAGAAACCAGAAACTCATAAAACACAACGTCAAGAAATAATTAAGTGTTTTATGTTTCATAATGTGTGACGGGTGTGTTTAATTGTGAAAACTGGTATAACACAGTGTGAAGAAATTAGAAACTGATAAAACACAACGTTAAGAAATACATAATTTGTTTTATTTCGGAATCAATCATGGATATAAAGAAACCAGAAACTGATAAAACACAACGTTAAGAAATATATTTCCATAAAAATAGTCATTTATTGTTTAATAGATATATCTTTCAAAAATAAAATTAATTATTGAATTACCTTTATACCCTTTAGTATAAAATCCCTAGATGCCACATGTCACTCTTAGAACACTTCCCACACTTTGTAGGAAAAGTACACTTTGTAGCCAACTCCCACCCAATTGTTACATATGTAACTAATTGATATGTAAGACTGGTATTAACAAAATAAAGGGGAGACACGGATTGTATAAAGAGAGACAAATAAGGTAGGGCGTCCAGCCACTTCTCACACCATTTTTCCGGTTTCACATCGTGGTGACTGATTGTCAGATCGGAAGCTATGGTGACAAATTTATAGATCTGGAAACGTCTCGTACTTGCAACCGACTTCTTCCAACAACCAACAACCACTAACAGAACCGTCTTCTTCCTTGTCGGCGGTAAGTAAAACCGGATTCGGCAACACCACCAACAGCCACTAACACAACCGTCTTCTTCCTTACCGACGGTAAGTGAAACCGCTATCGTTAAACGTTGTAGCCGTCAATCAGTAAGTGAAACCACCTAGTGTACTTTAAACAAATCGTCTTCTTCCAACAACCACTGTCGTTAAATGTTGCAACGGCCAATCGGATGTTGTGATTGCTGAAACCACATTCGATTAGTGGCTAATAGGTTATTTTGTGGGATATGATTTCAATCAGTGGCTAATCGGTTGTTTTGTGGGATATTATTTTTTGGGTCAATGTGGCAAGTGAAAAAATGATAAGAAAACAATGATGAATGAAATTGAATGTATTAATTGTCTAGGTGAAAAAAGGCAGGTGAAATTGATATGTTCTATACATTTTAGCATTGTATTTCATATTTTGTATTTTTCGAACGTTTAGCATATGTCAGTTTGCTTGTGCAACTTAATTTGATCTCTTTTTAGTTTGTTACATGTGTTACCTAGTTTTCCAGGTAACATGTGTTACAATCCTATATCCTATACAACTACTTTATGTAACACGTGTAACACATGCTACATCTTGTTTTCTCTAAATAAAAGTTACATGTGGTAACATGTGTAACGTGGCTATACAAGTGCTAGCCTCTGGTGTAGAGCATGCAACTACTCTATATAACATGTGTAACACATGTAACATCCTGTGTTATCTAAAAATATGTTACAATCGGTGTAACACATGTTACAAATAAAAGATAACATGTGTAACCTTGCTATACAAGTGTTGGCCTCTGGTGTAGATCACGTAACTACACTATGCAACATATGTAACTTGGTTGTACATGTGTTATCCACTTTGGAACAAATGCAAAACATGGAAATTGATAAAAAGATATTATCCAATCAAAACCTTCATGAACATATGAGCCCATACATGGAAATGTTTGACCTTGATTGGTATGTGGAGGTAATGACAAGTCGCCATACTCATCACTCAATTGATCTATAAAAATGGTGGGAGCGATAATTACATAGGGTAAGGCTAACTGTGACAATTTATACACACTAAAAAATTGTAGCATAGGGGAACCCTTGTAGAATATACAACAAATATACTAGTTAAAAATGGTTGAATATGTTGTGACATATGTTAAACCAATATGAAGTGGGTTTTGATATGTTTAAACCTTTGTAAGATGAGGGTGGAACAAAGATCCCAATATATAACCATGTAACAGATGTTCCAAGCAGTGTTGCATGTATTAGGAGTATAAAGTGGCGTACAATCTGTAAGGACCTGCAAAAATGTCCCTAAACGACCCGTAAGTGAAAACCCGGACCCCTTGAACCCTCATGTTCATGAAAAACCAAGAAATTAGGAAATTTGGTTTTCACGCGGGCCGCGTAAACCATAAGGTAAGGCTACGCGGGCCGCGACAAGCCTGAATTCCTCCGGATAAGCGTTCAAGCCACGTGTCGCACACGTGGTGGACCTACCTGTGACACACTAGCCCTACACGTAGACTAGGGGGCCGTCGCGGGCCGCGTAAGACCTTGTTAAGGTTTACGCGGGCCACGTAAAACTTGAAAAGTTGCTATAAATTGCCTGGCCCTGGGACTTGAATCTGTGTTCGAAAATTTAGATCAAAAACGTTTCTTACTGCTCAAATTCGAAGTTTTACGTAGGGAAACGCTGCTACGAGTACAGGGTATTAACTCGATCACTGCTACGATACAATGTCCGATCGATTGAAACCAATCTGATGGATGTTTAAGTGCTGCCCGTATTTGGGCTATACTTTGTCATTCGTCGTGAGGGTTTTGATTTCGTGAGTTTATCGTAAATGTTGTATTAAGTTACTGACCTAGTTTCGTGTGCATTGTTATTTAACTTGGTGTTAGTGCATTTATGTCTATCGCCTCCGTCATCTCAAATCGTAGCTGAAATAGTTTTATTCTAACCTTACATTGTTATAATTAGATAGAAAAGACAAGGTGGCAATACTGTAAATAAGAGGAAAGCTCTGGTAAGCCTTGGCCTATAAATAGATGAGGTAGGGTTAGATTTAGGAACTTTTGGTGACATTTGCCATTTTGGAGCTTAGGAGAGCATAGATTCTAGAGAGAGAAAGTAGAGAGAGAAAGATCGTGTACGTGATTCAGGTGCTGTACGTTATCATATTCTTCAATAGAATCACAGTTAGATTACTGTTCGTGTGTTCGGTCTCACTCGTGCACGGATTCCGCACGTCGCACGAGTCGATTCGCAATCGTTCGGATTCAAACCGGTCCTAACAAGTGGTATCAGAGCAGGAGATCGATTGCTCAGATCATTCACACGATTTTGTTCAAGATTTGATCAGATTCAGATATCAATTCGTATCAGATTTGATAAAGTTCTTCATCTTACATCTTTTCACGTTTTCAACAGAAAATCGACAAATTAATCGAGTTTTAACGGTTCAAAATTAATGATTTTTGAATATGATATGCGAAATCAGTTAATATAAAAGCCTACTAAGTTTCAAATCATAACTCTAAGTCGTTTGTGAGAAATCTTAATTTTTGTGGTTCGAAAAAAAAAGTTGAAAATTGGTGCTGTTGTTCTTGATGTCACACGCACGGATGACTTCTACGTGCGGATAAGTCATACGCACGGATAACTAATCCGCGTTGACTGATTGTTGACCTATACGTACGGATAAGTCGACCGCACGCACAACTTATCCGGGTTGACCATAGTTGACCTCTTAATCCGTGTCACAATAATTCACTTAAGCTTGCCACGTGAACCCAATATTTTGTCACTTAGTCAACATTAATCAGAATTGCCAGCACATTAAATGCAATCGGTGTGAAGTAACATAAGCACATGACATTTAATTGAATTTTCAGTATTACACGTGATCAGTCTGCATTCGGTGAACATGTGAAATTGTGTAAATCAAGAGTACATGTGATTGTTTCAGAGCTTAAAAGTCAAGAGCATGTGATATTGTTTGTTGGTCGAATAGGAGTTGTGTCACACGTGCGGATAACATCATCTGGATCATCACCCGAACGGATAGCACCCACCCGTGCGGATAGCATCATTTCCCACACGCACGGATTACTTTCAGCCATCCGTGTTGACTTGTTGACTTGCCACACGCACGGACAACTTGTCCGCACGGATAACATCACTACCCGTGCGGATAACATCATCTGGATCCCCATCCGCACGGATAACAATCCGTGTTGACTATTAGTTGACCATCCGGGCGGATAACTTGTACGCACGGATAGCATTTTTAATCCGTGTCACCACACCCCACCCGTACGCATCACCTTAGTCACCCGGATCCCCACCCGTACGCATCACCTTAGTCACCCGGATCCTCACCCGAGCGTATCACCATCCGGATCTCCATCCGGACGAATCATCATCCGGATCTTCATCCGAACGGATCTTCATCCGGATACTATTTCACCCGAACGAATAACAGTCTCACTCGAACGGACAAGCGTTGTCACGAGATTATTTTCACTATTGACTTGTGTTGACTCACTCGATCGGATACCCATCCGATTCATTTGTTTGATATTGTTTAAACTCATTGTGTTTGTTTGTTCGTGATTCAGGTTCTTGTTCTTGTGATTTGAAGCAATTCGAAGTGATAAACAAAGCAAAAATCTAAGGAACGAAAATTCAAAAAGCATTTCGAAGATGTCGGAAATTGGCGAAGAATTTTATAACACTTTTTATAATGCGCTTACATCTGAAGATATTCCAGTAACACCAAAGAATGCTACAAAAGTAATATCGGAGAGTTTGAATCATGATAAGGTGTATGGAAATCATCAGAGACCACCAACGCTCATGAATATCGAAGATTATCACTGGTGGTATGAGAGATTTGAAAACTGGGTGCAAGCTTATGCATATGATAGCTGGATTTGTTTAACAATTGGATATGAAAAACCGAAAAATGAAAAAGGTGAATTGATCACACTTAAAGATTTCACACCAGATGATAAAAAGGAACATTCAGCTGAATTGAGAATGAAAACTCTACTTCAACAATCTATCAGAGAGGATATTTTCTCATTACTTCAGTATGGTGAGACATCCAAATCAATTTGGGAAGCGTTAAAATTAAAAGCTGAAGGTGGGAAAGATATCAAGAAAAACAAAATATCGCTGTTAAAGAAAGAGTTTGACTTGTTTAGCTGCATGAAGAATGAAACAGTTCGTCAAATGATAGAAAGGTTCTGTCATCTGAAAATTGAATTGGAAAGGTTTAAAATTCACAAAGAGAGAGAAGAAATGGTGGATAAACTTGTGGAAGCTTTACCAAATGAGGACGATTGGAAAACCTATGTGATTGTGTTGAAAAATGATGATAAATTTGATACAATGACGTTAGAGACTCTGATTGAAAAGATAGAGGGACATGATCTGTTGATTGAAAAACAAAACAAGGTGTCTAGTTCTAACTATCAACAGAATGTTGGTCTGTACTATCGCAGAGGGTTGCTACAGAACAATGAATCTCCAAGGATCAAAACTGGTTTTACTGCAGAAAAGAATGGTGATTCATCAAAGAACATGTCTTCAAGTTATGATCCAGGATATCATTCTTCATCCACATCAGGATCATCAAAATCAAATTCCAACTTTGATTGGAAAAATTCTCCACTCTTGAACAATGAATTTGCTCAACAGCATATGAGCTTCTTAGCTTCTATTCTGGTATCTTACGAAGGTTTAATTGCAGGAAAGATCGGAAATCCTAACATGACAAAAGAGGATTACGATCAAGTGGATCCAGAAGAAATGGAACTCATGGATATTCGCTGGTGCATGGCGAGTGTCATTCGAAGAGCTCAAAGATTCATGGAGATAACTGGCAAAAGATGTTTGGAAGGCCCAGAAATGAAGATAGGTTTTGATAAGAACAAAGTTACTTGTTTCAAGTGTAAACAAAAGGGTCATTTCAAAAGAGAATGCACAAACAACAAAGCTGATGACAGCGTGAATCCGTTCTATGAAGATTACTACAAAAAGGCTATCTATCACAAGAACAATGAGCAGCCAACCAGAAAGCAGATTGAAGAAGGAACTTCTAGAGAGAAAAGAGCTGTTTTGTCAATTCGTGACCAAAGTGAAGATAATTTAGACTATGAAAGATCTGAATCATCTGTGTATAAAAATTTTGATTGGAACAAATTTGTTGATGAGACAGAAGAAAATGGAGAATTTATGATGATGAAGGATATGATTGGAGTCAACATGATAAAGATGTTGGAAAGGCTAAAGCTATGGTTGCTGAAGTGAAACTTACTCGTGAAGAAAGACATGCTCGTCTTAGATTGGATGATGTGTATGATGCTTACAAAGAAGCAACACTAGCAGGCAGGTGGAGCAAAGAAAAGGAATGCTATGTTGATCCTCAGGGAAACCCGACGGTTGATCCAAAGAAGATTGACCTTGATGCATTAGTTGCTGCTATACCTACTGTAAGTGTCTGGTGTAAAGGCCTTAGGGAGATTCCAAGGTACAAGGAGAAAGTTGAAGAAGGCATTCGGAAGGTGATATATGCTAGTTTGGAGAAGAAGAAGACAGTTGAGGAGATTGTGAATGAGAGTGAAAAGTTGGTAAATGAGGTGAAGAAAACTGATGAGAAAGTGGAGGAAGTTGTTGAAGAGAAGCAGCAGGTGTTTGAGGAAGTTCAGAGTTCACAAGCAAAGGAAACTACAGTGCCAATCGCTGAGGTAACTACTCAAACTGATACTTCTGATAAAATTGATAAAAAAACTGAACAAGAGTGCAAGAAATGCATGGAAGCATGCAGTGCTTGTACTGAAAAGGATGAAAAGTTTAAAATAACAGACATTGAATTCACAAAAATAGAAAAGATTTTCAAAGAAAAATGTCAAGAGATGATTGAAAATGAAAAGTTTTTGAAACAAGAAAATGAAAAGCTGAAACAAAAATGTGATGATCTTGAAAAAGAAAATAATACATTGAAAGAAAAATGTTCAGCTGTTTGCAACGAATGTATTCCAAAAGATAACAAAATTCAAGAGTTGCAAAAGGAATATGATGGAATGAAATTGTCATATCATACTGTAAAAGAAGTGTATGAAACTTTGAAAAGTAAAGTTAAAAGTCTAGATGATAGATTGTGTGCTTGTCAGAGAAATACTAAATTTCTTAAAGCCAGATTTGAAGATAAACAAAGAGTTTTAAATCAATATATTGATGATGTTGCTAAGCTTAAACAAGAATTGGCAGATAAAGAAAAGATGGTCAATAAATTGCAAAGTTATCATTCATCTTCATATATTCTGGAACGTATTTTCAACGTCACACCCGATGGAAAAGAGTCTGAAAAGAACAAAAAGGGAATTGGATCTGAATACCATCAGGTTCCACCACCGTTGGAGAATAATTATACATTCTATGATGGCGAGAAGGTGGAAAAAGCAATAAACATGGTTGATCAGTTACCCGACAACATCGATGTGACTTACACCAAATCTGATGATATTAGTGATTCAGAGGTGGTTAGTAAGGTTGTTGAAAGTGTTTTAAAAGAAGAGTCGGTTGATACAGGTAAATCTGAATCACAGGATGAAGATGAAGGAAATCTTCATGATGGTTATCTGAAAAACACAAAATCCGAAAAAAATTTGAATGATGATTCAAAGGGATTGGTTTATACCATGATTGGATCAGACAAATTATTCTTAGATGTTGTATTCCCGATTCAGAATGTGATTTCAGAAAAGGTTGATAAAGTTTTCAAAATGGTTGAGATTGAGAAGTCTGAGATTTCAAAGTTTGTTGGTAAGAGTCATAAAGGTTCGTATAACAAACCTGGTTTCAAAAAGAAGAACATGAAGGCTGGGTTGGGTTTTAAGAAGAAACAGAATCGAAACAAAAATGAAACACCAAATTTTCAAGAGAAAATGAGTTTTGTTCAAGGAGGCAGTTTAGAAGAAGAAAAAGAACTCAAAATGAGACAGTCTAATGATGAGTTCTTTGCTAAAAAGAAAAAGCAACAACCACGGGTCAAAGATGTGTCCATGAGAACATGTTTCAAATGTGATCAAAAAGGACATCTTGCACGCAAGTGTCCTAATCAAAAACCTGTGGATGTTGACAAAAAGAAGCCTGAAAATGTTGAGAAACAAAAATCTGAGGGTGTGAAACAAAGGTCAGACAGATTTGATTCAAAACAAACTTGGAAGTACAACACAAACAAGTTTGCTTCGAATCAAACTTGGAAACCAAAACAGACTAGGTCTGATTCAAAACAAACACAGATTTTTCACACACCCAGAGTCAGAACAACTCAAAGTTGGAAAACAACTGTTGATATAACAAAACCACAAGAGTTTTGGAAACCAAAAGTTGTTCAAAAACAAAATGTTCAAAAAGAGTCTCATTTTTACAAAAGAGGTACTCCGAAAGGTCAAACATGGTCTGTTAAGAAACAAGTGACTTCGGTAAATGATGAAAAAGTTGAAGTTAAAATTGAAAAAGTCTTTGTGCAAAATGACAAAGATTTTCCGAAGTTAACAGATGCATATTGTGTTGAAATGCCTAAGGTCAAACAGACCTGGGCTAAATTGTTCAAGTAATTCAATAGTTGATTGTGCAGGTGCTTCTGAAGAAATCTGAATATCAACAAGAAGAGAATCGAAGCAGCCTGGCACGAGGAGAGGAGGCTGCTGAATCCTGCAACTGAATCAGGGAGTTTGTTCGTTTCTGTACATAAATAAACAATATTTCATAAACTCTAAAAATTGAAAAATTTAAAAACCAAAAATATGTTTTTATTTTGTCAGAAAATTTGAAAAATCAAAAATATGTTTTGTTTTTAAATTTGTTAAAAAAAAATTGTGTTGATTGAATACGCCGAAACCCTCACGGCTGAACAAACATGATTACTTTCACAAGATTGAAAAACGGTTTTCAAACTGTCGAAAATCAATGGGTTGTAAATCATGGGGGTACGTTATATTTTTCTGCAAATCAGAGCATGAAAAGCAGAAAATGGATGGCGAGACAAAGCTATCAGTATTGGTTGTCAAATTTTCTTTAAATGGTTTTGCATTTTAGGGGGGAGTAATATTGTCAGAAAATCCAAAAACATTTGAAAATTTGAAAAAGTCAAAAACATGATAAAATTCAAAAAATTTGAGTTTTTGCGTAAAAAAGGAGGAAATGATAGTACATCAATAGACAGTTACAGTATGCTAAAGAATTGGAAAGTTTAAATGTGTTAAACAATCTCACCGTGGATGTGTCGGTAGGTTTTTGCACATTTAGTAAACTTTTTCGGGATATAAACCTAAATTCAAACTTGCTTATTTCGTGGGGAACACTACTTGGATATATAGGTAACCCCTGAAATCTCGTTTGAAAGGTTCCTTTTTCTGATATACTAGGTCTTTATACTCAGTGATATCTGGGGTATTATTCCAGGACTTCTGCTGAACGGTAGTTCTGACCTAGTCCCCGAATAATACTTTCCGCATATGCTTGAAACATAGCATCACCCTCAGCATATATGATAAGACAATAAAATTGCTTAGCAATGCTGTTGTAAAAAAGATCCTCTAAAGGGGACACACCCACAAGTTGAGTCATGATCTCTCTGCTGAACGATGGTTCTGACCTGAGCTCTCATGATTCTTCATAATTTATTAACCCCTTACAGATATCATTTGTGTTAAAATTGCCTGTAAGACTGAATATTGGGATCTGGATACGGGAGTATATTCAAGAGGTGGGACACATGAATGAGTTTAAGTTCTTAAAACACCTAATTCGTATCCTGAATCCGTTGAAATTTGTGTAAAAATTTAAATGGATCAGTATATCGACAATCTAAGTGAATTGTTTAATTCCTATTGTGAAAATAAGCTCAACGGTACGTGTGACTTGTCATAAACTGATATGATCCTCTGACGCAAACTCAAACAAAAATATTGTCTGTAAATATGTTTATAAATATTTCTTTACTGCTTTATATTTCAGAAAAAGTACAAAAAGATTTTTGATTCTGCTTTATTTTCGACAACCGATGTCTGAGAACTAAGTTTCAAAATCTAAGTATGCTGATTGTGTTTCTGAAAATAAAACAAGTTCATTAATTTGAAACTTGAAATTTTTAAATTCAAAAATCAAAAACAGTTTGTGATATCTCCAAGGTCATTAATTTGGACTTGGATGATTAACTGTGAGGGATTTGGATGCTCATATTGTTAAAATATATAATAGAGTCAGTTTTCGATGTTGGATTCTTAAATTCTGCCAAATCTTTGAAGTATGTTGATAGGGGGAGAGTATCAAGCAATCCTGGATATATTTCATTTTATTATATCTTAGTCCCAGGATCTTGATTTAGAAAGTTTAATAGTGCCAGGTTACGATACCTGGACAACTGAAAATGCTTTCATTGTAAAATATTTTAGCAAAAGCTGAGAGAGCCAGGTTTTCAATCCTGGAAGTTCAAAACGTTGTTACTTATGAATGTATGAGATTTGCAGATGGTATTCCAGACTACGATCCCGACAGCTGAGTCTAAGGGGGAGTCTGAAGACGAGCTCAACGCAAGAGGAAGCGTGGATTCAATGAGCCAGGAAACTATCCTGAAGGAGCTTGTAACCGAAAAGCCAGGTGTCGATCCCAAAGCACGGAAGCTTGACGAAAGGGGGAGCCTGAAGAGTCTTCCGAAAGGGGGAGCTGGAGCTGAAGACAGATCCACGGGGTTTCTGTTCGAGCCAGAGAGAGAGAAAGAAAAGAGGCTACGTTTTTTACTCAATGATTGAGATTGACTGCGGCAATATCCAAGGGGGAGTCTGTTAGTGCATTTATGTCTATCGCCTCCGTCATCTCAAATCGTAGCTGAAATAGTTTTATTCTAACCTTACATTGTTATAATTAGATAGAAAAGACAAGGTGGCAATACTGTAAATAAGAGGAAAGCTCTTATAAGCCTTGGCCTATAAATAGATGAGGTAGGGTTAGATTTAGGAACTTTTGGTGACATTTGCCATTTTGGAGCTTAGGAGAGCATAGATTCTAGAGAGAGAAAGTAGAGAGAGAAAGCTCATGTACGTGATTCAGGTGCTGTACGTTATCATATTCTTCAATAGAATCACAGTTAGATTACTGTTCCTGTGTTCGGTCTCACTCGTGCACGGATTCCGCACGTCGCACGAGTCGATTCGCAATAGTTCGGATTCAAACCGGTCCTAACACTTGGTTACAAGGCTAAATCAGTAGGCAAGGTTCTGTCCAACTAAACTTGCAATGTGAGTCATTCTCTTTTTATCAAAGTGCTTTGCAAAACCCTAAATGTTTTCCAGTTATGGTTTGCAATGATTAAGTCTTTGCTAATCTTTAATTACTAGCAGTATGTGGGGGTTTTGTGCACATTACTACTAACGATTTATCACTTTAGGTGGGCGAGCCTAAATAGTGATATGTCCACAGTCATAGATTCGGTCGAGTGACAGCTGAACCAGATAATTATATGATAGGGGCAAATATAAAAACACTTAATGCTGTAAATTGATAACAATGTGTCTTTTGTGCAAATTGAATGACTCGCCAGTATTTCCCCGCTGATAAAACTTTTTTTTACATGTTTCAGGTGACCTACTGTGAATAAAGGAAAAGTGCTATATAGCATTACAAGTCTGAAGAGGTGGCTCAATAAAAAAAATAAAGAAACATGTTTTTGTAAAAACATGGATTTCCCAGTGAAATCACCTTTATTGTAAATTATGGGTGTTATTCCCAATTTGTGAAATAAAATAATTGGGCATTTTCAGTTTAAAAGATCCTGTTAATAATTCCGCTGCCAAATTAAATAAATACCACGGGTTTCTGTCCCGCGACTTCTGGACCGGGTAACACCGGGCTGGGGGCCGTGACAGAAAAAGGTGGTATCAGAGCCACTGATTTAAGCCAATTAAGTATTTAGAAATACTTAATTTTTCTAATTGCCATTTTGTGATTATGTGAAATTTTAATTTACAATAAATAAAAAATTAATTTAAATTGTGTGTGTTTCTTCATGTGTGTTATCAGCATGAATGAACTGTCAGAGACACTCCAAAATATTTCTATCCATAGCACAGATATGGATACCACCGGCACCTTCACTGGCTACCAGGCTGTAAGGACTCTCAAAATTTTCCTAAAATAACCCGTAAACGAAAACCCGGACCCCTGAAACCCTAATCCATATCAAAAATCAAGAAATCAAGATTCTTGGTTTCCAGGCGGACCGCGTAAGAGTAAGCAAAGTCTTACGCGGGCCGCGTCAAAGTGAAGGTTGACCGGATAAGCGTCCAGATCCACGTGTCGCACGCGTGGCAAGTCTACTGATGACAACGTAGCCCTAATCTACGAATAGGTGCCCCTCGCGGGCCGCGTAAAGATCGGGCCAAGGTTCACGCGGGCCGCGTGAACCCCAAATTTCACCTATAAATGGATTTGGTCCCGAGCTATCATTCTGTGTCGAAATTGCAATCAAAATCACGAAGTATACTGTCCAAAAGTCGAAATTACAAGTTACAATAGCGAGGCGCTGCTACGATACAGGGTATTAACTCGATCGCTGCTACGATTCAATGTCTGATCGATTGAAACTATCCGATGAATGTTTAAGTGCTGCTCGAATTAGGGTTTATACTTTGTCATTCATCGTGAATTCGATGGATGTTTAAGTATTGCACTTTGTCATTCGTTGTGAGGGTTTTAATCTCGTGAGTTATCGTAAATGCTGTATTAGTTACTGACCTAGTTCGTGTGCATTGTTGTTTAAATTAGGTTATCAGGCTTATCAGTAGGCTAAACTCTGCCCGAATAAATCTGCAATGTGAGTCATTCTCTTTTTATCAACATTATTTTACAATACTCCAAGCATTTTCAAAAGTTATAATTACATGGATTAAGTCGTGGTTATCTTGAATCACTGGCTAGTGGGGTATTGTGCACATTACTAATTTTCTCATGGTTAGGCTAATAAATTCTAACAGTGATAATCGTCACTACTTGGGGAAGGACCCAATAGTGGTATGACCATCGTCACCAGGTGACACGGCGCCAGATAAAAATAAGATAAAAGCCATTGTAATCGCTCTTATGCTGTAATTTATAACTATGTGTCATTTTGTCAAAATGAATGATTCACCAGTATTTCCCCGCTGACAAAATATTTTTTTAAAACATGTTTCAGGCGACCTGCTGAAAATCAAGAAAAACGTGCTACGGAGCACTAACAAGCTTGAAGAGGTGGCTCAATAAAATGAATAAACATGTTTTTGGAAACCAGGGAATTTCCTAGTTAAATTCCTCTATTGTACATTACGGGGTTTATCCCGAATTATGAAATAAAATAATCGGGCATTTTAAGTTTTAAAAGATCCTGTTAAAATCTTCCGCTATCACATTAATTAATAAATACCACGGGTTCCTGTCCCGCGGCTCCTGACCGGGTCAAACCGGGGCTGGGGCCGTGACAGGAAAAGGTGGTATCAGAGCCACTGATTTAAGCCAATTAAGTATTTAGAAATACTTAATTTTACTGATTGCCATTTTGTGATTACGAGTTTTATTATTTGAATATTTACAGTATGGGTAAGCAAAGACTTTCGGACATCTATCATAAAATAGATGAGGGAACTTCATCCTCAAAATCCCCAACAGATACTGAGGAAGGAATATTTGTCCGTAAGACACAGTTTGAAAAACCACTTTCTCCTAAGAAAAGAAGTCGGATTATTAGAAAAAGTCAGGAGAAAAGAAAGAAATCACAACCAAAAGAAGTGATGGGTAATCAGGAAACCCAGGAATTAGGCAATAACCCACCATGGGAAGACAAATTAGATGAAAAATGGACAGATCTTTATATGTTAGCCACTGTAGCAGTAAATGCAAAATTTTAACTACTCTGTCCCAGTATTAGCACCCATATCATCTATAAGCCAGAAACTCTAAAGGAAAATTTTACCCAGTAGATAAATAAGTTTACAATAAACCCTAGTATGTTTTAATTTTCAGTTGTCCTTTGTACTAAATTAGTCACCTGGTATGCAATAATACTTGAATGTTTATCTTTTTATTATAAAATTTTAACTTAGCATTTTGTGTGCATTTTTGCATATATGCTAAACAGTATGAATGAGTTATCTGAAGCCCTTCAGAATCTCAATCTTTATCCTGTAAAAGTAGAAGTTTCCAAAGACTTTATTGGTTACATAGCCGATGTGGAGGAACCTATGGAATTCCAAGCTCCACCTCCGGAGAAACCAAAGCCTAAGAAAAGAAGAAGATTTGTAGGATGGAGGCGTGTGCGCAGGAGGAAACCAGCAAAGAAAGTTCCCAAAATAGAGAATCCCATGGATAAAGGAAAAGGGATCGAAATTGGGGAAGGTTCTAGGCCAACGGAAATAGAAATTGGGGAAGGTTCTAGGCAAGCCGAGGAATTGCCATTACAACAGGAGTTGGATCGCATCCTGTCTAGCTGTGATATCCTTAGACCTATCAATAATAACCTCTACCCTTATCCAGCTGAAACCCAACTTCCAATAAATTTGGAACCAACTATTCCAGACCCTCTAATCCACACCCAACCTCTAGGAGCAATGGACGAGTGGTGGACTAACGACTGGCAGTTTCAAAACCTTCTTAAAATCCTTATACCTTTTTCCCTCAGTTCGACCCAGAACCTATACCAAACCCACCAATGAGCAATGAAAACTTAGCTGAACTCCGCCACTTTGGCGAGGAATTGGTGGATGCAGGGAATAGGATCCGGGAGGTGGGAGAACAAATCTCCTGGAAATACGACGAGACGGAACGTCGTTTCTAAAATATCAGCAGAAGGGATGGTGTGAGAAAGTAGCTGTGGTTGTATAATAATAATAATAATAATAATAATAATAATAATAATAATAATAATAATAATAGTAATAAAAATATAATCTTGTAAAATAACTTAAATAAAACTTTTGTAAGATAACAGTGTGTACGGATGCATAATATAATATAAAAATGGAAATCGAGAAATCGATACTTTTGGATATACATGTGTTTGTGAAATTTGTGTAATTGTCTTTGTGTATAATTGTTATTTATTCTATGTTAATATTTTATATGTATATTAATTACCAGATGGAACACGTTAATAATGAACCAGTTAACGAAGTAAACCAATCTGAGCATAACCAGGAAGATCAATTTATGACTACGCAAGATATCGAAAATATCGTTGCTCAAGGAATAGCCAATGCTATTCCAGCAATCCTTGCTGCGGCTCAGAAACCTGTTGAACCTCAACAAATTATTCCCAGTAAACGTATCCAAGAAGATAACTTCAGTAATAGTGTAAACGGAGGAGACAATCATACTAACAATGATAATGATCCACGACAGGCCCCACCCCCTAAGAAAATGAAAGCTGCAACGCCTGGTTGCACTTACAAAGAATTCCTTGCCTGTAAACTTGCTGAGTTCGCAGGCAATGAAGGGGCGACTGCAGCACTGCGTTGGTTGGAGAAAACCGAAGCAGTAATTATGATAAGTAAATGTTCTGAAGAAGAGAAGGTTATGTTTGCGTCACATCTTTTCAAAGAAGGGGCGCTAGAATGGTGGAATACAGTACTTCAAGCCAAAGGACGAAATATGGCCTATGCCATGAGTTGGGAAGAATTTAAACAACTAATGGAAAGAAAATTTTTTCCCGAATACGAAAAAGAACAAATGGCAAATAAATTCCTGAACCATCGAATGATGGGTGTAGATTGTCGAGGGTATACTTCGACATTCTTTGAGTATGCGAGAGTAGTACCAACTCTGGCTTCGCCAGAACCGGTACTTATTTCCCGTTATATTTGGGGATTGATTGGCGAAATTCGTAATATCGTTAAAGCTGCGAGACCTCGTACTATTGACGATGCGGTAGAATTAGCTAACACCCTAACTGACGAGCTGATACGCACAAGTGAAGAAAACAGGAAAAAGGAAGTAGCCCAAAAGATTACCCAAGGATTCCGTGTAGGTAACCATAGTAATTTCAGGAAAAAGGGAACTGGGCAATCTTCCACCGTTCCATTTTGCAATGCCTGTAAAAGAAAGCATTTCGGAAGATGTAAAGGGTATTCCAATTTCTGCAAAATTCCAGGACATCAAGAAGAAGACTGCAGGAAGAAGAAATCTACGATCTGCTACAATTGTGGAGAAGCTGGACATTTCAGGCCAGATTGCCCGAAATTGGTCAAACCAGCCGATAATAAAGCCAAACCTGCAGACGGAACTACCAAGAAGAACGTGAGAGCCTTCCAGTTGACTACTCAGGAAGCAGAACTAATCCCTGGCGTGATAGCTGGTACGTTCTTAGTCCACAACATTTATGCAAAAGTATTATTTGACTCTGGTGCAAATCAAAGTTTTATAAATACTTCATTCTGCCAAGCCCTTAATTTACCCTTAACCAACCTTAGGCAGATCTTTACAGTCGAAACAACAGAGGGGAATTCTGTTAACATAGATAAGGTTGTGCGGGAAGGAAAGATAGAACTCTTAGGTCATAAATTTTCTGCAAACTTGTTACCTATGGAATTAGCCGGATTCGATGTTGTATTAGGAATGGATTGGTTAGTAGCCAACCATGCTCGAATTCTTTGTGATAAAAATACCATAGAAATACGTACCCCCACAGGAGAGGTAATTTCAATTACAGGAGATAAGCCACGAAAGCCACTGAAATTCATTTCAACAATAAAGTTGGCCAGTTATTCAAGAAAACAGACAATGGTGTATATGATTTCAGTAATCATTAACACGAAAAGAAAGGAACTTAAGGAAATTCCAGTAGTCTCAGAATACCCAGATGTATTCCCAGAAGAACTCCCGGGATTACCACCCGACAGAGAAGTAGAATTTAGGATTCATCTAATTCCTGGAACTATACCGATAGCCAAAGCACCTTATCGATTAGCACCCACCGAAATGCTAGAACTGAAAAAGCAATTAGATGAATTGCTCAGTAAAGGATTCATACAACCTAGTTCATCCCCTTGGGGAGCACCAGTGTTGTTCGTAAAGAAAAAGGACGGTTCGATGCGAATATCGATTATAGGGAATTAAATAAGGTTACAATTAAGAATCGATACCCATTACCTAGGATTGATGATCTTTTCGATCAACTCCAGGGAGCTAGATACTTTTCTAAGATTGACTTACGCTCCGGATACCATCAGTTGAAAGTACAAGAAGAAGACGTACCTAAAACTGCTTTCAGAACTAGGTATGGTCATTACGAGTTTACAGTCATGCCCTTCGGACTAACGAATGCACCTGCAGCATTCATGGACATGATGAATAGAATCTGTAAACCGTATTTGGATAAATTTATAATTGTCTTTATCGACGATATACTTATTTATTCCAAAAGCCAGGATGAACACTGTCAGCACTTGCATGTACTCTTAACTTTGTTAAGAAAAGAGAAGCTTTACGCCAAATTCTCAAAATGTGAATTTTGGCTACAGGAAGTGCAATTTTTAGGACACATGGTGAATCACGAAGGTATTCACGTAGATCCTTCTAAAATATAAGTAATCACCAAATGGAAAGTTCCACAATCAACTACGGAAATTAGAAGCTTTTTAGGGTTGGCTGGATGCTATAGGCGATTCATTAAGGATTTTTCCAAAATAGCTGTACCATTAACTAAGCTAACCTGTAAAGCAGTTAAGTTTGAATGGGGACCTACACAGGAAGAAGCCTTTAAGATTTTAAAGAAAAAGTTAACCAATGCTCCAATTCTAGCCTTACCAGAAGGAACAGAAGATTTTGAAGTTTACTGTGATGCTTCTAAGCTAGGATTAGGATGTGTGCTAATACAACGCAAGAAGGTAATTATGTATGCTTCAAGACAATTGAAAAAGCACGAGGAAAACTATACGACTCATGACTTAGAATTAGGAGCCATAATTTTTGCCCTTAAAATTTGGAGACATTATCTGTATGGAAGTAAGTTTACTGTCTATACGGATCACAAAAGCTTAAGGTAAATATTTGGGCAAAAAGAATTAAACATGAGGCAAAGGAGATGGATGGAAATCCTAAGTGACTACGACTGTGATATCCAATATCACGAAGGAAAAGCAAACGTAGTTGCAGATGCCTTAAGTCGTAAGTATCATGAGAAACAACGACGAGTTCGTGCTCTTAGATTAAATTTGCAGTTGGATTTAATGGAACAATTAAGGAATGTTCAAGAAACAGCAATCAAGGATGATGCTGAAGGAATGAAAGGAAGAATAAAGGAATTAGAACAAGGAAGTGATGGAATCTGGAGATTTCACCAGAAAAGAATTTGGGTACCTAAGCAAGGAGAATTAAGAGATAAGATTTTAGAAGAAGCTCATAAATCTAGGTATACCATGCATCCTGGTAACAATAAAATGTACCAAGATTTAAGAAATAATTTTGGTGGATAGGTATGAAAAAGGACATAGCTAGATATGTTTCTAAGTGTCTTACTTGTTCACAAGTTAAGGCAGAACACCAGAAACCTTCAGGTCTACTTCAACAGTTAGAAATTCCTGTATGGAAATGGGAACTCATAACAATGGACTTTGTTACTAAGTTACCTAAAACCAGAAAAGGTAATGATGAAATTTGGGTAATTGTGGATCGATTAACCAAATCAGCTCATTTTCTACCCATGAAGGAAACCTTTAGTATGGAAAGGTTAGCCAAGTTGTATGTAGATGAAGTAGTATCCTTACATGGAGTTCCACTCTCCATTGTATCGGATAGAGATAGCCATTTCACTTCCCATTTCTGGACAAGTTTCCAGAAAGCAATGGGAACCCGACTAAATTTAAGTACGGCATACCATCCTCAAACAGACGGGCAAAGTGAAAGGACGATACAAACCCTGGAAGACATGCTCCGGGCATGTGTAATAGATTTTGGTGGAAACTGGGACGATCACCTACCTTTGATCGAATTCTCCTATAACAATAGCTATCATGCAAGTATCGAAGCTGCCCCATTCGAAGCATTGTACGGACGTAAGTGTAGAACTCCAGTATGCTGGGCAGAAATAGGAGAAAATCAATTATTAGGTCCTGAAATTGTGCAAGAAACTACCAACAAAATCACTCAAATCAAGGAAAGACTAAAGACGGCTCGAGATCGCCAAAAGAGTTATGCCGACAATCGACGCAAACCACTAGAGTTCCAAGTTGGAGACAAGGTACTCTTGAAAGTTTCTCCTTGGAAAGGAGTAGTACGGTTTGGTAAGAAAGGAAAGCTAAGCACAAGGTATGTAGGACCATTTTCAGTAGTCCAACGTATAGGACCAGTTGCTTACCGCTTACAACTACCATAAGAATTAGTTGGAGTACATGACGTATTTCATGTATCCAATCTCAAGAAATGTCTATCAGATGAATCCCTGGTGGTACCTCTTCAAGAGATAGAGGTAAATGAAAAGTTAACGTTCGTAGAGAAACCACTTCAAATAGAAGACAGAAAAATCAAGTTTCTCAAGCACAAGCGATTAGTGCTCGTTAAAGTCAAGTGGGAGTCGAAAAGAGGACCCGAATACACTTGGGAGCTGGAATCGGAAATGAAGCGAAAGTATCCTCACTTATTTCAGTAAATCTCGAGGACGAGATTTTAAATAAGGTGGGGAGGATGTAAGGACTCTCAAAATTTTCCTAAAATAACCCGTAAACGAAAACCCGGACCCCTGAAACCCCAATCCATATCAAAAATCAAGAAATCAAGATTCTTGGTTTCCAGGCGGGCCACGTAAGAGTAAGCAAAGTCTTACGCGGGCCGCGTCAAAGTGAAGGTTGACCGGATAAGCGTCTAGATCCACGTGTCACACGCGTGGCAAGTCTACTGATGACAACGTAGCCCTAATCTATGAATAGGTGCCCCTCGCGGGCCGTGTAAAGATCGGGCCAAGGTTCACACGGGTCGCGTGAACCCCAAATTTCACCTATAAATAGATTTGGTCCCGAGCTATCATTCTGTGTCGAAATTGCAATCAAAATCATGAAGTATACTGTCCAAAAGTCAAAATTACAAGTTACAATAGCGAGGCGCTGCTACGATACAGGGTATTAACTCGATCGCTGCTACGATTCAATGTCCGATCATTTGAAACTATCCGATGAATGTTTAAGTGCTGCTCGAATTAGGGTTTATACTTTGTCATTCGTCGTGAATTCGATGGATGTTTAAGTATTGCACTTTGTCATTCGTTGTGAGGGTTTTAATCTCGTGAGTTATCGTAAATGTTGTATTAGTTACTGACCTAGTTCGTGTGCATTGTTGTTTAAATTAGGTTATCAGGCTTATCAGTAGGCTAAACTCTGCCCGAATAAATCTGCAATGTGAGTCATTCTCTTTTTATCAACATTATTTTACAATACTCCAAGCATTTTCAAAAGTTATAATTACAGGGATTAAGTCGTGGTTATCTTGAATCACTGGCTAGTGGGGTATTGTGCACATTACTAATTTTCTCACGGTTAGGCTAATAAATCCTAACAGTGATAATCGTCACTACTTGGGGAAGGACCCAATAGTGGTATGACCATCGTCACCAGGTGACACGACGCCAGATAAAAATAAGATAAAAGCCATTGTAATCGCTCTTATGCTGTAATTTATAACTATGTGTCATTTTGTCAAAATGAATGATTCACCAGTATTTCCCCGTTGACAAAATATTTTTTTAAAACATGTTTCAGGCGACCTGCTGAAAATCAAGAAAAACGTGCTACGGAGCACTAACAAGCTTGAAGAGGTGGCTCAATAAAATGAATAAACATGTTTTTGGAAACCAGGGAATTTCCTAGTTAAATTCCTCTATTGTACATTACGGGGTTTATCCCGAATTATGAAATAAAATAATCGGGCATTTTAAGTTTTAAAAGATCCTGTTAAAATCTTCCGCTGTCACATTAATTAATAAATACCACGGGTTCCTGTCCCGCGGCTCCTGACCGGGTCAAACCGGGGCTGGGGCTGTGACACAGGCTGATACTGAAGAGCCAATAGTATTCCAGGCCCAACCGCAGGAGAAACCGAAACCGAAAAAGAGGAGAAGAATCTTGGACTGGAAACGTGGGCGTAGGAAGAAGCCAACTGCACAGAAGGTTAAAAAGACTGAGTATCCTAAGGATAAAGGGAAAGGAAAGGAGATCGGGGAAAGTTCAGGGCAAGCCCAGGAAATGCCACCATGGGAGGAGCTGGATCGCAAACTGGCCAATAGCGACCTCATCGAACTTGCCGATGAAAACCTCTTCAATTACCCTGCTGAATCCCAACTCTCAGTAAATTTGGAACCTGCTATCCCTAATCCCATTGTCAACTCCCGACCCCTACAAGGAGAGCTGGAAGAATGGTGGACAACTGACTGGCAATTTCAGAATCTCTTGAATAACCCTAACACCTATTTCCCCCAGTTTGACCCTGAGCCTGCACCCAACCCATCTATGAGCACAGAAAACTTGGCTGAACTCCGCCACTATGGTGAGGAACTGGTGAACGTAGGAAATCGAATCCGAGAAGTGGGGGAACAGATCTCATGGAAATACGACCAGAGGGAGCGTCGTTTCCGAAATGCCAGTTGACTGTGGTTGTGTAGTTGTGTGTTTAATAATAATAAAATAATAATAAAAATATAATCATGTAAAATAACTTAAAATAAAACTTTTGTAATATAACTGGTGTGTACGGATGCCTACAAATATATAAAAATATCAACGTCGCAAGGTCGACAATTTTGGCTATACGTGCTTATGTGTGATTGCTTTATTATATTGGTTGTTATTTATTTTGTGCCAACAACTTATATATTGTTAATTAACAGATGGAACACACTGTTAATGAACCAGTTAATGAAGTTAACCAATCCGAGCAAAACAATAAGGATCACTTTCTTAATAGGCAAGATATAGAAAATATCGTTGCCCAGGGAATAGCAAATGCTATCCCAGCATCGTCGCTGCTGTCAAAAGCCCTGTTGAGCCTTCACAAGCTCATCCCAGTAAACGCACGCGCGACGATAATTTCAGTAATAGTGATAACGGAGGCGGCATTAATAACGACAACGTAATTCAGGCCCCAATACTTAAGAAAATGAAAGTTGCAACACCTGGTTGCACTTACAAGGAATTTCTTGCCTGTAAAGCAGTCGAATTTGCAGGTAATGAAGGGGCGACTGCTGCACTGCGTTGGTTGGAGAAAACCGAGGCAGTAATCAAAATAAGTAAATGTGCCGAAGAGGATAAGGTTATGTATGCTTCTCACCTTTTTTAAGGAAGAGGCATTAAAATGGTGGAACACGGTACTGCAAGCCAAGGGAAGTGGCATGGCTTATGCCATGAGTTGGGAAGAATTTAAGCGTTTAGTGGAAAGGAAATTCTGCCCCGAATATGAAAAGGAACAAATGGCGAATAAGTTCATGAGCCATCGAATGGTGGATGTTGACTGTCGAGGGTATACTTCGAAATTCTTCGAGTATGCTCGAATTGTACCAACTCTGGCTTCCCCAGAACCGGTACTTATTTCTCGCTATATCTGGGGTTTAATTAGTGAGATTCGTGACATCGTCAAGCCTGCGAGACCCCGCACAATTGACGATGCAGTGGAGTTAGCCAATACTTTGACCGACGGGCTGGTGCGTACGTGGGAGGAAAACAGGAAAAAGGAGTTAGCCCAAAGGATCACCCAAGGACTTTGTGTGGGTAATAATACTAACTTCAAGAGGAAGGGAACTGGGGCCTCTTCCACCCCGCCATTTTGCGGGAATTGCAAAAAGAAACATTTTGGAAAATGTAGAGAAAATTGTAATTTCTGCAAAATTCTGGGCCATCGGGAAGATGAATGCAAAAAGAAATCAAAGATCTGCTACAACTGTGGAGAAGCTGGGCATTTCAGACCAGAATGCCCTAAATTGGTCAAACCAGTGGATAACAAGGCCAAACCTGCTGAAGGAACTAATACGAAGAACGCAAGAGCCTTCCAATTGACCACACGGGAAGCCGAACTGATTCCCGACGTAATAGCTGGTACGTTTCTGGTACACAACGTTTATGCGAAAGTATTATTCGACTCTGGTGCAAACCAAAGTTTTATAAATACTTCTTTTTGCCAAGCTCTTAAGCTACCCTTAACCAAACTTAGGCAGATTTATACAGTAGAAACGACAGACGGGAACTCTGTTAACATAGATACGGTTTTGCAAAAAGAAAATATAGAACTTTCAGGTCATAAATTTTCTGCAAACCTATTACCTATGAATTTAGCTGGATTCGATGTCATATTAAGATTGGATTGGTTAGTAGCCAACCATGCTCGAATCCTCTGTGATAAGAATTCCATAGAAATTCATACACCATCAGGAGAAATAATCGTGGTTACAGGAGATAAGCCACGTAAATCAACGAAGTTCAGTTCTGTAATGAAAGTTGCTAGTTATGAACGAAAGCAAGGAATAGTGTATATGATTTCGGTAATCATTAGCACTAAGGGTAAGGAACTTAAGGAAATTCCTGTAGTATTAGAATACTCGGATGTATTCCCAGAAGAACTACCAGGATTACCACCAGATAGGGAGGTGGAATTTAGAATTCATCTGATTCCTGAAACTACACCAATAGCCAAGGCACCCTATCGGTTAGCACCTACTGAAATGTTGGAACTGAAAAAGCAGTTAGATGAATCGCTCAGTAAAGGATTCATACAACCTAGTTCATCCCCGTGGGGAGCACCAGTGTTGTTTGTGAAAAAGAAAGATGGTTCGATGCGAATGTGTATCGATTACAGGGAATTGAATAAGGTTACAATTAAGAATCGATACCTATTACCTAGGATTGATGATCTTTTTGATCAATTACAAGGAGCTAGATACTTTTCTAAGATAGACTTGCGTTCAGGATATCATCAGTCGAAGGTACATGAGGAAGACATACATAAAACCGCTTTCAGAACTAGGTATGGTCACTACGAGTTTACAGTCATGCCATTTGAATTAACAAATGCTCCTGCAACATTTATGGACATGATGAATAGGATCTGTAAACCGTACTTGGATAAATTTGTAATTGTCTTCATCGATGATATACTTATTTACTCCAAAAATCAGGAAGAGCATTGTGAACACCTTCATGCACTCTTAACTTTGTTAAGAAGGGAAAAGCTTTACGCCAAATTCTCGAAATGTGAATTTTGGCTACAGGAGGTGCAATTTTTAGGACACATGGTGAATCACGAAGGTATTCACGTAGATCCCTCCAAGATAGAAGTGATCACCAAATGGAAGGTCCCGCAATCAGCTACGGAAGTTATAAGTTTTCTAGGATTAGCTGGGTACTATAGGCGCTTCATTAAGGATTTCTCTAAGATAGCTGTGCCATTAACTAAGCTAACCTGTAAAACAGTTAGATTTGAATGGGGACCCAGGCAAGAAGAGACTTTTAAGATTTTAAAGCAAAGATTAACAAATACTCCAATTCTAGCCTTACCAGAAGGGACAGAAGATTTTGAAGTTTATTGTGATCCTTCTAAGCTAGGATTAGGATGTGTGTTAATGCAACGCAAAAAGGTAATTGCGTATGCCTCAAGACAATTGAAAAAGCACGAAGAAAATTATACAACTCATGATTTAGAATTAGGAGCAATAATTTTTGCCCTTAAGATATGGAGACACTATCTGTATGGGAGTAAGTTTACAGTCTATACGAATCATAAAAGTTTAAGGTACATATTTGGGCAAAAAGAATTAAACATGAGGCAAAGAAGATGGATGGAAATTCTAAGTGACTACGACTGTGATATTCAATATCATGAAGGAAAGGCAAATGTAGTAGCAGATGCCCTAAGTCGTAAGTATCATGAAAAACAAAGACGAATTCGTGCTCTTAGATTAAACCTTCAAATAGATTTAATGGAACAACTGAAGAACGTTCAAGAAACAGCAATCAAGAATGATGCTGAAGGAATGAAGGGACGGATAAAAGAACTAGAGCAAGGAATTGATAGAATCTGGAGATTCCACAAGAAAAGAATTTGGGTACCTAAGCAAGGAGACTTAAGAAATAAGATTTTGGAAGAAGCCCATAAATCTAGGTATACCATGCATCCTGGAAATAATAAAAATGTACCAAGATTTAAGAAATAATTTCTGGTGGATAGGAATGAAAAAGGACATAGCTAGATATGTATCTAAATGTCTAACTTGTTCGCAAGTTAAAGCAGAGCACCAGAAACCTTCAGGGTTACTCCAACAATTAGAAATGACTGTATGGAAATGGGAACTAATAACCATAGACTTTGTTACTAAGTTGCCCAAAACCAGAAAGGGTAATGACGCGATTTGGGTAATTGTGGATCGATTAACCAAATCAGCTCATTTTCTACCCAAGAAAGAAACCTTTAGCATGGAAAGGTTAGCAAAGTTGTATGTAGATGAAGTAGTATCTTTACATGGAGTTCTACTCTCCATTGTATCGGATCGGGATAGTTGCTTCACTTCACATTTCTGGACAAGTTTCCAAGAAGCCATGGGGACGCGATTAAATTTAAGTACAGCTTACCATCCCCAAACAGATGGAAAAAGTGAAAGGACAATCCAAACCCTGGAAGACATGCTTAGGGCATGTGTAATAGATTTTGGTGGAAACTGGGATGACCACCTACCCTTAATCGAATTCTCCTATAATAATAGTTATCATGCAAGCATTGAAGCTGCCCCATTCGAAGCCCTGTATGGACGAAAGTGCAGAACTCCAGTTTGTTGGGCAGAAATAGGAGAAAGTCAATTATCAGGTCCCGAGATTGTGCAAGAAACCACCGAAAAGATCACTCAAATCAAGGAAAGACTGAAAACAGCTCGAGATTGCCAGAAAAGTTATGCAGACGATCGACGCAAGCCATTGGAATTTCAAGTTGGAGACAAGGTACTCTTAAAAGTTTCTCCTTGGAAAGGAGTAGTCCGATTTGGTAAGAAAGGAAAGTTAAGTCCAAGGTACGTAGGACCATTTCCAGTAATCCAACGAATAGGACCAGTCGCCTATCGCCTACAACTACCAGAAGAACTAGCTAGAATACACGACCTATTTCATGTATCTAACCTCAAGAAATGTCTATCTGACGAATCACTGGTAGTACCTCTTCAGGATATAGAGGTAAATGAAAAGCTAAAATTTGTTGAGAAACCACTCCAAATAGAAGACAGGAAGATTAAGTTTCTTAAGCACAAAAGATTGGTATTAATCAAGGTCAAGTGGGATTCAAAAAGAGGACCTGAGTATACCTGGGAGCTGGAATCGGAAATGAAGCGAAAGTATCCTCACTTATTTCAGTAAATCTCGAGGACGAGATTTTAAATAAGGTAGGGAGGATGTAAGGACCTGCAAAAATGTCCCTAAACAACCCGTAAGTGAAAACCCAGACCCCTGGAACCCTCATGTTCATGAAAAAACAAAAAATCAGGAAATTTGGTTTTCACACGGGCCGCGTAAACCATAAGGTAAGGCTACGCGGGCCGCGACAAGCCTGAATTCCTCCGGATAAGCGTTCAAGCCACGTGTCGCACACGTGGCGGACCTACCTATGACACGCTAGCCCTACACGTAGACTAGGGGGCCCTCGCGGGCCGCGTAAGACCTTGTTAAGGTTTACGCGGGCCGCGTAAAACTTGAAAAGTTGCTATAAATTGCCTGGCCTTGGGACTTGAATCTGTGTTCGAAAATTTAGATCAAAAATGTTTCTTACTGCTCAAATTTGAAGTTTTACGTAGGGCAACGCTGCTACGAGTACAGGGTATTAACTCGATCACTGCTACGATACAATGCCCGATCGATTGAAACTGATTCGATGGATGTTTAAGTGCTGCCCATATTTGGGCTATACTTTGTCATTCGTGTTGAGGGTTTTGATTTCGTGAGTTTATCGTAAATGTTGTATTAAGTTACTGACCTAGTTTCGTTTGCATTGTTATTTAACTAGGTTACAAGGCTAAATCAGTAGGCAAGGTTTTGTCCGACTAAACTTGCAATGTGAGTCATTCTCTTTTTATCAAAGTGCTTTGCAAAACCCTAAATGTTTTCCAGTTATGGTTTGCAGTGATTAAGTCTTTGCTAATCTTTAATTACTGGCAGTATGTGGGGGTTTTGTGCACATTACTACTAACGATTTATCACTTTAGGTGGGCGAACCTAAATAGTGATATGTCCACAGTCATAGATTTGGTCGAGTGACAGCTGAACCAGATAATTATATGATAGGGGCAAATATAAAAACCCTTAATGCTGTAAATTGATAACAATGTGTCTTTTGTGCAAATTGAATGACTCGCCAGTATTTCCCCGCTGATAAAACTTTTTTTTACATGTTTCAGGTGACCTACTGTGAATAAAGGAAAAGTGCTATGTAGCATTACAAGCTTGAAGAGGTGGCTCAATAAAAAAATAAAGAAACATGTTTTTGTAAAAACAGGGATTTCCCAGTGAAATCACCTTTATTGTAAATTATGGGTGTTATTCCCAATTTGTGAAATAAAATAATTGGGCATTTTCAGTTTAAAAGATCCTGTTAATAATTTCGCTGCCAAATTAAATAAATACCACGGATTTCTGTCCCGCGGCTTCTGGACCGGGTAACACCGGGCTGGGGGCCGTGACACAATCCAACAATATTACATCATTTATGGAGTAAAAAAACATGAAGGTGTAAGAAGATCAGGATATGTAACTTGTGCCATAATCCCACCGTTTAATAATGTAACTTGTGTTACGAGTTTCAAATGTAACTTGTGTTACATTTAACTTTCTAATATAACTCATAAACAGATGGAAAAGGAAAATTTATAAGGGTGCAAACACTTCAAATGTAACTTGTGTTACGTGTAGCTTCCTAATATAACACCATGAGGTTAAAAAACACATTAACACGTGTATACTCAGGTTGTAGGCTAGAGTCTCTAACATAAGGGTGTAACGTGTATATCATGAGTATACATACGTTACCACTTATGTAAGACATGTAACTCCATGTATGTAAACGTATGTTACATGAGTTACACATACATGTAACATGTGTAACCTGGATATACGTATGCTATCCTCTGTCATGAATATATGCAACGACTCTATTTAACATGTGTAACATGGATATACCATAATTATAAACCAGATTAACACAAATCGTTGGTCACATCATTCCTTTTGTCCAGGTGTGTAACATTGAAAACAAAGATGACACCTACCTAGTCGTTACATATTTAACAATGGGTTGTTGCATATGTAGTTGTCAAAAAAAGTAAAATATGTATTTGTAAAAAATGTAACATATGTAGCTGGTAGAAAATGTAACATATGTAACAAAATAAAGAGACAAATAGATTGTATATATTATAAAAAAACATTAAAATCAAACTTAAACTTAACAAAAGTGTTTTATATGAACTTAAATTTATAAAAATGATCCAAAAGCTATCATAAGTTAACAAAAATCTAACCATGCTTCGCTTCTTGAGAACGATCTTCATCTTGAACACAAAACATCCATTCACCTATGAACAAAACAAGTACATCAGTATTACATCAGAGGCTAACACATGTATAACCAAGTTACACATACAACCTATATGTTGTAACATGTGCTATACTGCAGGTAACACATGTTACACCAGAGGACAGAATAGAAGACACATTATAATATACAAAGCCAAGAATTTAAACCTTCTTTGAGAGGTGAGGTGTAACAAAAGTTTTCATATAAACTTAAACATTTGAACAATGATTCAAAACTATCATAAACTAATAAAAAACATAAACCTTAATTATGTGTCATTCCATGATATTAAACATACATTCGACATCTAAATAGATCGATACAAAAAGAATAACTAGAATAATATATAATAAAATATTGATTTGGAAAATGGGATCTCAAGCAAAAAAATATCAATTAATTAAACAGTTCATCAAACTCAAAGATCGATAGCAAAATAACGGTTCATATCAATTCATATATTTAATCCTTTTACAAGATAAAAAATGATTTACATATTTTTGGGACCCGTAAAAATTTACTTTTGTGAGAAACACTAATCGATATAAAAAACAGTTCATATAAATTTTAAGATGTGTAACAATGTCACAATGCCTGTTATTTGAAAAAGATAGACAATTTTAAGATGTGTAACACATGTTACAACTACCTATTCTTTTCAAGTAACAATGAAAAAAGATATCTTTACTGTTACTTCAAAACAATAAGCAATTGTAACATGTGTTACACATATTAGGAAAGATTGTAATATAAGAGCTACATGTGTAACACATGTTACAACTGCCTATTGTTTTGAAGTAACAATGAAGGAATCTTTTTTTCACAACATTATGCAGGTACATGTAAGAATGCCTATTGCTACTTCAAAACAATAGATAATTCTAACATCTGTAACACATCTTAGAAGGCCCACATGTAAAGGTGTCAGAAATGTAAAAAATGCAGATCTGTAACACATGTTACAAATGCTTATTGTTTTGAAGTAACAGTAAAGATATCTTTCTTCACAACCATTTATCTTAATAGTTAGATGTGTAACACATGTAATACACCTAACGTTTATTAGGAGACATTGTAAGACAAGAGCTACATGTGTAACACATGTTACAACTGCCTAATGTTTTGAAATAAGAATAAAAGGGATCTTTTTAAAATGCATATTGTTACTTCAAAACAATGGATAATTTTAACATGTGTAACACATCTTAGAATTGCCTATCTTTTTGAAATAACAATGAATTTATCTTTTTTTCCAGAACTACTTAGAGTAAGGGTTACATGTGTAACACATGTACAACTATCTGAAAATTAAAAAAGTAACAGAAAAGGTTGTAACGTAAGAGCTACATGTGTAACACATGTAAAACATGTTCCATATATTAGGTGTAATATATCTACTAACTTGTTTGTCTGGTAAGTAGCATCGAACGCTAACACATCCACAAAAGCCTTGTAGTTTAGCTTGGAGATTTCATCAGCCCAAAACACAGCATTCAATTTCCCATCAGATACAACAAAGTCATAGTAGAAGTTTGGAAGACTTTTCCTTCGATCACGAAGGCGATCCAGAAAAAGTTGAGCATCTAGGTTACCTATAAAAACCCTTAACTTCTGGCTAAAGTTTTTAAAGTCGTCGGGAGTACCATGCACGTTGTGATGACCATCTTTAATACTTATAAGGCACCTGTGGGCCTTGACCCGACCAATACGATTAATGCTCATTCAGTGAATAAATTGTTGCGTTGCAAATGAAAGTTTTCTTGAAATTTTTGAAAGGTCGCGGTTGAATGGGTCAATAAGGGGGTGATTATGCACATCAATCCAGTTGTATACATCAAAACGAGTAGGGTTTTGCGTGATGAGGACAAGAATCTGCGCCTTGCAATCAGTGTATGTGAATGTACTTTTCCTGTTGGTCATCACCGAAGACTCACAGAGAGTGTCGAACGTCCTTTTCTGTTGCGGTTTAGCAGCTTTCGAGCACCTCGGGTATTTGTGCATCGCATACCCATTCCAAACCTTCGTTTGCACCTTTTTTACATTGAAGCCAACTTGATATCCGTATGCCTTATACATTGCAATATGCTCCTCAGATGTGTCGTATGATTTTCCAAGAACGGGATGGAACTTCTTGTCAGCAATAGGAGTCTAATATTTGGTTCCTTGTGGGGCCTGAGTTACAAAGTAGCAGGGAGTTCCTTGTTCATCTGTGTATAAAATGTGTAAATTAAACAAAAACTGAATCTTTTTCCAAAAAAAAAAAAACATAACGGCTACATATTTAACACATGTTACAACTGAGTAATTTTGAAAAATAGCATAAAATGTATCTTTTTTGGAAAACCTTGTCATAAGGGCTACATTTTGTAACACCATCATGGATTTTTTTAATTTTCTGTAAGGTTGTAACACATGTTACATGTGTAATGTGTACGTGTTACGTTGATCAATGCATAGAAGACTTGTAAACAATGCATGGTTTTTTTAAATACAAACGTAAAAGTTATTTTTATTGCAGTGCTAGCACTTTTGTTGCAGTGCTAACACATGTTACAATGTTACGAATGAATATTTTTCAAAAATATTTATGGTTTCATGCTGCCAAAAAGGTTTAAGATAACCTTCATGAACATCAGGTCCGTTTAGTGGGAATTTCTCTCTGTCGTTAGCTCGTGCGCTTAGCGGTGATTCCTCGTCATACTCATCACTCCACATATATGAAAATCGAGTTTGCGGCGGTAATTAGAAAAACAAGAATAAGGTATTTTTTTTAGAAAAAAAGGCTTTTAAATCTAAATGTTAAAACCTTCTTCATTTGGTGAAAACATCTGAAAGTGAGACTGTTGAAGTTCTACCTCTGGCTGCATGTTCTCATCTCTAATATGTCCAACACCTGATTATACCATAAATCATAAACTTGTATAATAATGGGTTTCAAACACCAACAAAACAAAAATAAAATACAAATTGGTTGCTTGGTTATGCAAGATATTAAAAAATGTGAAAAAACTTCAAATAAGTTAAACAAAAGGATCCAAAACAAATCATCAAATCCGCAACACCAACAAACATGTAAATGGCAGGGTGTTCATGATTGACTCATAAAAAATGAAGAACAGGAACCAAAAGAATATGATTACCCAGAAAAGAAGATGATTGACTTCTAAAAAAAGAAGAACATGAACAAAAAAAAAACATGTTTGTCTTCTAAAAAAAAGAGAACAATTTTTTTATTCATTCACATACCTGAAGAACCTGATGCCTGCTGGAAGTAAACCGTCGGTGATTCATCACCAATGAAGTTGTTCTGGAATACACGGCTAGGAGAATAAGTCTGAATATCGGCCATGAAAGATGGAAGAAAGCAATGGAGTTAGGGTTTTTGAAGAAGAAAGAAAGGGAGGATGAAGAAGGAAGAAAGAAATGGAAGTTCTGTATATATTTTTTGGTTTAAAAAAATGACGAGTTGATGGGTAATATATGTGACTTGATGAGATGGGGAAGATGGTGAAGTGATGGCTTGAACAATGACCAATTTACCCTTTTAACATGTGTTTTAAAAATATGAAGTGGATTAATATAGTCCACACAATTCAGTTAGATTAAAATTGAAATTCTATAAGTTAATTACATAACTGTTTTGTGAATATTGACAAATTATTCATTTATCACTATGTAAGTGTTGTTGCTTATATTAGTTTAATTGTTGTTACATTAAACAGGACATCATGTAACCAAATTTATAGTAGTGTTATTGACACGCTACCATTATGGTATGTTTTAAACTAGTTGACGTCTCGCCCGCGTTGCGGGGCGATGGGCGAATGATTCTCAATCAATTAAAAAAAACTACTATAATTTTGCTAGGAAAAAAAAACAAAAACGGTGATAAGACCGTAATTTTGGGCTCAGGGCAAAACTGTAATTTTCAGGACTAATGAGCGAGTGTTAGGCAGCTCCTTGACACGAAAAAAAATTAAATCGAGTAAACCAATTAAAAATAAACCTTTATAGTTTTGCTAAAAAACTAAAACGAACGGAAAAAAAGGTACTTTTTAACTAAGGGCGAAATCATAAGTTTAATTCGGGGATAAATCGTAAATTAAATGGACCAACGGGGGAGTGCCAGGAAACTGCCGGCACGACTGTAATTTTACACGGGGGGAAAATTTGTAATTTCACCAGGGAAACAAACAAAAATGACTGGCAAAATGTAAATTTAAGTTGAGGGCAAAATCGTAGCTTGGGTATGAGAAAAAAAACTAATGGCAAAATTATAAATTTATACGGGGCAAAATCGTAATTTTGAACCGAGGGCAAAATTGAAATTTTTAGCTGGGAGCAAAAGCGTAAATTTATTTTTAAGTGGGAGTAAAAACATAATTTTGAACTAGTAATTTTAAGGGAAAAAAACTAATGGCAAAACTGTAAATTGAAACGGGGCAACATCGTAATTTTGAACCGGGGGCCAAATTGAAATATTTAGCTGAGTAAAAGTGTAAATTTATTTTTAAGTGGGGGCAAGAAAATAATTTTGAACTAATGGCAAAATCGTAATTTTAAAGTGGAATAAAATCGTAAATTTGTTGGGCCAATAGGGGAGTGTCAGGCAGCTGCCTGCCACTATTACTTTGCCGTCCATTTTACCCAATGAAGGGCGACACCTATTCCCCTGTTGGTGCCGCCACTTCCTTTTGTAGTAGTTGAAAATTTCTTTCGAGCCCACTTTACTCGTCAAAAGTAAAAAAAAAAATGTATAAACGATAACCATAAAGAGTTCGTTTCGAAAATGAGGATTTCAACAACCTCTTGGTCTATAGTAGTATAATCTCTTCAAAGATAAACTTCTGACTTTGACTCCTTTTTTTGTGTTTGACTCGGTTCAAATAAAGGGTTAGGATATAATAGAAAGTTTATTTGGCTAAGAAGGCTAGAAAGCAGTGGCGGAGCTTGACCAAAAGTTTCGAGGGGGCGTAAATTGATGGGACCGAATTTTTTTTTCCTATCGTTATGTTTCGGGTCGGGTCAGGTGGGCTATAATCCAATTAACAATTAACAATAACTATAAAAGAATAAAGAAAAGAATTGTTTCCCAAATGTTGGTGGAACTGTGAATCACTGAATTGCAAATGGATAAGGATGGCACCACTTCCCAAATTGTGAAATTGGCCCAAAAGTCTTACCGGAGAACTTATGAAACAGAAGTCAGAAACCAAAAGTCTTACGGCAGGATGCAGAACAAAAAGCTACGGCGGCCGGGAAAAAGATAAATAATATTTGATAATTAATAATTTGGTATTAAGTTTGTTGTGTGGTGGGTAATCTAGGGTTAAACAAATAAAATAAGAGTTAAAATACATTTACTAAATTACCCACCATTTAGGAAAAATAATCGGGTGGGCGATCCTATATAAATTTTAAAATTTCGGACGAAAAATCGGACCATATACACACTTCTAGCTGAAACATTGGGGTGGGCGGGTGCACCCCCGGGTAACCATAATGCTTCGCCCCTGCTAGAAAGTAATCTTGACCATCCATTTACGTAATCAAGGGCTAAGATTAAATGAGAGAAATTGAAAGGAAGAAAAGAGGCGTGTGGGTTTGTTTAGGGGCATTCTAGTCAATCCAAGGCAATAGCTTATCTCTCCTCCAATTCCCCCCATTTTTTAAACGTTAATAACTCTTTCATACGACATTATTTTTTTATAAAAATTGCACAAAAAAAAAACGAACGTTTTTTTATCTTTAAAACGAGTATACTATTGCTATATTTTCGGAAAAAAAAATAAAACCCAGTTGCGTAAAACGCAATGGAAAAAACCCAGTTACGTAAAATGCAATGAAAAAAAAAACCTAAAAAATGACATTTTTCTAAAACGCAATGCACAAAAAACACAAAGAAATGTCTTATTTGTAAAACGCAATGACAGAAAACACAAAGAAATGTTTTATTTCTAAAACGCAATAGCCTAAAAACACAAAAGAAAGTGTACTTTCTAAAACGCAATGGACTGAAAACACATAAAAATGTGTTTTACCTAAAACGCAATGCACCAAAAACACAAACAAATGTCTTATTTTTAAAACGCAATGGGCAGAAAACACTTAAAATCTCTGTTTTCTAAAACGCAATGGACTGAAAACACATAAAAATGTGTTTTACCTAAAATGCAATGCACAAAAAAACACAAAGAAATGTCTTATTTATAAAACGCAATGACCAGAAAACACTTAAAAATGTCTCATTTCTAAAACGAAATGACCTAAAAAACAAAAGAAAGTGTTCTCTCTAAAACGCAATGGACTGAAAACACATAAAAATGTGTTTTACCTAAAACACAATGACTAAAAACACTTCAAAAATGTGTTTTTCTAAAACGCAATGGCCAGAAAACACATAAAAATGTCTTGGTTCTATAACGCAATGGCCTAAAAACACCAAAGAAAGTGTTCTCTCTAAAACACATTGAACCAGGACAATAGTTTTGTCTGTGCTGTGAATTGTCTGAACCAATGCAGTTTACGAATGCAGTTTTCCAGAGACAATTTACAGAAAATTAACTTTTCTGATGCATTTTTATTAAAGCAATTTACAGCTCAACCCCATCCAGGGGCTCTGCCCCTTGGACCCCGTTAGGGGCTGCCGCCCCTGGGACCCTGCTACTAGGGGCGCTGCCTCCGGACCCCCGCCAAGATCGTAAAACGCAATGACTAAATAAAAAACCCAGATAATAAAAATGAAATTAAAGAATTTCTTACATGGATCGAAGTCGGTTTCTTCAACGATTGACGAAATTTGAATGATTGAAACACTTATCAGAGATCGAATCGAACGGATCGAGTGATTATCTTCAAAATCACCAGAAAAAACGAGATTTTGTATGAAATTAAACTGGGTTTTCTTCAAAAAAAAAAGTTGAAGAACACGTTGATCGGGTGTTTGAATCATTGATTGGTGACGAGAATCGCACTATAATGTATTGATTATTGAGATAGAAAGTGAAGAAATGGTTGAAGATGGTGAGTTTTGAAAATGGTGCGTTTTGATGTTAATGGGAATAAGAAAGAAGAAGAAAATGATAAGATTGACTAAAATACCCTTTCTCTTTATTTTAAATTTTGCCATATGTCATAATTCTATTGATTCCTATATTTTTTAGGCAAAATAAACTTTCTATTTGATACCCACAAATAAATACCCACAAATAAAAACCATTTCCAGTTACGAAAACCGCAAAAACTCCTATCCATCAATCAAAATATACATATACACTATTTTATTATTTTAAAAGATAAAATTATTTTTGTAATTACTCAGAATGTAAAATCTTCTCTTACTCTCTCTCCTTTCTTCAAAACCAGATCCCCCGTCTCATCTTTCAAAACCTAAAACCCTCATGAGCAGTGACATCCCTTTATTTTCCCCTCTCGTCTCCTGTCCGGCGACCGGAGGTGAACTCCGACGACTATGCCGGCCCGTTCTTGCTCCGACGAGACACTCACACCACACCACCACCCTCCTTCTTCACCTTAAATCCACCACAAAACCCTCATGTTTTCAAGCGATTAAACGGCCGGCCACCATGGTGGTGGCGGCATATGGCTGCAATAACAGAGAAATAGGGAGAGATCGAGGAGAGAGAAAGCTGCAGAAAGAGAGATAGAGAAAGACGCCGGCGCCGGTTCTGGTGTTGTTCTTGCTCCGGCCGTTCTCCGATGATGACCAAGATGATGTTCTCTCTCTCTCATCTCGTGCCGGATTGTTCGAGGTGAAATGCTAAAGCAAGCGCGAAATCACTGCTTCGGCTTTTGAGGGATTGTTCGAGTGATTTCAGAAGTGAAAGATCGAAGAATGTGGTGTTGGAACAGGTTATGGGTGAGATTGATAGAGGTGAAATGAGGGAAATTGAAGTTGGAATGGTGGAGGAGATGATATATAAATGGGAATCTTTCACTAGAAACAGAGGTTTTTTTTTTTTCACTTTGTTTGTGAATCTTTGAATAGAAACAGAGAATTTTGGGATGCCATATAAATGGGAACGGTTTGCAGCAGACTATCCCGGTTGTGCCGGTGGTGTCGGTGGTGCCGGGGTTTGGTGGCGGTGGTGCTGGTGGATCTCACCACTCTAATGGTAATAATGGATTTTACAAGTATAGAGCAGGAAGGTATATGTTTTATCCGTTTTCGTAGTTAGTTTCGTTCGAGCAGATTTTCTGAATTAGGAATGTTATCTAGTATCTTGTGATGTTAATTACAAGTAACTGGCATTAAACACGCGTAACCAAGGGCGTGTGCGTAACTGGCGTCAGTTACTCGTGCAAAGTCGGTTTCGTGTCGAGCGCTGCGTTAAGCGTCTACCGCGTGTCCAAGCTCTGGTACGCATAACCGCAGTGAAAGCGCGTAACAAACACGGCACGCGTAATTGACACCTGAACGCGCGTAACCGATGCCGTTACACGCAGAGCGGTAGGTTAAGTGCGTGCTGGGGCCTAGTAACGTGGCGCTAGACGTGCGTTTCCCGATCCTGGTACATGTAACCGGCTCCGAAAGTGTAACCGGCATTTTAACATACGTAAACTGAGGCATGATCGCGCGTAATCGGTGCTGAAAACCAGGAAGTCAGAACTTATAATTTGGTCGAATTGAAGCTTTTTGTGTAGGCTATGATGATTTAAACTTATATGCCATCAAACTCTGAAAGCTTCAAGCTATTTTGATGAATTTCAACATTACACTGAGCCTATGCTTACAATTTAAACAATTCCTTTTTAATTGAATTAACTTGTCTATAACTCCTTATTTGATTTGATTTTGTTAGTGAATTTTTATTGATTTTGAGTCGTTGTAAGGCAACAAATTAGAGTCTCTGATGTGCTTTGACCCATTTCACCACGATCACCCGCTCCTTTTTCTAACAACCCCCCAAATTGGTCCTCATTCCCCACCGGTGACGATCGCCTAATAGGACCCTAAAGGTCCAGTACACGCTGACTTTTGACATGTCCGTCACTCTGCCACAGTCTTAACTTCACAAACACCACAACATCCACCGCTGAGGATTTGGAGACCTACGAATTCCTATTCTGATCCCGTCTGTCTTGGCAGTTATTATCAAGTCCCAATCGAATATATCAAACAAATATAAAATTATGGCTCACTCCCACAATGTTATCAGATCAAGAAAACTACTTAAAACCTTGATTCTTACAAATCTCTACCTAATACGCGGTATATTTATACAGTAACTAGGATTGCACACACAATTATTCTAAAGACATCCAAACCTAACTTGTTTAGAATGCTAGATAATTATCTAATCAATTAACTAGGACATGATAATTACAATTAATTATTAAATCACAAACACATTTAATAATCTACATTTGTCTACATCTTGAAACCCTCCTTGAGCCTTGCACGCCAAATCGGTTTCATTGTTCAGAATTCCCAACACGATACGTATTGAGATTTCATGTGCCTTTACTCAGAATCGAAATCAGGTCTCATGTATTTTAATTATATTGATTCTAACATCTGGTTTCGTATAGATATATAGATATTTTGATTTTATTGATTCTAACAACTGGTTTCATACTATTAAACTAACTATTATATTTCATCATATTTTTTTTTACCGGCCGGCAATCATAACTTTAAGTTGATTACCAGGCACTCAGAAATTTAAAAAATTCTTATTTTAAACAAAGTGGGTTGGTGACAATATAGTGGGTAGGAAATTAGTGCATTGTGGACTCACTCAGTAATACTTTAATTCCTACAACTTTGATTAACATTATAAAGAATTTCAAAGAAAGATGAAGGAATCATATGTGAAAATTTCGTGAAATTTCCTCTTTATGCCTTGTCCTGGAGTGTGAAATTTCTCAGATATATATTTTATATATATAATGTGATGCCCATAGACACATCTCAGCTGCTCAAACCACATCTCTCTTTTCGGTGATCTCCACTGCTTACCTTTTTACTCATTCTAAACAAATTCCATCTACAAATCAATGGCATCTTCATCCTCTTCTTCTCACTCAGTTCCTGCCTCTATTTCTCAATCATGGAATTATGACGTATTTCTAAGTTTCATGAAATTTCCTCTCTATGACTTTTCCACTACTTTATTTACTCTATTCGCCACCGGTGTCACCGTCTACTACATCGTTTCCGTTTTCTTCAGAAGATCCTCCCATCACCATCAACAACACACCCCAATGTCTTCCGAAGAAGAAGACGTGCTGCAAAGCAGGTGCAGTATCATCAGTTTTTTAAGTGTTAATTGATTTGCCTTTTTGAACAAAAAAAAAAAGAGTTAATTATTGTTTTCGTCTCCGTGGTTTGTCAAAAATCACTATTTCAGTCCATTAGTTTAAAAATTACGATTTCAGTCCCTGTGGTTTCACTTTCGTAACCATTTCAGTCCACCTCGTAACCATTTCAGTCCCTGTACTTAACAAAATAATGGATTGAAATGGTTACGAAAGTGAAACCACATGGACTGAAATCGCAATTTTTAAACTAATGGAGTGAAATAGTGATTTTTGACAAACCACGGAGACGAAAACAGTAATTAACTAAAAAAAATAGTATTCTGCTTCACTTTTGGGAAAGAAAAAAAAGTAGAGTTTAGTGGGAGATCAACTCAATGGCTGGTTCATACTCTTGCTTTTATTATACTAATTCCAAACAAATTCTGATCTACAGATCAATGGCATCTTCATCCTCCTCCTCCTCTTCTCACTCATTTGAACATGAAGTATTTCTAAGTTTTAGAGGAGAAGACACCCGCAGGAACTTTGTGGACCATCTCTACAAGGATCTTGTACAACAAGGAATCCAAACATACAAGGATGATGAAACACTTCCTCGGGGTGAGCGAATCGGTCCAGCCCTCTTGAAAGCTATCCAAGAATCACGCATCGCCCTTGTTGTATTCTCTCAAAACTATGCGGATTCATCTTGGTGCTTGGACGAGCTTGTACATATTATGGAGTGCATGGACACGAGAGGGCAAATCGTTGAGCCCGTATTTTATTTTGTAGATCCATCGGATGTTAGAAAACAAAAGGGGAAATATGGAAAAGCATTTAGAAAACATGAGAGGGAAAATAAGCAAAAAGTTGAATCATGGAGAAAAGCTCTGGAAAAGGCAGGCAATCTTTCTGGATGGGTCATCGATGAAAACAGGTAATTTTCTCTCTTTTTTTTATTTAAAACATTTTTATGCTTAAGATATTTGCATTCTATAACGAGTAGATTTAATGAACTAATTACCCTTACACTTAACTGCAAAATGTAACAAAGTTAGTGTCAGGGGCTAAAACCGTTATAAAATGCAACCTCGGGGTCTGATATGTTAAAAGATTCTTTTTTGGTCTAAAATGGTTAAATTGACTAAACCACAGAGGCCAAAACAGTAATTTACTCTATTTGATAAATAACAATAAATTTATTTAAGTTTTGTTTTCACCGTTGACAAGTCAAATGGGCAAAATTTGATAAATAACAATAAAACGGGTCAAATAAGTTGGGGTCAAATAAGTTGGGAGTAGCCAGATTTACCAAAAAATAGTTACTATCATAATAAGTTAGTTTTTAACATTTGTAAGTAGATTTAACGCGTTAATAGTTTATAAGACTCAAAAGGAAGTGTTAAAAAGTGTTTAATTTACAGAGCCAAATTTTTAAAAATATAAAAAATTGCATATGATTGGGAGCTGTTTTTTATAAATATAAATATTGAAAGACTGAAGCTGGTAGTGGTTACTAGTATTTTCTGAATTAGTGATATGACCCTCACCTAATTAAGTGAGTGGCAGCGTATTCTAAATTCTAATTATTTGTATTTATCCATCGCGCAGTCATGAAGCAAAATGTATCAATACCAACAATTTCTAGTAGGCTGCCTACACTAACTACAAACGTCAATAAAGACCTCATTGGAATAGAGACACGCTTACAAGATCTGAAATCAAAGTTGAAAATCGAGTCTGGTGGTGTATGCATTATTGGAATATGGGGAGTTGGGGGTGGTGGTAAGACTACTCTCGCATCTGCTGCTTATGCGGAAATCTCTCACCGATTTGAAGCTCACTGCCTTCTTCAAAATATCCGTGAAGAATCAAGCAACTCTGGTTTAACAAAGTTGCAAGAAAAATTTCTCTCGCTTGTTTTGAAAACAAAAGATGTTGTGGTAGGGAGTGAGATAGAAGGAAGAAGCATGATAGAAAGACGGTTATGTCGTAAATGTATTTTACTTGTTCTTGATGATGTTGATGATGTTAAGCAACTAGAGGCTCTAGCCGGATCGCATGCTTGGTTTGGTGAGGGGAGCAGGATAATAATTACAACGAGGGATGAGCATTTGCTAACTCGCCATGCAGACAAGATATATGAAGTGCGTTTGTTATCACAAGACGAGGCTATGGAGCTCTTCAACAAACATGCATATCGGAAAGATAAACCTATAGAAGATTACGAGATGCTTTCAAAAGATGTAGTTTCTTATGCTAGTGGGCTCCCATTAGCACTTGAAATTCTAGGTTCTTTTCTATACGACAAAGACAAGGATGAGTGGAAGAGTGCATTGGCCAAGTTAAAATGCAACCCAAATGATAAAGTCACCGAAAGACTCAAAATAAGTTATGATGGACTTGAACCCGACCATCAAAAAATATTCTTAGATATTGCTTGTTTTTGGAGGAGAGGAAAGATGGATGAGGCAATGAAGGTGCTTGATGCTTGTAATTTACACCCTCGTATAGGGGTGAAGGTGTTGGTTCAAAAGTCTCTCATAAAAGTTTCAAAAGGAGTACTTGGCGATAAAATATTTGATATGCATGACTTGGTAGAAGAAATGGCTCACTACATTGTTAGAGGGGCACACCCTAATAATCCTGAAAAGTATAGCAGGATTTGGAAGAGGGAAGATCTTAAATACCTCTGTGATATGGGGGCAGATGCAGTGCCAATGGTTAAATTAACTTTGCAATAAAATATTTCATATATATATATCTGCATCAAATGACACTTGTGTATAACGTTACTGACACAATTTGGTTCCCTTGATTAATTAACACAGGAAACTGAAGTATTAACTTTCCCTTGTTTTCATGGAGATCCGGGTCTATCTGATGTTGTTGCAAACATGAAGAAACTTCGGTGGATTCGTTTTGATAAGCATCCGTCATCTTCATTCCCATCAAATTTTCAGCCAACAGGGCTTGGTTGTCTAGAGTTATATGGGAGCAAACAAAAAGAACTGTGGCATGGGTATAAGGTAGATAAATATTGTTGTTTCACAAATCATTGCAATAAAATGAACATAGGTATTTGACACATTTATAAGTATAGGTGTAATTAAATATCTCATTAAAAAAAAATACATATCATACTTTCTCTATAAATTAGAGGTCGATTAGCTTAATTTAGATTGAATGCTTTAAGAAACTTTTGATGATATTGCCAGAAATAAATAAATTAACAAAGTGTCTAAAATGTAATATTCTGAAGGTAGATTTTTGGGCAAAGATTGATGAAAATTATCGACGGTATGATGTAAAAATGATACGATGTTTTAAGCAATTGGAATTTACGATGCATGTTAAAGAGGCTGTTATTATAAGATATTAAGATGGTAAAATTTGGGTATACATCAAGAGCACCTGCCCAATGATCAGTGGGCAAGAAGTATGCCAATATGAAAGGAAATTGTTGTATACTTGCCGATTTATTTGACTTTTGCTACTTGTCTTGAAACAGCATCTACCAAATTTGAAAATTCTTGATCTTACTTGTTCAAAGGACCTAATCAGGACACCAGATTTTGACGGTCTTCCATGTCTCGAAATATTGATTTTAGCGGGTTGTGAGAGTTTAGAAGAGGTTCATCCATCAATTGGATATCATAAAAGTCTTGTTTTCGTGGATATGAGCAACTGTAAGATACTTAAAAGCTTTCCACCCATCATACAGATGGAAAAATTGGAGACTCTTTATCTCTCAGGTTGCGAGGAACTTCAACAGTTTCCGGATATCCAGTCGAACATGGTTAGCTTGGTAACCCTTCATTTGCATTTAGTTAGTTGTTGTTTTGAGTTTGTTACACGAATGCCAAATGCTTTAAAGAAACTTTTGATGATATTGCGCAGAGGTAATAAATTTAATATTACAAGGAAATTCTAAGCGTAGATTTTTGGGCGAGGATCGAGGAGACTTTTAGACTATATGATGTTTTAAGCAATTGGAATATACTTTGCATGTTACAGAACAACAGAGGTTGTTATTATAAGATGTTATATCATATGCTAGTTTAAGTTTGTGTATAAATTAACAACTCCTGTCCTGCCTAATGATCGATCAATGGTCCATGGGCAACAAGTATGCCAATGTGAAAGGAAATTGTTGTATACTTAATTAATTATTTATTTGACTTTTCCTACTTTTCTTGAAACAGAGTCTACCAAATTTAAAAATTCTTGATCTTTCATGGTCACTAAACCTAATCAGGACACCAGATTTTGAAGGCCTTCCATGTCTTGAAAGATTGATTTTAGAGGGTTGTATTAGTTTAGAAGAGATTCATCCATCAATTGGATATCACAAAAGGCTTGTTTTCGTGGATATGAGCGACTGTTCAGGACTTAAAAGCTTTCCACCCATCATACACATGAAAAAATTGGAGACTCTTAATCTCTCTAATTGCAGTAAACTTCAACAGTTTCCGGATATCCAGTCGAACATGGATAGATTGGAAACCCTTGATTTGAGTTGGACTGGTATAGAAATAATCTCACCGTCAGTTGGACGACTCCCAGGTCTCAAGTTTCTCGATCTGTCAAACTGCTGGAACCTTGTAGAATTGCCAGACCTCCCATCAAGCATAGCTATTCTCAAAGCAGATGGTTGTCGCTCACTTGAAATTGTAAGAGATTTATCAGACTATAAATGGTTGTGGAAAGTCTCACTTTGGGGTTGCGATAAGTTGATTGGTAGTGAGAGGGTACTATATTCTATGCTTGAGGTACAACTTTTATCTTGTTTTTGAAGTTCAATCATTTTTTAATTTACAATATAATAATAGTATTCATAATAATTGGAATGAAAATGTGGCAGGGAAATGCAGCTAAAGATCGCTTTATGAGTGTCTTACTTCCTGTGGTTGAATCATCGTCACGTATTTTTACGAGATTAGTAACATTGCAACTTCCAAGCAACTGGTTCAGTGACTTTAGTGGACTTTTATTATTCTTACGTGATCATAATAAGTATAGGTTAAGTCGTGACATAGATATTAAGCGGGAGACGCCCACATATGATTACTCTGAAGAGTCGGATGAAGATTGGGAACAATGTAAGTATGAAATGGTGGGTTATGTACCCTTTTGTTCATTGCGGCACATCCCATGGTTCAATCCTGCATACACTAAAAATATTTCATTTCAGACTAATTACGGTGGTCTTAATGTGGAACTTGTTCGTTGTAAAAATAAAATAGTTGATTTAAACGAAAACTCAATCGATTACTCAGAGTGTTGGGATGAAGAATATGAAGATAGAAAGGCATTTAAGATCATGTATGATTCACAGTCCTCTAATATTCGGATTGCATGGAAACGTTAATAGTTGACCTGGGCATTAGTGGTGCTGGTATATCTTCCTAGATTTTGTTTCAAGGGTCATCAACAGCTATTAGTAGATCTCACTTTCAACATTATTGGGCGCACATTTTGTTACCATTTCCAGTTTGGGTTTGCTTTAGCAACATTATTGCAGTCTACCAAAAAAGTTGTAATAATTTTTTTTATTATTCCTTAAAACTTCACATCCTATACTACCAGGTTTCATATATCGTTTTTGTTAGTTGTTGCTCCCCTTTTGTGCTGCTATCGTATGTGTAAGCAACAAAGGTATGTTATTTGTAGAGGAGGATACAAGACGGGTCAAAATAAGTTAAGAGCTGGAACGACATTTTTATACGGGCCAAAATTGAGTTGGTTCTCCCCAAACACTTTTTTTCTATTTTGATATATAATTTTTTCAATTTTAGTATATTGACTATCATACAAAAACAGTATTGTTACAATAATATTAACCTTTTGGGGTAGCCCAGTTAGCCAGCCTCACCCACCCTCTCCCTAGAAGTCCCGGGTTCGAATCTTGGTGTCCGCATCCCACGGCCAAGCTCTTCGCTCTCGGTTGGGTATTCACCCCCAGGCAGCTATGGGGCTAAGCTAGCTTGTGGAGTGTGATCACTCCAGCTGTTGGGAGGACCGTGGAATATCCCCCCCCCTCCCCCCAATAATATTGATAAAAGGGTTATTAGATTTTATCACACTCAACTATTGGCTATTGGCCGCTGCCACCCTCAAATATCGCTTTGACGCACGTCACCCCAACTTAACACTTAGTGTGTTCTGTCACCAAGTCGTTAACTAATCACTAACTTTTGATCCTTTTGGGGGTGTCATAGAGATCTTAGGAATGTTTTGGTATGATGACTTGATGAGTGATGACTCGTCCAATAGAGTCCGTTATGGTGTTTGTTACGGTACTGATGTGTTTTACTTCAACCGAAAACATAAAACCGAATAAAGAGAGAGGTACCAATGCTGGCATGTGTTTGGTTCGTGTTGATGTAGTAGCTTACAATACTAAAAAATGTTATATTTGAATACAACTCCAAACAGAATTTTTGTTTAAATGTTGATAAATAGTTTATTTAACATGTCGGCATATTCCGACTTTTTTTAAACGTAAGTTATGGAACGAAAATAAAACTTAATGAAAAATAAATGTTAAAAACGTATATTTTTTATAATATAATAGGTGAAACTGAAATTAAAAAAAAACAAATAATATTTATTGAATAGTGCCCCACACACGCAATGGCGAAGCTTGAGATTTCCGATCGGATGGTCGAAAACGTACACACCCAAAAATTTCTATAAAACGGGGGGTCGAAAACGTATATACTCAAAAATTTCTATACGAAAACTACATACTCTCCACTACTGAGCGAAAAGTTCGAGGGGTCGGCCGCCCCACTATCCTACGCCCTTGCACACACGAACCGACATTGCCAATTAATATTAAGTAAATCAATGATAGATCGATCACTATATAATACTGGTGGGAAACCCGCGGTTGCGGCGAGTCAACACTTTGCAATAGAATTTATAAAAAATTGTCGGTAGAAACCGCTAGATGCTTTCAAGTTTCAAATTATCATCGATTCAACACATACCGTAATAGCCAACACTCCTTTAACCAATTTTAAAGTACATAATGTTCGAACAAAGAATAGAAGCTATCAACGGTTGATTTCGTTACCTAGGAGCAACTGTTTTTTTTGTATAAAGGGATGATCCTGAAGACTCAACCGTCCCCCACTCTTTGCTATATAATATAAATTACAAAATTAGGTTAGTATAAAAGAACAGAAATATGTTTGATAGACCGGTTACCAAACATGATCGACAATTCCTAAACAAACAATTAATGACATGTTTCAGATTCTCTTACGGCTTAAGCTCGAGTTCGAACTTAAACTTAAACAAGCCAGCTCAACTCGGCTCGTTTATTTTTTCGAGCTAAAAAGTCGAGCTCGAGCTCGGCTCGTTTATTTTTTGAGTTGAAAAGTTGAGCTCAAGCTCGGCTGATAAAAACTTCGAGCCTAATCAAGCCGGCTCGTCAACTTTTTCTTAATTTTTTTTAATATTGATAAAAGAGACAAACATTAACAAAAAATATTAACACATTTCTAAAGAACATAATAAATACACACACATACATACAAGCCATTGAGTCGAGCCACAGAGCCAACCATGGAGTCGCGCCATCGAGCCGTTCAAAATAAAAACAACTCGAAGATTCCAAGCTTAAGGCCACGATGGCATGAAGAAATATCTTTTATTTACTTTCATTAATTTTTTAACAAAATTGTAGTTGAAAAATATACAATTGATTATACAAGTCTAAACCACCCTTTAAAATGACAGACAAAGAGGAACTTGTGAACCAAGATCAATGTAATATATAGGTTCAACGATGGCACCAAGATCAATGTAATATATAGGTTGCAAAGATGGCAAGGGCTAATTTTAAACAAGTTTTAAGATCACAAATGAAAAGATAAAAAAACTACGTTATATTTGACTCGGCGCAGAAAATCAAAGGCTATAAAATGCCCAAGCAAATGGAGCAGATTGATTTTTTAGGCCTATGTATCCTTACTCTTTAATTAATAAAAGGAAAAAAAATTAACTGGGTGCTATCAAGTTATCAACAATTAAGATATCCAAAGTTTCACACAACTGAAAAATGGGCCTCAAAAGAGTTTCAACTAACCTTTGTCACTAAGATCGTATTAAGAATATAATTGCCTGCATCACATCAGCGGCCGAACGAATAGCATCTTTTAAACTTTGAACATAAGGTAACAAAGGTTATCAATAAACTTTAGAAGCTTTTGAAACCGAAATATGTAACCTTGACTTGTAATTATAAATTCGTATATGTACAAAGTTCTCAAAGAAATGCAAGTTAAAAAAAAGTCACTTTCAATCTACGTTGTTTAAAGCGCATGAGGTGCGCGCCTAGGCGCAGTAAGTGGGCTGCGACTGGAGAAGCGCACTTTTAGGCGCTGAGGCGCAATTTCCAGCCAAATTCAGGCTAAAAGTTGTCCAAAACGCCTAAAAGATCCTAAACGAACCATAAACAAGTCCTAAACAGCCCTAAAACATCCTAAAGTAGCCTTAAACAAGCCTAAAATATCTCTAAAACCCCTAAAAAGGTATTTTATATTATTCGCCTTATTTAAAAAAACTCTCATTTTTAAGTGCTTAGAGCCGTTCCAAGCTCGGCCTATGCGCCTTGAGTGTGCCTAGGCGCTTTGAAAACATAGCTTTCAATGAATCAAGCGGATATACCCAGAGGGCACTGCCTACATTACTCTATAATAACTTCTTCCCCATTAACATTTTGCAGAAACAATGATTCAGTTACCAAATAGCCAATACATATTGTTAACTTACGAATTCTGCGGGTATCAATGTAATAACAATCTAGGGATTTTTACATATTTCCCCCTCCTAAGAAGCATTATTACATATTTCCCCAACCCATAAATTTAGTTACATATTTCCCCTTCCTAAAGAAGTCTTATTACATATTTCCCCAATCTCTAAATTTTTATTACATATTTCCCCAATCTCTAAATTTAATTACATATTTCACCTTCCTAAACCTCATATATTACATATTTATCCATTTCATTAAAAATACTCTTATAGAATTACTATTTTACCCCTAATGAATTTATTAAATAAATAACTACAATTTATTTCCTAGCTTCACCTTGAACACGGATATTTTTATTTATTTTTAAATTAAAAAATAAAATAAATAATATTAATCAAACCATTCAGGTTAAATCTAAAATACATATTACTAAATAGACAATAATTTAAATGAACAACAAATATAATAAATGACTTTGGAAAAAATAATTAAATAGTAATATTACCAAAACTTGAAAAAAATTATATAAAACTTTAAAAGAATTAACAATGAAGGAGTGAAAAAAATATAGGTTTTGCGATTTGCGTGTTCGTAAAATTGTTTGATTTTGTAACTTCAAAAAAAAGCAATTTTAATAATTATTTGAACAGTGACAGTAATATTTCAAATCTAATATCTGAAGAAGAAAAAATAAATACATAAATGCCAAAAGTTAGAGCTAAGACTTGACAAAGAAACAAAAAATCCGTTAACAATTTTGTCACAATATGCACATGAATGTAAGCCAAAAAATCATAATAATCAATATTAATATAAGTAGACAAAGGTATGAATTAAATCCTCATGGTTCACATTTCTCAGCAGCAACATCTACTCTCAGAACTCCGGTCACCGGAGCTTTGGTCAACCACCGGTCACCACAACAACCTGTGACATTTTACAAGTCCGGCCTTACGGGACTTTCGTTTCGGCTTCTGGTTGATGGATTTAGAAGTTTAGGGGATTGTGCAGGTATTGGTGGAGTTCCCATAACCTTAGTTTTATGAAGGTGAAAATAAATAAAAAAAATATCCGGGTTTAAGGGTTTAAAGGTGAAGCTAGAAAATATATTGTAGTTATTTATTTAATAAACTCATTAGGGGTAAAATAGTAATTCTATAAGAGTATTTTTAATGAAATGGATAAATATGTAATATATGAGGTTTAGGAAGGTGAAATATGTAATTAAATTTAGAGATTAGGGAAATATGTAATAAAAATTTAGAGATTGGGGAAATATGTAATAAGGCTTCTTTAGGAAGGGGAAATATGTAATTAAATTTATGGGTTGGGGAAATATGTAATAAAGCTTCTTAGGAGGGGGAAATATGTAAAAATCTCAACAATCTATGTTAACAAACCTTGATTACAACTACAGAATCTTTCAATATATAATACTTCATTTACATCTACACAATAATTTCACTACATGCTATAACAAACTCATCAACTAACATGAATCAATTCAATAATAATCAAAACACTTACATCCAACTGATTCTGAAGAGATTTGGGCCGCTTCTTGGGCTTTCTGGGCAACCGCCGTTCTCCCATATCCTCAAAATCCTACTCCATCTCCCTCCGTGAAAGCGGAACCGAAAACTTTGCCCTAACCCTAACCCCATCTCTCTCCTCAATTCCACCACTACTGCAGCCGCTACTATTGACCACATCAAACGCCAGCTTCAATTTCTCCTTCTCCTCTGCAGCAAGCTCCTTTTTGAAATTGAGAATAATTTTCTCCCAATTGGCTTCTGTGTCGGTAGACCTGGCAAACGGGTCGGGCTGGGTCAGGTTGGGTCATGGGTCAAAACAGGTCCGGGTCAAAACGGGTCAGTTATAAAAAGGGTTGTTTTGGTTCGGGTTGAAACGGTTCCGGGTCAGAACGGGTTTCGGGCCGGGTTGGGTCAGTTTTGTAAAAAATGTTTTTTTTTTAAAGAGAGATTGTACATCAAGGGGCAATTTTGTCGGGTTGAAACGGGTCCGGGTCGGTGGTATTTTCTGATTTTGAAATCACGGGAGTTAGACCTGGTAAATTAAAGAGATGCAATGAAACAAAACGAAAACTGAAAAAAACGTATGAAAAAGCGACCAAAACGAAACAAAAAACACGAAACTGAACCGAAACGAAACAAAAAAACTGAAAAAATCAAACGAAGAAAGCAACCAAAACGAAACAAAAAACCCGTCTCGTGCTAAAATATTTCCCGGCTTCGAAACTCGTGCCGACCCGAAATCCGATCAGAACCAACTAGGTTCCGATCCAAAACCCGTCCCGGCCACCCGAAACTCAATCCGAACCGAACCCGTTTCGATCCGAAACTTGTCCCATTTCTTTAAGACACCAACCCACATTGATCCATTTCTTTGAAGTTGTCGACCCGTTTTCCGAAAATATATGAGATGGAATTTTAATTGACCCATTGAGTGAAAATATCTTACCCAAACCAACCCATATAATTTAAAAAGCAACCCAAAGTGACCCACTTGGAAGGCCTTTGGGTCAAGATTGCCCCCTCTACAAAACACAAAATACATTTGCTCCATAAACAAGTGGAACACGAAGAGAGCTGAACTTCAGAGACGCAATAGTACCAGACAAATTTATTACTTTATTACTTTTTTGATATAACAATATGCAAGCTTGGAAAAGCGTCAAAAGTTTACCAAGCGCTCCAAAACCCCTACACTTTTAAAGTAACCTTATTTATGAGTAGATTGGGGGGGGGGGGGTAAGTCTTACGTAGGCATGACAAAGGGCTGAACCATTTCCTCCATTATATCCAATGCCAAATATGCCCTAATTATGTTAAAGAAAAAAAAAATATTATCTACTTAAACAGTAAGTGAGAACTGGATTCAACATTTTTTTAAAGAGAGGCACATATACACCTGGCTAAAAGTCATTTTAGTTTAGACCATACGTCTCTGTCTTCAAAATTTAACTACAGTCATATAGGTAGAGATCATTCTAATTTACTTAAAACAATAAGTAAACATGATTCACCATTTCATTAAAGAAAGCTAGATGAAGAATGAAATGGAAAAGGACAAGAAGGGGGAGCTGAAATTTACACAGGGAAACGCAAAATATAGCGCCACCAAAGGACTACAATTATGTTAGAGCAAGGAGGGTCACTTACCAGTCGATGTTGATGCCACCACGGCAGTTGACATGACGACACAACCGCTGCCAGCACTAACCAACATAAAAAACCCTCTCTGAGCCAACCCGTTTTGACCCGAACCATTTGAAATGATTTTTAAAGCTGCCCATTTTGACCCGTACATAATTTGACACAGGCTGCAAAAACACATATACCCACTTTAGATGTTGTGTCTTGTGAGAGCGAGAGTTAAGTAACAATAAGAACTGCCCAACACGGATGCACCAGTGCAATTCAAGTACCAAAAAGTTCCGCTGCACGGATATCACCAAAATACTAAAAAATCAAGCGAAAAACGACAAATAACAGATATAGAAAGATGGTATCAGCAAAAAAATCCAACAAAAATTCCCAAGAATGAACACTTTGATTTGCATCCAATGACCCAACATAAAAAAAACCAAATTAAATTGCATAACACTGTACATGAAAAACAAACACATACAGGCATGCCCGCACGCACGAGCTCATATAGATTTAATGTAAGGGAGAATCTGATGATGGGTTAAAGAGAGTAAACCTGGGCGAATCTGTAAAATGGATGCTTTCCAAATCGAGTCTAGATAGAAGAGCCAATACATCCATTTCTCTCTGTCACACCGAAAAAAGATTAAGGGAAAATATTGACACAAAAATACGACATGAAACTAACACGAAATTCACGGGTATTTGGTTTAGTCTAAACAGGTTTGGGTCACTAAGAGGTCGAACCTATTAACATGTTTAGCTAACCGTGTCAGCTTCTCTTGAAACTTTGGTGGATCCACCCGTTCATCCGCATAGGACTTTGCGTTGGCATGCAACTTTCGACCTATAAATCATAACCAAAAAGATTATTACACTACATTCATAAGCTAAGTAAAAATATACCAAAACAGGAACTTAACTCATCATCATATTGTTCCCCTATCCTCAAATATGTTATAAATAAGAGCAAATCAATGACCTTTCTACCATTTTACCAGTTGTCCTTTAACTAAATTGTATTTTCTTCTATTGGAACGTTTTTCACTATATCAAAGTTGTACCTGTTTGCTTCATTTTCATCACCACATAACAGACACTAATAACGACAATAATCACAATCAACTCGAATATAATCGAACGTTATGTAACAAAATCAAATAGCTTTCTAAGAGGGCACCTTGTCAAAATCCCAGAAGAAGCTTTTCCAGGCTCTTCAGTATTTTCAAGTGGCAGCAATTACGCCATTAATTCAAACTAAAATTCAGCATGCAATTGAATGTTGTCCATCATAATCAACAAATCAAATGAGCCCTAATTCAAAAAAAATAAGAACCCAAAAGTGTAAATGGATGAAGAAGTACAATAGTCACTTCATATAAGTTTGATTGAAGAGAGTCAGAAACCATTACCTATCCACGCTAATCGTATTTCAAAACCAAATCAGATTGAACATCTTCAATATCAAGAGATGATTTCAATCATCAAACCTAATTGATCATTGATCATATTTATAACTGTTGCCACCGTTTCAATCATCAATCGGCGTCTTCAATGTACACTTTCATCAATTGGCGTCTTCAATGTACACCGACTGTTGAATAGTTCGTTGTGTAAGAATCATGTAGGCTAAAGATATTGAATTGGGGGCAATTTTGGGAGATAAGGATGAAGAATATGGGAAAAAGGTATGTCGATTGGGCTGTCGTCTTAAAATTAGGGGAGGAAATTACAATTTAGTCCCAAGGAATTGTATTAAGTGGCAGAGCTTGACCAAAAGTTTCGAGTGGGCGTAAAGTGATGAGACCCAAAAATTTGTTTTCCTATCGTTATGTTTCGGGTCGGGTCAGATTGGCTATTCGATTCAAGTCGGGTCAAATAATAATAGTTTCAAATAAAACAAAGTGTATATTTACCAAACTACCCATCATTTATATACAAAGTTTATAAATATTTAGGATATACAATGTAGGAAAAATAATCAGGGGGTGATCCTATATAATTTTAAATTTTTTGGACGAAAAATCGAAACTTATACACTTCTAACCGGAACATTGGGGTGGGCGGGTGCACCCCCGGGCACCCACTATACTTCGCCAGTGAATGTATTATATAGTATTATAGATATAGATACGTTTTTTAGGTATATACGTTTTCGACCCCCGGTTTTATATTTCTTTTAGGTATATATGTTTTCGACCCCCTAGTCGAAAATCTCAAGCTTCACCACTGCTTGTGTCATATAGGTGGATATAGGCAATGGATGATTTGAACTAGGCCTTGTGTGAGGCTGTCAGTTCGATTCCCGAGCCCAACCGGGTTTTCGTCCCACCGTGTGTTACGCCATAGAATTTTGCTCTTGTGGTGACACAACGACTGTCAAGTGACTGTCGGCGGTATGGTTTCCTGGGGCATGCCCAAAAAAACCAAACTTTGAAGTCAGCGTGGGCTTGGTTAAGACAACATAGACTAGCCAGAGTAGGGCAATACGTGACTCTTTGATCTGAAAAGTGTGATAACCTTATAAATGAAGTTCACCGTTAAAAAAACATAGTTGTTACAATGTGGAAGCATTTTCCCACAACCTCGTTTAACAACACGTGAAAAATGTGTTGATGCATTTTTAGTGTCTGTGACTAGTCTTGTTTAACGATGTATTTTGTATGGTCTTTTATTAATTATCGAGTCTGTATGTTATGTTGACCAAGTCAGATATCCTCCTATCTACTTGTGTACAACTTATTTGTCTCTTTTGTTATGTAAAGTATTATGAACAATGCATGTTGCATTAAAGGGTAGAATGGTCATTACTATGTTTATATGTTGCTGATTGTTGCTGTCTGTTTACAGAAACAAACACAACAGTTGCAGTCCACGACGAAACAGATCTGTTTCGTCGGAACACTTCATGGCGAAACAGACCAGTGTTCAAACTTCTGTTTCGTTGAAGGTCATGACGAATCAGACCTTGATTCGTCATGTATTGGGCTGTTCCAGGCCCAATGTCTGGCCCATGTTCAGATTCGTCAAACACTTTGTGTGTTTCGTCGATATCAGTGGCCAGGGACTATATAAACAACCTCTTGTGTTCATTTGAACATAGAGATGAGATATTGACCATAGTAACAAAACTCTGCCGAAATTCTGTCTGAACTGTGTTTGTATCAGTTGTAATCGGTTCTCATCCCGTTAATCAATCGAGTGTGTATCATTGATTAATCCGTTGTTATTATTGCTTTATATGTTTGATTTGGCATAGTTACGTGGATTCCGCACACGTAACCGTGTTTACTATAAACAAGTGATTCGGTTCGTAATCGATCCTCAGATTTCGGGACCTACAAGTGGTATCAGAGCTTCTTTATGGGTATGCTCTCATCTCTATTTCACACGAAACAGAGAGAGGTATTTATACTAGACACAGACACAAGACATGACGAAACGCATAAAGGCACTCGGCGAAACACTAAAGTCGACGAAACACACTTTGTTTCGTCGACATACATATATTCCTAATATGTTTCGTCGATTGTTGTAGAAGCCCAAGTGAAGTCAAAGCCCACTTCTAGTATTCGGCCCACATGAAGAATTACGGCCCAGTCTTTGAATCTGTTTAAATGTTTGCAAACTTCAACATTGGACAAATGCTGACATCATCATGACATCACAAAGGTGATGTCATGCTGATGTGTTTGCGGGAAAGGCCGCGGCGCTTCGTGCTTCGCGTGTCGAACTCTGGGACGCACGACTGAGGAATGTCGTGACGTCGGACTTGAGCCGGACCTAACCGTGTAGAAACCAAGTCGAACTGAGTCGAGTCGAACCGAGCCGAGTCGCGTCCACATAAAGTGTACCAACAAACTCCCCCTTGGACACTACTCGTGAGGTTCGTCTTCTGTGATGGTTCGTCTTCTGTGTCTTTCATGTCGGAGGATCTTCAAAGTCTTCACGCGTCGTAAGAAGAAAGTGTATCAACAAACTCCCCTTTTCATGTAGGAAGTGTGTTAACAAACTCCCCCTTAGAATGAACTCTCCATTGAGTCATGCTCGTGAATCTTTTGACTTGTCAAATCTTCAGATCCTTGTGGTGTTGATGAAGGGTCAGCGGCAACTCGATCATTTTATCTTTTGAGTGCCTCCACTTCGTGTCTTCATTCCAAAACTTGTCATCTAACATGTTCTCCTCGCCTTTAGCATCTGCACATGCAAGAAAGCTAAACGCATAATGAGAACAACCGCTTGGAGTATAGTTAACATTTAAACAAACGACACATATGAGATCAAATCTCAATCAAACACCAACCGACAACAGTTTGAAAGTTTAGAAAATGATCAATTTTAATCCATTAACTTTCAAAACTTGTTAACTTCGACTGTTTATGAAGGTGCAATTGTTTTCCGGCTTACAATCAGGATTTTGGGTAGGATAGACTCGAGTTCCAACATCAGTCAATCAAAAATAAACTAGAAGCACAATCTTTTTGGATTTTATAAAGTTTAGATTAAAACACACCTAAAATCTTTTTGAAATTTTTCATTTTTCAAATGTAAAGACGGAAAGCAATAAATACATTATACAAAGATGCAGAAACTGAAAGCAGTAAACAAATATTTACAAACAATCTTTTTGCGAGTTTCGAGGGTAAGAGAATCATATCAGTGTACGGTCACGCCAAAACGCTCTTGTTGTTCAATTAGTTAACATTTAGATAAGCATCCTATAACAATTATCGGTATTGTTGTCCACATAAGCTCAACTTATCAGATGTAATCACGACGAAGGGATACGTTAAGGTATGATTTATACTTACAGACCGTATCAGAGCATTGGCTCTTATCCTTGTTTAAAATCAAACTTGTTCGGTTTTTATCAAGTATTTTGTGTGTGTTTTTCTGAAAATGAGTTCTTGAAAAATTATATTTTCTGGAAAATTATTCATAAATCTGCTGTTTTATTGGTGTTTGCTACAGATTTTTATCAAAAACCTAAGTTAGATTGTTTGTTTATGCTTTAAACCGGGTTTTTAGTGAAAATCTAGTGTATTTTCGTGTTTCGGAAAATTATCGGTGATCGGAAAACTCATCGGAAAACTCATGTTCTTGGTGGTGTTCTTTATATCTTCATAGTTGTTCTTATATAAACTGAGAATTTGATCTGATAAATTGATTAAAACAAGTGTTGCAACTTATAAAATAATAACTTGACTTTTGTGTAAAAGTGATAATTGGTCACAGTCTGTTTCGTTGAAAATAAAGAGTTACAAACATACCCTGTGTCAGTTTAAATATCTTTGTGTCTGGTCTTATCCTTTGACTGGTCAGTAGATATTTTAAATATCTAAACCAACTGACTTTTACCCAGTTTTGACGAAACAAGCAGCCGACGAATCACATCTGTTTCGTCGCAACGTCTTTGACGAATCAAGTGTCTGTTTCGCCACAACATCTTTGACGAATCAAAATTCTGTTTCGCCACAAATCACAATTATCACAAGTCTGTTTCGTCGTCATTCATTTAGACGAAACAAACCTGTTTCGTGAAATCTGTTTCGTCGAAAACAGATCTGTTTTACACAGAGGACTTGTAACAGCTTGCTTACTGTTTGTTTTCAAGAATTTGTGCAGGTACTATCATACATACATCAAATATGAGTTGTACTAGTCCATGGGATTGGAGTATGGATTCGAGACCACGTGAAGATCCGACTTCCGCAGCAGCGTGGGTGAAGAGTGTTTTTGGTCAACCAACTATAAGTGCCGGACAATGGGCTTTGGCATCCAATCAGAACCAAAACATTCAAAATCTTTTGATTAGTGAGAGCGAAACGGGTAGCAACAATCGCCCGCCAAAGTTGAATCATATGAACGAGTTTCCATCATGGAAAGGTCGATTCATTACATATGTTCAAGGTCAAAGCACAGATATTTGGAGGTGTTTCATTACTCCACGCAATGATGCTCTTGAAGTAGCAGCTTCAACGGCCGAAGGTTTTACTAACATGCAGGAAAATGACAAGAAAGCATATGAATTTGAGAAAAAGTCGTTTGCTGTTCTTACTCAAGCACTTCATAAAGATATCTATCATCAGTTTTCTTATTGTAAGGACACGAAATCCTTATGGGATTGTTTGGTGACAAGAGGAGAAGGAAATGCAGCTTCCAGAAAAACACGGCATGATTTATTAAAGAAAGAGTTTGAGTCGTTTCAGTTCTTGGAAAACGAAACTCTAAATGATATGACCACACGGTTTTATCATTTGATTAGCGAAATGTTTGCCTATGGTGTTGTTATAAGTGAAAAGGAAGTTTGTGCACGGTTTGCTGATTCTCTACCACCAAAGTGGAGTCCATACATTGAGCTTCTAAAGCATACAGGTATTCTAGATGCTGACACTATAACTATCTATGAATTTGTACAGAAGCTGGAACATAAAAATAATGAAGAAATCCGGAAAGCAAAACGCATTGCTGCTCCTCAGAATATTGAAATGTATTGTGGTGGAGGTTTTGACCCGTCAGCTAGTCTGAGGCAACCAAAGTTACAAACGGCGTTTGTATCAAATACAAACTCTTCTCCGTTTCCTCAACAAACTCAGGCTTATTCTGGAGGAGGTTTTAGCCCGTCAGTTAGTTCCAGTTCAGCTCAGGCTTATTCTGGAGAAGGTTTTATTCCTTTTATACCTCCAGTTTCTACTACTCAACCTCAAGCATATTCAGGAGGAGGTTTTATTCCATCCCTACCACAACCACAAGTCCAACCACAACAACAACAGCAAGCTCATTATACCAACAATCCTCCAACTCCAAACCCTAACACAGTCAAAGTTGATACATCAAACCTCTCAAATGTTAGCATTGAAGTAGCAAAGGAACATATGGAACTTATTAATACCATGGTCAGTGCTTACTGCGGTTTGGTCGCAGGTCAAATTGGAAACATCAATTTAACCAACGAAGACTATCTACAAATCAACCGTGATGAAATGGAGTTGATGGATATAAAGTGGGCATTCGCAAGTGCTGTTAGAAGGGCGAAAGACTTTATGGTTCGAACAGGAAGAAGTTCTTTGGAAAGCAAACAAGATACAAAGTACGGTTTTGATAAAGAAGCAGTTACATGCTTCAATTGTGGGGAAAAGGGTCACTTCAAACGTGAGTGCACTCGACCAAGCAGACAAGGCAATCAGAACCCATTCCGTAATCAGACGAGTACTTCAAATGCTAATCAAGACAATCGTGGAAAAGGGATAGTGGCTGTAAACAACACCACTAACCAGAATCAGTCTGGACCATCAAATGAAAGTCGTGCATTAACCGTACAAGCTGATGAAGGGTTTAATTGGTCTTTACAACTTGGGGAAAGTGATCAAGATAAAGGAGGAACAGCGTGTTATGCAAAAATAATCAATCACATCAAGCACGTTCATAAGGAAGAATTTTCTGATAGTGACGACAGTTCTGGTAATACCGGGAGTTCTGAGGAAGAAAGTTCTACTTCGGGTGATTATTGTTCTGAATCTGATGTGAGCAAAGAAGCAAGTTCTAATCTTGATGACTTATTGAATGAAGCAGAAGAGTTGAAATGTCAGAAATCAGTTCTGATCAAGAAGGCTGAGGTAGCATCTAAAGAAATGGAGAAGTTCTTTTCTGAAGACGGATCTTTCTCTTATCAGACTGCCTTTATGGCAAATGTCTCAGCTTCTACAAGTCAGGTAAAATCTGAAATTCTTATCAACTGTAGAGATTGTGAATATATGAAAAATGAATTTGATAGAATAAAACTTGAATGTGATACGATTCATATTCACAATCAGAGTTTAGTTGTTGAAATGGCTAAATGCAAAGAAGCGAATATGGCTTTGGTTCGAAACGAAAAAGAATTTAAATCTATGATTGAAATTCAAAAGAAAAATGTTTCCGAAGTGACAAAAACTGTTTATCATAAACAAGTTAGTATAAATGATTACATTAACATTGTTGAGGAAACTAAAAAGGAACTAGCCATTGCCAAATGTGAGCATGATGCAATCAAGCAAAAATTGGAGAGTTACTCTAACTCCCGATTTGTGCTCGATCACATTATTGATGTTCAACAACTAAAGGGAAACAAGAAAGGTGTTGGGTATAAGAAGTGTCCGCCCCCTTTGAGACATGATTATACTTATATGCCTGATGAAGAAGAAATGCCACGGTTTGAATCCAGTGTGCCTCTTGATTATGAGGAAGTAACTATTGGCCTAGGGTTCAAATCGGACAATTCTCCAAGTACAAATTCTGAGCAAAAAGAGTCAACATCTACGAAACAAGGTCCTCCAACTGTTGAGGACTATGAGTCGTCGGATGATGAATCTGAATCAGATGTGAGTAATCAGGATAAATCACTTGACAAACTTAAAGGAGTAGAAGTTCCAATTGAGAATCATATTCTGTGTGATCCTCCTACCCCTGCTGTTCAATCTGTTGTTCAACAAGTGATAAATCCTGTGTCTACTGTTAAAAGTAATATTGTGTTGTACACTTTGGTTGGTGACTCTAAAATCTATTCAGATAATGATTTTCCAATTAAAAATGTCAATCCTTCATTGATTGATAATGTTTTTGAAAATAACACAAGTAAGTTTGTGGGAAAGTCGATTCAGGGAGTTAATGTGACTCAATGTAATCCAATTCCTAAGACTGAAATTAAAAAGAAATTTGGAAATCAGAAATCACCTTCAAAGCAACAACCTATTACTTCTAAGGGTAAACAATCAGATCAACGAGCTAAATTGTCAAATGTTTCCAACTCAAAATTTGAAACAAAAGGGACTCGTTATCAGAAGAAAAACAGCAATGTCAAATTTGTGAAATCGAGGGGTACAGATAAAATTGAGACTTTTGCTAACAAGTCAAACACTGATTTTGTACAAGTCAAAATTTTAAAACGTGATAGTCAAAACAATTACACTCAACATTCAAATGGGTGTGATGAAAAAGCTAGTACCTCGGGTTATACAAGTTCGACATCTGATCGTCGATCAAGTTCTCCTAAGTTTGTTGAAAGGAGAACGTGTTTTAAATGTGGGGAGTTTGGGCACATCATCAAAGATTGTGCTAACACTCCGAAAGCGAAATTTGTTGAAAGAGCATCACCTGAATCGATTCACCCTAAATGTCGTCCTGTTTCACCTAAACATGATAAAAGAACTATTAAAGAACAGGAATCGAAACAACGACATCAAGATGTGAAGAAAATAGAAAAGGCTTTAAAATCTAAGGTAAATTCTGTTCCAAGGGAACCAAGTTCACCTGTAAAACCAGAAATTTCAAAATTTGTTTACAAAACTCAATCTGGTAAACAAAAACAAACTTGGAAACCTAGGAAGAGTGAAGGTTCAGGGGGAGCTGTTTGTTTGGAAAACCATCAACAAATCGAGATCACTATTTGTGATGCTCAGGGACGACCCAAGACCACTTTGGCTTGGGTCCCCATCCTTAACTAATCATTGGATGATATGTGCAGGATGTTCCAGGAGGAACTATTAATAGTCATTGGATTGTTGATAGTGGGGCATCCAGGCACATGACGGGCGACTTACGGCTTCTATATGATGTGAGAAACATTAAAGGAGGCTATGTCGCTTTCGCTGGAGACAAAGGCGGTTACATCACTGGAGAGGGAATGATTTCCAATGGTGTGGTATGTTTCGATAAGATCAATTATGTTCGTCAAATTGATCATAATCTTCTCAGTGTGTCGCAAATCTGCGATAAAAAGTTCACCGTGCATTTCGATGATGCCGGTTGTTATGTGCTTAAACCTGGTTTCAAAATTCCTGATGAATGGATTCTCTTATCGGCTCCAAGAATCAATGATCTTTATGTTCTTGATATGAGTCAAGCGATTACGACTTCTGCACAAGTCACATGTTTTGTCTCGAAAGCCACGGAGAAGGAGTCTATATCTTGGCACAGAAGAATGGGACACATTCACTTGAGAAAAATGAACCATTTGGTGAAAAACAATCTTGTGAATGGCGTGCCCGTGAGAAGTTTTCATCTACAAGATATCTGTGTTTCGTGCCAGAAAGGGAAACAAACAAAGAAGTCTCACCCTTTAAAGAAAATCAACACTGTTGGCATGCCTCTCGAACGTCTTCATATGGACCTCTTTGGACCTATGAGACACAAAACAACGTTCGGAGATGTGTATTGTTTAGTAGTTACTGATGACTACTCTAGATTTTCTTGGGTAGCTTTTATGGCACACAAGAGTGATACTCCTGGCATCCTCAAGGATCTTCTTACAATGTTGGAAAATCTCTATTCGTTGAAAGTTAAGAGGATCAGAAGCGACAATGGAACTGAATTCAAAAATCGTGTTATGGATGAGTTCTGTACTTCTAAAGGCATTCTTCATGAATACAGTTCTCCTTACACTCCACAACAAAATGGTGTCGCGGAGAGGAAGAATCGGACGATAATTGAAACTGCAAGAACAATGTTGGTAGAGTCGGCGTTTCCTGTTCAGTTCTGGGCAGAGGCTGTGTCGACTGCTTGCTATACATTAAACCGAGTTCTTACGGTTAAGAGACATGGCAAGACTTGTTTCGAACTTCTACAGAAAAGGAAACCAGATCTTTCAATTCTAGAACCTTTTGGTGGTCCATGCACTATGATTGATCCGGATGGAAAGTTTGGCGCGAAAGCTATTGAGGGTTTCTTCCTTGGATATGCTACTCCAAATTTTCGTGTTTGGAATCTGACTACCAAAAAGATTGAACTATGGAGTGAAGTAAGGGTTCAGAGATATACAAATCCTGTTAAAGCTCCAGGTGATCCTTGGATGTTCGATTATGATGGGCTATTCAACTCCTTTGACCTGCCAATTTTTGATGAAGATTCCGCAGCTGCTAGAATGATATTTGATAGTGACAATGCTGCTGAATCGTCATTAGTTAGACCTGTTGTTGTTAACTCACAAAGTTCTAATTCGTCTAACAACACGGTTCAAAATGAGGAAGTTGAAAATGCTACTGAATACAATGAGTCATCAGAAGAAGATGAAGAAAATCTGGATGCGACTGAAGGTACTAAATCTCCAGTTGTTCCAGTTCAGGGTATTTCTGTTGATACTCCTCATGTGCAAGTCGATGATACTGCTGAAGGAAATGCATCCACTTCTACGCATATTCCAGGTGTAGAGTTGGTTGTTGATCTTAATATTAACAATTTGGGTGTTAATGCTCGTGTTCCTGAAAATCCTGAAATGAGGATACACGATACCCATCCACAGAAGAATATCATAGGAGATGTCCAACAAGGTGTGCAGACACGTAATCAGCTGAGAAACAACCCGAGTGCTGGTTTGTATTCAGCTATTAGAGAATCTGGTCTACAAAATGATTGGTCTTTCGCGTGTTACGTTTCACAAGAAGAACCAAAATCTTGGAAGGAAGCTTTAAAAGATAATTCATGGGTTGAAGCCATGCAGGACGAACTGCAGCAATTTCAAAAGCTTGGTGTTTGGAAGCTTGTTGAAAAACCGGAGAATTACAAGAAAATTGGAACACGATGGGTTTATAAATGCAAGAAAGACGACCGTGGAGTTGTTATTCGCAACAAAGCGAGACTGGTTGTTCAGGGTTTTCGTCAGATTGAAGGCATTGACTACAATGAAGTTTATGCACCTGTTGCACGTCTGGAAGCTATTCGAATCTTCTTAGCTTATGCTTCTTTCAAAGGATTCAAAGTTTACCAGATGGACGTTAAAAGTGCTTTTCTTCATGGTATTGTTCAAGAAGAGGTGCATGTCGAACAACCTCCAGGTTTTGAAGATCCTATTCACCCTGATCGGGTTTGGTTGCTCAACAAAGCTCTTTATGGTCTACATCAAGCACCTAGGGCTTGGTACGCAACCTTATCAAACTATCTTCTGGAGAATGGATTTAGACGAGGTCTTATTGATTGCACACTCTTTATCAAAGAACAAGATGAAGATCTTCTGCTGGTGCAGGTATATGTTGATGATATAATATTTGGGTCTACTAATGATTCTTTGTGCAGGCAATTCGAAAGTGTTATGCAAGAAAAGTTCGAAATGAGTGCTATGGGAGAGATGAATTTCTTTTTGGGCCTTCAAGTTCAACAAACAGAGTCTGGGATATTCATCCATCAGACTAAATATGTTGGTGACATTTTGAGCCGATTCCAAATGTCAGATGCAACGCCCATTGGTACCCCACTTCCGCAGAATCACGGGATTACTCCGGATTTGAAGGGAGAAAGCATCAACTCCTCGTACTATCGTGCCATAATCGGATCTCTCATGTATCTTACCGCTTCGAGGCCTGATATCATGTACCCAACATGCTTGCTAGCAAGATATCAAGCAAACCCGAAGGCCTCTCATCTGTCAGCTGTCAAAAGGATTCTACGCTATTTGAAGGGATGCCCAGACCTCGGTCTTTGGTACCCTAGGGATGATAGTTTTGAATTAATTGCATACAGTGATTCTGATTTCGGTGGTTGCAAAATCGATGGCAAATCGACAACAGCAGGATGTCAGTTCCTAGGAAATCGCCTGGTCACGTGGCAGTGCAAGAAGCAAACGTGTGTTGCTACATCAACATGTGAAGCAGAATATATTGCTGCCTCGAGTTGTTGCTCCCAAGTTCTTTGGATACAACAACAAATGCGCGACTACGGTTTAGAATTCCTATCTACTCGTATTTTTGTTGATAATAATGCTGCCTTGCAAATCACTAGAAATCCTGTGCAACATTCTAAGACTAAACACATCGACATTAAATATCACTTTATCCGTGATTGTTTTGATAAGAGGTTAATCGATGTCGTTCATGTCCCCACTGATCACCAACGTGCCGACCTGTTTACAAAAGCTTTTGATAAATCACGTTTTGATTATCTACTTTTGGTCAATGGCATTAAGGTGATACCTGAGTAAACTTCTTTGGCTAATCGATTTTGTAAATATTTTCTTTATAAACTTTGAAAATTCAAAAAGATTTTAGTTTTCGTAAACTTTGCGAATTTTAGGGGGAGATATTTCAAGAAAATACAAAAACATTGCAAAAGTTCAAAATCCAAAAAGATGTTTTTACTTTCTGTCGTTTCGTTTAAAAAAAATTCAAAAATTCAAAAACAATAGAAAAACCAAAAATGAGTTTCTTGGATAAAGGAAAATGATGAAATTCACTGGTGTGGTCGGTCAATGTGCTCAAAATGAAAAATAAAAAGAAAAATGATAAGTATCTCTACTAACGATGTATCGGTAGGCTCACAATCAGACTAAAATGTGCAGGATGATACAAACCTAACAGACTTCAAGTCAGGTGGGAACCGCTCATTGGCATATGGTCTTAGTACCGAAATCTCGTTTGAGAGATTGCCGAGATCTGAAATATTCGGTCTTTATGCTGCTTATCATCTGGGTATCATGGTTGTATCCCAAACCGTAAAAATAATGGAGACGAAGTCTAAGATCTTCCATGATACTATACATACGTGTACATACTGCATTCGACCTCAATAAGTGATCAACAATCACATGTCCAAACAAAATAAGTGATTATATATCACAGATTCTTTACGGGAGTCAAGTTCGTCTCTCTGCTGTACGGAAGTACTGACCTGTTCACGAACTTGCTCCTGTGCCCTCATGCATCTGAAAATCAAGTTCCTCATCAATAAGTGATTTTATCACATAGGACTTGTTTTCAATCAAATAAGTGAGTCTCTCACATTTTTATACGGTCAAACAGATGATAATCGGTATACTCACCGGTAAGATGAATTCTCGTGCATACCTTGATACGGGAATGTGTCGTGAGTGGATTTACATCGACTTGTAAGTATAATCCTTACCGTTAATCGTATCTCTTAAATTATGATTACGTCTGATCAGTTTGAGCTTATGTGGATCACAATACCGATAATCGAGGTAGTATACTTATCCAGAGCTTTAAACAGAATCAAAATCATGTTGACTAAGACCGTAAGCTGGTATGATTCCTTGTCCTTGAGATTCGCAAAAAGATTGCACTTGTACAGTTGTTTAGTGTTTTTAACAGTTTTCCGCATTTTCATTTAGTTTACCGTGCTTTAAATAGGTTATCTGTTATATGAATACATGAAAGTGTATTCATACATGTCTAAATGCTATGTTATATAAATTGTGACTTATTCTGGACATTTTCATGTACAGATGGCTCCGAAAGCACAGCAAGAAAAAGGAAAACGAAAGAAGGCGATAAAGAAAGAAAACAAAACTGAAGAGGAGATTATGTCAGAAAAACGCCATAATCAAGTTGCATATTTGGATCCGGAAGACAAGCTCATTGAATTTAAAGATAAGACGAAGTGTATCAGGGAGTCACGTATCAATCATGCTGTTACATACTCGACACCCATCTACAAATCTCTAATTAAAGCGTTCTGGGATTCTACAAGCGTCATTCAAATCGATGGAAAGGATATTATCAGAGGTCGTGTGAATGATCAGTATGTCGTTGTTACTCCGGAGATATTGAATGAAGTTCTTCAATTACAAGATCAACCGAATGCTCCTTATTCAATTCCAATCATGTGTTCGCGAGGCTGTTTACTAAGGATGAAATGTAAAGGAGATCTTTTCGTCAAACAAATCAACAAAGGTGATCTTCCATTAAGATACAAGTTTTTATTACATGTTCTTATTCAGTGTCTCAGCAATAGACGAGCTGGATATGATATGGCTGGAGATGATCTTGTTGGTTTCATGATTGCTTTGGTGTTAAACAAACCGTTTAGCATCTCGAAGTATATTTTCAGCAACATGAAAGAGAATATGACAAGGACTGGTAGTAGAACCACCGGGAACAAGTTTTGGATGTATCCACGGTTTCTGCAAATGATAATGAATGTTCAGCATCCAGACCTTCCTAAAGCTGAAAATGATCTTTTGAAAATAGAGGCAATGAATTTCAACTCTTTACGGCTAATCAAGACGATGGCAGCCAAAAGATACACAGAAAGTGTTCCTCCAAGGAAGCTTTTTGGCGCTCTAGTGAATCCTGATTATGTTGCTCCTGCAAATGACAAATGGCGTCATGAAGACAGCCAATCAGACAATGAAGAACCTGAGTTGGAAAGGTTAAGGATAGAAAAATTTGGTCCTGACCCAGTTGATTCAGATGAATCTGATAGTGATGGTGATGAAAGTAGTGGAGATAGTGATGCAGGTGATGCAGGTGATGCAGGTGCTGTTGGTACATCAAGCAAGGGTGCTGTTTCTGGTACATCAAATACCTGTTTTCTACACTTGAAGCGGCTGCTGATCGTCTTCAAAGGCAATCTCATTTTGGTAATCTCACAAAGCATGATCAACTTAAACAATCAGTGGAAATTAACAAATTGAAGTCAATGGTTGGTCAACAGCAAACAGTTATAGAGCGACAACAAGGTGAAATTGATGTGCTTAAAGCTGAAAATGCTCGCTTGAAGGCTATTGATGAAGAGAAAGAGAGAAGGCTTGCTATTCTGTGGGACTATCATTGTAAACAACAAGAGGTACTAAAGAAAAAGGATGATGATACGGAAGATCAAGGAAATCCTGATACCTCTGGTACATCACAGAAACAGCCAACCACACTTGCTTCTGAAGTTGTTACAGTTCAACCTACCGTTGTTGAATCATCTCAGGGAACTTCTACTGGAAAAGTACAACAGATAGAAGGTACTTCTTCTATAGTTAGCAGTGCTGATTTTGCTCTACAAGCTATTCATCCATTTACAGGAGAGTTGCTTGAAGAAGGGGAGTTAATAGAAGATCTTTCTCCGGAGCAATTGAGTATTTTACAGTCTATGAGAGAAATAGATGATGCTGAGATAGACAAAATGTCTAGTGAGACTGATACAACGAATGTTGAAGAGATTGATGAAATTGTGTTTGAAGGTGAAGCACCAAAATCAACATATGTCAGAGAAGATGGTACTGAATTTGCATCATTTGATGAAAATTGGATGAAAGAAAACATTGATGACATAGACGAGCACTTGAAGAATCGGAATTCTTCTGAAAAAGACACAAATGCTTTTTCTGAATGGAGAAAACAGTTTTTATCTAAAGTGTCCAAGCCGTTACCTGAAAAAGCTCAAGTAGACTATTTGCAATTTGAAAAGAAGCCAAGTGGAAGGATTCTTTGCTAGATGTTTGTTCAAGATATTCACTGCATTGCTATTAAACGTGAATATGGAATTCTGTATTTCAATTCACTGCTGAGCATTCTTTCCTTGCCATTTTATGATGTCTCTGCGTTGACAAGGCTTGAACTTATCAATCGTGCAAAATACGATGGTGCTACGTTATTTGAGCGTCTGGTGAAAGTAAACAAGAAGTCAGGCTGGAAGGATGAATCCTACAAGCCACAATTTCCTGTTTATCAACCGATCAAGTTTACTCTTGATCCGGACACCAACACTTGCAGATATAAACTTGTTTATCAGCCTCCGAGGGTAGTAGATAAAATCCCATTGATGCCAATGAAGCAGGATTTTCTTGAAGACATGGCATTGTGGTGCTACGACTCGGATACTCATGAAGCTGTAATTGTGTTTAGAGATGGTCGTGCTAATTACCGGATGTTGGATCCGATGTGGATTGTCAACATGTCTGAAGCTGATATTAGCAGATTATATCGTCATGATATTTTCTATGAAGATCAAGATGCACGTCAAGCGTTAAAGTTTCAGCGAGTAGCGTGTTTTTGCTACTACAGGGGTATTCATTCGGGCAGTTCGTGGTCCGAACAACACTGATGGAAGATTAGAAGACCAAAGACGAGTAACAGACAAGGGGGAGTTTGTTGATGCATTTTTAGTGTCTGTGACTAGTCTTGTTTAACGATGTATTTTGTATGGTCTTTTATTAATTATCGAGTCTGTATGTTATGTTGACCAAGTCAGATATCCTCCTATCTACTTGTGTACAACTTATTTGTCTCTTTTGTTATGTAAAGTATTATGAACAATGCATGTTGCATTAAAGGGTAGAATGGTCATTACTATGTTTATATGTTGCTGATTGTTGCTGTCTGTTTACAGAAACAAACACAACAGTTGCAGTCCACGACGAAACAGATCTGTTTCGTCGGAACACTTCATGGCGAAACAGACCAGTGTTCAAACTTCTGTTTCGTTGAAGGTCATGACGAATCAGACCTTGATTCGTCATGTATTGGGCTGTTCCAGGCCCAATGTCTGGCCCATGTTCAGATTCGTCAAACACTTTGTGTGTTTCGTCGATATCAGTGGCCAGGGACTATATAAACAACCTCTTGTGTTCATTTGAACATAGAGATGAGATATTGACCATAGTAACAAAACTCTGCCGAAATTCTGTCTGAACTGTGTTTGTATCAGTTGTAATCGGTTCTCATCCCGTTAATCAATCGAGTGTGTATCATTGATTAATCCGTTGTTATTATTGCTTTATATGTTTGATTTGGCATAGTTACGTGGATTCCGCACACGTAACCGTGTTTACTATAAACAAGTGATTCGGTTCGTAATCGATCCTCAGATTTCGGGACCTACAAAATGTTTCAGCGTTTAACAAATGGATCAAATAACGGCAAGGAAAGAGTTAAAACATGAAACTCAACTGTTGTCATTATTTTAATGTTCACATTTTTGTTTTTTATGTGGATTTTTTTCAAATAAATTTGAATATGTAATGTATTTGAATGACAAAGCAATCATAAAGGAAATGGAATATACGGATGATGGTCACATGGTCTTTCCGGTATGCAAGTTGCCTGTTAATCTGATACCAAAAGTAGCTAGTTTCTTGTCGCTAGCATCAGTCGCTAAAGCGGTTCTTAAGAGTAAAATGCCAAAACGGTCCCTGAGTTTAGGCCACTTTTACCACTTCAGTTCAAAAATGAAACTTTTTGTACCTGAGTCCTCAAGGTTTCATTTTTGTTGCCATTAGAGTATGATTACTGTATATATGGGGTCAAACCATCACAACATTTCACTTAGTGGTTATAACTGTTGGTGGTTACATCAGTAAGAAACTCTTCAGATAACACCCTTAGTAGCAACTCTATTGCTACGTCGCGACTGAAGTTCCAAATTGCTATCGAGGTTCAAGATGCTACCACACCTCAAAAGGTTCGATTCTTTACTATCGAAGTCATACCGATGTTGAACGAACGTGTAATCTACACCTCCCAACTCATATCGATAATAACTATAATTTCTTATGTGGTCTTCAAGTAAATCCAATTCCTCAAACTAGTTTGACAACACTAAAATCACCGCAACCTGTCGCAAAACAAGCTCAATTGGGTATTTGCAACCAATTTACAACCGTTTTAACTCCCCAAAATGATTGTATGCAAGTATGGTCATGGTGGATGCCCCATTTTGATACGGCAATCAATCATTTCTAGAAACAAATGTTGGTAACATACTTGGCTCAACCATAAATTATGGCAACATTTACATCAATTAAGACAAACGCCCTCATCTAGCCTAGAAGGCCGCAAGTGAATTTGGTTCACTAGCACTACTAGAAAAGTGGGTATTTTCAACACACTTTTCCGTCACAAATGCGTAACAAATTCAGTTTTGCTACGGATTTGTGACAAAACATTGATGTTCGAAAAAGCATGGTTGCAAATTATTTCCTACGAGTTTGCAACACAATTTGCAACGTATTTCCAACGAAAACATGGTGTCGGAAAGTTGTGACGAATTTCCTACGGTTTCCCTAATTATAATTAGTAGAGTGTTGTGACGCATTTGCAACTGAATTTAAAAAATATTGCAACGCATTTGTAACGGAGTATTAAAAAAATTTGCAACGCGATTGTAACGAAATATATAAAAATACAAAAAAAAAACTGGAAAATTCATTTTTTTTTGCTAAAAAATTGCAGGAAAATCAACAAAAACTTACCTTCAAACATTCTAACCTAAACCCTTCCAACAAATAATAAATTAAAAGGCTTCAATACAATTAAAACTTCATTCTACAAGTTCCTATTGCAAACTCTAACATAGCAAATAATACCGTCATTGCGGTGCTTGTAAATGTAACATCCCATCTAGAAATCACAGTTCTTGGTGCCAAGATGAACTTCAATAGACAACATCATCTGTATATCGGCCTCTTTCGTCGACAAAACTTTGGTCGGCGCCATTAACTGCTTTCACCATCCGCGAGATCAGAACGAGTGTTTATTCTTCTGTAATCATCAGGGGAGTTTATGTAAGTGAAAGGGGACCTAGATATAAAATTTAATAAAATATGAGAAATAAATTTAAAATAAAAATGCAAGTATAGATAGCTAGAATCATCTTTAGTATAAACAAAAAGTACATACTGGTGCGTCTTCCTCCATTTTGTAGGATAATGGATCAATTCGAGTATTATTTTGTTCTAGTAAGGAATTTCAACAATAATTACCATAAAAAATGGTGGGTCAGCCCAGCCTGTCAAGACCTGTGGACCTGAACCCAATTTGACCGTCATACAACCCGCCTGACCCGCCCACGTGTACGCCACGTCATCGGTTATAATCATCACTTAAAAAATATTATGTGTACCATGATAGCACACACGGTCATTTTGATCCAATTTTCAACCTCTAGCACCATCATTTAAAACATAAAAGAACTGCATAGCATAAGATGCATAAAAGAACACCATTTTCCAAATTACTTGATACTAGATCAAAAAGGTGAACGTAAATTACATTTTAGTGTAATTACTAACCAGCCCAAGAAATTGGATTAAAAAATAAGGTCAGTGAACATATGGACTAAAAAACTATTTCAAACCTTGACGTGATGGCTGCCTGGCTTATATCTGTTCCATCATGTATTCTATTATATTAAAGGATCAATCTCAGATTATATCTAAAACGCATTTCGATGGTTTAATGGATCAATCTCAGACTAACTATACCTTCATTGATGGTCTTTTAGACTGGTTATCTCTATTATATTTCAGTTGATAATAGTCAAGCCAATTCTGCTTTGTTTTCTTCTCATTTACCAAATTGGATAGAAAATCTGCAGTCATAAGCAACCTGCAATGAAGATTTATCGATAAGATATGGATAAGAATATAACACATATAACCACATATTATATGTAATGTTTTGAAAATCAAACCGGACTAATGACCATTTAGTTGAGAACCACTAAAGTATCATCGATATAGTTAATAGCTAACAAATCATCCAACTAATAACACATGCAAACAATTCAAGAAGAGAAAAATATAGAGCTCTCTCTCTCTCTCTTATTCGACTCGTTAAGTGAACCAGTCAAAATCTTTTTCAAAACTGTTTTTTGACCGGGCCGCCCCATTACCCGTATACCTATTTTACGCATTTTACTCAACAAAACTAAGTACAATGCAAAATTTCATTTGGAAGCAAAGCATAATTAGTTCAATGGTCTGAAACCAGTAGACGATGTCCATTTCATCTCATAACCGTGGTTTTGCTTGATCCAACGGCAAACTCTGCAAAACATTATATATCATATTTCATATTTCCTAAACTCTGCAAAATGTACCTTCCTAGCACTACCCCGGGCAAAGAAGTCATCAACCAAGCTCTTTCAAGTATCTGACTTTATTAGAATTTGGAATTCTTCACGTTCCTGCAAATTATATAAACAAAATTACATTATAACTGTCAAGTAATGCAAGTAAAATTAGGGAATTTAGTTATGACAAGTACAAACCTTTGATAATCCAGCATCCGGGCCTGAGACAATGCCTTCTTCAACAACATCAATGCAAACTTGTGGATGTTGTAAATTGGGTGCTTGTGTGCGGGTTTGAACTCTAGCAAATTCCAATATTTCATGGGCCTTGTCAAGTGGCTCGATTTTATCTGTTTTGAGAAGACTTGAAACCAGTGGCTTTCTACAGACCCATATATCTAAAGCCATTTTGTGAGCATTTTCTAGTAGCTCATCTTCTGACACAATGGCATCCACGAGCCCAAACTTATGAGCTTCCTCTCCTTTGACCGGCTTTGATGTCTAGAATGTGTGATAGAGAAAGATAGAGAGGTCAATCAGTTAACAAGAAAATAGTATTATACTATTATGTGTTGTACTCTGCTTCAAGAAAATTGCAATGTTTGCCAAATCGATGTTTTTGGTGTTGAAAAATGTGGACTGGTAATGGGTCAAAATGGGCTAATTTGAGATGGTGGTCTGGTCAAACTGACAGAACACTTTTTGTCCAATTTTTTTCATCTTATAGAATATTGAAGTGTCAATTGTGATACAAGAAACACAAGTTCAATGTTATGAAGAACGATTTAGGAGACTTTATAATCCGAATCGATCAATAACTAAATGGGCTGAAATTGTAACCTCTACTTTCAGAATAAGTAAATGGGTCAGATACTGAAATTCCCTTGAGATAGAATAATTGAAACTTGAATTTTATTGACTCAAGTCAATATCAACTTCTTATGGCGATTGAACCTATCAAAAATATTTTTGAAAGAGGCACGTAAATAGCCTACCAACAACATTTCAAGGGCCTTTGGTAGACCAACAAGTCGTGGAAGCCGTTGAGTTCCTGAAATGATGCAAAATCATAAGTTACACTATGATTTTTTTTTTCAGTAACTTTATAAAGATTGTAATATGCATGATAAATCATTTTTATTGTTTATTTCAGAAGAATGATATACCTCCACCTCCAGGAATAATACCAAACTGCAGTTCAGGCAAGCATAACTGAGCCGTATAAGTAGCTATTCTTGCATTGCAAGCCTATTGGGTGAGCCCTAAACAATAGAATCATAATCAGCTTACCCTAAGACCAGACTGAAAAACACATCCAAACACCCCTTAAAGTCTAGTGAATCTAAAATTTCATTGGTAAAATTGTTAAATATAACAAACAACATAAGAAAAAACAGGAGGAATATGAGGATTAGTACGAACCCTGTTAAATAAATTTTCAAGTAAACAACAGAGTCCAACCCTGCATGATCGATAAGCTCAGGCTCCGGCATGTGTAGTGCGGCAGGCATCCAATTCAGAAACCTTAAGTACGACCTAAAATCCAAGTTTACAAATTTTGCACAAATGCACCTGATTGAAGTGGATCATTCCTTAACCCCTTTAAATACCATTTTGGAAAATAAACCCTATCATTTAGAGGCTGAATCCGAAGAATAGTAAATGCTACCAAAAATGCAAATGCGGTAAGGATATTTATCCCTGCAGCAAGCCCTATTTCGGAACTTGAAGCCATAGATTTGCTTCGATAAAACTGTTTACTCCTGTAGAATGTTATTTTCATTAGAACATATTACACCAAAATCTGAACTAACCCTAGCACATGCATCAATTCACTAATTTAAGCCAAATAAACTCAAACCTGAATTAAGCTTTACCTTGCTTGTAGGACAAACACCATCAGATTAAACATTAGATACAAGTATCTCACCATGTCAATTTGCAAAACCTGAAATATCTAGCACAAACACGATCAAATTACACATTTTACACTAAATTACAATGAGAAGAAAAAATTGAAATAAATGAGATTAAAATACCACAGAGGCATGAGAACATTAAAAACTCACCGTAAAACCATGGCGAAGATGACATGACGTAACCGTTACGTGTGACGGCGATTCTCGCCGGAGAAAGAAAGCATAGGACGATGATGATGAGATAGTGAAGGAACAGAGCTTACGGAGAAATTAATTGTTAAAAGCTGCTCCGGGTGAGTGACGATTCACTGAATTTGTGTTTTTCCAGGCGAATTGGTTGACAAATTTATGGATTTTTAGAATAGAACTAGTGGTGAAATTTGGGGATTTAGGGTTTTGAATTTCTATTTGGGGATGCAGGTGGTTTTGTAAGTGGCGCGTGGTTGTTAGGTTGGAAGAGGTGTGAGAGGGAGAATTTGGAGTAAACTTATTATGCTGTTTACAAGGGGTAAAACCAAGGGGTTTTTTTTTTCTACTTATTTAATTGTGTATGATAACGGTCTTAGGTGTGAACACTTGGATGCAGCACACTTTACATATTTATTTTGATACTAGGTTATCTCCCGTGGTACCCACGGGTTGTTTTATTTTATTAGTTATTAATCATGTATTTTTTTTAAATTTGTGAAAACATTCACTGATAATCCTATATAAATTATGAGATAAGATTATTGGTTTACTGTTTGAGGATATAATCTTTGATTTAAAAAAAAAAACATGTGACTATTGAAACGGCTAGTATAATTACTTAGCATACCAACTTCAACATAATACATACTTAAGATGATACAAAATGTATGACAGATTAATGTGTTGGCTATAATTAGAGTTAAAAAGTTGCTCCGCCATCTAAACAATTATCTATCCAAAAGAGTGTATTCTCTCTCGTTCAAACTTCGCTTACCAAATGAAGTCTTTTTTCAACTTGAGCCAGGTTTTTTTTAAAGGCCAACATAAAATCATTAGAAATCTTGCGAGTAGCAAACACCAATTGTACAGAATCCTCAAAAAAAAAAACATATTACAGTACGTGGAGGCAATCCATCAGCCATACTACAATACAAACCCAAAATAAAGCGCCAAGACACGGCCAAAAATATATTACAACTTATTTCGATCTATTTTTTTTTACCCAAACGATTGTGACGACTTTGACTTCCTCAATCACTTTTCACACTTGTTGGTGCACTTGTGTCTGTACTTTGTCTGTATTTTGTCTTGATACAAAACGATGTCTTTGTTAGTCCTGTAAGTTTGACCAAGTCAACCATCCTCCTGGTTTGACTTGGCCAAACAGTTAGAAAATGGTTGTATAATGTTCTGTGTCGAAGGTTGGGCTTTCGAAGGATTGTTTCTATCCTTCGATAAGCTCGAAAGATATCCCACGAAGGATACTGATGGACTTCGAAGGATATGCCATCCTTCGGAAGTGTTTGTGGATCCTTCGATGGCTTCATGATCGACAGATCATCTTTCGGGCAGTCCACATGATCCTTCGACCATACAACCTGTGCTGGGTATATATATACCCATGCAGTGTGTGTTAAAGAAAAAGACAAGAGAGATAGGAAAACAGAAAGATACACTCGAGAGATAGAGAGCATTCTGTCAAGAACACACACACACACTAGAGAGTTTGCAAAACTGATTTGTAAACATTGAGCTTGTAACCGGAACCTTTCATTCGCATTAATACAAGTGGTGTTAATCGGTGAATATTGTGTGTCTTGTGTTTATACTTGTTTCTTTCCCGGTTTGCATGCTAGCTTGGATTCCGCACTCGCTAGTGTGTTAGATATAACAAGGAATAGGTTCATCCTCAACCTCCGAGAGGGACCTACAAGTGGTATCAGAGCCGTGGCTCTTTTCCTTGTTAAAAACCGGGTTTTATACAAGCTTTGGAGTGTTTTGGACAAAAACTCATTTGGTTTTGCTCCTGTTTTCAGTGTTTTTCTTGCTGTTTTTGTCGATAAAACGTGTTCTAAACTTCTGCATGTGTTAAAGGACGGGTTGGGTAAGATAAAAACTTGTTTTTGAGGTGTTTGGTGATTTCCGGCCAAAATTCCGGCTTCTCCGGTGACCGGTTTCTGGGTAAAGTTTGTCATTTCTGGGTTATATTTTATGTGTTCAAATCTGCTTTTGCAGAAAATGATGGTCTGAACCATACTTTCTGCGAAAGATCTCACCAACCCATCACCTTTTTCACCAACCTGTCACTCTTTGTCAGTTGTGTCAGTTGCAATCGAAGGATATCTTTCGACATCGAAAGATCATCTTTCGACCAAGAAAGGCTCGACAGATTATCATCTTTCGAGCATCCTTCGAAGTCTGTGACTTATCCTTCGAGTCAGGGAATCTTTTCGAAACTTACATCTTTCGATCTACTGCTCTTTTTCGAAAGACAAGGATCCTTCGATTGGGGAGTCTTTCGAAATCATTGTTCGACACTCAACAGTGATCTTTCGAACACTGTTGATCCTTCGAACAAGTGTTGATCTTTCGATCCTTAGTCTGTTTATGTTTAACAAGTTGTGATTTTCAGGTATTCTTTTTCTTGATCAAAAATGAATTCGATGTGGGGTATTCCCTTACCTCCATCTCCTGCATGGGCCGAATCTCCCGTACCTGTATCTTCGCAAGCTAATGCTATATCTACCGGTCAATGGGCATTCGTATCAAATCAAACTCCAAGTGTTCAAAGCATTTTGTTAAGCGAGAGTGAAACGGGAAGTTTGAATAGGCCTCCAAAGTTGATGCACTTAAGTGAATATCCGGGATGGTTTGATAGATTTCATACATACGTCCTTGGTCAAAATACAGAATTGTGGTTGCGTTTCATCACAGATTTTGATCAAACAATAGAGCTTGCCGCATCATCTGCTGCTACGTTTGCAGATCTTACGGAAGATCAGAAGAAGGTCTATGATTTGGAAAAGAAGGCATATGCCATTCTTACTCAGGCGTTAAGTAAAGATATTTATCATCAATTTGTCAGTTACAAGACAACGAAGACGTTGTGGGACGCATTGAAGATAAGGGGCGTGGGAAATGAAGCGACACGTCAATTGAGAAAAGACCTGCTAAAGAAAGAGTTTGATGGTTTTACTTGTATGGAGAATGAATCTTTAGGAGATTTAACAAGTCGATTCAATCATTTGCTGACTGAATTGGGAAATATTGGGGTTGTAACAACTTCAGCAGAGATAGTGAAGAAGTTTGCAGATGCACTGCCACCTCAATGGAATAATTTCTTAGAAATCATGAAGTACAATGGCACTTTGGATACAACAAACTTCAATGACTTTGCTCAACTCCTGGAAAACAAGAATCAGGAAGAAACTCTCAAGGCAAAAAGAGTTCCAGTGCCACAAAATCCTGAAATGTATTATGGAGCTTCTAGCACTTCTACAAAACCTTCTTCACACACTCCAATTCAAACAGCATTTGTGTCTAGCACTAGTTTGTATGGCATTCCTCCTCCAACAACAGACATGTATGGAAATCCGCTTAATCCAGTTCCTTAACCAGTGCCACAAAAGCAAAGCCAACAACCTATCAGACCAACAGACATGTATGGGAATTCTCTTCCTCCTCAACAGCAAGCATGTTATGGAAGTACATCATCTGCTGATCAGCAGTCAAAGCCAAATACAGTACGGCTCGACACCTCAAGCTTTTCTAAAGTTAGTGTGGAAGTAGCAAAGGAACACATGGAGTTGCTAAGCACTTTGGTGAGCGCATACTGTGGATTAGTGGAAGGTCAGATTGGCAACATTAATCTGACTCAAGAAGACTATCAGCAGATCGATAAAGAGGAGATGGAGATGATGGACATCAAGTGGGCCTTTGCCAGTGCTGTTAGGCGAGCAAAGGATTTCATGGAAAGAACTGGCAGAACCAGCTTGGAAAGTAAGAAAGACACCAAGTATGGGTTTGATAAGCAGGCTGTTAAATGCTTCAATTGTGGTGAACGTGGTCATTTCAAACGTGAATGTACGAGGCCATCTCAACATGGAAACCAAAATCCTTTCAGAGGTCAAGGCAACATGGAAAATCAGAACCAAGGAAGGAACAATGAGCGAACATTGGTGCCTGTCAACAACCAGAGTCAAGCAGGACCATCTAATGCCAACCAGGCACTTGTGGTTCATGTAGATGAAGGATGTGATTGGTCAATCCAGTTGGGAAATGATGCTCCAGATGGAACAGCTTGTTTTGCTGAAATTGTCAAGGATTTAAATCACGCCAGTGGTGGAGAATCTTCCGCCAATGGTGGTGACTCTTCTGAGGATGAAGACTCTTCTGGTTATAGTAGAAGTTCAGATGAAGAATCCTCGGGTTCAGGGAATGATCAGGAAGATGACACATCAAGTGCGTCAGTCGATGCAAATATTGATGAGCTATTGGAAGAAGCTACAGCAGGAATTCAAAGAAGATCTATTTTGGTGGATCAAGCTGCTTATTCTTCGTCTTCTCTCCATTCAGCCTTTATGGCTAATGTCGACAGTTCATCAAGTCAGGTATGTGTCGATGAACCCACTTCTGTTAGCTGTGATAACTGTGATAGTTTGCATGTTAAATGTGCTGATTTAGAAGCAAACATGTCTGAGTTGCAAGGCAAACATGATGCTTTACAAGCTAGTTTGTTTGACTTGCAAGACAAACATGTTTCGTTGAATGATAAGTGGTGTGAATTGCAAAGCAAACGCGAGGCTTTGCAAGAGAAATATGATGTGACATTCATTCACAACCAGAAGTTGACTGTGGATCTTTCTAAATGCACTGAAGCCAACATGTTTTATGAAAACCATGAAAAGGAATTTAAATCGATGATTGAGAAATTAAGGAAAGATAAAACCGAGCTGACTAAAATGGTTTCCAGAAAACAAACTGACATTAATTTGTATATAACTCGTCTTGAGGTAATGCAAAAGGAAATGGCTTGTGTGAAAACTGAAAGTGAGGCGATCCGACTCAAGTTAGACAGCTATTTAAGCTCTAGCTATGTGTTGGATCACATCATTGATGTTCAGAAAGAGAAAAAGGATGTCACATGCATTGGATATAAGCAATGTCCACCACCCGTGAGAAACAATTACGATGCACTGCCCGATGAGGAGTATAGAACTCATTTTGAACCATCTGTTCCTCTAGATGTTAAGGAATTTGCAACAGAATGTGCAACAGGACTCGGATACAAGAAAGAGGAATCATCAGATTCAGAGGTGTCAGCAGATACATGTGTGTCTTCTGCCGAACCGAATCAGGCTCCTCCAATTGTGATTGAGGATACTGATTCTTCTGATGATGAATCTGATGATACTGATTCGGAAAAGTCTGATGCGGTAATCAAAGAAGAGGACATACCTCTTGAGAATCATATTCTATGTGATCCTCCCGCAAAACCTGCTAAGACTGTTCCGACCGAGTCCACATCTGCAAAAGAGTCGGAGAGTGTGGATTTGCTGTACACACTTGTTGGTGATGATAAAGTTTATTCAGACAAAGATTTTCCTATTAAAAATGTTAATCAATCTTTAATCAGTAAAGTCTTTGAAAATTCAACAAGTAAGTTTTTGGGAAAGACAGGATCACATGTTACGGTCACACAGTGCCCTCCTATCCCAAAGGCCGAAGTTCGAAAACAATTTGGCAATCAAAAATTACCAACAGTGCAAAAACAGCAAAATCATACCAAACCAAAAGGGAAGACACCAGCTCAAGGTCAAAGGAAGCCGAATCAGAAGAAGAAAAAGAATGTGAACTTTGTGAAATCTAAGGGAACGGACAAAATTGAAACATTTCAAAATCAATCTAACTTAGATTTTGTCAAGAAAGCAACAGTGATGAAAAGGAATGAACTAAACAGTTCAAAACCTAGTACCTCGGGATCACAAAGTTCATCATCGGCAAGACGATCACATGATACTTCGGGGTTTGTTGAACGAAGATCGTGTTTTGAATGTGGTACAATTGGGCATATCATTCGAAATTGCCCATATCTTCATAAGTTGAAAGCTAAGGATGATGATCCCCGTGAACGCAATCACCAAAAGCGATCTGTTTCTGTAAAACAAGATCCCCGCCTTGTAAAAGAAAGGGAAAAGAAACAGAAACGCCAACAAGTCAAGGTGGTTGAAAAGGCACTTAAAAATGATGTGGTTCAAAAACAATCTGTTTCAGTTAAACCAGAAAACTCAAAATTTTCAAAAACTTCAAACAATCACGAAGTTAAATTGTTAAACAATCAAACTGGTAAACCTCAACAGACATGGAAACCTAAATTGACCACAAATTCAGGGGGACCATCACAATTTATGAATCATCAAAGAATAGAAGTTATTGTTGTTGATGAAAATGGAAGACCCAAGACCACAATGGCTTGGGTCCCCATCTCCAACTAATTGTGTGAGTTCATGTGCAGGGTGTTCCAGGAGGAACTATCAGTAGTCATTGGATTGTTGATAGTGGGGCATCCAGGCACATGACAGGCGACATGAAGCTTCTCTACGACGTCAAATCTATTAGAGGAGGTTATGTTGCTTTTGCTGGAGATAAAGGCGGATATATTACGGGTGAAGGAATGATTTCCAACGGGGTTGTTAGCTTTGATAAGATCAACTTCGTACAACAACTTGATCACAATCTTCTTAGTGTTTCTCAAATTTGTGATAAGCAGTTCTCAGTACACTTTGATGCAAATGGATGTTATGTGCTGAAACCCGGCTTCAAAATTCCAAAAGAATGGATTCTCTTGTCGGCTCCAAGGATAAATGATCTGTATATCCTTGATATGAGCCAAGCTATTACTACGTCTGCACAAGCAACTTGTTTCGTTTCCAAAGCCACAGAAAAAGACACAATCTCTTGGCACAGACGAATGGGTCACATTCACTTACGCAAAATGAATCATTTGGTTTCAAATGAATTAGTGAATGGTGTTCCTCTTAAAAACTTCCATCTTCAAGACGTCTGTGTCTCGTGCCAAAAAGGAAAACAAATGAAGAAGCGACACCCTACAAAGAAAGTCAACACGGTGGCGGTTCCTCTTGAACGTTTGCACATGGATTTGTTCGGTCCTGTCAAGCACAAAAGTATTAGGAATGATCAATATTGCCTCGTGATAACTGATGATTATTCAAGATTTTCTTGGGTGGCGTTCTTGGCACATAAGAGTGAAACCTTCGGTATTATCAAGAACTTGATCATTCAGATTGAGAATCTATATAAGTTGAAGGTTAGGCGGATACGTAGCGACAATGGTACTGAATTTAAAAATCATGCCATGGCGGAGTTTTGCACTTCAAAAGGTATTCTTCACGAATTTAGTGCAGCCTACACTCCTCAACAGAATGGCGTCGCTGAACGTAAGAACCGCACATTGATCGAGACTGCTAGGACTATGTTGGTAGAGTCACAATTGCCGATTCCATTCTGGACTGAAGCTGTGTCCTCTGCATGTTATACGTTGAACCGAGTCCTTACAGTTTGGAGCTGCTTTGAGCTTATTAACAAACGGAAACCAGATTTGTCGTATCTTGAACCGTTTGGAGCTCCATGTACAATAATCGATCCTAATGGAAAGTTTGGGGCAAGAGCAATTGATGGATACTTTCTTGGGTATTCCACCCCGAACTTAAGAGTCTGGAATCTAGAGACTAAAAGGGTCGAGGAATGGTGTGAAGTCAGAGTACAAAGGCACACTTTACCAGTCAAATGTCCTGGTCAGCCTTGGATGTTTGAGTACGATGACTTTTTCAATTCGATCAATGTTGAAGCAGTTGAAGAAAATGCTGCGGCAAGGATGTTTTTCGAGAGTGACAACGCAACAGATTCACCGTTGGTTCGTCCAATTATTGTCAATCAAGAACCATCTTCAGTGAACAATAATGCTCTCGACAATGAGGATTTTCACGATGCTACCGACTTGAACGAATCTTCAGAGGATGATGAATTTCTCGATGCAGATCAAGAAGCTCCAATAACAGCAGTTCATGGTACTTCAGAGGGTACACCTCCAGTGGGCGTCCCTAGAACAGCTGAAGCTACTGCATCATCCTCTTCGTCAATTCCGGGCATTGAATTGATTGTTGATCTCAATCTCAACAATCTGGGTACAAATATTCCAGTTCAAGATAATCCAGAAACAAGGATTCACAATACCCATCCTCAACAAAACATCATCGGAAATGTACAAAGTGGCGTTCAAACAAGAAACATGTTGCGGAACAACAATAATGCAGGCTTGTATGCAACTATCCGAGAATCTGGTCAACAAAATGATTGGTCTTTCGCGTGTTATGTCTCACAGGAAGAGCCAAGAACTTGGAAAGATGCTTTGAAAGATAGCTCATGGGTTGAAGCAATGCAGGAAGAACTGCAACAATTCCAGAAGCTTGGTGTCTGGAAACTCGTAGAGAAACCTGCTGGTTACAAGAAGATTGGTACCCGTTGGGTGTTTAAATGCAAAAAGGATGACCGTGGAGTCGTTATTCGAAACAAAGCAAGGCTAGTCGTTCAAGGTTTTCGTCAGATAGAAGGGATCGACTACAACGAAGTGTATGCACCTGTTGCACGTCTAGAAGCAATTCGGATATTTCTGGCTTATGCCTCATTCAAAGGTTTCAAGGTATACCAGATGGACGTGAAAAGTGCATTCTTACATGGTGTGGTGGAAGAAGAGGTGTACGTCGAACAGCCTCCAGGTTTTGAAGATCCTATCCATCCCGATCGGGTTTGGTTGCTCAACAAAGCTCTCTATGGTCTTCATCAAGCACCGCGAGCTTGGTATGCAACCTTATCTAATTATTTGCTGGAGAATGGATTTCGCAGAGGTCTTATCGATTGTACTCTTTTCATCAAAGAACAAGATGGAGATCTTCTTCTGGTACAGGTATACGTTGATGATATTATTTTTGGTTCTACTAATGATGTTTTGTGTAGGAATTTCGAGCGCACTATGCAGGATAAATTCGAGATGAGTGCTATGGGGGAAATGACTTTCTTTTTGGGCCTACAAGTACAACAAACCGAGTCTGGGACATTCATCCATCAGACTAAATATGTTGGTGACATCTTGAGCCGGTTCCAGATGTCTGATGCAACGCCCATCGGTACCCCATTGCCGCAAAATCACGGAATTACTCCAGACTTGAAGGGTGAAGCTGTTAGCCCCTCATACTACCGCGCAATGATCGGATCTCTTATGTACCTCACAGCATCAAGACCAGATATAATGTACCCAACGTGCCTGCTTGCCAGATATCAAGTCAACCCGAAGGCCTCACATCTTGCAGCTGTAAAAAGGATTTTTCGTTATTTGAAGGGTTACCTTGACACCGGTCTATGGTACCCTAGGGATAATAACTTTGACTTGATCGCATTCAGTGATTCTGATTTTGGCGGATGCAAAATCGACGGCAAATCCACAACGGCTGGATGTCAGTTTTTGGGAAATCGCCTAGTCACATGGCAGTGCAAGAAGCAGACATGCGTCGCTACATCAACATGCGAAGCTGAACACATTGCTGCCTCAAGTTGTTGCTCCCAAGTCCTATGGATCCAACAACAAATGCGCGACTACGGTTTTGAATTCCTAACTACTCCTATTTACGTTGATAATTCTGCTGCATTACAGATCACTAAAAATCCTGTGCAGCATTCAAAGACTAAGCACATCGACGTTAAGTATCACTTCATACGTGATTGCTTTGAGAAAAGGCTAATCGATGTTGCTTACGTCCACACCGATGACCAACGTGCCGACCTTTTTACCAAAGCTTTTGACAAATCAAGATTTGACTTTTTATTATTGGTAAATGGCATTAAGGTCAAGCAAGAGTAATCCAACATCGGAAAATCATTTTTGTAAATACTTTGTGTTTTCAATTTGTCTTAGTTTATTGATTTTAGGGGGAGTAAATCCAAAAATTTGAAAATCCAAAAACATCGAAAAATTTCAAAAACACAAAAACAATAGAAAAACAAAAATGAGTTTCCTGGCGAGCAAAAGAGAAAATGATAGTACATCAGTGGTCTGTCTAAACCTCTTTAAACCTAAACTGAAAAACGATAAGCAGCTCTATATAAGATGTATCGGTAGGCTCACAATCATTTTAAAGTGTGCAGGGTGATATAAACTTAAATCGACTGAAGACTGGGTGGGAACCATTCATTGGCATATGGTCTTGGTACCGAAATTTCGTTTGAGAGATTGCCGAGGTTCTGAGATATTCGGTCTTTATGCTGCTTATCATCTGGGTATCATGGTTGTATCTTTTACCGAAAAAAATAACGGGGACGCAAGTCTAGATCTTCCATGATACTATACATACGTGTACATATTGCATTCGACCTCAATAAGTGATCAACAATCACATGTCCCCAAAATAAGTGATAATATATCACATTTATCCGGGAGTCAAGTTCGTCTCTCTGCTGTACGAAAGTACTGACCTGTTCACGGACTTGCTCCTGTGCCCTCATGCATCGAAAATCAAGTTCCTCATCAATAAGTGATTATATCACATAGGGCTTGTTTTCAAATCAAAATAAGTGAGAATCTCACATCATATACGGTCAAACAGATGATAATCGGTATACTCACCGGTAAGATGAACCCTCGTGCATACCTTGATACGGGAATGTGTCGTGATGTGGATGAACACCGGTCGGTAAGTATAAATCATACTTTAACGTATCCCCTCGCTATGATTACAAATGATAAGTTGAGCTTAAGTGGACGACAATACCGATAATTGTTATAGGATGCTTATCTTAATGTTAACTAATTGAACAACAAGAGCGTTTTGGCCTGACCGTACACTGATATGATTCTCTTACCCTCGAAACTCACAAAAAGAATCTTTGTATATATTTATTTACTGCTTTCAGTCTTTACATTTCAAATATTAAAACACACCTAAAATCTGTTTTAATATAAACTTTATAAAAGCCAAAAAGATTTTATTTCTATTTTATTTTCGATCGTACGATGTTGGAGCTCGAGTCTTCGTTACCTGAAACCTGAACGAAAACCGAAACGACTATATCTTCATAAACGGTCGAAATTTGCAAGTTTTGAAAGTTAAAAACTAAGATTGATAAATTTTATTAAACTTTCAAACTGTCGGACGGTGTTTGATTATGCAATGGTCACACGTGTGTTGTTTGTTATGCTAACTATATTCCAAGCAGTTGTTCTCATTACGCGTTTAGATTTCTTGCATGTGCAGATTCTAAAGGCAAGGAGAACATGGTCGATGACAAGCTTCGGAATGAAGACACGACGTGAAGGCACTCAAGTGATGAAGATGATCGAGTTGCCGCTGACCATCATCAACACCACAAGGATCTCAATTCATAAAGAGCAAGTATTTCACGAGCATAACTCAAGGGGGAGCTTATGTTAAGGGGGAGTTTGTCAACACACTTCCTACATGAAACGGGGAGTTTGTTGGTACACTTTCTGCTTTCAAGACGTGAAGACTTTAAAGATCCTCCGACATTGAAGACTTGAAAGGACGTCAAAGATCAAGTTACAAAGATCGAGACAAAGCTGACCAAGATCGAGACAAAGCTACAGCCAAGGGGGAGTTTGTTGGTGCACTTGTGTCTGTACTTTGTCTGTATTTTGTCTTGATACAAAATGATGTCTTTGTTAGTCCTGTAAGTTTGACCAAGTCAACCATCCTCCTGGTTTGACTTGGCCAAACAGTTAGAAAATGGTTGTATAATGTTCTGTGTCGAAGGTTGGGCTTTCGAAGGATTGTTTCTATCCTTCGATAAGCTCGAAAGATATCCCACGAAGGATACTGATGGACTTCGAAGGATATGCCATCCTTCGAAGTGTTTGTGGATCCTTCGATGGCTTCATGATCGACAGATCATCTTTCGGGCAGTCCACATGATCCTTCGACCATACAACCTGTGCTGGGTATATATATACCCATGCAGTGTGTGTTAAAGAAAAAGACAAGAGAGATAGGAAAACAGAAAGATACACTCGAGAGATAGAGAGCATTCTGTCAAGAACACACACACACACTAGAGAGTTTGCAAAACTGATTTGTAAACATTGAGCTTGTAACCAGAACCTTTCATTCGCATTAATACAAGTGGTGTTAATCGGTGAATATTGTGTGTCTTGTGTTTATGCTTGTTTCTTTCCCGGTTTGCATGCTAGCTTGGATTCCGCACTCGCTAGTGTGTTAGATATAACAAGGAATAGGTTCATCCTCAACCTCCGAGAGGGACCTACAACACTCATACTCTATGTAATATATACCTAGAGAAATAGATAACAAAAATTTTCAAGGAAATAAAACCAAACTGGAATCATACAAAAAGAATGACATATTAAAATCATACAAAAAGAATGACATATTAAACTATTTATGATTGATTAATACTTAATTAAAATCATACAAAAAGAATAACATATTAAACTCGCCTCCACTTTGTAATACGTCATTTCGCTCTAGTATATCTCCTTGCCTTTAATTGCCATTTCCTTGTAGATCTAAATCAAGAAACAATCCATTACCCGTTTCTTGAATTGGTCACTTCAAATTTACATATATTATCGCTATTGGTTAAAACAGGGGAAAACAAAAAATATACATATTATTCAGATTAGAAAAAAATGGGTTGAATGTCACATAATGCATTTTAATACATAACCAGACCCAACCCGGACGTACCCTTTTAGACAAAAGGACTTTTGATGAACTCAAACGACCCGTCTTTACCTGCATTAAAAAAGGACCCATTATGAACAAATAAGAGGGTTGATAAAAGACCAAAGAAATTCATAATGCTCAAGACCACTTGAGGAGCAACAGTCGATATACACAGAAATCAAACGCTAGAGAAGCCTATATTGGGCCAATGGGCCATAAACTAATAAACCAAACTACATACACTATACACACAATGCATTTAACATGTTCTCTTATGCATTGGAATACATAAATACACAATAAAAAAACTTAAAAAACATTCTATTTGAGGTTAACACAATTAAAATTTATTGAATAAACACCAGCCGATAAACTTATCGAAATAAATACCTTAAGCATAACTCTCATGATAGCAAGACCACGAGCATAGAAATCCCCTTGCTCCAACTCTGTTCTATATTCATCTAATACAAGTATATCTGACCACGGGCACAGTATATCTGGACCGACAAGCTGTTGGGAAATTCGGTACCGGTTCCGAACCATTACCATTTGCTCATCCCTAGAAACACCACCATCACTGCGGGAAATGGAACTAAATAGAAATCGTTGTTTTTTATTAAATAACCATCCATTTATTCAAACACTGAGAACAAAACTGCTTCTTGGTTGCATATTTTTTTTATCTTGTAAGGTTCACAGGAGCCTCAAACCTTGAAACAAAGCAGAAGTAAAATCTTATGAGTTAATAAATATAAATTCCAGCTACAAATTATTAGCAAGATTAACAGTATATTCAACCAAACATTTGTTAAAAAATCATTAACCTGCCAAATGTGGCAGATTTGTTTATGTAGTTTGATGGTCTGATGTATTATATACATTTGAGTACATGTTGGAAAATTTTTAATTTAAATATATTGATTCGCGAAAAAAAATCGGGTTGAACGGGTCATGTTTGGGTCAACCTGCAAATACCAGGGGTCGTGTTCGGGTCAACCTGCAAATATTTGGGGTCGTGTTCGGGTTCATATGTATGACATGATTTTCAGGTTCGGGTCGGGTTGAACCAGCCAACACGCGAACGCGACCCGTTTAACTTTAACACCCCTAATTCTAATCACAAATTATCATTTTTATAACTATACCTGATGGACATGGCTTGATTCAATGCAAATGAACGATCATATACGTCGTTTGGGGCGTCGGGTAGAGGACCCGAGGCATGTCCTTTGGAGTTTGAATAGTGCAAAATAGCAACGCCTGTGACGCATTGCCAAACTGATTCATTAACAGATCTCGGGCTTGCTACAACATAAAAATCCATATTAACCATAAAAGAGTAAGACTGTCCCACGTGGATGTATAATGTCCCTCGGCTTCTGCTAGAAGCAAAACGTGGCTCTGAATCCGAAAATTCAAACACGTTGAGACTCCAACATTGATCACGCGAATTCTGTAAGTTTTTCCTGTAGTATATAGAAATATTGTCACAGCATCATAATCATAATTTATAATAAAACATGTACTATTACTAATAATTAAATTTTTTGCAGGCCACCTAAGCTGACCAACCCTTTAGACATGCACTTACAGTGACTTCTTTCAACACAGACTTTACTTGAGTATTTGACCCGTTACCCAACCCGCATATTATGATTTATGCCAATTCTATTAAGAATAAAACCATGAAGCTTTATATGCCACGTTTTATATAATAAACTAACTAATACGAATAACATCTACCTGGATCAACGTTAAGCGTTGAATGGTTAATGCCATCCCGAACAACGGAACTATACTTAAACGGTCCCCTGCCGTTAATCAGAACCCCATCCGGCATTCCAAGCTCCTCTCCGTTATCAAGAGAAGCTCGTAAATCCTTGGCCTACAAAAAAGAAAAGAAAAAAAAGCATTTATTAGATTAGGGGTGGCAATTCTTGACATGGCCCGAAACCTATCCCGAACCCGACATGAAAAAAAACAGGGTTGAGTCGACTAACATGACCTGTTTAAAAAACGGGCCGGGTTCAGGTGACCCATATTAAAAGCAGGCTTGGTTCGGGTTAACCCGTTAACCCGTTTAACTATTTTTTATTAAGAAAACTTCTATATTTTTGTTTTTTCGGTTTCCGTTTTCCGTTTTACATGGTTAGTCATAATAGTGTTAGTTCTTGCACACTATACATTGTCACACTCATACTCACCGTTAAACACGTCATCGATAACCCGCTTAAAATCCAGCAACTCGCATTTAAATCGTCAACATGTGTGACTCATTTAAAAATACGGGTTAAACGGGTCGTGTTCTGGTTGACCCGATTTATAGTGTTATTTAAAAAAACATGAAGTATATATAGGTTTTCATGTTAAATAATAATAAAACTTCATAAAAATCAACAATGGTGGCCCTTTTTCTCTTTTTCTCACTTGATACAAGTGATCACCCACGTTCATTTTAATCTTTGATATAATTTAACTTGACATGATATAATCTGACGGACCTATATTTTAAATTTCTTTTAACATTTCATCGTATGCAAATATTTTTGTGAGAAACCTAAGAACCCTTAATAATCATTGATCATGATTGATCGACTATAATCACTCACTGGCATTACTATAACTAAATGAATGCTTGATGACTTAGTTTTAGTCATCAAGGGTGCTATAGTAAAAAACACATTTTTTGGGTTTGAAACTCATACACTCTCGTTACTATCGTAAATCTAGTCCTCTAAATCAAATCAGTACTAAAAAATTGAGCATGGGTCTTAATATAGAAAATAGCCTTAACAAAAGAAGTGAAGGAGATATTTTATTTTATTTTTTGAAATTTTTTTCTCATCTACTTAAGCAATGGTGTTTAGTTGAAAATGTAAATACCAGCAGCAATGGTGTCGCGCAATCCTTTAATACCCTGATGCCAAAACCAAACCAAACAAAAACATAACGTGTCCGTGAACTTACTTAAATAGCCATGGCTTTTTCTGGCATGTTTTAACTGATACGCATGTGTGTCTACTTGTTCAAATTGCAGAGCTACAACGGAGTTAATTACCTGACTGTGGCTATATGCACCAGCAGCTCTTCCAAATTTTTGATACAAGATCATTGATGCAAGTTTTATGGAATCTGCACTGAAAGAAGTTAGTAAAGATATTTGTTGATCCACCATGACAATTTCATTCAAGAACAATAAATTGTTTCATCAATGGCAAAAACCAAGATAAGATAAATAAACCCATACCTAAACGAATTGTTTGTTTCTCTCTTGTCCAATAAGGCAGGGTGATCACATAATGCAAAAACCTGGCATAAGATAAGACACATGATCAGTAGTATGTGGAAATTACTTATATTGAGAGTAAAGTCGCAGCATGGCAACCTCTCGAAAGAAAGTTATGGGCTTTTGACCAAGTGATTGTGGATTTCCAATATTACAGTAAAGTATCTGGCAAAGTTGAAAGGAATATGTCAGCAGTGAAGAAGAAACAATATTGCCATCAATGTAATCATGAGTTTTGACCCAAACCAAAATGCCATGCCTTTTTTAAAAGCGACTCGTTTTGACCCAAACCAAAATAACCCTTTTTTAATCGACCCATTCTGATCCAAACAAAAATAAAACTTTTTTAATCAACCGGTTATGACTCGAACCAAAATAAAACTCTTTTAATCAACCCATTCTAACATAAAACCAATCTTACCCGAACCTACTTTAAAGATACAAGCTTTAGAAAGTTATAGATACTGCAACACTTCATTCCAGTATATAAGCCTCGGGATTTCGCCGTTTAGCCGATTTTTGTGCCAAGTTACAATACATGTTTCACCAATACTCACCGTTCAAACCATCATTCCTCCTGGTACAAAATCTATATATATATATATATATATATATATATATTTCTTTACAAAAATTAAAACTGGTTTGTTGCAAAGTATAAATAACATACCTGTTAAATACATATATGAAACGATAAAAAGAAGAATCAAAATTGGAAATAGTCATGTGCATTGATGTCCGAAATAACATAACAATTCGGTCGAATTAGGCCATTCTGTAAATACTAAACAAAACAAACCACAATAAGAGTTCAAATCAAATACTTATGCAATTTCCCTATCATCTCAACCACAAATCATCATTAATCACTAAATTATTATGTTGAAGATATGTTTCGTAACATATACTTCTTAATAATAAGAAAAAAATTACAGACCTGTCAAATGAACTGGCTCCGGATCAACTCGTCGGATCCCTAGACGTCATTGCTAGAGTTGGCGGCTGAGGCATCTGACCAAGTTTTCAGATCTGTAACAAAAACCACCCCAAGTACGATAGCAAGAATCAGATTCTAATAAAAATTATTCAATATCCCCATAAGCAAGAAACCAAGAACGATCAAACATAAAAAATCATAAAAAATTGATAAACGAATGTTTAAGACGGAGTCATATGAAATCAAACCGTAAATCATATAAAAATCAAACCCTAAACGAATATTTAATATGGAATCGAACCATAAATCATATGAAAATCCAACCCTAAACGAATGTTTCATATAAAATCATATGCAATTGCAGCCTAAATCATATGAAATACATAATTCAAACCCTAAAAATCACCTTGAAGATACGGAATTGTAGATCTTAAGGATTATCGGTCAATTTCAATAGGATGAAAAGAGGATCTGATGTGCTGTAATGTTAGGGTTTGAAGGATGGATAGGTGAAGTGGTGGATTGAGATTGTATAAGCAGAAGGAAGAAGACAATTGAGATCTAGGGTTCATAAAAAAGAAACGTATTTTATTAGTTGGGTTATACCAGGTTAGATATCCACAACACAAAAAAGAAAAAAAGGAAAAGAAGTAAACGGAACTTATGATACCTGGGAATTTACTCGATTAATTACAGAGGTTAATGGATTATAGAAGTTGAAGAAGGAAAAGAATGAACAGGAAGGATTATCACAGCGTGAAGGAGAAGGAGAAGAAGGAAGCGGCAGTGGAAGAGATGCAGATTTAGGGTTTTTAGAACATTTAAATACACGGGTCAAAATCCGGATCCCTTGTATACCCATATGAAGAAAAAAAAAGACCCGAAATTTTGGAGCCAAAACCAATTTCTAGAATGCCTAAGGTGATGCCACATCATCTCTCAAGCCCTCACAACATGACACATAAGCCCTTATTTATCATGTTTATATATATATATAGATTTAATATGTTTGTCACAAATGCGTTACAAATTGTGACGGAATATTGAAGTTTTAAAATTGAGACTAGTTAATCTATTTTCGTTGGAAATGTGTTGAAAAGTAGTCAAAATTTGTAACGTATTTTTTCCGTCGGAAAATCCAGTAGCAAACTACCACTTTTCTAGTAGTGTAGCTAGCCTCGCATTAGATGTAGCTTATAGGGTTATAGATAATAAAATGTATTAACTTTTATATTTTCTATTGTTTTCACATATTTAGAAACTATCACATAACACATAGACATAAAGAGTAGGGCTAGAAAACAAATGTGGTAAAATTGATCACTTTATGTATATTTTATTTCTAACAAGTAATATACATAAGTGAAGTAACAAATATAAAAATATGATAACGAGGCAAATTTATTCAAAGTTTATATACTGCATCCAAAATCATGAATTATTGTATCTTAAATTATTAGATCTGTTGTGAATGATAATCAAAGAAGATCAAAAGAACTGAATTTCATTGATTAATTTCTTACATTCAAAACCTAGAAACAAGCCTTTATTTATAGGCATTACAAGAATGAATAAAAAGGAAATATTTAAATATAGAGATGATGTTGAGGATCCATTATTTTTCTAAATTATTTTTTTCTTTTTCTAACACTCCCCCTCAAGTTGAATTATAGGATTTCCAAAATTCAACTTGGCCATTTGGGTTTTGGCATTGGTTTTGATTTGGGTTTTTTTGGGTTTCTGGTTTTTGGGTTTTTGGTTTTGAGCTTTTGGGTCTTGGTTTTGGGTTTTGAGTTTTGAGCTTTTGGGTCTTGGTTTTGGGTTTTGAGTTTTGAGATTTTTGGGTTTTGGTTTTGGGTTTTTGAGTTTTTGGTTTTTGGTTTTTGGTTTTGGGTTTTGGTTTTTTTTTTTTTTTTTTTTTTTTTTTTTTTTTTTTTTTTGGGTTTTGGTTTTGATTTTTTTTTAGCGGAAACGTAATATTTTGACAGGAGCACATCGCATTTTTTCAGTGTCACGTCCATCCACCCTGATCTTCAGCCTCAGATGTGCCTTCACTTTGAACACTAATTATTTCTTTAGAAGCATTACTGCCGCCATCCTTCTCATCGCTGTTGTTACCTATGGCAATGACAACCTTCCCCTCTTGATTCGGGTTCTTAGTTTTGTGGTTGTCACTCCACCAGTCAGGGAAACCCACGATTTTAAAGCATTGCTCTTTGGTGTGTCCCCTCATATCACAGTGACTACATTTCAGTTTGGATTTGTCGATTCGGGATGATGATTTTCCAGTGAAGTCTGACCACCGTTGCCCCTTCATGATTAACCCCTGTCCATCGGTTTCAGTGGTTCCGTCGGCGACAAGCCCCGCCGCCACGCCGGACTGTGAAGTTTCAGAGATGGTACCAAGGATTCCTTGATGTGCCATCTCCTTCTTTACAGCCGCATAGGCTTGCTCAGCCGAGGGAAGAGGATCCCACCGAAGGATTTCTCTTTTGACTGGGTCAAACTTCCTGTCAAGAGCATTCAGAAATTGAAATTATTTTTGTTCAGACCTGATATTGTTATATGTTGCTATGTCAGCAGAGCAGGTCATTGGATTCGGATCCTTTCGATCTATTTCTCCCCAAATGCCTTGTAACTTGATCCAGAAATCTTCTAGGGCCGAGCCGTTTTGCTTGAGTTCGTTTGCTTTGACGTGTAAATCGAAGGTTTGTAGTTTATCTTTCCCACTGCTATATGTAACCACCAATGCATCCCACAACGCCTTCGCAGTGGGAAACTCGGTGAGGTTACCGGCTAACCCTGGCACAATGTTTTGTATGAGCCATGAGAACACGACTAGATCGTCTAGTTCCCACTGCTCGTATTGTTCATCTGACGGGTTTGGTGGGGCAGGTTTTCCTGTAATATGGCTCAACAGGTGCTTAGATTTCCCCCTATAGCAACTCGAATCATTCGAGCCCATAGAGCGTAATTTTGACTATTCAGCATGATACTGATCTTCAGACTATCGGATAAGGTTTATTTTGGTGTTTGAGATTGGGTATTAAGGTTGGTTCGAAGAAGATTCGCAAGTTGAATTGCGAGATCATCATTGTTGGCACGGTTGTTTGTGTTAGGATCGGAGCTTGTCTAGTCCTCTTGTAAGTTTACTTACTGGGGATACTATTGTTACCAGTACTTCCCTGAACCAATGAATGCACACAGTTTCTTGTGCTTGATGACCATTGTTACCCCCGAATTTTTTTTCCTTTTTTTTAAAGAAGTCCTTATTCCAGAATCATTTTGCAGCAATATTTCGAGAGATTTGGTCATTTCTGCACATACTTATGCCAAATTTCACATTACCCATGATCTGGACATTTTTTACTTGCTAATTTTCTTAATGTATTCTTAACAAAATTGATTTTGGTCCTTTTGAAGGATTCTCAACCTGTTTTTCAATACATAAGATCTAAATGACTAAAGTTTTAATTTTCCTCTTTTTGTGTAAACAAAAACACTAATGTTTTTATGAACATAGGTTTTTGTTGACCTGAGGTTCATACCTTAGCAGCGAACATGATGGAAACAGCACAAACTTCATAATAACAATTGTAATCAATTTTCGTAAATAATTTTACCATAGTTATCAGATATATTTTCAGATCTGAAAACTATAGGTGGTTTATGTATGATATTACTTGTTATATGAGGTTTGTGTGTCCTATGACATCTTGGTTGTTTTACAGAGCCTTTGAGTAGTCACTTTGAACATGATTTCTCGTTACTCTGTTTTCAACTAAATACAATCAACCTTAGTATCAATGAATTTTGAGCTGAACTGTTATGTCAAATTGTCTGTTAGATCGAATTTGACTGTCCAGGCTCTGATACCAATTGTTAGGATCGGAGGCTCTCATGATTGTGTTTGTTTGTATAACTTAAACAAATCAATAGAGATGAACAAAGTTTAAGTGCAGCGGAAATGAACAACAAACTTTGTAAACACAATCATAAAGGGAAATAGATTTGATAAACATATGAATTGCATCAGTCGAAAGATTACAAAGTAAATCAAAAGATTACAAAGCATGCTTACAAACAAAACTCCCCCTCAACCTGATGCTCCAAGGTTGGTTTGCACACAAGATGAAAGGATTGGACTAGAGGAGAAGAACTCACTCAGTCAATCAAATGTAACAGTACAGAGTACTGTTCCATTTATAGGCAAACCAAACCACTGGGACATCTCAGCTGACGTCACCATGAAAGCGACATCTAACAACCTAACAACCTGTAACCACTGTTCCTATACAAACACTGTTATCCTAACCACTGATTCTATACAATACAAAAGACACACTAAACTACTGCTTTCTCCTTCAAGGTTGATCAGTCCTTGAGTGAGCAGTCCTTTGGTCATCAGTAGATTGAGCCAGCAGTGTTTGCTTCTTAACAGTTTTTAGGGCTTCATCAGCAGTTTGAAGGGCAACAGCTGTTGTATACGGACAGTGGATAGATGGCATCAGATGTTATAATCACTATCAAGGGGAAAGTCTAATGTAAACAGCTGTTTATTATGAATCCACTGTTGTGATCTGGTTTTGGCTTTTATTATATGTTCCTCTGATAGGGTTCAATCCCAACAATCTCCCCCTAGAACAGATAATGCTAAAACCCTTCATTATTCTGGATCTTTATTTTCTCATCAGAAGTTCCTTAGCTTGTCTTTTAAATTCTTCTTCAAAATCCTTGGAACTTGAGTCATCCTCATCCCTGCACAGTGTAAGTTCAAGGAGATCTTGTAGATCTTCAACACCAAGGCTTAGTGCTTGTTTCCTTGATATGTACTTCACTTCACCATTGGATCTGAACAGGGTCAATACATGGGTCTTTTGATCAGACATCCACTTTAGTATTTTTGAACCCAATGGGTTTCTTGGGAGAGGTTTATTTACTAATGAGTTGGGGGATTGTGGCCTTGTGAAAATTTGTTGACCAGTACTCTGTGCTTTAGCTGGTTCAGAGTTTTCAGCTTGATCAATACTCTGAGCTTTTGATAGTTCAGAATTTTCAGCATGATCAGTACTCTGAACTTTTGCTACTTTAGAGTTTTCAGCTGACATTTGTTTGAAGGCCTTTTTTATGATTTCATTTGCTGCAGCTATGTCTTCTGCAGTTTCTTGTTCAATTTGCTCTTGCCTTTTCTTTTGATCTAGCTCAATGGCTGTCATATCTGCTGAAGTGTTTGTTGATGCTGATTTGTGTATTACCTTTTTGACAAGGTTTTGAAGTTTTGCTGAGCTATCTTCATTTAAAGCCATTTTCTTGATGGCTTCTGTGAAGTACTCAGCTTCCTTTTCCTTTTCTTCTTCATTAGTCAGTGATGTGTTAAAAATGCAACATATAAATTTCATCAAATGAGGCATAAAACTAACCCTTTTTTAGTACTAATGTTGGAAAAAGTATGCTTTTGTCTTCCTTTTGTATTTTCAGGATTAAATGAGCTCAAATTAACAAAAGAAGCAAAAAGACATCAAAATCTAACATAAATACAAAGAAAAGGAACAAGACGTGACATGTCCGACCCCACGACAGCATCTTCCCAAGCAAAACAAGAGATCAGAAGACTGAACATGCCCCGTGCTCAGCCAGCACGGGGGCGTGCCCAAGTGTCAGCAGAAAAGACAAAGTGGTAGAAGCTTCTATTGCCCACCACGGGGCCGTGCTTAGCGGACACGGGGCCGTGGTCAACTATAAGATTCGCACAATCCAGCAAATCTGCATAGTACAAAGATTCTTCTGCACCACGGGGTCGTGCTCAGCGGACACGGGGGCGTGGTCAACTAAAAAGACAAAACTGCATTAAATGAAGAAAGAGAAGGATGTGGACACGGGGCCGTGCCCGAGCTTCTGTTCAGCCTATAAATAGAAGTGCTTGGCTCAAGCTCAAACCATCCCTTGGCACACCACCTCTCTCACACTTCACCCACCACCCACCACCACCATAACACCATCATCCACCACCATCATCCATTGTCCATCGTAGAGTGTGTGAGTCGTCTCGGGATCCAAGATTGATCGTAAGAGTTCTTGACAATCAAGGCCATGTTTGCCTAAGTCTCTTACATCACTTGGTGAAGACAAAGTGTCTAGTGTAATACTTTTTATTTCTAATCTTTTGCACTTTTTACTTGGTTTTGTATTAATGACTTTAATAACTAGTTGCTTATGTTGAAGGTGATCTTTCCTTATCGTTTGTCCGTGGTGTCTTGGCATTATTTTACTGTCTATATAAAATAAAAGATTTTCACCATTCATATCTCCACGGTCTATATGGAGGTATGTTGGCTACCTGGTCGGGGGTTAAGGTAACGGTTTGGTAAAGGTCTTGCCATTGTTCAGCGTTTAGAGGTCCTGCAATGGACCTGGGTCAAATTTAGTAGGACCTCCTTCAATACTTAACGGTATTGGATGGCGGGGGTCCAAACTCTTTGATCCCCTCATAAGTTAACTACTATTAATACTATAACCCGACTATTTAGGACTGTATCCCTGCTGACTCAGACTACTTAGTCGAGGATAACGTCACCTCCAAAAGAGGGGCCTACCATAATTTGCATTAATAACTTAATTAATTATCTTCCAATAATCCACCCTTTTAGGATTGTATCCTTGCTGACTCAAACTACTGGGGTGAGGGTAACGTCACCTTCAAAAGAGGGGCCTACTACAATAACTAAGATAATCTATTAAAATAGTGCAAAAGTGCGGAAATAATCAAAGGTCACACTAGATACGAGTCGGAACCAAGTGATTCATCTTGTCTATCTGTTTTTCTTTTTATTTTTATTTTCAGCATTTTAGTTAGTTTTTATTTTTCTTAGTTTAAAACATTTTTCTAAACTTTTGATTTGATTAGACGTTGAGGATAAACCGGTACTAAAAGCTCTTGTGTCCTTGGACGACCTCGGTATCTTACCAACACTATACTACGCCCACGATGGGTGCACTTGCCCATATGTGTGTCTAGTGTTAGTAAATATCATGTTTTATAAATTTAAAACTTGACTAAAAAGTGTTAAAAGGGCTTAAAATATACACCTAATATATATAACACTAGAATACGGGGCCGTGTCCACTGAACACGGGGCCGTGTCCGGCCTCTGTTTCCGTTTTTATTTTTGTTTTCTGATCTCGAGACTTGGTTGTGGTCTGCTGAGTGATTCTTATGGATCAATACTCAGGAGGTTACAACTACACCTATGATGAGGATGATTATAGGGGTAATTATTGCACTAATTGTCGTAACACACGCTCGGTTCAAAATAATCGCTCATATCAACCATCCAATTCATACACCTACTATGAGGAACCCAGGTATGAGCCATCAACTTCATACACATCCTATGAAGACCAAAGGTATGAACCTCCTCCCTCATACTCATATTTTGATGAACCAGGGTATGAGCCTTCATACTCATACTTTGAGGAACCAAGATATGAGCCACCACCTTCGTATAGTTACTATGAGGAACCATGGCGTGACCAACCCACCTCATATGAGTATTATGAAGAACAAAATTACGAACCTTATCCATCATATGCTTACAATGAAGAACAATGGTGCGAACCATCTACTTCATATGGGTATTATGAGGAACAAAGGATCGAACAACCGGATTCAAGCTTAGAAAATCCCGATTCTTTTTCTATAACCAAAGTGACCGATAGGATATTAGAACACATTAGAGTTATCGATCGATGCATAAGAGAATCTCGCGCAAGGGAAGAGGAGTCCCGCGCAAGAGAAGAATTAAAAAAGGAATTGATAACTGAAAATGTAAAAATGGAAGAACAAATAAGTGAAAAACCGACACATGAGTTAAACAACGAAAAAGGTGAGTCCGACAACGTTAAAATTCAAGAAGAGTCTAATTTTGAAGAAATTAATCTCTTGTCACCTTCTTTTGAAAATCATTGTTTAGTACCCACTCATGCTAAGTTTTTAAAAGAGTTAAACACTAACACTAAAATTGACGAAACAGTAAGTGTTAAGTTAACTAATGATCAAACTTCGCTAATAAAAGAAGATCCATTTGAAATTAACATTACACCGGTTCCATGTTTCTTTCAAAATTCATTTATTAGTAATGTCACAATCGATAAAGATCTTTGTGTTAACATAATGCCTAACTACATTTTCGAAAAATTAAGTATTAGTGATTTTTCTCCACTTCAAATACCCATTTTTCTATCCAATCGGAAAGTAATAAAATCAATCGGTATAGTTGAGGATGTATTGGTTCAAACAAATCAAATGGTAATCCCGACCGACTTTGTCATCCTCGATGACGCTCCTCTAATGTTGGGACGACCATTTGTAAAAACTCACGAAGCTTTGAAAAATCGGAAGTTCAACAATCTACCTCTTCAATTAGGGGCATTTAAAAGAAGTATCGATCTCGAACGGTCAATGAAATATCCATTCGGCAACAATGACCCCCTAATTGAAGATGAAGATGAACCACCCGATACAAGTGAAGAGATTGACCACTTTGTTGAAGAAGAGGTCGCCATAGAACAAACTTTTAAAGTTCTTGATCGAAATGAGCAACCAAATAAGGAGTCTCCTAAAGACCCACCACTTGAGCTCAAAGAACTTCCAAAAGGTTTGGAATATGCTTTTCTAGACAAAGAGGGTAATTTACCTGTAATTATTTCGTCTAAATTAGATAGCTTAGAAAAAGAAAAATTAATTAGTCTTTTGAAAAAACATAAAAATGCAATAGCTTGGAAACTTGTAGACATAAAAGGAATTAGTCCTTCTATGTGCACACACAAAATTTTGATGAATGATGACTACAAATCGGTCATACAACCACAACGTCGAGTGAATCCAAATGTTCAAGAAGTGGTTAAAAACGAGGTCATCAAACTACTTGACGCCGGACTTATCTATCCTATCTCCGATAGTCCTTGGGTGAGTCCCGTCCAAGTAGTTCCAAAGAAGGGAGGTATGATGGTAATAACTAACGAAAAGAATGAATTAATACCAACGAGAACCGGCACAAGATGGAGAGTTTGTATAGATTATAGACGATTAAATGAAGCAACAAGAAAAGATCACTTTCCTTTACCCTTCATTGATCAAATGTTAGAAAGATTATCCGGTCATAAATTTTATTGTTTCTTGGATGGTTTTTCAGGTTACTTTCAAATCCCGATAGCACCCGAAGACCAAGAAAAGACAACTTTCACATGTCCCTATGGAACTTTTGCTTATCGACGCATGCCGTTTGGTCTATGTAATGCCCCCGCAACATTCCAACGTTGCATGGTAGCCATTTTCCATGATATGATAGAAAAGACAATGGAAGTCTTCATGGACGACTTTTCTATCTTTGGGGATTCATACGACCAATGCCTCGATAACCTTGAACGAATGCTATCCCGATGTGAGGAAACTAACCTCGCCCTTAATTGGGAAAAATGCCATTTCATGGTAACGGAGGGAATAGTACTCGGTCACAAGATCTCAAGCGAAGGAATGGAGGTGGACCGAGCCAAAATAGATACCATTTCTAGATTACCACCTCCATCCTCCGTAAGAGCTATCAGAAGTTTCCTAGGGCATGCCGAATTTTATAGACGATTTATCAAAGATTTTTCAAAAATCTCAAGGCCTCTAACGAAATTACTTGAAAAAGATGCTCCTTTCATCTTTGACAAGGATTGCAATCAAGCATTTCTAACCTTAAAAGAAATGTTAGTCAATGCACCTATCATGATAGCGCCCGATTGGAAATTTCCTTTCGAAATCATGTGTGATGCGAGTGACTTTGCAGTTGGAGCTGTCTTGGGACAAAGGAAAGAAAAGCATTTCCACCCAATTTATTATGCTAGTAAAACACTTAATGATGCACAAGAAAATTACACAACAACTGAAAAAGAATTACTAGCTGTGGTATTTGCTTTTGATAAATTTCGTTCTTATCTTGTTCTTTCTAAAACTATAGTCTATACAGATCATGCAGCCATTCGATATCTTTTCAAGAAGCAGGACGCAAAACCACGTTTGATTCGGTGGATTCTACTCCTCCAAGAATTTGACATTGAAATCAGAGACAAAAGAGGAGCAGAAAATACCGCAGCAGATCATCTTTCGCGCTTAGAAGACCCAGCTTTAGAAGCGACCAGGGACGAACAAATCAACCAAAAATTTCCAACTGAGTCCCTGGAAATGGTGGAATATAAGGAAGAGCCATGGTACGCCGACTATGCTAACAACTTAGCTAGCGGTATAGTCGCAAAAGGGTGGCCACATCATCAAAGAAAAAAAATTATTTGCCAATGTGAAACACTATTTTTGGGAAGATCCCTATCTTTTCAAAATGTGTGCCGACCAACTCGTCCGACGATGCGTACATGGTAACGAAGCAAGAAGAATTCTCCGCCATTGTCATGAAGGTCCATACGGAGGGCATCATGGTGCCGCTAGTACCGCACGAAAGGTATTTGATTCAGGATTTTATTGGCCAACCATTTACAAAGACACCCAAAGTCTTGTCAAGACATGTGATGCTTGCCAAAGAACAGGTAATATTTCTTCCAAAAATGAGATGCCACAAAATGGCATTCTTGTTTGTGAAATTTTTGATGTGTGGGGACTCGACTTTATGGGACCTTTCCCACCGTTGAAAGGAAACAAATATATACTTGTCTAAATGGGCCGAGGCACTTCCAACAAATGATGGAAGAGTCGTGGTAAGATTTCTGAAAAAATTATTCTCTCGTTTTGGCACACCTAAAGCCTTAATAAGTGATAGAGGTACCCATTTTTGCAATCATCAACTTGAAATTTTTTTAACAAGATATGGGGTCTATCACCGGGTCTCAACAGCATATCACCCTCAAACAAACGGACAAGCCGAAGTGACTAATAGAGGTTTAAAACGAATACTCGAAAAAACCGTAGGTTTAAATAAAAAGGAATGGACAGATAAATTAGATGATGTTTTATGGGCTTTTCGAACTGCTTATAAAACAACAATAGGCACAACCCCATATAAGCTAGTCTATGGAAAAAGTTGTCACTTGCCAGTAGAAATTGCACACAAAGCCTACTGGGCAATTAAAAATGTAAACTTAGATTTAGAATTTGCTGGTAAAAATCGTTTTTGTCAATTAAATGAATTAGACGAGCTTAGAAATTATGCATACTCAAACTCTGAAATTTATAAGGAAAGAATGAAAAATTTACATGACATACACATTAAACCTAATGAATTTCGGGTAGGAGATCTAGTTCTTTTGTTTAATTCACGACTTCGATTATTTCCTGGTAAATTAAAGTCCAGGTGGTCAGGACCTTTTTCCATCACCCATATTTTCCCACACGGTGCAGTAGAAATTAAATCTCGAAATGGGCCCCCATTCAAAGTCAATGGCCAACGGCTGAAACTCTATCAAGGATTCATTGAGGATGAAGAAGAGGAGATCTCGCTTCAAACGGTGGAAGAGTAAACCCAAAAATCATACCTGGTAAGTTACGAACGATTGAGACGACATCTTAAGCGGTAAGTTTTCTAACCTAAGTTTTTGGGAAACAAGGGCACTCACACGAGCACTGAAAAAAAAATATTTTTTTTAACTTTGCTCGGCACGAGGCCGTGTCCGCGCTGCAGTCGGGATAAATCCCCTTTTCCAAAACAGTTACTTCATTCCACACGCCCCGTTTCCCCGAAAAAGCTCTGGTTCCAGGCGATTTTTCGCAGATTTTCGACGTCTCCTATCACTCTAACAACATCAAGGTATGATCCTATAACTTCTAGTAGTTAGATTAGTTACTTGCATGTAGTTAAAACACCAAGAATTTGGGGAAAAATCTAGGGTTCTTGAAGTTCATCCGGATCGAACCTCAAATTTTTGTTTAGATCTGTTTGCATTTAGTTAGATTAGTGTTATGGGAAGTAAATACACTTGTATTGTTCATAGATTCACCCGATTTCTCACAAAAACCCCAAACCCTTGTTCTTGAACCGAAAAAGATAAAATTGATAGGGTAAACGAGTTATTTTGGGAAAAACGGCACTTAGGGTTTCATTTTCGGGGGAAACCGCGCCTATTGGACTAAAAATTTTCAAGTTTTCGAAACCGGGTCGAAAAATGAAAATTTTGAGTAACAGACGCCTGGACACGGGGCCGTGTCCGCTGAACACGGGGTCGTGTCCAGCTCACTGTTTGCGGTTTTGTCTGAAAATATTTCTATTTCGTGCTAACTTTTGGTGTATTCTTACAGATGGCTAGGAACTTCACAAGATTTAACGCCAATGAGCTCGATGCGAGAGCAAGATTCGAGATACTTCAAACAAGGCCGGAGGAATACCCGAGGCAAGCATGCACGGACTTGCTAACCATGGTGAATCAAATCGACCGTTTCAACAACATTGTCACGGGACCACTCAGAGTCGCTTTGACAACTCGACTCCGTTCCGTCCACGAATGCACTTTGGAATTCTATAGCACCTTCACATTCAACTCGAGGTGCGACCCGTTTGACAATGATGGGGTAGCATTTCGATGTGGCGGAACGAGGTATTCGATCTCTATGGCTCAGTTTGGATCGATTGTCGGGTTGTATGCGGAAGAGGATGCGGAAAACGAGGAAAATACCGGAGGAATGCGAGAAATACGTGAAAACGATCGCCAAGCAGCGTGGGCTCAGATTGGTGAAGGGTACTACAATCCGAGTAGTACTAAGAGTACAAAGTTGAGGGATCCGCTCTACAAATACATCCATAGGCTCCTCGGCTACTCTCTTAGTCAAAGACACGATAGTGGTGGCGTCGTTGGGTTAAGAGATTTGGTTGTCCTCCATTGCATCCACAACCGTAGGCCGCTCGATGTTCCGTTCCTAATGCTTCGAAACATGCATCATAAACGCCTTGCTAGTGCACCAACCCCTCTCTTCTTTGGGGGATGGGTGTACCGTCTCTTCAGGCACTTCGCCCACATACCTAGGTCATTTGAGAGGAGCCCATGGTCGGGTATGGTGGATATACACATATGCCACTCAATGAACCTGATTTATGAGGCGGAAGACGGGACGGTAAGCTTTCAAAGGATGCAAGGTCATGCATGGAACCCGCAAGAAGCACTTGTCCTCCACGCTCCGCAACATCATCAATATCAATACCAACCCCATGGTGATCCGGGCCAATCATCCTCCTCGGGAGGCGGTTTTCCTAACTTTCAAAGTTTGCATGATTTGTTGCAGGAAAACCTTATGTGCACCAGGAACACCTATAACATGGCAAGCAACACGTACCACCGGGTTGGAGCTATCGAGAGAAACATATCCGATATCCAGGATGATATTGGATATATTCGGGACCACATTGCGGGCCATGGAGGGGATGACGATGATGATGATGACGATGCTATGGAGTAGGCGGGAGGAGCGGAGGAGGAAGCGGTTGGTTGATGACTTCCCAGGTTAACCCTTCTTTATCTTGAACAATTGATGGCCTGCGTGCCAAGTGTTGAACAATTTACTTTCCCTAACTTCTTTTATTTTCTGCATTTATTTTTCTTTTAACTTTGACATGGATGTTAACTTTGGTAAAAGTAGGATGTTTGCTATGTTTTGGTGGAATGTTTATTGATTAAACAGGTACAAACGAGGCTTAAAGTACTAAGCATTAGTACTCTTAAAGCCGGGACAGGAAAAACGAAGAAAGAAACCTGTTTTTCAACTTTGCAGACTGTCCACATGTCACGGCCCCTGACCCGGTTTGACCCGTTCCAGGAGCCGCGGGACAGAAATCCTGCGGTATTTAATTAATTGAGTTTGACAGCGGAAGTTTTCATCAGGATCTTTTAAATGTAAATATTTCCCGATTATTTTATTTCACAATTCGGGATAAAACCCGGTAATTTACAATAGTTTGATTTCACGAAGAAATCTTTTATTTTTACAAAACATGTTTCTTTATTTTATACTGAGCCACTTCCTTTTCTTAGGGAGCGGAGCTTGCCGTGGTTCATTATCATGATTAACATGATTATTGCCTCCGTTTACGCTATTACTGAAATTATCTTCAGAAATACGTTTGCTTGGAATAATTTGTTAAGGTTCAATTGGATTTTTAACAGCAGCAATGATTGCTGGAATAGCATTGGCTATCCCTTGAGCAACTATTCCTGGAATAGCGTTGGCTATCCCTTGAGCAACGATATTTTCTATATCCTGCCTAGTCATAAATTGATCCCCCGGTTGTTGCTCAGATTGATTAACCTCATTAACTGGTTCATTATTAGCGTTTTCCATCTGATAACTAATTTATAGATAAATAATTAGTATAAAAGAAATAATCCAAGGTTACAATTAATTGCACATAATCACGTAAATGAATATACAACAAAATTGTAACTTTCTAAAATTTCCTTATATCATGCTTTTATTTACAATCGTTTTATTATTTCTTTTACACATACTGATTTTACTATTACTATTACACCACCATAGTTTCATAAACCCCTATCCTTTGTCAGGTGATCTTCTAGTAACGGCGTTCTTTCTCATCGTATTTCCAAGAGATCTGTCCCAAAATTTCTTGGATCCTATTCCCAGCATCCATTAATTCTTTGTTAAAATAACGGAGTTCAGCCCTATTCTCGTTACTCATTGGTGGATTTGGTAAAGGTTCTGGTTTGAATTTAGGAAAAAGCTTATAGGGATGGTTTTGTAACAGTATTTCATTATTCCACCATTCGTCTATTTGCGAGTGAATGGAAGGGTTTGGAATAGCTGGTTCTAAATTCATTGGTAATTGTGTTTCAGGAGAGTGAATAAAATTATTTTCATTAACAGGCTTAATAGTATCATCGTTTGCTATTATAAAATCTAGTTCTTCTTGAGATAATAATCCCTCAATTTGCCTAGAGCTTTCCCCAATTTCCATTTTCTTAGTCTTGGGTTTCTCGAGAGGTAAAACGTTGAATTCTATAGGTTCTTCTATGTCTGGAATATACTTATTGAAATCTCTGGAAACTTCGATTCTTACTGGATAGAGATTTAAATTCTGAAGGGCTTCCGACAGATCACTCATGCTGTTTAGCAAAATACACACAATTATTAAGTTAAAAATCATATAAATTTTTATAGAAACCTTTAAATATTATTTCATACTGGGTAACTACCAAAACAATTGAAACTTAAAACACACTAAGTTTTATTTGTAAATTTATTTATTTACTGAATGAGGTTTCTAGACTGTAAATAATAAAGATGCTAAAACTTTGAGTCATATTATTTTAAAAATGTATACTTACTGCTACAGTGGTTAGCATATAAAAATCTGCTCATACTGTACACAATTAGTCAGATAATAAAACACATAGTCATAAAATAGCAATTAATAAAAATTATTAAGTATTTCTAAATACTTAATTGGCTTAAATCAGTGGCTCAATAAGTGGCTCTGATACCACCTTTTTCTGTCACGGCCCCTGACCCGGTTTGACCCGTTCCAGGAGCTGCGGGACAGAAATCCTGCGGTATTTAATTAATTGAGTTTGACAGCGGAAGTTTTCATCAGGATCTTTTAAAATGTAAATATTTCCCGATTATTTTATTTCACAATTCGGGATAAAACCCGGTAATTTACAATAGTTTGATTTCACGAAGAAATCTTTTATTTTTACAAAACATGTTTCTTTATTTTATACTGAGCCACTTCCTTGAGCTTGTAGCGCTATATGGCACCTTTCCTGATTCATAACAGGTCACCTGAAACATATTTGAAAAAGGTTTTGTCAGCGGGAAATACTGAGTGAATCATTCTATTTTGCATAATGATGCATAGTTATCAATTACAGCATAAGAGCGATTACAATGACTTCTATCTTATTTTTATCTGGCTTTCTGTCACAATGGTGACAAATCACAATGGTGACGATGGTCATACCCCTATTTAGATCAATGAACCTAAATAGTGATGATTATCCCTGTAGGTCAATGAACCTAACAGTGATTATCCCGAGTAGGTTAATGAACCTAACTGGGAGAAAATTAGTAATGTGCACAATACCCCACTAACCAGTAATTCAAGATATCCACGACTTACTCCCTGTAATTATAACCTTGAAAATAATTTGAGGTATTGTAAAATAGTTGATAAAAAGAGAATGACTCACATTGCAGATTTAATTTGAGCAGAGTTTAGCCTACTGATTTAGCCTTTTCAACCTAAATTTTTATAACATGCACACAATTCGGGGTTAGTAATCAATCCAGCATTTACGATAACTCACGAGATCAACCCTCACAATGAATGACAAAGTGCTATGCTTAAACATCCATCGAATTAACGACTAATGACAAAGCATCACCCTAATGTGGGCAGCACTTAAACATCCATTGAGTACATTGATCGATCGGACAATGAATCGTAATAGCGATTGTGCTAATACCCTGATTGCAGCGTCGATTTAGTGCCTGTGTGTGTTAATTGGAGTATACCGAACTTATCTCAGCGCACAAAGTGAATTTGAGCGTCGTTCTGAAGCCAGAATTCAAGTCCCAATCTCCTGTATTTATAGGTGAAATTTGACCCTGAGGCGGCCCGCGTGAGAATTAAGCAAACCTGAGGCGGGCCGCGTGAGACCTATTTTTAGGCATAGGGTTGCCACGTGTGGGACTAGCTCAGCTGAGTCGACAGTTTCTGAAAATTCGAATTGGACAGCTATTTATGTGGATAAACGTAACTAGGAAATACCCCCCCTGAGTTTTAGGGGCCCTGATCCTGATTCTGATTTTTCTGAAAATCTTAGGGTTTGTGCAGAATCACTTGGGTTTCTTAATTAGGGTTTCCTATTGGTCAATTAAAGTAATAATTTAGTACTTTTTAATGAGAGTTGTTACATTCTCCTCACCTTAAGAAAAATCTCGTCCTCGAGATTTACCGGAATAATTGAGGATATTTTCACTTTATTTCTGACTCTAATTCTCAAATGTATTAGGATCATATCTTTAAATCCTGCTTTACTAGCATTACTCGTTTACCTTTATATCTTGGAAAGGTATTACTCAAAGATTCGTTTAATAGACATCTCTTGAGATTGGATATATGAAATATATCATGTACTCCAGCTAACTCTCCTGGTAATCTCTCACCGTCTTCAGTCTTTCCTTCGTGATACTGAATATCACAGTTGTAGTCATTTAGGATTTTCATCCATTTCCTTTGCCTCATGTTTTAATTCTTTTTGCCCAATTATATATCTCCAATTCTTATAATCCGTATAGATAGTATACTTACTTCTATACAGATAATTTATCCAAATCTTAAGGGCAAAATTATGATTCCTAATTCTAACTCATGAGTGGTATAGTTTTTCTTCGTACTTTTTCAATTGCTTTAATGTATATGCAATTACCTTTTTGCGTTGTATTAACACACATTCAAATCTTAGCTTTGAAGCATTACCGTATACTTCAAAATCTTCTGTTCCTTCTAGTAAAGCTAAGATTGTAGTATTGCTTAACTTCTGTTTCAAGATACTAAAGGTTTCTTCTTGTTTAGGTCCTTAATCAAACTTAATGGTATATCTATTTTGGAATAATCCCTAAATAATCCGTCTAAACTTACAAAACTCCTAATTTCTATTGCGGATTGCGGAATCTTCCATTTGTTAATTGCTGCTATCTTAGCAGAACCTATGTAAATACCTTCATAATTCATCATATGACTTAAAATTTATACTTCTGACAGCCAAAGTTCATACTTCAAAAATTTGGCGTAAAGCTTTTCTTTTCTTAACAGAATTAAGAGTATATGCAAATGCTGACAATGTTCGTCCTGACTTTTTGAATAAATAAGTATGTCATCTGTGTAGATAATTACAAATTTATCCAAATACGGTTTACAGATCATATTCATTATGTCCATGAATGCTACAAGTGCATTCGTTAATCCGAAGGGTATGACTGTAAACTCATAATGACCATACCTAGTCTTGAAAACAGTTTTAGGTAGGTCTTCCTCTTGTACTTTCAATTGATGATATCCGGAACATAAGTCGATCTTAGGAAAATATCTATTTCCCTGGAATTTGATTGAATAGATCATCAATTCTAGGTATTGATTCTTAATTGTAACCTCATTTAATTCCTTATAATCAATACACTTTCTCATCGAACCATCCTTTTTCTTAACTAACAATATTAGTGCCTCTTGCGAGGATAAACTAGGTTGTATGAAATATTTAATTGCTTTTTCAATTTTAATATTTCTGTAGGTGCTAACCGATAAGGTTCCCTGGCTTATCGGTAAAATTCCTGGAATTAGATGAATCCAAATTTTACCTCCCTATCTAGTGGTAATCCTGGTAATTCTTCTGAGAATACATCTGGGTATTCTGAATTTACAGAAATTTCCTTAATTTCTTTATCTTTAGTATTCATGATTACTGATATCATATATACTATTCCTTGCTTTCGTTCATAACTAACAACTTTCATTAGATATGAACTTTATGGGTTTACATGGCTTATCTCCTGTAATTATTACTTCTCCGGTAGGTGCCTGAATTTCTATAAAATTCTGATCACAGATAATTCGAACATGATTGTTTACTAACCAATCCTAATTTCATAGATAATGGGGTTGCAGAAAATTTATGACTTAAAAGTTTTATTTCTACATTTTGCAGAACCTTATTTATTTTAACTAAATTCCCATCTACCGGAGAAATTTACCTAATGCTGTTTAACGGTAAGTTAAGAGTTTGGCAGAGTAAAGTATTTATAAAACTTTGGTTTGCACCAGAGTCAAATAATACTTTTTGTGTAAACATTGTGAACTAAGAACGTACCGGCTATCACATCTGGAATCATCTCGGCTTCTTGAGTAGTCAGCTGGAAGGCTCTTACATTCCTTTTTGCTCCTTCTGCTAGTTTGGCTTGATTGTCAAATGGTTTATTTAGTTTTGGACAATCTGGCCTAAGATGTCCAGTTTCTCCACAGTTGTAGCAAACTGAAAATTTCTTCCTCCTGCAGTCTTCTTCTTGATGCCCCGGAATTTTGCAAAAATTGCAATATCCTTTGCATCTTCCAAAATGCTTTCTTTTGCAAAAATTGCAAAATGGACTAGTAGAAGATTGCCCATTACCTCCTTTCTTGAAATTGTTATGGTTACCCAAACGGAATTCTTGGGTAATCTTTTGGGCTACTTCCTTCTTTCTATTTTCTTCTCTTGTCCGTACTAGTTCGTCTGTCAGAGTATTGGCTAAATCTACTGCATCATCAATCGTGCGAGGTTTTGCAGCCTTGACGATATTACGGATTTCAGAAATCAATCCCCAAATATAACGAGAAATAAGTACCGGCTCTGGAGAAGCCAGGGTTGGTACTACTCTAGCATACTCGAAGAATGTCGTAGTATACCCTCGACAATCTACATCCACCATCCGATGGGTTAAAAACTTATTTGCCATTTGATCTTTTTCATATTCAGGACAGAATTTTCTTTCTACAAAGCTCTTAAATTCATCCCAATTCATAGCATATGCCATCCTTCTTCCTTTTGCTTGTAACACCGTATTCCACCATTCTAGCGCCACTTCTTTGAAAAGGTTTGACGCGTACATGACTTGATCATCCTGAGCACATTTACTTATGGCAATTACTGCCTCGGTTTTCTCTAACCAACGCAATGCCGCAGTCGCTCCTTCATTGCCTGCAAACTCAGTGGGTTTACAAGCAAGAAATTCTTTGTAAGTGCAACCAGGTGTTGCAACTTTCCTTTTCTTAGGGAGCGGAGCTTGCCGTGGTTCATTATCATGATTAACATGATTATTGCCTCTGTTTACGCTATTACTGAAATTATCTTCAGAAATACGTTTGCTTGGAATAATTTGTTGAGGTTTAATTGGATTTTTAACAGCAGCAATGATTGCTGGAATAGCATTGGCTATCCCTTGAGCAACTATTCCTGGAATAGCGTTGGCTATCCCTTGAGCAACGATATTTTCTATATCCTGCCTAGTCATAAATTGATCCCCCGGTTGTTGCTCAGATTGATTAACCTCATTAACTGGTTCATTATTAGCGTTTTCCATCTGATAACTAATTTATAGATAAATAATTAGTATAAAAGAAATAATCCAAGGTTACAATTAATTGCACATAATCACGTAAATGAATATACAACAAAATTGTAACTTTCTAAAATTTCCTTATATCATGCTTTTATTTACAATCGTTTTATTATTTCTTTTACACATACTGATTTTACTATTACTATTACACCACCATAGTTTCATAAACCCCTATCCTTTGTCAGGTGATCTTCTAGTAACGGCGTTCTTTCTCATCGTATTTCCAAGAGATCTGTCCCAAAATTTCTTGGATCCTATTCCCAGCATCCATTAATTCTTTGTTAAAATAACGGAGTTCAGCCCTATTCTCGTTACTCATTGGTGGATTTGGTAAAGGTTCTGGTTTGAATTTAGGAAAAAGCTTATAGGGATGGTTTTGTAACAGTATTTCATTATTCCACCATTCGTCTATTTGCGAGTGAATGGAAGGGTTTGGAATAGCTGGTTCTAAATTCATTGGTAATTGTGTTTCAGGAGAGTGAATAAAATTATTTTCATTAACAGGCTTAATAGTATCATCGTTTGCTATTATAAAATCTAGTTCTTCTTGAGATAATAATCCCTCAATTTGCCTAGAGCTTTCCCCAATTTCCATTTTCTTAGTCTTGGGTTTCTCGAGAGGTAAAACGTTGAATTCTATAGGTTCTTCTATGTCTGGAATATACTTATTGAAATCTCTGGAAACTTCGATTCTTACTGGATAGAGATTTAAATTCTGAAGGGCTTCCGACAGATCACTCATGCTGTTTAGCAAAATACACACAATTATTAAGTTAAAAATCATATAAATTTTTATAGAAACCTTTAAATATTATTTCATACTGGGTAACTACCAAAACAATTGAAACTTAAAACACACTAAGTTTTATTTGTAAATTTATTTATTTACTGAATGAGGTTTCTAGACTGTAAATAATAAAGATGCTAAAACTTTGAGTCATATTATTTTAAAAATGTATACTTACTGCTACAGTGGTTAGCATATAAAAATCTGCTCATACTGTACACAATTAGTCAGATAATAAAACACATAGTCATAAAATAGCAATTAATAAAAATTATTAAGTATTTCTAAATACTTAATTGGCTTAAATCAGTGGCTCAATAAGTGGCTCTGATACCACCTTTTTCTGTCACGGCCCCTGACCCGGTTTGACCCGTTCCAGGAGCTGCGGGACAGAAATCCTGCGGTATTTAATTAATTGAGTTTGACAGCGGAAGTTTTCATCAGGATCTTTTAAAATGTAAATATTTCCCGATTATTTTATTTCACAATTCGGGATAAAACCCGGTAATTTACAATAGTTTGATTTCACGAAGAAATCTTTTATTTTTACAAAACATGTTTCTTTATTTTATATTGAGCCACTTCCTTGAGCTTGTAGCGCTATATGGCACCTTTCCTGATTCATAACAGGTCACCTGAAACATGTTTGAAAAAGGTTTTGTCAGCGGGAAATACTGAGTGAATCATTCTATTTTGCATAATGATGCATAGTTATCAATTACAGCATAAGAGCGATTACAATGGCTTCTATCTTATTTTTATCTGGCTTTCTGTCACAATGGTGACAAATCACAATGGTGACGATGGTCATACCCCTATTTAGATCAATGAACCTAAATAGTGATGATTATCCCTGTAGGTCAATGAACCTAACAGTGATTATCCCGAGTAGGTTAATGAACCTAACTGGGAGAAAATTAGTAATGTGCACAATACCCCACTAACCAGTAATTCAAGATATCCACGACTTAGTCCCTGTAATTATAACCTTGAAAATAATTTAAGGTATTGTAAAATAGTTGATAAAAAGAGAATGACTCACATTGCAGATTTAATTTGAGCAGAGTTTAGCCTACTGATTTAGCCTTTTCAACCTAAATTTTTATAACATGCACACAATTCGGGGTTTGTAATCAATCCAGCATTTACGATAACTCACGAGATCAACCCTCACAATGAATGACAAAGTGCTATGCTTAAACATCCATCGAATTAACGACTAATGACAAAGCATCACCCTAATGTGGGCAGCACTTAAACATCCATTGAGTACATTGATCGATCGGACAATGAATCGTAATAGCGATTGTGCTAATACCCTGATTGCAGCGTCGATTTAGTGCCTGTGTGTGTTAATTGGAGTATACCGAACTTATCTCAGCGCACAAAGTGAATTTGAGCGTCGTTCTTAAGCCAGAATTCAAGTCCCAATCTCCTGTATTTATAGGTGAAATTTGACCCTGAGGCGGCCCGCGTGAGAATTAAGCAAACCTGAGGCGGGCCGCGTGAGACCTATTTTTAGGCATAGGGTTGCCACGTGTGGGACTAGCTCAGCTGAGTCGACAGTTTCTGAAAATTCGAATTGGACAGCTATTTATGTGGATAAACGTAACTAGGAAATACCCCCCCTGAGTTTTAGGGGCCCTGATCCTGATTCTGATTTTTCTGAAAATCTTAGGGTTTGTGCAGAATCACTTGGGTTTCTTAATTAGGGTTTCCTATTGGTCAATTAAAGTAATAATTTAGTACTTTTTAATGAGAGTTGTTACACCACACGGGGTCGTGTCCAGCCGACACGCCCCCATGCCCACACCCCTGAACCTGCTGTTTGTATTTATTCTGCAGACCTTGACAGACACGGGGTCGTGTTCAGCCGACACGCCCCCGTGTTCACCTTCTGTAAGTTTTCGTTACTGGCACCTGAGCACGGGGTCATGTCCACCCAACACGGGGTCGTGCCCAGGTAACCAGTAACACAAAATTTTTGTTTTTTCACACCTTTCACACATTCAATCAACCTAAAAACTTATTTTTGGGACACATTGAGGACAATGTGTAATTTAAGTGTGGGGGGGGGGGGGGGATGCTAAAACCTTGAATCTTGCAAGTCCTAAATACAAGCCTTACACAAAACTCTATTGGAACCGCTAGTCACCCCAAATTTTTTCAAAAATTTTCATTTTTTTTACTTGTCTAGGTTTAACTCGGGAAATTCAAGTTCTCAAAAAGGTTATATTTTTACGAATTTACAACCGATAGCGTCTTGATAAAAAGAACCAACATAAGAAAATTATGAAAAGGCATGACAAGCTTAGTTAAAATTTGATTATATATACTTGATCACATAAAAACCCATTCCCACAAAAGTGAGTTTTGAGCCTTTATTGAGCATACAATTATATATCATTAGACTAAATGCTCATTTTTCGTTTCTTGTGTGAATAGCCGCCTGGTTCTTACGACTCTAGAACTTGCCATGACGATACATTCCCGGTCCTTACCAAGTAAAAACCAGAGTAAGTAAATGATGGAGGCATTAGGACTAACCTTTTTTATTTCTACACCATTTTTTTTACCACCTACCCAAAATCCCCCTAGTTAGCCCCTTTGAGTCTAAACCTTTTTATTTCATAACCCAAACCAAACACCCCTTTACCCACCAAAACCTTTTTTATTTTTAACCCTTTGTTTTAGTAACAAGTTCGGTTCTTAGTATGACTTTCAAAAAAAATAAAAATATTATTGATGATGAAGCAAAAGAAAATAAACAAACAAGTTCATCAAAAATAACTTTGTTTGAATAATAGCTTCATCAAAATACAAGTTACAAAAATAGAAAGTCTTACGAAAACCGACACTTGTTACGTTTTTTAGCCCTTTTTCTACTAACCACTAACCACCAACCCAACCACCTACCTTTAACCCAAGCCTAACCCTTCACCCACAAAGTCCTCTTGATATTTACAAAGGTATATAAGTTAAAAAGGAGGAGGATTGATTGCTTGGCAAGCCTATGGTAGGCGTAAGTTTCATGCCGCTCTCGAGTGATCCACAAAAATACATTTTCGGTCGAGTGTTGAGTGATCCCCGTGAGGTATGTGAACTTGTATATAAATAGAATTTTAAAGAGGCATGTTATGCCCTAATAAGTAATTTACCTTACTAAAAGTTTTAAATAAATCATGACGAATAGGATTGTAAATAAATAAAAATAAAATTAAATAAAGAATCTTGGAAATCCCGACACTCTACGATAAGCCCAAAAAACCTTCTTCTCTACCCATTCCATTTGGGAGTGTAATAGCCACATATTAAAGAGTTTTGCTTGAGGACAAGCAAAGATTCAAGTGTGGGGGTATTTGATGTGTTAAAAATGCAAAATATAAATTTCATCAAATGAGGCATAAAACTAACCCTTTTTTAGTACTAATGTTGGAAAAAGTATGCTTTTGTCTTCCTTTTGTATTTTCAGGATTAAATGAGCTCAAATTAACAAAAGAAGCAAAAAGACATCAAAATCTAACATAAATACAAAGAAAATGAACAAGACGTGACATGTCCGACCCCACGACAGCATCTTCCCAAGCAAAACAAGAGATCAGAAGACTGAACACGCCCCGTGCTCAGCCAGCACGGGGGCGTGCCCAAGTGTCAGCAGAAAAGACAAAGTGGTAGAAGCTTCTATTGCCCACCACGGGGCCGTGCTTAGCGGACACGGGGCCGTGGTCAACTATAAGATTCGCACAATCCAGCAAATCTGCATAGTACAAAGATTCTTCTGCACCACGGGGTCGTGCTCAGCGGACACGGGGGCGTGGTCAACTAAAAAGACAAAACTGCATTAAATGAAGAAAGAGAAGGATGTGGACATGGGGCCGTGCCCACTGGACACGGGGCCGTGCCCGAGCTTCTGTTCAGCCTATAAATAGAAGTGCTTGGCTCAAGCTCAAACCATCCCTTGGCACACCACCTCTCTCACACTTCACCCACCACCCACCACCACCATAACACCATCATCCACCACCATCATCCATTGTCCATCGTAGAGTGTGTGAGTCGTCTCGGGATCCAAGATTGATTGTAAGAGTTCTTGACAATCAAGGCCATGTTTGCCTAAGTCTCTTACATCACTTGGTGAAGACAAAGTGTCTAGTGTAATACTTTTTATTTCTAATCTTTTGCACTTTTTACTTGGTTTTGTATTAATGACTTTAATAACTAGTTGCTTATGTTGAAGGTGATCTTTCCTTATCGTTTGTCCGTGGTGTCTTGGCATTATTTTACTGTCTATATAAAATAAAAGATTTTCACCATTCATATCTCCACGGTCTATATGGAGGTATGTTGGCTACCTGGTCGGGGGTTAAGGGAACGGTTTGGTAAAGGTCTTGCCATTGTTCAGCGTTTAGAGGTCCTGCAATGGACCTGGGTCAAATTTATTAGGACCTCCTTCAATACTTAACGGTATTGGATGGCGGGGGTCCAAACTCTTTGATCCCCTCATAATTTAACTACTATTAATACTATAACCCGGCTATTTAGGACTGTATCCCTGCTGACTCAGACTACTTAGTCGAGGGTAACGTCACCTCCAAAAGAGGGGCCTACCATAATTTGCATTAATAACTTAATTAATTATCTTCCAATAATCCACCCTTTTAGGATTGTATCCTTGCTGACTCAAACTACTGGGGTGAGGGTAACGTCACCTTCAAAAGAGGGGCCTACTACAATAACTAAGATAATCTATTAAAATAGTGCAAAAGTGCGGAAATAATCAAAGGTCACACTAGATACGAGTCGGAACCAAGTGATTCATCTTGTCTATCTGTTTTTCTTTTTATTTTCAGCATTTTAGTTAGTTTTTATTTTTCTTAGTTTAAAACATTTTTCTAAACTTTTGATTTGATTAGACGTTGAGGATAAACCGGTACTAAAAGCTGTTGTGTCCTTGGACGACCTCGGTATCTTACCAACACTATACTACGCCCACGATGGGTGCACTTGCCCATATGTGTGTCTAGTGTTAGTAAATATCGTGTTTTATAAATTTAAAACTTGACTAAAAAGTGTTAAAGGGGCTTAAAATATACACCTAATATATATAACACTAGAATACGCATCAGTCAGCAGTTTCCTCTTTTCTTGGTTTATCACAATGATAGAGGTATCTGCTGATGTGAATAGTGGTTTAGGATCAATGACCTGTTTTGGCTCTTTGTGTTCAGGCTTCTTTGGTAAATTTGGATCTGTCATTTTCCTTCTTTTCAGCCTTTCATAGGCCTCATTTGTATACTGCTTTGTCCATTTTGCTATGGCTTTTGCAGTTCCCACATTTGCATCCACCAACTCCTGTTTCTTTTTCTTGTATTCTGAAGTGAGTTTATCAATGGCCTGTTTGTATTTACTCCAATTTGGAGCTGTCTTTTTCTTACTTGGATCATTTTGGATTCTCTTGATTCTGTTCACCTCATGCTTTAGTGCAATGAGTGGCCATTCACTGAATTGTTCTTCTTTGGCTGGATAAAACTTTTCTTTCATGATGAATTCAAGATACTCCTTTCTCATTATCTTTTGTAGGGCAGCATCAGGTGGCATATTTGACATGCCTTTGCTCAGGTCTTTTGCATAATCTTCCATTTGTTTGACCTTAGTGAGTAAAAACTCCATTCTCTCAGAAATGGCTTTATCACCTTGATCTTTGCACTCAATTCTAGCTCTTATATCTGCTTGCCTGGCTTTGAGTTTTAGATACTCACTCATGTTTAATGGATTCCTGAAGCTAATGAGAGAAGGAAATATTCTTTCACAAGGATCATCTATTGTATAAAATTGTTTCATTTCATCCTTTACAGCCTCCAATTCCAGTGGATATTTCTCAGCAACAGATTCAATTCTAGTGGAGGATATCTGAGTGGGTGGTTGTGGATTGATAACATTGTAAGGTGTAGAGGATAAAGGAATAGATGCTGGTATATCATCAGCATTTTTCTGAAATTTCCTTTTCCTTGTGTAAAGCTTTTTGGGTGAAGGAGATTTTGGTTGTGATGTGACATTGATGAGAGCAGTGGTGGATGACTGGCAAACAACTGTTGAAACAACTGGTGCTTCAACCTCTGTTGTCATTACAACTACTGATGTGTCAGTAGATGTCTTCTGCTTTTGAGCAGGTGGTGGTTTGATGGGTGGTGATGTGGTTGGAATGATGGATTTTGGTGGAGTAGTGATTTTAGATGATGGTGGTGGTAGGACAGTGGTTATGGCTGTGGTGATGTGTGGTGAAGTAGTGTGTGTTGAAGTGATGGTTTTAACAACTGCTGAATCTACTGATGTACCAACAGTTGTTGACACAGCAGGAGTTACAACAGCTGTTTGGGTAGATGGTTTAGAAGCCTGCTTTTCTTTTTCTAGTTCAACAAAAAGAGCATCTTCAACTCCCTTTTTCTTCAACTGCTTGATTTTCTCCCCCTTTTTGGCATTATCTGGAAGGGGGTTATCCATGAAGAGAATAATGGGAGGAACTTTTCCAGTGGAGCTTTGTATATGAGCCTTGATAGCTTTGATGTCTGCTTGAGTATCTTTAAATCTTGACTCCACCATGTTTGTCAGCATTTGTACATGTATTGCATGCTGCTGATCAGCCATTTGTTTTTGTTTTTCAAGCAGGGGTTGAAATACATTCCATAGCTCATTTGCAGCAGGTGCAGGTTGTGCAGGTGCTTGAGCTGGAACAGCAGTGGATTGTGCTTTTTGAGCTTTTAACAACTGTTGCACCATATCCTTTATGTCAGCAACTGATGTTTCAAGATTTTCAACTCTGTCCGTCAATTCCTGATATTTTAAATCATCACCCAAGTTAATGGGATCATCTGATTCCCCACCAGTAGTGGTTGAATCAATGTGTGACTTAGGACACGAAGCCCAAAAATCATCCACTGATGCCCCTTGTTCTTGGTACTGGGGTCTTCTCTCTTCCACACTTGATAACCTTTTGAGGGTACCAGTGGTTAAAACAAACTCACTGGTGGTTACCAGAGGTGCTATAGAAGAAATTGCCTTCAAGGGAGTCTTACTAATGAAACAACTATCCAAATGTAGATATGTTCATCCATCACTTGTAGTTGATGCTCCACTTAAACTACCACCAAGAGTTACTTGTAACTCAAGGGGTGTAACCTCCTCAGTTGTTGCTGGGATAGCAGGGGTAGTAGCATCAGACCCAGTCACTTGTGGGAGTGTACTCTCAGTGATAGGTGATAGAGAGGAACTGGTTTGTGTCTGAGCTATAGCAACTGCATGCAACAAGGGTATTATGGATTGTGGTAATGTGATTGGTGAGGGTATGGGTGTTGAAAGAGACATGTCCTTGGGATCAGGACTGAGGAAGATGGAACCAATTGGATCCAGAGCTTCATAATGTGGGGTCCCTATGCTTACAACCTGATCCTTTTGTGAGGATGCAGGAGGAGTTTGAGGCAATGGTAGAGATCTTTCTTCCATCTGCTGTGAGGAAGTAGCAGCAGTGGTTTGTGGTGACATTTGTGTTATCACTGGCATTAGCTCTGGGATCTCATCTTCCAGAGTTGCCTTTTTAGAGGGTTTGGTGGGCTTTTTGGATGATTTCTTTTTGGTAATGACAGGTGTGGGTTTCAAAGCAGTGGTTGTGCTGCTATGATCACCTGGAGCAGTGGGCTCAGCAGCTGATACCTGAGGAGCAGTGGTAGCTGCTAAATTCTGCTCAGACACCTCTGCTTTTATTTTTGAAGATGTTAACATTCTAGTGAAAGTTTCAGGTGTTAAACCATTTATTTGAAAATAAACACCTTGTTTGAGCAGATTTTCATTTTCTTTTCCAAATTTTTGTTCAAAAAAATAGCTTAGAAACCTTGGAAAAAGCAAAAATGCTTTGCTGTCAACATTTTTCACTAAATCATTAAAGATCTCCTGGGAATAGTTACAATTTTCATTATGTAAAATGGCATATCCCAGGCATTGAATCTTTAATGGTATTTCGTTAAAAACAGTTGTTTTATTTGAAACACACATCAAAAGAGTGTGAAATAAAAACCTAGGTGCAGAAGGGAAGAGACCTTTTTGTAAGGTATCTCTTTTTGTTTGTTCTGCATACCCCCTTGTCAGAAAATCAGTTTTCAACTCGCTTTTAAGAAAAGAAGTTTTACCTTGCTGATTATCGATTTTAAATACTTCTGAGATGGATTGTGGAGTAATTTGAATCGTTTTACCCTGTATAGAGGAGTTGATAGCTATGACATTCTCGTCTTGTTTTTCAAGAGTAGCATTTTTCCAAAACTCTCTCTGGGTTTGTTGGTAGATTGGAGCATCTGCTGTTAGCAAAGTTTTATACTTTGATGCAGTCATGATGTCGATGATGGAATCGAAGGTGTGGTTGTTGGTGGGTTTTGTGAGTAGACCCAAGTAGTTGTGAGGGGATTTGTATGAGATTTCAATAGGTTCAGCAGCCATTTGAGTGTCCTCTTTGGGAGATGAGGATGATTTTGATTTTGATTTTGATTTCGTCATTTTGATGAAGAGGAGTGAAGAATGATTTGGGATGAAAGTTTGGAAACTGCTTTGAGAAGAGAATTTTGGAATTCAATTCGACAATGTAAAACCCTGTTTGGGGTTTTGATCAGGGTTTTATTTAGGGAAAAAGTGAATGCTGATGTGGCAGCAGTTACACTGATCTGATGGCTAAAAACTGACCACGTGCCAATCTCTGATGAAGGGATGAATAATGGAGGACAGTTGTTTTGGAGAACCACTGATGAAGCAAATATTAGTGGTTACAACGGTAACAATATGAGAGCAGTGGGTGATTTTCACTATCAGTAGATAGCACATCAGTGGATAAAACACTGATTTTGAGCATCAGTGCTTATCAGGAAAATGAGAGAACAGGGGCTGACTTTCAGCAGTGGACAGTATTTAGAAAACAGATGTTTGAACAAAACTGTGATTAGGGGTAAGGTAATGGTAAGGATTTTGAAGATTAGTATATGAACAACTGTTAGTGCACCAGTGGATAAGCTTTTGACAAATATTTTGAGCATCTGCTGTTCTGATGAAAGGAATGATTTTATCTTGTGAAATCACAATATCATATCCAACATCTGTTGATGGTGATTCTGAAATATCTGCAAGATTGCTATCCTTAACAAAATACATCTTAAATGCAAATTGTCAAGTTCAATTTGTCAGCAGCTTTTACAGAGATTTCCATTCGAGGTTTTGCCACATGTTAATTACAGGTTTTGAAACTTTTATAGATTCCTGACAGTGGTTTAGTATCCCAGTGTTTTAAAATCTGTTAGCAATCAATCTTTGATCTGTGTTAAAACCAAACTTGAGTTTGACATGACCTTTACCTTGACACATACACCATTTCCTTTTGATCCATTTTCGAGGATAATATCACCAAAAAAAATAATAAAGGTTCTATATCTTGACAGGAGATTGAAACTTTTACAATAAAAAACCAGTAAAAGTACAAAATATATTATTCTTAAAGAAAAATAAAGAATAATATATCCTGCTTTATTTGAGAAATTCCTTTTCCAGAAAAATAATTAAAGGATTTTCTGAAAACAACACCAAAAGGATCTGGTATATTTTCCAATAAAACACATAATCATATCATTCTCAAGTTTATGAAAATGGTAAGTGGTTTGACAACAGTGATATGAAATTGTAAATACATTTTGACCACTGTTTGGTACCATTTTCTTGTCAGTTGATTGCAAAAGTGAGGACACATGTACACAAGTTTTTGAAAACCCTGTTACAGATTTTGTTACCATGTGATGATTCTGATAGCTTGTCTAGTCCTCTTGTAAGTTTACTTACTGGGGATACTATTGTTACCAGTACTTCCCTGAACCAATGAATGCACACAGTTGCTTGTACTTGATGACCATTGTTACCCCCGAATTTTTTTTCCTTTTTTTTAAAGAAGTCCTTATTCCAGAATCATTTTGCAGCAATATTTCGAGAGATTTGGTCATTTCTGCACATACTTATGCCAAATTTCACATTACCCATGATCTGGACATTTTTTTACTTGCTAATTTTCTTAATGTATTCTTAACAAAATTGATTTTGGTCCTTTTGAAGGATTCTCAACCTGTTTTTCAATACATAAGATCTATATGACTAAAATTTTAATTTCCCTCTTTTTGTGTAAACAAAAACACTAATGTTTTTATGAACATAGGTTTTTGTTGACCTGAGGTTCATACCTTAGCAGCGAACATGATGGAAACAGCACAAACTTCATAATAACAATTGAAATCAATTTTCGTAAATAATTTTACCATAGTTATCAGATATATTTTCAGATCTGAAAACTGTAGGTGGTTTATGTATGATATTACTTGTTATATGAGGTTTGTGTGTCCTATGACATCTTGGTTGTTTTACAGAGCCTTTGAGTAGTCACTTTGAACGTGATTTCTCGTTACTCTGTTTTCAACTAAATACAATCAACCTTAGTATCAATGAATTTTGAGCTGAACTGTTATGTCAAATTGTCTGTTAGATCGAATTTGACTGTCCAGGCTCTGATACCAATTGTTAGGATCGGAGGCTCTCATGATTGTGTTTGTTTGTATAACTTAAACAAATCAATAGAGATGAACAGAGTTTAAGTGCAGCGGAAATGAACAACAAACTTTGTAAACACAATCATAAAGGGAAATAGATTTGATAAACATATGAATTGCATCAGTCGAAAGATTACAAAGTAAATCAAAAGATTACAAAGCATGCTTACAAACAAAACTCCCCCTCAACCTGATGCTCCAAGGTTGGTTTGTACACAAGATGAAAGGATTGGACTAGAGGAGAAGAACTCACTCAGTCAATCAAATGTAACAGTACAGAGTACTGTTCCATTTATAGGCAAACCAAACCACTGGGACATCTCAGCTGACGTCACCATGAAAGCGACATCTAACAACCTAACAACCTGTAACCACTGTTCCTATACAAACACTGTTATCCTAACCACTGATTCCATACAATACAAAAGACACACTAAACTACTGCTTTCTCCTTCAAGGTTGATCAGTCCTTGAGTGAGCAGTCCTTTGGTCATCAGTAGATTGAGCCAGCAGTGTTTGCTTCTTAACAGTTTTTAGGGCTTCATCAGCAGTTTGAAGGGCAGCAGCTGTTGTATACGGACAGTGGATAGATGGCATCAGATGTTATAATCACTATCAAGGGGAAAGTCTAATGTAAACAGCTGTTTATTATGAATCCACTGTTGTGATCCGGTTTTGGCTTTTATTATATGTTCCTCTGATAGGGTTCAATCCCAACAATCTCCCCCTGGAACAGATAATGCTAAAACCCTTCATTATTCTGGATCTTTATTTTCTCATCAGAAGTTCCTTAGCTTGTCTTTTAAATTCTTCTTCAAAATCCTTGGAAGTTGAGTCATCCTCATCCCTGCACAGTGTAAGTTCAAGGAGATCTTGTAGATCTTCAACACCAAGGCTTAGTGCTTGTTTCCTTGATATGTACTTCATTTCACCATTGGATCTGAACAGGGTCAATACATGGGTCTTTTGATCAGACATCCACTTTAGTATTTTTTAACCCAATGGGTTTCTTGGGAGAGGTTTATTTACTGATGAGTTGGGGGATTGTGGCCTTGTGAAATTTTTTTGATCAGTACTATGTGCTTTAGCGGGTTTAGAGTATTCAGCTTGATCAATACTCTAAGCTTTTGATAGTTCAGAATTTTCAGCATGATCAGTACTCTGAACTTTTGCTACTTCAGAGTTTTCAGCTGACATTTGTTTGAAGGCCTTTTTTTATGATTTCATTTGCTGCAGCTATGTCTTCTGCAGTTTCTTGTTCAATTTGCTCTTGCCTTTTCTTTTGATCTAGCTCAATGGCTATCATATCTGCTGAAGTGTTTGTTGATGCTGATTTGTGTATTACCTTTTTGACAAGGTTTTGAAGTTTTGCTGAGCTATCTTCATTTAAAGCCATTTTCTTGATGGCTTCTGTGAAGTACTCAGCTTCCTTTTCCTTTTCTTCTTCATTAGTCAGCAGTTTCCTCTCTTTCTTGGTTTATCACAATGATAGAGGTATCTGCTGATGTGAACAGTGGTTTAGGATCAATGACCTGTTTTGGCTTTTTGTGTTCAGGCTTCTTTGGTAAATTTAGATCTGTCATTTTCCTTCTTTTCAGCCTTTCATAGGCCTCATCTGTATACTGCTTTGTCCATTTTGCTATGGCTTTTGCAGTTCCCACATTTGCATCCACCAACTCCTGTTTCTTTTTCTTGTATTCTGAAGTGAGTTTATCAATGGCCTGTTTGTATTTACTCCAATTTGGAGCTGTCTTTTTCTTACTTGGATCATTTTGGATTCTCTTGATTCTGTTCACCTCATGCTTTAGTGCAATGAGTGGCCATTCACTGAATTGTTCTTCTTTGGCTGGATAAAACTTTTCTTTCATGATGAATTCAAGATACTCCTTTCTCATTATCTTTTGTAAGGCAGCATCAGGTGGCATATTTGACATGCCTTTGCTCAGGTCTTTTGCATAATCTTCCATTTGTTTGACCTTAGTGAGTAAAAACTCCATTCTCTCAGAAATGGCTTTATCACCTTGATCTTTGCACTCAATTCTAGCTCTTATATCTGCTTGCCTGGCTTTGAGTTTTAGATACTTACTCATGTTTAATGGATTCCTGAAGCCAATGAGAGAAGGAAATATTCTTTCCTAAGGATCATCTATTGTATAAAATTGTTTCATTTCATCCTTTACAGCCTCCAATTCCAGTGGATATTTCTCAGCAACAGATTCAATTCTAGTGGAGGATATCTGAGTGGGTGGTTGTGGATTGATGACATTATAAGGTGTAGAGGATAAAGGAATAGATGCTCATCAGCATTTTTTTAAAATTTCCTTTTCCTTTTCCTTGTGTAAAGGTTTTTGGGTGAAGGAGGTTTTGGTTGTGATGTGACATTGATAAGAGCAGTGGTGGATGACTGGCAAACAACTGTTGAAACAACTGGTGCTTCAACCTCTGTTGTCATTACAACTACTGATGTGTCAGTAGATGTCTTCTGCTTTTGAGCAGGTGGTGGTTTGATGGGTGGTGATGTGGTTGGAATGATGGATTTTGGTGGAGTAGTGATTTTAGATGATGGTGGTGGTAGGACAGTGGTTGTGGCTGTGGTGATGTGTGGTGAAGTAATGTGTGTTGAAGTGATGGTTTTAACAACTGCTGAATCTACTGATGTACCAACAGTTGTTGACACAGCAGGAGTTACAGAAGCTGTTTGGGTAGATGGTTTAGAAGCCTGCTTTTCTTTTTCTAGTTCAACAAAAAGACCATCTTCAACTCCCTTTTTCTTCAACTGCTTGATTTTCTCCCCATTTTTGGCATTATCTGGAAGGGGGTTATCCACGAAGAGAATAATTTGAGGAACTTTTCCAGTGGTGCTTTGTATATGAGCCTTGATAGCTTTGATGTCTGCTTGAGTATCTTTAAATCTTGACTCCACCATGTTTGTCAGCATTTGTAAATGTATTGCATGCTGCTGATCAGCCATTTGTTTTTGTTTTTCAAGCAGGGGTTGAAATACATTCCATAGCTCATTTGCAGCAGGTGCAGGTTGTGCAGGTGCTTGAGCTGGAACAGCAGTGGATTGTGCTTTTTAAGCTTTTAACAACTGTTGCACCATATCCTTTATTTCAGCAACTGATGTTTCAAGATTTTCAACTCTGTCCGTCAATTCCTGATATTTTAAATCATCACCCAAGTTAATGGGATCATCTGATTCCCCACCAGCAGTGGTTGAATCAATGTGTGACTTTGGACACGAAGCCCAAAAGTCATCCATTGATTCCCCTTGTTCTTGGTACTGGGGTCTTCTCTCTTCAACACTTGATAACCTTTTGAGGGTACGAGTGGTTAAAACAAACTCACTGGTGGTTACCAGAGGTGCTATAGAAGAAATTGCCTTCAAGGGAGTCTTACTAATGAAACAACTATCCAAATGTAGATCTGTTGATCCATCACTTGTAGTTGCTGCTCCACTTAAACTACCACCAAGAGTTACTTGTAACTCAAGGGGTGTAATCTCCTTAGTTGTTGCTGGGATAGAAGGGGTAGTAGCATTAGACCCAGTCACTTGTGGGAGTATACTCTCAGTGATAGGTGATAGAGAGGAACTGGGTTGTGTATGAGCTATAGCAACTGCATGCAACAAGGGTATTATGGATTGTGGTAATGTGATTGGTGAGGGTATGGGTGTTGAAAGAGACATGTCCTTGGGATCAGGACTGAGGAAGATGGAACCAATCGGATCCAGAGCTTCATAATGTGGGGTCCCTATGCTTACAACCTGATCCTTTTGTGAGGATGCAGGAGGAGTTTGAGGCAATGGTGGAGATCTTTCTTCCATCTGCTGTGAGGAAGTAGCAGCAGTGGTTTATGGTGACATTTGTGTTGTCACTGGCATTAGCTCTGGGATCTCATCTTCCAGAGTTGCCTTTTTAGAGGGTTTGGTGGGCTTTTTGGATGATTTCTTTTTGGTCTTTTTGGTAATGGCAGGTGTGGGTTTCAAAGCAGTGGTTGTGCTGCTATGATCACCTGGAGCAGTGGGCTCAGCAGCTGATACCTGAGGAGCAGTGGTAGCTGCTAAATTCTGCTCAGACACCTCTGCTTTTATTTTTGAAGATGTTAACATTCTAGTGAAAGTTTTAGGTGTTAAACCATTTATTTGAAAATAAACACCTTGTTTGAGCAGATTTTCATTTTCTTTTCCAAATTTTTGTTCAAAAAAATAGCTTAGAAACCTTGGAAAAAGCAAAAATGCTTTGCTATCAACATTTTTCACTAAATCATTAAAGATCTCCTGGGAATAGTAACAATTTTCATTATGTAAAATGGCATATCCCAGGCATTGAATCTTTAATGGTATTTCGTTAAAAGCAGTTGTTTTATTTGAAACACACATCAAAAGAGTGTGAAATAAAAACCTAGGTGCAGAAGGGAAGAGATCTTTTTGTAAGGTATCTCTTTTTGTTTGTTCTGCATACCCCCTTTTCAGAAAATCAGTTTTCAACTCGCTTTTAAGAAAAGAAGTTTTACCTTGCTGATCATCGAGTTTAAATACTTCTGAGATGGATGGTGGAGTAATTTGAATCGTTTTACCCTGTATAGAGGAGTTGATGGCTATGACATTCTCGTCTTGTTTTTCAAGAGTAGCATTTTTCCAAAACTATCTATGTGGGCTCGTAGAGACAACCCCTAATTGGGCATGGCCCATTGAGGTTAGGGTTTTCCCATATCTCCTATATAAGAAGGTCTCCACCTCCTTATTAGGGGATGAGATATAGGGCAACACTTTTGTAGCTGGAAATAGAGGATTCTTCCTCTACCGGCCGTCTCTACATTGCCCACGTTTCTCTCTTCTTGTTTGCAGGTCAAAGGATGGGACGGAGAAGATGAGGTGTGGCCATGTTTGTATTCATCACCATAAGAAGAACCGACCCGCTTGGGCTCATGCTTCTTCATTGGCGCCATCCGTGGGACCCTTATTAATGGACCGCACTTTGCTTTTCTCAACTTGATCTCTAGTTTTTAATTCTTCGTTCAGATTTTTCTTGGTGGCCACCCGGTTTGAGCACAACTCGAGGATCCAGAGTCTTCAAATCTGGTATGGGGTCCTCTTCATTGAAACCACTCATAAAGTTAAACTAATTACTGATATGATACGTCCATTCATTTGCATATTAGATATATGCTATTGACACATAATTATTAAATTACAAAAAAAAGATGGTCTTTGACCTTAGTTGTCTCGTGCACAGTAATGGACGGTGGATAGGTATATCCCTTATTCCTTCCATAACACTCATCTCTTATATCAAAAATATTTTTACAATAGAGATGAGGATCAAAACCTTTTCGGAACACTTTTAATGCCGCGTCGAAGGCCGAGTGGTGGCGTCTAAAGGCGTGTCGCTTACAGTATCACCGTTGTGGCGTGTCACTTCCAGCGTTCCGGGTGACGTTATCTATGGCGCGCCACTACCCGGTGGGTGATTTCGTATGCCACTCCATGGCCGGCGGACAATATTCTTAAATGTGGGCCATGGCATCAAATTTAACCGCACATCTTGCTTGTTGGAAAAACTTACCCACGCCTACGCGTGTGGGAAGGTCTTATCCCCACATCACACTTTCGGGCACCGTCCCTACATTAGACGACTTTTGTTCACAATCCGTTTTTAATGGGTCACTATATAAACTTCACCGGGAACAGTCGTTTCTCCCGCGCCGCTCCCGGCGGACGCCTTATACCACCCCGCCACATACAGTGGGTGCTTTTCCTTTGCCATACCACCATGGCGGAAGCTTTCATACTCCATTACACCGTGACACCGGATGCACGCCACCGCATAATCTGGCGGGCGACTCAGGCACTTGCTTGCGAATGAATGTAACTCCGGCAAATTACAACTTATCACTTCTCGATTCCATCTTTCAGATTTGTTTTTTGTTTGAGTTTCAGACACGACTCTGGACCTAAAACTCTAGATGTGGACTTTCTTTTAAAGTTCTATTTTGCTACTTCCATGACTACGAACAATTTCTTTATGAAAGCCCAGATCCACAAATCGGTTTCTCCATCATATTTGTTTTGTTCTTTAAATTATAATAGACAATTGAAGAACACCAAACATATACCCAGGTCACCAGAACAGGTTACCCTCCATCTTTGCTCAACCTACGCTTCCACCGCAAGCACCTACAGCGGGCAACTATCTATTGCGTTACGCACGTCAAACACCCGCCATCAACGGCGGACACTTCTCACGCACTGCATCGACGACCATCATGCGCGGCCGGAATGGCTCTGCTACCTCGCGCCAGTCGACACAGCTCCGCCACCTTGCTCCGACTGTGTGCAGCGGGACATGCCTTCATTCACATGCGCATGGTGGAAAATTCTCCTCCGTAGTCGTGCATATCAACCACCTGTTACCTCTGGCAAGATGCCGTCATGCTCCGCCCATCTCCGGCGGTATGACCTCATGCTCCGCACATCACCAGCGGGTGACCATTTTGGTCACACCGTTACTGCACCTTTAAAACGCGTCGTCAAACGGTCTCCGCCACTGCGCGCCGCTATCTGTTTCCACCATCTACAACTTATAACCATCATGAAGCACTATTAAAACATTCCAGACTTCGCGCAAGCTGGTTCGCGCCACCGTCATCCACGCTACACGCTTCACACCACTGTTTCCCCCCTGCTGGCCTTTGTACCATAAGAGACGTTTATTGAAAGCGTGAGCATGAGTTTTCATGATTACGCCAACTCCGGCGATGACTTTCTTTGCCGCACTATCCTCGGCGCGCACTTCTTTTGCCATTCCCCACGCAAGCATTGGTTTAACTCGAAACGCCTTACTATATGGCACCTCATCACCATTTAGGTTAGGTGATCGTTCTTATCCATGCCACTACCGGCGGAAGGTTTTAGTCAACCCGCCACCACCGGCGTAAGCTTCTATTCACCCCGGAACGTTTCCAACGGACATTTTTATCCACCTGCGTCGCTTCCGACCGATTACTTAATCACTCCGCCACCTATGGCAGATGCTTCGGTCCACAACGTGCCACTTTAGCTAACGCTTTAATCTACCCCGCAGCTCAGGCGGTCTCTTTTTATATACCCATGCCTCTGGTGGGAGCTCTCATTCTACCCGCCACTCTGGCAGATTTTGTCGTTCACTCCTACTTAAATGGTTTCTTAAGCCACATCGAAGGACCTATCAATTACAAAAAGGGATTCCCACTATTTCAACACAATGTGGTTCCAAACAAAGCGTGCAGATCTACACAGGAGACACTCCGACGCCGCGCGAGTAATCTCTGCCTACTGTATACACTCCGCCGCCGTGCGAAAACACCACTCTGTCTCCTGCGCATGCCGGAAAGCTCAGTCGTAGCGATAGCATGCTCAACCCTTGTTAGACAAACTCCACCTTCTTCCGACAAGCTCCGTCGCGCGGGCATGCTACGCCCTTTAACATACAAGTTTTGTTGTGCGGGTATGCTCCGTCCGCCATGACGATATTCTAAATTATATAACCTTGCCCCGAACCTTTGATTGTGAAGCAGTGAAATAAACATAAGGAGTTTGTGGAGGATTAAAAGGCTTCTGAACTCATCTTGGGGTTCACGAGTCTGCTTTTAAGCTTGCCCCACAACTCTCAACATTTCACACAAATGAACCTTCAAATATAATCAAAGGACACTTTCAATCTGGTAGTACTTGACAGATTTTGTCTTGGACCAAGTTAAGGGAGCCATTATCTTATTATTATAAGAGCTATGGGCATATTGCATATCTCTCAGAAGTTTATTCTCATACAGTAAATAAATTTTTAGACATAATACAAAACCAAGCTCATAACCACCCTTGCCATCACAATTTATAATATATCTCATGAATGGTCCAAAGGTGTTATAAAGTGGCACTTATATTAATTCTAAGTGTCATGACTTCTAGACATATATGAATGGCTTCAGTACCTTCTTGTATACTCCAACAGTTTGTACATGAATTTTAAGCATACATGGGCACATATTCAATTTGATTAAATATATGGACAATACCCATTTAATTGGCCAGAGCACGAGAATCATTTAGAAAGACGGTGTTACATACTTCTTTCAAAATAAAAACAAGTTGGCTAAAGTCTAGCACATGAAACTAATTCAACGACACGGTTAGCAGTTCATCGTTTTAACAACTACTAACCCTGCGATATTTACGACGAATACTAGTATCATTGCTTAGTATTATTATTCAAGCTTAATGTTACTGACATTTATTTAGCAGCATTAAAAAGAAACTAGCATGGTGTAAGGTAACCGTTGAAGGTCAAAATTGCTTACACAATTTACGGAGTGTGGACCTTCACACACACCTGATAACCCTTCTTCAACAGCGAGATATCAGTTGGACAACTTCTTGTCAAACCTTCCTATTGGTAGGGTGGTCCTTGTCGCCGTTTACGCCTTCACCAAGCTATACTTTGATAAGGATATACCTAAGCTGGAGTTCATCATGTTGAGCTACATATTTAGGAACGCAATTCCAGGTGCAATTCTCTTTTATTGTTTATGTAGTGGCGTGATACACCTTCATTCATTCAAACGCACTTCGCATCTCATTGCATGCTCTTGGTTCACTTGACTATATGTAGATATCTATATGATGGTCCGTATATAACCTGACATGACGATGCTACCTCAAAAATACGAAATTCTAAACGCATGAACAAAAGATTCCATTGCCCACACATGCATTGGGCAACGCTCGATCGGCCATCTGGCATGTCGTATGCGCCTATATCATTACTTTTGATACTCATGTCCTAACATACTTAGCATCATCGAACTGGATAATCTGCTTGGAACAACATGGCTATGGGCGGACATGGTCATAATATTTACATAGGCTAAACTGTACATCGAAAAATCCTTATTCAAGGACGAGGACCTAGCGCGGTAATTTGTCACCATGCCGCCTCAATTGCTGAACTATCATATCTGAAAGACAGTCTTGAACTCGGCGTAACCACGGAGGACTCACGGGTGACAGGTTCTTAATCTCATCCTTAAATATGGAACTCTCACATAACCTGATAGCCTAACGGAATACTCCATAAGTTATATATTTTCTTTTCTAAATGACGTGACAATTCTTTCAGGTATTACAAGAATACCTATTAGAATTGCCCACTAAACAAAAAGTGTCGACAAAGGTCTCACCTCTATTTTACGCACAATACAGTCAAATCGATTAACAAGCATGTCGGAGTTTTCTTAGCATGTTATACTTCATGTTTACTTGTCCATTTCTTTTTATTACCTATCAAGTTCAAAGCTACTAACATACTTTAGCAGCATTGAACTAGGGGACTAGCAGGGTATAGCACCATTACGCCTTAGAAGTGATCATCTTCTCTCAGGCTTCCCATTAAGGTGATACCCACTTGACACGCATATGCGATTTGGTGGTCAAGACAAACGCACGACAAAACTAGTATACTTGATGTCACACCCCTATTTTCCACGTGTCACCGGTGGGCCCGGTGGGGAGTATAGTGACGTAGTTGGTATCATCATAGACAAACAACACAATATATAAATGCACAGCGGAAGCAAAGATAGATTCATTTCAACTTTAATAAAGTGTAATATTAAATATCACTAATAGTTGAAACGGATCCACAGGCGGATCAAAATAAAATAAGATATTGTTCAACATTTTATTGTCATCCAAGCTTGCGAGACTTATTGTGGACGCTCTAGAAGACAGCCAGCCTATTACGTGTAGTACCTGCACTTAACCTTTTGGGAAAAATACGTCAGTTTACACTGGTAAATACAATTTAACTGACTCATTTTGAAAATGGTTGAAAATTGATTTGAATGCTCAAGGCACAAAACATTTTATAACTTGGGATAATTATTTTATATAATCTTGTGAACGAATTACATGTTACTTGTGCGTTCAGTAGCCCGGATCTTGTCCGGGTTAAAGATCAATAGACACACCACAATATAGAGTTATACACTGACAGGTGTACGCCTACACCTCGTGCTCAGGTCGTGGCCATCTCGTAAGATGATGCCAAGGATATCTGAGACATGGTCATTAACCCCCCAAAGGCTTTAAGTGAACAAGACTGTTTAAACGAGCCGATCAAATTATTCAATTAACCACCCAAAGATGTAAGATTGGATGCTCGATCAAGCGGTATTTTATATACCGTAACCCAAGCCCGTATAGGGAAAATAAGTTAAAAGTATTTACCTGAGTAAAGTATAATTCACAACAAGCAAAATGCAAGTAGCTTTTACCGGTGCTCCTAATCTGGAACGAAGGTTTATAATAACCTATTAGATTTCTAACGGGTCTTTAATTAAGCTTAAGCTTAGACCGGTTAGCTTAAAGGACGATACGGTTCAAACGCACGATTAAGCGAAGACCGGATAGAATGTGATTTAGACCCGACAAGTTTGAAGACTTGTATAATACGGGTATACTAAACACATTCTGGATTTTGAGACAAAAATGATAATGTTTGACCCGTTTCGGTCAATTTATGCAAACTAGTTACATAAACCGAACCGGACGAGAAAAGGGCGTTACGGTTAACCATAAGGGTCATATGCAAGTTCCCTGAGATAATATGGCTTAAATATGTTATAACATCAGTAAGATATCTCCTATTATGCCCAATACGGATTTAAACACAAATTATGCCTCATAAGGGCATTTTGGTCATTTAAAAGATTATAAAAGAGTTAAATTTGTAATCTGAGTTACAGGTCTGGTTTATACAGTAAATATACTTAATTTAACATGTTATAACAGTAGGGTATGACTTATATGTGAAACTTATCATTTAAAACCAAACTATGCACCTTAGGGGTATTTTGGTAATTTCACAAGGGCTTAAAAGGTCAAAACTGGAAACCTGAGTTCAAAAACTTGTACTTACTATTATTATATAAAAATATACTAAAAAAATCAGTAGGTATCAACCTTATATGTTTAATATGGTTATAGTGCACACTATGCGTTAAAAACGCTTAAAAAAGGCGATTTGGAGCCGTTTCCGGGTTTTTAAAAGAAAGCTGATATTTTTATAATTCCAGAATGCTCAAAATGTTTTATTTAACAAATAAAATCAGTAGAAAAAGGTTTGGGGTCAAAAGGATTTGTAAAACTCATTTTATGGCTTAAAAGGGCAAAATCGGTATTTATCGAATTAAACTTAGAGACCTATGTTATGCTCAGCCAAAAATTAAATAAAAATCTTTAAAAATCCCAAAATATTATATGACATCAGTGGGTAAAAAGTTTGATATCAAAAAGTGGGTTTAAATAGGCTATTTGCTAATTACGCCATTTCATTAACATAAAGCTTTCAAATTACGATAATGAGCATAACTCTTAATCTAGACCTCAAACTGATATCACATTTTTGGTGCAAGTTTATAAATCAGTGACAAATGTTTCTACTCTTTCACTTTTTCAAAAATCATGTTTTATAGTAGAAAGGGCATAATAGTCACATTTAAGCATAAATCGGAAACATGCATATGAATCGGATAAGTGTTGAACCAAGTTGTAAAATCTCAGAGAATTAAACTTATATGAAAATTGGTCCAAAATAAGCTCTAAGGCAGATCTCAAACATGCATGAACGGATCAGAACTGAAAGTCAAAGAAAAAGTCAATTTATGCGACTTTCGGTTCCAATTCGGGTTTAAACTGAAAATTGTCGAGATGAACATGTTGAGACATGTTCTTTCATTAATTACCAAGTTATTTTAATGATCAAACAGGTTGCATGTACCCTACATTGCTAATCATGCTTAAATTTGCAAATACACATTCTGTTGACTTTTTGAAACAAGCTTTGACTCGACAATTATCATACTTAGAGTGGGAATCTGAAAATACCCTTTTGAGGGTTTGTTACCCACATAAATACCAACTTGTAGGTACTTTCAATTTGAGAAATGACTGAGCAAATTTCATTTAATCACAAAGTCAAACTAAATTTACGATGGTTTGACTATTAGCTAATTTACTAAGCTAGAACGAATTTGAGAAGGTTATGAACACTTACAAGAGTCCTAATAATGCTTAGAGATCACTAGAAAGTTGGCTTGACGTCCAGAGAGCTCCAGAGATGATCTTGTGAATTTTTGAACATGCAAGTGTTGAAGGTTTGCAACTACAAGACCCTTTTATCACAATTTTGATCTCATTATAGGCTGCCACAAAGGTCTAGGAGTGTTATAAGAAGGGGACAAGTGCCCCTAAATGCATGTAAACCCATTGGAGAGCCCCAGGTATCGACAACAGCTGGAAACAACTCGAAACAGAGCTGATAACTGACATCTGTGCGACATTCTGCACTGGCAGGTCGCTCGCGTGGCGCGAGACCCCCCTCGCGTGGCGCGAACAAGCGCAGATCTGGTTACAAGTTTCCTTTGCTTTGCATTTCAGTCCTTGGTCCTTAGATACGTGGTTTTGGCTATTTATTTTGCTCATTAGACCCTCAAATCTGATTTTTAAGGACCTTGGGACATTTACAAACATGGTAAAGTCCTTGGTTAACTTTGTGCTTACCCGAAAAGTCTCGAAATTCAACGTTAACGTAATTAACCCTTCGTGCACGGTTTTGATCATAACTTTCTCATACGATAACGAAACTTTGTGAAATTTTTATCACATATTCTAGTGAGTATATTTTATCATTACAAAGCTTCGGGTTTGCAAAAAGATCACTCAGAGGTATACTTTCAACATGTTGACACATTTAGCCCCTATAGTTTGTAATTCCTCACTTTCTCTTATTTTCCGCTTCGTATGATCCATGATTTATCCGTTTAAGATTATAAACATCATGTAGGGTTATTTTAGAGCCTATTTATCCATTGTTGACACTTTGGACCCTTATATTCACATAGTTTCACTGTTTGTCAACTTTAGTCCCTCTAAAGTATGTTTTCACATATTCAAAGCCTATGACACGTGTCAATAGATTATTGGACGTAAATTTTCGAGGTGTTACATCCTCACCCCCTTAAAAGAAATCTCGACCCCGAGATTTACTGAAACAAATGAGGGTATTTTTCTTTCATCGTGGATTCTACCTCCCATGTGTATTCGGGACCTCTACGGGCATCCCATTTGACCTTAACAATAGGTACATGCTTCCTTCGAAGCTTCTTTACCTGTCGATCTTCAATTGACAATGGCTTTTCCACAAATTTCAAGCTTTCATCTATATGTACATCCGTATGTGGTATAACCAGTGATTCATTAGCGAAACACTTCTTCAAATTACAGATGTGGAACACATTATGGATAGCACTAAGCTCTTCAGGCAAGTCTAACTTATAAGCAACTGACCCGACACGTTCGATAACCTCGAAAGGTCCTATGTATCTCGGGCTTAGCTTGCCTTTCTTTCCAAATCGCATTACCCCTTTCCAGGGTGATACTTTAAGCAATACCTTGTCACCTACTTCGAAGTGAAACGATTTACGCTTTGGATCCGCATAACTTTTCTGCCTATCCCTGGCAGCTTTCAAAGGATCACGAATTTGGACAATCTTGTCCGTCGTCTCAAAAACTATCTCTGGTCCTGATAGTTGGACATCTCCAACTTCCGCCCAACAAATGGGCGATCTACACTTTCTACCGTATAAGGCCTCAAAAGGCGCAGCTTTTATGCTGGTGTGGTAACTATTGTTGTAGGAGAATTCGATTAATGGTAGGTTCTTATCCCAACTACCACCCAAATCGATCGCACATGCACGTAGCATATCTTCCAATATTTGAATAGTACGCTCACTCTGACCGTCAGTCTGAGGATGATAAGCTGTACTAAAATTTAAACGTGTGCCCAAAGATTGTTGGAAACTTTTCCAAAAATGTGACGTGTATCTAGTATCTCTATCAGAGATAATAGACACAGGTATACCATGCAAAGCTACAATCTTATCAACGTATAACTGTGCTAACATATCAGAGCTATAAGTCTCCTTGATGGGTAGAAAATGTGCTGACTTCGTCAGTCTATCCACTATGACCCATATAGTATCATTTCCCTTTCTTGTTTTTGGCAACTTGGTGATGAAATCCATCGTCACCATCTCCCACTTCCACGTGGGAATTTCAGGTTGTTGTAACAAACCTGACGGCTTCTGGTGTTCCGCTTTGACTTGCGCACAAGTCAAACATTTAGCTACATAAGCAGCTACAGACTTTTTCAAACCAATCCACCAGTAGTTGGCCTTTAGATCCTGGTACATCTTATCAGCTCCAGGATGAACAGAATATTTGGAACTGTGGGCTTCCTGGAGGATAACATCTCGAAGTCCTCCGTAAACTGGAACCCATATTCGTCCATTCAATCTCAGCATTCCGTCCTTGTCATGGGATAACTGCTCCTCAGTTACTCCTAGTTTTTCTTTAGGATAGTTAGCTTCCAGCACAGCTTCCTTCTGTGCAGCTAACACCCTTTCGTTCAAACTATTCCTTATTTCAATGCGCTTGGCATTGATTCTTATCGGCTTCACTCTTTCTTTTCTGCTTAGGGCGTCAGCAACTACATTTGCTTTGCCTGGATGGTATTTTATCTCACAATCATAATCATTTAGAGTTTCCATCCATCGTCTTTGTCGCATGTTCAAGTCCTTCTGATTGAACAAATGTTGGAGGCTCTTGTGATCTGAATAGATCACACACTTGGTTCCATATAAGTAATGCCTCCATAGTTTCAATGCAAATACAACGGCACCCAGCTCTAAGTCATGGGTGGTGTAGTTCTTCTCGTGTACCTTTAACTGTCGTGAAGCGTAGGCAATAACCTTGCCTTTCTGCATGAGTACACAGCCCATACCAGTGTGTGATGCATCACAATACACCACGAATTCTTCTATACCATCGGGCAATGTTAACACTGGTGCATTGCTCAACTTTTTCTTCAGAATGTCAAAGGATTCCTGCTGCTTAGAGCCCCAATCAAACTTAACCTTCTTACGTGTCAACGAAGTTAGGGGCGCAGCAATCCTTGAAAAGTTTTCGATAAAGCGCCTATAATATCCTGCTAAACCCAGGAAGCTGCGAATCTCAGTAGGCGTCTTTCGCTCTTGCCAATTCATAACTGCTTCCACCTTAGCGGGATCCACCTGGATACCACGCTCACTTACCACATGTCCAAGAAATTGGACTTCTCGAAGCCAAAATTCGCACTTCGAAAATTTGGCGTAGAGTTTCTCTTGGTGTAGAAGTTTGAGAATACAACGAAGGTGTTTCTCGTGGTCAGCTTGGTTCTTCGAGTAAATAAGGATGTCGTCAATAAAGACGATGACAAATTTATCTAGATAAGGCTTGCAGACGCGATTCATGAGATCCATGAATGCGGCCGGTGCATTAGTGAGCCCGAAAGGCATCACTAGGAACTCGTAATGACCATAACGAGTCCTAAACGCTGTCTTGTGCACATCTTCATCCTTGACCTTTAACTGATGATAGCCTGACCTCAAGTCGATCTTAGAGAAGTAGCTTGCCCCTTGCAATTGATCGAACAGATCGTCGATCCTGGGCAAAGGATACCTATTCTTGATAGTGACTTTATTAAGCTCACGGTAATCGATGCACAGGCGCATCGATCCATCCTTCTTCTTGACAAACAAGATCGGCGCTCCCCAAGGGGACGAACTAGGTCTAATAAAACCTTTAGCTAACAGATCATCTAACTGCGTCCTTAACTCCTTCATTTCCGTTGGTGCTAACCTATAAGGTGCTCTCGCTACTGGTGCTGCGCCCGGGATGATGTCAATTCGGAATTCCACTTGCCTATCTGGTGGTAAACCAGGTAGTTCTTCGGGAAAAACTTCAGGATATTCCGAAATGATAGGGATGTCTTCAATCTTGGGCTTTTGCTCATCAATAGTAACTTGTGCCATATAAATGACACAACCCTTCTGCAGACATCTGGATGCCTTGAGCATGGACACTTGCTCAGGCAATCCATGCTGAGTATCCCCTTGAATGGTAAGTGACTCCCCAGACGGGGTTTTGACTATCACTCGCTTTCTGTTGCACACAATCTGGGCTTCGTTATGCGATAACCAATCCATGCCTATAACTACATCAAAGCCGGCTAGCTTAAAGGGAAGTAAGGACAAAGGAAAAGAATGATTCCTAATGGATATAATACATCCATTTAAAATAGTTGAGGCTGTTTCTAAGGTTCCATCAGCTAATTCCACCTCGTATTTAACACTTAAGGTTCTAACAGGTAGGTTTAATAGCTTACAGAACTTATCATCAACAAAAGACTTATCTGCTCCAGAATCAAACAATACTCTAGCAAAAAACATCATTTACAAGAAAAGTACCTGTAATCACGTTGTCATCCTGAACAGCTTCCTTAGCGTCCATCTTGAAGACCCTCGCATTGGTCTTTTTCCCATCTTCGGTTCTCTTCGCGTTCTTTGGGCAATTAGACTTAATGTGCCCTTTTTCGTTGCAACCGTAACATGTTGCATCCTTTAGCTTCTTACACTCCAAAGTCTTATGATCCGTAGATTTGCAAATCCCACAGGATCTCACGTGAGATTGGAATTTCGACTCAAAACGACATTTCCCAAAATGGTTCTTCTTACAAGTTTTACATTTGGGCTTATCGCCCGATTGTTGCCCATCTCTCCTAGATCCCGACCCTTTCTTGTGGTCGTCACTTCCTCGGTGTTTCTTACGTGATCTTCGTGAGGTATCGTCCTCACGCTTCCTTTTGTTCTCTTCTGAATTCCTGAGTGCTCTCAACCTGACTACGTCCAAGGTGAGAGATAGAGATAGATCAGCTGCTGACCTGAAGGTTGCAGGCCTTGATGCCTTAACGCTAGCTTTAATCTCTGGGGCTAAACCCCCGATGAAGCGAGCAATCCTCCTAGGCTCTAGGGATACCAAGTAAGGAACCAACCTGGATAGGGTATTGAAAGTGGTGAGGTATGCCTAGGAGTCTAAGTTCTTCATCACTAACGCTACGAAGTCTGATTCGATTCTCTCAATTTCGTGCTGCGGGCAATAATTCTCTTTAATAAGAGCAACGAACTGATCCCATGACAAGTTGTAAAGTGGGATCTTTCTAGCAGCTTGTATGAGTGACTTCCACCATGCCAGTGCTTCTCCCTTGAATGACTGGGATACGTATTTCACTACATCCCTTTCAGCACAACCGCTGATGTCCACTATCGTATCCATTTCGTCCAACCAGGTCATGCAATCAACCGCTCCTTTCTCCCCAGTAAAGTCTCTGGGTTTACAAGAAACGAAATACTTGTAAGTACATGACTTGGTATGAGGTTTAGCATCAAAATCTTTCTTCTTTGAGGGAACACTGTTTTGATTTGATGAGTGTCGATCATCATCCTTCTTGGGTCCATCCTTTTTAGGCTCATTTTTCTTAGAGGGTGGTTTGCTATGACCCTCCGAATGAACTTTTGGCTTGGAATGTGGTGCAGATCGGGTCCTACTTCGGGTCCCGCTTGATTCACTATACTGTCTATTTAGTGCTTCGATAACAGCATCATTCACTAATGCTTTCAACTCCGCACCAGTTACTAATATTTTAGCATTATCAGGGTTTTCCTCTGGGCGACTGTTTAATTCTTCAGACTTAGCCATGTAGTCTTAATTGCTACATAAAAATAAGGACAAGGTCTATTTAGAAGCCTAAACAGTATTATCGTTCTTGACGATTCATTAACCATGGTAAATAAAAGCCATATTAGTTAATTTAATAATTTCATTCAGGATTTTTACTAGTAATCTTTTTAGAATGAAATATAATATTGGCATAATAAGCCTAGTCACGTAGATAAATTTCTAAATTACAAATTTAGATCTTATAGGATTAAAGTTTGAATAAATAAGACAAATCAATCCTTTTCTTAGCAGGGAGTCTATAAACTACGGCTGCCTTTTTGTTTTATATGACATTAATTATAACCCGTAGGCATTATGTCACAACCAAATATATATAAAAATATTAAACTTGGATAATTTATTAAAAGGGTGACATGTGTGATTATACGGATCACACTAGCCAAGAATGTTAACATGTTTACAGATGTTAACAGAGAATTGAATCTTTTTAAACTGGTTCTACCATATTGGCTAAATTTATGACAACATAACAGCTAGGTTTTACCTTTTAAGATCCTTATTATATTATTAAAATGGTAAATCAAAATAATAAATGTTATTTTTCATTCATTCATATATTATGTTTATGCACATAATTTAAAAACGAAAAACTTAAATTAACCATTCCAAATAAAAATTAAACCAGTACGAGTTTGCCCTAAACGGGACTTTTTACATAAACAACATGCCCACGCAGGGGCCAATAAACAAAACAAACCCACGCAGGGGTTGAAATAGAAAAACATGCCCACGCAGGGGTAGACAGAAAGGAAATACCCACGCAGGGGAAGAGTACTGAAACAAATGTCCTCGCAGGGACATGATTACAACTAAAATAAACAAACAAACAAACAAACAAAGGATTCAGTGACCCTTCTTGCTTTTACCCTTAATCAAATCCACCATCTTCTTAAACATCCCCCGGTTATGCCTCCGATCATGCCGCAACTCATGCCGCATCTCTTGACGCACCTCTTGTATCTCATGAAGGATTTCTTGCATTTGGGGCGGTGACATCGCTGGCGCCTGAGGTGGTTGCTGATAATGCGGGGGTTGAGGAGGCTGTGGTTGATAATGCGGAGGTTGAGGAGGCTGTGACTGCTGATACCCATATGATGGGTATCCATAGGTCGAGTGTCCCGTAGCCCAGGGACCTCCGTAAGAACCTCCTGGTTGGAGAGAGTTTGCCGCTACCCAGTAGGGATCTTCTGTAAAGTTGTAACCTGTGTGGATCTGCTGCTCGAAGGGATTGAATGCTGCAGCTCCAGTGTAAGTGGGAATTGGGTCTCCAAAACCCAATGGTGGCTGTGGCGCGACTGGCGTAGAGACTACTTCAGAGACGGGGTGTGAGGATTCCCCCATCTCTGGTTCTTCGTGGACCGGCGAGTACCGGCTGCCACCTGAATGTGGAGGGGTGCTGATACGTATTCCCCTTCGTGCGGATATTCGCACTATCGTTCTCCTTCGCCTTGGAGGCGAGGGAGGTTGAAGCTGAGGCGGTGGTGGCGGCGGAGTGACCGCGACAAGTCGAGAATCCTCGGAAGGATTCTGCTGCTGCTGCTGTAGCTGATGCAGGGGAGAGTTGTACTAAAGCTGGTGCAGGGGAGAGTGATGTGGCTGGTGCAAGGGAGAGTGATGTGGCTGGTACAAGGGAGAGTTATGATAACTGGGAGTAAATGCCTAGTCATACTGCTTGAAGTTCTCCTCAAAGCTGTCGGGACCATTGTAAGGTGATCCCATAAACGGTGACCCATCAGAAATCTCGATGGGGTGGTTCGGTGTTCCGGACGGTGGCATTGCAGGATCAGTATCCTCATCGACATCCATCGAGTTGCCACCAGAAAAGTGGTCTTCTGGTCCAAGTGGGTTAAAACCCACTGCTGTCCTAAGTAGTCGTCAGGGTTAAACTGACCTTGGAAGACGGGTGATGGATGGTTAAAGGGTGAATTGTGTCCTAGTAGGGGAATGTAGGACTGTTGAGAGTTGTGGGGCTCATTCTCCAAATGAGGCCCAAAGGAGTGTGGGATAGACGGGGAGGTACTCAGTGAGACTGAGCGTCTCGCTGGTTCAGTAAGAGACCTCCAAAGGTCTTGAGCATCTGCGGTATGAGGATCCGAAGGTGTTCGCCGGTGTGACGGTCCGGCCTCGTGGTCGTTTGGGGCTACATGTGCTCCTTGTCCCCTTCCTCTTCCTCTCATACGTGGCGGCATTTTTTGTGAACCTGTCAAAAAAACAACAAGTGATACAACAAGAAATATAATTAAGACAAAGTTAGAAATAAAACCAAAAATTTGGAAAATTCCTAAGTTCCTTGTCTAGACTCGAGAATCGAGGAATGTGCAATTGTGTAACTGAGATTAAACACAAAAGGCTAGTGTTTAATTCACTCAGAGTTGGCTCTGATACCAACCTGTCACACCCCTATTTTCCACGTGTCACCGGTGGGCCCGGTGGGGAGTATAGTGACGTAGTTGGTATCATCATAGACAAACAACACAATATATAAATGCACATCGGAAGCAAAGATAGATTCATTTCAACTTTAATAAAGTGTAATATTAAATATCACTAATAGTTGAAACGGATCCACAGGCGGATCAAAATAAAATAAGATATTGTTCAACAGTTTATTGTCATCCAAGCTTGCGAGACTTATTGTGGACGCTCTAGAAGACAGCCAGCCTATTACGTGTAGTACCTGCACTTAACCTTTTGGGAAAAATACGTTAGTTTACACTGGTAAATACAATTTAACTGACTCATTTTGAAAATGGTTGAAAATTGATTTGAATGCTCAAGGCACAAAACATTTTATAACTTGGGATAATTATTTTATATAATCTTGTGAACGAATTACATGTTACTTGTGCATTCAGTAGCCCGGATCTTGTCCGGGTTAAAGATCAATAGACACACCACAATATAGAGTTATACACTGACAGGTGTACGCCTACACCTCGTGCTCAGGTCGTGGCCATCTCGTAAGATGATGCCAAGGATATCCGGGACATGGTCATTAACCCCCCAAAGGCTTTAAGTGAACAAGACTGTTTAAACGAGCCGATCAAATTATTCAATTAACCACCCAAAGATGTAAGATTTGATGCTCGATCAAGCGGTATTTTATATACCGTAACCCAAGCCCGTATAGGGAAAATAAGTTAAAAGTATTTACCTGAGTAAAGTATAATTCACAACAAGCAAAATGCAAGTAGCTTTTACCGGTGCTCCTAATCTGGAACGAAGGTTTATAATAACCTATTAGATTTCTAACGGGTCTTTAATTAAGCTTAAGCTTAGACCGGTTAGCTTAAAGGACGATACGGTTCAAACGCACGATTAAGCGAAGACCGGATAGAATGTGATTTAGTCCCGACAAGTTTGAAGACTTGTATAATACGGGTATACTAAACACATTCTGGATTTTGAGACAAAAATGATAATGTTTGACCCGTTTCGGTCAATTTATGCAAACTAGTTACATAAACCGAACCGGACGCGAAAAGGAGGTTACGGGTAACCATAAGGGTCATATGCAAGTTCCCTGAGATAATATGGCTTAAATATGTTATAACATCAGTAAGATATCTCCTATTATGCCCAATACGGATTTAAACACAAATTATGCCTCATAAGGGCATTTTAGTCATTTAAAAGATTATAAAAGAGTTAAATTTGTAATCTGAGTTACAGGTCTGGTTTATACAGTAAATATACTTAATTTAACATGTTATAACAGTAGGGTATGACTTATATGTGAAACTTATCATTTAAAACCAAACTATGCACCTTAGGGGTATTTTGGTAATTTCACAAGGGCTTAAAAGGTCAAAACTGGAAACCTGAGTTCAAAAACTTGTACTTACAGTTATTATATAAAAATATACTAAAAACATCAGTAGGTATCAACCTTATATGTTTAATATGGTTATAGTGCACACTATGCGTTAAAAACGCTTAAAAAGGCGATTTGGAGCCGTTTCCGGGTTTTTAAAAGAAAGCTGATATTTTTATAATTCCAGAATGCTCAAAATGTTTTATTTAACAAATAAAATCAGTAGAAAAAGGTTTGGGGTCAAAAGGATTTGTAAAACTCATTTTATGGCTTAAAAGGGCAAAATCGGTATTTATCGAATTAAACTTAGAGACCTATGTTATGCTCAGCCAAAAATTAAATAAAAATCTTTAAAAATCCCAAAATATTATATGACATCAGTGGGTAAAAAGTTTGATATCAAAAAGTGGGTTTAAATAGGCTATTTGCTAATTACGCCATTTCATTAACATAAAGCTTTCAAATTACGATAATGAGCATAACTCTTAATCTAGACCTCAAACTGATATCAAATTTTTGGTGCAAGTTTATAAATCAGTGACAAATGTTTCTACTCTTTCACTTTTTCAAAAATCATGTTTTATAGTAGAAAGGGCATAATAGTCACATTTAAGCATAAATCGGAAACATGCATATGAATCGGATAAGTGTTGAACCAAGTTGTAAAATCTCAGAGAATTAAACATATATGAAAATTGGTCCAAAATAAGCTCTAAGGCAGATCTCAAACATGCATGAACGGATCAGAACTGAAAGTCAAAGAAAAAGTCAATTTATACGACTTTCGGTTCCGATTCGGGTTTAAACTGAAAATTGTCGAGATGAACATGTTGAGACATGTTCTTTCATTAATTACCAAGTTATTTTAATGATCAAACAGGTTGCATGTACCCTACATTGCTAATCATGCTTAAATTTGCAAATACACATTCTGTTGACTTTTTGAAACAAGCTTTGACTCGACAATTATCATACTTAGATTGGGAATCTGAAAATACCCTTTTGAGGGTTTGTTACCCACATAAATACCAACTTGTAGGTACTTTCAATTTGAGAAACGACTGAGCAAATTTCATTTAATCACAAAGTCAAACTAAATTTACGATGGTTTGACTATTAGCTAATTTACTAAGCTAGAACAAATTTGAGAAGGTTATGAACACTTACAAGAGTCCTAATAATGCTTAGAGATCACTAGAAAGTTGGCTTGACGACCAGAGAGCTCCAGAGATGATCTTGTGAATTTTTGAACATGCAAGTGTTGAAGGTTTGCAACTACAAGACCCTTTTATCACAATTTTGATCTCATTATAGGCTGCCACAAAGGTCTAGGAGTGTTATAAGAAGAGGACAAGTGCCCCTAAATGCATGTAAACCCATTGGAGAGCCCCAGGTATCGACAACAGCTGGAAACAACTCGAAACAGAGCTGATAACTGACATCTGTGTGACATTCTACGCTGGCAGGTCGCTCGCGTGGCGCGAACAAGCGCAAATCAGGTTACAAGTTTCCTTTGCTTTGCATTTCAGTCCTTGGTCCTTAGATACGTGGTTTTGGCTATTTATTTTGCTCATTAGACCCTCAAATCTGATTTTTAAGGACCTTGGGACATTTACAAACATGGTAAAGTCCTTGGTTAACTTTGTGCTTACCCGAAATGTCTCGAAATTCAACGTTAACGCAATTAACCCTTCGTGCACGGTTTTGATCATAACTTTCTCATACGATAACGAAACTTGGTGAAATTTTTATCACATATTCTAGTGAGTATATTTTATCATTACAAAGCTTCGGGTTTGCCAAAAGATCACTCAGAGGTATACTTTCAACATGTTGACACATTTAGCCCCTGTAGTTTGTAATTCCTCACTTTCTCTTATTTTCCGCTTCGTATGATCCATGATTTATCCGTTTAAGATTATAAACATCATGTAGGGTTATTTTAGAGCCTATTTATCCATTGTTGACACTTTGGACCCTTATATTCACATAGTTTCACTGTTTGTCAACTTTAGTCCCTCTAAAGTATGTTTTCACATATTCAAAGCCTATGACACGTGTCAATAGATTATTGGACGTAAATTTTCGAGGTGTTACACTTGATTATTCGAATAAGTGTTCCACACGCTATGCGACAGGAAAAATACTTATTCGGATATGTATTCTCCACACCAGTCTGCGACATGGATAAAAGAAAACCCTCACGCCATAATCGGCGAGGTAAGCAGATATGCCACCTACTATAAGCATTCCACACGCCAGTGCGCGTCCAGGAAAAGCACGTAGTGGCTTACATAAAGTGCTCATTCATGCCTAACGCTTATAAAGCATTTTATTATCTCAAAAAGTGTTCACTCACGCCAAGCGCGTAGCAAGCACTTTGTTGTTCAAGTGTTCATTAACGCCGCGCGGGTTATAAAGCACTTCCTGATATCTACAAGTGTTCATATAAACATTTGTGAACAAAATATTACCACTGCATTTGAACTGCATATCACGGTAAAAACAACTATGGCACGAAATATTTTTCATAATAGCAAAGTCAGATGATCAAATTATACAGTGCTAAGAGTGGGCATCTTGGTAATAGATGTATTCAACCACTACTACTCCAGTGGGTATCTTGGTAATAGGTGCATAACCACTTATGAAAAACCAAGTACTTGTCCCACAATTATAAAAACATTGTGGGGAACATAAATAACGCTCTAAGCACCCTTCCGAGGTCACTGAGCATAGCAAGCACTTCTGCAGGGGTGCATTGTATATCATTCTTTCTGACTGCAACGATAATTGCTATAACCGATTCATCAATAACGATGAATGGTACAATCGCCAGCAGTTCTACATTCTCCTAAGGTGGCGTAACATCCGTATGGGCATCTATGACCACCAATGGCTGCACATTACGACAACGGAGATCCCGATGACACGGACGCGTGGTAGGGACCGTCGTCACATCAACATCAACTCTTTCAATGAGTTAAACGCCGTTAGCGCATCATATACTAACCAACGAAAGTCACACCAAAAGGTGAATATTTTACAGTAGCCCACACGATCGTGTGCGCACCGCTAAAGCAGGGCCCCACCTGAAAAAGTCATCCAAGGGCGAGACACTGAACTATCAGAACTCAGCCTGTCCCAAGACTCATATGCGGGACCTAACCGCATATGCGCAACCTTAACAAGCTCAGGGAAATGCGCCAGTACAAATGGCAACTGCCTACAACCAATTTCCACGATGAACAATCGTAGGATATTCACTGCTCCATTATCCCCATTAACAGCTAACTACAACCACAACAAACGTGGCCGGCGACTTTCTCGCACCCGGACCCAAAATTAGTGATCTTCACTCCCGAGCTTCTAATAAGTCTAAGTGCTCCTCTCATGCTTGCACGCGGGAGCAACACTAGACTGGGGGACATGACGAGGTATGGTACTGGACCCGACCCAAGTAGTCGGACTTTCCAGCTATTTATCACGTCGTCACATCAACATCAACTCTTTCAATGAGTTAAACGCCGTTAGCGCATCATATACTAACCAACGAAAGTCACACCAAAAGGTGAATATTTTACAGTAGCCCACACGATCGTGTGCGCACCGCTAAAGCAGGGCCCCACCTGAAAAAGTCATCCAAGGGCGAGACACTGAACTATGAGAACTCAGCCTGTCCCAAGACTCATATGCGGGACCTAACCGCATATGCGCAACCTTAACAAGCTCAGGGCAATGCGCCAGTACAAATGGCAACTGCCTACAACCAATTTCCACGATGAACAATCGTAGGATATTCACTGCTCCATTATCCCCATTAACAGCTAACTACAACCACAACAAACGTGGCCGGCGACTTTCTCGCACCCGGACCCAAAATTAGTGATCTTCACTCCCGAGCTCCTAATAAGTCTAAGTGCTCCTCTCATGCTTGCACGCGGGAGCAACACTAGACTGGGGGACATGACGAGGTATGGTACTGGACCCGACCCAAGTAGTCGGACTTTCCAGCTATTTATCACTTTTATATTAATGTTATTATTATTATTATTATTATTATTATTATTATTATTATTATTATTATTATTATTATTATTATTATTATTATTATTATTATTGCGTACTAACCCGCGAAGCCCAGCGCGTTGTAGTTTATACTACACTAGGCTGTGGGCTCGTAGAGACAACCCCTAACTGGGCCTAGCCCATTGAGGTTAGGGTTTTCCCATATCTCCTATATAAGAAGGTCTCCACCTCCTTATTAGGGGATGAGATATAGGGCAACACTTTTGTAGCTGGAAATAGAGGATTCTTCCTCTACCGGACGTCTCTACATTGCCCACGTTTCTCTCTTCTTGTTTGCAGGTCAAAGGATGGGACGGAGAAGATGAGGTGCGACCATGTTCGTATTCATCACCGTAAGAAGAACCGACCCGCTCGGGCTCATGCTTCTTCAGGAAGTAAACTAGTAAAGAATTCAACTGGACTTTTAATGCAAAACATGGATATAAAGAAACGACGTCGTTTTCAACATTAAAAAGTTATAAATATTTTCAAGAGAGAGAGTGTTGAACAACTGAAAATATAAACGTTGAACGAAGACTCATGGATCAACCTAACATAATCCTCGTATTTTGAGAAGAAAAAAGAACATAACATTTAACTAGGGTTAGATATGGTGTCATGCTATACTCACACCCCAAAATCTAATTCACACCATCAAACGGCCATTAAACATACACGCAAACAACCGTTAAAAATTCAGGGAATATGATTTAACATACAGACTTGCAAACAGCTATATAAAATATACGCAAACAACTGTTTAAAATTCAAGGAATATGATTTGACATACAAACTTGCAAACAATCGTAGAAAATATATGCAAATAGTTGTTTAAAATTCAGGAAGCTATGATTTGACACAAAGACCTGCAACAACAACAACTGTTTGATTCACCATCAAACAGTTGTTTAAAAACGGTGTGAGACTAGAATTTGGAGGGGGGGGGAGGAGGGGTATATAAGTACTAAGAATAGGTTTGGTGATCATATAAGGGGCTGTTTGACAACTTCTAAATGGTTAAGTGCTAAACTAGTAAGAGGTCTGAACCATTAAGGAGCTTTTTTTACCTCTTAATGAGGCTCTTAATGGTTCAGACCTCTTACTGATTCAGCACCTAATGGTTCAGACTGTTTGTTTCGCGAGCAGATGTCTAAATGGTTTAGACATTTGCCTCTGAATGGTTAAGTTTTATACTGAGTCTGAGTGGTTAAGACCTTTAATCTGAATGGGTCAAACATTTGCCTCTGAAAGGTTAAGCATCATACTGGCTCTTAATGGTTCAGACCTCTTACTGGTTCAGCACTAATGGTTCAGTCCTTTTACTGATTCAGCACTTAACCATTCAGAATTTGCTAAACAGCCCCTAAGTGCTGAACCAGTAAGAGGTCTGAACCATTAAGAGCCAATATAATGCATTACCGTTCAAAGGCAAATGTCTGACCAATTTAGATTAGAGGTCTTAACCATTCAGACTTGGTATATGATGTGCGGTCACAACCTGCTTTTATGTTCAAAGGCTTTAATGTTATGTGAATCGTGTTGTTCAAAAGCCTTGGTGTGTAAAAAGCTTGATGTGAGGTTGTTTATTCAGATGCTTAAAAGTTGGACATGCTTTGGCCTAATAGGTGTCGGTACTCTCATTGGGATTGTCCCCAGGTAGGCAACGGGTCCTTATAATTGGATTTGTACGAATGCCAGCCTAGACAGGAGTTCCCAATTTAATGGCACTTAATCCTTCCAGTTACTACATGTCCGAGCATATGATATTTCGTTTTATTTTCAAAACAAGTTTTAAATGGAATTACTACTAAACCACACACAATCGGCAAGTGCACCGGTCGCGGTGTAGTGTAGATGGCAAGATCGGATATCAATCCATGGACACTATATACAAACTTTAGATAATAAACCTCTATCGACTATAAAGTTAAATTTGGAAGTTTGATTTAAATTGATTTTTGATTTTTAAATAATAACTTACGAAAATGAAGAAAGCAAAACAAGAAAAGTGAAACAAATAAACAAATACAGTGAAATAAATACAGACACACAATGAAACAAATTACATACAGAAATTGGAAATTATAAGTTTTAAGATAAACACGATAAAAGGTTTTGAATCCCCAAACGTGTGTGATGTTATTTCTTCCTTCGGTTTATGACTAAATACTTAAATTACCCGAATAATCTCCTGATTAAAGATGATTTATCAAGTAATTTTAGCTAAGTGTGAAGTGCTAAAATGGATCGGCTCGACCTATCGATACCAAATCCCATGAGAATAAAATCCTTTTGACCTCAGAGACAATAATGTTGTGAGAAGATTTCAAAAACATGAAGCAGAAGTATTATTGAAACATTGAAATCCTAGGAAACCTTAGACGCGAAAAAGTAAATGAATCCGAGTTATCGGTCACCCAATTTACCCAACAATGGCTAGCTAATAACCTAGCATACCTGGAACTTATTTCTAATCACCAAGTAAGTTTGCATCTTTAATTGGTTTGATTTTAATACTTGATTAACTTGTTGATCGAAAGTTAATGTTTTTATCGAAAAGACAAGGCCCGAACCGATAATCAAAAGATTAACAATTCGGATTGAAATAGTAATATGGTTTAAAGTTACTAATTTCAATAACCAAGTTATAAGCAATTAAAAGACAGTATAAAGTCAAGTTCAACAATACTTCATGTAAATCACACCAAATAGTAATAAACCAAATTCAAAATAACATCACAACGTTTAGTTCATCGTTACCTAAGTAGCTTACAAGTTTAAGCACACATATTATACAAATACAGAAAGTAAACACAATTACAAACACAAGGTAACATGGTAAAAAGTAAAAGATACGAAAACTTAACGTTTGTCGGACTTTTGTCGGAACCGGGGCGCTTTTAACTCGAACCGAGAGCTTCCGAGACCTCCAAAGACCTCCAAAGGTGCTCCAAGATCGACTACATTGATCCAAACCCGAAGGTTTTGTGTTGTAGAGGTGTATTTTTCGAGTTACAAGTGAAGGCCTTTTATAGGCTCAAAAATTAGGTCAGATGACTAGCTTACGGACCTCAACATTGTCAGCCTTGAGGTCCGTAAGAGTCTCCAACTAATCTTCTTCAACTGCTCCATTTCGCGACCAGAAAGTCTTTGCCGACAGGTCCTTACGGACCTCAACATTGTGAATTTTGAGGTCCGTAAGAGTGCTTGAGGACCTCAACATTGTGAATGTTGAGGTCCGTAAGCTTTACCAACTTCAATCCACTATCTCAACAAGCTTACGGACCTCAACATTGTGAATGTTGAGGTCCGTAAGGCTTCTCCAAAGGAAATTTCTTCGTTTTCCGTGACACGTTTCCCCATGTATTGTTTCCTTCGTCGATCCTTTACCGTTTCCTCGCGTAATCCACAGATATTTCACCGATTCCTGCAGATTCATAATTTATCCAAATAAGTATTTAAATCACGAGAAAATCACATTCAAACAGATTAAATTGTAAGGAATTCGATGTATAAAATGTGTATTATTTAAGACACATCAAACATCCCCACACTTAACCTTTTGCTTGTCCCTAAGCAAAATTTCAAACAACTGTACATACTGAAATTTAAAATGATTATTTTACAATGAAAAAATAAACACACATAAAATTAATGTACATAAATGATTTAAAATTAGCTAATAATGATAGAGATGAGAAAACTAAATGTGATTTTTCAAAAATAGAGTTTTATTTTTAATTACTCACTTATTTGCATCATTTACTCTCCTCGGCTCACTTGGGTAAACTAGTGAATAGTGCACTAGTAATTTTCTGTGATCACTCAAAAGCCGGGCCATATAGTAACATTATCATAAGCTTGTAATGAAATCTTATCTTTACCAATTAACATATAAAAATCATATAAATCAAGAGGACTTTTATTGTGGGTTGTAACTTGGCTAGGGTTTAAAGGTAGGAAATTGTGGATATTTACTGGGCAAAGTGTTTCAATCCGGTCTAGCAAATTATCCTACCAAACTTCACACAAATTTTTTATTTTTTTTATTTTTTTTTCACACGCACTCACAAACCAAGTGACTCTTTTAAGGTCAGATCGTCAAGACCGGTTTTATCCTTGATGTGGATCAAATCTTCCTGTATCCTGTAGTGAACATTACTTCCAACTCTAATGGATCGTTCAGCATCAAGCCTAATAGCACCCATCCTGATTAGAAGCGTGTATTCATATTGGGATTCAGTTTGGCTTTTTCGACATCTTCCTGTGTGAGAGCAGTTTCCACATCCCATGCATTTATCATATCGTTTTGCTCTTCTTTTCATAGCACTTTTGGATGTCCCACAAAATAGTGGTGTTTGTTCTTGTTGTCGCCACTTTTTTTCTAACTTCTTCACTTAAGTGAAATATTCTCTCTCTAAGCTCCGTGTGTAAACTTGGTTTCGCGAATTGTAAACAACAAAGCAAATTTAAATCAAACGAATGCATGTCCGGTTCTTTTAGGTCTGCCAGTAAAAGACCAAACTAAATTCCTATGAAAGAAAAATTATACTAAACCAGAATTCACACATGGGTTGAAAAGGTAAAATAAAAAGGCTTAATTGGTTTAATATGGTGGGTTTATAATAAACGAAAAAGGAAAAAGGCTCAACTTGGTTTTCTATTGGATAATATTTTTGGTTTTTTATAAGTTTTAACAAATGGGTAAACACATGGGTGTATCCCAATGCCTCTATCATTTTTATACAATTTTATAGTTAATGAATTCAACAAGTATATTCAAGACAAGTTCTGAAATGTATACTATTATGCGGCACACTCAATCAAATGAAATCTTAAGCATATGATGAATGCTTTAGAAAGGCTCAAAACTTACTGAAATTGGGTGTGTATTTAAGATGCAAATTTATGAATAATTAGAAAACAAAATTTCTATTTATGAAAAATAATTAAAATTTTCTCATATGTATAATTATTAGATAAAAATAAGTCAAATATGCACAAAATTAAAACAATAATTATAATTTTTTTTTTCCTGATTTTAACGATAGTTTTCCATCCCCACACTTAAATTCTACATTGCCCTCAATGTAGGTTGAAAACCGACTAAAAAACACTAACATAAATAAGAAATAAAATACTAAAGACAAATTGGAAAGGACTTAGCTGGTTATGATGATGATGATCTGTGCCAGCTATGCATGTTCCTAATCCAAATTTGAATATGACCGTATAGCTTTACCAACTTCAATCCACTATCTCAACAAGCTTACGGACCTCAACATTGTGAATGTTGAGGTCCGTAAGGCTTCTCCAAAGGAAATTTCTTCGTTTTCCGTGACACGTTTCTCCATGTATTGTTTCCTTCGTCGATCCTTTACCGTTTCCTCGTGTAATCTACAGATATTTCACCGATTCATGCAGATTCATAATTTATCCAAATAAGTATTTAAATCGCGAGAAAACACATTCAAACAGATTAAATTGTAAGGAATTCGATGTATAAAATGTGTATTATTTAAGACACATCAGTATAATACTTAACCGTTCAGCCATCTGCTCGTGAAACAAACAGTCTGAACCATTAAGTGTTGAACCAGTAAGAGGTTTGAACCACTAAGAGCCTCATTAAGAGTGCTGAACCAGTAAGAGGTCTGAACCACTAAGAGCCTCGTTAAGAGGTAAACAAACAGCCCCTAAGTCACCAATGTCAAAACTAGCAACCTTAAATGCTATATATAATTCAGTTGTAACATCGGCCTCACCCAAGTATATACTTAATTTTAAGAATATTGAGTTTTTATTAAATAAAAAAATCAGCATTTGGGAATTAATTTGTTAAGGAAACAAATAAGCGTAAAGAAAATATCGATGGTTGGATAAGAGCCTAGTGGCGGACCCAGGAATTTTTCCATTGGGTGCGCAACATTTTTAAAAATTTTAGGCCCCTAGGTATATAAGTAAAAAAAATTGATTCGTATCGGGTCGGTTCGGGTCAGGTCGGGTCATGTAAAACAAAAGAACATCAAACTAAATTTATATAATCATCAAAAACACGTCAAACCTTGTTACAAACTGTCACACCCCAACCGATGGCAGAAACATCAGAGTGAGACGAGTGAGATTGTTCAAAGACTTCATAACATTATGCGACAGTAATATAAGTTCAAAACCGATTTCATTCATAATCATAGATTGTCAAATATAACAAAGAAATTCAAGTACAACATTGAAAAAGTCAAGTACAACATTGAGAAAGACAAGTACAACATGATTAACATAACAAAATAAGCAAACCTAGTATTTTGAGCGTGTTTCTAAGTCATCCTTACTAGATTCGTCATGAGCATCATCATCATCAACCTGTAACATGTTAAAAATAATGGTTCAACACAAAAGCATTGGTGAGTACACAAGTTTGTAAATACATAGCATAGGTATAAAAGGAATTTCTCGAATCCACATGGCAAATTGTATACAAGGTTATCTAGCATGCAATACTAAGTGTCAAACCCGGGTGCCTACGAGAATTATGTGCATCCCTCGCCACAAAAGTGATTAGACCGTTTATGAATAATAAGCTTAACAATACCCCGACGGGCGGCGTGCTACTCCTATAGCGCTATATATGTTAAGTTGGGCTAGCTAAGTTAATGACAAGTAGCAAAGTATGAATTCTAGCGTGAACTTAAGCATAACAAAAGCATGTATAACGGATTGAGAATAAAATATGTTTGTGTGTGTTTATGTATTTTGTAAGTTAACATGTTACAACCCAAATTGTGTAAAAAGGAAAATGGGTCAAGTGTACTCACGATTTTGCAAGCTTCCACTTGGTAATTCCGTGAAGAGTTGATTGTTTGAGGATGGAACACCGAGTTCTCCTACACGAGAAAACATAGGTGTGTGAGTATTCGGATGATAATGGAGGATTTGGATTCGGAATTTTAAAGTACACAAAAGTATGTATATGAGAAAGTAATCATCTAGACTTAAACACTCGTTTTTGACACTATGAGTCCCGTATGGGTTGATGTGATTTCATGGGTTAAGATACCCATTAGAATCGTAACGAGAGGTTTAAGTCCTTAGATAATATAACTTATTACCATGACAAATAATCACTTGATTATTATCAAGGGTTTGGTTATGTATATATTTAATATATTTTATATAGTATGTAGTATGTCCAACATGTTTATCATGGAATTTCATAGAAGTCATGCATGGAGGTAGGAGGATAACCGTCCTTTAACCTCTTTCGTAAGATTCACCAATGCACAAGTTGTCACAAGGACAACTCAGATGGTCATGAATGAAGTGGAAAGGAAACGTACATACTTCTTAAGGGGAAATCATCAAGTGAGGTGGTGGATTGAGAGTAGGATAGCCAAGGCTTCCAAGTAATCACACTCATACCAAAGCACAAGTCTTGTTACAAGAACAAGCTTGGATGGTTCCAACACTTGTGGGTTAAAAACCCTTACAAAACAGAAAGTTTAGAGGTAATTAACAGCTCCGAATTTGTGTGAAACAACCTTGGTTAGGCTCACTAATCATAGACTTCATTAATGGCATAAGAGCACAAGCTTGTTTTAGGAAAATACAAGTTTGAAGAAAGTTTATATAGATTTCTTCCAAAACAGAAAGTTTGGACCTCAAAATGGTGATGTTCCACCTTGGTTTTCCATGGAAAAATACAAGTTTGAAGAAAGTTTATATAGATTTCTTCCAAAACAGAAAGTTTGGACCTCAAAATGGTGATGTTCCACCTTGGTTTTCCATGCAAAAACTGTGGAAATACTCCTAGAAGTGTTCCAAGCTTTGTAGAGGAAGAAGTAGTGAAGAAAAACTGAAGAAAGGTGAGTATGAACTCACTTATGTAACTTGTATGAATATGCCTTGAATCTGATTATAATCTGAGAATTTGCTGCTATTTGAGAGTGCTTTTAGTGAGGATTGAAGTGTTTGTAATTAAGGAAGGTTATGAAAAAGCGGAGCGTTACAGTCTCCCCTCCTTTAGGAAATTTCGTCTCGAAATTTAGGAAGACGTAACGAACAGATGTGGATACTTAGCCTTCATATCACTTTCGAGTTCCCAAGTAAACTCAGCGCAACGCTTTCCTTCCCATCGAACCTTGACGATCGGAATTTGACTGTGCCTCAATTGCTTGACTCTTTGGTCCATGATCTCGATAGGTTTCTCCATGAAGTGTAAAGTCTCGTTGATTTGAAGATCTTCGAGTGGAACTTGAAGTCCTTCTTCAGCTAGACATTTCTTCAAGTTTGAGACGTGAAATGTAGGATGAACGTTGTTGAGCTCTTGAGGTAGGTCTAGTCGATATGCAACCTTGCCAATCCTTTCACGAATCTTGAAAGGACCTACGTAGCGAGGTGCGAGTTTCCCTTTCTTATCAAAACGAACCACACCCTTCCAAGGGGATACCTTGAGAAGTACAAAGTCTCCTACTTCGAATTCCAAGGGTTTGCGACGCTTTTCAGCGTAACTCTTTTGTCGGCATCTAGCTTTCAGTAAATTGTCTCGAACATGTAAAATCTTGTCCGTCATCTCTTGTATAAACTCAGGACCGGTGATTTGAGCTTCTTCGATCTCATTCCAACAAATAGGAGAACGACACTTACGACCATACAATGCCTCGAAAGGTGTCATTTGAATACTAGTGTGATAATTGTTGTTGTACGAGAATTCGATCAAAGGCAAGTGCATATCCCAGTTGCCACCAAATTACGCATGAATGAAGCATATCCTCTAGAGTTTGGATAGTACGCTCGGTTTGTCCATCAAACTGAGGATGAAAAGCGGTGCTAAGGTTAAGGAGAGTACCCATAACGGATTGAAAAGTTTGCCAAAGACGAGACGTAAAGCGACCATCACGATCAGAAATGATGTCAATGGGGATACCATGATGACAAATGATTTCATCCGTGTAGATACGAGCCAATCTCTCGACTTTGTAATCTTCAACGAATGGGGATAAAGTGAGCAAATTTGGTCAATCGGTCAATGATCACCAAAATACTATCATGTAACGCCCTAACACGTTTTAACCAAATTTATCACAGCGGAAATTACATATTTTAAATTTCTTTTATTAATTTCATTCATTCACATTAAATACATTAATCCCTTCTATAATTAATCAAAAACTAACATACTAATATCAAATTACGTGACCACATACACACCCACGTACAATCCATGTCTTGACTCGATCTTCAACCACGTACACTTCTTGATGAAACATCCATAAACCTATACAGCCTGCAGTCATCACATTCAATCACATCATTAGAAACCGATGACCAAATACAAAATCTTAACATATGCATAATAAAGCGACAACATATCATGCTTTCTCTATTACTAGCCCCTTCATCCATCCATTGTATCACTCGCATCAAATTGCGGAGTCAACCTTCACCTCCATTGTTAACATACCTACACTCCACATTAATTCTCAATAGAAAAACGGTTAGTATCATTAGCGTCCTTTCATATGAACATGTCCTCGAATACACATAACTCATCTTTATGCATAATTCATTATGTACATTCCCTTTCTTACCCAAACTTAATCGAATCTCTTTCTTAACCACTTCCGACCCATTTCCACTAAAACTTAACTTAGTAATAACAACGATTCATATCTTCTTACATTACATTCAATATTTACCATATATCATAAATACATTACCAAACAAAAGGGTAAGTTCGGAGTTCACTTACATCGTGTGTCCGAGTTCAAGCATAGCTTCCGTGTTTATCCTTGGCCCGTTGCCCTTCCATGCTTGTGTCCGCGTTGACATGACTCCTATCCGTACATGTCATTACATTCACATTCTTGTTAGCATATATGATTGTGCGTATGAACGATCATATCAATTTCATATCTCACGTATGACTTTCATTAGTCAATTCAAACAAGCATAAAGCATACTGAACATCAACCTAACATAATCTTCACATGAACTATATCTAAAATACATTCCTCATGTTAGTTTACTATCAATTTCATTAATACCACATTCTATACATGTTGACCCATTAATTGCATACAATTTCACATATTATTGTCATTTAGACATTTCATCAAACACTTGGTGTGCGTACTACTTCCTAAGCATAATGTACAAGTATTTCATGTGTTTCTTCCTAATTATCACTTTCATTTATCAACATAAGTAAACATCATACAAATTCCATACCATAATCACTCTATATACAAATACCCATCACATACTACACATATTCCTAATCAAGTTCATACCATTTCATGGATTAAACATGAACCCACTTAACTAAGTGTGGTAATTCATCCAAACACCTAGATTCTAGCAATTTACTCAGAGTCTTCGCTTAGGTTTTGTTCCTAAACGTGCATACATCACTAATTTGGCCATAACCTTCATGATTCATACATAATTCACCACTAGTGATGATTATCAAGATTTCTCAACTTCATTAAACATCAAAATTCGACATACCTTATAATCCCCTAGCTTGGGTGATCATTAATTCACGTTCGGTTGTGAATTTAGACTTCATTTGGTTCTTTAACTTGAAGATTCTTTAAGAACTAGGGTTTGAACCCTTGGTTCTTTCTCCTGGACATCGATCCAGAACACACGCAAGTGTGTGTGTGTTTGTGTGTGTTTTCTTTTAATTAAACATCTTTCAAGTTGTCCCGCTTTGGTCCCTCATGTTTCTTATTAATTAAATAAGGTTACAACCCTTCATTTTTAATACCAACGATATAAGAAAATCAACTAGGTTAATTATTCCTAGTTAATATTCATTTACGGGTTCACTTTTATCCCCTAACGGTATTTTACCCGTTCCTTTATATTAACCGGGTTTAGATTACCAAACCCATTTTTGGGGTGTTACATATCATGACCTGAAGAAGTACGAGGAAGCTTAGTAATAAAGTCCATCTCGATGCTCTCCCATTTCCAGACAAGAATTTCTGGTTGTTCGAACAAGCCAGAGGGACGTTGATATTCGGCTTTAACCTTTGAACAATTGAGACATTTCAAAACGAAGGTGGTGATATATTTCTTCATTCCAGGCCACCAATAGGACGTACGCATATCGTGGTACATCTTATCAGCACCAGGGTGAATAGAATATCTCGATTTGTGTGCCTTCTTCATCAGAAAGTCTCAAAGGTTATCGCGATTAGGAATCCAGATGCGATTAAGATGATATAAAATACCATCGGATTTAGACACAAGACTCTCTTCAGCACCACATTGCATCTCGTTGTAGAGGTTACCCTCATTAACGGACGCATATTGAGCTTCACGAATGCGGTTTTGAAGATTGTTGACGAGTTGGAGACAAAGAATTCCCTTAACATGAGTCTTACAGCTAAGTGTGTCAGCTACTACATTCGCCTTACCTGGATGGTAGCGAATTTCGCAGTCGTAGTCGTTTAACAACTCTACCCAACGACGTTGACGCATGTTCACTTCCTTTTGGTTGAAGATGTGTTGAAGGCTCTTATGGTCGGTGAAGACCACACACTTAGTTCCATAAAGGTAGTGTCACCATATCTTCAAGGCAAAAACAATTGTGCCAAGTTCAAGGTCATGTGTATCGTAGTTTTTCTCATGTATTTTGAGTTGCCTCGACGTGTAAGCGATAACCTTGTCTCGTTGCATAAGGACACAACCAAGGCCAAGGTTCGAAGCATCATAATACATGACGAAGTCGTCGTTACCATCGGGAAGTGCAAGGATAGGAGCATTGCAAAGAATGTCCTTGAGCGTTTGGAAAGACTCCTCTTGTTCAGGAACCCAAACAAAAAGTTTCTCTTTTTTTTATTCAAGGAAGCTAGAGTTACGGCGATTTTTAAGAAGTTCGAAATGAAACGACGATAATAACCAGCTAGACCAAGAAACGAATGAATCTCAGATGGACACTTAGGAGCAATACAGTTCTTCACAACTTCAATCTTTGCAGGGTCAACGTGAATACCGAGTTCGTTGACAGTATGACCAAGGAATTGAACTTCTTTTAGCCAAAATTCGCACTTGGAGAATTTGGCATAAAGGCATTCAGCGCGTAGAAGTTGAAGGATAAGACGCAAGTGTCGCTCAATCTCTTCTTGAGTCTTGGAATAGATAAGAATATCGTCGATGAAGACGATCACGAAACAGTCTAAATAAGCTTTGCACACGCGGTTCATCAAATCCATGAAAACTGCAGGTGCGTTGGTCAAACCAAAGGGCATGCCACGAACTCATAATGACCATAATGCGTACGGAAGACGGTTTTGGGTATATCTTCTTCGATGACTCAAAGTTGATCATATCCAGAACGCAGATCAATATTGGAAAAGAAAGTTGCGCCTTGTAATTGATCGAAGAGATCATCAATACGAGGTAGAGGATATCGGTTTTTGATAGTAAGCTTGTTGAGCTCACGATAGTCAATACACATTCAGAATGATCCATCTTTCTTATTGACGAATAGAATGGGAGCGCCCCAAGGAGAAGTACTAGGGCGTATAAAGCCTTTATCAAGAAGCTCCTGAAGTTGGCTCAAAAGCTCTTGCATTTCCGAGGGTGCTAGACGGTAGGGAGACTTAGCGACAGGCGTAGCGCCAGGTACTAAGCCGATGCGAAAGTCTACAGAACGAGCAGGAGGCGGACCAGGAAGATCATCGAAAAATCACGTACAACAGGAACATCGTGCATGCTCGAGCCCTTATCCTTCTTTTCCACAATGTGGGCAAGAAAGGCGAAGGTACCTGTCACGGCCCCCGTCCCAGTGTAGCCCGGTCCTGGAGCCGTGGGACAGAAACCCGTGGTATTTATTATTTGAGTCGACAGCGGAAGTCTAGCAGGATCTTTTAAGACTTGAAAATGCCCAATTATTTTATTTCATAATTTGGGATAAACCCCGTAATTTACAATAGAAGAATTTTACTAGAAAATTTCCTGTTTTACAAAACATGTTTATTTATTTATCTGAGCCACTACTTCAAGCTTGTTAGTGCTCCGTAGCACTTTTCCTTGATTCACAGTAGGTCACCTGAAACATGTTTTAAAAATATTTTATCAGCGGGGAAATACTGGCGAGTCACTCAAATTTGATAAAACGACACATAGTTATAAATTACAACATAAGAGCGATTACAATGGCTACTATCTTATTTTTATCTGGCGCCGTGTCACCTCCTGGTGACGATGGTCATACCACTATTGGGTCCTTTCACCCAAGTAGTGATGATTATCACTGTTAGGTTGATGAACCTAACCGTGAGAAATTAGTAATGTGCACAATACCCCACTAGCCAGTGATTCAAGATAACCACGACTTAATCCCTGTAATTATAAATTTTGAAAATAATTGGAGTATTGTAAAACACTTTTGATAAAAAGAGAATGACTCACATTGCAAGTTTAAACGGGCAGAGTTTAGCCTACTGATAAGCTTTGTAACCCAAATTAAATGACAATGCATACGAACTAGGTTAGTAACTTCATACAACATTTACGATAACTCACGAGATTATAACCCTCACGACGAATGACAAAGTGCAATACTTAAACATCCATCGAATTCACGACGAATGACAAAGTATAGCCCGAGTTTGAGCAGCACTTAAACATCCATCGGATTGGTTTCAATCGATCGGACATTGAATCGTAGTAGCGATCGAGTTAATACCCTGTATCGTAGCAGTGCCTTGATACCTTAAAATTTCGAATTTAGGCAGTATACTTCGTTTTTGAATGAGATTTTCGAGCACAGGTGAAAGTCCCATGCATAGGCTAATTATAGCAAAAATTTCAGTTTTACGCAGCCCGCGTAAGCCTTAACAGGCTCTTACACGGCCCGCGAGAGCCCCTAGTCTACGTGTAGGCTTGGTGTGTCACGAGTAGGTTTTCCAGGTGGACGACACGTGGCTTGGACACTTATCCGGAACATTTTTAAGTTGACACAGCCCGTGTAAACTTATCTTATAGTTTACGCGGCCCGCGTGAAACCAGAAAATTGATTTTTCTTGATTTTTGATATGGATTAGGGTTTCAGGGGTCCGAGTTTTCACTTACGGGTTGTTTTGGGGCATTTTTGCAAGTCCTTACATCCTCCCCACCTTATTTAAAATCTCGTCCTTGAGATTTACTGAAATAAGTGAGGATACTTTCGCTTCATCTCTGATTCCAGCTCCCAGGTGTATTTGGGTCCTCTTTTTGAATCCCATTTGACTTTGACTAGTATCAAACTTTTATTCTTGAGGAATTTAATCTTTCTGTCTTCTATCTGGAGTGGTTTCTCAACAAACTTTAGTTTTTCATTTACCTCTATGTCTTGAAGAGGTTCTACCAGGGATTCGTCAGATAGACATTTCTTGAGGTTGGATACATGAAATACGTCATGTACCCCTGCTAGCTCTTCTGGTAGTTGTAAGCGATAGGCGACCGGTCCTATTCGCTTGATTACTGGAAAGGGTCCTACGTATCTTGGACTTCGCTTTCCTTTCTTTCCGAACCGCACTACTCCTTTCCAAGGAGAAACTTTTAAGAGTACCTTGTCTCCAACTTGAAATTCTAGTGGCTTGCGTCTATTGTCTGCATAACTTTTTTGATGATCTCGAGCCGTTTTCAGCCTTTCCTTGATTTGAGTGATCTTGTCGGTAGTTTCTTGCACGATTTCAGGACCTGATAATTGACTTTCTCCTATTTCTTCCCAACAAACTGGAGTTCTACACTTTCGTCCATATAGTGCTTTGAACGGGGCAGCTTCGATACTTGAATGATAACTATTGTTATAGGAGAATTCAATTAAAGGTAAATGGTTGTCCCAGTTTCCTCCAAAATATATCACACATGACCTCAGGATCTGGGTCGACGTCATGGAGAACGACAGGCGCAACAGACATCGCCATGTCTGAGTCTGCGTCAGGAGGGTAGCGCTGCACGCCCTGGTCGTGAATAGATGTGGATGCCACAGACTCAAATGAGTCTGGACCAAATGAATCAGAAGGAGCCTCCTCTACGGGAGCCTCAGCAGGTGGCAAGATAACAGCGTCAGCGGCAGGAACCTCAACAATAGGAAATACAGGGTTGTCAACGGGAACATCAGCATGAACCTCAACCATGGGAACAACATGATCATCAACGGGAACATCAGCAGGAGGGACATCGTCATCCATAAGGGCCACACCATCCTGGTCACCCTCCGGGGTACCCTCAATGAATAAGTCGATGTCATCATCAGCGAACTCGTCATGTGGCAGATCCTCGATCGGAACTGCAGCGAGTGGGAGAGGAGCAGGGATCTGAATGAGAGGTAGATCCCCGTCGAATGGACCATCAGCTAGAGGAATATCATCCCCAAAATTTGAAAGAGCAAACGGCTGGAAACATCCTCATCAGTGCTCGTAGTATCCGACGTATAAACCTTGCTCTCAGATAGAATCTCGTCATCCGAGACTATCGCCATAGGATCCAGTGTGTCTGACACTCCGGTATCAGAAGTTGATGGCATGGTGTCTGTAACACAACCACACATATGCACATATATCAACATGTAGTCAAATAAGCATGTAATTCACAATCAATGTAAGCAAGTAATCATCCTAGTCTTCCCCAGACTATCCCACCCAGTCTCTCACACTAAATTCCCTAGTCTCTCAGACTAACTCCCTGGCCTCTAAGACCAACTCCCTGGTCTCTAAGACCAATTTTCCCAGTCTCAAAGACTAAATCCCTGGTCTTTAAGACCAACCTCCCTTAGTCTCTAGGACTGATCCTCCCTCAGTCTCCAAGACTGATCCTCCCTTAGTCTCTAGGACTAGGACTGATCCTCCCTCAGTCTCTAAGACTGAATTATAAATATACCCCTTTGAAATGTGTATTTGTGCCTTTTTGTTTGTAAAAATGTTTGTTCCCTGGATCTGGACGTATAATGTATGCAATGTAAAAATGTTTGAAAACATTTTCGTGAGAGCCCTGATGATCATAGTCTAGACTCGAGAAGGAATCCTAGTTCTCTATGATCGAGGCTCTGATACCAAGCTGTCACACCCTGGCTTTTGCGGAAGCGTCGGTTTATTTTGGTGTGACTTCTTAATACCATAGCAACAATCATAACAATGCTATATGAAAATAAAACACAAGATGTTCATCCATTCATTAAGTTTAATAATACCACAACATCATTGTTTTGAAAATGTCGACACCTAAGATAAGTTACAAACCATACTTGTTTTAAACGTGTTCATAAGACACAACAAAAGACTTTAAATAAAACGTGGTTTAAAGACATGTTACCCGTCCAGGTAAGGGTTACACCTCTTAAACCAACTACCTTGGATGACATCCTTTATTCAACGCAGCTAGACATATGCATACTCCGCCAGATCCGCTAGTTTCCTGAAATACACGTAGTTTGAAAAATCAACAAAAGTTGAGCGAGTTCATGTGTAAGTGAGTATGTATAAACCTTTGTAATGTGTCTGTATGTATGAAAGTCCCTGGTATGTAGCAATTAAGGAAAAAGAGATCACCAATGGGTTGCAAAGCCACTGGTATGTGTGAAACGGTGCAGGAAGTACTCAAACCTAGCAAATTTGTACAGAGCCTCCGGCTGTAAGACACAGTCACCACTATGGGCCACCCTGGCCTCATGGGTGTGGGCTCGCTACACCCAAATAGATCTATCACTCATGTCCCTCGGTCCTAACAACGAGGATTAATGGCCTTAAGTGTTGTACCCACCTTTCACATGATCTAAGCGTCTAAACCCTCCTTAAGCTAACCATACCATGTATAAAATCGTCTGTAATTATTGTAACATGTATTCCACCCCCGAAGTATAAAACTGAAAACAGTTAAGAGAAAAGGGGGACATGAACTCACCGTAGTGCGTCTCCTGAATCGTATCGTCAACTCAAACTTGGAATGCTACGCAACAACATACAACGTACTATTGTCTATTAGACGAACGGGCCATGCCTTGCTTTCGTATTTACGGGTTTGAGTTACGTTACTTCTGTTCCCAAAATTATTCCAAGTTATAACTTCTTGTTAAAATAATAATTATTATTTTAACTTAAGTTTTGGTTTTTAGGTTTTGGAATAATAGTTAGGCAACTATTTCGTATCCAAACTTCTCAAGTATTTTATATGCGTATTTCCTTCCCAAGGATGGGGGTATTTATACATGTACATTTGTAGTTTCGAAAAATATATTTTAAGTCCCACTTGGAAATATATTTAACTCATTTGTCCAAATAATCTTATTCCCAAAATATAGGAATTTTTCCCAAAATAATATATTTTTACTTCTTTAATTTCCAAAATAATATCTTACCAAAAATATATGTGTAAAAGTATTTTCTGGAATATTTTATAAGTTATGTCTTAACGTTCGGTTTCACAATGCCAAGTGTGTAACTTGAATATTTTATCCCTTGATGTTTTTGGTATTATTTTGGAGTTGTAAGTGTCATGGTATTTTGTTAAGTTATATTATTTTACCCTAAAATAATATAACTAGTTCATAAAATATATACAAATATTCGCACAAGTGTCTTAGTGTAAAACATATATTCTAAGTATATATTTATCCGTTTTTATTTATAAAATCAACCTCCGATACTTTCTATTTTTGTGACAAAATCCACGGCGAAGTTATATTCGAAACACAAGTTGTAAAATATATTTGTAACATTTGTTAGAAAAATATTTTCTAAGTGTTGGATTTTTAGAAAATTTCGCCAGAGTTTCCTTTGTAAACGGAGGTGTCCATGCTTATTAGCATATCATTTTCTTTTCGGAAATCATTCGATCAATCAACAACAAGTTACTAAACAATATTACACTAGTCAAGTGCAAAAACAATGCACTTCACATAACAACATAAACTTGGTTTTTCATAAAAACGCGTAGTAACTCAGTGGGGTGTTTAGTGGGTTTAGTTACCCTCCAAAGTGTGTTTATTTTTGTTAAAATCTTACTCTCGGGGTTTTTAGATGTTCACAACTTGTGAACTTATTTTACAAAAATATCCATTTACAACATTTTCATGTTTCACTTGCATTCTTATACTCTTTTTAATTCCAAAAATAATGTATATGCAAGTAAACTTATGATCCTTCAAAACCCATCTTTTTAACTTGGTTAGTATAGGAAAATCATCAACAAGACTTGGATTTACAAGTTTACTAGTTCACTTGGTTCATTAATTTTCAAGAAAATCATCCTACTTTCAAGTTCATGTCTTCACTAGTGGATGATTACTTCATGTACACATAATCATCCCTAACTTGTTAAGTCATGTTTTTAATCATAACTTAACAAGTTTCATATGGTGACTAACCATCATGTTACTAGTAATCATCAAGATATCAACAACGTAACAAAACAACTTCATTTTATCTAGTTTTCATCTTATTACATCATCATATTAGCTTTATGTTCAAGTTTGTGTTCATGATCTTTTTAGTGTTCTTGTAGTTTTCATCATAATCTAACTATTAACTACCATAAATGAGAAGAAAATGAGGATCAAGGAGGCTTACCACTAGCTTTTAAGCTAGGGAAGAAACAAGATGGAAAATGAGTGGTTAATAGCACTAGCAAGAGGTCCTTCAACTTCCGAGAACACCAAGCTTCGTTGAACGCCTTGTAGCACCTAGAAGTACACTTGGATTGCTTGAAGCTTGAAAGAAAATGGTGGTGATATAGGGGGTGTCTTCGGCCGAGCTTTTGGAGGAGAGGGAGTGATTTTGTAGTGTTTTGATTAAGTGTAGAAGATAGGTTATTTTATAAACTCAAATCCTATTAACCATTGGTTTATATGTCCTACCAAGTACACAACACAATCACTTCTAAATCCAAGGAAAATCTCATTGGGAAGTTGGAAGATTTAACCAAAATTTGATTTGTGGGGCCCCTATGAACCGTGATCTTGCAAGGGGGGGGGGTATTTGTAAATTTGTGGCTAAATAAGTTAATTAGTGGGAGTTTAATGTTATGTCTAGTGTTTAGCGTGTACCGGGTATTATGTAAGGTGTTATAGTGCTCGGGGACCATAGCTAGCTCAGAAAAAGTGAAACAATGTTTCTGATAATATTTTAGTGTTCCGGGTAATGTCCGGTTGTTTGGTTTGGTATTGTTTCGATAAAGTGCTTAATTATTCCGTAAAGTGTCTTTTATATAGCTTTTTGTGTCACAATCAATTCCCGGCACTTACGAAAGTATACAGGACCATTTTGCCATATTTTTGCAAGTGACTAGCATGATTAAATGCTGAATTTTGTTATTAAGTGCAGAATTCTGCACTTAAAGTGGGTTTTAGGTGTAACGCCCGGCTCTTTTGTACTTTCCATTTATAGAAAGTTTTGTTCGTATTTCTATTTTTGGAAATCACGTATTCTTGTAATCGTTCTTTCTTGTAATCATTGTAAAACCGAGACTTGGATCATTAATGAAACTCGTATTTTGTTACAAATATGTTATACACACTCTATATATGCTCGTATGTTCGATTTTGTGAATCAATTGATACTTAAACGATATTCTCGGAAACTATGTGCTAAACTTGCAATTAAACTAAACTTATGCATGAAACGTGTTTTGAACGAAAACGATACTTGATTATGACACTTATACGCTCAAATATACTTTGACTATGATCGCTCTACTTGATTACACCTTATACTATGCTTTGATGCCCAAACAAGTCCCTAAACTATCATACTTGCACCTAAAAGCATCAAACATGAAACTACAGGGGCTAAAGTGCAACAAAATCAAAGTTGTCAAACATGAGGCGCCGCGCCAAGGACCCTCGCGTCACGCCAGGCCCCTGTTTCGACAGACTTTGTGTTTCTCAGCGGTTATGCACGAAATCCCAAGTTCCAACCTCACCCAATCACCTTTAATCCACCTCTAAACACCTCTATTCTCTTCCATTATAAATACACACCCTCTCCAACCCATTTTACACTTTCACAACTCATTACACTTCACAAATTCACTCTAGATCTGCAGCAAATCTGAGTTTTTGGACAGGTTCATACACTCCTACAAAAGTGAGTGTAACTTGCTCATTTCTCAACCAAATCACTTGGTTCTTCTTCCTATTGCTTTGTTATGTCCTTGGGTTTGATTCCTTGGTTTTTCCTTGGAGAAATCATATTTTGGAATTGCCCTAAAAAGGACCAAAAACTTTTTGTTTTGTTTGATGTTATTCAAAAACTTATCATTCTTGTGTCTAACACATCTCAAACTTATGTAACAATGCCTACAACCTTTCCTATGGTTATTTAGGTATAATAACATGATTGAGACATGTAAAATCAGAGGATAAACCTCAAATACTTTCTGTTTTGTTTAGGGTATTTCACCCACAAGTCATGTTCAAGCTTAGATCTTGATGTAGAGTGATTGTGGAACAACTTGGGTTGTTCCAACATAAAATCCTCACATGATTTGATGATTTCCCTTAGCTTAGTTCATTTACATACTTGTATTAATCATAGTTCTTGACCCTCCTTGGTTGTTCTTACATCAAGTGAAGTGGTGAACGTTCAAGGGGTGCCTAAACGGAAGCTTGTTCTTCCTACCCCATACATGATTTCCATGATAACTCGAGGTACCTAAATGAAGATCCTAATCTTCTACCTCCTACTTGAATCATTGGACTAAATAATTTGTAATACTTAACCTAAATATATATATACACTCATTCGAACCGTTAACGTTAAACTTGTGTTTATACCTTAAAGTAGTAGAATATCATCCAAGACCTAAAACTCTAAGTATGATTCTAATGGGTGTACTACCCATAAAAACATTCTAACCATATTGGTTACATAGTGTCATACAAGGGTTATAAAGTTAAAGATGATTATTTTCAATATCATACTTTATGTTATGTTAAACTCCAAATTTATAATCTTCCGTTAACGCCAAACTCACACACCTATGTTTCCTCATGTAGAAGGACTAGGTGCTCCAACTTAATCCATCCACCAAATTCGCTCGCGGGATTTCAAGTAGGAAAGCTTGCAACCACTGTGAGTATACTCGATCCCTTTTTCCCCTTTACACTTTGGGATGCAACATGTATAACTATGCAAACAACTTTTAAACTCAATTAAACTTACTCTATCCATGATTAAACATGAAACTAATGTGATTTACTTGTTATTCTCGTATGCTATGTGAACGATTTGGAATGTTATATGTTCATTAACTTTGCTCGCCCACCTTAACAATTATAGCTCTATAGGATTAACGCCCCGCCCGTTATACTTTTGGGTATTGTTAAGTTAAACATTACCACCCCGCTAAACTTTTGGGATTAGGCTTTTTTATGCGTTGTATTCTCGGGTTTGATCATATTGTACGCCAAAATTGCATACTAGTAATCACATATTATGAATCATGTTGGACTTGAGTTTTTATTCTATTATGCTATGTAGTTAAACTTGTATACTCGCCTTTGCTTTTGCATTGAAACTCTATTTTAATACATGTTGCAGGTTGATTAATGAAGTATGGATGAATGATGAAACGAGTTTAGGGTGGACTAGATACACACCTTTAATTCATTTATCTTTTGATGTTATGTTGAAATTTGAACAATGTTGTTATTTCTATTTTAAATGTTGTATGACAATTTAGCACTTGCAATGAAATTCGAATTTAATTAAATATTGCCACATAGTGTTATGAAGTCTCTAGCAATCTATACACACTTCGTCTCATCCCGATGTTTCCGCCATCGGTTGGGGTGTGACAGATTGGTATTAGAACCATAACTATAGGGAATTAGGAAAATTGCCATGCTTTTGCCCTAATCTAGAGTTCTAGGAATTTTGCCTCTTATGTGTTGTTTAAAACCTTTCATACTCTACCATGCATGCTTCCTAGCTATACTTCTTGTTGATTAAATTGATATGCCTTTCCTAAGGTTAACATGAATACACTTTTGTTTATTTGTATACTCTTGTAACACAAACGAGACAACTTTACCAAAATAGGCGTGAAACCCACAATTTGGTAAACGACTCTCATTCTACCTTAAACTATTTTTGCACGAAATTACACCATTAAGCTAGGAGTGAAATCCACAACTTAATGGTAATTTCCATTTCAACTCTAGTGGTCCCTCGTCAAAGTGTCAAAATTTTATTTTGACCTGACGAGTACCAACCACATTTAGGGTACGAAATCGTCAAGTTAGGGGTGAAACCCGCATCTCGTCGATTAAGTCCCATTCCTCGATTTTCAATCTCGCCAAAGTCCCGATTGTTTCGATCGATTAGAGATGTGTAGTAACCGGAAGGGTAAGATACCGTTAATCGCTTCTCGACGAGAGTATCTTACCTATAGGCCAAAGCACATTTTCTCTAATTCGAAAGAACTTTCGACCCACTTTGGAATAGTCGATGTTTCTCTACCCGAAACAATCCTATGTTTTATTGAGCCTCTCTTTTATGTACCTCAATTTATATGTGATTTTACACTTGAACGTTCGTTCATTTCAAAATTTTGTTTTAATCGTTTCGCACGTTATCGCAATCACAAACAATAATAATCCCTCGTGAACAAACTAAATTTACAATGCTTTCATTTATCCATGTTATGCTATGTTGGACTCATGACTATGCTTTATGTGACGTTTAAACTCTTTACGCTATGTGAATTAATTTGAGCCCTTTATGCTATGTGACACTTTATGCTATGTGAATCAATTTATGCAAACAATTTTCTTAAACAAACATTATGATCAAGTCTCACCTATTCGTTCTTTTGAATCTTAGATGTCTTCTCGTCACTCCAACTCGTCTAAGAAGTCAAAGTCCCGTGCTACGAAGAAGATGATGGCTTTCATGGCCGATCAATTTGCGCGCGTCGTTCCAAAGGTCATTACCGAGATTCGAGCTTCTGAAACTCCTCACTCTTCCGTCGACTCTAAGGTCGAAGTACGCAAGCCCGCTTCGTTCAACTTCAAGCACTTTTCATCGTGCAATCCCAAGCCATTCACCGACAATGATGGGGTGACCGCCATGCTTGAGTGGTTTGATGGCATGGAGGTCACGTTCATCAACAGCGATTGCCCCGATGAGCTCAGAACGCGTAGTGCGACTGGGGTATTCCAAGCCCGAGCTCTCGAATGGTGGACGAACGAAAGGAACATCTGCTTGAACGAACTGGCCTATGCGTTGACTTGGGAAGAAGTTAAGGCCCTAATGATGGACGAGTTTTGCCCTCCGCATGAGCAACAAAGGCTAGAGGAAGAATTTTGGGCGCTAAAGCAAGTGGGAGATGAGAACCTAGCTTATACCACCCGTTTCAAACAACTTAGCTTCATTGTTCCTCACCTCGTTATGACCACCGACCGCAAGATAAGGAAGTACATCAATGGGTTACCCTCTGCTATGCGCGATACGATCGAGGCTGCTAAACTCGACAATATCGAAGCTATTTATCGTTTGGCCGCTTCCCTGAACAACAACCGTGTACGCGATAAACAAGCCGCAAACCCCGCTTCATTCAAGCCAGCCAACCAAATTACCCAACAGTCGAGTAGCAATAGGGGGAAGAAGCGAAAGCAATCGAACCCTGTTTGCAATGCGATTGTACCACCCGTTAACCCAAATCCTGTTGCTCCTGATAACACCCAAAAGTCGTACACTGGGATTCACCCCAAGTGTGCCACTTGTAACTATCACCACCCCGCCAATGCCAGGTGTCATCGTTGTACCAATTGTAACCGTTATGGACATGACACCGCCTTTTGTCGCAATTACCAACAGCAAGCACCACAAGCTCAGCAAGCACAACAAGCTCCACCTGCTCCTCAAAATGCAAGACCAGCTAGGGCTTGTTTCAGATGTGGAGATACTAATCATCTTCGTCCTCAATGCCCACAATGGAATCAAGAGCAACAAAAACCTCCTCGTGGACGCGCTTTCAACCTGAACGAAAATCAAGCGCGCAACGACAATGATGTCGTTAACGGTACGTTTCTTGTTAACCATCTTTATGCTTCGATACTATTTGATACTGGGGCGGACAAAAGCTTTGTGTCCTTAGAATTTGAATCGTTGTTAAATTGCACACGCTCTAAGCTACCTAAGTCGTTTTCCGTTGAAGTCGCCAATGGCAAATCTATCTTAGTCGATTCCATTCTTCGAGATTGTCGTCTTACTCTTAACGAACACGTTTTCCCTATCGACCTCATACCCATGCAACTGGGTAGTTTCGACGTCATCATAGGCATGGATTGGCTTCCAAAGAACCATGCTGAAATCGCTTGTCACGAGAAATACGTTCCTTTACCCCTTCCATCTGGCGATGTTTTGCACGTCTATGGAGACCGACCTTCAAAGGGACTGAAGTTGATGTCCTGCACACAAGCGAACAAATACTTACGCAAACAGTACCTTGCCTTTTTAGCCCACGTTGAGGAATAAAAGGGTAAGGGAAAGAGTTTAAGTGATGTTCCAGTGGTGCGCGACTTCCCTGACGTCTTTCCTGGGGATTTACCTGGTCTTCCTCCACCTCGATCTGTTGACTTTCGTATTGACCTCGTACCTGGTGCGACTCCTGTTGCTAAAGCTCCTTATCGTCTTGCACCTTTTGAGATGCAAGAATTATCTACGCAACTTCAAGAACTCCTCGATAAGGGTTTCATTCGTCCAAGTACCTCACCTTGGGGTGCTCCTGTGCTCTTCGTCAAAAAGAAGGATGGCTCTTTCCGCATGTGCATCGACTATCGTGAGCTTAACAAACTCACCGTAAAAAATCGTTACCCCCTTCCGCGTATAGACGATCTCTTTGATCAACTTCAAGGCACTACCTGTTTTTCCAAGATCGATCTTCGTTCTGGTTATCACCAACTTCGTGTTCTCGATGAGGACATCCCCAAAACCGCTTTTCGCACTCGCTATGGGCACTACGAGTTCGTGGTTATGCCTTTTGGCTTGACCAACGCACCCGCTGTGTTCATGGATCTTATGAATCGTGTTTGTAAGCCCTACTTGGATCCCTTTGTGATCGTCTTCATTGATGACATTCTCATTTATTCTAAGTCTCAAGCCGATCATGAACGTTATCTTCGTCTTATACTCGAGCTCTTACGTATTGAACGCTTATACGCTAAGTTCTCCAAATGCGAGTTTTGGATTAAAGAAGTCCAATTCCTTGGACACGTTGTTAGTGAAAAAGGAATCCACGTTGATCCCTCCAAAATCGAAGCAGTGAAGAATTGGACCGCGCCTAAATCTCCCTCTGAAATCCGTTCCTTCTTAGGATTGGCGGGTTATTACCGCCGATTCATCTCGAACTTTTCAAAAATCGCCGTTCCTCTCACTTCATTGACTCAAAAAGAGAAACCTTTTGTTTGGGGTCCTGAGCAAGAGGAATCTTTTTGGACTCTCAAAGGCTTGCTTTGCAACGCTCCTATTCTCGCTCTCCCTGATGGGAATGATGATTTCGTGGTGTATTGTGATGCCTCAAATCGTGGTCTTGGTTGTGTTCTCATGCAACGAGACAAGGTCATCGCTTATGCCTCTCGCCAACTCAAAATACATGAGAAAAATTATACTACCCACGACCTCGAGCTTGGCGCAGTTGTTTTTGCGTTAAAGATTTCGCGACACTACCTATACGGTACAAAGTGTGTGGTTTTCCCTGACCATAAGAGCCTACAACACATCTTTGACCAAAAAGAGCTTAATATGCGTCAGTGACGTTGGGTGGAATTACTTAACGACTATGACTACGAGATTCGCTATCACCCTGGTAAAGCGAATGTCGTGGCCGATGCACTTAGTCGTAAGACTCATGTAGATTACATTCGTTGTTTTCACATCTCGAGCGATCTTCACAATTGCATTCGTGAAGCGCAATATTCGTCTATCAACGAAGGTATGCCTGTAGAAATACGTGGAGCTTCTGAAGACCTACTCACTTCAAAATCTGATGGTCTGCTCTACTGTCGTGATCGCATCTGGGTACCAGATCGCGACAATCTTCGTGATCTCATTATGAACGAGGCACACAAATCAAAGTACTCAATTCATCCTGGTGCTGACAAGATGTACCATAACCTACGTACATCCTATTGGTGGCCCGATATGAAGAGAGACATTGCCGTGAACATTTCTAAGTGTCTTACCTGTTCGAAAGTCAAAGCCGAGCATCAACGACCTTCAGGTCTACTTGAACAACCTGAAATCCCCGTTTGGAAATGGGATAGCATTGCGATGGACTTCATAACTAAAATCCCTCGTACACCCTCTGGTCACGATAGCATTTGGGTGATCATCGATCATTTGACCAAGTCCGCTCAATTCATCCCTATTCGTGAAGATTTCAAGGTTGAACGACTTGCCCGCATCTATACTGATGAAGTCATACGCCATCATGGTATTCCTCTCGACATCATTTCTGATCGCGATGGTCGATTTACTTCGTGTCTCTGGCAAACCTTTCAGTCCGCTATGGGTACTCATTTGAATCTCAGTACGGCTTTTCATCCTCAAACGGATGGACAGACTGAACGTACTATCCAAACCCTAGAGGACATGCTCCGTTCTTGTGTCATCGACTTTGGTGGTAGTTGGGATGTGCATTTACCTTTGGTCGAGTTCTCGTACAACAATAGCTACCACTCCAGTATTAAAATGGCTCCATTCGAGGCATTGTATGGTCGCAAATGCCGATCTCCTTTAAACTTACACGAGATTGGTGACAAACATTTTACTGGCCCTGAAATCATACAAGAAGCAACGGATAAGATTCACCAAATCCATGATAATCTACTCAAGGCTCGAAATCGTCAAAAGGTCTATGCTGATAAGGGACGCAAACCGATGGAATTCAACGTTGGGGATCATGTTCTACTCAACGTGTCTCCTTGGAAAGGAGTGGTTCGCTTTGGTAAAAAGGGAAAGCTTGCCCCTCGCTATGTTGGTCCTTTCAAGATACTCGAAAGGATTGGTGAGGTGGCTTATCGACTCGATTTACCTCAAGAGCTCAACAACGTTCATCCGACGTTCCATGTCTCCAATCTAAATAAATGTCTCGCTGATGAGGGACTTCATGTTCCTCTCGAAGATCTCCAAATAAACAAAACTATGCATTTTGTGGAAAAACCCGTCGTAATCATGGATCAAGGAGTCAAGTTATTGAGGCGCAGTAAAATTCCTATCATCAAGGTTCGATGGGAAGGAAAACGTGGCGCCGAATTTACTTGGGAACTTAAAAGTGATATGAAGACGAAGTATCCCTATCTTTTCTCTACATCTTCCTAAATTTCGGGACGAAATTTCCTAAAGGAGGGGAGACTGTAACGCCCGGCTCTTTTGTACTTTCCATTTATAGAAAGTTTTGTTCGTATTTCTATTTTTGGAAACCTTGTATTCTTGTAATCGTTCTTTCTTGTAATCATTGTAAAACCGAGACTTGGATCATTAATGAAACTCGTATTTTGTTACAAATATGTTATACACACTCTATATATGCTCGTATGTTCGATTTTGTGAATCAATTGATACTTAAACGATATTCTCGGAAACTATGTGCTAAACTTGCAATTAAACTAAACTTATGCATGAAACGTGTTTTGAACAAAAACGATACTTGATTATGACACTTATACGCTCAAATATACTTTGACTATGATCGCCCTACTTGATTACACCTTATACTATGCTTTGATGCCCAAACAAGTCCCTAAACTATCAAACTTGCACCTAAAAGCATCAAACATGAAACTACAGGGGCTACAGTGCAACAAAATCAAAGTTGTCAAACATGAGGCGCTGCGTGACGCCAAGGACCCTCGCATCACGCCAGGCCCCTGTTTCGACAGACTTTGTGTTTCTCAGCTGTTATGCACGAAATCCCAAGTTCCAACCTCACCCAATCACCTTTAATCCACCTCTAAACACCTCCAATCACCTCTAATCTCTTCCATTATAAATACACACCCTCTCCAACCCATTTTACACTTTCACAACTCATTACACTTCACAAATTCACTCTAGATCTGCAGCAAATCTGAGTTTTTGGACAGGTTCATACACTCCTACAAAAGTGAGTGTAACTTGCTAATTTCTCAACCAAATCACTTGGTTCTTCTTCCTATTGCTTTGTTATGTCCTTGGGTTTGATTCCTTGGTTTTTCCTTGGAGAAATCATGTTTGGAATTGCCCTAAAAAGGACCAAAAACTTTCTGTTTTGTTTAATGTTATTCAAAAACTTATCATTCTTGTGTCTAACACATCTCAAACTTATGTAACAATGCCTACAACCTTTCCTATGGTTATTTAGGTATAATAACATGATTGAGACATGTAAAATCAGAGGATAAACCTCAAATACTTTCTATTTTATTTAGGGTATTTCACCCACAAGTCATGTTCAAGCTTAGATCTTGATGTAGAGTGATTGTGGAACAACTTGGGTTGTTCCAACATAAAATCCTCACATGATTTGATGATTTCCCTTAGCTTAGTTCATTTACATACTTGTATTAATCATAGTTCTTGACCCTCCTTGGTTGTTCTTACATCAAGTGAAGTGGTGAACGTTCAAGGGGTGCCTAAATGGAAGCTTGTTCTTCCTACCCCATACATGACTTCCATGATAACTCGAGGTACCTAAATGAAGATCCTAATCTTCTACCTCCTACTTGAATCATTGGACTAAATAATATGTAATACTTAACCTAAATATATATATACACTCATTCGAACCGTTAACGTTAAACTTGTGTTTATATGTTAAAGTAGTAGAATATCATCTAAGACCTAAAACTCTAAGTATGATTCTAATGGGTGTACTACCCATAAAAACATTCTAACCATATTGGTTACATAGTGTCATACAAGGGTTATAAAGTTAAAGATGATTATTTTCAATATCATACTTTATGTTATGTTAAACTCCAAATTTATAATCTTCCGTTAACGCCAAACTCACACAGCTATGTTTCCTCATGTAGAAGGACTAGGTGCTCCAACTTAATCCATCCACCAAATTCGCTCGCGGGATTTCAAGTAGGAAAGCTTGCAACCACTGTGAGTATACTCGATCCCTTTTTCCCCTTTACACTTTGGGATGCAACATGTATAACTATGCAAACAACTTTTAAACTCAATTAAACTTACTCTATCCATGATTAAACATGAAACTAATGTGATTTACTTGTTATTCTCGTATGCTATGTGAACGATTTGTAACGTTATATGCTCATTAACTTTGCTCGCCCACCTTAACAATTATAGCGCTATAGGATTAACGCCCCACCCGTTATACTTTTGGGTATTGTTAAGTTAAACATTACCACCCCGCTAAACTTTTGGGATTAGGCTTTTTTATGCGTTGTATTCTCGGGTTTGATCATATTGTACGCCAAAATTGCATACTAGTAATCACATATTATGAATCATGTTGGACTTGAGTTTTTATTCTATTATGCTATGTAGTTAAACTTGTATACTCGCTTTTGCTTTTGCATTGAAACTCTATTTTAATACATGTTGCAGGTTGATTAATGAAGTATGGATGAATGATGAAACGAGTTTAGGGTGGACTAGATACACACCTTTAATTCATTTATCTTTTGATGTTATGTTGAAATTTGAACAATGTTGTTATTTCTATTTTAATTGTTGTATGACAATTTAGCACTTGCAATGAAATTCGAATTTAATTAAATATTGCCACATAGTGTTATGAAGTCTCTAGCAATCTATACACACTTCGTCTCATCCCGATGTTTCCGCCATCGGTTGGGGTGTGACATTAGGCACATTCCGGCACCTAAACTATCACCTAGTGACGCAGTTTTATGGTCCTCACTTCCCTACACTCCATACAAGTGTAGTACCTTGTCCCTGGCTCATACTGGGCCTCAATATAGTGTCTGTCTATGTGCTGGCATTGTCAGCATGTGTCTGAGTTATCCGCTCACTGTGCTAACTGTGCTTTGTGCATCAAGTTTGTCACTAAAGTCTGTGTGTAATAAATGGAGTGACAGCATGAATGTGATGCATATGTATATATGTAACAGAATCAGAAAGCAGTTAAATCAGTAGTTGTAATCAAGCACAGTCATTAAGCACCAATTTAATATTAATTAATTTGTACGGATACCTGTAATTTTTAAGGGTTGTCACATTCTCCCCCTGTTATAGAAATTTCGTCCCGAAATTTTAGTTCTGCTACTAGATGCAGGGGTCTTGGGGAATAAATGTGGGTACTTGGCTTTCATATGATCCTCACGCTCCCACGTGAATTCTGGCCCGTGTCGTGCGTTCCATCGAACTTTGACGAGTTTGACACTACTCCGGCGTGTCTTGTTAACTTTCCAATCCGTAACCTCAACGGGTTCTTCAGTAAAGTGGAGTGTGTCGTCGATATGAACTTCGTCAGCTGAAATGACTACTGTTTCTTGGGTTGGACTCTTTTTCAGATTGGATACATGAAATGTATCGTGAACGCCATTAAGTTCAGCAGGTAAGTCCAATTTGTATGCTACGAGCCCAATCCTTTGTAAGATTCTGAATGGACCAATGTATCGCGGATTCAACTTTCCACGCTTCCCAAAGCGTGCCACACCCTTCTAGGGTGAAACCTTCAACAAAACCATATCACCAACCTCAAATTCCAGAGGTTTCCTCCTCAGGTCCGCATAACTCTTTTGTCGATCACGAGCCACTTTGATGCGTTCTCGGATCTGTGCAATCTTGTCTGTCTTTTCCTGGACCAATTCTGGGCCAACAAGCTATCTATCACCCGCATCAGCCCAGCATAAGGGTGATCGACACTTGCGTCCATAGAGAGCTTCGAACGGTGCGGCTTGAATGCTTGCATGGTAACTGTTGTTGTATGAAAATTCAACCAATGGTAGGTGAGTGTCCCAACTTCCACCTAAATCCATCACGCAAGCTCGCAACATGTCTTCTAAGGTTTGAATAGTTCGTTTGCTCTGTCCGTCTGTCTGCGGATGAAATGCAGTGCTCAGATTCAGCTGAGAACCAAATGCTTCTTGAAAGGATTGCCAAATCCTTGACACGAAGCGTCCATCTCTATCAGAGATAATTGAGAGAGGCACTCCATGTCGTGCAACAATCTCCCTCATGTATATTTCAGCAAGTTTACTCGTGTTGTCTTTTTCCTTGATTGGCAAAAAGTGCACAGACTTCGTTAAACGGTCTACTATTACCCAAATCGTATCATGGCCCTTGGGCGTCCTTGGCAATTTCGTTAGGAAGTCCATTGAAATCTGTTCCCATTTCCATTTGGGTATTTCAGGTTGTTGCAAGAGACCTGAAGGTTTCTGGTATTCGGCTTTTACTTTGGCGCAAGTTAAACATTTACCAACATATACCGCAACATCGCCTTTCATTCTTGGCCACCAATAGAAATCCTTAAGATCTTGGTACATCTTATCCGCTCCTGGATGAACCGAGTACCGTGACTTGTGTGCCTCATCAAAAATAACATTTCTCAAACCACCAAACAAAGGAACCCAAATTCGTTTCATGAAGCACAAAGTTCCTTCCCCGTTTGGCACCAATTGCTTCTCCATCCCACGGAGATACTCATTCTCAACATTCCTTTCCTTGAGAGATTCTCTCTGCGCAGCACAAATGCGCAACGAGAGGTCCGTCTGTATGATCATTTCCAAAGCCCTAACCCTTATGGGCTTGATCCTTTCCTTCCAACTTAGTGCGTCGGTGACCACATTCGCCTTTCCCGGGTGATACTTGATCTCACAATCATAATCGTTCAGTAGTTCTACCCAGCGTCTTTGCCTCATGTTAAGCTCTTTTAGATCAAATATGTGTTGCAGGCTCTTGTGATCAGTAAAGATCGTACATCGCGTGCCGTATAAGTAATGTTGCCAGATTTTCAATGCAAATACCACTGCGCCCAATTCCAAATCATGCGTGGTGTAATTTTTCTCGTGGACTTTCAACTGGCGAGATGCATATGCTATAACCTTTTGTCTCTGCATCAGCACACAGCCCAAACCTTGACGTGAGGCGTCGCAATATACCACGAAGTCGTCAGTGCCTTCGGGTAGAGATAAGATCGGTGTGTCGCAAAGCTTGTTTTTCAACTGTTGAAATGCTTCTTCCTGTTTGTCTCCCCAATCAAACTTCTTGTCTTTTTGTGTGAGAGTGGTTAAAGGTTGAGCGATCTTCGAGAAATCCTCAATGAATCTGCGGTAATAACCAGCCAGACCTAGAAACTGTCGAATCTCGGTTGGTGTCTTAGGAGTTTCCCAGTTCTTGATTGCCTCGATCTTTGTGGGATCCACATGAATTCCATTTCCATTAACCACATGACCAAGAAACTGAACTTCACGCAGCCAAAAATCGCACTTCGAGAACTTAGCGTATAACTTCTCATTTTTAAGTAGCTCTAGAATAGCTCTTAAGTGTTGTTCGTGCTCGTCCTTCGTCTTTGAGTAGATCAGAATGTCATCAATGAACACAATCACAAACTTATCATGGTACGGCTTACAAACTCTGTTCATTAAGTCCATGAATACTGCTGGTGCGTTTGTCAGTCCAAACGGCATGACCAGGAACTCGTAATGTCCATAGCGAGTCCTAAAAGCAGTCTTTGGAACACTTTCCTCTTGTATCCTCAACTGGTGATAACCTGATCGAAGGTCGATCTTTGAGTAAAAACTTGAACCTTGTAACTGATCGAACAGGTCAATTCTTGGCAAAGGATATCTGTTCTTGATAGTCAGCTTATTCAGCTCCCGGTAGTTGATACACATGCGAAAACTACCATCTTTCTTCTTAACAAACAAAACTGGAGCTCCCCAAGGCGAGAAGCATGGTCTGATAAATCCCTTGTCTAGCAACTCCTGAAGTTGCGTCGACAACTCCTGCATTTCCCAAGGCGCAAGTCTATAGGGTGCCTTAGCCACAGGTGCGGCACCTGGAACCAAGTCAATGTGAAACTCGACTTGTCGCTATGGTGGCAATCCTGGCAAGTCTTCTGGAAAGACTTCAGGATACTCCTTTATGACGGGAATATCTTCTAGCCTCGGCTCAGCTGCTTCTTTATCCACGATGTGTGCCAAGAAGGCAACACATCCCTTCTTCAAACATTTTCTAGCCTTCATGTAACTAATGATCCTCAGAGGCGTATCGCGCTTCTCTCCGTGAACCACAATCGTTTCTCCATCCGTCATTGGAATGCGAATGGTCTTCTCATGACATACAATCTCGGCTTTGTTGCTTGATAACCAATCCATCCCTACTACCATGTCGAAGCTTCCCAACTGGACTGGCAGTAGATCCAGTGTAAACTCGTGTCCTCCCAGCTCTATCATGCAACCTCTGATAACTTCATTTGTTTAAACTAGCTTTCCATTAGCCAGTTCAATTGAGTACGGAATGTCTAATTTACTAGCAGTTATCCCAAGCATTTTCTTAAATTCTAGTGATACAAAACTATAGTCGGCACCAGTATCAAATAGCACAGATGCAAAGCGTTGATTAATAGGGAACGTACCAGTGACAACATTTGGGTCCTTGCGTGCTTCCCTTGCTCCAATGTTGAATACCCTTCCAAGAGCTTGGTTGAGTTTTGGGCATTCGCGCTTGAAGTGCCCGATGTCTCCACAGTTAAAACATCCTAGTCCTAGAACGTTACCATTGCCACCTTGAGCATTGTTTGCTCCCCGGTTCCCAGCTTGGTTCCCAACATTCCCACGATTACCATTTCCACCGTTGCGGTTCCCATTTCCATTACCACCGCGATTGTTGTTAACAAAACCCCTTTGACCATTGTTACCGCGACCAGCACCTGTACCAACCCAGCATGTATTCTTCGAATGGCCTTCCTTCCCACAAGACTCGCATTTCCTTAACCTGCACTGACCAGAATGATGGTACAGGCACATACCCATGTACCCCTTTCCTTTTTGTTCACTGCCATTCTTTACTTCAGCTGGCGGGTTTGTATCTCTCCTTTTGCTGGCGTTGCCGGTACTTTTCTTAAAGTTCGAGAACTTTCTCTTGTTCTCGCCAGACGACTCCACACGAGTCTCCTTCTTTTTCTGATCAACATTTGAAAACTTGTTTAGCCTGATGGCTTCTTCTGTTAAGGACACGCTCAGGTCAATGGCTTCAGTAATGGTTGCTGGTTTTGAAGAGGTTACCATGCTCATAATCTGGGGTGCCAACCCCCAGATGAAACACTCCACGCGTTTGAATTCAGGCGTAACCATGTAAGGTACCACATGGGACAGATCATGAAACCTTTGAACATACTTGGCGATTTTCGGGCCGTCCATTTTTAGATGCCAAAATTCTGTTTCCAGCTTTTGTATTTCAGCCCGTGAACAGTACTTCTTCCGCATGAGCTCTTTCAGCTCAGTCCATGTTAATGCATACGCCGCCGCTTCTCCTAAAGTTTGTACTTGCAATTTCCACCATGATAAAGCACCATCAAGAAAGAGCCCTGAGATGTATGTAACTTGTTGCTCAGGAGCACACTTGCTAATCCTTAAAATAGAATCCGTCTTTTCTGCCCATCTGACAAATGCAACAGCGCCTCCAGTGCCGTCGAAATTTAAGGGCTTACAGTCAAGAAATTGTTTGTAGGTGCAGCCTGTATAGGCGATAACATTTACAGAAGGTGTTAGCGGATGTGTAAGAAATACCCAAATGTGTCGTAATGTGTCTCAAGGGACTTGGATATTACCATTTGGTGGGTTGTTGTTGTTGTTATTTGCGGTATTTCTGCTGGTTTCTGCGCGGGAGGCCTCGTACTGTGCTATCGCTGAGGCAATCCGCTCCTTGAGTTCCGCCTTAGTAGTAGGCAGGCGTGTGTCTCGTCGTGGAGGCATCTTCTAAAAGAAGATCATATTGGTCAGGTCATAGTAAGTATAGTAAATATGCATATATAATAACATCCACCAACCTCATAACACATAACATCCCATGTTATAATATAAAGCAAATAATTCAACAACGCATATGATGAGAACACTGCAATTTAGCTTATCATATAATCAAGACCACAATACAATGTTTACAAGTTTTATAGCTGTATCGTACATCAAAAGCGACTAAGGGCCACATCGCCCTTGTCTAAACTATCTAGCCATATACAACAACCAAAAATCAGATATCAAAAGTCATCATGTCAAAATGCGGTCTTTAAAATGCTATGTAGTCGGCTCAATCACTGTCTTCTCACCAAAAGTAACACTACCTGCAACAGACCAAAAATCCTCATGCTGATGGGGGAGGAGGAGGAGGGGGGAAGAAAATCAAACGGCGCAAACGCACCCAATCCTCCTCAAGTGCATGGATAACGCGCAACAGGTAAGCTATCTGCTGCTCAGGAGTAAGGAAGCGAACATCAGAATCAGGGGGTAGTGGTAGAGGGGCTGGTGGTGTAGCAAAAGGAGACTGACAGTGACAAGGTGGAGGACCCGGGGTCCTCTCCAGCTCCAAAACGCGTCTGCTCATTGCATCCTGCTGTAACTGCAGGGATATAAGTATATCCTCCGTGGAATTTACGACATGGAATGGGTGATACGGGTCTGATAAGGGCATGACATTGGGTGATGACCATAAGAATGGCTCACCCATAGGTGCTGAAGCAGGAAAATTAGTGTGTGGGGCAGGTGTAAACGAGGGCATAAATGAAAAAGCTGCTGTCGAATGGGGCATATGACCAGGCTGCTGTGTGGAAGGTCCTTCCCCTAGACGGGGAATAGGGATCTCCTGTATAATGGTGATGGGTAAGTCCGTACGGTGGACATCAGATACGTGCGGACGATACTGGGGAACATCAAGCGGTGCAAAAACAGGTGCAACACTGGGTGTGACTGGTACAACAAAAGATGGATAATCGTCGTCCTCGATCCACCCATTACGAGTGTCAGCATATCTCGGATCGACATGTGTGGCAAAAGGTGCACGGTCAACAAACACCGGCACAGGATCAGGCAGTGGTGCATCAACAATAGCGACATCAGAAACCGGTGGTACGACGACTGGTGCATCAACAATAGGTGGTGCTAAGACTGGTATATCATTGCGATCAGGCTCTGGTAAAGGATCCGGCAAAAGTGCAACAGCTGGAGCATCAATAGGGTCATGAGCAATGACAGGCTCTGGGCCAACTGGAACAGGCTCAGCAGGTACGAACTCGACCTCATGATCTGGGTCGACGTCATGGAGAACGACAGGCGCAACAGACATCGCCATGTCTGAGTCTGCGTCAGGAGGGTAGCGCTGCACGCCCTGGTCGTGAATAGATGCGGATGCCACAGACTCAAACGAGTTTGGACCAGATGAATCAGAAGGAGCCTCCTCAATGGGAGCCTCAGCAGGTGGCAAGATAACAGCGTCAGCGGCAGGAACCTCAACAATAGGAACTACAGGGTCGTCAACGGGAACATCAGCATGAACCTCAACCATGGGAACAACATGATCATCAATGGGAACATCAGCAGGAGGGACATCGTCATCCATAAGGGCCACACCATCCTGGTCACCCTCCGGGGGACCCTCAATGAATAAGTCGATGTCATCATCAGCGAACTCGTCATGTGGCAGATCCTCGATCGGAACTGCAGCGAGTGGGAGAGGAGCAGGGATCTGAATGAGAGGTAGATCCCCGTCGAATGGACCATCAGCTAGAGGAATATCATCCCCAAAATCTGGAAGAGCAAACGGCTGGAAATCATCCTCATCAGTGCTCGGAGTATCCGACGTATAAACCTCGCTCTCAAATAGAATCTCGTCGTCCGAGACTATCGCCATAGGATCCAGTGTGTCTAACACTCCGGTATCAGAAGATGATGGCATGGTGTCTGTAACACAACCACACATATGCACATATATCAACATGTAGTCAAATAAGCATGTAAGTCACAATCAATGTAAGCAAGTACTCATCCTAGTCTTCCCCAGACTATCCCACCCAGTCTCTCAGACTAAATTCCCTAGTCTCTCAGACTAACTCCCCGGCATCTAAGACCAACTCCTGGTCTCTAAGACCAATTTTCCCAGTCTCTAAGACTAAATCCCTGGTCTTTAAGACCAACCTCCCTCAGTCTCTAAGACTGATCCTACCTCAGTCTCTAGGACTGATCCTCCCTCAGTCTCTAAGACTGATCCTCCCTCAGTCTCTAGGACTGATCCTCCCTCAGTCTCTAAGACTGAATTATAAATATACCCTATTGAAATGTGTATTTGTGCCTTTTTGTTTGTAAAAATGTTTGTTCCCTGGATCTGGACGTATAATGTATGCAATGTAAAAATGTTTGAAAACATTTTTGTGAGAGCCCTGATGATCATAGTCTAGACTCGAGAAGGAATCCTAGTTCGCTATGATCGAGGCTCTGATACCAAGCTGTCACACCCTGGCTTTTGCGGAAGCGTCGGTTTATTTTGGTGTGACTTCTTAATACCATAGCAACAATCATAACAATGCTATATGAAAATAAAACACAAGATGTTCATCCATTCATTAAGTTTAATAATACCACAACATCATTGTTTTGAAAATGTCGACACCTAAGATAAGTTACAAACCATACTTGTTTTAAACGTGTTCATAAGACACAACAAAAGACTTTAAATAAAACGTGGTTTAAAGACATGTAACCCGTCCAGGTACGGGTTACACCTCTTAAACCAACTACCTTGGATGACATCTTTTATTCAACGCAGCTAGACATATGCATACTCCGCCAGATCCGCTAGTTTCCTGAAATACATGTAGTTTGAAAAATCAACAAAAGTTGAGCGAGTTCATGTGTAAGTGAGTATGTATAAACCTTTGTAATGTGTCTGTATGTATGAAAGTCCCTGGTGTGACAACCCGAGATTCCAAGGTCTCCCCTCTACACGTCACCTGTATTATAATCTTGTTCTCACAATTCGTTCTACGTTGTGATCAGTACACGATACATGAATGGATAAGGTATTGTTATGAGTTGTTCTAATATTGTTAAGCTTCCACTGTGCGACGAAAATCAGCCAAAAGATTACATCTCTATTATCACAATTAAGTGGGGCCATTGAAAAACATGGAGGGTATTTATGATATTCTTAAAAGATCATACAAAATTCATATCATCTATCATCACATCGTCCAAGGAGGGGGGTCACGTGATCATAGTGGGATTTCTTGAAATATGAACAATATTAATTAATTCCTCAAACATCAGACTTGTGACGGCAGCAAGGTTTTCAACATCATCATCACTTACAATATTGAGGAGAGTGCATATGAACATTGACTTGGAGGGTTTTATATATCTAGTAACAAAGCATCACATCATCATAAAGACCCGGTTAGTTGAATTTTATATATATCCACACACACCGAAATAGTGGTTGGGCCGGGTGAAGCCCACGTGAATAATTGTTTTGTTGTTGGGGGCCGGTTACGGTAGATTATATACACACAAGGAATTACGTGACTTGTTAGCAAACACATATTCAAACCCTACCTATTCCTAGTTCGTGTGCGGCAGGAGACCCCCCCCCCCTGTCGTGATCATCATCAACATATTCTCATCAGTCTTTCGGTTAGTGTTTCTTATGATTGTTGTAGTTGGTTGATTGTTTTAATGATCGTGTATCTAGGTGAAATCTACGTGCAATATAACATATACTGTATGATCAAGAACTATGTGCATGAGTAGCATGATTTCGATCAATAGACACATGAATCAGGTATTAGGTTGCGAGTATCTATGTGGTTCGAGTAGCGTAATTGTGATGGACATGATCCGATAAATGATATGTTGACTGATCCGTGTATGATGATCCTGTTATAACGCACATGTTAATGATATTAAATCCTGATTTCTTGTGTGTACTATAGGTATTAAGATTAGTGTGAATAATGGTGGTTCTTTATGATATTTGAATGATGCGAAACAAATTGAGTAATGATTGATCTTGATTAAACATTTACTGTTGATGCAATGATGCTGTATGTGGGGTTATGATTTGGTGTAAACATGTTTATATTGGTCCCTATATGATAATCTCGGTTATGTGTGATAAATTATCTTGTGATTCTGAATGTTGGATGTTAACAAATGATAATTATGCATGGATCCATTATAGGGAGTTGTCATGACTAATTGATGTGCACTGGATAGGGATTAAAGGTTCTGTATATATGCCGATGTGCATATGGGGACTTATGTTAATTATTCTAAATGAAAATTGTTGGTATCGTGTGATAACCTAGATTGGTATGGGTTATTAGAAGAAACTAGTAATATACAAAGTCCATTGGGTACTGTGCAGTGGGCTGCACATGTAGCAGGTTGTAAGTCTTGGGCTTCACACTATGATCTGGGCCGGATGTTTGACTGATTTCATATATGTTAATTGGGCTGGGACCTTTTGGACTTCATGCACACTTATTTGGATTGGGCCGGTTAGTTCACAAACAAGGGAAACGAGTCTGTTTGGTCGTTGGGCGCATATGTATAGTGGGCCATACGTACTAAGTGATTATGTAATGGTACTGGTTTAACTGTTATGATTTGTATTGCATGAGTGTATTATACGAGCAATTACGGTATATTATGTGAACCTGGAATATGTGGATTAACTGTACGCGTACGTGTGGGTTATGTGCAACTGAGATTAATTGTTGTCGATAATCATGTTAGGACGCCTGTGATCAACTATTAAGCAGTTAACTAAATCTTACCGAGCAAACCAAAGGTGAGTTCACTGCACTTTTCTAAGCATGCGTCCCGGTGGTTTGGGACATCTGGTAAACGTTTCTGAAGGGAATACTGGGTAAACTGTTTAATTGGGATGTTGGTTATTGAACACAGTATAAATCATGTAAGACCCCGTACATCTACCGTGTTGCTGAAGAAGCAACGAGGTATTTAGTTGATAGCGCTATTAGGTTTGGCACCCTCACACCGGGCCGAAAGGACGGGCGTGAACTAATTACCTGGACTTCATGACCAATTCCTAGTTAGAGACATTGGGGTTGGGCATTCTCATCGTGTATATATAAGACCCCTTACATCTATTCAAGGTTGTTTGATACCTTGACCTCATGACCAATGCCTAAATGGAGGCATTGGGGTTGGGCATTCACATCTAGTCGCCATATACGGTAATCGAGTAATAACAACATCAAATCATCAAAACTACGAAACAGCATATCATCTTGTTAACTGTTTTACACATGTGACTGGTAACTAAACTCGGTAACAAAACTTTGAACTCACCAGCGTAGTCTGACACACTTGTTTGCATGCTTGTAGGTCGTTAGCTGAGGTACTTTGGGACTTGCTATCTGGAGCAGCTGGAGTGGGCATGGTCTTGCTGAACACGTTTATCTATTTGGTTTATTGATACATTACTTTAGTTCGCAAAACTGGTTAACATTGCTTCCGCTGATTACTTTAGTTTTTATTCAAACTTACAAACAGTATTTTATTTTCAATCAAGTACTTTATCATTTTATTGAATTAGTTTGATATAATTAGTGGCTCGTTGTTGGATCATCGCACTCTTAATAGGGACATACCCTAGGTGGGAATTTGGGGGTGTGACAGTTTGGTATCAGAGCCACTGGTTATAGTGAACTAGGTTTTAAAAACGTTTTTATAAAACCAGACTATAACCGAACAGTTCTGACAACAAAGAATACGACCATGACACTCAGCTCCAGATTGCAAGGTTCGTCCCTCGTACACTCATTGTACTACATAACTAGTGAACACTTACATATGATATCGCATGTGATTGCACGTTTAGCACAACAGTACGAATTCCTGTATTACTTGCCTGTGTTATGTGCCTGATAGGGTGGTATTTCCCTAAACCTTCGTGACTTACGTTTCGTGATGCTCTTTGGTTGCTACTCAAGTTTGAGGAACCATTCGACATGAGTTAAGAGGAGCTGAGATGAGCATGCAAATCACAATAATATTGTGGGTGCACACATAATAATAATGTGGGGTGCATGCGAGTCCCAGTGAGCCTTAACAAGTGGAAAAGGGGTTCCGTTCCGTTATTTGATCGATGTGAAACATAACAAACCTATAGGGGTCATAGCAGTGATTGTCCCCTACTCGAACGTGAATTTTTTTCAAGATTCTCTGAAAACCTTTCGAATCTCGATGCTATTGAGTAATACCTGAACACCCATCTGAACGCCTAGCGAACTGTGTAGAATGTTAGGTGCTGGTACGAACATCCACGAGTTGGATGTTGCAACGAGAATGATTAGTCTATATCTTTTCCACCTTTCTTCGTTTGCTGGAACTTGACATATTGACGCCTTAGATCCCGAAGTGCAATCACTTCTGCAACATTCTCGTAACATATCGTGTATCACTCAAGCAACTTACAACATCGATGGATAGGAGGATGAGCGTAGTACGTTACCGACCTCAGTATTTGGACGACCCTGATTACCAGCAACGAACATCAACGATTTGACTCCAATTGAATTCTTAACCCCAGCCAGCGACTCATGGGAGTCAACTTTTACGAATTAATCGAGACATAAACGGTGTCAATTGACCATAGGGTGGAATGTGAAACTGCCAGCACAATGAATAGCGCCTGAGGACGTGACACGAAAAGTGTCAGGATGAGCTCAATAGGTGAAGAATTGTAGGGCTTCGTTTCAAGCAACAACATTAGAGGTGACGGTCGCGGCAACATCAAGGTATTCGTGGTCATAGCATGCAGCATGGAAATGAAGGTGACATTAACAAGGATTGACTAAGAAAACGACAGCAGTACTGGCAATCCTTGTAACGAAAACAGCAACATTGGAGATGATGATCATGGAAGGGCATTTAGAATTGGCGTGGGTGACGTCAGGACTTAACGATATGGTAGCTAGTATGAGTAGCAACTCACTTCGTCTCTGTTCTATATAATCCTGATGCTTCCTGAAACCCAACCTGTTGCGAAATCGGCTAATGGCAAGACAATGGAAACCTTATATGATCGTTGGGATGCAAACTCGACCTTGAAGGACAAGTGTGCGACATCGACCTTTCTTCCGGTGTTCTTGATAGATGTACCCTGTAAGGAGAAGATTCTACTTACCCCTCCCCTTAGTGGAGAATTGTTATCTGCCCTAACGCATCGGAGTGGCGCAACGGTTAGCATCATGTCAGCAATGAAGGCCCAAAAGTGTCTACGGAGGGATTACCCTACTACGTTAACAACCGTTACTGGCGTAAAGCTAAGGAAAAGAGGATCGAGGATCCACCAATCGTTCGAGATTTCTCTTGGCGTACTACCCAAGTAACTTTCAGGTTTACTTTCATGACTGTTAGGTAGAATCTCAGTTTGACCTCACGCCAGAGGCAGCCCTGATTACTCATACTCTCCACCGTTTTGCATCAGGAGGGTCGTCAGAACTGTCAAATCAACTACCGGAACTGTTGGACAGGAGTTTTGTTGGATCTAGTTCTTCGCGTTGGGGAGCCCAAGTTATATTCGTGAAGATAAGCCTTTTCGTATGTGTACTGATTTTCAAGAACTCAATAAGGCGGCAGTTGAGAACCGTTTGCCACGACCATATATTGACAACCTGACGACTAGTTGCGGGGGTCAAGGTTCCATACGAGGATTGAATAACAAACGAGCTATTGTCAGAAGGAAGTCTAATGGGAGAATGTGCCTGTAACGGCATACCAAGCGCAGTGCGGCCATTTCGACGTTGTATTCCAAGACCCTCAAGCTAATCATCACACCAGCAGTTGTATGGAATACATGTATCGACCATGCTTATTGACTACACGTTGAATCATTCCAGGAGAAAGGAACATCATGGGCAGCTTTGTATCTTATTTGAGAGCTCCTGAAGGAGGAGCCACACCGCGCGAAGTCTTGATAAATGTGACTTCTGGATGCGAGGGATACCTTTCGGTCATATAATCAACGAAGTGGGAATACACGTGGATCTTGCTAGGATCCATTTTGTTAAAGACTGACCGACACCAAAGATCGCGGAGCTTAAATCTCTTTAGAACAGCAGGGTGCTGTGTTCGTGGAAGATAAACAGGGGGACGTCTTTTCAGCTTTCGAATCGTAACTCAGCAATACACTTGGCATCGTCTTTATCTGAAAGTACTGATGATTTAGTAGTATACCATGATGGTCCGAATCTGAGTCCCAGTTACTCACCGACGCAACACGAGAGAGTGATGACTCACGTGATGGAGTTACAAAGAGAATCTGCAAGACACACAACTGGCGGTGAAAACCGTGGCCTTGGGATTTTAGATGGAGGCATCACTTGGACGGTACCAGATGCATTGTTTAGACAGATCACAAGGGCCTCCCGTGTACCCAGGTTTCAAAGAGCTAAACATATGATGACATCGCTTGATGGAACCTTTGGTTAACTTTGACTGTGAAACCTGGACGTGTGCGAGCCTCGCAGCACACCATCGACTCGAACTTATCTGATCAGACTCGCTCCATTCAAACCGGAGAATTGAAGGAAGAGAAGTTTCAAGTTGAACCCATGCGGGGCAAGGAGAAGCAACCTTTGGCAGGTCGGACGATATGCGCTACCTCATGGAACGAATGTGGATCTTGTTATACGGCAACTGTAGGGAACTCATGTCGAGCAAAGCACACCGACCTCGATATTCTAGTCGTCTGGGTTTTGATGAGAGCTATTAGTATCTATAAATCTTACACTGGTGATCGGGCAAAAGGGCCCACCTAGCTATGTATGTGAATGATGTTTGACTTGTGGGAAAGTCAAGGGGATGAATCAGCAACTAGAAACACACATATGGAAATGAGAACAGACTGCCATGGATTCTACAACTCGAAACGGAACCATTATCACCTGGGTGATCGTTGATTGTCTCACGTTACCAGCACACTTCTTACAACCAAGGAAGCTGACGAGTCTTCACAGCTGTGAATGTTCCTCTGAGAGAGGCGGCTTTTAGGCACAAGGTGCCAACTCCTGTTACCTTCGATTTTGATCTATACCTGATTCATGACAGGCAATACACAACACCATTGGCTCACATCTAGATATGAGTATTGCTTATCACCGGAGGATAAACGGCTAGAGTAAACGAACCCTCCTGACACACGAAGACATGCTGTGAGCATGTGCATGATTGACTCTAGTAAAATTGGAAGGACATCTAACTTTGGTTGAGTTCTACTGCAGCAGTTACCATGCGGGTATCCAGGCAAGTTCGTTTGAGACATTGTTTGGACGACAATGCTAACCTCCTTGTTAGACTGAGATGAGTGATAACCAGATCACGGGTCCAGAACTCGTACTCGAAATTCTTGAGAAGATTGTTTACATCGGAAATAGTGTGGCGACAACGTGTGATCGCCAGGAAACCTGGTAAACCTAAGAAACATTGGGAGTTCGCTGCAGGCGAACGCGTCATGTTGGAAGTCTCAACCTGGGAGGGTGCGGTACGCTTTGGGAAGCGTGGCAAGCTTGATTTGCGCTATGCTGGGCCATTCAAAATTCTGGAACGAATCGGTAAAGTGGCCTACAAACTCGAATTACCTGCCAAATTGGGTAACGTTCATGATATCTTCCTCGTTTCGCAATTAAAGAAGTGTTGTCCGATGAAACACTTGTGATACCCTTGCTAGCGCCTAAGATTAACGACCAGTTGCAGTTGTCGAGGAATCTATCAAAACATGGACCAGAAATCAAAGTTCGTTAATATAGTTGAATTCCAATCGTGAGAGTTTGTTGGAACTCAAGACATGGATCGGAGTTCGCGTGGGAACGTGATGATCAGAAGGAGCTCTAGTATCCTCAGTTGTGTAAATGGTTGAATCAACCTCCGATATCATTGGCGAATTTCGGGACGAAATTTATTTCAAGTTGGGGATGATGTGACACCTGAGGAAAATCCATAGTCATCTTGACCATCTTGATCCCGCGTTATCTTGATTCATCACTCCATTTACCACTCCACTCCTTTGTGATGGTTTATCAAATTTCGGGACGAAATTTCTTTCAAGTTGGGGATGATGTGACAACCCGAGATTCCAAGGTCTCCCCTCTACACGTCACCTGTATTATAATCTTGTTCTCACAATTCGTTCTACGTTGTGATCAGTACACGATACATGAATGGATAAGGTATTGTTATGAGTTGTTCTAATATTGTTAAGCTTCCACTGTGCGATGAAAATCAGCCAAAAGATTACATCTCTATTATCACAATTAAGTGGGGCCATTGAAAAACATGGAGGGTATTTATGATATTCTTAAAAGATCATACAAAATTCATATCATCTATCATCACATCGTCCAAGGAGGGGGGTCACGTGATCATAGTGGTATTTCTTGAAATATGAACAATATTAATTAATTCCTCAAACATCAGACTTGTGACGGCAGCAAGGTTTTCAACATCATCATCACTTACAATATTGAGGAGAGTGCATGTGAACATTGACTTGGAGGGTTTTATATATCTAGTAACAAAGCATCACATCATCATAAAGACCCGGTTAGTTGAATTTTATATATATCCACACACACCGAAATAGTGGTTGGGCCGGGTGAAGCCCACGTGAATAATTGTTTTGTTGTTGGGGGCCGGTTACGGTAGATTATATACACACAAGGAATTACGTGACTTGTTAGCAAACACATATTCAAACCCTACCTATTCCTAGTTCGTGTGCGGCAGGAGACCCCCCCTGTCGTGATCATCATCACCATATTCTCATCAGTCTTCCGGTTAGTGTTTCTTATGATTGTTGTAGTTGGTTGATTGTTTTAATGATCGTGTATCTAGGTGAAATCTACGTGCAATATAACATATACTGTATGATCAAGAACTATGTGCATGAGTAGCATGATTTCGATCAATAGACACATGAATCAGGTATTAGGTTGCGAGTATCTATGTGGTTCGAGTAGCGTTAATTGTGATGGACATGATCCGATAAATGATATGTTGACTGATCCGTGTATGATGATCCTGTTATGACGCACATGTTAATGATATTAAATCCTGATTTCTTGTGTGTACTATAGGTATTAAGATTAGTGTGAATAATGGTGGTTCTTTATGATATTTGAATGATGCGAAACAAATTGAGTAATGATTGATCTTGATTAAACATTTACTGTTGATGCAATGATGCTGTATGTGGGGTTATGATTTGGTGTAAACATGTTTATATTGGTCCCTATATGATAATCTCGGTTATGTGTGTTAAATTATCTTGTGATTCTGAATGTTGGATGTTAACAAATGATAATTATGCATGGATCCATTATAGGGAGTTGTCATGACTAATTGATGTGCACTGGATAGGGATTAAAGGTTCTGTATATATGCCGATGTGCATATGGGGACTTATGTTAATTATTCTAAATGAAAATTGTTGGTATCGTGTGATAACCTAGATTGGTATGGGTTATTAGAAGAAACTAGTAATATACAAAGTCCATTGGGTACTGTGCAGTGGGCTGCACATGTAGCAGGTTGTAAGTCTTGGGCTTCACACTATGATCTGGGCCGGATGTTTGACTGATTTCATATATGTTAATTGGGCTGGGACCTTTTGGACTTCATGCACACTTATTTGGATTGGGCCGGTTAGTTCACAAACAAGGGAAACGAGTCTGTTTGGTCGTTGGGCGCATATGTATAGTGGGCCATACGTACTAAGTGATTATGTAATGGTACTGGTTTAACTGTTATGATTTGTATTGCATGAGTGTATTATACGAGCAATTACGGTATATTATGTGAACCTGGAATATGTGGATTAACTGTACGCGTACGTGTGGGTTATGTGCAACTGAGATTAATTGTTGTCGATAATCATGTTAGGACGCCTGTGATCAACTATTAAGCAGTTAACTAAATCTTACCGAGCAAACCAAAGGTGAGTTCACTGCACTTTTCTAAGCATGCGTCCCGGTGGTTTGGGACATCTGGTAAACGTTTCTGAAGGGAATACTGGGTAAACTGTTTAATTGGGATGTTGGTTATTGAACACAGTATAAATCATGTAAGACCCCGTACATCTACCGTGTTGCTGAAGAAGCAACGAGGTATTTAGTTGATAGCGCTATTAGGTTTGGCACCCTCACACCGGGCCGAAAGGACGGGCATGAACTAATTACCTGGACTTCATGACCAATGCCTAGTTAGAGGCATTGGGGTTGGGCATTCTCATCGTGTATATATAAGACCCCTTACATCTATTCAAGGTTGTTTGATACCTTGACCTCATGACCAATGCCTAAATGGAGGCATTGGGGTTGGGCATTCACATCTAGTCGCCATATACGGTAATCGAGTAATAACAACATCAAATCATCAAAACTACGAAACAGCATATCATCTTGTTAACTGTTTTACACATGTGACTGGTAACTAAACTCGGTAACAAAACTTTGAACTCACCAGCGTAGTCTGACACACTTGTTTGCATGCTTGTAGGTCGTTAGCTGAGGTACTTTGGGACTTGCTATCTGGAGCAGCTGGAGTGGGCATGGTCTTGCTGAACACGTTTATCTATTTGGTTTATTGATACATTACTTTAGTTCGCAAAACTGGTTAACATTGCTTCCGCTGATTACTTTAGTTTTTATTCAAACTTACAGACAGTATTTTATTTTCAATCAAGTACTTTATCATTTTATTGAATTAGTTTGATATAATTAGTGGCTCGTTGTTGGATCATCGCACTCTTAATAGGGACATACCCTAGGTGGGAATTTGGGGGTGTGACACCTAGTATGTAGCAATTAAGGAAAAAGAGATCACCAATGGGTTGCAAAGCCACTGGTATGTGTGAAACGGTGCAGGAAGTACTCAAACCTAGCAAATTTGTACCGGGCCTTCGGCTGTAAGACACAGTCACCACTATGGGCCACCCTGGCCTCATGGGTGTGGGCTCGCTACACCCAAATAGATCCATCACTCATGTCCCTCGGTCCTAACAACGAGGATTAATGGCCTTAAGTGTTGTACCCATCTTTCACATGATCTAAGCGTCTAAACCCTCCTTAAGCTAACCATGCCGTGTATAAAAGCGTCTGTAATTATTGTAACATGTATTCCACCCCCGAAGTATAAAACTGAAAACAGTTAAGAGAAAAGGGGGACATGAACTCACCGTAGTGCATCTCCTGAATCGTATCGTCAACTCAAACTTGGTCCGCTACGCGACAACCTACAACGTACTATTGTCTATTAGACGAACGGGCCGTGCCTTGCTTTCGTATTTATGGGTTTGAGTTACGTTACTTGTGTTCCCAAAATTATTCCAAGTTATAACTTCTTGTTAAAATAATAATAATTATTTTAACTTAAGTTTTGGTTTTTAGGTTTTGGAATAATAGTTAGGCAACTATTTCGTATCCAAACTTCTCAAGTATTTTATATGCGTATTTCCTTCCCAAGGATGGGGGTATTTATACATGTACATTTGTAGTTTCGAAAAATATATTTTAAGTCCCACTTGGAAATATATTTAACTCATTTGTCCAAATAATCTTATTCCCAAAATATAGGTATTTTTTCCCAAAAATAATATATTTTTACTTCTTTAATTTCCAAAATAATATCTTACCAAAAATATATGTGTAAAAGTATTTTCTGGAATATTTTATAAGTTATGTCTTAACGTTCGGTTTCACAATGCCAAGTGTGTAACTTGAATATTTTATCCCTTGAGGTTTTTGGTATTATTTTGGAGTTGTAAGTGTCATGGTATTTTGTTAAGTTATATTATTTTACCCTAAAATAATATAACTAGTTCATAAAATATATACAAATATTCGCACAAGTGTCTTAGTGTAAAACATATATTCTAAGTATATATTTATCCGTTTTTATTTATAAAATCAGCCTCCGATACTTTGTATTTTTGTGACAAAATCCATGGCGAAGTTATATTCGAAACACAAGTTGTAAAATATATTTGTAACATTTGTTAGAAAAATATTTTCTAAGTGTTGGATTTTTAGAAAATTTCGCCAGAGTTTCCATTGTAAACGGAGGTGTCCATGCTTATTAGCATATCATTTTCTTTTCGGAAATCATTCGATCAATCAACAACAAGTTACTAAACAATATTACACTAGTCAAGTGCAAAAACAATGCACTTCACATAACAACATAAACTTGGTTTTTCATAAAAACGCGTAGTAACTCAGTGGGGTGTTTAGTGGGTTTAGTTACCCTCCAAAGTGTGTTTATTTTTGTTAAAATCTTACTCTCGGGGTTTTTAGATGTTCACAACTTGTGAACTTATTTTACAAAAATATCCATTTACAACATTTTCATGTTTCACTTGCATTCTTATACTCTTTTTAATTCCAAAAATAATGTATATGTAAGTAAACTTATGATCCTTCAAAACCCGTCTTTTTAACTTGGTTAGTATAGGAAAATCATCATCAAGACTTGGATTTACAAGTTTACTAGTTCACTTGGTTCATTAATTTTCAAGAAAATCATCCTACTTTCAAGTTCATGTCTTCACTAGTGGATGATTACTTCATGTACACATAATCATCCCTAACTTGTTAAGTCATGTTTTTAATCATAACTTAACAAGTTTCATATGGTGACTAACCATAATGTTACTAGTAATCATCAAGATATCAACAACATAACAAAACAACTTCATTTTATCTAGTTTTCATCTTATTACATCAACATATTAGCTTTATGTTCAAGTTTGTGTTCATGATCTTTTTAGTGTTCTTGTAGTTTTCATCATAATCTAACTATTAACTACCATAAATGAGAAGTAAATGAGGATCAAGGAGGCTTACCACTAGCTTTTAAGCTAGGAAAGAAACAAGATGGAAAATGAGTGGTTAATAGCACTAGCAAGAGGTCCTTCAACTTCCGAGAACACCAAGCTTCGTTGAACGCCTTGTAGCACCTAGAAGTACACTTGGATTGCTTGAAGCTTGAAAGAAAATGGTGGTGATATAGGGGGTGTCTTTGGCTGAGCTTTTGGAGGAGAGGGAGTGATTTTGTAGTGTTTTGATTAAGTGTAGAAGATAGGTTATTTTATAAACTCAAATCCTATTAACCATTGGTTTATATGTCCTACCAAGTACACAACACAATCACTTCTAAATCCAAGGAAAACCTCATTGGGAAGTTGGAAGATTTAACCAAAATTTGATTTGTGGGGCCCCTATGAACCGTGATCTTGCATGGGGGGGGGGGGGGGGGTATTTGTAAATTTGTGGGTAAATAAGTTAATTAGTGGGAGTTTAATGTTATGTCTAGTGTTTAGCGTGTACCGGGTATTATGTAAGGTGTTATAGTGCTCGGGGACCATAACTAGCTCAGAAAAAGTGAAACAATGTTTCTGATAATATTTTAGTGTTCCGGGTAATGTCTGGTTGTTCGGTTTGGTATTGTTTTGTTAAAGTGCTTAATTATTCCGTAAAGTGTCTTTTATATAGCTTTTTGTGTCACAATCAATTCCCAGCACTTAGGAAAGTATACAGGACCATTTTGCCATATTTTTTGCAAGTGACTAGCATGATTAAATGCTGAATTTTGTTATTAAGTGCAGAATTCTGCACTTAAAGTGGGTTTTAGGCACATTCTGGCACCTAAACTATCACCTAGTGACGCAGTTTTATGGTCCTCACTTCCCTACACTCCATACAAGTGTAGTACCTTGTCCCTGGCTCATACTGGGCCTCAATATAGTGTCTGTCTATGTGCTGGCATTGTCAGCATGTGTCTGAGTTATCCGCTCACTGTGCTAACTGTGCTTTGTGCATCAAGTTTGTCACTAAAGTCTGTGTGTAATAAATGGAGTGACAGTATGAATGTGATGCATATGTATGTATGTAACAGAATCAGAAAGCAGTTAAATCAGCAGTTGTAATCAAGCACAGTCATTAAGCACCAATTTAATATTAATTAATTTGTACGGATACCTGTAATTTTTTAGGGTTGTCACATAAATTTAGTCGGGTTCCCATTGCTTCCTGGAAACTTGTCCAGAAGTGGGAAGTGAAACGACTATCTCTATCCGATACAATGGAGAGTGGGACTCCATGTAAGGATACCTCGTCTACGTATAACTTTGCTAGCCTTTCCATGCTAAAGGTTTCTTTCATGGGTAGAAAATGAGCTGATTTGGTTCATCGATCCACAATTACCCAAATCGCGTCATTACCTTTTCTGGTTTTGGGCAACTTAGTAACAAAGTCCATGGTTATGAGTTCCCATTTCCATACAGGCATTTCTAATTGTTGAAGTAGACCTAAGGGTTTCTGGTGTTCTGCCTTAACTTGTGAACAAGTAAGACACTTAGAAACATATCTAGCTATATCCTTTTTCATTCCTATCCACCAGAAGTTATTCCTTAAATCTTGGTACATCTTATTATTACCAGGATGCATGGTATACCTAGATTTATGGGCTTCCTCTAAAATCTTATTTCTTAACTCTCCTAGCTTAGGTACCCAAATCCTTCTTTTGTGGAATCTCGAAATTCCATCGCTTCCTTGCTCTAATTCCTTTATTCGTCCTTTCATTCCTTCTGCATCATCCTTAATTGCGGTTTCTTGAATATTCTTCAGTTGCTCCATTAAGTCTAATTGTAAACTTAATCTAAGAGCACGAACTCGTTTTTGCTTTTCATGATACTTACGACTTAAGGCATCTGCTACTACATTTACCTTTCCTTTGTGATAATGAATATCACAGTCATAATCGCTTAAAATTTCCAACCATCTTCGTTGTCTCATGTTCAATTCTTTTTGCCCAAACATGTATCTTAAGCTCTTATGATCTGTATAGACAGTAAACTTACTTCCGTACAAATAATGTCTCCAAATCTTAAGGGCAAAAATTATGGCTCCTAATTCTAAGTCATGAGTCGTATAATTTTCTTCGTGCTTTTTCAATTGCCTTGAAGCGTACGTAGTTACCTTCTTGCGTTGCATTAGCACACATCCTAATCCTAGCTTAGAAGCATCGCAATAAACTTCAAAATCTTCTATCCCTTCTGGTAAGGCAAGAATTGGGGCGTTTATTAACCTTTGCTTTAATATCTTAAAAGCCTCTTCTTGTTTAGATCCCCATTCAAACTTTACTGCCTTACAAGTTAGCTTAGTTAATGGTACAACTATTTTAGAAAAATCTTTAATGAACCGTCTATAGTATCCGGCTAATCCTAGAAAACTTCTAACTTCCATAGCTGACTGCGGGACCTTCCATTTGGTGATTGCTTCTATTTTGGAGGGATCTACATGAATACCTTCGTGATTCACCATGTGTCCTAAGAATTGCACTTCCTGTAGCCAAAATTCACACTTCGAGAATTTGGCGTAAAGCTTCTCTTTTCTTAACAAAGTTAAGAGTGCATGCAAGTGTTCACAATGCTCCTCCTGATTTTTGGAATAAATGAGTATATCGTCGATGAAGACAATTACAAATTTATCCAAATATGGTTTACAAATTCTATTCATCATGTCCATGAATGCTGCAGGAGCACTTGTTAGTCCAAAGGGCATGACTGTAAACTCGTAATAACCATACCTAGTTCTGAAGGCAGTTTTAGGTATGTCCTCTTCTTTCACTTTCAACTGATGATATCCGGAGCGTAAATCTATCTTAGAAAAGTATCTAGTTCCTTGAAGTTGATCAAAAAGATCATCAATCCTAGGTAACGAGTATCGATTCTTAATTGTAACCTTATTCAATTCCCTATAATCGATACACATTCGCATCGACCCATCTTTCTTTTTCACAAATACAACACGGGCGCTCACCACGGGGATGAACTAGGTTGTATGAATCATTTGCTTAATAATTCATCTAATTGCTTTTTCAATTCCAACATTTCGGTGGGTGCTAACCGATAAGGTGCCTTAGCTATCGGTGTAGTTCCAGGAATTAGATGAATTCTAAATTCTACTTCCCTATCGGGTGGTAATCCAGGTAGTTCTTCTGGAAATACATCCGGGTATTCTGCTACTACTTGAATCTCCTTAAGTTCTTTACCTTTAGTGTTAATGATTACCGAAATCATATACACTATTTCTTGTTTTCTTGAATAACTGGCCACTTTCATTACTGAAATGAATTTTAATGGCTTACGTGGCTTATCTCCTGTAATCACCACTATTTCTCCTGTGGGTGTATGAATTTTTTATGGAATTCTTATCACAAAGAATTCGAGCATGGTTGGCTACTAACCAATCCATTCCTAATACAATATCGAATCCAGCTAAATTCATAGGTACAGGTTTGCAGAAATTTTTTGACCTAAGAGTTCTATCTTTCCTTCTCGCAAAACCTTATCTATGTTAACAGAATTACCATCTGCGGTTTCTACCGTAAAAATGTGTCTAAGTTTTGTTAAAGGTAGGTTAAGAGTTTGGCAGAATGAAGTATTTGTAAAACTTTGGTTTGCACCAGAGTCTCGAATAATACTTTTGCATAAACGTCATGAACTAGGAACGTACCAGCTATCACATCAGGGATTAGTTCAGCTTCCTGGGTAGTTAGTTGGAAGGCTCTTTCATTCTGCTTAGGTACTTTAGTAATCTTAGCTAACCTTAATTTATAGGTTTCAGAAAAAATCTTTATACTTTTACTGAATCCCAACTTTAAAGAGTTACTGCCGTTCATTTCGTCGTATGAATTACGAGAGTGATAATAAAATAACGTTTATCATCAAAATGTATATATACACACACACTGATGAACCTAAATTTATCATTTGTCATACCTGTTCTTGAGTTATCCTTAAGGGTCAGTTATTTAAGGCTTTCGAATTTCCTTATAGATATACATATCTATATAATTATTTATTTCATGTATACCTTATTTATAAGGTCAATATATATAATAGGTTTACGTTCCCTAAAATAGGGCAGACATCGCTGGAGTGATCTTATTAACATATACCTCATCTCACCCGGTTTCACCGGAGAGGTATCCTCATCTTACCCGGACAAGCTGGAGTGTTACCACATCATACCTAGCTTTGCCAGAAAGGTAATTATTATTGTATTTCTTATACTTAGAATCACAAATGTTCATTATTCAGTATAACTTGTACATGGAAATTAGTATTCTCATGATAGATCATTTTCTAGAATCGAGTAATACAAATAAACAAGATATAACAGTTGCCAATTGTTATTGCTTATTTATCATATTTGCACTATTCTAGTTATCATCCTCATGATATACCAATATCCATCCCAATTATCTATACAATTATTTAGCTTATAATAAAGCATTAAAATTTCTTGTACTACTAAGTGTTGGTTTCTTCTAGGTTTCCATTATTCTCATTATTCCGGTTTTCCTGATTTACTTCGTTGTTCATCTGCATCTATCAATTATTAATTATCACAGGCTAATATTTAGTACAAACATTTAGGTACAACTGTACAAACATATTTAATTAAAATTGGTGAATATTACAACTTTATATATATATATATATATATATATATATATATATATATATATATATATACATGTCTATTACAAATTACAACTGAAATTCAAAATATACTAGGGGTTGTGCATTCATAATTTATTTTAGTCTATATAGGAATATTATGCTCAGCATGCTTTTATATAAGGTTTATTCTCTCTCTTCTTACTAAGTTGTTCATCTAATGGGCAAAGTTCCTTTAAAGTTTCTGGCTCATAGGTGATATGGGTGCTAGTACTGGGTCAGGGTGTTGAGAGATAAGATAATTTATAAACTTTTCTGGTTGAGATCTAATTTCATTGGTTGGTCCTGGTTTGGCAGTTTAACTTAATTAAAAGTTAACATTTACTGCTGTAGTGGCTAACATATAGAGATTTGCCCATTGTTCATCTAATTCATCTTCCCATGGTGGGTTAGTGCCTATTTCCTGAGTTTCCTTATTAATCATCACTCCTTTTCGTTGTGACTTCTTTATTTTCTCTTGACTTTTTCTAATAATCCAACTTCTTTTCTTAGTGGTAAGGGGTTTCTCAAACTGTGCCTTACGAATAAATATTCCTTCCTCAGTATCTGCTGAGTATCTTGAGGAATTTGACTGAAATGAGGTTCCCTTATCTTTTGGTGAACTATCTAATTGACGATAGATGTCCAAAATTCTTTGCTTACCCATACTGTAAACTAACAAATAGTCAAATAACACAACAAACACATAATCACATAATAGCAAACAGAAAAAAATTAAGTATTTCTAAATACTTAATAGGCTTAAATCAGTGGCTCTGATACCACCTTTTTCTATCACGGCCCCCGTCCCGGTGTAACCCGGTCCTGGAGCCGCGGGACAGAAACCCGTGGTATTTATTATTTGAGTCGACAGCGGAAGTCTAGCAGGATCTTTTAAGACTTGAAAATGCCCAATTATTTTATTTCATAATTTGGGATAAACCCCGTAATTTACAAGAGAAGAATTTTACTAGAAAATTTCCGGTTTTAGAAAACATGTTTATTTATTTATCTGAGCCACTACTTCAAGCTTGTTAGTGCTCCGTAGCACTTTTCCTTGATTCACAGTAGGTCACCTGAAACATGTTTTAAAAATATTTTATCAGCGGGGAAATACTGGCGAGTCACTCAAATTTGATAAAACGACACATAGTTATAAATTACAGCATAAGAGCGATTACAATGGCTACTATCTTGTTTTTATCCGGCGCCGTGTCACCTCCTGGTGACGATGGTCATACCACTATTGGGTCCTTACACCCAAGTAGTGATGATTATCACTGTTAGGTTGATGAACCTAACCGTGAGAAATTAGTAATGTGCACAATACCCCACTAGCCAGTGATTCAAGATAACCACGACTTAATCCCTGTAATTATAACTTTTGAAAATAATTGGAGTATTGTAAAACACTTTTGATAAAAAGAGAATGACTCACATTGCAAGTTTAAACGGGCAGAGTTTAGCCTACTGATAAGCCTTGTAACCTAAATTAAATGACAATGCATACGAACTAGGTTAGTAACTTAATACAACATTTACGATAACTCACGAGATTAAAACCCTCACGACGAATGACAAAGTGCAATACTTAAACATCCATCGAATTCACGACGAATGACAAAGTATAGCCCGAGTTTGAGCAGCACTTAAACATCCATCGGATTGGTTTCAATCGATCAGACATTGAATCGTAGCAGCGATCGAGTTAATACCCTGTATCGTAGCAGCGCCTTGATACCTTAAATTTTCGAATTTAGGCAGTATACTTCGTTTTTAAATGAGATTTTCGAGCACAGGTGAAAGTCCCATGCACAGGCTACTTATAGCAAAAATTTCAGTTTTACTCTTACGCGGCCCGCGAGAGCCCCTAGTCTACGTGTAGGCTTGGTGTGTCACGAGTAGGTTTGCCAGGTGGACGACACCTGGCTTGGACACTTATCCGGAACATTTTTAAGTTGACGTGGCCCGCGTAAACTTATCTTAAAGTTTACGCGGCCCGCGTGAAACCAGAAAATTGATTTTTCTTGATTTTTGATGTGGATTAGGGTTTCAGGGGTCCGGGTTTTCACTTACGGGTCGTTTTGGGGCATTTTTGCAAGTCCTTACAGTACCCTTGCGCAAGCACTTGTTCGCTTGAATACACGACATAAGCTTGAGACCTTGAGAAGGTTTCTTGCCATAGACGTGTAGAGAATCACCATTGGGAAGGGGAAGACGAATGAACTTGTCGGAACAAACAACTTCAGCACGAACTCGCCTAAGCCAGTCCATACATACTATGACGTCGAAACTACCCATTTGTATAGGTATGAGGTCAATCATGTCGCAACCCCAACCCCTGCCCCGGGAGGCGGGCGACCGCGGCCTGCTCAGAGCCGGTGGTATCGGTGTTTATTAATTTGGCAGCGGAATTTACATCAGGACCGTAGTTAGGAAATATTTTATTAGAGTAAAACACCACACTTTTATAATTATTAAATACATTGGGATGAACACAAGTTTCCATTACAAACATGTTTATAGGGATAAACCCTAATTTATTGAAATAAAACTTCTTCTTTATTTAGGTAACTTTTATAGCCACTTTTCAAGCCTTCAGGGCTCTCCAGCTGGCTTCTAATTGGCTTTCACATTTTGTTACCTGAAACACGTTTAAAAACATTTTATCAGCAAGAAATACTAGCGAGTGAATCCCAGTTTAATCAAAACAGGTTTTATCATTTTACAGCATTGAGGGCAATCCCGCAATTACATTTGTTTATATCTACTTTGATTACCACCCATGGTACTGTCAATCCTGACTGGTGGTAATGTTACTACTCACAGTGTAGTAACAAATTTTGTATACAAAACCCCAACATACCGACGATAATTGTAGAATTATAAATACTCAATCACTGTGAAATATAATTTAAACATTTGAGTTTTTGTCAAAATAGTTTACAACAAGAAGGATTAACTCAGATTGCTAATTAAGGTATTTCCTTGTGACTTCCTGGTTATAATCTATTAATTAAACAATGCACACGCGTTAGTATAATAACCCAATTTACATTAGTTATACCCTCCCCGAGACAGAACTCCAACGACTGAGTCAGGCAGAGCCTTGATATGCGTTACGGAGCACTAGATCAATCGGGCAGCGTATCTAATACGTAACCGGGGGTTATTACTTACATCGAGGCAGAGCTTCGCTATTTTAGTGGGTATTATGCCCAAAAATTATAATTGCTATCAGATATTTAGAGAGAGAGATCGAGATTTGAATGATTTGGACTGAATGCTCGAACTCTCTATATATAGGGCCTGACAGGGGGTTCCTGGTGGCCCGCGAGAGAAACAAAGGGGGTATTCGCACCCCGCGAGCTAGGCTGGCTAGGGCCTAGCCTTGGCCAGTCACGAGATAGCTTCGACACGGAGTGGGACACTTGGCGGCCTAGGGTGCGGCCTAGTGGCCAAGCCGTCGCGCCCCGCGGCAGATTTAATCAAGGGGGTGGGTCGCGGCCCGCGAGCGCCCCATAAACTTTGTTTTATTTGATTTTTGTAAAAATTAAGGTATTTCGGGGCCGGTTTTCGTATACAAGGTGTATTTTAGGGCGTATAGGGGTGTTTTAAGAATTTTAGGAGGGTTGTTATATCCTCCCCACCTTGTTTTAGAACTCGTCCTCAAGGTCTACTGGAACAGGTGCGGATATTTCCTCTGCATCTCTGATTCGAGTTTCCAAGTGTACTCTGGTCCTCTTTTGGAATCCCATTTTACTTTAACTAGAACTAATCTCTTGTGTTTGAGATTCTTGGTCTTTCTGTCTTCAATTTGTAGGGGTTTCTCTCCAAACTTAAGTTTCTCATTTACCTCTATGTCCTTAAGAGGTACCACTAATGATTCATCTACTAAACATTTCTTGAGATTACATATATGAAATACATCATGTATTCCTGTCATGTCCTCTAGCAGTTGTAGCTGGTAAGCTACTGGTCCTATCCTTCTAATAATCTCAAAAGGTCCAACATACCTGGGGCTTAGCTTTCCCCTTTTGATGAATCTGACCACTCCTTTCCAAGGAGAAACTTTTAATAATACATTATCTCCTACTTGAAATTCCAATGGTTTTCACCTATTATCAGCATAACTCTTTTGTCGATCGCGTGCTGCTTTTAGTCTTTCCTTGACTTGAATAATCTTGTTCGTAGTTTCTTGTACTATTTCTGGTCCAGACAGGTGTTTTTCTCCAATTTCTGCCCAACAGACTGGAGTTCGGCACTTTCTTCCATAAAGTGCCTCAAATGGTGCAGCATTGATACTAGTATGATAGCTGTTATTATAGGAAAATTCTATTAATGGTAGGTGATCGTCCCAATTTCCTCCGAAATCAATTACACAAGCTCTAAGCATATCTTCCATTGTCTGAATTGTCCTTTCGCTTTATCCGTCCGTTTGAGGATGATAAGCTGTACTTAGATTTAACTTGGTTCCCATTGCTTTTTGGAAATAGTCCAAAAATGAGAAGTAAAACGACTATCTCTATCAGAAACAATAGATAAAGGAATTCCATGTAATGAAACTATTTCATTTACATACAACTCATACTGAAAGTTTCCTTCATTGGTAAGAAATGAGCAGACTTGGTTAATCTGTCTACAATCACCTAGATTGTATCATTTCCTTTTCGTGTCTTGGGTAATTTGGTAACAAAGTCCATTGTTATCAATTCCCATTTCCATATTGGCATTTCTCATTGCTGCAATAAACCTGAGTGTTTCTGATGTTCAGCTTTTACCTGTGAACAAGTTAAACACTTGGTGAATAATGCCCCACCCTTGGGCATTTTCCGCCATGTGGCAGTACAGTCAGCAAGGGGCATTATTGGGCGTTTTTTTCTAAAATGGGTGTAGTAGAGATGTGGGCATTATGTTAAAAGGGCGTAGAGAATTAAATAAAAATAAAAAACCCAACAAAAAAAGCTATTGGCCAGAAAAAGGATGATTAAATGTGATTGGCCCTTCAAATTTGCACAAAGCGTGATTTTAAAAACTCTTGGGGGCTTTTTTGAACAATAACGCCTAATAATGCGTAGGGGTGGGGGGTGGGCGTGTTTGAAGATGAAAAACGCCAAAATTTGCTCCACTACGCATGGTCTAATAACCGAATTATTGTCAAGTTAGCCAACACATATAACTAGAGACTTAAATAAAACATAAACGAAATTATATATATATATATATATAGGTAAAGTGTAAAATACAAATGCGCTTATCGTACGATACGTACGCGATCATCCCAGCCATTCGATCAGGTGCGAATCTGATGCGAATTCAATCTTCGCATGTTATAAAAAGGCAAATGAAATCGCATGGCTTGAAAATGCAATGAAATCGCATGTTTGAAATCCCATGCAAATGAAATCGCATGTGAAAAAATGGTTAGCATGGGATAATGTGAAAAATGGCATGGGGTGTGTAGATGGATAAAATCGCATGTGGAAGATTGAATATCGCATGTGAAAAAATGGCTAGCATGGAGTAATGTGAAAAATGGCATGGGGTGTGTAGAATCGCATGTGGAAGATTGAATATCGCATATGAAAAAAATGGCTAGCATGGGATAATGTGAAAAATGGCATGGGGTGTGTAGAATCGCATGTGGAAGATTGAATATCGCATGTGAAAAAATGGTTAGCATGGGGTAATGTGAAAATTGGCATGGGATGTGTAGATGTACAAAATCGCATGTGGAAGATTGAAATCGCACAGTTCGTACAGTTCGCATGGAGCTATGAAATCGCATGGGAGATGAAGATCTGACGGTTGGGGTTATCGCGTACGTAATGTACGATAAGCCCTATTGTACGTTAACTGGCCTCTATATATATATATATGGATCAGTTCAAATGAAAACCATCCCCAATTGCGAGAACCGTGAGAACTCCTCTCCTCCAATCAGAATATGAGACATATACACAATTTATTTTAAAACCTAAAGTTATTTTGGTAATTTAGTAAAATCCAAGGTTTTTAAAACCGGACCAGTCCGGCCGGGATCCGGAAACAACACCGGGCCGGTTCAGTCCTTTAACCCGTTTCAACAATGACCCGGAGGTCGGGCCGGGACCCGGGCGGTCGGGCCGACGAGTCGTCAGGTAAGGGTCGGGCCGGTTATTAATGGAGGGTTTGATTCATATCAAATAAGAAGACAAATGTTACGAAATTTGACCCGAAAGAGATTCAGACGGTTGGCACCATATCCGTTTTTAAGGTTCCGGTCGCGAACCCGGTTACCCGGAAAGGAATCGACAAGTAGATTTGGTGATGCATGTTGACCGATCTACTTCAATGGTGGGTTATCGGTCATCATCTTTGGTCTCGAGAACTACCACCGTAGACGGCTGTTTCCATCGCCAAAAAAGGAGAGGTGTGTGGGTGTGTTTGTGATGATGGTGGTGTTAAGAAAAGAGAAGTACAGAACTACGTGTGTGAGAAGGTGTGTGGGTGTGTTTTGTACTTTTGTGGTGATGGTGGTGTATCTTCACTTTTTAAATCCCTCCTGCTATTTTAATTGTAAATCACTCCTGCTATTTTTAATATACTACACAAACAATCCCTGAATTATTTTGATAAAAAAATCCTGAATCTTTCAAATGACCACAAAACAAAAGAATAAGTAAAATGGTATTGAAATTTATATTTACACGTAACTCGGGTCTTAAATCCGATCGGACCGGTCTGACCTTTGACCCCCAAAGGCGACCGGGTCGACTTCCGGTCCGGTCCTGAAAAAATTGGTAAAATCTTCTCTCTTCATTAAAATCTTTACTCTCTCTCTCTCTCAATCACTTTTCAAAACCCAGAACCTTTTTCAAAACCAGATCTCCCCAGAGTTTTTTCCCAAAAGAGGATTGGTGGAAAAGTTATTTACCAAAATGGGTGATTTGAAAAATAATTACTAAAATGAGTGTTTTTCTATATTTCTTTATTTTTAACTAATATGTTATAGTTCTTCTATTTTTATTTAATTAACCTATCACATTTGTGAAAAAGTGAGAATAAAGGGGAGTGGTACTGTTGGGCGGGAAAATGAGAAAAATGAAGCCCTAATCTACTGACACGTGATCCAAATGGTAAGATTAAATATATCTTATTTTATATTTAATCTAGTAGCCATTATAATCATTTACATTATATGGATCAAAATATATAACAACCTATTAAATAATTAGTTGGTAATTGTTGATGGGCCAAATTACCCTTATTAACTAATTAGGGTTTCCTCTTGGGTGCATATATAAGGAGATAATTAGAGGGTTAAAGGGTTAGACTCTAATCACAATAACATCACTCATGAAATTGCCCCTCTCTCCATAACCGAACTCCCTTATTCGGTTTTCTTCATCACCATCATTAGATTGCACCCTAAGGATGAACCAGATCAAACTGACAATCATGTCAAACACTATTGCTGCATCTCCATCTGGATTCTCTGCTGACCTGTACTGATGCAATCAAAGGTATGTTATTTATTCATGTTTTCCCTTATGTTTAAACAGAACCGATCAACATGTGGTATCAGAGCATATGTTGATAAATCAGTTCTGATTCTATCTATTATTCTGGGATTGAAATCTGGAAAACATAAATTTTCAAAGTTTAATAAAATTCGAAACTCTGTTCTCGAGTTACTGTTTCGAGTCAGTGTTTCGGAAATCATGGTAACAGAAATTTTGAACAACTTCATAATCACAATCAGCCGGTTTCGAGTCTGATGTGCCGAAATCACTTTTTCGAAAAAAAAGAATGTTATATAAATGACTCGAAATCATAATGGTTAAAATCAACAAATCCGAAATATGTTTTAGAAGCCCTAATTTTCAGATTTTGGGTTCCAGAATTATGTTTTATTTTTTTAGGGTTCATCATATGTTCTTAGAAAATTTGAAAATTCCTTTTTGATTTGGAATGTAATTAGGATTAATGAGTGTTTTTTTCCTGTTTGATCCAATTTTATCTTCTAAGTTTTTTCGAAAACTGTTAATTGATAATCCGATAAATTTTTTGAAATATTTTGATAAAATTAGATCATCACTAAAACAGGAAACCGTATCTCAGAATCCCTTAGAATTTGAATTTTCAGTTATGCTTTTACATTAACAGCTGTTAACAGGAAGTTTCGAGATCCCTTTAACGAGCCGAGACCAAGATCTCGACTCGAGACCATAAGGTCTCGACTCGAAATCATAAGTGTTCTCAAATCTTCACAACTCGAGAGAACGATTTCGACTCGAGACCACAAGGTCTCGACTCGAGACCACTGAGGTTTCGACCAAGGGCTTCAATCTTCATCACTCGAGACCATGGTTGCGACTCGAGATCTCATAAAACACAGTAGTCGAGACCATGATTACGACTCGAGACTGAGGTTGCGACTCAAGACCTTAATGAGTCGAGACCTCATAATTTTTACTAGTTGAGTCGAGACTTGACTCGAGATCTCACTCGAGACCTCATAACTGAGTCGAGATCTCACTCGAAACCTCATTATTTTAGGCTGTTTAATGTGAACTAAGACTTAGCTCGGGGCTCCGCCCCGAACCCCGTGAGGGGCACGCTGTTCCCCGCGCTAACAGGTGGTTTGCTACTAAATAATTGGTTTTTGTAATTACTTAGTTAATTAATAAGGATCAAATAATGTTTTACAAAACCAAAATGGCTTAACTTGAATGAGCTTCTGATGTATCATTTCTGGCCAAAGCTGATTTGATACATCTACTTATCGTTCAAGTATTACGAAAGCTATGTTAAGTGTGCATCATAAACATGAATGTCTTAATATCTGGCCAAAGCTGATTTAATTCCTTCATAGATGGCATACTTAACAAGTGCATAACTAAAGTGATTGTCTCAATTTCTGGCCAAAGCTGATTTGTTACAACCACTTTGCACACATGCTTAAATGATTACACTTCTGGCCAAAGCTGATTTGTCTTCGTTTAAGTAGAACTTTAAATAGTCTATTATTTTGATGTTAGTAATAGACATATTACAACCTCTTCACGTAATGATCCTTATATCAATGATCATTCTTTAATTTTTATGATCATTTCGTCTGCCTTATTTTTAGTACCCATATTTTTACTCACTGCAATTTTCTTCTATAAACATATCTCATCCACTCTAATTCCTAAATCTAATATGTTTTGCTTTATTTAAAGTTTCTATAAGAATTAACTCTTAAATTAAATCCTTGATTATCTCTTAAGACACGATAATCCTATTGCTCTCTTCTGATAAAGCACTACAGAAGAAAAGTAGAGCATGATGATTAGGATAAATCGAACATGATGTCTCTTATGATAATCAAGAACTCTCTAACATAAGTGCTATCACCAAAAAGTTATTCCAGATTAAGTCTTTCCTAAGACTAATCTATAATTGTGGAATAATCACAAGAATTCCTAAGATGCATGCCTTCATTTAAAATTCTAAACTATAAAGCTAAGTGGTATATGTGAATACATAATAATGTACAATACCATGACCCATAAAGTTAAGGGCTTACGCATGGAAATAAGTACATTTTTCCAGTACATTACATACTAAGATTTTCACTTGTATAATTTGATGCCTTATAAATCAACTATAACACTCAAAAATACCAAAGTATAATGAGTGTGTTGATAAGCAACATATGTACAAAGAAATAAATGTTTGAAGCTGGAAAATAAGTTGTTACTCACCTTACAACCACTTAAACTTTAAAAGAGGATTGTTCTAAGGTCCATAGACAAAATACAAGTACAAAATCCCAACTCTAAGGTTCTTCAAGGGAAAATCTCACACCATAATTATGCCATTAGACTAGGCATAAGCAACGAGACTATCCATTACTCTAAAGAACAGTTGGATAAGTTAATTAGGTAGTCATTTCCTAATGATATTTAAGTCTGATAATTTTAATATTCCAATTAACACGTGATTAGTTGACTCTAGTTCCATACATTTCCTTACCAGAACTCGACAAATAACTAAACATGAGAGTTAGTGACAAAATTAAATGTTAAGGCTATAAGAATCATATTAAGCAATGTTATGAATGTTGTAAGGTTTGCATAGTCAACATAAAGTCACACTTACCTTAAACTCTCATTTTATTTGTTCTAAATATCTGGATTGAAACATTACTAAGATAAAACTAGATGATACCTTACACTTTCACAACTTTTGTCATCATGTAAATGAGAATTTGACAAAAGGAAAATGAGACTTACAAATTTCATCCATTATAACCAAAATTCATGAGAAATCATGACATGGTTAATGAGGATGATTTTTTTTATCTAATCTCATTCTAAGTGATTTTAAATCATGACGTTATAGCCCTAAATATTACTTGGCTTAAGGAATAAGTATGGGTCCATCATAAGTCATTCATTGACATTCGTGGAACTTATTCCAAATGGAATATTCAAACATAATTCATTTATCATTTAAAAGACTATCAACTTGTATCTAAATTTTGTCGCATATGGCTCACGGTCTTAGAAGAAATCTATTCATATATATATATATATATATATATATACTTAATAAGATTTCTATTAAATATGTCCCTAAAGTTTCTTATGATATCTGGACATTAAAGAAATCAAATAAAGTCTAACATATATATGATAGGTTCCCACGTCACGTAGGTCATTGAAACTTCTCTTGTAGCATTCTAGAGATATTAAAGATCAGTGGGAGCATTAAGTGTCTTAATAATAACTTGCAATAGTTGCAAGCGGTGGGGGAGTGAAAAATTCATATTACTTCAATTTACACCTCTTGTACAAGACACTGCTCCATCTCGACACTGTTCTATCAAAACTTGTCTCTTTAAAATCTAATACTACTCTTACAAAAAGTTTCATTGTTGCTTAATTGTGGGCACACTTAGATTTCTTACATAAACTAACATAATCCTCAACAAGAGAAATCACAACGACTAACGTCATTAATTTGTTTTCTCTATTAGAATCTGTTGGTCGTTAAATATTGACCCTAAGCATGCTGAGTTCCTAAAGATTTCTAAGATCAGTAGGAGCAATCAAAGTCCTTATTATGACTTGCAAGGAATACAAGAGGGGGGGGGGGGGAAGTAGTGTCATTAAATTTCACTCCAAATTTAACTCCGATTACACCTCTTGTACACCATACTGCACCAACTCTTACAAACTTAGAATCCTGAAAATGATAGCAACCTAACCAAGAGCTAATCCATAAAACTGAAACTTCTAACAAACTCAATAATCAACTCAGAGGGTCATCTAGGTTTAAAAGCCTACTAGCTTTGATGATTACATAACCTCCCTAACTGAAGTTGAAATGGATTTTGGAAAAGTTTACTGATCCTATCTCTACTAATTAAGCCATTAGCGTCAATCAATCTTCTGAATGGAATAAAACTGTTTTCTAGTAAAACTGATTTTATGTGTTCGTATAACGTTTGGGATTTGATTGAATTACCTAAGAGTGTTCATAACTAAACCAAATCCTTATATATAAGCGTTAAGACACAAAGGAGCATGATTGATTGTCAAAGGTTGTACTCAGGAAGAGATAAATTATTAAAGAATCTTTATTACATATCTGACAAAAGATTTCTTTGAGGATCATCACTGTTCTAGTAGCTTATAATAGTTTAAAGCTACATTAGATGAACATTAAAAGAATTTTCCCTAACAAACTGGCTGACACATTTACATGTTCATAAAACAACCTGAAAGTTCTAAACTGAAGGTTAAAGAACACTTTATTTGTAAGGCAATAAAATCCATGTACGGGTTAATGCACACATTATAATGTGATGAAATCTTAACGTAATTATTTTCATCAACAACCAAGTGGATTAATGTACCTACCTCAAGATGAGTAGGAGCAACTAAATTAAACTTGTCTATATAGATGATATTCTTTTGACAGGTATATGTTACATAAGTCAAAGCATTGTTAACACAAACTTTGATATAATAGATCTCAGAGATATCTCTTATGTGATAGATATCATAACATGCCGAGATAGACCCAATGGGACATTAGTTCCATTCCATAAGTTTAACATTAAATGGGTCCTTACATATGTAACAAACAATACTGTTATTCCTTTAGAGGATAATATGATAAATGAGATTATTTATTTACGCTTCATTAATTGGAAGCCTTATGTAAGTTCAAGTCTATACTCGTTTAGATATTACTCACATTGCAACACATTAGATATGTCTAGAATAATGTGAAGCATTTAATAGAGTATTACAATCTCTTTAAAAGAAACGAGAGGCTATGATTTGAAGAAGAAGTGAGAACTCAAACCGGTTTATTACTCTAACTTTGTGATATTCAAAGATGACAAAATGTAATTTTGGGTATATCCTTATGTCAGCAAACAAAACCTATCTCATGGGGAGTCATAAACTGATAACAACAACCTAAGTTATAACGACATAATATAGTCACTAAATGTTGTTGGAAACATATCAGTGGGCTCATAAGTTTATTAACTCCATATAATTAATGTTTTGAAGACTTAGTGTGATAAAGTCAGCTACCATAACTCCTTGAACAGTAACAGTTCAAGAGGTGCTGCATTAAATTTCGATACGCAATTAATTATTCGTTTATGAACGAATTGAGGAAACTAAGTTTTGTATCGAATACATTCATGATATGCTTAAGGATCCTATGACTGAAGGGCTATTACCCATAAGTCTTATTAAGAGACCTCATAGACGGGTATTAATTAATGGTCGTGCGCAATTGCATATCGTACTATGAATGACTAAGTATTAGTTAATTTTCCTCATCAGTTTGATTTTGTATGTCTCTAAGAATATGTCAAGTCGACATAATGGCATATAGACAAATAAAGTTACAAATCAAACAAAGGGCTTAGGCGTATTTTGATCATGACGATTAGGTTTTAAATTAAGGCTAGAGTATGACTAGTGGGGGTCCTGAGTCGCATAATGATTCAACGTCTGTATTTCTCTACTATAGTACTTGTTTAAGGCTAAAATGAGTGTTAACTCCTGATCAGGCTTATCTAATACTCATAGTAAATGATTAATAGGCTAAGTGGGAGAATGTAAGATTAAATATATATTATTTTATATTTAATCTAGTAGCCATTATAATCATTTACATTATATGGATCAAAATATATAACAACCTATTAAATAATTAGTTGGTAATTGTTGATGGGCCAAATTACCCTTATTAACTAATTAGGGTTTCCTCTTGGGTGCATATATAAGGAGATAATTAGAGGGTTAAAGGGTTAGACTCTAATCACAATAACATCACTCATGAAATCGCCCCTCTCTCCATAACCGAACTCCCTTATTCGGTTTTCTTCATCACCATCATTAGATTGCACCCTAAGGAGGAACCAGATCAAACTGGCAATCATGTCAAACACTGTTGCTGCATCTCCATCTAGATTCTCTGCTGGCCTGTACTGATGCAATCAAAGGTATGTGTAGGTCCCTCTAGGAGGATGAGGTATAACCTATTCCTTGTTATGTGAAACACACTAGCAAGTGCGGAATCCAAGCTAGCATGCAAACCGGGATGAAGCAAGCATAAACACAAGACACACAATATTCACCGATTAACACCACTTGTATTAATGCGAATGAAAGGTTCCGGTTACAAGCTCAATGTTTACAAATCAGTTTTGCAAACTCTCTAGTGTGTGTGTGTGTTCTTGACAGAATGCTCTCTATCTCTCGAGTGTATCTTTCTGTTTGCCTATCTCTCTTGTCTCACTCTTTAACACACACTGCATGGGTATATATATACCCAGCACAGGTTGTATGGTCGAAGGATCATGTGGACTGCCCGAAAGATGATCTGTCGATCATGAAGCCATCGAAGGATCCACAAACACTTCGAAGGATGGCATATCCTTCGAAGTCCATCAGTATCCTTCGTGGGATATCTTTCGAGCTTATCGAAGGATAGAAACAATCCTTCGAAAGCCCAACCTTCGACACAGAACATTATACAACCATTTTCTAACTGTTTGGCCAAGTCAAACCAGGAGGATGGTTGACTTGGTCAAACTTACAGGACTAACAAAGACATCGTTTTGTATCAAGACAAAATACAGACAAAGTACAGACACAAGTGCACCAACAAACTCCCCCTTGGCTGTAGCTTTGTCTGGCTGTAGCTTTGTCTCGATCTTGGTCTCGATCTTTGTCTCGATCTTTATAACTTGATCTATGTCTTGATCTTTGTGTCTTCAAGTCTTTGACGTCCTTTCAAGTCTTCAATGTCGGAGGATCTTTAAAGTCTTCACGTCTTGAAAGCAGAAAGTGTACCAACAAACTCCCCGTTTCATGTAGAAAGTGTGTTGAGAAACTCCCCCTTAACATAAGCTCCCCCTTGAGTTATGCTCGTGAAATACTTGCTCTTTATGAATTGAGATCCTTGTGGTGTTGATGATGGTCAGCGGCAACTCGATCATCTTTGTCTTTTGAGTGCCTTCACGTCGTGTCTTCATTCCGAAGCTTGTCATCGACCATGTTCTCCTTGCCTTTAGAATCTGCACATGCAAGAAATCTAAACGCGTAATGAGAACAACTGCCTGGAATATCATAAGCAAACGACACACATGTGACCATTGTTTAATCAAACACCGTCCGACAGTTTGAAAGTTCAATAAAATTTATCAATTTCAGTTTTTAACTTTCAAAACTTGCAAATTTCGACCGTTTATGAAGATTTAGTCGTTTCGGTTTTCGTTCAGGTTTCAGGTAACGAAGACTCGAGATCCAACATCGTACGATCGAAAATAAATTAGAAATAAAATCTTTTTGGCTTTTATAAAGTTTATATTAAAACAGATTTTAGGTGTGTTTTAATATTTGAAATGTAAAGACTGAAAGCAGTAAATAAATATATACAAAGATTCTTTTTGTGAGTTTCGAGGGTAAGAGAATCATATCAGTGTACGGTCAGGCCAAAACGCTCTTGTTGTTCAATTAGTTAACATTAAGATAAGCATCCTATAACAATTATCGGTATTGTCGTCCACTTAAGCTCAACTTATCATTTGTAATCATAGCGAGGGGATACGTTAAAGTATGATTTATACTTACCGACCGGTGTTCATCCACATCACGACACATTCCCGTATCAAGGTATGCACGAGGGTTCATCTTACCGGTGAGTATACCGATTATCATCTGTTTGACCGTATATGATGTGAGATTCTCACTTATTTTGATTTGAAAACAAGCCCTATGTGATAAAATCACTTATTGATGAGGAACTTGATTTTCGATGCATGAGGGCACAGGAGCAAGTCCGTGAACAGGTCAGTACTTTCGTACAGCAGAGAGACGAACTTGACTCCCGGATAAATGTGATATATTATCACTTATTTTGAGGGACATGTGATTGTTGATCACTTATTGAGGTCGAATGCAATATGTACACGTATGTATAGTATCATGGAAGATCTAGACTTGCGTCCCCGTTATTTTTTTCGGTAAAAGATACAACCATGATACCCAGATGATAAGCAGCATAAAGACCGAATATCTCAGAACCTCGGCAATCTCTCAAACGAAATTTCGGTACCAAGACCATATGCCAATGAATGGTTCCCACCCAGTCTTCAGTCGATTTAGGTTTATATCACCCTGCACACTTTAAAATGATTGTGAGCCTACCGATACATCTTATATAGAGCTGCTTATCGTTTTTCATTTAAGGTTTAAAGAGGTTTAGACAGACCACTGATGTACTATCATTTTCTCTTTTGCTCGCCAGGAAACTCATTTTTGTTTTTCTATTGTTTTTGTGCTTTTGTTGAAATTTTTCGATGTTTTTGGATTTTCAAATTTTTGGATTTACTCCCCCTAAAATCAATAAACTAAGATAAATTTAAAAGACAAAGGTATTTACAAAGATAAATTTGATTTTCCGATGTTGGTTTACTCTTGCTTGACCTTAATGCCGTTTACCAATAATAAATAGTCAAATCTTGATTTGTCAAATGCTTTGGTAAAAAGGTCGGCACGTTGGTCATCGGTGTGGACGTAAGCAACATCGATTAGCCTTTTCTCAAAGCAATCACGTATGAAGTGATACTTAATTTCGATGTGCTTAGTCTTTGAATGCTGCACAGGATTTTTAGTGATCTGTAATGCAGCAGAATTATCAACGTAAATAGGAGTAGTTAGGAATTCAAAACCGTAGTCGCGCATTTGTTGTTGGATCCATAGGACTTGGGAGTAACAACTTGAGGCAGCAATGTATTCAGCTTCGCATGTTGATGTAGCGACGCACGTCTGCCTCTTGCACTGCCATGTGACTAGGCGATTTCCCAAAAACTGACATCCAGCCGTTGTGGATTTACCGTCGATTTTGCATCCGCCAAAATCAGAATCACTGAATGCGATCAAGTCAAAGTTATTATCCCTAGGGTACCATAGACCGGTGTCAGGGCAACCCTTCAAATAACGAAAAATCCTTTTTACAGCTGCAAGATGAGAGGCCTTCGGGTTGACTTGATATCTGGCAAGCAGGCACGTTGGGTACATTATATCTGGTCTTGATGCTGTGAGGTACATAAGAGATCCGATCATCGCGCGGTAATATGAGGGGCTAACATCTTGACCCTTCAAGTCTGGAGTAATTCCGTGATTTTGCGGCAATGGGGTACCGATGGGCGTTGCATCAGACATCTGGAACCGGCTCAAGATGTCACCAACATATTTAGTCTGATGGATGAATATCCCAGACTCAGTTTGTTGTACTTGTAGGCCCAAAAAGAAAGTCATTTCCCCCATAGCACTCATCTCGAATTTATCCTTCATAGTGCGCTCGAAATTCCTACACAAAACATCATTAGTAGAACCAAAAATAATATCATCAACGTATACCTGTACCAGAAGAAGATCTCCATCTTGTTCTTTGATGAAAAGAGTACAATCGATAAGACCTCTGCGAAATCAATTCTCCAGCAAATAATTAGATAAGGTTGCATGCCAAGCTCGCGGTGCTTGATGAAGACCATAGAGAGCTTTGTTGAGCAACCAAACCCGATCGGGATGGATAGGATCTTCAAAACCTGGAGGCTGTTCGACATACACCTCTTCTTCCACCACACCATGTAAGAATGCACTTTTCACGTCCATCTGGTATACCTTGAAACCTTTGAATGAGGCATAAGCCAGAAAGATCCGAATTGCTTCTAGACGTGCAACAGGTGCATACACTTCGTTGTAGTCGATCCCTTCTATCTGACGAAAACCTTGAACGACTAGCCTTGCTTTGTTTCGAATAACGATTCCACGGTCATCCTTTTTGCATTTAAACACCCAACGGGTACCAATCTTCTTGTAACCAGCAGGTTTCTCTACGAGTTTCCAGACACCAAGCTTCTGGAATTGTTGCAGTTCTTCCTGCATTGCTCCAACCCAAGAGTTATCTTTCAAAGCTTCTTTCCAAGTTCTTGGCTCTTCCTGTGAGACATAACACACGAAAGACCAATCATTTTGTTGACCAGATTCTCTAATTGACGCATATAGGCCTGCATTGTTGTTGTTTCGCAACATGTTTCTTGTTTGAATGCCACTTTGTACATTTCCGATGATGTTTTGTTGAGGATGGGTATTGTGAATCCTTGTTTCTGGATTATCTTGAACTGGAATGTTTGTACCCAGATTGTTGAGATTGAGATCAACAACCAATTCAATGCCCGGAATTGACGAAGAGGATGATGCAGTAGCTTCAGCTGTTCTAGGGGCATCCACTGGAGGAGTACCCTCTGAAGTACCATGAACTGCTGTTATGGGAACTTCTTGATCTGCATCGAGAAATTCATCATCCTCTGAAGATTCGTTCAAATCGGTAGCATCGTGAAAATCCTCATTGTCGAGAGCATTATTGTTCACTGAAGATGGTTCTTGATTGACAATAATTGGACGAACCAACGGTGAATCTGTTGCATTGTCACTCTCGAAAAACATCCTTGCTGCAGCATTTTCTTCAACTGCTTCAACATTGATCGAATTGAAAAAGTCATCGTACTCAAACATCCAAGGCTGACCAGGACATTTGACTGGTAAAGTGTGCCTTTGTACTCTGACTTCAGACCATTCCTCGACCCTTTTAGTCTCTAGATTCCAGACTCTTAAGTTCGGGGTGGAATACCCAAGAAAGTATCCATCAATTGCTCTTGCCCCAAACTTTCCATTAAGATCGATTATTGTACATGGAGCTCCAAACGGTTCAAGATATGACAAATCTGGTTTCCGTTTGTTAAGAAGCTCAAAACAGGTCTTGTTGTGCCTTTTGACTGTAAGGACTCGGTTCAACGTATAACATGCAGAGGCCACAGCTTCAGTCCAAAAAGGAATCGGCAATTCTGACTCTACCAACATAGTCCTAGCAGTCTCGATCAATGTGCGGTTCTTACGTTCAGCGACGACATTCTGTTGAGGAGTATAAGCTGCACTAAATTCGTGAAGAATACCTTTTGAAGTGCAAAACTCCGCCATGGCATGATTTTTGAATTCAGTACCATTGTCGCTACGTATCCGCCTAACCTTCAACTTATATAGATTCTCAATCTGAATGATCAAGTTTTTGATAATACCGAAGGTTTCACTCTTATGTGCCATGAACGCCACCCAAGAAAATCTTGAATAATCATCAGTTATCACAAGGCAGTATTGATCATTCCTAATACTTTTGTGCTTGACAGGACCGAACAAATCCATGTGCAAACGTTCAAGAGGAACAGCCACCGTGTTGATTTTCTTTGTAGGATGTCGTTTCTTCGTTTGTTTTCCTTTCTGGCACGAAACACAGACGTCTTGAAGATGGAAGTTTTTAAGAGGAACACCATTCACTAATTCATTTGACACCAAATGATTCATTTTGCGTAAGTGAATGTGACCCATTCGTCTGTGCCAAGAGATTGTGTCTTTTTCTGTGGCTTTGGAAACGAAACAAGTTGCTTGTGCAGACGTAGTAATAGCTTGGCTCATATCAAGGACATACAGATCATTTATCCTTGGAGCCGATAAGAGAATCCATTCTTTTGGAATTTTGAAGCCGGGTTTCAGCACATAACATCCATTTGCATCAAAGTGTACTGAGAACTGCTTATCACAAATTTGAGAAACGCTAAGAAGATTGTGATCAAGTTGTTGTACGAAGTTGATCTTATCAAAGCTAACAACCCCGTTGGAAATCATTCCTTCACCCGTAATATATCCGCCTTTATCTCCAGCAAAAGCAACATAACCTCCTCTAATAGATTTGACGTCGTAGAGAAGCTTCATGTCGCCTGTCATGTGCCTGGATGCCCCACTATCAACAATCCAATGACTACTGATAGTTCCTCCTGGAACACCCTGCACATGAACTCACACAATTAGTTGGAGATGGGGACCCAAGCCATTGTGGTCTTGGGTCTTCCATTTTCATCAACAACAATAACTTCTATTCTTTGATGATTCATAAATTGTGATGGTCCCTCTGAACTTGTGGTCAATTTAGGTTTCCATGTCTGTTGAGTTTTACCAGTTTGATTGTTTAACAATTTAACTTCGTGATTGTTTGAAGTTTTTGAAAATTTTGAGTTTTCTGGTTTAACTGCAACAGATTATTTTTGAACCACATCATTTTTAAGTGCCTTTTCAACCACCTTGACTTGTTGGCGTTTCTGTTTCTTTTCCCTTTCTTTTACAAGGCGGGGATCTTGTTTTACAGAAACAGATCGCTTTTGGTGATTGCGTTCACGGGGATCATCATCCTTAGCTTTCAACTTATGAAGATATGGGCAATTTCGAATGATATGCCCAATTGTACCACATTCAAAACACGATCTTCGTTCAACAAACCCCGAAGTATCATGTGATCGTCTTGCCGATGATGAACTTTGTGATCCCGAGGTACTAGGTTTTGAACTGTTTAGTTCATTCCTTTTCATCACTGTTGCTTTCTTAACAAAATCTAAGTTAGATTGATTTTGAAATGTTTCAATTTTGTCCGTTCCCTTAGATTTCACAAAGTTCACATTCTTTTTCTTCTTCTGATTCGGCTTCCTTTGACCTTGAGCTGGTGTCTTTCCTTTTGGTTTGGTATGATTTTGCTGTTTTTGCACTGTTGGTAATTTTTGATTGCCAAATTGTTTTCGAACTTCGGCCTTTGGGATAGGAGGGCACTGTGTGACTGTAACATGTGATCCTGTCTTTCCCAAAAACTTACTTGTTGAATTTTCAAAGACTTTACTGATTAAAGATTGATTAACATTTTTAATAGGAAAATCTTTGTCTGAATAAACTTTATCATCACCAACAAGTGTGTACAGCAAATCCACACTCTCCGACTCTTTTGCAGATGTGGACTCGGTCGGAACAGTCTTAGCAGGTTTTGCGGGAGGATCACATAGAATATGATTCTCAAGAGGTATGTCCTCTTCTTTGATTACCGCATCAGACTTTTCCGAATCAGTATCATCAGATTCATCATCAGAAGAATCAGTATCCTCAATCACAATTGGAGGAGCCTGATTCGGTTCGGCAGAAGACACACATGTATCTGCTGACACATCTGAATCTGATGATTCCTCTTTCTTGTATCCGAGTCCTGTTGCACATTCTGCTGCAAATTCCTTAACATCTAGAGGAACAGATGGCTCAAAGTGAGTTCTATACTCCTCATCAGGCAGTGCATCGTAATTGTGTCTAACAGGTGGTGGACATTGCTTATATCCAATGCATGTGACATCCTTTTTCTCTTTCTGAACATCAATGATGTGATCCAACACATAGCTAGAGCTCAAATAACTATCTAGCTTGAGCCGGATCGCCTCACTTTCGGTTTTAACACAAGCCATCTCTTTTTGCATTATCTCAAGACGTGTGATATACAAATTTATGTCAGTTTGTTTTCTGGAAACCATTTTTGTCAGCTCAGTTTTATCTTTCTTTAATTTCTCAATCATCGATTTAAACTCCTTTTCATGGTTTTCATAAAACATGTTGGCTTCAGTGCATTTAGAAAGATCCACAGTCAACTTCTGGTTGTGAATGAATGTCACATCATATTTCTCTTGCAAAGCCTCGTGTTTGCTTTGCAATTCACACCACTTATCATTCAACGAAACATGTTTGTCTTGCAAGTCAAACAGACTAGCTTGTAAAGCATCATGTTTGCCTTGCAACTCAGACATGTTTGCATCCAAATCAGCACATCTATCACTTAATCTAGCACAATTATCACAAGTAGCAGCAGTGGGTTCATCGACACATACCTGACTTGATGAACTGTCGACATTAGCCATAAAGGCTGAATGGAGAGAAGACGAAGAATAAGCAGCTTGATCCACCAAAATAGATCTTCTTTGAATTCCTGCTGTAGCTTCTTCCAATAGCTCATCAATATTTGCATCGACTGACGCACTTGATGTGTCATCTTCCTGATCATTCCCTGAACCCGAGGATTCTTCATCTGAACTTCTACTATAACCAGAAGAGTCTTCATCCTCAGAAGAGTCACCACCATTGGCGGAAGATTCTCCACCACTGGCGTGATTTAAATCCTTGACAATTTCAGCAAAACAAGCTGTTCCATCTGAAGCATCATTTCCCAACTGGATTGACCAATCACATCCTTCATCTACTTGAACCACAAGTGCCTGGTTGGCATTAGATGGTCCTGCTTGACTCTGGTTGTTGACAGGCACCAATGTTCGCTCATTGTTCCTTCCTTGGTTCTGATTTTCCCTGTTGCCTTGACCTCTGAAAGGATTTTGGTTTCCATGTTGAGATGGCCTTGTGCATTCCCTTTTGAAATGACCACGTTCACCACAATTGAAGCACCTTACAGCTTGCTTATCAAACCCATACTTGGTGTCCTTCTTGCTTTCCAAGCTGGTTCTGCCCGTTCTTTCCATGAAATCCTTTGCTCGCCTAACAGCACTGGCAAAGGCCCATTTGATGTCCATCATCTCCATCTCCTCTTTATCGATCTGCTGATAGTCTTCTTGAGTCAGATTAATGTTGCCAATCTGACCTTCCACTAATCCACAGTATGCGCTCACCAAAGTGCTTAGCAGCTCCATGTGTTCCTTTGCTACTTCCACACTAACTTTAGAAAAGCTTGAGGTGTCGAGCTGTACTGTATTTGGCTTTGACTGCTGATCAGCAGATGATGTACTTCCATAACATGCTTGCTGTTGAGGAGGAAGAGAATTCCCATACATGTCTGTTGGTCTGATAGGTTGTTGGCTTTGCTGTTGTGGCACTGGTTGAGGAACTGGATTAAGCGGATTTCCATACATGTCTGTTGTTGGAGGAGGAATGCCATACAAACTAGTGCTAGACACAAATGCTGTTTGAATTGGAGTGTGTGAAGAAGGTTTTGTAGAAGTGCTAGAAGCTCCATAATACATTTCAGGATTTTGTGGCACTGGAACTCTTTTTGCCTTGAGAGTTTCTTCCTGATTCTTGTTTTCCAGGAGTTGAGCAAAGTCATTGAAGTTTGTTGTATCCAAAGTGCCATTGTACTTCATGATTTCTAAGAAATTATTCCATTGAGGTGGCAGTGCATCTGCAAACTTCTTCACTATCTCTGCTGAAGTTGTTACAACCCCAATATTTCCCAATTCAGTCAGCAAATGATTGAATCGACTTGTTAAATCTCCTAAAGATTCATTCTCCATACAAGTAAAACCATCAAACTCTTTCTTTAGCAGGTCTTTTCTCAATTGACGTGTCGCTTCATTTCCCACGCCCCTTATCTTCAATGCGTCCCACAACGTCTTCGTTGTCTTGTAACTGACAAATTGATGATAAATATCTTTACTTAACGCCTGAGTAAGAATGGCATATGCCTTCTTTTCCAAATCATAGACCTTCTTCTGATCTTTCGTAAGATCTGCAAACGTAGCAGCAGATGATGCGGCAAGCTCTATTGTTTGATCAAAATCTGTGATGAAACGCAACCACAATTCTGTATTTTGACCAAGGACGTATGTATGAAATCTATCAAACCATCCCGGATATTCACTTAAGTGCATCAACTTTGGAGGCCTATTCAAACTTCCCGTTTCACTCTCGCTTAACAAAATGCTTTGAACACTTGGAGTTTGATTTGATACGAATGCCCATTGACCGGTAGATATAGCATTAGCTTGCGAAGATACAGGTACGGGAGATTCGGCCCATGCAGGAGATGGAGGTAAGGGAATACCCCACATCGAATTCATTTTTGATCAAGAAAAATTGTTACACTAACCGGCCGAAGGATCTGAGATCGAAAGACACTGAAAAACACAAACTTGTTAAACTTAAACAACCTGGGATCGAAGGATCAAGACTTGTTCGAAGGATCAACAGTGTTCGAAAGATCACTGTTGAATCTCGAACAATGATTTCGAAAGATTCACAAACTCGAAAGATTCACAATTTGAAAGATCCTTATCTTTCGAGTAGATATCCTTATCTTTCGAATAACTATCCTTCGAATAGATTCCCTTGATCGAAGGATAAGCCTCTGACTTCAAAGGATGGGTCGAAAGATGATTATCTATCGAGCCTTTCTTGGTCGAAAGATGATCTTTCGATGTCGAAAGATATCCTTCGATTGCAACTGACACAACTGACACAAGAGTGACAGGTTGGTGAAAAAGGTGACAAGTTGGTAGAAACTTTCGGCAGACAGTTTGGTTCAGACCATCATTTTTCAACAAAACAGATTTGAACAATAAAATATTGCATAAAAATCGAAGCTTCTGTCCAGAAACCGGTCACCGGAGTAAGCCGGAGTATGGCCGGAAATGACCAAACATCTTAGAAACAGATTTTTAAGTTACCCAAACCTTCCTTAAACACACCCGAAAGGTTTAGAACGCGTTTTTATGTTTATAGATGCAAGAAAAACCACCAAAAACGGTTACTAAACCAAGTGTCCAAACACACCAAGAACTTGAACAAGCCCGGTTTTAAACAAGGTAAAGAGCCACGGCTCTGATACCACTTGTAGGTCCCTCTAGGAGGATGAGGTATAACCTATTCCTTGTTATGTGAAACACACTAGCAAGTGCGGAATCCAAGCTAGCATGCAAACCGGGATGAAGCAAGCATAAACACAAGACACACAATATTCACCGATTAACACCACTTGTATTAATGCGAATGAAAGGTTCCGGTTACAAGCTCAATGTTTACAAATCAGTTTTGCAAACTCTCTAGTGTGTGTGTGTGTTCTTGACAGAATGCTCTCTATCTCTCGAGTGTATCTTTCTATTTGCCTATCTCTCTTGTCTCACTCTTTAACACACACTGCATGGGTATATATATACCCAGCACAGGTTGTATGGTCGAAGGATCATGTGGACTGCCCGAAAGATGATCTGTCGATCATGAAGCCATCGAAGGATCCACAAACACTTCGAAGGATGGCATATCCTTCGAAGTCCATCAGTATCCTTCGTGGGATATCTTTCGAGCTTATCGAAGGATAGAAACAATCCTTCGAAAGCCCAACCTTCGACACAGAACATTATACAACCATTTTCTAACTGTTTGGCCAAGTCAAACCAGGAGGATGGTTGACTTGGTCAAACTTACAGGACTAACAAAGACATCGTTTTGTATCAAGACAAAATACAGACAAAGTACAGACACAAGTGCACCAACAGTATGTTATTTATTCATGTTTTCCCTTATGTTTAAACAGAACCGATCAACACAAATAACTTTCATCAATCAAAACCATTCCCAGATACAAAAACCGCAAGAACTCCTCTCCATCAATCAAAATATATGAGACATATAAACTATTATTTTAAAATATAAAGATTATTTTTGTAATTACTCAAAATGTCAAATCTTCAAAACCAGATCTCCCCATCTCATCTTTCAAAACCGAAAACCCTCATGACCAGTGACATCCCTTTCTTCTCCCCTCTCGTCTCCTGTCCGGCGACCGGAGCTGGACTCCGACGACTATGCCGGCCCGTTCTTGCTTCGACGAGACACTCACACCACACCACCACCCTCCTTCTTCACCTTAAATCCACCACAAAACCCCCATGTTTTCACGCGATAAAACGGCCGGCCACAATGGTGGTGGCGGCATACGGCTGCAACGACAGAGAAATAGGGAGAGAACGAGAGAGATCGAGGAGAGAGAAAGCTGCAGAAAGAGAGAGAGAGAAAGATGCCGGCGCCGGTTCCGGTTCTGGTGTTGTTCTTACTCCGGCCGTTCTCCGATGATGACGAAGATGATGTTCTCTCTCTCTCATCTCGCGCCGGATTGTTCGAGGTGAAATGCTAAAGCAAGCGCGAAATCACTGCTTCGGCTTTTGAGGGATTGTTCGAGCGATTTAAGAAGTGAAAGATCGAAGAATGTGGTTTTGGAACAGGTTATGGGTGAGATTGATAGAGGTGAAATGAGGGAAATTGAAGATGGAATGGTGGAGGAGATGATTGCCAGGCTTAACATGTGAATCTTTCACTAGAAACAGAGGATGTGCTTATGATTTAAGTCGAAGATTTGTGATTGAGTTAAATGGGAACGGTTTGCAGCAGACTATCCCGGTGGTGTCGATGGTGTCGGTGGTGCCGGGGTTTGATGGCGGTGGTCCCGGTGGATCTCACAAAAAGTCGGTTTCGTGTCCAAGCTCTGGTGCGCATAACCGCAGTAAAAGCGCGTAACAGACGCGGCACTCGTAATTGACACCTGAACGCTCGTAACCGATGCCGTTACACGCAGAGCGGTAGGTTAAGTGCGTGCTGGGGCCTAGTAACGTGGCGCTAGACGTGCGTTTCCCGATCCTGGTACATGTAACCGGCTCCGAAAGTGTAACCGGCATTTTGACATACGTAAACTGAGGCATGATCGCGCGTAACTGGTGCTGAAAACCAGGAAGTCAGAACTTATAATTTGGTCGAATTGAAGCTTTTTGTGTAGGCTGTGATGATTTAAACTTATATACCATCAAACTCTGAAAGCTTCGAGCTATTTTGATGAATTTCAACATTACACTGAGCCTATGCTTACGAATTAAACAATTTTTTTTAATTGAATTAACTTGTCTATAATTCCTTATTTGATTTGATTTTGTTAGTGAATTTTTATTGATTTTGAGTCGTTGTAAGGCAACAAATTAGAGTCTCTGATGTGCTTTGACCCATTTCACCACGATCACCCGCTCCTTTTACTAACAACCCCCCAAATTGGTCCTCATTCCCCACCGGTGACGATCGCCTAATACGACCCTAAAGGTCCAGTACACGCTGACTTTTGACATGTCCGTCACTCCGCCACAGTCTTAACTTCACAAACACCGCAACATCCATCACCGACGATTTGGAGACTTACGAATTCCTATTCTGATCCCGTCTGTCTTGGCAGTAATTATCAAACCCTTTGTTCATACTCGATATCAAGTCCCAATCGAATATATCAAACAAATATAAAATTATGGCTAACTCCCACAATATTATCAGATCAAGAAAACTACTTAAAAACTTGATTCTTACAAATCCCTACCCAATACGCAGTATATTTATACAATAACTAGGATTGTCCACACAATTATCATAAAGACATCCAAACCTAACTCGTTTAGGATGCTAGATAATTATCTAATTAATTAACTAGGACATGATAATTACAATTAATTATTAAATCACAAACACATTTAATAATCTACCTTGAAACCCTCCTTGAGCCTTGCACGCCAAATCGGTTTCATTGTTCGATATTCCCAACACAATACATATTGATTCTATCATCTGGTTTCCTATAGATACATAGATATTTTGATTTTATTGATTCTAAATATTATATTTCATCTAATAATTTTTGGCCAGCTATCATATATTTAAGTTGATTACTAGGCACTCACAGCTAAAAAAAAATTCTTACTTCAAAGAAAGATGAAGGAACCAATGTGAAAATTTCATGAAATTTCCTCTTTATGCCTTGTCCTGGAGTGTGAAATTTCTCAAATATATATTATATATAATGTGATGCCCAATGCCCATTGACACATCTCTCCTTTTGTTGATCTCCACTGCTTGCCTTTATACTAATTCCAAACAAATTCCATCTACAAATCAATGGCATCTTCATCCTCCTCCTTTCACTCAGTTCCTGCCTCTATTTCTCAATCATGGAATTATGACGTATTTTTGAGTTTTAGAGGCGAAGACACCCGCAAGAGCTTTGTGGATCATCTCTACTTGGCTCTTGAACAACAAGGGATCCACACGTACAAGGATGACGAAACACTTGCTCGGGGTGAGTCAATCGGTCCAGCCCTCTTGAAAGCTATCCAAGACTCACGGATCGCCGTTGTTGTATTCTCTAAAAACTATGCGGATTCATCTTGGTGCTTGGATGAGCTTGCACATATTATGGAGTGCATGGACACGACAGGGCAAGTCGTGATGCCCATATTTTATCACGTAGATCCCTCTGATGTGAGAAAACAAAATGGGAAATATGGAAAAGCATTTAGAAAACATAAGCAAAAAGTTGAATCATGGAGAAAAGCATTTAGAAAACATAAGAGGGAAAATATGCACAAAGTTGAATCATGGAGAAAAGCTCTGGAAAAGGCAGGCAACCTCTCTGGATGGGTCATCAATGCCAATGAAAACAGGTAATTTTCTCTCCTTTTTTTAAACATTTTTATGCTTAAGATATTTGCATTCTACAATGAGTCGTTTTAAGTTTTGTTTTCACAGTTGACAAGTCAAATGGGCAAAATTTGATAAATAACAATAAAACGGGTCAAATAAGTTGGGAGTAGCCAGATTTACCAAAAAATAGTTAATATTGTAATAAGTTAGTTTTTAAAATTTGCAGGTAGATTTAAGGCGTTAAATAATAATAGGATTCAAATTTACCGAGCCAAGTTTATAAAGTAAAAAAAAATTGCATATGATTGGTTACTAGTACTTTCTGAATTAATGAGACCCTCACCTCATTAAGGGAGTGGAAGCATGTTCTAAATTCTATTTATTTGTATTTATCCATCACGCAGTCATGAAGCAAAATGCATCAAGGAAATTGTTGGTACAATTTCTCGTAGGTTGTCTTCACTATTTACAAACCTCAATAAAGACCTCATTGGAATAGAGACACGCTTACAGGATCTGAAATCAAAGTTGAAAATTGAGTCAGGTGGGGTACGCATTATTGGAATATGGGGAGTTGGGGGTGGTGGTAAGACTACTCTCGCGTCTGCTGTTTATGCGGAGATCTCTCACCGATTTGAAGCTCACTGCCTTCTTGAAAATATTCGTGAGGAGTCAAACAAGCATGGTTTGACAAAGTTGCAAGAAAAATTTCTCTCACTTGTTTTGAAAACAAAAGACGTTGTAGGGAGTGAGATAGAAGGAAGAAGCATGATAGAAAGAGGGTTACGTAATAAAAGTGTTTTAGTTGTTCTTGACGATGTTGATGACCTCAAGCAACTAGAGGCATTAGCGAGATCGCATGCTTCGTTTGGTGAGGGGAGCAGGGTAATAATCACAACCAGGGATGAGCATTTGCTAACCCGCCATGCAGATGAAGTATATGAAGTGAGTTTGCTATCACGTGACGAGGCTATCGAGCTCTTCAACAAACATGCATATCGGAAAGATAAACCTATAGAAGATTACGAGATGCTTTCAAAAGAGGTAGTTTCTTATGCTAGTGGGCTCCCATTAGCACTTGAAATTCTAGGTTCTTTTCTATATGACAAAAACAAGGATGAGTGGAAGAGTGCATTGGCCAAGTTAAAATGCATCCCAAATGTTAAAGTCACCGAAAGACTCAAAATAAGTTATGATGGACTTGAACCCGACCATCAAAAAATATTCTTAGATATTGCTTGTTTTTGGAGGGGACGAAAGATGAATAAGGCAATGATGGTGCTTGATGCTTGTAATTTACACCCTGGTATAGGGGTGAAGGTGTTGGTTCAGAAGTCTCTCATAAAATTTGATTCATATGGAAGATTTGATATGCATGACTTGGTAGAAGAAATGGCTCTCTACATTGTTAGAGGGGCACACCCTAATCATCCTGAAAAGCGTAGCAGAATTTGGGAGATGGAAGATATAGCATACCTCTGTGATATGGGGGCAGATGCAGTGCCAATGGTTAAATTAACTTTGCAATAAAATATTTCATATATATCTGCATCAAGTGACACTTGTGTGTAATGTTACTGACACAATTTGGTTCCCTTGATTAATTAACACAGGAAACTGAAGCATTAGTTTTCCGTGGAGCTTTATATCGTTATCCATCTGATGCTGTAGGTCTATCTCATGTTGTTGCAAACATGAAGAAACTTCGGTGGATTCATTTTAAAGTGTATCCTGCATCTTCATTCCCATCAAATTTTCAGCCAACAGAGCTTCGTTGTCTAAAGTTGAAATGGAGCCGACAAAAAGAACTCTGGCATGGGTATAAGGTAGATAAATATTGTTGTTTCAAAAATCGTTGCAATAAAACTGTGAAATGAATTATAAGTATAGGTGTAATTAAATATTTCATTAAGAAAAATACATATCATACTTTCTCTATAAATTAGAGGTCGATTAGCTTAATTTAGATTGAATGCTTTAAAGAAACTTTTGATGATATTGCCAAAAATAAATAAACTAACAAAGTGTCTGAAATGTAATATTCTGAAGGTAGATTTTTGGGCAAAGATTGATGAAAATTATCGACGGTATGATGTAAAAATGATATGATGTTTTAAACAATTGGAATTTGTTATTATAAGATATTAAGATGGTAAAAATTGGGTATAAATCAAGAAGTATGCGAATGTGAAAGGAAATTGTTGTATACTTGCCGATTTATTTGACTTTTGCTACTTGTCTTGAAACAGCATCTACCAAATTTGAAACTTCTTGATCTTAGGAGATCATCAAAACTAATCACGACACCAAATTTTGAAGGCCTTCCATGTCTTGAAAGACTGAATTTAGAGCGTTGTGAGAGTTTAGAAGAGATTCATCCATCAATTGGATATCACAAAAGGCTTGTTTTCGTGGACATGACACTTTGTTCAATACTTAAAAGGTTTCCACCCATCATACACATGAAAAAAATGGAGACTCTTATTTTTGCTGCTTGCTTTCAACTTCAACAGTTTCCGGATATCCAGTCAAACATGGATAGCTTGGTAACCCTTGATTTGAGTGATACTGGTATAGTAATAATCCCACCATCAGTTGGACGATTTTGTACCAACCTTGTTTCCTTAGATTTAAGTGATTGTCGTAAACTAAAAAGGATAGAGGGGAACTTTCATCTCTTAAAAAGTTTGAAAGACCTGAATCTCTATGGTTGTATTGGGTTACAATCTTTTCATCAAGACTGGTCGGGGAGCCTGAAGCTACCTCAGTTTCCACGTTTTTTAAGGAAGCTGGATCTTAGTTTCTGCAATTTGGGAGATGGAGACATCCCATCTGATATTTGTGAGTTATTAAACCTAAAACTGCTAGACCTAAGAGGAAACAACTTTTCAAGAATACCTTCCGGCATCTCACGACTCCCGTGTCTCAAGCTCCTCAATCTGTCATTCTGCAAAAGCCTTGTAGAATTGCCAGACCTCCCATCAAGCATAGCCATTCTCAAACTACGAGGTTGTGACTCACTTGAAATTGTAAGAGATTTATCAGATTATAAATGGTTGTGGAAAGTCTCACTTCCGGAGAGAACCAATAAGAGGGTATTACTTTGTATGCTTGAGGTATAACTCTTTATCTTGTTTTTGAATTTCAATTTTTTTAACTTACAATATAATAATAGTATTCATCATAACTGGAATGTAAACTGTGGCAGGGAAATGCAGCTAAAGATCACTTTCTGAGTGTCGTAAGTCCCGTTGTTGAACCATCGTCACGTATTTTTACGAGATTAGTTACATTGCAACTTCCGAGCAACTGGTACAGTGACTTTAGTGGACTTTTATTATTCTTACGTGATGTTGAGTATGGGTTTTATCATGACATAGATATTAAGCAGGAGACGTCCACATATGATTTATGTGAAGAGTCGGATGAAGATTGGGAACAATGTAACTATGAAATGGTGGGTTATGTACCCTTTAATTCATTGCGGCACATCCCATGGTTGAATCCTACATACACTAAAAATATTTCATTTCACGCTAATAAGGGTGGTCTTAATGTGGAACTTGTTCGTAGTAAAAATAAAATAGTTGATTTAAACGAAAACCCAATCGATTACTCAGCGTGTTGGGATGAAGAATTTGAATATACAAAGACATTTAAGATCATGTATGATTCAGAGTCCCCTGATATTCATATTGTATGGAATCATTAATAGTTGACCTGGGCGGAATCATTAATAGTTGACCTGGGCATTAGTGTTGCTGGTATATCTTCCTAGATTTTGTTTCAAGGGTCATCAACAACTATTAGTAGATCTCAGTTTCAACATTATTGGACCCACATTTTGTTATCATTTCTAGGTTTCATATATCGTTTTTGTTAGTTGTTGCTCCCCTTTTGTGCTACTATCGACCTATCGTATGTGTAATCAACAAAGGTATGTTATTTGTAGAGGAGGATACAAGACGGGTCAAAATAATATAAGTGTTGGAACGACAATTTATACGGGCGAAAATTGGGTTGGTTCTCCACAAACACTTTTTTTTTCTATTTTGATATATATTTTTTTCAACTTTAGTGTATTGACTATCATATAAAAACAGTATTGTTACAATAATATTGATAAAAAAACACAAATGAAATCGACTAGTCGGTGATAAAAGAGGCTTGTGATACCGAACAAACATCCGGCACCTACCAGCCATCCATATTTTCTGTAAGCTTAATTGTTTCTTGGACAAGTCAATTCCCAAATGTTGATTTTTTTATTTATTTAATGAAAACCCAATATTCTTAAAATTAAGTATATACTTGGGTGTGGTTGATGTTACAACTGAGTTATATATAGCATTTAAGGTGGCTGGTTTTTGAAATTAGTCACTTATCGCCCTGGTCATCACAACGCTGCAGCTAATGCCTTATCTCGCATGTCTCATGCAACCTTTTTACTCACTCTCGTGTTGAACCGTCCTTAATTGCTACACTCCGGGTGGCTAATTCTGATGATCCGTATCTCAAGTCCATGCAAATGAAATGCACCTTTGCACCACAGTCGGTACCCGGCTTCCTTGTGTTTTAAAGATGGACTTGTTTTTGAAAGATAGGCTGGTCATTCCAGCAGGTTCGCCCCTGTGCACTAAGCTACCGGAGGAATTTCATAATTCTGTGATTGGCAGTCACTCCAGTGTCACACGTACCTTCCATCGCTTTTCATCCAATTTCTTTTGGCCCAAAATGCGATCAGATGTTAAACGTTTTTGTGGCCACTTGTCAAGTTTTCCAGCAAATGAAGTCTTCACTTTTACCTCCTGCTAATCTTTTACAACCATTACCCTTACCAAAACAGGTTTTTGAAGGTATCTCCATGGATTTCATCACAGGGCTGCCCTTATCAAATGGTAAATCTGTCATTATGGTCGCCATGGACCGGTTATCAAAATACGGGCACTTCATTGGGTTACCTCCATCTTTCTCTAGCTCCACAGTTGCCAGCGTGTTTATTAATGAAATTGTGTACCTCCATGGCATTCCAGTCGACATCGTGCATGACAGACCGTGACCCCCGTTTTATGACGGATTTCTGGAAAGAGTTACACCGCTTACAAGGAACGACCTTATCCTTTATCATGGCGTACCATCCACAGTCAGATGGTCAAACCGAAGCACTTAACAAATGTCTTGAGTTGTACCTCCGATGTTATGCCACTGACCATCCTCGAGACTGGTTCAAATTTCTTCCCTGGGCCGAATTTTGGTATAACACTTCCTTTCAATCCTCCGCTCGGATGACCCCCTTCGAAGCCCTCTATGGTCGGACCCCTCCTATCATCAGCCGATACCTAAAAGAATTCACTGGAAATCCACTTTTAGAAGCCCCCTTGCTGGAACGAGACACCGTGCTCCAACTTCTTAAGACCAACCACTTCAAAGCGGGTCATTATGTTCCCCAATATGTGGTTCAGTGGGATGGCCTTCCACCTGATGCGTCCACGTGGGAAGATTCCACTAGCCTGTGTAAACAATTTCCTGATGCAGGTACATACCAGTTCCAGACCCGGGACCCAGTTGTAACAAAAGGAACCAAACCAGACCCGGTTCCACTTCTACTCGGTCAAAACCCGGACCGGAACCGGCCAAAACCCGAACGTACCCAGAACGGGTTCCTACCCTACCCGGTTCTTGACTTTGTTGACGAAACCCGGACCTGGTTCCTACCCGGTTTTAGGTTCTACAAAAAAACCGAGTTGTGCATCTCTACCTAGAGGTGGTAACTGGTAATATGGTTTGATTAGGTAACGGGTCAAAACAAGTCACTATAATACAAAACGATTTAGGTGATTTTCAATTAATATGTTAATTATAATTTAAAAAAACAATAGTAAAATTGATATTCAAGGTTGTGTGCTTTAAGAATAAATTTCTTTAGGTGATTTTCAACTCGTTTGATTCCTTTTTCATCTGAATTCATTTATTTGGCCCGTTTGAGAGATAAAACACAACCCGAATCAGCCCACTAGTAAATGGTTTGAAACTGCCACCCTTAATAAGTTTTGTTAAGAGCTTAGTAAACTACTTTATGCAAACAAGAATGCAATATGTAGATATAGGTACTTACACTGCCATTCTACAACATAACACCGGTACACAATGATAATATGAATGCGTCAAGCCGTTGATGTATTCTTCAACAAAAAAAACACACACTGCCATGAAGTTATAAAAGTTGCTAGCAAGCCACAGATTGTATTAAAATATTACTTCAATTTAGCATGTGATTTAGAAAGGTGGTAATTTTGGCCCGTTTGCTTACAGAGTTACAGATGGACCTGTTTGGGTTTATATTACATCTCCAATGAGTTATTAACAGGTCAAGTGAGTCGAAATCACCCAAATAGGCCTATAAATGAACTGTTCATTTATCTTTAACCGAACATGAACACGAACACCAACATAAACAAACGAAATAAATAAATATAAATAAACGAACATAAATGAATTAACAAAATGTGTGTCCATGTTCGTCCGTTTATCAACATGCTCATCACAAGAACCAGCATCATCCGTGATCCCACTTGAACCAGAAGAAACCTGTGTGAAATTCGAGCACACCTTCTTAATCTATTTGTATACGTTGGTATGTGTTTCTTTTCTCTCTCAACTTGCTTAATTTGTATCAACTGTCCAAACACATCTTCTTAATCTATAGTGATCAGTTAGAGTTTTGTAGTTTCATGCATACCAACTGTTTGATGAAATGCCTCAATGAACAAAGTAGGTCTAATCATGCAAACCATGATGAGTTTTTACTCAGAGGTGTTGGGATTAATAACTAACTTTGAGAACAGCAATCAATTGAATGAGGTATCTTCTTCTAATCTTGACATGTTTGATGATTATTTTGTGCTAAACCGTAAAATCATGCATGTCAATCAAACACTATATTTAATCAGAAGAATGGTAAACTCAAAATAGATTAAAGTTGTGTATGGAAATTATCTTTTTTTTTTTGAACGGCCAACAAAAACACCTTTTATTCATTTACCAGGTCAACAATTAGTTAACCCGCACCAATTACATACCCCAATTATACATGACAACCTACATACATTTCCTTGCTACATCAAACATACACCAATCTTCCCACGAGATTTCCTTCAAATCTGACCGACTACCAATCCAAAGAAAACTCAATTGCTTTATTTCAGTTGTCATACGGACCCAATTAGCCGGCTGATTATTAAAAACCACATCATTCCGACTTCGCCAGATTACCCAGAGTGCCACTTGTATAACTGCATAAATAAGCTTTCTCCATTTTGCATTCCCTCGAACTTGTTTGTGCCATTCCAACAGACCTTTCACGTCAAAAGCAAAAATGCTCGAAATCTTGCACCAATGTGAGATAAAGTCCCAAACATACTGTGCAGCCTCACAACATACGAACAGGTGATCCGCGTCTTCGTCATACAGCCCGCATATTTTACACCCAGTCTGCCCATTGATTACATTTCTTTGCGCTAACGCGACTAAAGTAGGCATCCGATCCAAGGAGATTCTCCATGACAGAAAATTCACCTTTGATGGGTTCCAATTACTCCAAACAAAATCATTGCCCAGGTTCGTAAATCTCGCATGTTGTAGAAAGTTCTTCATACTTTTAACCGAGAACTTACCTGATCCGTCGAGTTCCCAGCTCCATCGATCTTTGCCGACTCCTCTTGCAGCCGAAAACAGTTCAGCGGTCAATGATTGTGCTGCCCCCACTTCTTCCGATGATGATGGCAACCTTGACCAACAAAAATTTATAACCACTACACCGTTAACAGCCTTTAAGCGATCTGCAACGGTAGCATTTTTTGCTCTTTCTAATTCAAATAAAACCGGGAACCGTTGCCGCAAAGAGCCGCCTTCTAACCACCTATCCTTCCAAAATGAAATCTCGGTTCCTATCCCCGGTACCGCCCGGAAGCAATCGTACAAACTTAAACCATATTTCTCCATATCGCTGTAAATTTTAAAAACTTGTTTCCATGGTCCGGCAATCGACAACTTCCTCGGAATCGGGTTCCATGTTCTTTCACTGTGATGTATGCTCCATATAACTTTCCGCCACAAACTTTCGGAGTCCGTCTTTAACCTCCACCACCATTTGGCAAGCATAGCGAGATTCGCATCCTTTAAAGACCCAATCCCAACCCCGCCTAATTCTTTTGGTGTCATGACGCTATCCCATGCTACCAAGTTCATTTTGCCTCTCTCCGGTGTAATGCCCCAAAGGAATTCACGCCGTAGTCTTTCGAGAAAATCAATCACTTGAGATGGTGCTCTAAATAATGAAAAATAATACGTCAGGAGAGCATTAAGTATCGATTTTATTAGGGTTAACCTGCCTCCAAACGATAATACTTTTGTCTTCCAGATGGCCAATCTTTTTCTGAATACGTCCACCACCGGTTGCCAATTTTTGACCAAATTCATGTTTGCTCCCACTTGAAGGCCCAAATGTTTGAACGGTAAGCTTCCTTCTCTACACCCCAATGTATTCGCCATGTTTTGTACAACCTGTACACCTACATTCACACCAAACACACTGCTCGTTACAAGGCTAACCCGAAGGCCCGATGCTTGAAAAAAACAGCGGAGTATTCTCCTAAGATTTCGAATACTATGTTCCGACCACCTCCCAACGAAGATAACATCACCCGCGTATAGGAAGTGAGAAAGAACCGATCCTTGGTTATCAAACTGCACCCCTTCATAGAGACCAAGAGCGCACACCTTCTTCATAACTCCAGTCAATGCTTCCATAACAATGATAAACAGAAACGGCGACAAAGGATCTCCTTGTCTCAATCCTCGGTAGCACGCGAACTCCTGCGTTGGGGACCCGTTTACCAATACCGATGCTTTAGCATTTATAACCGTGGCCATCACCCATTTTGTGAAGATTGGTGGGAACTTCATTTGCTCCAAAATACTCTCTAGAAAACCCCAATTTAGCGAATCGTATGCCTTTTCGATATCCGCTTTAAAGATAAAGCCCTCCTTTTTGCTCGCCTTCATCCAAGGAATTAGTTTGTTTAAGATCAACGGCCCATCCAAGATGCTCCTATTAGCCAAAAACGCGGTTTGTTCTTCCGATATTAGACCGTTTATGACCAATTTCAACCTATTCGCCAAAACCTTCGATATGACCTTATTAATGCATCCGATAAGGCTGATCAGCCTATAGTCACCCATCCCGTCAGGGTCGTTGCACTTAGGAATAAGAGCAATAAACGAGGAATTACAACCAGGTGAAAAGGATGCATTCCCCGAAAATTCCTCGAACACTTTGACAAAATCCTCCTGTAACGAACCCCAAAAGCGTTTAATGAAGCTGAAATTGATTCCATCTGGGCCCGGTGCTTTTTCCCCTCCACAATCCCAAACAGCGTTTTTTTATCTCCAAACCGAAAACAGGGCAGCCAACATTCCCCCATCCACATCTGAAATCTGTTTAAGGAACGGACACCTCAACCCCGACCTAACCGATTCCGGCTCTAAGAATTTTTGTGCAAAGAATGAACATATAGTATCCTTGATCAACGGCGGGTCGGTCACCCATAACCCGTTAATCATGAGCCCATTAATCCGATTGGAACTTTGGTTCGAATGTGAAAGTGGGTGTTTCACCGAACCTTATTATATGCTGGGAATACGGGTCGGCTAGAATGAAAACTAAGGAATTTGCACTCCTTATGCTTAAGGCCTATGATGTCTAAAACTCTGTTTATTTAGATCCTGCCTGTGGGCTTGTATCAAACGCTTGTAATACATTTATACATTCAAGTTTTATTTTAATAATTTTAATCCAATACTTCCGCTGCATATTATTATATTGTGATAACTGTTATCCAACCGTCACAATTGTACCCTTCCGGGCCCACCGAGGATCGGGGTGTGATAGGCCGGGATCCGGAAACAACACCGGGCTGGTTCAATCCTCGAACCCGTTTCAACAATGACCCGGAGGTCGGGCCGGGAGCCGAGCGGTCGGGCCGACGGGTCGTCATGTAAGGTTTCGGCCGATTATTAATGGAGGGTTTGATTCATATCAAATAAGAAGGCAAATGTTACGAAATTTGACCTGAACGAAATTCATACAGTTGGCACCATATCCGTTTTTAAGGTTCTGGTCGCGAACCCGGTTACCCGGAAAGTAATCGACAAGCAGATTTGGTGATGCATGTTGACCGATCAACTTTAGCAGTGGGTTATCGGTCATCATCTTTGGTCTCGAGAACCACCACCGTAGACGGTTGTTTCAGCCGCCAAAAAGGGGAGTTGGGTGGGTGTGTTTGTGGTGATGGTGGTGTTAAGAAAAGAGAAGTACAGAACTACGTGTGTGAGAAGGTGTGTGGGTGTGTTTTGTACTTTTGTGGTGATGGTGGTGTATCTTCACTTTTTAAATCCCTCCTGCTATTTTAATTGTAAATAACTCTTGCTATTTTAAATATACTACACAAACAATTTCTGAATTATTTTGATAAGAAAAACATGAATCTTTCAAATGACCACAAAAAACAAAAGAACAAGTAAAATGGTATTGAAATTTATATTTACACGTCATTCGGATCTTAAATCCGATCAAACCAGTCAGACCGGTCCGACCTTTGACCCCCTAAGGCGACCGGGTCGACTTTCGGTCCAGTCATGAAAACATTGGTAAAATCTTCTCTCTTCATTAAAATCTTTACTCTCTCTCTCTCTCTTTCCATCACTTTTCAAAACCCAGAAGTCTGTTTTCTCTCTCTCCTTCTTCAAAATCAGATCTCCCCAGAGTTTTTTCCCAAAAGGAGGTTGGTGAAAAAGTTATTTACAGGTGATTTGAAAAATAATTACTAAAATGAGTGTTTTCCTATATTTCTTTATTTTTAACTAATATGTTATAGTTCCTCTATTTTTATTTAATCAACCTATCACATTTGTATTCTTTTCTTCCATCTAAGTCATTATATAGATTTTTTTAACTAACTTATTAATTATTATATTTTTTCTTTTTTTTATAATGAAACACGTGTTAAAACTAACTGAGATCGTTGGATTCATTTTATTTTTAAATGCTAATAACTCTCATCTACTGTTTTAATTTAATTTTTTTGAGAGTAATTTTTCATTTACTATTGTCTGTGTAGTTGATTATCAATTCAAATGAAAACCCATAATATAGTGTTTCCTAAAGTTACATAAATTTATTAACAACCAGTGGGCAAAATATTTACGTTGATTGATTGGTTCATAATTTTATTGGCCAACTCGATACTTATTATTATTTTTTATTATCAACTTATTTTTAATAGTCACGAACAACATTTATTTCATTCGGTTAATGTAAACATGAACACATGTCTCGTTTACAAAAATGAAAACCATGTTCGTGTTCGATTGTTTATTCGATTAAAGTTAAATAAATGAACATGAACGTGCTACTTTAGTGATCGTTTATATCTCTAAAATTAGAATGATTTAGCTTACATAAATATAAAAGGAAATAAAAGAAAAGGCGTTGAGAAAAAAATAATTATATTACGGTTGATTAAAAAGTAAATACAATATAAAGATTAATTGTTTGGAAAAAATAAATTAAAAACATATTAGGTTAATTGAAAAAAAAAAAGAAAAAATATATAATAGACTAGTTAATAATAAAGAAAAAAGAAATAACACTCATTTTAATAATTTTTTTTTAAAAATCACCCATTTTGGTAAATATTTTTTTCACCCTTGCTAATTTAGAAAAAAGTTATTGCAAAACATCTATTTTGCTAATTATTTTTCAAATAACCTATTTTGATAAATAATTTTTCCAAAAAAAAACTCGATCTCCCCATCTCATCTTTCAAAACCTAAAACCCTCATATGCAGTGACATCCCTTTCTTCTCCCCTCTCGTCTCCTGTCCGGCGACCGGAGCTGGGCTCCGACGACTATGCCGGCCCGTTCTTGCTCCGACGAGACACTCACACCACACCACCACCCTCCTTCTTCTCCTTAAATCCACCACAAAACCCCCATGTTTTCACGCTATTAAACGGCCGGCCACCATGGTGGTGGCGGCATACGGCTGCAACGACAGAGAAATAGGGAGAGAACGAGAGAGATCGAGGAGAGAGAAAGCTGCAGAAAGAGAGAGAGAAAGACGCCGGCGCCGGTTCCGGTTCTGGTGTTGTTCTTGCTCCGGCCGTTCTCCGATGATGAGGAAGATGATGTTCTCTCTCTCATCTCGCGCCGGATTGTTCGAGGTGAAATGCTATGCTAAAGCAAGCGCGAAATCACTGCTTCAGCTTTTGAGGGATTGTTCGAGCGATTTCAGAAGTGAAAGATCGAAGAATGTATTTTTGGAACAGGTTATGGGTGAGATTGATAGAGGTGAAACGAGGGAAATTGAAGTTGGAATGGTGGAGGAGATGATTGCCAGGCTTAACTTGTGAATCTTTCACTAGAAACAGAGTTTTTTTTTCACTTTGTTTGTGAATCTTTCAATAGAAACAGAGGATGTGCTTATGATTTAAGTTGAAGATTTTGGAATAATTTTGGAATTCCATATAATTTCGAAGATTTGTGGTTGAGTTAAATGGGAACGGTTTGCAGCAGACTATCCCGGTTGTGCCGGTGGTGCCGGGGTTTGGTGGTGGTGGTCCCGGTGGTCTTTTGTTCCATCCCGGTGGCCCCGGTGGATCTCACCACTCTAATGGTAATAATGGATTTTACAAGTATAGAGCAGGAGGAAGGTATATGTTTTATCCGTTTTCGTAGTTAGTTTCGTTCGAGCAGATTTTCTGAATTAGGAATGTTATCTAGTATCTTGTGATGTTAACTGGCATTAAACACGCGTAACCAAGGGCGTGTGCGTAACTGGTGTCCGTTACTCGTGCAAAGTCGGTTTCGTGTTGAGCACTGCGTTAAGCGCCTACCGCGTGTCCAAGCTCTGGTACGCATAACCGCAGTAAAAGCGTGTAACAGACGCGGCACGCGTAATTGACACCTGAACGCGCGTAACCGATGCCGTTACACGCAGAGCGGTAGGTTAAGTGCGTGCTGGGGCCTAGTAACGTGGCGCTAGACGTGCGTTTCCCGATCCTGGTACATGTAACCGGCTCCGAAAGTGTAACCGGCATTTTAACATACGTAAACTGAGGCATGATCGCGCGTAACTGGTGCTGAAAACCAGGAAGTCAGAACTTATAATTTGGTCGAATTGAAGCTTTTTGTGTAGGCTATGATGATTTAAACTTATATACCATCAAACTCTCAAAGCTTCAAGCTATTTTGATGAATTTCAACATTACAGTGAGCCTATGCTTACGATTTAAACAATTCTTTTTTAATTGAATTAACTTGTCTATAATTTCTTATTTGATTTGATTTTGTTAGTGAATTTTTATTGATTTTGAGTCGTTGTAAGGCAACAAATTAGAGTCTCTGATGTGCTTTGACCCATTTCACCACGATCACCCGCTCCTTTTTCTAACAACCCCCAAATTGGTCCTCATTCCCCACCGGTGATGATTGCCTAATACGACCCTAAAGGTCCAGTACATGCTGACTTTTGACATGTCCGTCAGTCTGCCACAGTTTTAACTTCACAAACACCGCAACATCCATCACCGACAATTTGGAGACCTACGAGTTCCTATTCTGATCCTGTCCGTCTTGGCAGTTATTATCAAACCCTTTGTTCATACTCGATATCAAGTCCCAATTGAATATATCAAACAAACATAAAATTATGGCTAACTCCCACAATATTATCAGATCAAGAAAACTACTTAAAAATTTGATTCTTACAAATCCCTACCCAATACGTGGTATATTTATACAATAACTAGGATTGTCCACACAATTATCCTAAAGACATTCAAACCTAAGTCGTTTAGGATGCTAGATAATTATCTAATCAATTAACCAGAACATGATAATTTATATACTATCAATTTAAAACAATCTTAGGCATCATTGTTTGTAAATTGTGCTATATATTGTATCTGTTATTTTTTCTTGTACACTGGGCTATATTTAGTCATTTGTTTATTCAGGCGAATTAGATCACTAAGCTTTTTTAGGTATTTAGTCATTTGTTTATTTGGAGTTTTGTGCTTGAATTCAGACTTGATCCTTTTGTTGATGCAGATTTTGTGTCCGATGCTTGTCGAATAGATTAGTTATTATTTTACGCTGAATTTGTAATAGTTAGTGAAACGGTCTATCGAATGTGTATAGACCCGCTCGTTTGAAGTGGTCAAACGAGAGGGTTATTCGTTTGACCGTGTGTGTTTGCTAGACAAATTATGGTTGTATAATGTTTGGTGTCGAAGGATAAGGCATCGAAGGATTGTGTATATCCTTCGATGAGCTCGAAAGATATCCATCGAAGGATGAAGATGGACCTCGAAGGATATGTCATCCTTCGAGGTATATGTGTATCTTTCGATAGCTGGATGATCGACAGATGATCTATCGATCAGTCAGTTAGATCCTTCGACCATACAACCTGTGTTGGGTATAAATACCAACACTTGGTCATTTGCAACACAGGAGAGTTTAGGAGGTTTGAGACCTCACCGGGAGAGATCACCACTTGGTCTCTCCCCGGATGTGTACTCCTTTGGTATTAGTTCGGTTATCTTGTAATCGGGCCGATTTGTAATGTTATACTACTGGATTAATACAAAGAAGTTGTTTGTTTATGTCTAATCTCTCCCGTCTTGAACCGATCTCACAAGAATCACGGTTTCGGTCACGAAACTCGGTCCTACAATTGGTATCAGAGCCATGGTGCCCGATTTAGTAAATCTAACCGTTTACTAAGTCACATGTGCTCTAGATCTGTGATTTTTGTGCTTTTTGTTCAAGATGTAAAGTTGGGTGAAAATGAGAAAAACTCAGATCTGGACCCGATTATTCAGATCTGTGCGGAAACAAGTGTTCGGTTTTATGTTTTTCACCTATATAATCAAGTTATCATCATCAAAAATAAAAAAATACAAGTTTTCGTCAAATCTGCAAAATTAAACAGAGGCTGTGTTCTTGATGTTCTTGGCAACTTCATATTTCGAAAGATGTAAGGGTGCTCGAAAGATCAAACAGATTTCGAAGGATCATCTTTACCCTCAACAACTTCGAAAGATCCAGCATATTTCGAAAGATCAGACAGATGTTGTGTATCGAAGGATCCAGCATATATCTTTCGATCTGAAACAGGGGTTCTGGTTCTTCGGGTCATCTTCAGCGGATGATGATGTCCGATTGTTGCTGGGAATCGGAGAGAGAACAGGGATTTGATGTTGTCGGCTGCAATTTTAGAGGTGGTATCTATGTGCGGCTGTACCAGGTATGTATCGCCGATGAGAGGGGCAGAGGTGGAGAATAACAAGCTGCTGATGATTGTTCATCGAAGAAGAAGACCTGATTTATTTTGATTGTTGGCTGCTGATTATTCGATTGAGAGAGAAAGAGGAAGATGTCTGGATTTTATTTGGGGATTAGTTGTTTGAGGTATGTATATCGAAGAGAAGAGAGAGATGGAGTTCAGGAAGGTTGGTGGCTGTTGCAATATTTGTTTTGGATGTTTGGTGGGTATATATAAAAAAAAAAAAAAAAAAAAGGTGAACTTGAGACTTGTTGATGTCGGCTGAAGTGAGGTGGAAAGAGGAGAATTTAGGGTTGTTGACTATTGGTTTTATTATAAACCTTCAAGTGCTATTTGGGCCATAAATGTCGACATACATATTACTTTGGCAGGCTAGGTCTTCAATTGGGCCCAACTAGAGCAAAGATGATGAATTAATTTGCACAAGGGATTTTTTTTTTGAATGTATCGAGACTTCAAATGTTGGAGCTAATTAATTGATTGGCTAAATTAATTTTGGGCCAAGGATTTCAATTGATTTACAAAGTGGGGGTCGGGTATTCGCGGAGTTGAATTGAATCGCGCTTCTACATGTAAACGTTAAAATTCGTACGGATTTTGGGAGCGCGCGCGGGATGATGCGGAATGATGAAAACATTTTGATTCCAAAAAAAAAAAAAAAAAAAAAAAAAAAAAAAAAAATGATGATGAGAACTTGATTATTTTTGAAAAATGTGGGGTAGTCACGGTTACCGATGCAAATGTCAAAAATGGTGACGCGACTATTATGGGCCAAAAACCAAAAACGGAATGGTATGTTCACTTCCGCACGTCAATGTTTATGATTGTTACCGGTTATTCGTAAATGTTCGAAAGCATTTTGTTTATTGTCATATTCTCGCATTTGAAGACGAACGTATGAACCTTGAACGCCAACACCGGTCCTAACGAGTTCACAAAGTCTTTGGAGGGATACAAGTCGGATCCGATGGGGTACTAGGCGACATTGCTTTATCAACTAGAATATGCAACGAAGAAATCTTTTTTGTTTATTGTCATATTCTCGCATTTGGTAACGAATGAATGAACCTGGAATGTCAACACCGGTCCTAACGAGTTCACAAAGTCTTTGGAGGGATACAAGTCGGATCCTACGGGGTACTAGGGGACGTTCTTATTCAACTAGAATATGCAAAGAAGAAAGTCGTTTTCGTGATTTTTCGGAACCGAGAACATTCAATGAAGATTGACGACAGTTCCGCTTAGTGGAGGGAATTGGTGAACATTTGACGACAGTTTCTTTGAAGTGGAAAGAATCTGTTAAGGTTTAGAGATTTTACCAAAGAAATGGGGGGATAAAAATTGAATTTCTTCGGTAAATTTCTAAACGCAATCACAGGTGGTAGAGTTTGTGATTTTCTGGTGATACAAACGGTTCGGCGTGGAATGTTTTGCACAGACACATATTTGAGAATTTTAATTAATTCTCCAGCCAGCGTGAAGGGTTTTGCACGGAAAAATACAGGTTTCTAAAGTCTACAGTAGTTACAAAAGCGCTGTTCACTGAAGACCTGGGGAATCTTAATGAAAGCTGATAGTTCAAGGCTGAAGACCTGCAGGATTCGGTTTTGGGTTTGATGTTTCTTTGGGATTTTACAGGGATCTGGGGGTAACTCAATTCGTTGAGTTTGCAAACGATGTACTTGGTCTAGCTGACTTCCTGAGTACTGATGCTGAAGATCCGTAGTGCATTACGTGGTCAACTTCACAAAGGCGAGACAATGAGATCTGGATGTAGTTCAACTAAGCATGCTGGTTGAGCTTGCAAGGGATACACTTGGTCTAGCTGACTTTCCTGAGTGTTGATGCTGAAGATTAAAGTGCATTACTTGGTCGATTCCACAAAGACGGTTTACAGAAGACAATTCACCAGAAATCTCTATCAATGTAGTATGCTTGAATGAAATGAAGTTCTTATGACAAGATCAAGACTTGATGCAGTTCTTAAAGATTGGAACCCTTATCAAATGCCGGTTGGAGTATTGGAAGATCAGCGGAAGATCGGTCAATTGAGGAAATTGCACAACACCCAACACGGATACGCGTACTTTAAGGGGGAAATATTTTACAAGGAGCGTCAAGATACTACTTACCTGGATCATCGGTCAAGGGGGAATTTGTTAACACAGAGAAGATGAATACTTGACTGAAGATCGATTGCAGTTGCATTTTCAGCATTCGACAGCAACGGACAAGGGGGAATTTGTTGATGCAGATTTTGTGTCCGATGCTTGTCGAATAGATTAGTTATTATTTTACGCTGAATTTGTAATAGTTAGTGAAACGGTCTATCGAATGTGTATAGACCCGCTCGTTTGAAGTGGTCAAACGAGAGGGTTATTCGTTTGACCGTGTGTGTTTGCTAGACAAATTATGGTTGTATAATGTTTGGTGTCGAAGGATAAGGCATCGAAGGATTGTGTATATCCTTCGATGAGCTCGAAAGATATCCATCGAAGGATGAAGATGGACCTCGAAGGATATGTCATCCTTCGAGGTATATGTGTATCTTTCGATAGCTGGATGATTGACAGATGATCTATCGATCAGTCAGTTAGATCCTTCGACCATACAACCTGTGTTGGGTATAAATACCAACACTTGGTCATTTGCAACACAGGAGAGTTTAGGAGGTTTGAGACCTCACCGGGAGAGATCACCACTTGGTCTCTCCCCGGATGTGTACTCCTTTGGTATTAGTTCGGTTATCTTGTAATCGGGCCGATTTGTAATGTTATACTACTGGATTAATACAAAGAAGTTGTTTGTTTATGTCTAATCTCTCCCGTCTTGAACCGATCTCACAAGAATCACGGTTTCGGTCACGAAACTCGGTCCTACACCTTTGATTCGGTAAATGACATGATAGATGGTTTGCATGACTGTTTACCAACTCATCAATAGCAGGGCTTCGACTATTGATCGGTTTGTGTGCCCGGTGAATTTCTCCTCCGATTTGCCTTTCTCGGTGTCAAGGTTTTCATCTCTTCTGTTGTTTCTTTTGGTAACTTATCAGTGCATGTGCTTTTATTGATGATTGTGATTAGGATGATTGTTATGAAATTTGTTGTTCTTGATGTTGTTACATGAACTGGAAATAGAAGATAAGAATGTGTGTTCAGTCATATCATTCTTCCTTTTGAATCAAATAATTCAATAGACTGTTTTTTGTTACATGACAGAAAAGTTAAACAAAAGTTAAATGAAAAGTGACTGAAATTGTGGCAGAAAGAAAAGGCCTTACGTCTAGGGATGAGCTCGGTAGCGTCCGGTACCGAAAATCCCCAAAAGTGGGTACCGGTACCGAATATACCCAGTTCGGAACGGTTCGGTACCGGTATTTGAGGGTAAAAACCGGTACCGAACCGGTACCGTACCGGACCGGTACTGAAAAAAGCTAAAAGTCAGTACCGAATCGGTACCGAAAAAGTACCCGGTTCGGTAAATTCGGTACCGGTATCGGTAACGATTTACTCATCCCTACTTACGTCTTATATGAAGTAGAACTTGGACGTTTAAACTATGTACTGATGTGGAAAATTTGGAATTGGAGGAGTATTTCAAGAGACTAAATCACTTGGAGGAAAATTTGGAATTGGAGGAGTATTTCAAGAGACTAAATCACTTGGAGGAAAATTTGGAATTGGAGGGGTATATGCAGAGATTAAATTACATGGAGGAAAAGCTGGTCATAATTTATGTATTATAAGAGAGGGTAAATCACTATATTATTGACTCCCCTCTTGTCTTGAGAAGGGCCCATAATCTCTACAAATAAATGAATAAATTCGAAGCATGTGAAGAAGATGAGTGACGAGCCGACGGCGATTAGCGGTACAACAGCGGAATCAAGCGACGATGGTGGTTTCAATGCCGAATCAGGTCTTGATAACGTTTTTTTCTAGCTGGCGTCATGGTTTTCATCTCTTGTTGTTTCTTTTGGTAACTTATTGAATGTTGATCAACAGTTTTTCGTCCTAACTTTTATTGTAAAATTGAAGTTTATTTTGTTATAGTGTGATGGTGATGAACTGTAATGAGGAACGGGTATTGGGACTAATTTTTTTGGTTCTCGGGTTAAGTGGGATAGTATAAGTGTTTTACTCACCCAAAATTACGAGACTTTTTTTTATTATGATTATGAAATGTAGGTGGTATGCTATCTGTTTCATTTGTTTGTTATGAGAATAATTGTAGAGTCCTAAGTAGCTTTTTTTATCGCATCCAAACTAGGGGGTTACATTTAGCTGCTAAACTACAATGAGCCGAACTTATTAATTCCACTTCTTTATTTAAAAATCTTGGTTGACAACTAAACCCTGCCGCGTTCGTTCGTATATATTGCGTCGTAATTTGTAAGCCCTAGCCGCATCGCGACGGATGCTTCATCTAGTGACAATTAATTATTAAATCACAAACACATTTAATAATCTACAATTGTCCACACCTTGAAACCCTCCTTAAGTCTTGCACGTCAAATCGGCTTCATTGTTCGGAATTCTCAACATGATACATATTGAGATTTCATGTGTCTTTTTTGATACATGTATGTGGACGCGACTCGACTCGACGCGACTCGGTTCGGCACGTGTTGACACGACTTTCCTCCGTCATGTACAAGACGACAAGCCAACAAAAGAGACAAGACAAGGACTGGACTCAACATCACTGTCCTTGGGCTAAAAGAAGATGACGAATCAGGGATTGGGCCTTAAACTGACTGGGCCTAAGACCATATCGGCGAATCAGCCCAGAAGTCGACGAAACAGATGTGTTTCGTCGACCATGATTCTGTTTCGTCGCCTATTGTCTGTTTCGTCATATGTATGTGTGTCTGTTAGTATAAATAGAGTTCATTTGTTCTGTTTCGATAGGAGAACACATAGAACACAGGAGAGAACAGAACACACACACACACTAGAGAGAGTTTGCAAGATAGATTTGTAAACATTGTGCTTGTAACTGATCTTTTCTACGCATTAATACAAGAGGTGTTAATCGGTGAAGTCTTGTGTGTTCATCATTGTCGTGTTCTATCTCGGTTTGCTTTCCCGGTTGGATTCCGCACAACCGGGTTGGTTCGTATACAAGGATTAGGCGACTAGATCCTCCCCTAGCCGGACCTACAAGTGGTATCAGAGCCTTGGCTCTTCTCTTCTCCTAGTTAAAACCGAGCGTTTGCGGGTTGTTTTCCGGGTGTTTGAAGTTCTTATATTTTCCGGAAAATCTGTTGAATCTTCGAAATTTCTGGTGTTTGGCTGCTAGTTCATCAGAAAAACCTTGCTTAAAACTGATTTGTGAATGGTTTGTTAAGGTTTTTAGTGATGTTTTAAGCAAGAATTTGTGTTCGGAAATTTACGGTTCACCGGAAAACTCATAAGTTTACCGGAAAATTCATAAATTTCTGGGTTGTTCTTCATATATTCATATAATCTTCAAGTTGTTCTTCATAAACACACTTTTTGATCTTTGGAAATTATTGGTGATAGTTGTTAGTATTTTTGAAAATTGTAAAAAGGACATCATCATTGGTTGGTGAATTGGGAAGGAGTGTAGCCGAAAGTGATTGAAAAAGAAGTCTGCCTTGTGTCAGAGCATAGAAAGTCAACATTCAATCTCACACAACAATTTGGATCGCACAAGAATTATCAATCGTACAAGACTCTTTGGGCTTCCAGAACTGGGCTTCTGATTACATTGGACAATTCTTTTTGGACTTTTGTTTTTCAGTCGCACAAGATAGCTGGGATCGCACAAAAAGAGTTGGGCCTATTTCGTCAATTCAAAAGCCCATAACTACTTTCTGTTTCGTCAACCTCTTGGGCTCAATATTTTGTTTAGTGACTGTGTGGGCTTGTTTGGAGATTGGGCCTGTTTCGCCGACCTTCAAGCCTAAAAAGGATTTCTTGTGTTTCGCCGACAATTAAAATTCTGTTTCGCCATCTTTGGGTCAAACGTTATAAATCCATTTCGTCGAGTTGATAGCACATAAAAGACTTTTATTTCGCCAAAGTGAAAGCAAATAGGCAAAACCCAGTTTCGTGAAAACTTGTTTCGTCAAAGACGTCAAAAAAAAAAAAAAAAAAAAAAAAAAAAAAAAAAAAGATTTTATTTCTATCTTATTTTCGATCGTACGATGTTGGATCTCGAGTCTTCGTTACCTGAAACCTGATTGAAAACCAAAACGACTAAATCTTCATAAACGGTCGAAATTTGCAAGTTTTGAAAGTTAAAAACTGAAATTGATAAATTTATTAAACTTTCAAACTGTCGGACGGTGTTTGATTAAACAATGGTCACATGTGTGTCGTTTGCTTATGATATTCCAAGCAGTTGTTCTCATTACGCGTTTAGATTTCTTGCATGTGCAGATTCTAAAGGCTAGGAGAACATGGTCGATGACAAGCTTCGGAATGAAGACACGACGTGAAGGCACTCAAATGATGAAGATGATCGAGTTGCCGCTGACCATCATCAACACCACAAGGATCTCAAGCTAATGATCAAGTCATTCACGAGCATAACTCAAGGGGGAGCTTATGTTAAGGGGGAGTTTGTCAACACACTTCCTACATGATACGGGGAGTTTGTTGATACACTTTCTGCTTTGAAGACGTGAAGACTTTGAAGATCCTCCGACATAGAAGATATGAGAAGCGAATCTCGCGAGTAGCGTCCAAGGGGGAGTTTGTTGATACATGTATGTGGACGCGACTCGACTCGACGCGACTCGGTTCGGCACGTGTTGACACGACTTTCCTCCGTCATGTACAAGACGACAAGCCAACAAAAGAGACAAGACAAGGACTGGACTCAACATCACTGTCCTTGGGCTAAAAGAAGATGACGAATCAGGGATTGGGCCTTAAACTGACTGGGCCTAAGACCACATCGGCGAATCAGCCCAGAAGTCGACGAAACAGATGTGTTTCGTCGACCATGATTCTGTTTCGTCGCCTATTGTCTGTTTCGTCATATGTATGTGTGTCTGTTAGTATAAATAGAGTTCATTTGTTCTGTTTCGATAGGAGAACACATAGAACACAGGAGAGAACAGAACACACACACACACTAGAGAGAGTTTGCAAGATAGATTTGTAAACATTGTGCTTGTAACTGATCTTTTCTACGCATTAATACAAGAGGTGTTAATCGGTGAAGTCTTGTGTGTTCATCATTGTCGTGTTCTATCTCGGTTTGCTTTCCCGGTTGGATTCCGCACAACCGGGTTGGTTCGTATACAAGGATTAGGCGACTAGATTCTCCCCTAGCCGGACCTACAGTCTTTACTCAGAATCGAAATCAGGTCTCATGTATTTTAATTATATTGATTCTTACATCTGGTTTCCTATAGATATATAGATATTTTGATTTTATTGATTCTAACAACTAGTTTCATACTATTAAACTAACTATTATATTACCAGGCACTCAGAAATTTAAAAAATTCTTACTTTAAAGATAGTGGGTAGGTGACAATACAGTGGATAGGAAATTAGTGCAATGTGGACTCCACTCAGTAATACTTTAATTCTTACTTTTTGAACTTTGATTAAAGAATTTCAAAGAAAGATGAAGGAATCCAATGTGAAATTTCATGAAATTTCCTCTTTATGCCTTTTCCTGGAGTGTGAAATTTCTCAAATATATATTATATATATATATAATGTGATGCCCATAGACACATCTCAGCTGCTCAAACCACCTCTCTCTTTTCGGTGATCACCACTGCTTGCCTTTATACCAATTCCAAACAAATACCATCTACAAATCAATGGCATCTTCATCCTCCTCTTCCCAATCATGGAATTATGACGTATTTCTGAGTTTTAGAGGTGAAGACACCCGTAAGAGCTTTGTGGATCATCTCTACATGGCTCTTGAACAACAAGGAATCCAAACATACAAGGATGATGAAACACTTCCTCGGGGTGAGCGAATCGGTCCAGCCCTCTTCAAAGCTATCCAAGAATCACGGATCGCCGTTGTTGTATTCTCTAAAGACTATGCAGATTCATCTTGGTGCTTGGACGAGCTTGCACATATTATGGAGTGCGTGGACACGAGAGGGCAAATAGTTGAGCCCATATTTTATTTTGTAGATCCATCGGATGTTAGAAAACAAAAGGGAAAATATGGAAAAGCATTTAGAAAACATAAGAGGCAAAATAAGCACAAAGTTGAATCATGGAGAGACGCTCTGGAAAAGGCAGGCAATCTTTCTGGATGGGTCATCGATGAAAACAGGTAATTTTCTCTCTTTTTTTTATTTAAAACATTTTTATGCTTAAGATATTTGCATTCTATAAGGAGTAGATTTAATGACCTAATTACCCTTACACTTAACTGCAAAAAGTAACAAAGTGTCAGGGGCCAAAACCGTTATAAAATGCAACCTCGGGGTCTGATATGTTAAAAGATTCTTTTTTGGTCTAAAATGGTTAAACTGACTAAACCACATAGACCAAAACAGTAATTTACTCTATTTGATAAATAACAATGAATTGATTTAAGTTTTGTTTTCACCGTTGACAAGTCAAATGGGCAAAATTTGATAAATAACAATAAAACGGGTCAAATAAGTTGGGAGTAGCCAGATTTACCAAAAAATAGTTACTATCATAATAAGTTAGTTTTTAACATTTGTAAGTAGATTTAACGCGTTAATAGTTTATAAGACTCAAAAGGAAGTGTTAAAAAGTGTTTAATTTACAGAGCCAAATTATTAAAAATATAAAAAATTGCATATGATTGGGAGCTGTTTTTATAAATATAAATATTGAAAGACTGAAGCTGGTAGTGGTTACTAGTATTTTCTGAATTAGCGATATGACCCTCACCTAATTAAGTGAGTGGCAGCGTATTCTAAATTCTAATTATTTGTATTTATCCATCGCGCAGTCATGAAGCAAAATGTATCAAAGAAATTGTTAGTACAATTTCTAGTAGGCTGCCTACACTAAGTACAAACGTCAATAAAGACCTCATTGGAATAGAGACACGCTTACAAGATCTGAAATCAAAGTTGAAAATGGAGTCAGGTGGTGTACGCATTATTGGAATATGGGGAGTTGGGGGTGGTGGTAAGACTACTCTCGCATCTGCTGCTTATGCGGAAATCTCTCACCGGTTTGAAGGTCACTGCCTTCTTCAAAATATCCGTGAGGAGTCAAACAAGCATGGTTTGGAAAAGCTACAAGAAAAATTTCTCTCACTTATTTTAAAAGCAGATGTTAAGGTAGGGAGTAAGATAGAAGGTAGAAGCATAATAGAAAGAAGGTTACGTAATAAAAGCGTATTAGTTGTTCTTGACGATGTTGATGACCTCAAGCAACTAGAGGCGTTAGCCAGATCGCATGCTTGGTTTGGTGAGGGGAGTAGGATAATAATCACAACCAGGGATGAGCATTTGCTAACCCGCCATGCGGACACGATATGTGAAGTCAGTTTGTTATCACAAGACGAGGCTATGGAGCTCTTCAACAAACATGCATATTGGAAAGATAAACCTTTAGAAGATTACGAGATGCTTTCAAAAGATGTAGTTTCTTATGTTAGTGGGCTCCCATTAGCACTTGAAATTCTAGGTTCTTTTCTATATGACAAAAACAAGGATGAGTGGAAGAGTGCATTGGCCAAGTTAAAATGCATCCCAAATGTTAAAGTCACCGAAAGTCTCAAAATAAGTTATGATGGACTTGAACCCGACCATCAAAAATTATTCTTAGATATTGCTTGTTTTTGGAGGGGATGGATGATGGATGAGGCAATGATGGTGCTTGATGCTTGTAATTTACACCCTCGTATAGGGGTGAAGGTGTTGGTTCAAAAGTCTCTCATAAAAGTTGATTCAGATGGAAGATTTGATATGCATGACTTGGTAGAAGAAATGGCTCACTACATTGTCGGATGAAGATCGGGAACAATGGAACTATGAAATGGTGGGTTATGTACCCTTTAATTCATTGCGGCACATCCCATGGTTGAATCCTACATACGCCAAAAATATTTTATTTCAGACTAATAAGGGTGGTCTTAATGTGGAACTTGTTCGTAGTAAAAATAAAATAGTTGATTTAAACGAAAACCCAGTCGATTACTCAGAGTGTTGGGATGAAGAATATAAATATAGAAAGACATTTGAGATCATGTATGATTCACAGTCCTCTAATATTCGGATTGTATGGGATCATTTTAGTTGACCTGGGCATTAGTGTTGCTGGTATATCTGCCTAGATTTTGTTTCAAGGGTCATCAACAACTATTAGTAGATCTCAGTTTCAACATTATTGGGCCAACATTTTGTTACCATTTCAAGTTTGCGTTTGCTTTAGCAACATTATCAGTCTACCAAAAAAGTTGTAATAATTTTTTCTTTATTATCCCATAAAACTTCACATCCTATACTCCCAAGTTTGATATATTGTTTTTGTTAGTTGTTGCTCCCCTTTTGTGCTACTATCGTATGTGTAAGCAACAAAGGTATGTTATTTGTAGAGGAGGATACAAGACGGGTCAAAATAAGTTAAGAGTTGGAACGACATTTTTATACGGGCCAAAATTGGGTTGGTTCTCCACAAACACTTTTTTTTTTCTATTTTGATATATATATATATATATATATATATATATATATATATATATATATATATATATATTTCCATTTTAGTGTATTGATTATCATACAAAAACAGTATTGTTACAATAATATGGATAAAAAACACAAATGAAATCGACTGGTCGTTGATAAAAGGTGCTCGTGATACCTAACAAACATCCGGCACCTACCAGCCATCCATATTTTCTTTAAGCTTAATTGTTTCTTGGACAAGTCAATTCCCGAATGTTGATTTTTTTTTATTTAATGAAAACCCCAAATTCTTAAAATTAAGGATATACTTGGGTGAGGCTGATGTTACAACTGAGTTATATATAGCATTTAAGGTGGCTGGTTTTGAAATTAGTCATTTATATGATTACCAAACCTATTTTTAGCATACTTAATGTATCATTTTTTTCCAATCACTCGTTACAAGTTGATGCAGGGCGAGATTGCAATCTATCATGTATCATTTAAAAGGAAGAAAAAGGCTAGATATGTTTAACAAATGTTTACGCAAATTAAAATAAAAATTTTTATTACCAAATCGTAAGTTCTATCAAACATTAAAAATACAACTATATTTATAGGTATATTGGATTTAATTAACCCCAACTTTCACCAATTGGTCAATAACACTCCCAACTTTCGACTTGTACATCAGCAGTCCCAAGTTTCAACTTATTGGCTGATAACACCCCCTAACTAACTGAACTCTAACCCCGTTAGTTTTTGGTGATATGGCATCTGATGTGGCCATTTTTGTTGCCATGGCATATGACGTGGCAGCTGATGTGGCATTTTTTAATGATGTGGCAACTGTTGTGGTATTTTTTATGACGTGACAGCTGACATGACATTTTTTGTGACTCACTTGAAAGTGTAGGAGATTTATTCTATAAATGGTTGTGGAAAGTCTCACTTTGGATGAGAACAAATAAAAGAGTACTACTTTCTATGCTTGAGGTATAACTCTTATCTTGTTTTTAAATTTCAATTTTTTTAATTATTACAATATAATAATAGTATTCATCATAATTGGAATGAAAACGTGGCAGGGAAATGCAGCTGAAGATCGCTTTATGAGTGTCGTAAGTCCCTATGTTCAACCATCAAGCATTTTTAAAAATATGTTACATTGCAACTTCAACACGGATTTTTATTATCATTACGTATTCATAATTGCAATTATGGGATGTGTATCATAGTTATAATTAAGCAGGAGATGTCTATGGATCACTCTGAAGAGTTTGATGAAGATCGGGAACAACGTAAGTATGAAAGGGTGGGTTATGTACCCTTTAGTTCATTGCAGCACATCCCATGGTTCGATCCTACATACACTAGAAACATTTCATTTCAGATTGATAGGGGCGTTCTTAATGTAGAACTTGTTCGTAGTAAAAGTAAAATAGGAGATTTAAACGAACGCCCAATCGATTATTCAGAGTGTTGGTGATGTGCTAAAAGTGGTCAAATAAATATAAATTAAATTAACCCTAAATTAGACACCTAAATTTTAAATTTATAAAACTAAGACTCTCTGATCTAGACCATACAACCGGCAAGTGTACCGGTCAATGAAGTATAGCCTAAGTAAGTCCGAGTATCGAACCCACAAGACTCTCTAATTACGTTTACGACTCTATCTAGACTTAGACTGACACGGACTCTAATTGTTTTTATGTTTGAGGGGGGTTTCTAAAAATCCTAAAAATTGCAATTAAATTAAATTAATTAACTAAATTAACTAACACGAACTCTTTGGATTTTACTCAGATGGTGAAGACACTACCTAGACTGTAATCCTGGTTTGCTTTAGTAATGAATTTTATTAGGATAATTATTATTATGGAACCGGGATCTTATAATCCTATACCTTTCGAGATACCGAACATGACCCTCGACCCTTCTCAAGGAGACACTTATGGCACCCTAGAGGCTATTACGAACACCGGTTGGTTAGACTCTCTCTCTCTCTCTCTCAAGACATCTAAGGGGTTTATGAAAGTACCCTAATTTGATTCTCTCCCTCTCAGGACATAAACCTAGGATAGACTTGGGTTCTTGATTAGACTTGTTGGACAACGGTCAAAAGGTAAACTAGTTCAGACTCCTCTCGAAGCTCCTACCTAGCAATTTAATGACCTAGACCTAACACTAACCTCGCACCTCTCAGCTATTGAGAATTAGTAGAACACTTAATTTTATTTGATTACTGAATATTACTTCTAAGGTATATCGGCCGATTAACCCTAAAGTTTATAAATTTATTATGTGATGTAGACACTCACCGAAATCTGTAACCTAGCATGACTCTATTATATGATAGAGACCGTCACCAGGAATCATATGAAGCAATAAACAATTTTCAAATAATTTAAGCATTCATATACATCTAATCAATAATCAAGTCGACTACTTTCATAAACAAACCATAAATAATTATTTATCCATTATAAAAATCAAAACTTTAGCAAACCATTTATCCAAATCTAGGTAGTAAAAGAAAACTAGCCAAGAAACATGGGTTTAAAAACAATCAAACAAGATTTAAAACAAGAACTAGAATTTTGACCCTACCGCGCTTTGCGGCGGTAACATCACGTTTGTGGCTTAATCGCAAATTGTTCTTTCAATCTTTTTTTAATATGTGACGACTCCATTAATTATGGCAAGTTGATAATAATAAAAAAAAATTATATGCCAATAACAATCCCAACCATTGAATAAAACGAATTTGGGCATTATATGCATTAAAATAGAGTATAAAACTAATAAATTTCTCAACCAATACTACAAAATCAGATCTGTAGATTATAAATAAGGATTCTGAGTAAGCCAAGGGCACCAGCAAGATTACAATCACTCCATTACACAAAAAACAGAAAGAAGTGAGCACATGGGCTGTATGATAACCTTATCTGAAGGCAACCACCATCATATTCTCTTGGATAATCTGATGCCCTGTTATTATCCAATTCAAAAACCACTTCAACAGTAAATAATATTAAAAACCAAACCATTAGAAATTGACACTATAATCCGCGGCAACCCTTTTGGAAAACCACTTTCAATCTCAAAATTAAATCATGTAAGAGCTCAAAAATTCAATTTTGTTTTTTGAAAAAAAAAACCTAAAATCAAAAACCATAACATTCAATTACATAATCAATTGAAAGAAGTTAGAGAGAGAGATACAAAGTATTGGCATGTTGAATATTAGCTTCAAGGGATTTAAGTGAATCTTTGAAAGACTTTCTCATGAAACCCCCCCCCCCCCCCCCCCTATTACAACCAATTCCCATCAACCAAACCAAATCTTCTTCTTCAACTTTTGCACCACCACTTTCACCCCCTAAAATCAAATCTTTTTCAATTCTACAAACCAAATTCACCGCTTTCAACCCTCAAAATGAATCAAAATCCAATCTTTTTCAACTTTTCCACACCGAATTCACACTTTCACCCCTCAACTTCAATCAAAATCAATTTTCTTTTTAACTTTTTCAGCACCCAATTCACCACTTTCACCCCTCAAACTAAACCCATATCAAATCTTCTTGCTTTTTAATCTTTAATCAACAATAACCAAACCCCACAAAAATCTTGATTCCTACTATGTATAAATTATTTATAATTCGTATGCGTACCATTATATTCAGAACCTGACTCCCAGTCCAATACTACCTTCACCTTTTGTGTCATTGAGTATACAAATTCAGCTTTACACTTATATGATCATGCCAATTTATACAAATCAGCTAGTCCAAGTTTTATTACAAACTTATATATAAACATTCTTCTGATTAGACTTCAAGGTAAGATTTTGTATGAGTTTCAGCTTTTGACATAGCATCTCAAAATGAGATATATATAAAAAAAAAAATATTGGAATCACTAAAAATAGTAACCAACAAAATAGATAACACAACGAAGGGGCTTCTTACCAGCTTCCTTGATGTAGAGGACCTACAAACAGTTGATCTCGGAGTTGATCAGTCTTCTTTAAGTTTCCAATAACCTACAAATTATAAGAGCAATTATAAAGGTAAAAATAGACAACTCATTCAACCCACTTATTCTACTCACCCTATTCTTTCTTCCTCATTGGCCCTTGCCAAATTGATCTTAGTCAATTACAACAGATAAGAAATTCCTATCACACAAAACAAATCATTCGAATAACAGTGAAGACCCAAACATACTTGGGAACTAAAGTTGAAAGACTGGTAATTCAGGAATTGCAGCGGCAAGAGAACGCGAAACACTGATTTAGGGTTTTGGGTTTTTTTGGGTAAAGGATTTAGGATTTAGGGTTTAGGGTTAGTTCATGTAGAAGAAAATAAATACAAAAGAACCATCGAAAATAGAATACCTTCGCTGGGTAGTACTCATGTCTGAAGATCTCACAAAACCATTGATCTTCAAGTGGTCCGGCATGAGATCTCGATCTCTGTTGCTTCTTCCGATCTATCTCTCATTTACGAAAACTCGCGAAGAAGAGACCATCTTGAAGATCCATGGCGTGCAAATGTGAGTTGCTTCTTCCGATCTATCTCTCATTTACGAAAACTCGCGAAGAAGAGACCATCTTGAAGATCCATGGCGTGCAAATGTGAGGAAACAAAGAAGAACTGTGTGTGTCTGGAGATTTGTGAAAGACATGTGTCTGGCAAAAAGAGGAGAAGCCAGCAAAATACGATACTTTCAAAAGAAAAGATAAAGGTAAAGGTAAATAAGACAAATGAGGGGCATGTATGTCATTTGGTCGGGTCACCGACCTTTGTATTTAAGATTATATAAATTCATCGAAGTAAAAACAAGAAACTAGAAAATAAAAGAAATCGTAAGGTAGAACCCATAAATTCCTTGATTTCCAAGCTTCCCTCTTTCAATCCAATGATCCTTAGCTATGTTCCTTGCCAAATAATCTTTTTAATTCCTCCCTTATGATCGCCTCTGATCTTGCGTCCCAGTTATGTATGGCTGATTGTGTCTTCTTTTGATCCCCAAGCGATGTATATTTATATCCCCCAAAGTTATTTTTTTGATCGGCTGATGTTAGGGCATGTTTGGCTAAGCTTTTTGAAACAACTTATTGACTTATTGGCTTTTTGGAAAAGTCAGTATGGAGTAACTTATCGACTTATTGTCTTTTTCCCCTCACATACACCCTCATTGCCAAACATTATTTTGAAGCTTATGACTTTTCAAAAAGCCAATAAATCAATAAGTTGTTGTTTCAAAAAGCTTAGCCAAACATGCCCTTAATAAAAGGAATAATATTCCTTTTCGTCCAAGTCATTATTTCAAAGACCAAAGACATGATTTCAAAATAAATCACTGGGCTCAATGATCTTTTTGACGGCCCACTCCTTTTTATTTATTATTCTGCTTTCTCAATTATTCCCATGCAAGCATCTCATGTATTATATCCCCCTTCTCTCCATTAGGGTTATATTACATTACATTGTTTAAATAATTGACATATGGCCCAAAACCCTAATGAAATCCATGCAAAGATTCTCTTAAAAAATGTCCAGCCTTGTATGCATGCGTAAGTATATTAGGGTTTTTTATAATCATGCCAATGCATATAATATTTGATTAGAAGAGACCCAAAGTCACGATGTATATGCATTTCGCTGGGCTTTAAGCCTTTGACGGCCCAAATCCACAAAAATATGAATTCGCTGGCTGGAATGTTTTGGCGGCCTTTTAACTTATAAAATAGTGATAATGACCTTGGCCCACTCACGGAAAATAGTTGCAATTTTACTTCGATCACTGTAGTCTACTCTAGAGATGGGCATAATCGGGTATTTTTAATACCCGGACCCGGTTCCTACCCGTACCCGGTTCCCCTCAAAGTTGACAGTACCCGGTTCCTCTCAAACCCGGTTCCGGGTCATACCTCGGTATTTGCCCAAAAATCCAGAACCTGTTGTACCCGGTTACGGGTATTATGGAACCGGGTTCGGGTCGGAACCGGTTCTGTCCTATATGTGAAGAAAAAGCCGACACTAATGCATGGAACCGGGTGCTCTGTGCTCATGTCTAGTCAAATCAATATTCAAATCAAGATTTTGGAATTCGGAACTAGTGGAACCGGTTGTCGTATTATAACCGGTTGTTTTATTTAAATCAAATTTTCAAATTCATATTTTCATACTTTCAAAGCTCTACCAAATTCATAGTTTCATTCTTGCTAAGAGATTAGAGATATGGCATGCAACGATGAAGTAGTTATGGTGTTGGAAACAAAAAGGAACCCGGCAATATGGAAAATGTTGATGCATATTTTGTGGACACGACTCGGCTCGGTTCAACTCGGCTCAGTTCGACTTGGTTTCGACTCGAAGACACGAAGATCAAGACGAAGACTTATGTCTGTACTTTGTCTGTAATTTGTCATGATACAAAACGATGTCTTGTGTTAGTCTGAGTTATGTCTTAGGTTTATTATGTGCGTTTGATGTAAGTTTGACCAAGTCAACCATCCTCCGGTTTGACTTGGCCAAACAGTTAGCACATTGTTTGTAAGTGTTTGGTTTCGAAGGATGAGTCTCGAAGGATTGTTTATATCCTTCGATGGGCTCGAAAGATGGACCTTCGATGGATGGATGATGGATCTCGAAAGATACCATCCTTCGAAGTGTATATGGATCCTTCGATGGGATTCTGGTCGACAGATGATCTTTCGATCAGTCTGTCGGATCCTTCGACCAAACCTGCTGTGTCGGGTATAAATACCCATGTAGTGTGTTGTGTTCACGCAGAGCTAGAGAGGAGAAGTTAGACACTAGGGAGACACAAGAGACAGAAAGATACACTCGAGAGATAGGGAGAGCATTCTGTCAAGAACACACACACACATTAGAGAGTTTGCAATACAGATTTGTAAACCTTGTGCTTGTAACCGGAACCTTTCTACGCATTAATACAAGTGGTGTTAATCGTTGAACCTTGTGTGTTTTGTGTTTATACTTGTCTCAACTCGGTTGCACTCTAGCTTGGATTCCGCACTTGCTAGTGTGTTAATATAACAAGGATAAGGTTTGACCTCATCAATCAGAGGGACCTACAAGTGGTATCAGAGCCTTGGCTCTTCTCCTTGTTAAAACCGAGTGCTTTAGAGTGTGTTTCGGATTTTTGGAGTCCATATTTTTCGGAAAAATCAGCTTTAAAACTTCGAAAATCTGCATGTTTTGCTAGAAGTTCTTATAAAAACCTTGTTATTTTTCATTGTCTATTGTTAAAAGTTGGTTTTTATTGAAGTTTCGGCCAAAACTCGTGTTCGGCAGTGTCGGTTCATCAGAAAATTCAAATTTTCTGGGCTTGTTCTTGATATCTTCATCATATATTCAAGTGTTCTTCAAAGTGTTACATATTTTGATCTTGTTTGATTATTTTCGAAAGTTGTTGTGCATTGGGAAGGGACATTTGATCATTTCAAATCTGTTTTGGCAGAAAGTAAGGTCTGAACATACCTTCTGCCGAAAGTTTCTACCAACTTGTCACCTTTTTCACCAACCCGTCACATTTGTCAACTGTGTCAGAGCTCATCGAAAGATATCCTTCGGAGTCGAAAGATCATCTTTCGATCAAGGAGGTTCGATAGATACCCATCCTTCGAACATCTTTCGAAGTCAGTGAGTTATCTTTCGAGCCAAGGAATCTTTTCGAAGGATATATTGTTCGAGCTTCTGTTACATTTCGAAAGATAAGGATCCTTCGTCTTGGAGAATCTTTCGAAATCTTTGTTCGAAATTCAACAGTGATCTTTCGAACACTGTTGATCCTTCGAACAAGTGTCTGTCTTTCGAACAAGGGTTGATCTTTCGATCCTAGTCTGTTTAAGTTTAACAGTTTGTGTTTTTCAGGACTTTCGATCAAGGATCCTTCGGCTGGTTGTTATCATTCGAAAATTAACATAGTTTGTGAAAATTAATTTTTTTTTAAAATCAATTTTCACTTAATATATTAATTTTTATAAAATGGGAACAAACGGTGAGTGGTTGACTCAATTAACTTCGACTCCACAATCATCAGCTAAACAACCTGAGCCAGAGTTCGACAAAAATGCATTCTTGCGAGCTATTGCCCCAACTCAAGCTGCAATGATAACTGCAAATCAATGGGCATTGGTCACAAATCAAAGCAGCAGCATTCAATCTATGATGCAGAACCACAGTGAAACTGGTACAAGCACAAAACCGCCAAAGTTAAATCACATCAATGATTGGGGATGGTGGAAAGAAAGGCTGAAAACTTATGTTCAGGGGCAAGGTCAAGATCTATGGATGTGCTTCTTCACCGCATTTGACAATGAGTTGGAAGTTGCAGGATCTAATCCACAAACTTACAGCACTCTGTCTGATGAAGATAAGAAGAAAATTGAGTTAGAAAAGAAAGCATTCATGATTCTCACACAAGCTCTTCACAAAGACATTTACCACCAGTTTGTTTACTGCACGACTACTAAAAGCTTGTGGGATATGCTCACGTTACGATGTGAAGGAAATGCTCAATCAAGAAAGATCAAGCAAGATTTACTGAAGAAAGAGTTTGAAGGATTCACGTGTATGGAGAATGAGACTTTGGCAGAGTTATCTACAAGGTTCCATCACTTGATGAGCGAGATGTTTGCTTTTAAAGTCAATGCCACTCCACAAGAAATAGTGAAGAGATTTGCTGATAGCTTACCAGCAAAGTGGAGCAGTTATCTTGAAATTCTCAAAGAAACTGGTGTTTTAGACACAATCACCATTTATGATTTAATTCAAAAATTGGAGAACAAGGATGTGGAAGAAAAGCTTAAGGCAAAAAGAACTCTAACTCCTCAAAGTCCAGAAATGTACTTTGGGATTGCAGGAGGCATCAGTGGAGAAAAACCAGCTTCTCAACACGCGAAGCTTCAAACAGCTTTCGTCTCAAACACTGGACCATCAACAACAGAACAGTTTGATCCTTCAGCATACTTGATGTATCCAAGACCAGATGTGAAGCCGACATCTCCTCAGCAGCAACAACCGCAACAGCAAGGGTTCTATGGAAGCTCTTCAAACATTCAAGCCACTTCCAATCCAAACACTATCAGATTAGACACTTCCAACTTTTCCAAAGTCAGTGTCGAAATAGCCAAGGAGCATATGGAGATGTTGAACACCTTGGTTAGTGCTTATTGTGGATTGATCGCAGGTCAGATTGGGAATATCAATCTAACCAATGAAGATTATCAGCAAGTTGATAGAGATGAGTTTGAAATGATGGATATCAAATGGGCTCTTGCTAGTGCAATCCGAAGAGCGAAGGAGTTTATGGAAAGAACGGGGAGAACCAACTTGGAAAACAAGAAAGACACCAAGTATGGATTCGACAAGCAAGCTGTCAAGTGCTTTAACTGTGGCGAACGGGGTCATTTCAAACGGGAATGCACAAGACCAGCTCAGCATGGAAATCAAAATCCGTTCAGAAACCAAGGCAACCAGCAAAACCAGAACGGGAACAATGTTTGTACGTTGATACCTGTCAACAACCAAGGCCAAGCAGGGTCATCAAATGCCAACCGGGGGCTGGTGGTTCAAATAGATGAAGGTTGTGATTGGTCGCTTCAGCTTGGAGAAGGAGGAAATGGTGGAACAGCATGTTTTGCTGAAGTCGTAAAGGACTTAAAGCACGCCAGTGGTGGAGAATCTTCCACCAATGGTGATGCATCTTCTGAAGATGAAAACAGTTCTGGTTATAGTGGAAGCTCAGATGAAGAATCATCCACTTCAGGCAATGATCATGTGGATGAGACATCAAGTGCGTCAGTCGATGCAAATATTGATGAACCTTTGGAAGAGGCAGCAGCAGGAACTGAAAGAAGATCTAATTTGGTGGATCAAGCTGCTTACTCTTCGTCTTCTCTCCATTCAGCCTTTATGGCTAATGTCGACAGTTCATCAGGTCAGGTATGTGTCGACGAACCCACTGTAGTTAGCTGTGAAAAGTGTGATGCTTTAAATGTTAAATATGCAGAAAAGGAAAGTCAGTTTGAAATCACACACAAACACAATCAACAATTGATTGTAGATCTTGCTAAAGCAACTGAAGCTAACTTGTTTTTAACCAGAAATGAAAAGGAGTTTAAAGCAACAATTGCATCATTAAAACATGATGTTTCTGAATTACAAAGGGCTGTTTTGAGAAAACAACATGCTAACAATGATTTAATTGACACAATTGAAAAGCAAATGGTAGAGTTAGCAACAGCTAGATGTGAATGTGAGACAATTAAGCAGAAACTGGAAAGCTATTCCAATTCCCGCTATGTATTGGATCACATTATTGACGTTCAAAAGAAAAAGGGGGATAGGAAGTGTAATGGATTCAAATCATGTCCTCCCCCAATGAATCACAATTACTCCAAATTGCCTGATGACGAGGATATGCCCCGTTTTGAACCTACTGTGCCACTCAATCTAGATGATTTTGCAGCAGGCCTTGGGTTCACAACTGGTACATCATCCTCGGGTCAATCAGAATCTGAGTCTGAGAATGTGACAGAGTCATCATGTGTTAAGGAACAGAGTCCTCCCATTGTTGTGGATACTGATTCTTCGGATGATGAATCTGATTCGGATGATGAATCTGTAGAAATTGTGAATCAACAGTCTAACTCGGTTACAACAGATATTCCAATCGAGAATCACATCTTGTGTGATCCACCAGTGAAACCGAGTAAGACTGAAATGTCAAAAGCAGTGGAGTCCCTTGTCTCTAGCTGTGAAGGGAATAACTTGTTGTACACGCTCAAAGGAGATGACAAAATCTACTCTAACAAAGATTTTCCAATTAAAAATGTAAATCAAGATTTAATTGAGCAAATTTTTGAAGGATGTATTGATAAGTTTTTGGGGAACAAAAGTGGCAAAGTTACCGTCACTCAATGTGATCCAATTCCGTGTGAACAAGTTAGAAAACAATTCGGAAACCAAAAACTACCTATTGAGCGAAAACAACAAGGCAATTCTGGAAAAGGTAAGGTACAGGGAAAGAAGGCTCAGAACAAGAATGTTCAAGCACCTAAAGTTCAGCAGCAAAAGGTGCAAAACAAAAGAGCTCCTGTTAAGAAACGAGAGCAGAAAGTGAACTTTGTTGGATCAAAGGGTACAGATAAACTGGAAACATTTCAGGATAAATCTAACATTGATTTTATAAAACAAGTTAGAATTTTAAAACGAAATGATCAGAATAAGTACACCCAACACACCAACGGATGTGACTTAGGTACAAGTACATCGAGATCACAAAGTTCATGGTCTGGTTCTTCGTCTGGTCATCAACATGTTTCTCCGAGGTTTGTAGAGCGGAGAATGTGTTTTGAGTGTGGCACAATTGGGCATATTGTAAGATACTGTCCATATCTGCAAAAGTTGAAGGCAAAAACAAGTGCTCCCCAAGAAACCAATTACCAAAAACGACCTGTTTTCCCAAAACAAGACCCAGGTGTCTTGAAAGAAAAGGAAAAGAAGTTAAAACAAAAGAATCAAAAGGTAATCGAGAAGGCCTTAAAATCAGAGGTCAAAGAAGAAAAACCTGTTCAAGCAAAACCTATAACGGTAAAACTAGTAAATGCAAAAACAATTAATACAAATACTGGTAAAGGACAAACAGCTTGGAAACCAAAACAGGTAATTCAGTCAGGGGGAGCACCACAGGTTCTGTTTCCTAATCATCAAGTGATTGAGATCACTTTTCTTGATGATCAAGGACGATCCAAGTCTACAAAGGCTTGGGTCCCCCTCTCCGTCTAATCTTTGAATGAGTGTGTAGGATATTCCAGGAGGAACTATCGATAGTCGTAAGATTGTTGATAGTGGAGTGTCCATGCACAAAATAGGCGACAGAAGAAATTGTTGCCCTTGATGGAGAGAAAATGAAAAGGGAAACAGAAGTGTCTGTTGAAAGAGTTTGAAAAGCTTCGACAAAAATGCAAATCATTAAAAGTATGATTGTTAAAGGCTTTGATCGGGTCCCCAGGATAGATTCAATCAAATTGTACGCGCCTGCAGCACGTTTGAAGTTCAAAATCAACAAGATGAACGTGCAGTGTACATTTCTTCACGGTGTGATTGAAGAAAATGAGTTAGTTGATCAAACCAAACCGGGTGTGCGGATGCCTTGGCATGGGTTGAAAAACCGCACACTTCTTCTCAAGAGAAAGACAAAACCTTCGCTGGTGAAATGTGGAAGACCAGCCGGACCCAAAGGTTTATGATCTTGTTGCTGTCAAGAGACTTCTCAGTAGCTACAAAGAATCGACTTTGAAATCCACACCGGGTGGATATCCAGTTTGGGAGAGCACTTGGATTCCTTGCAATGCACGAAGCAGTTGAAGGATACGGTTTTGAATTTCTAATCTTTTCTTTACTTGTCGTTATTTAAGCTACTTTATAAATTGTTATCCTCTCGCAGCACTCTTTGACCAGACAATGTTGTCATGGTCCGCATCGCAAACCGACATGCCAACTGATTTTTCCAAAATTCGATAAATCTTTTCAGATTAAAAATTAATTTTGGTAAACGGCATTGAGGTAAAACATGAGTTAACCAACATCGGAAAGTCATTTTTGTAAATACCTTTGTGTTTTTAAATTTTATCTTAGTTTGTTGATTTTAGGGGGAGTAAATCCAAAAATTTGAAAAATCCAAAAACATCGAAAATTTTCAAAAGCACAAAATTTTCAAAAGCACAAAAACAATAGAAAAACAAAAATGAGTTTCCTGGCGAGAAAAAGAGAAAATGATAGTACATCAGTGGTCTGTCTAAACCTCTTTAAACCTTAAATGAAAAAGCGATAAGCAGCTCTATATAAGATGTATCGGTAGGCTCACAATCATTTTAAAGTGTGCAGGGTGATATAAACTTAAATTCGACTGAAGACTGGGTGGGAACCATTCATTGGCATATGGTCTTGGTACCGAAATTTCGTTTGAGAGATTGCCGAGGTTCTGAGATATTCGGTCTTTATGCTGCTTATCATCTGGGTATCATGGTTGTATCTTTTACCGAAAAATAACGGGGACGCAAGTCTAGATCTTCCATGATACCATACATACGTGTACATATTGCATTCGACCTCAATAAGTGATCAACAATCACATGTCCAACAAATAAGTGATAATATATCACAGATTCTTTCCGGGAGTCAAGTTCGTCTCTCTGCTGTACGAAAGTACTGACCTGTTCACGGACTTGCTCCTGTGCCCTCATGCATCGAAAATCAAGTTCCTCATCAATAAGTGATTCTATCACATAGGGCTTGTTTTCAATCAAAATAAGTGAGAATCTCACATCATATACGGTCAAACAGATGATAATCGGTATACTCACCGGTAAGATGAACCCTCGTGCATACCTTGATACGGGAATGTGTCGTGATGTGGATGAACACCGGTCGGTAAGTATAAATTATACCTTAACATATCCCCGCGCCATGATTACAAATGATAAGTTGAGTTTATGTGGACAACAATACCGATAATTGTTATAGGATGCTTATCTTAATGTTAACTAATTGAACAACAAGAGTGTTTTGGCATGACCGTACACTGATATGATTCTCTTACCCTCGAATGTCTGTAGATATTTATTTACTGTTTTCAGTTTATGCATTTTGTATATATATTTATTTATTGCTTTCCGTCTTTACGTTTGAAAAATGAAAAATTTCAAAAAGATTTTAGGTGTGTTTTAATATAAACTTTATAAAATCCAAAAAGATTTTGCTTCTAGTTTATTTTTGATTGACTGATGTTGGAACTCGAGTCTATCCTACCCAAAATCCTGATCGTAAGCCGGAAAACAATTGCATCTTCATAAACAGTCGAAGTTAACAAGTTTTGAAAGTTAAAGGATTAGAATTGAATATTTTTCTAAACTTTCAAAATATTGTCGGTTGGTGTTTGATTGAGATTTGATCTCATATGTGTCGTTTGTTTAAATGTAAACTATATTCCAAGCGGTGTTCTCATTATGCGTTTAGCTTTCTTGCATGTGCAGATGCTAAAGGCGAGGAGAACATGTTCGATGAAAAGCTTTGGAATGAAGACACGAAGTGGAGGCACTCAAAGGATAAAGTGATCGAGTTGCCGCTGACCCTTCATCAACACCACAAGGATCTGAAGAATTGACAAGTCAAAAGATTCACGAGCATGACTCAATGGAGAGTTCAATCTAAGGGGGAGTTTATTGACACACTTCCTAAATGAAAAGGGGAGTTTGTTGATACACTTTCTACTTACGAAGCGTGAAGACTTTGAAGATCCTCCGACATGGAAGACATGGAAGACATGGAAGTTGAACCTCACGGGAGTTTGGAAGTTGAACCTCACGAGTAGCGTCCAAGGGGGAGTTTGTTGATGCATATTTTGTGGACACGACTCGGCTCGGTTCAACTCGGCTCAGTTCGACTTGGTTTCGACTCGAAGACACGAAGATCAAGACGAAGACTTATGTCTGTACTTTGTCTGTAATTTGTCATGATACAAAACGATGTCTTGTGTTAGTCTGAGTTATGTCTTAGGTTTATTATGTGCGTTTGATGTAAGTTTGACCAAGTCAACCATCCTCCGGTTTGACTTGGCCAAACAGTTAGCACATTGTTTGTAAGTGTTTGGTTTCAAAGGATGAGTCTCGAAGGATTGTTTATATCCTTCGATGGGCTCGAAAGATGGACCTTCGATGGATGGATGATGGATCTCGAAAGATACCATCCTTCGAAGTGTATATGGATCCTTCGATGGGATTCTGGTCGACAGATGATCTTTCGATCAGTCTGTCGGATCCTTCGACCAAACCTGCTGTGTCGGGTATAAATACCCATGTAGTGTGTTGTGTTCACGCAGAGCTAGAGAGGAGAAGTTAGACACTAGGGAGACACAAGAGACAGAAAGATACACTCGAGAGATAGGGAGAGCATTCTGTCAAGAACACACACACACATTAGAGAGTTTGCAATACAGATTTGTAAACCTTGTGCTTGTAACCGGAACCTTTCTACGCATTAATACAAGTGGTGTTAATCGTTGAACCTTGTGTGTTTTGTGTTTATACTTGTCTCAACTCGGTTGCACTCTAGCTTGGATTCCGCACTTGCTAGTGTGTTAATATAACAAGGATAAGGTTTGACCTCATCAATCAGAGGGACCTACAGAAAAACTTTGATTTATGTTTAATGTCCGATAGCCACGAGATGGCAAGATGCAAAGGTTACGGCAAGTTTATGAAGGCGTCGTCTAACTCGACGCTAAAGAAGCACACCGAGAAACATTGTCCGTTGAAGTGTCCAAACGGCAACGCTTTTTTAATCACCAACTTGGCCATCCTATCGCGAGTTACGTTATGTTCATAACCGAATATCGTACCGTCTTTTGAGAGTTGCACTTGACCGGGTGTCCCCTCCTTTAGTGCCTTACAATACTTCTTAACATGCTTGGTTAACGTTGAGTTAGAGTCCTTGCTTAACAAGGAGCCACAATGTTTGCATTGGGCCTTTTGCGAACCATCACTCAACTCGACCAAGTCCCAATTACACCACACCTCAATATTGCGATTGTGGGATAATGTTCCAAAGACAAATGGAGCGGATTGATCACCATTGTTGAGGGATTTGGAGTTTGTAACTTTGGAATTTTTGGTAGCCATTATAGAAGAATAAGATAGAAGAATAAGCTAGAAGAAGAAGATTAGGGAGAATTGATTTGTGATAATCTTGAAAAAATTGCAAACTTTTTATAAGCGGAACCGGTTCCAACGGTCAGAAATCGGTTCCAACGGTCAGATTTGTATTAAAAGTTGATTATGACCGTTAGAATCGATTCCAACGGTAAGAATCCAGTGGGTACAGGCTGAATCGATTCCAAGTGATAGTCTGTTCTGTGGTGGGCTGTTCTGTGGTGGGCTGAATTAGTAAACTTGAACAAACAAGCCCAACTTTACTAAACTTTAAAAATTAAAGTGGCACCGGGTACGCATGCAAACCGGGTACGGGTAGGAACCAGGTCCGCATGGACACCGGGTACGGGTAGGAACCGAGTGCGGGTTGGAACCGGGTATGGAACTTATTTTTTTTTAAATATGGAACCGGGTAGGAACCGTCGGGTTTTTTAAACCAGGAACCGGGTATGCTTTATACCGGGTTGGGACTGGAACCGGTTACGGGTAGGTTCTAGCGGGTCGGGTTTGGAACCGGTTATTATGCCCATCTCTAGTCTACTCTACTCAACTGGCTGGTTATTTACTTATTTCTCTTTTTCGCTCCATTTACACCAGGACCTGCCAAAACACAAAATAATGTAATATAATACTAAAAACTAAATAAAAACAAATAATAACTATACATAAATTATACACTTTACACGGGACAAATATTTGTATTTTACTACACATCAGTTGGTGTAGCGCCCATTCTTTCAAGCGGTCAAACCGGTAGTTTAAGAAACGAAAATATACGACCGAATTTAAACTTTACACATTTCTAAAGAAAACTTGGTTATACTTATAAAGAAGTTAACCGTTTTTGGCTAGTTACATACCATCCAACATTTACACATTTCTAAAGAAAACTTGGTTATACTTATAAAGAAGTTAACCGTTTTTAGCTAGTTACATACCATCCAACATTTACAAAAGATATAGAACATATGTCTTTGGTTAATGTTTAACGACTACACTTTAATTCACATAACAACAAAAGTTTGACTCGTTTGCTACATTTAGATTGGAAGCGTGTTCGTCCCAAGCGTCGCGATACACCTAAAGTTGAGCTTTACCTAAAACATAACAACAAGATTTAAAATCAATTACATGTATTTATATTATATCTAACTTTCAACAAACATGATAAACAATCTTTTATCTTATTCGCATACTATACTATTTCAACATTCTTCCTTAGTTTGATTACAACTTTCACTTATTTGACCCGTTCGCAACGGGTCAAATACTAGTCAATTTGACCCGTTCATAACGGTTCTCTTACATAACCGTCCTTAACCATATCCTTCTAATTCGTTCGACCCGTTCATAACCGTTCAATTATATAACCATTCTTAAACAATACATTCTTATTTTGTATGACCCGTTCGTAACGGTTCAATTACATAACCATTCTTAAACAATACATTATTTTGTATGACCCGTTCGTAACGGTTCAGACCATTCTTAAACAATACTAGGGGCGGAACTATAGAGTTAGTAGCCGTAGCACGGGCTACGGCTCAACCCCGTATTCGTAGTGTTATTTTTTATTTTATTTTTCAGTTTTATACAAAAGATACCCCTAAAAAATACGAGGATCCCCCTAACCAAAAAATATGATACCTGATTTTAGTAAAATCCAAGTTTTTATAAGCCCAAACATTTTACAACCAAAAAACTTGTAGAATAATCAAGTCTGAATTAAAAAAAAGCCCAAATTAACAATAATAAAATTGAAAGAAAGCCCAAAATATAATTGTTAAAGTTAACCCAAAACCCAAAACAATAAAAAAAATCGGGGTACCCCTAAATTAATGGGCTAGCTCCAAACAATACATTCTTATTTTGTATGATCCGTTCATAACGAGTCAATTACATGACCATTCTTAAACAATACATTCTTATTTTTATGACCCGTTCGTAACGGGTCAATAGCATGACCATCCTTAAACAATCCATTCTTGTTTTGTATGACCCATTCGTAACGGGTCAATAGCATGACCATCCTTAAACAATCCATTCTTGTTTTATATGACCCGTTCATAACGGGTCAATAGCATGACCATTCTTAAACATAACATCCTTGTTTGTTTGACCTGTCCGTAACGTGTCAATAGCATGACCAATACTACAATTATAAAACGAGCATTACTACTAATAAATTCGAATTGTACAAGTAATGTACCTCGACCTTGAACACCTTGTGCCTTCTTGTTACTCGAGCCTTCTTCTTTCACAAATACACAACGCTTTCATTCTTAGTTCTCATGAATTCCCTTTTTATTATAACTATAATTTCTTGCGTTCTTAGCATACCAATTGCTAACAATTATCAAAATTTCACAAAATTTACATCTAATGCATTTTGTCGAACACTTGGTGTGCATCATAATTTGACACTTAGTGCTATTATCATGTACACCATTTTACACCATTTTTCACAATTTTGTTAAATCATAAGAACTAGAGGTAGCTATATAATCGGGTATAAATACCCGAAACCCGGTTTTTATAAATACCCGAAACCCGGTTTTTATAAATACCCGGAACCAGTTTTTATAAATACCCGGAAGCGGGTTTTATAAATACCCGGAGCCGGGTTTTTTTTATACCTGATTATATAGCTACCTCTAGTTCTTATGATTTAACAAAATTATGTATGCACTTTGATGTAATCTTGTTCAATTATTAGGTTTCTAATGATATTTGAAGTACCCATTTGCCACCGGTACTTAGAAGTTAGAACTCATGATCGCTTTAAGAACCGATTTGAAGTACCCTTAGGACGTTCCAGAAGTACTACCAGATTGGGAGATCGAATTCCAAGTTGAGGTGTTGTTTGGAGACCAGCCCAGCCCATCCCCAAAAAAACTATAAAGAAAAAAAAGTGCAGACACCTTTCAAAAATAGGACAAAGATGTACGACATGTAGTTGATAAAAATATAACTACAGAAAAAAGTAAATATAAATTAGGAGTCCACTAAACCCCATATAATACATACAAATCTATAAACGCTTTCAAGTACTAATCTAGAGACAACTAAACTCCTTAAAATTATACAAATATATAAATGCTTCCAAGTTTTTTTAATACCCGGTGCGGGTTTTTTCCCAACCCGATGCATACCCGAACCCTACCCGATGAATACCCGAACCCGGAAATAGGGTATTATAATACCCGGGTTTTATAAAACCCAACCCGAACCCTACCCGAACCCGGATATATAGGGTATACATTTTTGGTAGAAAACCCGGACCCGGACCCGACCCGGTTTTTAAAAAAACTCGATTTTGTAAAACCCGATCCTACCCGAACCCGGTTCCATACCCAGAACCGGTTTTTAAAAAAAACCCGATTTGTGCACCACTAATTAGGGGTGGCAACAAAAACCCAACCATGATATTTTGGGTTTCTTTAAAAAGGAAATAAGTTAGAATTGGCTGGGGATTTAGTCAACATGGGTTAGATGAGTTTTAAAATAGTCATCTAAATTTTAACATGGGTCCCGATGAGTTTTTTACATTTTAACTCCTCATCAGATCCCTAATTCACCATCATCGTGGATTCAACCCTAAATCACAATCATCATCTGATTTCAAACAAGTGATTATCGTTTCTTATTCTTCCTGTTTTCACCACTAATTTGCCTACACCTTCAGCATCAGATCCCTCTGTTTGGTACATACCATCTTTCTTGTCTTCTCTAGTATTCTTGTTGCTTTTACCACCAATTACCATAAATCCAAACCACCCATCGTTTCAGACTCAAAGATTGTGCAATGCAACACCATTATCACCAATCACCTGCGCAACGGCCACTGCGATTCAGCTCTACGCATCTTCCAAAACATGACACGATGCACTTCAGTTTCATGGAACGCAATGATATCAGGATACCTGTTGAACAAGAGCTTCCTCTTGCATGCCAGATGTTCGACAAAATGCCTGACAGAGATTTAGTTTCATGGAATGTCATGATCACTGGGTGTGTTCGAAACGGGAATCCAGGTGCTGCCAGGAAGCTGTTCGATCAAATGCCGCAGAGAGATTCGGTTTCTTGGAACGCCATGTTGTCTGGTTATGCTCAAAACGGATACGTGGAAGAAGCAAGGATGGTTTTTGATAGGATGCCCAACAAGAATTCCATCTCATGGAATGGTATACTTACAGCCTACGTGCAAAACGGGAGGATAGAGGATGCGCGTAAATTGTTTCATTCCAAGTCGGCTTGGGATGTGATCTCTTGGAACTGTTTGATGGGTGGGTATGTAAGGAACAAGAGATTGGTTGATGCAAGTCGGCTTTTTGATAGAATGCCTATGCCAGATGAAGTGTCTTGGAATACGATGATATCGGGTTACGCCCAGAATGGAGAGTTATCCGAAGCACACAAGTTGTTTGATGAATCTCCGGTTAAAGATGTGTATACATGGACAACGATGGTGTCGGGATATGTGTAGAACGGTATGATAGACGAGCTAGAAGAGTTTTCGATGAAATGCCTGTAAAGAATTCTGTTTCGTGGAATCATCTTCATTTGCTTTCTTTTCTATGTGGATATACTTGTATTATAGTTATGAGCTAAAAAAGACACAAAACACACCCTACATTGTAGTTCCAAGTCACACCTGTACTTATATGTAAAGGAAATTCTTATTATAGTAAACTGTGTGATCATATCGATACATGAAGTAGCCTTTAAAGCGGGTCATTCTGTTCCCCAATATTTGGTTCAGTGGGATGGCCTTCCACCTGATGCGTTCACGTGGGAAGATTCCACTAGCCTGTGTAAACAATTTCCTGATGCAGGTGCATACCAGTTCCAGAACGGGTTCCTACTCTACCCGGTTCTTGACTTTGTTGACGAAACCCGGACCCGGTTCCTACCTGGTTTTAGGTTCTACAAAAAAACCGAGTTGTGCATCTCTACCTAGAGGTGGTAACTGGTAATATGGTTTGATTAGGTAACGGGTCAAAAGAAGTCACTTTAATATAAACGATTTAGGTGATTTTCAATTAATATGTTAATTATAATTTAAAAAAACAACAATAAAATTGATATACAAGGTTGTGTGCTTTAAGAATAAATTTCTTTAGGTGATTTTCAACTCGTTTGATTCCTTTTTCATCTAAATTCATTTATGTGGCCCATTTGAGAGATAAAACACAACCCGAATCAGCCCACTAGTAAATGGTTTGAAACTGCCACCCTTAATAAGTTCTGTTAAGAGCTTAGTAAACTACTTTATGCAAACAAGAATGCAATATGTAGATATAGGTACTTACACTGCTATTCTACAACATAATACCGGTACAAAATGATAATATGAATGCATCAAGCCGTTGATGTATTCTACAAAAAAAAAAAAAAAAAAAAAAAAAAAAAAACCCACACTGCCATGAAGTTATAAAAGTTGCTAGCAAACCAGAGATTGTATTAAAATATTACTTCAATTTAGCAAGTGATTTAGAAAGGTGGTAATTTTGGCCCGTTTGCTTACAGAGTTACAGTTACAGATGGACCAGTTTGGGTTTATATTACATCTCCAATGAGTTATTAACATGCCAAGTGAGTCGAAATCACCCAAATAGGCCTATAAATGAACTGTTATTTAACATTAACCGAACATGAACACAAACACCAACATAAACGAACGAAATAAATAAATATAAATAAACTAACATAAATGAATTAACAAAATGTGTGTCCATGTTCGTCCGTTTATTAAATAACAAACATAAACGAACCAACAAAAACAAATTTAAATAAACGAACTTCCGGCCGAACAAGTTCATGAACGTTCGATTCATTTACCGGCCTACAACCAAAGTTCATGTTTGTTCTTTTCTCAACATGCTTGTCACAAGAACCAGCATCATCCGTGATCCCACTTGAACCAGAAGAAACCTGTGTGAAATTCGAGCACATCTTCTTAATCTATTTGTATACGTTGGTATATGTTTCTTTTCTCTCTCAACTTGCTTAGTTTGTATCAACTGTCCAAACACATCTTCTTAATCTATTTGTATATTGTGATTGGTTGAGTTTTGTCGTTTCATGCACATCAACTGTTTGATGAAATGCCTCAATGAACAAAGTAGGTCTAATCATGCAAATCATGATGAGGTTTTACTCAGAGGTGTTGGGATTAATAACTTATTTTGAGAACAACAATCAATGTGTCATTTGTTGATATGGTGGCTCGGTTGTTGAGGTTTCTGGATCACCAACACACACACATCTGCAGTTTACTTTTTTGTTCCTTAAATATAGATTCAGTATTGCACAAAAATGATATTTTATTAATAAATGGATCCTTTACATTTCATTTTATATGATTGTTAAATGTTATACCATTTACCTCTTTTATTCTTCTACAACATGATTGCTAGGTTGCAGGGTATGAGAAGAAGCTGAAATCACAGGCTTCACAATTTTGATCGTCATTCACTTGAAGAAACATAACAAATTGAATGAGGTATCTTCTTCTAATCTTGACATGTTTGATGATTATTTTGTGCTAAATCGTAAAATTATGCATGTCATTCAAACACTAAATTTAATCAGAAGAATGGTAAGCCCGAACTAGATGAATGCTGTGCATGGTAATTATCTGATTAACAAACAACACCGAAAACTGTTTGTGCCTGTCCCCAACACCCCTTATACGCGATATACACCCAAACACACCCTTATTTAAACCGGATATAAATATCTTGCTTGTCCCTTCCTTTCTCTCATTTTACCCAAACACAGACACATGTGTGTGCAGCACAGTGGCAGCAAGGGTTCCCCTTTCTCGTGCTCGTTATGGGATTATGCCCTTTGGTTTATTTCTTTTATCAACGGCATTTAAAGATTTTGTTTCTAGCATCAACAAATATTATTCAATTTCAGTAATACGCCCCACGTTTATATGCTTTAGTTTAATAGATTTTTAAGTTTGATTTTGCTTCTTTGACATTATAGATATCCTTCAATGTAGGCACAAAATTAAAGGTATCCTTCAATGTAGGCACAAAATAGGCTAATTGCTAAATATGTCTACTAAATTTGTGTCTTGTGAGTCCATTTTCATGCCTATTAATATGCTACAGATAACGAATTAGAGGTGGCAAGATGGACAATATATAGGTAACTGGTCAAAACAGGATATGATTGAAACTTTGAAATGTTTAATACAGGTCAAGACGGGTTAACTTGCAAACTGTTTTTTTTTTTGTCCATTCCTTTAGAACAATCTGAAACAGTTGAACAGAACTATTTAGGATGTTGTATGCATTGGAAATGGCTTACTCATGTGTCCCTTTTGACCCGGTTGAAATAAATTAAACACAACCCAGATCAACACATTTATTCGTAAATGGGTCGAAATTCCACCTAAACCCACACATTTTTTTTCTAAGTTCTTTATCAGCCATTTATTAGCTTAGTAGTTACACAATTTTCTCTTGATATTGTCGGTTAAGAAAATACAAATAGATAAAGGGATCCAATGTGAAATATTGAAATCTTCTGTTGACCCACATATCTAAATTAGTGTCAAGTTCTTATCTTGAAATTATATGAATATTGAAAGTTGTAAGCGAATGCTGAAAAGTAGTTACTAGTTACTACAAGTACTTTCTAAATATCCTAATGTACTCAATGTGTAGACATGAAGCTAAATGCATCAAAGACATTGTTGGTAGAATTTCCAGTAGGCTGACTACAAAGGTCAAAAAAAGACTTGATTGGAATAGTGACTCGTTTGCAAGATTTGAAATCAAAGTTGGAAATTGGGTCTGGTGGTGTGCGCATGGTTGGAATATGGGGGGTTGGAGGTGGTGGTAAAACTACCCTCGCATCTGCTGCGTATACTGAAATCTCTCACCAATTTGAAGCTCACTGTCTTCTTGAGAAGATTCGTGATGAATCAAGCAAGCATGGCCTGAAAAAGCTGCAAGAACTTTTCTTATCAAGTGTTCTGATAACTAATGTGGTGGTAGAGAGTGAGATAGAAGGAAGAAGCATGATAGAAAGAAGGTTATGTCGTAAAAGAGTTTTAGTTGTTCTTGATGATGTTGATGACCTTGAGCAACTAAAGAAACCGAACGTACTAGTTCCAGACCCGGGTGTAACAAAAGAAACCGAACCGGACCCGGTTCCGGTTCCAGCCAAAACCCAAAAAACTGGCCAAACCGGTCAAAAACCCGAACGTACCCGGAACGAGTTCCTACCCTACCCGGTTCTTGACTTTGTTGACCAAACCCAGAGACCCGGTTCCTACCAGGTTTTAGGTTCTAAAAAAAACCGAGTTGTGCATCTCTACCTAGAGGTGGTAACTGGTAATATGGTTTTATTAGGTAACGGGTCAAAACAAGTCACTTAAATACAAAATGATTTAGGTGATTTTCAATTATTATAATATGTTAAGTTAATTATAATTAAAAAAATAATAGTGAAATTGATATACAAGGTTGTGTGCTTTACGAATAAACTTCTTTAGGTGATTTTCAACTCGTTTGATTCCTTTTTCACCTAATGTCAGAAAAAACACAACCCGAATCAGCCCATTAGTAAACGGTTTGAAACCGCCACCCTTATTAAGTTTTGTAAGAGCTTAGTATACTAGTTTATGCAAACATGAATGTAATATGTAGTAGAAAGATTGATAGGTACTTACACTGGTGTTGTACTTGTACAACATAACACTGGTACAAATTAATAAATATAATGCATCAAGCTGTTGACATATTCTGCAACAACAAAAAAAAACAAGCAGTATATGCTCATATTCAACTTTAATGAACAAAGTCTATGCAAATCAGATGTTTGATGAAATGTCTCAATGAACAATCTCACTTACATGCTCCTATTCAACTTTAATTTGTCTTCAACTTTATTTTAATAGGTGGTATATGCAGCTGTTATGTCTAATTCTTTCATATTGAACTTCATTTCTATGTTAGTCTTATATGCTTAGTGAATTAACAACTAAAAAGATTGATGCCAATGCAGCATCATTCCACACAATTGGTACAATGACTTCAGTGGATTTTTATTATAAGCTAATTGTTGTCGGATTTGGGAGTGTAGCATAGTTATTATGAAGGATACGTCTATGGATTCCAAGGTGATAATGATCACAGGGAGGAGTTTGATAAAAATCCGGAGTTTTATGAATCCGAACAGGTGGGTTATGTACCCTTTGGTTTAATGAGGCACATCCCATTGTGGAATTCTACATGCACTAATATCACATTTCGGATTCATGCCAAGGGTAATAATAAGGTAGAGCTTGTTCCTAAGAAAAGTATATTAGGTGGCTCAAGGGATAAGGCAAAAGCTACAATAGATTGCTCAGAGTTTTGGGAAGAGGATCAAAAGACAATTGAGATAATGTATGATAGGCATAAATCCGAATCACCTTTTTTACTAAGAAATTTAGCCCACTTACGATAAATATATCAAAGGCCCACTTGATGTCCAAAGGTTCCAATTCGTGTGAGAAAAGCGTTTTGCATTTTAGTCTAAACTGGCAGACACCAGATCAGGCCCAATTACAGCCACTAGCCCACTACCGACACTGAAGTTTTAGCAAAACTAGCTATTAGATCCGCAGGCGTTGTGGCACGGGTATAATGGAAACATCAAATGGATTCAAAGTTAAGGAGGTATAAAAATAGAGTAATAATACGACTAAAAACGTAAAGTTTAAAACTTGACGGGGTGGTGTTGGTAAAAATTTGGAGTAATAGTGCAAGGAGTAAAAATGGAAAGTTGAAAACTTGAGGGGGGGGGGGGGGGGGAGGGGTAATAGTGCAAAGAGTGAAATCACTGTTTAAAATTGAGGGGGTGGTAGCGTTAAAAATAGAGTAACAGTGCAAAAGGTAAAAACACAAAGTTTAAAAGTTGAGAGGGTGGTGTCGTAATTCAAACTTGAGGGTTAAAATGACAAAATTCAAAGGTTGAGGGGTTGTAAAATGAAGTAATAGTGCACGGGTTAAAATGCAAATTTTAAAAGTCGTAAAATAAAGGAATGGTTTAGGGTTTAAAATTGTAGTTTTAAAAGTTGAAGGGAGTAAATATAAAGTAATATTACAAGGGTGAATATTAAATGTTTTTAAAATGGAGGGGCTTAGGAGGTAAGTGTACCACCGACTTTTTGTTTTAAGAGGTATCGACACATGAACTTTAATTATATAAAACTTTAATTTAACAAGGTTACATGTTATTAGGAAGTGCATACATTCCTAAAACCCAGTAATGGATATTCCTAAAACCTGGGTACGGGTATTTTTAAAACCCGGGTATAAATCGGGTACGGAAAAACCCGGGTTCGGGTAGTGATGAGATTATGCATACGCGGACCATACCCTACTCGGGTTCGGGTTTAAAAAACCCGTTTTTTTAATACCCGGGTCCGAGTTTTTTTTGGGGTCCGGGTTCGGGTTTTTTGTGCACCTCTAGCACTAAGCCACTAACGGAGGAGTGGTTATTCGATTCAAAAATCAAAAGGAATTAATTAGAGCAATAATAATAGTAACCATTGTACCCCTCGACCATCGTTTCTTAGTTTTAAATCGTTTCTTGGCTATTGGGTTTTGCTCTGGCGAGTATTTAAAAGGGGTTCGAACGGTTTTGTTTTTACGGGTTTGAAATCTTTGGTACAAGGGGAGAAGACAGTGATTCGAGATTTGTCTCTGGGTAGGTTTGGGTTGGGTTGGGGTCAAGATCAAAGGGAGTGGAGGGTACAGGACCCGGTAGGGAGTTTGGGTGTAAAGTTCTTTTTTTAAGTAAATGTTTATTTTAGCAAAATTACAAGACTAGCTATTTACATGTAAAACGGGGGTTATATCCTTTAAGTTAACACGGGATAGTAAATGGTGTTAGATAACTATACTGAAATGCCAAAAATTTATAGCATAGAAATGTGTTTTTTCCTCATAATTAGAGTTATGTTGAGAATTGTAAGAATCGTATAAACCGTTTGTACATAATTTTCCTTAATGATTTAACGAGGAAGAAAAATGTTAGTAGGGTGGTTGGTTATCTAATCTCCTTAAGGTTTACACTTAAAGCTATATGTACAAGTGCTTAGTGTATGTTTTTTAAAATAAATAGCACGCCCTCTATACCTATTTTTAAATCTACACGAATGTGTACAATGAAGTATGACACTCAACCACTTACAAAGAAAAACTTCTACCACATACATTATTACAGTCAGGCTACAAGTCGTTTAGTAAAATTTCACTGAATATAATCCTATCTTAGTGTGTGAAGGTTGATACTTGTGTATATCACTAACATGAGATAAATTGTAAGTTACGTTTGCGTAGCTCATCCCAAAATTTAGATAGGAGTAAATTACAACTTTTGTCCTTAAACTATATATATCAACTTGCTGGTTATATTCTTTGTCTTTAATAATTATACTAAAGATCCTTTAATTGGAAATTTTGCATGTTTGATGTCATTTTCACTTAGTCTTGTTAGTTTTTTTAATAAATTGACTAAACTACCTTTGATAATAACCGGAAAAAACTATCGACTTGGTCAACAATTGAAAGTTTTCATAAATTTCTCTTAGGCTATCTCCTATCATTTCACGCTATTTTACTTCAAATCACTATCACATTATAAAGTAAGTATCACCTCATTGTCACTACCCCACTTTCCTTCACTTGGTTTCAATAACACCTACTGCTGTTTCACTCCTTTTCCAGGGGCGGACCTACCTTGATGGTGGGTGAGCGGGCGCACCCCTTGAAAAAAGAAATATAGCGTATTTTTAGGCGAAAAACCTGAACGCACCTCTTAAAAATATGGTTGAACCCTTCATCTGCTCTCAGAAAAAAAAAATTTGGGGTCCGCCATTGTCCTTCTCACTACCAACTACTCCATAAAATAATACTATTTTCAAATAACTTTTAAAATTGATTGGTTGAGAATAGCATGGCCCCACACCTGTGTTGCCTACCCTACCTCCCCTTCACACGCCAACCCCCCCCCCCCCCCTTCTCTGGTGTTCCTCGTCCTCTCTCGACGCCCCTATTGAGACATGGCGGGGGCGTGAGATGGTAGTAGATGCTCTTACTCGAAGGAGAACTTTCTAGGAAATTTAATATGCATGTGATCTATAATCACTCAATGAGTCAATGGAGTTAATGACAAGTTTGTTGAGTTTAATTTTTTTTAATGGCATAACAATTTTATTAAAACATGGATCACGCTAGTAAGCTACTAGTGAAAGGACACCATTAATTTATATCTAGAATTACACCATTTATACCACTTCAAGTCATACAAATGACACTCTATATTATAAAATTTCACTCTCCTTGAGCTATTCAAAACCACATATATCTTTTTCGGTTTATCTTTTATACTAATTTCTCATTATAATATATCAAAAAGTAATTAATGAAACAACAATATGAAACGTTGTGCAACTATCAATATAAGTTAACAATACGTTGTGGTTTTGATTGAGATTGCATTTTACTTGGTGAGTAAAAATTCCAGTCATCCAATTAAAAGTGAAACTATAAAAGTTATAATTATTTTCTGTTGTGAATTATAGGATTGTAAAAAATAACAAAGTTAAGATAACAAATCTTACTTTCTATATTTATTTTCATTTTATTGATTGTTAAAGCTCGTATCACAAATTTTTATCCGTTTTCTATCCCTAAATACCATCTAATCTAATCTTACACTTGAATATATTTGAATTTACATCACTTTTTGAGCAACATACCACCAAGAAGTACTTAGTTATGTCACATGAATATAAAAATGTAAGGTAAGTATCATATATGTTTAAAGTTATTACCTGCTATTATGTTCAAGTTACTTTGAAGGTGATCATTATTTTATACTTGGAATATATAATTTAAAATTGAGCTTCACGAAAATACAAAGAACAATGGATGAATCGAGTGTGAAATGTTGAAACATTCCCTTTCCGGTACACATTGCCTTCGCATTTACTTTTACAAGAAAATTGTAGGTGGGTGTATAGGTGATAAGATAGTTGTCGGCAAATAATAAGTGTGATGGGACAACACTTATTACATATGTATATTAATTTTTTTTTAAACAGTGAACACATCAAGTTTATGACATTTACCTCTAAAATCCACAAAATATCTAGTTTGTGTGGCTTAAACTCACGTTATTTTACGGAGATAACTACTTACAACATTCACATTTGATCCTCTATATTTATGTGAGTGAGTCCTCTATATTATATAGAGTGGTTGTAAGAGGAAGAGAAAGAAAATGTCAGTAAATTTGTGAAAACACTGTTCATCATCTATAATTTTTTAATATTTTAAAAGTGATTGTGAATAAAGAAGAAAGAAAAGGTAATGATAAAAGTATAAATAATATTATTTAATCAAAAAGGAGAAAGAAAAAAAATAGTAATCTTTAGTATAATTATAAAGAAAAAGATTGGAGGATTAATTATGAATGCTCTTAGTGTCACTACTCTAAATGACCATTAATATAAAAATATTTAATTAGGGGATTATACTATAAATTCTTTAAAGTTTTCTTAAATAGGTTTACTAAAAATATGTTTATAGCTAATAATGGATAAAATTACTATTCTATTTTTAAATATCTCAACCATGTATCTGCTAGTCAATTAGTCATTTCATCTATTAGTTTTATAAATTAAGTTAAAAGTGTTATTAAACGCTCAAAAGCTACACCTTTATAAATCTATTTGCTATGGGTTGACGCTCTTTCACTTCACGTTACTACCACGTCATAAAGTAATTGTCACTTTATCGACACATCACAACCTCGTTCTCCTTCACTTTCTGCCATTGGCATTTACTATGGTTTCACCCCTTTCACGCCCTATTAAAATGTAAAAAAGTTACAAAAAAAGACGAAAGAACTTTATTAGTTGCCAAGCATGGGACCCACCACCACAACCATCGTCCACGCCGTGACTCCACCCACACCGCCCCTTGCCACGCCTTGTTCGGCAGTGTACCCTTGCCATGTGGCAAGGGACGTCATGTAGGTCCGGCTAGGGGAGGATCTAGTCGCCTAATCCTTGTATACGAACCACTCCGGTTGTGCGGAATCCAACCGGAATAGCAAACCGAGATCGAACACGCAAATACACGACACGCAATATTCACCGATTAACACCTCTGTATTAATACGTATGAAAGGTTCAGTTACAAAGCAATGTTTACAAATATATTCTGCAAACTCTCTCAAACTCTCGTGTGTGTGTGTGTTTGCTCTCTGTGTGTTCTCTGTGTTCCACACTGAGACAGAAACATAACATGTCTATTTATACACACAGACACAACGAATCAGAATGGGTCTTGACGAATCACAGCTTGGCGAATCAGAACCTTGAAGAAACACGTTAATCCTTGGCGAAACTGAGTCATGTTTGACGAAATAGAGATGATGTCGACGAAACAGTCCAGTTTCGTCGACCTGCATTGTGTTTCGCCAATATTTGGGCTTTGGCCCAGTTCATGAAGTCCAACATGTGTTTCTTTCTTAAAGATGATTGGTCCAAGCTTTTTTTTACGTAAATCACCTTTGTTGATTTCAAATGTTTAGTCAACATAGTGACATCATCATGACATCATCATGATGATGTCATGATGATGTGGCTGCGGGAACCGGCTCGCGGCGCTCCGTGCTTCGCGTGTCGAACTCTGGGGCGCACGACGGAGGAATGTCGTGACGTCGGGCTTGAGCCGAACCTAACCGGGTCGAACCGAACCAAGTCGCGTCGAGTCGAGTCGCGTCCACATACATGTATCAACAAACTCCCCCTTGGACGCTACTCGCGAGATTCGCCTTTCATGTCTTCTATGTCGGAGGATCTTCAAAGTCTTCACGCGTCTTGAAAGCAGAAAGTGTATCAACAAACTCCCCGTTTCATGTAGGAAGTGTGTTGACAAACTCCCCCTTAACATAAGCTCCCCCTTGAATTATGCTCGTGAACGACTTGATCTTCAGTACTTGAGATCCTTGTGGTGTTGATGATGGTCAGCGGCAACTCGATCATCTTCATCATTTGAGTGCTTTCACGTTGTGTCTTCATTCCGAGGCTTGTCATCGACCATGTTCTCCTTGCCTTTAGAATCTGCACATGCAAGAAATCTAAACGCGTAATGAGAACAACTGCTTGGAATATAGTAAACATAAACAAACGACACACGTGTGACCATTGTTTAATCAAACACTGTCCGACAGTTTGAAAGTTTAATGTATTTTATCAATTTCAATTTTAACTTTCAGCACTTTGCAAATTTCGACCGTTTATGAAGATTTAGTCATTTCGGTTTTCGTTCAGGTTTCAGGTAACGAAGACTCGAGATCCAACATCGTACAATCGAAAATAAGATAAAAATAAAATCTTTTTGGCTTTTAGAAAGTTTATATTAAAATACACCTAAAATCTTTTTGGACTTTTTGAATATTTCAAATGTAAAGACAGAAAGCAGTAAATAAATATATACAAAGATGCAGAAACTGAAAGCATTAAATAAATATTTACAGACATTCTTTTTGCGAGTTTCGAGGGTAAGAGAATCATATCAGTGTACGGTCATGCCAAAACGCTCTTGTTGTTCTTTTAGTTAACATTTAAGATAAGCATCCTATAACAATTATCGGTATTGTTGTCCACATAAGCTCAACTTATCAAATGTAATCATGGCGAGGGGATACGTTAAGGTATGATTTATACTTACCGACCGGTGTTCATCCACATCACGACACATTCCCGTATCAAGGTATGCACGAGGGTTCATCTTACCGGTGAGTATACCGATTATCATCTGTTTGACCGTATATGATGTGAGAAACTCACTTATTTTGATTTGAAAACAAGCCCTATGTGATAGAATCACTTATTGATGAGGAACTTGATTTTCAGATGCATGAGGGCACAGGAGCAAGTCCGTGAACAGGTCAGTACTTTCGTACAGCAAAGAGACGAACTTGACTCCCGGAAAGAATTTGTGATAATTTATCACTTATTTGGGGACATGTGATTGTTGATCACTTATTGAGGACGTATGCAATATGTACACGTATGTATAGTATCATGGAAGATCTAGACTTGCGTCCCCGTTATTTTTCGGTAAAAGATACAACCATGATACCCAGATGATAAGCAGCATAAAGACCGAATATCTCAGAACCTCGGCAATCTCTCAAACGAAATTTCGGTACCAAGACCATATGCCAATGAATGGTTCCCACCCAGTCTTCAGTCGATTTAAGTTTATATCACCCTGCACACTTTAAAATGATTGTGAGCCTACCGATACATCTTATATAGAGCTGCTTATCGTTTTGCATTTTAGGTTTAAAGAGGTTTAGACAGACCACTGATGTACTATCATTTTCTCTTTTGCTCGCCAGGAAACTCATTTTTGTTTTTCTATTGTTTTTGTGTTTTTGAAATTTTTCGATGTTTTTGGATTTTCAAATTTGGATTTACTCCCCCTAAAATCAACAAACTAAGATAAATTTAAAAACACAAAGGTATTTACAAAAATGATTTTCCGATGTTGGTTTTACTCTTGCTTGACCTTAATGCCGTTTACCAGTAATAAATAGTCAAATCTTGATTTGTCAAATGCTTTGGTAAAAAGGTCGGCACGTTGGTCATCAGTGTGGACGTAAGCAACATCGATTAGCCTTTTCTCAAAGCAATCACGTATGAAATGATATTTAATTTCGATGTGCTTAGTCTTTGAATGCTGCACAGGATTTCTAGTGATCTGTAAGGCAGCAGAATTATCAACGTAAATAGGAGTAGTTAGGAATTCAAAACCGTAATCACGCATTTGTTGTTGGATCCATAGAACTTGGGAGCAACAACTTGAGGCAGCAATGTATTCAGCTTCGCATGTTGATGTAGCGACGCACGTCTGCTTCTTGCACTGCCATGTGACTAGGCGATTTCCCAAAAACTGACATCCAGCCGTTGTGGATTTGCCGTCGATTTTGCATCCGCCAAAATCAGAATCACTGAATGCGATCAAGTCAAAGTTATTATCCCTAGGGTACCATAGACCGGTGTCAGGGTAACCCTTCAAATAACGAAAAATCCTTTTTACAGCTGCAAGATGTGAGGCCTTCGGGTTGACTTGATATCTGGCAAGCAGGCACGTTGGGTACATTATATCTGGTCTTGATGCTGTGAGGTACATAAGAGATCCGATCATCGCGCGGTAGTATGAGGGGCTAACAGCTTCACCCTTCAAGTCTGGAGTAATTCCGTGATTTTGCGGCAATGGGGTACCGATGGGCGTTGCATCAGACATCTGGAACCGGCTCAAGATGTCACCAACATATTTAGTCTGATGGATGAATATCCCAGACTCGGTTTGTTGTACTTGTAGGCCCAAAAAGAAAGTCATTTCCCCCATAGCACTCATCTCGAATTTATCCTGCATGATGCGCTCGAAATTCCTACACAAAACATCATTAGTAGAACCAAATATAATATCATCAACGTATACCTGTACCAGTAGAAGATCTCCATCTTGTTCTTTGATGAAAAGAGTACAATCGATAAGACCTCTGCGAAATCCATTCTCCAGCAAATAATTAGATAAGGTTGCATACCAAGCTCGCGGTGCTTGATGTAGACCATATAGAGCTTTGTTGAGCAACCAAACCCGATCGGGATGGATAGGATCCTCAAAACCTGGAGGCTGTTCGACGTACACCTCTTCTTACACCACACCATGTAAGAATGCACTTTTGACGTCCATCTGGTATACCTTGAAACCTTTGAATGAGGCATAAGCCAGAAAGATCCGAATTGCTTCTAGACGTGCAACAGGTGCATACACTTCGTTGTAGTCGATCCCTTCTATCTGACGAAAACCTTGAACGACTAGCCTTGCTTTGTTTCGAATAACGACTCCACGGTCATCCTTTTTGCATTTAAACACCCAACGGGTACCAATCTTCTTGTAACCAGCAGGTTTCTCTACGAGTTTCCAGACACCAAGCTTCTGGAATTGTTGCAGCTCTTCCTGCATTGCTTCAACCCATGAGTTATCTTTCAAAGCTTCTTTCCAAGTTCTTGGCTCTTCCTGTGAGACATAACACGCGAAAGACCAATCATTTTGTTGACCAGATTCTCTAATATCTGCATACAAGCCTGCATTGTTGTTGTTACGCAACATGTTTCTTGTTTGAACGCCACTCTGTACATTTCCGATGATGTTTTGTTGAGGATGGGTATTGTGAATCCTTGTTTCTGGATTAGCTTGAACTGGAATATTTGTACCCAGATTGTTGAGATTGAGATCAACAACCAATTCAATGCCCGGAATTGCCGAAGAGGATGATGCAGTAGCTTCAGCTGTTTTAGGGACGTCCACTGGAGGAGTACCCTCTGAAGTACCATGAACTGCTGTTGTTGGAGCTTCTTGATCTGCATCTAGAAATTCATCATCCTCTGAAGATTCGTTCAATTCGGTAGCATCGTGAAAATCCTCATTGTCGAGAGCATTATTGTTCACTGAAGATGGTTCTTGATTGACAATAATGGGACGAACCAACGGTGAATCTGTAGCATTGTCACTCTCGAAAAACATCCTTGTCGCAGCATTTTCTTCAACTGCTTCAACATTGATCGAATTGAAAAAGTCATCGTACTCAAACATCCAAGGCTGACCAGGACATTTGACTGGTAAAGTGTGCCTTTGTACTCTGACTTCAGACCATTCCTCGACCCTTTTAGTCTCTAGATTCCAGACTCTTAAGTTCGGGGTGGAATACCCAAGAAAGTATCCTTCAATAGCTCTTGCCCCAAACTTTCCATTAGGATCGATTATTGTGCAAGGAGCTCCAAACGGTTCAAGATATGACAGATCTGGTTTCCGTTTGTTAATAAGCTCAAAACAGGTCTTGTTGTGCCTTTTGACTGTGAGGACTCGATTCAACGTGTAACATGCAGAGGCCACAGCTTCAGTCCAGAAAGGAATCGGTAACTGTGACTCTACCAACATTGTCCTAGCAGTCTCGATCAATGTGCGGTTCTTACGTTCAGCGACGCCATTCTGTTGAGGAGTATAAGCCGCACTAAATTCATGAAGAATACCTTTTGAAGTGCAAAACTCCGCCATGGCATGATTTTTGAATTCAGTACCATTGTCGCTGCGTATCCGCCTAACCTTCAAGTTATAAAGATTCTCAATCTGAATGATTAAGTTTTTGATAATACCGAAGGTTTCGCTCTTATGTGCCATGAACGCCACCCACGAAAATCTTGAATAATCATCAGTTATCACGAGGCAATATTGATCATTCCTAATGCTTTTGTGCTTGACAGGACCGAACAAATCCATGTGCAAACGTTCAAGAGGAACGACCACCGTGTTGATTTTCTTTGTAGGGTGTCGCTTCTTCGTTTGTTTTCCTTTCTGGCACGAGACACAGACGTCTTGAAGATGGAAGTTTTTAAGAGGAACACCATTCACCAATTCATTTGACACCAAATGATTCATTTTGCGTAAGTGAATGTGACCCATTCGTCTGTGCCAAGAGATTGTGTCTTTTTCTGTGGCTTTGGAAACGAAACAAGTTGCTTGTGCAGACCTTGTGATAGCTTGACTCATATCAAGGACATACAAATCATTTATCCTTGGAGCCGACAAGAGAATCCATTCTTTTGGAATTTTGAAGCCGGGTTTCAGCACATAACATCCATTTGCATCAAAGTGTACTGAGAACTGCTTATCACAAATTTGAGAAACACTAAGAAGATTGTGATCAAGTTGTTGTACAAAGTTGATCTTATCAAAGCTAACAACCCCGTTGGAAATCATTCCTTCACCCGTAATATATCCGCCTTTATCTCCAGCAAAAGCAACATAACCTCCTCTAATAGATTTGACGTCGTAGAGAAGCTTCATGTCGCCTGTCATGTGCCTGGATGCCCCACTATCAACAATCCAATGACTACTGATAGTTCCTCCTGGAACACCCTGCACATGAACTCACATAATTAGTTGGAGATGGGGACCCAAGCCATTGTGGTCTTGGGTCTTCCATTTTCATCAATCACAATAACCTCTATTCTTTGATGATTCGAGAATTGAGATGGTCCCCCTGAATTCTTAACCGTTTTTGGTTTCCAGGTCTGTTTTGTTATACCATTGTTATTCTTTAAAACCTTAACTTCATGTTTGTCTGAAGTTTTTAAATTGTTTGGTTTGACAGAAACAGATGGTTTGTTAACCACATCGGTTTTAATTGCCTTTTCAATTTTCTTGACCTGTTGGCGTTTCTGTTTCTTTTCCCTTTCTTTTACAAGGCGGGGATCTTGTTTTGATGAAACAGATCGCTTACGGTCAATTTGGTCACGGGCGTCATCTTCTTTTGCTTTCAACTTATGAAGATACGGACAATTTCGAATGATATGCCCAATTGTACCACATTCAAAACATGATCTTCGTTCAACACACCCCGAAGTATCATGTGGTCGTCTTGCCGATGATGAACTTTGTGATCCCGAGGTACTAGGTTTTGAACTATTTGGTTCATTCCTTTTCATTACAGTTGCTTTCTTGACAAAATCTAGGTTAGATTGATTTTCAAATGTAGCAATTTTGTCCGTTCCCTTAGATTTCACAAAGTTCACATTCTTCTTCTTCTTCTGATTCGGCTTCTTTTGAGTTGGAGTCGGTGCCTTTCCTTTGGGTTTGGTATGATTTTGCTGTTTTGGCACTGTTGGTAATTTTTGATTCCCAAATTGTTTTCGAACTTCAGCCTTGGGGATCGGAGGACACTGTGTTACAGTAACATGTGGTCCTGTCTTTCCCAAAAACTTACTTGTCGAATTTTCAAACACGTTACTGATTAAAGATGGATTAACATTTTTAACAGGAAAGTCTTTGTCCGAATAAATTTTATCATCACCAACAAGAGTGTACAGCAAATTCACACTCTCCGACTCTTTTGCAGACACAGGCTCGATTGCAACAGTCTTAGCAGGCTTTGCAGGAGGATCACATAGAATATGATTCTCAAGAGGTATGTCCTCTTCTTTTATCACTGCATCAGACTTTGCTGAATCAGTATCATCCGATTCATCATCAGAAGAATCAGAATCCTCACTGTATATCACAACTGGAGGAACCTGATTTGGTTCAGCAGTTACAAACGTATCTGTTGATACATCTGAATCAGATGATACTTCTTTCTTGTATCCCAGGCCTGCTGCAAATTCCTTAACATCAAGCGGAACAGATGGTTTAAAGAAAGTTCTGTTCTCCTCGTCAGGCATGGCGTCATAATTTTGTCTCACAGGTGGTGGACATTTCTTGTAGCCTATGCATGTGACATCCCGTTTTTCTTTCTGCACATCAATGATGTGATCCAACACATAGCTAGAACTCAAATAACTGTCTAACTTGAGTCGGATCGCCTCACTTTCAGTTTTAACACAAGCCATTTCTTTTTGCATTACTTCCAGACGAGTTATATACAAATTAATGTCAGTTTGTTTTCTGGAAACCATTTTAGTTAATTCGGTTTTATCTTTCTTTAATTTTTCAATTACCGATTTAAACTCCTTTTCATGGTTTTCATAAAACATATTGGCTTCAGTGCACTTCGAAAGATCCACGGTTAATTTCTGATTGTGGATAAATGTCACATCATATTTCTCTTGCAAAGCCTCATGTTTGCTTTGCAGTTCACACCACCTTTCATTCAATGCAGCATGTTTGTCTTGCAAGTCAAACAAACTAGCTTGTACAGCATCATGTTTGCCTTGCAACTCAGACATGTTTGCTTCTAAATCAGCACATTTACCATGCAAACTATCACAGTTATCACAGCTAACAGAAGTGGGTTCGTCGACACATACCTGACTTGATGAACTGTCGACATTCGCCATAAAGGCTGAATGGAGAGAAGACAAAGAATAAGCAGCTTGATCCACCAGAATAGATCTTCTTTCAATTCCTGCTGCAGCTTCATCCAATAGCTCATCAATATTTGCATCGACTGACGCACTTGATGTGTCATCTTCCTGATCATTCCCTGAACCCGAGGACTCTTCATCCGAACTTCCACTGTAACCTGAGCTGTTGTCATCTTCAGAAGACTCATCACCATTGGTGGAAGATTCTCCACCACTGGCGTGACTTAAATCTTTCACGATCTCAGCAAAACACGCTGTTCCATCCGGAGCATCATTTCCCAACTGGATTGACCAATCACAGCCTTCATCTACTTGAACCACAAGTGCCTGGTTGGCATTCGATGGTCCTGCTTGAGTCTGGTTGTTGACAGGCACCAATGTGCGAACATTGTTCCTGTTCTGGTTCTGTTGGTTGCCTTGGCCTCTGAAAGGATTCTGATTTCCATGTTGAGATGGCCTCGTACACTCACGCTTGAAATGACCACGTTCCCCACAGTTGAAGCATCTAACCGCCTGCTTATCAAACCCATACTTGGTGTCTTTCTTACTTTCCAAGCTGGTTCTGCCAGTTCTTTCCATAAAATCCTTTGCTCGCCTAACAGCACTGGCAAAGGCCCACTTTATGTCCATCATCTCCATCTCCTCTTTATCTATCTGCTGATAGTCTTCTTGTGTCAGATTAATGTTGCCAATCTGACCTTCTACCAATCCACAGTATGCGCTCACCAAAGTGTTAAGTAGCTCCATGTGTTCCTTGGCTACTTCCACACTGACTTTAGAAAAACTTGAGGTGTCGAGCCGTACTGTATTCTGCTTTGATTGTTGACCAGCAGATGATGTGCTTCCATAACATGCTTGCGCTGGCTGTTGAGGAGGAGGAAGTGGATTCCCATACATGTCTGTTGTAGGTCCTGTAGATTGAGCAGGTAATGGATTTCCAAACATATCAGTTGCTCTGATAGTTTGTTGGCTTTGCTGTTGTGGTGCTGGTTGAGAAGCTGGTTCAAGCGGATTCCCAAACATGTCTGTCTTTGGAGGGACTGGAACTTGGAAGGTATTGCCAAACATGTCAGTATGAGAAACAAACGTTGTCTGAAGTGGAGCATGTGAAGAAGGCTTTGTAGACGTGCTAGAAGTTCCATAATACATTTCTGGATTTTGTGGCACTGGAACTCTTTTTGCCTTAAGAGTTTCTTCCTGATTCTTGTTCTCCAGGATTTGAACAAAGTCATTGTAAGTTGTTGTAGCTAGAGTGCCATTATACTTCATGATTTCCAAGAAAGTATTCCATTGAGGTGGCAACGCATCTGCAAACTTCTTTACAATCTCTGCTTGAGGTGTAACGACCTCAAAATTTGACAATTCAGTCAACAGATGATTAAATCGACTCGCCAAATCTCCTAAAGATTCATTCTCCATACAAGAAAAACCATCAAACTCTTTCTTCAGTAGCTCCTTTCTCAATTGACGTGTCGCTTCATTTCCTACGCCCCTTGTCTTCAATGCATCCCACAACCTCTTAGTCGTCTTGTAACTGACAAATTGATGATAAATGTCTTTACTTAACGCCTGAGTAAGAATAGCATAAGCCTTCTTTTCCAGATCATAGACTTTCTTCTGATCTTCTGTAAGATCTGCAAACATAGCAGCAGACGATGCGGCAACCTCTATTGTTTGATCGAAATCTGTGATGAACCGCAACCACAACTCTGTATTTTGACCAAGAACGTATGTATGAAATCTGTCAATCCATCCTGGATATTCATACAAGTGCATCAACTTCGGAGGCCGATTCAAACTTCCCGTTTCACTCTCGCTTAAAAGAATGCTTTGAATACTAGGAGTTTGATTTGATACGAAAGCCCATTGACCAGTATTAGCTTGAGAAGACACCGGTGTGAGAGACGGAGTACCAAAATACATATCAGAATTTACCGCCGGTCTATTCCATCTTGGATTCATTTTTGATCAATAATAATAAGACCTTTAAACTTGTGTCGACGAAACAACTAGACAACCAATTCTGTCTTGGACTTTAAAATGACGAAATAGGGAGCCCAATCCTAGTCGACGAAACAAACCCACTTATGATTTGGGCTTCCACTCGACGAAACAGAAACAAGCCAAAGACTACGAAGCTGGCCCAACACTTTAATGACGAATCAGAAGTTCAACGAAGACGACGAAACTGCCTTTGGGCTTGCAAATCGACGAAACTGATTTTGCTTGATGTTATGCGACGAAACACAATAGGATATGGATGGGACGAAACTGATGTGTTTTGTATGTTGACGAAACAGACTGTTATATATTTGACGAAACTGAATTTCTCGTTTTGGGCTCCTAAATGACGAAACAGGCCCAAACTAGTTTGAGGCCCACTATGTAACGAAACGGATAAAGCCCATGTATGTTTTTTTTTTTTTTTTTTTTTTTGACGAAATGAGTTTTTGTTTCGTTGATGTCTATTTAGTTGGAAAAGTCTATTTAGTTGGAAAAGTAACAAGAGTTAGTGAAAAGTTGGTGAGACTTTCGGCTGACCCTTATCTCTTTACTGACATACACAGACAACTTTTTCAATTATACATCATGCCTATATCCAACATACCAACCAAAGCATGGTATACAATTTTTTAATTCATTTTGTTTGTAAGATTATTCAAACTATGTCAGACACCCTACACACCTTTTCAACTTACACCACACCCAACATATATGTCTTACCAATATTTTAATCAAACTTACACCATACCCAACATATATGTCTGAGTTGAAATTTTCAATAATAAACAACTTTGACAAGTTAATTTTAAGATCAAAAAGGTGAAAACATGAAGAACATCTTGAATACGTCAAGAACACTATGAATTTTCCGGTGCCGACAAATTTTCCGAAAACGCGACTTTGCTCAAAACTTCACTAAAAACCAACTTTTAACATGTGAACGTGAAAAATAAAAGGTTTTTATATGAACTTCCAGCAAAATACGAGGATTTTTGAAGATTCGAACAGATTTTTCATGAAAAATAAAAACTTCAAACACCCGAAAACAACTCGGTTTTAACAAGGAGAAGAGCCAAGGCTCTGATACCACTTGTAGGTCCGGCTAGGGGAGGATCTAGTCGCCTAATCCTTGTATACGAACCACTCCGGTTGTGCGGAATCCAACCGGAATAGCAAACCGAGATCGAACACGCAAATACACGACACGCAATATTCACCGATTAACACCTCTGTATTAATACGTATGAAAGGTTCAGTTACAAAGCAATGTTTACAAATATATTCTGCAAACTCTCTCAAACTCTCGTGTGTGTGTGTGTTTGCTCTCTGTGTGTTCTCTGTGTTCCACACTGAGACAGAAACATAACATGTCTATTTATACACACAGACACAACGAATCAGAATGGGTCTTGACGAATCACAGCTTGGCGAATCAGAACCTTGAAGAAACACGTTAATCCTTGGCGAAACTGAGTCATGTTTGACGAAATAGAGATGATGTCGACGAAACAGTCCAGTTTCGTCGACCTGCATTGTGTTTCGCCAATATTTGGGCTTTGGCCCAGTTCATGAAGTCCAACATGTGTTTCTTTCTTAAAGATGATTGGTCCAAGCTTTTTTTTACGTAAATCACCTTTGTTGATTTCAAATGTTTAGTCAACATAGTGACATCATCATGACATCATCATGATGATGTCATGATGATGTGGCTGCGGGAACCGGCTCGCGGCGCTCCGTGCTTCGCGTGTCGAACTCTGGGGCGCACGACGGAGGAATGTCGTGACGTCGGGCTTGAGCCGAACCTAACCGGGTCGAACCGAACCAAGTCGCGTCGAGTCGAGTCGCGTCCACATACATGTATCAACACGTCAATCAGTAGCTGACCGCCTAAGAAACACATCCATCCATGTTCCAATCGTTTCAGTTCCTTGCACATAGAAAATTCACAGTTTAATTACAATAGACCTGATACAACACTAACCATAAGAAGATAATGTAAAAAAATAACGTAAATAACAAAGTTAAAAAGAAAAAACTAAAAAAAAGGAAAGGTATAAATAGTAGAAAAGAAGAGTAAACAAAGTTTAAGAAAAATAAGTAAGATAAAGGTAAGTTAAAAAAAAAGGAAATAAGTAAAAAAAAGCAAAAAAGATAGACAAATACATGTATTATTGGTTAAGTAAAAAAAGAAAAGATGAAGGAAGCTAGAAAAGTATCGGTTGAGAAATAATGTTTCTTACCTCAGTTGATTACACTGATATTTTAAAGCAAGAAAACCTGAGTTTGATTCTTAAAGGTACCCAATATTTTGTGATGATATTTTTTAACAACATGTATATTTGATGATATTATGTGAAAAGAAAAAAACATTTTGTTTTCCGTTTAACATCTAAACCCGAAAACCGTACAACCCGAACCCGAATAACCCATATTTGAACAACTCGAACTTTAAATGGGTCAGTTGTCGGGTCACTTTTTCCTGCCAAAAACTCAAATAACCTGACTTGAAAAACCCGAAGAACACCTCTACACCCAAGTCCCAAACACAATCGAGCCCATTAGAACTAAAGAGGATGCATAAAAAGAGGGTTGAAGTCGAGCCCATGGAAAAGAATATCATGCATTGGATTTCTCATAAGGAGCTGGCTTTGGCCTGTGCGTGAGTTGAGAACTCGGTGGACCCGGCTATGATTAGTTATTTATAATGTTTATTTATTTATTTATTATTTTAGTTGTCTAACAATGTTTATTTATTAATTTTCGTTGCATAATAATGTTTATTTATTTTTTAGTAGGAAATCATCAAAAAGTAACTGACTTTTGGAAACGTGTTTTTGAAGTATTACATAATCTAATGGGACGGGAACCATACCGGAATGCAGATTCTATTTCTAGTAAATGAGAGAAATGTTGAAAAAATACACCAATTTTATCGCCATCTACAACGACCTCTCTAACAACAAATCTAGAGTGAACGGATCTAGTAATGTGGATTTGCTAATTGAGACGCACAAAATCTACAACGCTTATATCAAAAAGCTGATAACTCTTGAGGAACAAAAAAAACCGATGCTCTTCATCTTGTGGTTCTTGGGTTTAACACCGAAGATGTGTCTGATACCGTCAAACTTATAAGTGGAAAAAAAATAAAAACAAGATTAGTCGACATTTCCTAGAGGATGAGTAGTTTAATTTTTTTGTTTTTTAAATATCTTTCATTTTATTGCATTTTTTTGGTTTTCAAAAGTTTATTGTACTTTTTTTAGGTTATTAGATTTTATTACACTTTTTTTTAACTAAAAGCACTTTTTATGTTTTTTGTTTAATACTAAAAATAAAATTTAAATTAATAAGTAATGATTAGAAACACATTAAGATGCCATGAAAACAGTAAAACCATAATATTTTCTAGTAAAAAATAGAATAAAAGTGAATGGTCTGTTAATGTATTAGTCATTTTATGATGTGAGAATGAAACCAATAAAATAGTTATTTCTTAACTCATGGGGGGGGGGGGGGGGGACGAGGCGCCTCGTGATAAGACCTCCATCACGCGTGGAAGACAATTTCACACCGCCGCCACCCCTTTTTATCACTCGTCAATTTCAAAACGTGTGATGATGATGAAGAATGTTCGATGATGAACACTGTTGTGATGAGTGATGATGAAGATTAGTTAATTTTGAGCTAGTGATGGCCATTTCCACTAAATTCCATCACCAGTGATGGAATAAAGCTCGATGACGTGGCGGAAATTAATTGAATGTTGTGAGGGATGAGTGAGTGGTAGGTGATGGGCGCCCACTAAATTCCATCACTAGTGATGGAATAAAGCTCGATGACGTGGCGGAAATTGATTGAATGTTGTGAGGGATGAGTGAGTGGTAGGCGATGGGCGCCCCTACCCCCCTTAAGCATGTGGTAACCTTTTTTTGAACTGCTTAAATTACCCTCAATCTGTCTTCGGCGAGGCTCGATCCCTTGATATCAAAGGGAACAACACTTTAACTCCGATGATTTTATCAACTAAACTCAACTCCTCACCGATGTGGTAACCTTTTTATGTATCCGTTAAAATATACCAAAAATATATTCACAAAATTAGAAAGATAAAATAAAGGAGTAAACTGCCATTTTGATCCCTGAAGTTTGGTCACTTTTGCTACTTTAGTCCAAATTTGAAACCTTTTGCATCTGGGTCCCTGTGGTTTCATTTTTTTTTTGCCATTTTGGTCCAAAAGTGAAATCAGGTCATATTTGTCATATAAAATTCAGCTATTTTGTCCTTTTCCTCAGGGGCAAAATGGTCATTTCTTTTTTATTTTATTTAAAGTTTTTATTAAAGGGACTTTGTTGACCTTTGACTTAAAGCATAATTATCATCTTCAACAACAAAAACCCTATCCCTTTCCCATCTGCACACACATAAAACCCATTAGCTTTGTATCAAACATCAGCACCATGGCTCCACCACCACCAAACCGTAACCCTTTTTCCTATTACATAAACTTTTTACGCCGCCGTCACCACATTTTGCCACCACCCTCCACCAACCTACCACAGCTATCTCTCTCTCTCTCAAGAACACCACACCAACCCGCCGACATCCTACTCTCTCTCCTGAACAACACCACCAAGAGCCACGACAATCGGAAGGCTTCCACCTATCCGAAACAGCTTAATCAGGTCATAAAATTGTCCATCAATATCAACATAAACCTTCACCGAATGTTTCACCAACTGCACATTCCATTCCTCCATCCCTATCAGACGTTTCACCCGCTGCACATTCCATTCCTCCATCCCTATCAGACGTTTCACCAGCTGCACATTCCATTCCTCCATCCCTATCAGATATTTCACCAGCTCCACATTCCATTCGTCCATCCCTATCAGACGTTTCACCAGCTCAATCAGGGTTTCCACCTATCCAAAACCGTCACAGACTCACAATCACCGGACGTTTCACCGCAAAGCTTCACCTAAGTGTCACACCCCAACCGATGGCGGAAACATCGGGGTGCGAGCACTAAGCGTTCAGATTGCTCATGAGAATCCATAACACCAAATAGTTTCAGTATAAATTAGATTCAATTCATGCAATTGTCTAAAACATCATCGACCATCAAAACATAGTATCAAACAAAACAAATATAATCATTGTATCAAAGTTTCTGGTTTTAGCTACGTGGAGTATCTAAGTTCCATCCTAGCTTGTTTCATGATTCCTAGCATCCTGTCAGCCTGCAACATGTATTTAAATAGGGTCAGTACAAAAATGTACCGGCGAGTATACAAGTTTGAGTAATAGCATAATAGATTAAAAGACTCGTATCCACATGTATACGTAACAAAAATAGTTTCAGCCATGCTAGTGTTCGCAGTCCAACAAGTGATAGCTCAAGTATCCCGATGCTTTGTTGTTTTCCCAAGTCTCAAGGAAAACTAGAATCCTCTTAACAATACCCCCGAGAATAATAGGGAGGTGCATCTCCTATAGCGCTACTATTGTTAAGGCGGAACTATACACCCTGGATTAAACGTTCACATAACACAAATAGAATACAAGAATCACAAGTTTCACATATAAGTAGGATAGAGTTTAGTTTGCAAAGTCTCAAGTATTGTGGCTTAATAGAATACATGTTACATCCCAAAGTTTAAAGCAAAAAGGGATCGAGTATACTCACAGTGATTGCTTAACATATTAACTCTTATTGGATCAAAGGGAGCTCTTTAGGTTTAGCCTGATTAGATTACAACAGGTAAGTGTCGGGCAGAATAACGAGATTTAACCAAGTGTCGGATCAGTCACTGGATCGGATGGCTGTCCGATCGGATGGTTATCCGATCGGATTGCCACTCGATCTAGGTGACATAGTGTGTGGGGGAACGGATGGCTATCCGATCGGATGGCTATCCTATCTGACCGGATTGCCACTCGATTGAAGATCCAAGGGTTCTAAGTATTGAAAGTTCAAGGCACATTGTCCCCTTGATCGGATGGCTGTTCGATCGGATGGCTATCCGATCGGACTGCCACTCGACGATCAAAGTTTCAAGTGTTTAAAATGATTGGGGTTTAGAGGCAAGTGTCACTCGATCGGATGGCTGTTAGATTGGATGGCTGTTCGATCGGATGGCTATCCGATCGGGTTGCCACTCGATCGAGTTGTCCTTGTCTCGTTCCCAAACGTGTAAAGTTGCTAAGTTTCTGGTCGAATAGCAACGACATGGTACGTATTGAGACAATGGTAAGCACATCAGTGTACAACCGATCTGATCGGATGTGAATTACCCCAGTCCGTTCAGTCGTCTGTCCGTGACGGTGCTTGTGTTAGAATCCGTACCCCGGTCATCCTAACTCCAGACTAATCATCAAGTCTATACTCCGCTTAGACCCGGATTCCACCGTTTTTAGGTGAAAAGTTAAGAAATGATGAAGAAAATCATAAGTTTTAGCTTGAAAAGTTAAGATCTAGTGTAGATTTAGTGTAAAACGCATGAAATTCCTTAGATTTGAGCAAGATCTTGGTTAGAATGACGTCACACAACAGTTTGGTACAAACCACCATGATGACATCACCTTCAAGAGCTCAAATCTTAGAGATTTCACGGTGAAAAGGGGGATTTTCAAAGAAGAATCTCGTAGAGAATGATGTGTAGATCAGAGATGTACAAGAATCTAGTGTAAAGCGTACTGAAATAGCCAAGAAATCGAAGAAATGAGGAGTGCGTGCGTCTGGTCGAGTGAGGCTGTCACATCAGTGAGAACGGTGATGCGACAGGTCTATTTATAGTGTGAGAAGGAGTGAAGGCGGTGTGCACTCGGATCGGATGGTGACTCGATCGAGTGGCCATCCGATCGGATTGCCACTTGGTCAATCTCATCTTTCCGTTTCACCGTCTTTGATTCGATCAGCGAGTTAGATTAAGCGTTGCGTACTATTGGGTAATAGTATAACTAGATTATAGCAATAACACAAAAGTTCTCAAAGTTTCGTAGTTACCGCCAGTGACAAGACTCCTGTCCCTCGTTCAACCAAGTCTCAAGTTTCACGAGCCTTAAGAGTTAAGCACCAAAGTATCAAGAATTAGACATTCCAAGCATCTAGATTTAGACATTCCAAGCATGTAGTTTTAGGCATTCCAAGTATCTAGATTTTGACATTTCAAGTATTTAGAATTAGGCATTCCAAGTATTTAGAATTATAGAATCAAGGTCATAGAATCATAGTATCGTAGAATCATAGTGTAACACCCCGTGTTTCGAAAGTCAAGGTCAAAGTCAAGATTGAAGTCAAAGGAAGAAAAGATTGCTAATTGCGACCTGTCATTTCTTGCTCAATTCTTGTTTTGACTTCTTTGACTTGTAGATAGTCTATTTTATGCTTTACGTTAGTTGTATTATGTGGAGTATCTATCAATAATCGAGGTTTATTCGATAATTATCGCATGTTTTATCGCTTCTCACTATCGCAATCGCGCTCGCAACTCAAATTACGCGTTATGGATATGGTTTATTGTGTGTGTGCCTTATGTGTTACTTGTGCATGTTTATTTATGTTATGATGTGGTGATTAATCGAAACGCAATCGAAACTCAATCGCAGTCGAATCGTAGACGCTAAACGCAAGGATAATCATCCTAATTTACTTGATGATTTTATGATAGATATAGTAGTTGGGATTAAAAGTAATTTGAATGGGAAGCTCTATCGTATCGCAACGCTCGCAATCGCAATCGAAACGGCAAAACTCGACGCACCAAACACTCGAATCAAGAGGCTAACGAACCAAGTGACCAGCCAATCGACCAACTGCTAGATCGAGCTACCACTCGATCGATCAGCCATTCGATCGGCCAGCCCTTTCCTTTTGTGGTAAGCCTATAAATACCCCCCTTCATTTCCACTTTGGGAAAGTATCAGCTCTCTCTCTCCCTCCACTCATTCCAGTCACCTTTTCTTCGATTTCTCGCCATTCCGGTAAGATCTCAACCTAATCCTTGTACTTCTATGATCAGCACTTGATTCTACACCTTTCTATCTTTTGAATCTTAACTTTTAACCGTGAAATCAATAAGATTCGAGGTGTTCTAGGATGATGTCATCATGGTGTTCTTGAGAACTTCATGTTTTGACTTCAAACCACCAAGAACAACTTGGATCTAAACGATTTCCACACAGATAAACAAAGATCTTTCATAGATCTAAACATATTCACGGTGAAAGGGATTGAAAGATGGTTTTTCCAACTTTCTTTCAACTCTTTTACACTCAATGCCCTTAAAACCGATAGAATCAGAGCTTGTTCTGATCTTCTACTCTTTCATGTGGATGTGTTGGTGCAAGATCTGGATTCTATCTACGAGATCACCGATTTCGGGTTGAACATGGAACACCGTCTCGAACGGTAACTTGCTGGGTTTGGATGATTCTTGTCCGATTAGGTTACTATGACTTGACGAGGTTTCTGTTGCTTAACACGATATCAAAACATCTCGATAAAACAATAAACTATTAAAACAACCAAGGGTAAGACGATCAGGCTGACCAGGACGGAGTGCCGCCCGATCGGACTATTGTTCGATCGAATGGTCACCCGATCGAGTTACCACCCGATCGGCTTGCACCTTGGCCCCACAAATTCAAACAATTGATGTTGTGAACATTGAACGAATTGCGGGCCGATCGGATTACCACCCTATCGGATTATCACTCGACCATGTGATGTTCTGACTTCAACACTTAAACAATTTTCAACATGTTCAATGCACAAGGGTTGCCACCCGATCGGACTACCATCCAATCGAGTGACTGTCCTGCTCTGAACTTGTTCTCAACCTGAGAAGCCTCGCCAATCGGATTGTCCGATCGAACGGTCGTTCGATCGATCGACCTGAAAGGTAGAGATACTTCTCTATTTTGAAATGCTGCAACGAAAACTTCAAAAGTCAAGCCATCATACACAAACACATTCTTCCCAAAGGAAGTAACAATCCACTCGAAAGGTCACCCGATCGGATGACCATCCGAGCGGACTGTCACCCGGAAGACCGACAACCGGATCGGACCACCATCCAATCGGAATGCTATTCTACTTACTTACACTCTGCACCATTTTACGCGTCGCTTATCATTATGCTATCGTTCTGATCAGGCTAACCTTACTCTCTAGCACTCCCTTCAATCCATCATCGCTGTGAGTATACTTGATCCCTTTTTGCTTTACGCACTTTTGGGTGTTACATACATTACTTATTCTAAATCACATCAAACACACTACGCAATATTTTAAATCGCTAATTGTTACTGCATGTTATACGTGACTTAATGATTGCTTGTTTGTTATGTTTACACATGGAATGTTGTCTACCTGCCTTAGCAACGGTAGTACTATTTGTTTGGACTCAGCACCTGTTCACTCAGGGGTTGTTAAGGACAATTTGTTACATGGCTCACTGTGGTGAGTGTGTATTACGAACTGCCTCGGGCAGTCAACTCGCAGTCATTGGTATCGATAGGTTCATGTCGATAACTAACATGCCTCATTTCACACTGTGTACGTGCTGGTTATGCGATATCTATTTTCGAACTCTATTATATCTATTAAACTTGTATGCTCACCTTTACACTATGTGTATTGACTTTTACTTTAACGTATATGACAGGTGCTTAGGATGTTTATTTGCTTAGCTTGCTGGTGAAATCGAGGCTAGGAAAGACCTAGGTCAATAAACAATTGCCTGTAATAAAAATCTGAGTTGTCGGAACATAACAATTTGACTAGATCTTTTATGTAATAATTGTATTATCTTTTATGACATGGTATGGGACATGTTGCTTTAAATAATTGGTAAATATAGTTGTTATGGAAACTTCTGGACAATCTGTTTCGCTTAGTGCCGCGCCCCGATGATTCCGCCATCGGTTGGGGTGTGACAGATTGGTATCAGAGCCATAACTGTAGGGAATTAGGCAAGACTCGACCTAGTCTGGGTCGATATCTTAGAAATGACCTAGTCTATAGTTAGGTACCAACAGACCGACTTGTGCGTACCCTTAGGGGTGTTGTACGAGCATGTTTGCTATTCTCGCTATTCTCGCCTACACTACACTACTACTGCACTTTAATTTTCGAAAATGAACGGGTGATTAGGTCAAGATTAGGTGTGAAAACTGTCACGGCCCCCGTCCTGGTGTGACCCGGTTCAGGAGCCGCGGGACAGAAACCCGTGGTATTTATTATTTGAGTTGACTGCGGAAGTTTAACAGGGTCTTTTAAAACTTGAAAATGACCAATTATTTTATTTCATAATTTGGGACAAACCCCGTAATTTACAATAGAGGAATTTCACGAGGAAATTCCCTGTTTTACAAAACATGTTTGTTTATTTTACTGAGCCACCACTTCAAGCTTGTTAGTGCTCCGTAACACGTTTTCCTTGATTCACAGTAGGTCACCTGAAACATGTTTTAAAAATATTTTATCAGCGGGGAAATACTGACGAGTCATTCAGGTTAAACAAAACGACACATTAGTTATAAATTACACCATAAGAGCGATTACAATGGCTACTATCTCATTTTTATCTGGCGCCGTGTCACACCCTGGTGACGATGGTCATACCACTATTGGGTCCTTTCACCCAAGTAGTGATGATTATCACTGTTAGGTTGATGAACCTAACCGTGAGAAATTAGTAATGTGCACAATACCCCACTTGCCAGTGATTCAAGATAACCAAGACTTAATCCCTGTAATTATAACTGGAAAACATTTGGGTATTGTAAAACACTTTTGATAAAAAGAGAATGACTCACTTTGCAAGTTTAGACGAGCAGAGTCTAGCCTGCTGATTTAGCCTTGTAACCTAGTTTAAACAACAATGCACACGAACTAGGTCAGTAACTTAATACAACATTTACAATACGCTCACGTAATCAAAACCCTCACGACGAATGACAAAGGCATAGCCCAAATACGGGCAGTACTTAAACATCCATCGGATCGGTTTGAATCGATCGGATATTGCATCGTAACAATGATCGAGTTAATACCCTGTATCATAGCATCATCGTGACACCGAAAAATTCATTTTTTAGTAGAATTGGGACGTTTTGAGAGTGAGATTTCAAGCACAGATGAAAGCCCATGCCCTGCTCAATTTATAGCAACATTTTGGGTTTTACGCAGCCCGCATAAACCCTTTGATGTATCTTACGTGGCCCGCGAGGGCCACCTAGTCTACAACTAGGGCTAGCGTGTCACACCTAGGTGCGCCACGTGTGCGACACGTGGCCCGAAACACTTATCCGGTCAACTTTAAGTTGACACGGCCCGCGTAAACCTTACCTTATCTCTTACGCGGCCCGCGTGAAAACCAATTTTCTTGTTTTCTTGGTTTTTTTTATTAGGATTAGGGTTTCAGGGGTCCGGGTTTTTACTTACGGGTCGATTTGGGGCATTTTTGTAGGTCCTTACATCCTCCCCACCTTATTTAAAATCTCGTCCTCGAGATTTACTGGAATAAGTGAGGATATTTTTGCTTCATCTCTGATTCCAGCTCCCAGGTGTATTCGGGTCCTCTTTTTGAATCCCACTTGACTTTGACAAGTACCAATCTGTTGTGTTTGAGAAACTTGACCTTTCTGTCTTCTATTTGGAGTGGTTTCTCTACGAACTTCAACTTTTCATTTACCTTTATGTCCTGAAGAGGTACTATCAGGGATTCGTCAGATAAACATTTCTTGAGGTTGGATCCATGAAATACGTCATGTACTCCTGCTAGCTCTTCTGGTAGTTGTAAGCGATAGGCGACCGGTCCTATTCTCTGGATTACTGGGAATGGTCCTATGAATCTTGGACTCAGTTTTCCTTTCTTACCAAACCGAACTACTCCTTTCCATGGAGAAACTTTCAAGAGTACCTTGTCTCCAACTTGAAATTCTAGCGACTTGCATCTATTTTCTGCATAACTCTTCTGACGATCTCGAGCCATTTTCAGTCTTTCTTTAATTTGGGTTATTTAGTTGGTGGTTTCTTGTACGATTTCAGGACCTGATAATTGACTTTATCCTATTTCTGCCCAGCAAACTGGAGTTCTACACTTTCGTCCATACAGTGCTTCGAACGGGGCAGCTTTGATGCTTGAATGGTAACTATTGTTATAGGAGAATTCAATTAAAGGTAAATGGTTGTCCCAGTTTCCTCCAAAATCTATAACACACGCTCTAAGCATGTCTTCCAGGGTTTGGATCGTCCTTTCACTTTGTCCGTCTGTTTGGGGATGATAGGCGGTTCTTAAATTTAGTCGCGCCCCCATTTGTTCTTGAAAACTTGTCCAGAAATGTGAAGTGAAACGACTATCCCTATCTGATACAATGGAGAGTGGGACTCCATGTAAGGATACTACCTCGTCTACATACAATTTTGCTAATCTTTCCATGCTAAAGGTTCCTTCATGGGTAGAAAATGAGCTGATTTGGTTAATCGATCCACAATTACCCAAATCGCGTCATTACCTTTTCTGGTTTTGGGTAACTTAGTAACAAAGTCCATGGTTATTAGTTCCCATTTCCATACAGGCATTTCTAATTGTTGTAGTAGACCTGAGGGTTTCTGGTGTTCTGCCTTAACTTGTGAACAAGTTAGACACTTAGATACATATCTAACTTTGTCCTTTTTCATTCCTGTCCACCAGAAGTTATTTCTTAAATCTTGATACATCTTATTATTACCAGGATGCATGGTATACCTAGATTTATGGGCTTCCTATAAAATCTTATCTCTTAAATTTCCTTGTTTATGTACCCAAATCCTTTTTGTGGAACCTCCAAATTCCATCATATCCTTGCTCTAATTCATTTATTCGTCCTTTCATTCCTTCAGCATCATCCTTGATTGCTGTTTCCTGGACATTCTTCAGTTGTTCCATTAAATCTAATTGTAAACTTAATCTAAGAGCACGAACTCGCTTTTGCTTTTCATGATACTTACGACTTAGGGCATCTGCTACTACATTTGCCTTTCCTTCGTGTTATTGAATATCACAGTCGTAGTCACTTAGAATTTCCATCCATCTTCTTTGCCTCATGTTTAATTCTTTTTGCCCAAATATATATATTAAACTCTTATGATCTGTATAGACTGTAAACTTACTGCCATACAGATAGTGTCTCCAAATTTTAAGGCAAAAATTATTGCTCCTAACTCTAAGTTGTGAGTTGTATAATTCTCTTCGTGCTTCTTCAATTGCCTTGATGCATATGCAATTACCTTTTTGCGTTGCATCAGCACACATCCTAATCCCAACTTAGAGGCATCACAATAAATTTCAAAATCTTCTGTCCCTTCTGGTAAGGCAAGAATTGGGGCGTTTGTTAACTTTTGCTTTAAAATCTTAAAAGCCTCTTCTTGCTTAGATCCCCATTCAAATTTCACTGCTTTACAGGTTAGCTTAGTTAATGGAATAGCTATCTTAGAAAAATCTTTAATGAATCGTCTATAATATCCAGCTAACCCTAGAAAACTTCTAACTTCTCTAGCTGATTGCGGGAACTTCCATTTTGTGATCGCTTCTATTTTGGAGTGATCTACGTGAATACCTTCGTGATTCACCATGTGTCCTAAAAATTGTACCTCCTGTAGCCAAAATTCACACTTCGAGAAATTGGCGTAAAGCTTTTCTTTTCTTAACAAAGTTAAGAGTGCATGTAGGTGCTCACAATGCTCATCCTGACTTTTGGAATAAATAAGTATATCGTCGATAAAGACAATTACAATTTTATTCAAGTACGGTTTACAGATCCTATTCATCATGTCCATGAATGCTGCAGGAGCATTTGTTAATCCAAAGGGCATGACTGTAAACTCGTAATGACCATACCTAGTTCTCAAAGCAGTTTTAGGTATGTCTTCTTCTTGAACCTTCAATTGATGATATCCGGAGCGTAAATCTATCTTAGAGAAATATCTAGCTCCCTGAAGTTGATCAAAAAGATCATAAATCCTAGGTAATGGGTATCGATTCTTAATTGTAACCTTATTCAATTCCCTGTAATTGATACACATTCGCATCGAACCATCCTTCTTCTGTACGAACAACACTGGTGCTCCCCAAGGGGATGAACTAGGTTGTATGAATCCTTTGCTTAATAATTCATCTAACTGCTTTTTCAATTCCAACATTTCAGTGGGTACTAACTGATAAGGTGCCTTAGCTATCGGTGTAGTTCCAGGAATTAGATGAATTCTAAATTCTACTTCCCTATTGGGTGGTAATCCAGGTAGTTCTTCTGTGAATACATCTGAGTATTCTGATACTACTGGAATTTCTTTAAGTTCCTTACCTTTAGTGTTAATGATTACCGAAATCATATATACTATTCCTTGTTTTCTTGAATAACTAGCAACTTTCATTACAGAAATGAACTTCATTGGCTTACATGGCTTATCTCCTGTAATTATTACTACTTCTCCTGTGGGTGCATGAATTTCTATAGAATTCTTATCACAGAGGATTCGAGCATGGTTGGCTACTAACCAATCCATTCCTAACACAACATCGAATCCGGCTAAATTCATAGGTAACAGGTTTGCAGAAAATTTATGGCCTAAGAGTTCTATATTTTCTTCTCGCAGGACCATATCTATGTTAACATAATTCCCATCTGACGTATCTACCGTGAAAATTTGTCTAAGGTTGTTTAAGGGTAGGTTAAGAGCTTGGCAGAATGAAGTATTTATAAAGCTTTGGTTTGCACCAGAGTCGAATAATACTTTTGTGTAAACGTCGTGAACTAGGAACGTACCAGTTATTACGTCTGGGATGAGTTCTGCTTCTTGGGTAGTCAACTGAAATGATCTTGCATTCTTTTTGGTAGTTCCTTCTGCTGGTTTGGCTTTGCTGTCAGCTGGTTTGACCAATTTGGGGCAGTCTGGTCTAAAATGTCCAGCTTCTCCACAGTTGAAGTGGATTGTTGATTTCTTCCTCCTGCAATCTTCTTCTTGATGTCCTGGAATTTTGCAGAAATTGCAATACCCTTTGCATCTTCCAAAATGCTTTCTTTTACAAGTAGTGGAAGATTGTCCGGTTCCCTTTTTCTTGAAATTACTACTATTACCCATACGGAATCCTTGGGTAATCTTTTGGGCCACTTCTTTTTTCTGGTTTTCTTCTCTTGTGCGTACCAGTCCGTCGGTCAAAGTGTGGGCTAATTCCATAGCATCGTCAATGGTGCGAGGTCTCGCAGCTTTAACGATATCACGGATTTCGCCAATCAAACCCCAAATATAGCGAGAAATAAGTACCGGTTTTGGCGAAGCCAGGGTTGGTACAACTCTAGCATATTCGAAGAAAGTCAAAGTATACCCTCGACAATCAACGTCTACCATCCGGTGATTGAGGAACTTATTTGTCATTTGTTCTTTTTCATATTCGGGACATAATTTTCTTTCCACCAGACTTTTAAATTCTTCCCAATTCATGGCATAAGCCACATCGCTTCCCTTGGCTTGTAGTACCGTATTCCACCATTCTAGTGCCCCTTCTTTAAAAAGATGTGATGCGTACATGACCTTGTCTTCCTCGGCACATTTACTTATTTTAATTACTGCTTCGGTTTTCTCTAACCAACGCAGTGCAGCAGTTGCCCCTTCATTGCCTGCAAATTCGATTGGTTTACAGACAAGAAATTCCTTGTAAGTGCAACCAGGCGTTGCAGCCTTCATTTTCTTAAGAAATGGGGCTTGTATCACATCATTATCATTATTATTAATGTTGCCACCTCCATTTACACTATTACTGAAATTGTCCCCGTGAGTACGTTTGCTGGGAATAATTGGTTAAGGTTCAACTGGATTTCAGGCAGCAGCAAGGATTGCTGGAATAGCATTGGCTATTCCTTGAGCAACGATATTTTTTATATCCTGCCTATTAAGAAATTGGTCTCCATTGTTTTGCTTAGATTGGTTAACTTCGTTAACTGTTCATTGACGGAATGTTCCATCTGATAATTAACAATAGATAAAATATTGGCACAAAATAACTAATAATCAGTCACAATAAATAATCACACATAATCAAGTTAACACGTATAATCAAAATTGTCGACTTTGCGGCTTTCATCTTTTTATATATTAGTATGCATCACTACATATCCGTTATGTTACAAAAGTTTTATTTTTAAGTTATTCTACATGATTATATTTTATTAATATTTATTATTGTTAAACACATAATCACACCACCACATATGATCCCCATCAGTTGGTATTTCAGAAACGACGTTCCCTTTCGTCGTATTTCCATGATATCCTTTCCCCCACTTCTCGGATTCTATTCCCTGCATCCACCAGCTCCTCGCCATAGTGGCGGAGTTCGGCTAAGTTCTCGGTGCTCATTGGTGGGTTTGGTGCAGGCTCATGGTCAAACTGGGGGAAAAAAGTATTAGGATTATTTAAAAGATTCTGAAATTGCCAGTCAGTGGTCCACCATTCTTCTAGCTCTCCTGGTAGAGGTCGGGGGTGGATAATAGGATCTAGGATAGCAGGTTCCAGATTAACTGGAAGTTGTGCTTCCGCTGGGTAATTGAAGAGGTTTTCATCGGCGGGTCCGATGAGGTCACTAAGTGCCAGTTTACGATCCAGCTCCTCCCATGATGGCATTTCCTGGGCTTGCCTGGAACTTTCCCCGATTTCTTTTCCTTTTCCTTTATCCTTCGGATCCTCAGTCTTTATAACTTTCTGTGTCGCTGGTTTCTTCCTACGCACAAGCCTCCAGCCTACAAGTCTTCTTCTCTTTTTCGGTTTTGGTTTCTCCTAAGGTTGGGCTTGAATACCATTGGCTCTTCAATATCAGCCTGGTAGCCAGTGAGGGTACTGGTGGTATCCATATCTGTGGTATGGATAGTAAAGTTTTGAAGTGCTTCTGATAGTTCATTCATGTTGTTAGCATACATGAAGAAACACACAAAATTCTAAGTTAAAATTTCATTTATCAAATTAATTTCACAGAATGGCAATCAATTAAATTAAGTATTTCTAAATACTTAATTGGCTTAAATCAGTGGCTCTGATACCACATTTTTCTGTCACGGCCCCCGTCCTGGTGTGACCCGGTTCAGGAGCCGCGGGACAGAAACTCGTGGTATTTATTATTTGAGTTGACAGTGGAAGTTTAACAGGATCTTTTAAAACTTGAAAATGCCCAATTATTTTATTTCATAATTTGGGACAAACCCCGTAATTTACAATAGAGGAATTTCAAGAGGAAATTCCTTGTTTTACAAAACATGTTTATTTATTTTACTGAGCCACCACTTCAAGCTTGTTAGTGCTCCGTAGCACGTTTTCCTTGATTCACAGTAGGTCACCTGAAACATGTTTTAAAAATATTTTATCAGCGGGGAAATACTGGCGAGTCATTCAGGTTAAACAAAACGACACATTAATTATAAATTACAGCATAAGAGCGATTACAATGGCTACTATCTCATTTTTATCTGGCGCCGTGTCACACCCTGGTGACGATGGTCATACCACTATTGGGTCCTTTCACCCAAGTAGTGATGATTATCACTGTTAGGTTGATGAACCTAACCGTGAGAAATTAGTAATGTGCACAATACCCCACTTGCCAGTGATTCAAGATAACCAAGACTTAATCTCTGTAATTATAACTGGAAAACATTTGGGTATTGTAAAACACTTTTGATAAAAAGAGAATGACTCACTTTGCAAGTTTAGACGGGCAGAGTCTAGCCTATTGATTTAGCCTTGTAACCTAGTTTAAACAACAATGCACACGAACTAGGTCAGTAACTTAATACAACATTTACGATACGCTCACGAAATCAAAACCCTCACGATGAATGACAAAGGCATAGCCCAAATACGGGCAGCACTTAAACATCCATTGAATCGGTTTGAATCGATCGGATATTGCATCGTAGCAGTGATCGAGTTAATACCCTGTATCGTAGCTGCTTCGTGACACCGAAAAATTCGTTTTTAGCAGAATTGGGACGTTTTGAGAGTGAGATTTCGAGCACAGATGAAAGCCCATGCCCTGCTCAATTTATAGCAACATTTTGGGTTTTACGCGGCCCGCGTTAACCTTTTGATGTATCTTACACGGCCCGCGAGGGCCACCTAGTCTACAACTAGGGCTAGCGTGTCACACCTAGCTGCTCCACGTGTGCGACACGTGACCTGGAACACTTATCCGGACAACTTTAAGTTGACGCGGCCCGCGTAAACCTTACCTTATCTCTTAGGCTGCCCGCGTGAAAACCAATTTTCTTGTTTTCTTGGTTTTTTTTATGAGGATTAGGGTTTCAGGGGTCCAGGTTTTTACTTACGGGTGGATTTGGGGCATTTTTGTAGGTCCTTACAAAAACTGCAAACTCTCGACTAAATTACTTGTTTGACCCGCAATTTTATCTATAAACACGAGAATTTGCGTTGAATCAGGAGTGAAATCCATACTTTGACGCATAATTCTCTTCTGTTTTATCAAAACAGAAGCAAAGTTTTTAAGTCAGGGGTGAAACCTGAACCTTGAAGACTTGTTCCACCCTCTATTTTGATTTTACAAAACTCTCACCAAAGTCTCGACGGGCTCCAACGACTTGAAGTCACACCGTAACTGGAAGGATGCGTGCCATTCGCCCGCATTCGAGGCAAGAGTACAGTCCCAAAGGCTAAAGTGTGCACCAAGAGTCTTTGCGAATAGTCGAATCACTTCGGATAATCAATGTCTAATAGCCATTGACAATCTATTCTTGATTTTTATGTATTTCGATTCTGAGCTCGCTACTGCCGACTCTGATATTTGTAGCTTTTATATGGATTTTAGGTGTTTATATGGTTTTATGCTTATTTATTAGCGTTTTGAGGTACTACTGGTTATGATTTAACGCTTCTTGATTGCACGACACTCACTACACCAAGTTAACAAATCGCTAATTACTCGCATGCTACATTATACGCTTATACTATACTGCTCGCTATATTACTCGCAATCGCTATTCTCGAACGATCACGGACTTTGAATAATAGGTTTCTGTATTTTGACCACCTCTATGTGCTCTATAAGGTTCTATGTGCTTCTAGGATAATTATGTGCTTACATGCTTATGTGCGTCTGTGCCTTACGTGTTTATGTACTTCTGTGCTTATGTGAATCTGTGATTATGTGCCTATGTGTTTACATAATTATACGTGTTCCTGAGCTTTAGTAATATTAGACGTGTGAGGAGAGACTCGCCTATGTTATGTCTGAGACCTATGATGATGTCTGGTGCAGACAATGTCGTCATCTGGACCCCGTCACCCACGAGTTACTAATCAAGAACAGAGAGACAAACGCCTTGCTGCTCTTGTCGCTAAGCAAGTAGCAAAGGGTGTTCCTCAGATCGTAAGTGAACTGTATGAGAATGTGAGCAAATCGTCCGAGGAATCCAGGACCGAAACTCCTAAAGCTACACCCAAGGCTGCTTTCAGCTTCAAATAGTTCAAGGCATGCGGACCGAAGTAGTTCACTGGAGAAGAAGGCCCTACGGCTTTGTTTTAATGGTTTAACTCAATCGAAGTCACCCTACGACAGAGCGGATGTCCTGACAATCTCCGCACACTGAATGCTACCGGCGTCTTCCAGTCCCGCGCATTAGACTGGTGGACGGCCGAGAGGAACAAGCGCAGAAATGATGCAGCCTATGGTCTGTCATGGGATGAGTTGAAGAAAGTTATACTCGAAGAGTTCTGCCCTCCCCATGAGCGCCAAAAGCTGGAGGATGAATTATGGCATCTGAAGCAGAAAGATGGTGACAACGCTGACCTGACTGCTCGCTTCAAGTAGCTCAACATTATCTGTCCCGACCAGGTGAAGACTACCGACATGACAATCAAGAAGTACATCCGCGCTCTGCCGGATTGTGTTGCAGATTTTGTGCATGCTTCTAAGCCAGCAACGATCGAAGAAACTTACTTGCTTGCCGCTGAAATAAACGACAAGCGAGTAAAAGCTGGTTTTTGGGATAAAGCTTCAAAGAACCTGCACCAAGCTACCGCCGCACCAACCGATGACACCGCCGCCGCCGCATCACAGTCATCCAAGTCCTCTCGTCACAAGAGGAAGAACAACAACAGCAGCTCCAGCAACAAGAACTGTGCTGTCACAACCACTGCTGCTCCACTCCAAGCCGTATCGGCTCAGCAGCAGCCCCAGCACCGATCAGCTCCAGCACCAGTTACCTATACACCTCTTGCAAAGCGTGCATACAAAGACCCTCATCCTGCCTGCCCAACATGTACTTACCACCACCCGGTGGATATCGCCTGCCTTTTTTGTGTGCATTGCAATATGTACGACCACTTCACTGCTAACTGTCGTACTGGTCCCCGCCAAGCACCAGCTCAAGCCACTGCTCATCAAGCTCTGCTCCCAGCCCCACAAGGCCAACAAGCGGCTCAGGCACTCGCGGTCAACGCCAGAGTCTGCTTCGCATGTGGTGATCCCAACCACTTTGCGAACATGTGCCCGAACAGGGTTGTGAAACAAGAGCCCCAACAGCAGCCTCAGCAACAGCAACAGCCTCAACAGCAACAGCCTTAACAGCAACACCAACAAGCCGCCCGCGCCAGAATATTCAACATCAACGCGCGCCAAGCCCAAGCCGACAACAACGTCGTTAATGGTATGTTTCTTATGAACGGTATTTATGCTTCGTGTTTGTTTGATACTGGAGCTGATAACTGTTTTGTGTCGTTTGAATTCGAGAAGCTCCTTAATCATAAGCGCTCCCATATCCCCTCAACGTTCGATGTCGAAGTCGCCACTGGAAGAACCGTTGCCGTCAATTCTGTTCTTCGTGATTGTACTCTTGAGCTCAACAATCACATCTTTCCAATATATCTCATTCCGATGCAACTCGAAAGTTTCGACATCATAGTAGGCATGGACTTTCTTCGTGAAAACCATGCTGAAGTTGTGTGCTTCGATAAGATGATTCGATTCGCGCTCCCTAACGCTGATATATTGTGTGTGTACGGTGAAACTCCTTCGAAAGGTCTTAAGCTTATGTCGAGTGTCCAAGCTAGCAAGTATCTCCGCAAGTAATACAGAGCTTTCTTGGGTAACATTGTAGTAGCGGAGAAGGTAAAGAAAGGAAGGACTGAAGTGAAAGACGTTCCTGTGGTTCGTGAATTTCCTAATGTGTTTCCTGAGGATCTCCCTGGTCTTTCGCCAAGTCGTGATATCGACTTTCGTATCGACCTCATTCCTGGAGCCAACCCTATCGCTAGAGCCCCTTATCGACTCGCTCCATCCGAAATGCGTGAACTCTCGAGTCAGCTCCAGGAACTACTTGATAAAGGCTTCATTCGCCCGAGCACCTCTCCATGGGGCGCACCAGTCCTTTTCGTCAAAAAGAAGGATGGGTCATTCAGGATGTGCATCGACTATCGGGAGTTGAATAAGTTGACAATCAAGAATCGCTATCCCCTGCCGCGAATTGAGGATTTGTTTGATCAGCTACAAGGTGCTACGTGTTTCTTGAAGATCGATCTACGCTCAGGCTACCACAAACTACGCATTCAAGAAGAGGATATACCCAAAACCGCTTTTCGCATTCGATACAGCCACTATGAGTTCGTTGTTATGCCATTTGGTTTAACCAACGCACCCGCGGTTTTCATGGATTTGATGAATCGGGTGTGTAAACCATTTCTTGACCGTTTCGTTATCGTGTTCATCGATGATATCCTGATCTATTCCAAGTCAAAAGCCGAACACGCGCAACATCTACGTTTGGTTCTCGAGCTACTCCAAGGGAATCGACTCTACGCCAAGTTCTCCAAGTGCAAATTTTGGCTGGAGGAGGTTCAATTCCTCGGTCACATTGTCAATAGTCAAGGTATTCATGTCGATCCCGCGAAGATTGAAGCAGTTAAGAATTGGGTTACGCCGAAGAACCCGTCTGAAGTTCGATCTTTTCTCGGACTAGCGGGCTATTATCGTCGATTTATCGAAGGATTCTCTAAAATCGCTGTGCCGCTTACCGCTTTCACTCACAAGGACAAGCCTTTTGTTTGGGGAACTGAACAAGAGTCTGCTTTCCAATCCCTCAAGTATATGCTCTGCAATGCTCCCGTCCTCACTTTACCCGATGGAAATGACGACTTTATTGTCTATTGTGATGCCTTGAACCTTGGTCTTGGTTGCGTCCTCAAGCAGGGAGACAAGGTTATCGCTTACGCATCTCGACAGATCAAGATCCACGAGAAAAACTATACAACCCAGGACCTCGAGCTAGGCGCAGTTGTTTTTGCATTAAAGATTTGGCGACACTACCTTTATGGTACCAAGTGTACGATCTTCACCGATCATAGGAGCCTACAACATATCTTTGATCAGAAAGAACTTAATATGCGTCAACGCCGATGGGTAGAACTTCTCAACGATTACGACTGTGAGATTCGTTACCATCCAGGCAAAGCAAATGTCGTTGCCGACGCTCTCAGCCGACGAAGCTATCTGCACATCATTCCTAATATTCCAGCCCAGCATCATCTCGAAACCCTCATCCATGAAGCCTAGCATGCGTGTTTTATCGAGCGAACCTTGAAGAAAGAAAGAATCCCCCACGATGGAGCCCATCTTGTTAATAAGTCGAATGGGATATTCCATTATCTGGACCGAATTTGGATCCCTAAGTGGAACGATTTGCGACAGATTTTGATGGACGAAGCCCACAAATCCCGGTATTCTATTTTTCCTGGTGCCGATAAAATGTACCAGGACCTTCGCTATAAGTACTGGTGGTCGGGCATGAAGAGGGATATCGCTCTCTACGTCGGAAAATGCCTGACTTTCTCGAAAGTTAAGGCTGAACACCAAAGACCCTCTGGCTTGCTCGAACAACCCCCGATCCCTATATGGAAGTGGGAAAGTATAGCCATGGACTTCATAACTAAACTCCCACGCACGCCATCAAGTCACGACAGCATCTGGGTTGTCGTCGACCATTTGACCAAATCTGCTCATTTTCTACCAATACGGGAAGACTACAAGGTAGAACGATTGGCCCGAATCTACACCGACGAGATTATTTGTCGACATGGGACGCCTCGCGACATCATTTCTGACCGTGATGCTCGGTTTACTTCACGACTGTGGGAAATGTTTCAAGCGACGCTCGGTACTACGCTTAACCTAAGTATCACATTCCACCCTCTAACCGACGGTCAGACTGAGAGAACGATTCGTACCCTTAAAGACATGCTCCGTTCGTGTGTCATAGATTTCGGTGGTAATTGGGACGCTTACATGCCGTTAGTCGAATTCTCGTATAATAACAGTTATTATTCCAGCATTCAAATGGCACCGTTTGAGGCTTTATACGGAATTAGATGTCGATCGCATATTGTATGGCACGAGATCGGGCACTCGCAATTAACCGGTCCTGAGCTATTGCAAGAAACGACTGACAAAGTTCTCCAAATTCGAGACAATCTGCTGAAAGCTCGGAGTCGTCAGAAAAGTTACGCTGATGGACGACGCAAGCCCCTTGAATTTGACATTGGCGACTACGTACTCCTAAAGGTATCACCTTGGAAGGGTGTGGTCAGATTCGGCAAGAAAGGGAAACTAGCGCCTCGATATGTTGGACCTTTTAAGATTCTGGAAAGGATCGAAAAAGTCGCCTACAGACTCGAACTACCGGAGGAACTTAGTAACGTCCACCCGACTTTCCATGTTTCAAACCTCCGCAAGTGCTTGGCTGAGTATGATTTAATTGTACCCCTGGATGATCTTCAAATAAACGAAACACTACACTTCGTGGAGAAGCCTGTCGAAATCATGGACCGCCAAACCAAGCAGCTCCGACGCTCGCGCATTCCTATTGTGAAAGTTCGATGGCAAGGCAAACCAGGCACATAGTTCACTTGGGAGCTTGAAAGCGACATGAAAGCAAAGTACCCGCAGTTGTTTGTTACGGATTCGGCCTAATTTCGGGATGAAATTCCCTTAAGAATGGGAGGCTGTAACACCCCGTGTTTCGAAAGTCAAGGTCAAAGTCAAGATTGAAGTCAAAGGAAGAAAAGATTGCTAATTGCGACCTGTCATTTCTTGCTCAATTCCTGTTTTGACTTGTAGATAGTCTATTTTATGCTTTAGGTTAGTTGTATTGTGTGGAGTATCTATCAATAATCGAGGTTTATTCGATGATTATCGCTTCTCGCTATCGCAATCGCGCTCACAACTCGAATTACGCGTTATGGATATGGTTTATTGTGTGTGTGCCTTATGTGTTACTTGTGCATGTTTATTTATGTTACGATGTGGTGATTAATCGAAACGCAATCGAAACTCAATCGCAATCGAATCGCAGATGCTAAACGCAAGGATAATCATCCTAATTTACTTGATGATTGTATGTTAGATATAGTAGTTGGGATTAAAAGTAATTTGAATGGGAAACTCTATCGCATCGCAACGCTCGCAATCGCAGTCGAAACGGCAAAACTCGGCGCACCATACACTCGAATCAAGTGGCTAACGAACCAAGTGACCAGCCGATCGACCAGCTGCTCGATCGAGCTACCACTCGATCGACCAGCCATTCGATCGGGCTGCCACTCGATCGGCCAGCCCTTTCCTTTTGTGGTAAGCCTATAAATACACCCCTTCATTTCCACTTTGGGAAAGTATCAGCTCTCTCTCTCCCTCCACTCGTTCCAGTCACCTTTTCTTCGATTTCTCGCGATTCCGGTAAGATCTCAACCTAATCCTTGTACTTCTATGATCAACACTTGATTCTATACCTTTCTATCTTTTGAATCTTAATTTTAACCGTGAAATCACTAAGATTCGAGGTGTTCTAGGATGATGTGATCATGGTGTTCTGGAGAACTTCATGTTTTGACTTCAAACCACCAAGAACAACTTGGATCTAAACGATTTCCACACAGATAAACAAAGATCTTTCATAGATCTAAACATATTCATCGTGAAAGGGATTGAAAGATGGTTTTTCCAACTTTCTTTCAACTCTTTTACACTCAATGCACTAAAAACGATAGAATCGGAGCTTGTTCTGATCTTCTACTCTTTCATGTGGATGTGTTGGTGCAAGATCTGGATTCTATCTACGAGATTACCGATTTCGGGTTGAACATGGAACACCGTCTCGAACGGTAACTTGTCGGGTTTGGGTGATTCCTGTCCGATCAGGTTACTATGACTTAACAAGGTTTCTGTTGCTTAACACGATATCAAAACATCTCGATAAAACGATAAACTATCAAAACAACCAAGGGTAAGACGATCAGGCCGACCAGGATGGAGTGCCGCTCGATCGGACTACTGTTCGATCGAATGGTCACCCGATCGATTTGCCACCCGATCGGCTTGCACCTTGGCCCCACACTTGATTTTTAATTCAAACAATTGAAGTTGTGAACATTGAACGAATTGCGGTCCGATCGGATTACCACCCTATCGGATTGTCACTCGACCATGTGATGTTCTGACTTCAACACTTAAACAATTTTCAACATGTTCAATGCACAAGGGTTGCCACCCGATCGGACTACCATCCGATCGAGTGACCGTCCTGCTTTGAACTTGTTCTCAATCTGAGAAGCCTCGCCAATCGGATTGTCCGATCGAACGGTCGTTCGATCGATCGACCTGAAAGGTAGAGATACTTCTCTATTTTGAAATGCTGCAACGAAAACTTCAAAAGTCAAGCCATCATACACAAACACATCCTTCCCAAAGGAAGTAACAATCCACTTGAAAGGTCACCCGATCGGATGACCATCCGAGCGGGCTGTCACCCGAACGACCGGCTACCCGATCGGACCACCATCCGATCGGACTGCTATTCTACTTACTTACACTCTGCACCGTTTTACGTGTCGCTTATCGTTATGCTATCGTTCTGATCAGGCTAACCTTACTCTCTAGCGCTCCCTTCAATCCATCATCGCTGTGAGTATACTCAATCCCTTTTTGCTTTACGCACTTTTGGGTGTTACATATGTTACTTATTCTAAATCACATCAAACACACTACGCAATATTTTAAATTGCTAACCGTTACTGCATGTTATACGTGACTTAATGAATGCTTGTTTGTTATGTTTACACATGGAATGTTGTCTACCTGCCTTAGCAACGGTAGTACTATTTGTTTGGACTCATCACCTGTTCACTCAGGGGTTGTTAAGGACAATTTGTTACATGGCTCACTGTGGTGAGTGTGTATTACGAACTGCCTCGGGCAGTCAACTCGCAGTCATTGGTATCGATAGGTTCATGTCGATAACTAACATGCCTCATTTCACACTGTGTACGTGCTGGTTATGCGATATCTATTTTTCGACTCTATTATATCTATTAAACTTGTATGCTCACCTTTACACTATGTGTATTGACTTTTACTTTAACGTATGTGACAGGTGCTTAGGATGCTTATTTGCTTAGCTTGCTGTGAAATCGAGGCTAGGAAAGACCTAGGCCAATAAACAATTGTCTGTAATAAAAATCTGAGTTGTCGGAACAGAACAATTTGACTAGATCTTTTCTATAATAATTGTATTATCTTTTATGACATGGTTTAAGACATGTTGCTTTAAGTAATTGGTAAATATAGTTGTTATGGAAACTTCTGGACAATCTGTTTCGCTCTGTGTCGCGCCCCGATGATTCCGCCATCGGTTGGGGTGTGACACATAGTCTCATAGTATAAGTTTCACCAAGTATCACATAACTCATAGTAACAACTAGCTAGAAGTCTAGGGACGCAGGTATTACATGAAGGGTTTTTCGATTTCGTTTTCTTCTCAAATGTTACCAAATCTGTGAAAATCGATTTTAAAATTTGAGACCTGTGAAAATCGATGATGATTTTTTGAATCGGATGTTGAATGTGTGACCGCAAGCTGCTCTATCTTAGTCTGTGGTGATTGTGGTGGAAGAGGTGGTGGTGGTGAAATTTGCAGAGATTGATGGGGGGTTTGTGGTTGAGTGAAGAATTGGGTTGAATTGTAGATGTGGGTGTGGTTTGGTTTTATTAGTTTTTAATTAATTAACATATGTTTTTAATTAAAATGCCTGAGAAAAAAGATAAAATAGTAGGATTTTATAAGACAAATATGACCTGATTTCACTTTTGGATCAAAATGGTAATAAAAGTGAAACCACAAGGATCCAGATATAAAATGTTTGAGTTTTGGACTAAAGTTGCAAAACATATACTAAAATCACAGTTTATTCTAAAATAAAGTCTACAAAAGGAGCATTGTACGGTCTGTCAGCAACATTCAAAGAAAGATAAACGGATCCATTGACGCTAAAAAACAATTAAAAAAATAAAGGGATCCAATGAACATAGATTAATTTCATCCACATGTATTGTGATGAAGTACTTGATAGGTAAGTGTGATGGTGACCCAACTCTCTTCATTCTTTCATTTTTTTTTTCAGTCAAACTTAAAACTACTTTTTAAAAGGTTCAAAAAGAAATGAAAACTGATAGCTAACTCGGGGAACCGAAATTTTATTTTATTTTGTTTAGTTTATACAATTATCTACTATTTTCTTTAATAGCAGCTATTTCTGCTACCATATTACATCAATATTCTAAATTATAATATTTAACTTTCTTTTTTTAGTTTTGTGTTTCAGCCTTCGAATTTTATCATAATTTTACTTTATGCTTCTACTCTTGTAGCGTTTCAAAACGAACTTAATAATGAAGACCTCTACGATCAAGACTACTACCGCTACCTATACTTTCTCCTATCGCCACCATCAAACCCTCTCAACACCAATGGCCAATATTAAGTGTTGTAAATTGTAATTTGTTAAACCATCCACATTCATAACCCAACTCAACCCAACCTTTAATAAAAAACTAATTTCTCTTTCTTCCATTTACACAACCCAACCTTTCATACCCATTAACAACCCAACCTAAACCAACTTTTATAAATAAATATTTATTTTATATTAAAAATGTGTTTTTTTTAACAAAATCTGTTTTTAATAAAATTTATATAGGGATGTTCACAAAATTATTTTAAGAAATACTGTGTATTTAGTTTTTCTTATAAGATTAATTATAAAAAGTTATTTAAGTAATTAAATTGATGGGGGGAATTAGTAGTTAATAAAAAAAGGTGCACCAATTATGTTTGGACAAGTGGATATGGTTTTGGGTCATGACCTAGGTTGCTCCAACAACGTGGTTGTTGGTTTCATTTTCTTTTTTTTAACTTTATTACAACCAATAATATTTTAACAAGTGACAACCCAACTACACAAAGGTCACTAATGTGATAGTCTTAGGTTGGTTTAAAAGTTAACTGTTGGAGTATATTTTTAATTCCACACGTGTGTGACACTAATATATGTAATTCCCCAAAATAATTATAAAAAAAATGTTAGTTTTGTATATTTTGACCACAATAAATATATTTTAAGTTACTCTTTCATGTTTTATGCAAAGTTACATGCAGCACACGTCACTTTAATAAAAAGTTAAAAAAGTGTATGGAGAGAAACACTGATAACTTTAGCATTATTATTATTTGAAAGTACCATGAAATTTACTCGACACGATGAGAAAGTGAACAGAGAAAAAAAAACTGATGACTTTAGCTTTATATGAAAGTACCAAGAAATTTACTCTACATGCTGAGAAATTTCTCAACTAGTTAATAAGTGTGTATATATAATTATATATAATCATGTATGATGCATCCCAACAACTCAAAACTACCTCTCTCTCTCTCTCTCTCTCTCTCTCTCTTTGACCTAAATTCCACTAGATACTAATTTCAAACAAATTCCATCCACAGAACAATGGCATCTTCATCCTCCTCTTCTAAGTCGATTCCGGCATGGAGTTACGATGTATTTATGAGTTTTAGAGGAGAAGACACTCGCAACGGCTTTGTGGGTCATCTCTATGCTGCTCTTGAACAACAAGGAATCCAGACGTACAAGGATGATGAAACACTTCCTCGTGGTGAGTCAATCCGTCCCGCACTCTTGAAGGCTATCGAAGAATCACGGATCGCTGTTGTTGTATTCTCTAAAAACTATGCGGATTCATGTTGGTGTTTGGCTGAGCTTGCACATATTATAGAGTGCGTGGACAAGAGAGGGCAGATCTTGATGCCCATATTTTATTACGTAGATCCCTCCCATGTGAGAAAACTTAAGAGTAAATATGGAAAAGCATTTTCCAAACATGAGACAGAAAAGAAGGAAAACGTTGATTCATGGAGAAAAGCGCTAGAAAGGGCTGGTAGCATTTCTGGATGGACCATCAATATAAACTGGTAATTAATTTTCTTTTTTTTTTCTCGAACATTTTTGTGCTTAAGGTATTTGCATTTGCATTTGATTGGAAGCTGTTTAACTAGTCGACATAACTGTTAAAAAGTGTTTAACTTATGGAGCCAAGTTTATAAAAAAAAAACCAATTTGCATTTGATATGATTAAGGTCCACTATCGACGAACACAACCACAACCACTTGATGATCCACCAATGCCCATTGTAGTCAATTAAGATCTAATATGGTCCGTTAAGACATATATGGTCTACCATTGCCCAATGTAGTCAATTAAGGCCCGATATGCAGCGGCGGGCCCAATGCTTTAGCAACCGTAGCATGGGTTACGACTCAAGTGCGTATTCGTAGTGTATTTTGTTTTTCGGTTTTATACCAAGGATACCCCTAAAATTATACAAAGATAACCTTAATCAACTCAAACTTGTAAAACAAAGGAGCCCGATTGAAACAATGGTCCAATTGCCCAAATTATTAATAATATGATTGAAATTGTGGCCCAATTAGTTAGCTATTTGTTTTACTTTATTTATTTATTGTCATTTTTTTATATTGTGTGATTGCACGGTAAATTTTTTTTAGGATACCCCTAATTTAATGGGCTAGTTCCAACACTGCCGATATGCTCACTTAAGACCCAATAGGGTCCATTAAGACACATATGGTCTACCAACCATTGCCCAATGTGATCTACAAATGTGATCTATTAAGGACCACAATGGGCATTGTAGACCATATATGTCTTAATAGACCATATTGGGCCTTAACTGACTACAGTGGACATTGGTAGATCATGTTGGGCCTTAATAGATCACATTGGGCAATGGTAGATTATATACGCCTCAATTGACCATATGGTAGAGTTAAAAATTTGTGATGAAGATACACGACATAGTTCATAAAGATTAATTTGTCTAGTCTATTTTTAGAAACAAACACAAGTTCAAAGATGGTCACTGAGAAGTGACCTTTTACTTTGCTTTTCTAACACTTTTTTTTATTCAAACTAACTAGAAATCCTTGCAATTTCAGTTATCTACAACCATTAATGTCTTGTTTGGCTTATGCCGGTTCAAAGGTTCCAATGTAAGATTGAAAGTATTTGAAATTCATCCACTCTATTGTTAGGTTGTCAACAGTAATATTAACCGAAGAAAACTGTGAAGAATCAAATATCGTATAAACAAATGTCATTATATGTATATATGGACATGTTATTACTAATGTGTTTATACATTTTTCTATTTAGTCGACCAACAAAAGATATCTATATTAACTAGTTAGTTATACATGTACAATAATATGGACCTTAGTTGACATACTCACACCCGTCAGTCTTTGTCTTGAGAATTAATTAAAAACATCAGACCCCTATATGCTGCGCTTTGGCCAATATGCAACATATAGATACAAGGTCAGTCTTTGTCTGTCCGTTGTACCTATATGTTGCCCTTTGGCCAAAGCGCAACATATAGGGTTCTGGTGTTTTGTTTTAGTTGTTGTTTGGGTGTATTTGGTTGTGTTTTTGTTTGAAAAGTTGTAGATTTTAGTTTTTTTTAATATATATTTAAAAAGTTGTTAAAGAAATAGATCTATCAATTTTTATATTATTTTTACTCCGTTATCGATTACGTTGACAAACTTTATGTTTTCCTTTTCAAGGAAACTTATTCTAACCTAGCCAATTCGCGAAATAAAACAAACTAATAAGAGTTAAATGCCATTTTAGTCCCTGTGGTTTGGGCTATTTTGCAAGTTTGGTCCAAAAGGTATCATTTTTCGTATGTGGATCCAAAAAGGTTTCACCGTTGCCATTTTAGTCAACTGTGTTAACTTCATCTATTATTTCTGTTAACGAGAAGGGCGATTCGGTCATTTTATATGTAATTATGTTAACTAGAAGAACAATTCGGTCATATAAAATGACTAAACCGCCCTTCTAGTTAACAGGAATAATGGATGAAGTTAACCCAGTGGACTAAATGGCAACGGGGAAACCTTTTTGGACCTACAGGTGAAAAATGAAACCTTTGGATTACACTGGCAAAATAGTCCAAACCACAAGCACTAAAATGACATTTAACTCAACAAATAATTTACTCGACTTTATTTTAATAATTTAATCTAATATATACAACAAACATTGTATGAAGTTAACAACAATAACCGATTTAATTCCAGTTTTAAATTGCACAAACCTGTTTAATTACAATATGTTGTGACAGAACACAAACCCAACCACTTGATACGATCCTTCAAGCCTTACATGGATAAAATGTCCACCCTCAACGAACACGACCGCAACCACTTGATGAACTACCAATGCCCATTGTAGTCAATTAAGGCCCAATATGGTCCATTAAGGCCCAATATCTATCATTGCTCAATGTAGTCAATTAAGACTGATATGCTCAATTAAGGCCTAATAGGGTTCATTAAGACATATATGGTCTACGGTCTACCAACCATTGCCCAATGTGATCTATTAAGGACCACAATGGGCATTTGTATACCATTTTGGGTCTTAACTGACTAATAGTCATTGGTAGATCATATTGGGCATTAATAAATCATATTGGGCAATGGTAGACTATATACGCCTTAATTGACTATACGACAGAGTTAAAATTTGTGACGATGATACACGACATAGTTCATAAAGATTAATTTGTCTGGTCTATTTTTAGAAACGAACATGAGTACAAAGATGGTCATTGAGAAATGGCCTTTTACTATGCTTTGTTAGCACTTTTTTTTATTCAAACTAACTAGAAATCCTTGCAATTTCGATTATCTACAACCATTAATGTCTTGTTTGTAATATATTCAAGCCGGTTAGGGGAGGAGGGGTGGTCACTAGTGATAGAAATCTATCACTCCCACTATCCAATCAAATCATGCCATGTCATCACCCAATATTCTATCACTAGTGATAGAAATGTAGGGGGGGGGGGGGGGGTGGTCACTAGTGATACAATTCCATCACTCCCAAATTTTTTAATTTTTATTTTAAAATTAGAAATTAAACACTAAATTAAATTTCACTATTTTTTTATTTTTTATTTTAAATTAGAAATTAACAATAAAACACTAAAATTATAAATTTCATTAAATTTAAAACATACTACTTCAATTTAACATACTAGAAATCATGAAACATACAATTTAAAAAAAAAAAACCCTACTCCTCGTCCGAATCATGAAACTCCAAACCTAGAGAACCTACTAGTTCGATTAAATCGTATCTCAACCGAAAGTGAGTTTCTTCATTACGCAATTCTAGATGGATATTTTGTGGAACTTGAACTTGTGTATGAGGATCCGGCACCCAATCCGGGGATATTGCACGTCCGTCTTCTTTGATAATCATATTGTGCAATATGATACATGCATACACTATGCTATGTATTGATTTCTTGTATGTCGCACGAACCGGTCGGTGTAGTATACCCCATCTACCCTTTAAAACACCAAATGCCCTCTCAACATCTTTTCTTGCCGATTCTTGCAATTTTTTTAACTCGATTTCTTTAGGCTCGACAGGAAATGAGGGAGCTTTCACAAAAACAGACCAAGACGGGTAGATACCATCCACAAGAAAAAAGCCTCGTCTGTAATGCCGACCGTTAACATAGAAAGGAGACGTAGGTGCGGTACCATCCGTTACGGTTTGAAACAACGGTGACGTGTGCAACACATTGATGTCATTGTTTGAACCTGGAACACCGAAATACGAATGCCAAATCCATAAATCATTCGACGCCACCGCTTCTAGTATGATGGTTGGTCTTTTGATGTCTCCCCTAACATACGCCCCTCGTAACTCTCTTGGACAATTTTTCCACTCGATATGTGTACAATCGATGCTACCGAGCATCCCGGGAAAATGCCATCTAGCCTCGTGTGCGGCGTAAATACGTGAGATGTCGTGGCTCGCCGGTTTACGTAAAAACTCGTTAGCATGCAACTTAATGACCGCATTGCAAAAAAATTGCAAACATTCATGTGAAGTTCTGGCCGACATAGCTAGGTTTTCATCATATTGATCGGGAGGGTTACATGTCGCTAGTTGGCGAATGGCGGACGTGCATTTTTGTATCGGCGTGAAACTTGGTTTGCCCATCGCATCGTAACCTTCTTGAAACCATTCCTCGCTTGCTTCGATGTCTCCAACAATCTTTAAAAATAATTCTTTGGGTAAACGAAACCGATCTCGAAACGTTTCGGCATTGTAGAGCGGATTTTCCACAAAATAATCGTTCATCAAAACTTCGTTGGCACGTATACGATCACGGTCGACCATCTTCTTCTTTGGGCGGGACGACTCGGCATCAAGCTCGTTATACACCGACACAAAATATTTTAGCGTCTCGTTGTCGGAAGACGACTCGGTATCGCTATCGCTAGACATCGGAAACGTCGAATCCGTAGGGAATTCCATTTGAGAAAGATATAAAAATTGTGAGAAATGGGTTTATGTTTTTGATGTGTGTAAAATGGTTTAAAATGGAGATATATATAAAAGGTTTAAAGTTTTTTTTTTTTAATAAACTTACCGTTGAATAACTGAATAACGGTCGGATATTGGCCCAACGTTCAAATTCTTTCAAACTTCAACGCGTTATAACTTCAACGCGTTTCAAATTTCACGCCTGATACAAATGGAGGCGGCGGTGTTCAACGCGTTATTTTTGTTTATCACGGTGCTATAACACACCGCCCCTCCTCCCCTTATGAAAATAAAAACTCCTGTAATAAATAACACTTATATTAACTATATTTTTCTAAGTAAATTGTTATGAAAAAAAAAACTCCTGTAATAAATAACACTTATATTAACTAGAAAAAAATATTAATATAAAAGAAAATAAATAAAAGTGTATTTCTAGAAAAAAAAATGGTTTGTAATATATTAAAACCGGTTAATGATGAAGGGGGATACATATCGTTGTTTATAATTGGGTTAGAATTCTGTTTTTAAAACAGATTAATATAAATATTATATGTAGTAATGTAGAAAGTAAATTAAAATTAGACGCAAGTTAAACACATGTGTCAAAAAAGTTCTCATTATATGTCTCTCAAAATTTTTATCAAACAAATATTGAAATATTCGTGACAATATACATATAGGGGGAGGTTCATTTGAGAAGAAAATTAAATTAAGAAAAAAAAGAACAAAGGGTACAATTGTAAAACATTAAATAGTTTTCTCTCATCTTATTTATTATTATCTTTTACTAATTAATTAGTCATCCTCCACACTAAATTTTTTGCCTACACACATAAATAATTATCCTACACGTTTTGAAATTTATCCTACACATATTGAAATTCATCCTACGCAACTCGTAATTCATCTTACACACCTCGTAATTTATCCTACACTTTAAATTAATTTTTTTCTTCTTTGTAATAATATATTTTTTTGAAAATAAGTTACAAATTTATTATAGTTAGCTATTAAAAAGGAAGACTACCAATAAATGATCTATCTAATTTTACTAATATTCCCTTACACTAATATTAAATAGAAAAATTAAATAAAGTAAATGAAGGATTTTTATTGGTTGAAATTTCTTCTTTTTTATTCTTACAAAAAAATTCTTCTCATTTGAACCCTCCACTATATATATATAGGTATTTTTTTCTTTAACTACAAAAAATATATCATTTTGTTAAATAATGGACGTTAATTTTTGAAAATGCTGTTTTCTTAAATAGTTTTTGAATAAAATATTATATTTTAAGAAACGTGTATGCATAAGCTACAATGTTTAGGAGATGTTCTGCATTGTAAGTTTAATTTTATAACTGTATTTGAATTTTGGTAATAAGATTGATATTTCATAAAAAAAAAATTGTACAACTTAATTTTAACTAAATGTTTAATAGCTTTTGAAATATAGCTTTTAAAATGTTTTTTTTATCAAACTGAACAGACGTCGTATGTTTGGCATAGAGTTTTTAGGAGCTTCTAGCTTTAAGCTATTAAAAAAAAGCTCCTACTCAACAAAAAGCCTTGTTTGGTTAAAGGAGCTTGAAGCTTTTAGGTTAGGAGCTTGAAACTTTTGGTTAAACGCTCCTACTAGTAGCGTTTAGAATGAACTACAAGCTTTTAGGAAAAAAATGACTATTTTAACCTCTAAAGATAATGAACTTTTTAATGCACAACCTTTTTAAATTTTTAGTTATGTCCATGTTGGTCATTTTATACATTTTATTAAAAGCTCCAGCTACTCTGCCAAACACCAAATATATCTAAAAAACTACAGCTACAAGCTACCAGCTTCCAGCCACCAGCTAACAGCTTCCAGCTACTTTTGCCAAACATACCCATAGTTTTGGTTAAGCAAAACGCTTAACAAAAAATGGATTTTTGTGTTAGTTTAATTAAGAAGGGTTTTATTTGGTTTGCTTTGAAAAAGTGACATCATAGTTTTGGTTAGGCAAAAACACTTTGTTAAAAAAATGCTTTAGTGTGATGTTGTATGTCGGATGTTAGTCAAAACGAAAAGAATGTTTTATAAAAGCTTAAGATTTTCACATTTCATATACTTGTAAAAGAGTCATTCATAATCAACAACCCGTCGCAGCACGCGGGTTACATCAACTCGTTAATTACAATTAAAAACATATTTAAAAATACATATTTATTTGTATATTTAAAACATATTTCGTTAAATAATAATTATGAAAATAACGAAATAATAAAAAAAAACTTGAGTAATTGAATTAATAACCTCTTAAATATTAAAAGAACTTTGTAATTATCAAAAACAACCTCTAAGGTATATAATGATCTAATTACCCTTACACTTAACTACAAAAAAGTAACAAAGTTAGTGTCAGGGGCCAAAACCGTTATAAAATGTGACATCGGGGTCTGATATGTTAAAATATTTTTTTTGGTCTAAAATGGTTAAACTGGCTAAACCACATGGGCCAAAACAGTAATTTACTCTATTTAATAGATAACAATGAGTTGATTTAAGTTTTGTTTTCACCATTGACAAGTCAAATGGGCAAAATTTGATAAATAACAATAAAACGGGTCAAATAAATTGAGAGTAGCCAGATTTACCAAAAAATAGTTACTATCGTAATAAGTTAGTTTTTAACATTTGTAAGCAGATTTAACGCGTTAATAGTTTATAAGACTCAAAAGGAAGTGTTAAAAAGTGATTAATTTACAGAGCCAAGTTTTTAAAAATATAACAAATTGCATATGATTGGGAGCTGTTTTTTATAAATATAAATATTGAAAGATTAACGAGACCCTCACCTCATGAAGTAAAATGTATCAAAGAAATTCTAATTATTTGTATTTATCCATCGCACAGTGATGAAGCAAAATGCATCAAAGAAATTGTTAGTACAATTTCTAGTAGGCTGCCTACACTAAGTAGAAACGTCAATAAAGACCTCATTGGAATAGAGACTCGCTTACAAGATCTGAAATCAAAGTTGGAAATCGAGTCAGGTGGTGTACGCTTTATTGGAATATGGGGAGTTGGGGGTGGTGGTAAGACTACTCTTGCATCTGCTGCTTATGCGGAAATCTCTCACCGATTTAAAGGTCACTGCCTTCTTGAAAATATTTGTGAAAAATATTTTTTTTGGTCTAAAATGGTTAAACTGGCTAAACCACATGGGCCAAAACAGTAATTTACTCTATTTAATAGATAACAATGAGTTGATTTAAGTTTTGTTTTCACCATTGACAAGTCAAATGGGCAAAATTTGATAAATAACAATAAAACGGGTCAAATAAATTGAGAGTAGCCAGATTTACCAAAAAATAGTTACTATCGTAATAAGTTAGTTTTTAACATTTGTAAGCAGATTTAACGCGTTAATAGTTTATAAGACTCAAAAGGAAGTGTTAAAAAGTGATTAATTTACAGAGCCAAGTTTTTAAAAATATAACAAATTGCATATGATTGGGAGCTGTTTTTTATAAATATAAATATTGAAAGATTAACGAGACCCTCACCTCATGAAGTAAAATGTATCAAAGAAATTCTAATTATTTGTATTTATCCATCGCACAGTGATGAAGCAAAATGCATCAAAGAAATTGTTAGTACAATTTCTAGTAGGCTGCCTACACTAAGTAGAAACGTCAATAAAGACCTCATTGGAATAGAGACTCGCTTACAAGATCTGAAATCAAAGTTGGAAATCGAGTCAGGTGGTGTACGCTTTATTGGAATATGGGGAGTTGGGGGTGGTGGTAAGACTACTCTTGCATCTGCTGCTTATGCGGAAATCTCTCACCGATTTAAAGGTCACTGCCTTCTTGAAAATATTTGTGAAGAATCAAGAAAGCATGGTTTGACAAAGTTGCAAGAAAAATTTCTCTCACTTGTTTTGAAAACAAAAGACGTTATGGTAGGGAGTGAGATAGAAGGAAGAAGCATGATAGAAAGACGGTTACATAATAAAAGTGTTTTAGTTATTCTTGACGATGTTGATGACCTCAAGCAACTAGAGGCTCTAGCCGGATCGCATGCTTGGTTTGGTGAGGGGAGCAGGATAATAATTACAACGAGGGATGAGCATTTGCTAACCCGCCATGCAGACGAAGTATATGAAGTGAGTTTGTTATCAGATGACGAGGCGATGGAGCTCTTCAACAAACATGCATATCAGAAAGATAAACCTATAGAAGATTACGAGATGCTTTCAAAAGATGTAGTTTCTTATGCTAGTGGGCTCCCATTAGCACTTAAAATTCTAGGTTCTTTTCTATATGACAAAAACAAGGAAGATTGGAAGAGTGCATTGGACAAGTTAAAATGCATCCCAGATGTTAAAGTCACCGAAAGACTCAAAATAAGTTATGATGGACTTGAACCCAACCATCAAAAATTATTCTTAGATATCGCATGTTTTTTTAGGAGATGGCATATAGACGATGCAATGACGGTGCTTGATGCTTGTAATTTACACCCTCGTATAGGGGTGAAGGTGTTGGTTCAAAAGTCTCTCATAAAAGTTTCAGATGGACCATTTGACCAAAAAATATTTGATATGCATGACTTGGTAGAAGAAATGGCTCACTACATTGTTAGAGGGGCACACCCTAATCATCCTGAAAAGCATAGCAGAATTTGGAAGATGGAAGATATTGAATACCTCTGTGATATGGGGGCAGATGCAGTGCCAATGGTTAAATTAACTTTGCAATAAAATATTTCATATATATCTGCATCAAATGACACTTGTGTATAACGTTACTGACACAATTTGGTTACCTTGATTAATTAACACAGGAAACTGAAGTAGTAGCTTTGCGTTCTTATGATGTTCCGGATCTATCTGATGTTGTTGCAAGCATGAAGAAACTTCGGTGGATTCGTATTAGTGGGTATCTGACATCTTCATTCCCATCAAATTTTCATCCAACAGAGCTTGGTTGTCTAGAGTTGAAATGGAGCCAACAAAAAGAACTCTGGCATGGGTATAAGGTAGATAAATATTGTTGTTTCACTTTCACAAATCATTGCAATAAAACTGTGAAATGAATTATAAAATGAACATAGGTATTTGACACATTTATAAGTATAGGTGTAATTAAATATTTCATTAAAAAAAATACATATCATACTTTCTCTATAAAATTAGAGGTCGATTAGCTTAATTTAGATTGAATGCTTTAGAGAAACTTTTGATGATATTGCCAGATATAAATAAATTAACAAAGTATCTGAAATGTAATATTCTGAAGGTAGATTTTTGGGCAAAGATTGATCAAAATTATCGACGGTATGACGTAAAAATGATACGATGTTTTAAGCAATTGGAATTTACTATGCATGTTAAAGAGGCTGTTATTAAAAGATATTAAGATGGTAAAATTTGGGTATAAATCAAAAGCTCCTGTCTAATGATCAATGGGCAAGAAGTATGCCAATGTGAAAGGAAATTGTTGTATACTTGCCGATTTATTTGACTTTTGCTACTTGTCTTGAAACAGCTTCTACCAAATTTGAAAATTCTTGATCTCCATTATTCAAAAAACCTAATCAAGACACCAGATTTTGAAGGCCTTCCATGTCTTGAAAGATTGATTTTAGAGGATTGTAAGAGTTTAGAAGAGATTCATCCATCAATTGGATATCACAAAAGGCTTGTTTTCGTGAACATGAGAAGGTGTACAGCACTTAAAAGGTTTCCACCCATCATACACATGAAAAAATTGGAGACTCTTATTCTCTTTGATTGCAATCAACTTCAACAGTTTCCGGATATCCAGTCGAACATGGATAGATTGGAAACCCTTGATTTGAGTTGGACTGGTATAGAAATAATCCCGTCAGTTGGACGACTCCCAGGTCTCAAGTTTCTCGATCTGTCAAACTGCTGGAACCTTGTAGAATTGCCAGACCTCCCATCAAGCATAGCTATTCTCAAAGCAGAACATTGTTACTCACTTGAAATTGTAAGAGATTTATCAGACTATAAACGGTTATGGAAAGTCTCACTTTGGGGTTGCTATAAGTTGATTGGTGGTGAGAGGGTACTACATTCTATGCTTGAGGTATAACTTTTATCTTGTTTTTGAAGTTCAATCATTTTTTAATTTACAATATAATAAGTGTTCATCATAATTGGAATGAAAACATGGCAGGGAAATGCAGCTAAAGATCGCTTTATGAGTGTCTTACTTCCCGCGGTTGAACCATCGTCACGTATTTTTACGAGATTAGTTACATTGCAACTTCCAAGCAACTGGTACAGTGACTTTAGTGGACTTTTATTATTCTTACGTGTTGATAATGGGTATGTGTTTAGTCATGACATAGATATTAAGCAGGAGACGTCCACATATGATTACTCTGAAGTGTCGGATGAAGATTGGGAACACTGTAACTATGAAATGGTGGGTTATCTACCCTTTAATTCATTGCGGCACATCCCATGGTTGAATCCTACATACACTAAAAATATTTCATTTCAGACTGATCTCGGTGGTCTTAATGTGGAACTTGTTCGTAGTAAAAATAAAATAGTTGATTTTAAACGAAAACCCAATCGACTACTCAGAATGTTGGGATGAAGAAGATGAAGATAGAAAGACATTTGAGATCATGTATGATTCACCGTCCTCTAATATTCGGATTGTATGGAATCATTAATAGTTGACCTTGGCATTAGTGTTGCTGGTATATCTTCCTAGATTTTGTTTCAAGGGTCATCAACAACTATTAGTAGATCTCAGTTTCAACATTATTGGGCCCACATTTTGTTACCATTTCCAGTTTACTTTAGCAACATTATTGCAGTCTACCAAAAAAGTTGTAATAAATTTTTCTTTATTATCCTATAAAACTTCACATCCTATACTACCAGGTTTCATATATCGTTTTTGATAGTTGTTGCTCCCCTTTTGTGATACTATCATATGTGTAAGCAACAAAGGTATGTTATTTGTAGAGGAGGATTCAAGACGGGTCAAAATAAGTTAAGAGTTGGAACGACATTTTTGTACTGGCCAAAATTGGGTTGGTTCTCCACAAACACTTTTTTTTTCTATTTTGATATATATTTTTTTCAATTTTAGTGTATTGATTATCATACAAAAACAGTATTGTAACAATAATATTGATAAGAAAAAACACAAATGAAATCGACTAGTCCGTGATAAAAGGGGCTCGTGATACCGAACAAACATCAGACACCTACCAGCCATCCATATTTTCTTTAAGCTTAATTGTTTCTTGGACAAGTCAATTCCCAAATGTTGATTTTTTTTTTATTTAATGAAAACCCAATATTCTTAAAATTAAGTATATACTGGGGTGAGGCTCATGTTACAACTGAGTTATACATAGCATTTAAGGTGGCTGGTTTTGAAATTAGTCACTTATATGATTACCAAACCTATTTTTAGCATTCAGGGTGGCTGGCTTTGAGTTTGAAATCACTTATCGCCCCGGTCATCACAACGCTGCAACTGATGCCTTATCTCGCATGTCTCATGCAGCCTTCTTTGCTCACTCTCGTGTTGAACCGTCCTTAATTGCTACACTCCGGGTGGCTAATTCTGATGATCCATATCTCAAGTCCATGCAAATGAAGTGCACCTCTGCACCACAGTCGGTACCCGGCTTCTGTTTTAAAGATGGACTTTTGTTTTTCAAAGATAGGATGGTCATTCCAGCAGGTTCGCCCCTGTGCACTAAGCTACCAGAGGAATTTCATAATTCTGTGATTGGCAGTCACTCCAGGGTCACACGTACCTTCCATCGCCTTTCATCCAATTTCTTTTGGCCCAAAATGCGATCAGATGTTAAACGTTTTTGTGGCCACTTGTCAAGTTTGCCAGCAAATGAAATCTTCACTTTTACCTCCTGCTAATCTTTTACAACCATTACCCTTACCACAACAGGTTTTCTGTCATTATGGTCGCCGTGGACCGGTTATCAAAATACGGGCACTTCATTGGGTTACCTCCATCTTTCTCTAGCTCCACAGTTGCCAGCGTGTTTATTATTGAAATTGTGTACCTCCACGGCATTCCAGTCGACATCGTGACGGGCCATGACCCCCATTTTATGACGGATTTCTGGAAAGAGTTACACCGCTTACAAGGAACGACCTTATCCTTTAGCACGTCGTACCATCCACAGTCGGATGGTCAAACCGAAGCACTTAACAAATGTCTTGAGTTGTACCTCCGATGTTATGTCGCTGACCATCCTCGAGACTGGTTCAAATTTCTTCCCTGGGCCGAATTTTGGTATAACACTTCCTTTCAATCCTCCGCTCGGATGACCCCCTTCGAAGCCCTCTATGGTCGGACCCCTCCTATCATCAGCCGATACCTAAAAGACTCCATTGGAAATGCACTTCGAGAAGCCCCCCTGCTGGAACGAGACATCGTGCTCCACCTTCTTAAGACCAACCTCTTCAAAGCGGGTCATTCTGTTCCCCAATATTTGGTTTAGTGGGATGGCCTTCCACCTGATCCGTCCACGTGGGAAGATTCCACTAGCCTGTGTAAACAATTTCCTGATGCAGTTAAATACCAGTTCCAGACCCGGGACCCAGTTGTAATAAAAGGAACCGAACCAGACCCGGTTTCAACTCTACTCGGTCAAAACCCGGACTGGAACCGGCCAAAACCCGAACGTACCCGGAACAGGTTCCTACCCTACCCGGTTCTTGACTTTGTTGATGAAACCCGGACCCGGTTCCTACCCGGTTTTAGGTTCTACAAAAAAAAGCGAGTTGTGCATCTCTACCTAGAGGTGGTAACTGGTAATATGGTTTGATTAGGTAACAGGTCAAAACAAGTCACTTTAATAGGTGATTTTCCATTAATATGTTAATTATTATAATTTAAAAAAACAATAGTAAAATTGATATACAAGGTTGTGTGCTTTAAGAATAAATTTCTTTATGTGATTTTCAACTCGTTTGATTCCTTTTTAATCTAAATTCATTTATTTGGCCTGTTTGAGAGATAAAACACAACCCAAATCAACCCACTAGTAAATGGTTTGAAACTGCCACCCTTAATAAGTTTTGTTAGGCTCTCACTATCTGCACACTTAGGGTGGCTATTTGCACACTTAGGGTTTACATACGCTGCGTAGAGGTCTCTACGCAGCGTATAGGGTTACCTCTATACGCTGCGTATAGGTCTCTACGCAGCGTATGTAAGGGGCAGGTACACGACCAGACAGTCAAACCTAGTATCATGTCAAATCAGTCTGCCATCACTACAAAAAAAAGTCCATACAGTGGCACACACTTCTAATGGCATTTAGCTTTTGTGCCACTAATTTAGGTTTTAGTGGCACTTTACGTATGCCACATTTGCATAACACACATTTTTAGTAGCATTTAGTTCTTATGCCACTAATTCAGAGTTTTAGTGGTAGTTTCCATATGCCACTAAAATTTTTATAATTTTTTGTGGTACTTTGCATATGCCACTATTTTCTAAGTGTTTCAAAATTCTAAAATCTTATCTTTTCCCTCCTTGAAACATTGTAATAAAACTAGAATTGATTTTCCCCGTGTTGCGGGGTCGGGATTTTATAGTGATTTGAGCGTACTGAATTTTATGGCCCTATATTATCATTAATCGTAGCTCACAATGAGTGACCTAATCAAACATCATTGTTCATAATCAACCATTGATGTGCCTAAGTCTGAACGTAGTGGGGCGCCATATCCAGTCAAAAGCCAAACATAGCGCCGCATGGCGCCATGAACACCGGGACGGGGGGCGGTATAGGACGAAAAAGAGATGGCAGCGCCATACATATCGCGGCGTGATGGAGGAGCTCTTTTTTTGTTTGACCAATAAAAAATTAGTATGTGTTTTTTTAATCAATTAATAAAAATGAAAATTAATAATTAGGTATTGATGGGTAGGGGCTTTATGACTACGGGCTTAAATGCATAACGCCCACCCGCACACGTGGCGAGCCACGTGTCGCATAACGCCCACAAAGGGGGGTTATGACTACACATGGCCTAAAGGACCATCAAACGATAATTTCAGTCTTAAAATAAATATATATTTCCCATTTAATTGATTTGTAAAAGAATTATTAATTAGTCTATATAATTAATTTGAAAATAATTAACATCCCCCTCTCCCAAATTATTTCCCGCTCACTCGCTCCCTCCCTCCCAATATTTGGATTTCCCAGTTCCCACACCAGAGATTAACTTCCCTCTCCTTCTCCCTGACCTAATCGGACGACTTCACCTAATGACTTGCAGCGGTTCTTGGCAGCATCGATGAAGGGGATTCTACAGCAGAAAAGACATATCTGCTTCACTTTTGCTACTTCGTAAGTGGTTATTATTTTATTAATTGTTCCTTGTTTTCATTTTGATCAATATAATCTAACTTACATGACTTTGTAGATGATGTACATAAATATCTTGGTTACTAACAACATGCCCACCAAGTGTTCGATGATTTGCTTACCACTAGGGATGTGATTTGTTCGTTTCTAACCCTAAACCACTGATGGTCCATGAATTTTTATTCTGATTTGCAAATTGCTACTCAAAATTTGTATGTTTTCTTTATCAGATAGTTTCATTTATTCCTAATTGTAACTGTGTTAAGGTTCGTTTTCAATGCTTTCGATTTGTCTATCTAGAACTCTAGGCGCTGATTTTTGTTCTTTTAGGGTTTTGGAAGGTTGTGGGTTTCTTTTCTATTTGCAAATCGCCACCTTGTTAAAGCACTATGTTTTTGCAGTACTGGTGTGCTGATTTGTATCATCATCAAAATCAGAGCACATATTGTTTTGTAAGTCATTCTCTTTGACCCCTCTAACTTTAAAGTAAAGCACACGCACACACGTGGTTATGAACAAGTTGTTTTTAATTTATTTCTTTTAGTCAATTGTGGTGGTACGTTACATCCTACAAGTATTTAGGGTTTGATCATGTTAAATTTGGATTCAGTTTTATGTTTTTAATATTTTAGGGTTAGTTTGATTTGTAATGTTGTTGTTGATTGTTGTTCGGTTTTGTTTCGGTGTGGTAAAGTGATTTTGGTTGCTGGAGATTCTAGTTGAAGTATGTTATATGTGGGAGTGATGATGAATTGCTTGTTGTTTGTGTTTATATGTGGCATTGTAGTAAATATTTTAGAAAGGAGATTGACTTTGAGAGCTGAATATGCTAGTTTTTGGTATTTAAATGGATGTGGTGTAAATAATATATATACAAGTACCAATAATAACAACTATCTCCCACAAATAGCATTACTTATAGGTTTAGGGGAAGGTGGGATGTAGGCAAGCCTTACCTATCCGCAGGGATAAAGAGCTATATAAATATAAATACATATACCGCGAACTAAAAAGGCTTGGTGTTAATAGACTATTTGATGGTACATTGCTAATTGCTGAAACATGAAAACCATGGAAAAATGATTACATAGTGAGCAGTTGGAATGTCTAATAATATTGTATACAGATAAGGAATCAAATCTATAACCAAGAAATAGATAAATCACATGTAGCAAGTAAGAACTTCTAGTTACGCAAGAGTGTCTTTTCAATCTTAAGCAGAAGTGGATCTTGTTGTAGCCATGGGTATAGAGAGAAACATCCTTCAATTTCCACCGAGAAATTCGTCTGAGATCATCCTGAAAGTGGCAGCCAATAATCATAAACAGCCTTTTTGTTATAGATGATTGCCCTTTGATTCATATCTTTTGGTTATATTTATGTGTTTTGATAGTATACTTCATGTTAAGGGTAGGGGTGGCAAAATGGGTGGGTTGGGCAGGTTTGGATAATGGGTTAGAATGGGTATGGGAAGACCTGGCAAACGGGTCGGGTTGGGTCGGGTAATGGGTCAAAACGGGTTTGGGTCAAAGGGGGTTGTTTTGGTTCGGGTCAAAACGGGTTCGGGTCGGAACGGGTTCGGGTCAGAACGGGTTTAGAGTCGGAATGGGTTTCGGGTTGGGTTGGTTAAAAATGTTTTTTTTAAGAGATTGTACATCAAGGGGCAATTTTGTTTGGTTCGAAATGGTACTGGTCGAAACGATACGGGTCGAAATGATTTGCGTCGAAACGGTACTCGTCGAAATGGTTCGGTTCGAAATGGTACGGGTCAAAACGGTACGGGTCGAAACGGTTCGCGTCGAAACGGTTCGATTCGAAACGGTTCGCGTATTTGATTTCTGGGCAAATCAACTATAACATCTGTAAGACTCAGATGCTTTGTCTCATAGAGAGTCACGACTGGCTTCATCTCCTGTATGATAAAGTTGGTTTGTTTTTTATGACTCTTAACAATCTTGTCAAATACGCGATCAGAATAGGATTTATGATCAGAATAGAAGTGATCAGAGACACTCTAGATTTTGAACAGAGGCTTCCAAGATTTAAATTTTGAAACTTTCAAAATGTAAATGCAGATGACACTTCACTAGGATTTAAATTCAGAAGAGAATTTGCAATGGTTCCAGAATTACAAGACATGGACAACATCAAACTAAAGAAAGAGATGTACGATGCTGCTGCCTGCTGTTGAAGGGTGCTGGTGGAAAGCAAAATCCATATTGAAAATCCATAGAAATGTAGCCACAGAGGTCTTCACTCCTGCAAATGGCAACACAATCCTTCACGTAGCGGTTGAAATAGCCAAAACTGTTTTGTAAAAAAACTGCTGGAGTTTATAGAAGACGGAAAAGATATGGAAACAGTAAATGCTAGGGGTCGAACAGCCCTACACATTGCTGCAATGGTTGGTAATACAAACGCAGCCCAGCTCTTGGTTCAGAAGAGGAAACAACTGCTGTATATTAAAGACACGTCAAAACGGTACGCGTCTAAACGGTTCGATTCGAAACGGTACTGGTCAAAACGGTACGGGTCGAAACGGTTCGATTCTAAACGGTACTGGTCGAAACGGTATGCGTCGAAACGGTACGCGTCAAAACGGTTCGCGTCGAAACGGTTCGCGTCGAAACGGTTCGCGTCGAAACGGTTCGCGTCGAAACGGTACGAAACTCGTCCCGACCCGAAACTCGTCTCGTGCGGAAACTCGTGTCGGCCCAAAACCCATTGCAATCCGAACTCGTCCCAACCCATTACATTACAATCTAATCATAAATAAATAATACAGATTATGGGTCAAAGCATTCTAGTTCGATTAATGAAAAAATGATGAGATAATATAGGGTGAATATGTTACCATGGCTGCAGAGTTCCTGAGCGTCGACCCTACATAAAAAATAAAAAAAATATATAAAAAAATCAAAACATAAAGAGCTTGGTGAACTCTCATTGTTGGAAGTTCTCTTGAGTTTTTTTTTAATACTGTTTTTTTTTTCTTGTGAAATTTCAGGTTGAATGTAGCGAATTGGCTGATGCGGAGACAATAAGGAGTAAGTGCAGGGAACAACTATGAAGTGGGAAATACGATCGCTAAGAAAGAGTTAACACAACAAATATTTTACTCGCATGAAGATTGTGAAAGAGATTCATGAACACAATGGACTTTTGAGTTTTTGTTCAAACATTTTTTAAATATTTGTTTTGTATGTTCGATATTTAGACTTAGGTTGACACTTATTAGTTATTTCTTTGCAAACATTTGGAATCTTTGGAAGATGATTGATTGAACTTTTTAATTGAATTGATTATATTATTATGATTTCTACATTTTACATTTTTATTTTTATTTTTTAATGTAAATAAATAATAATTGTAATCAATAAAAATTAATATGATAAATAATTTGATGTGATTTTTGTGGCAAAAAATATGTGCCACTAAAAGCCCAAAAGTTTGTAGTGGCAGAAAAACAATGCCGCTAAAAGCCTATATACTTTGTGCGGCAGATTGAAAAAGTGCCACTAAAAGGCTATAGCGTCAGCACTTCTAGTGGCACTTTTTTTGTGTGCCGCCCATTCCTACAGGTGTTTTTAGTGGCACTTTTTTGTTGTTTTGTGGCACTTTTTGTATGTCACTAAATGATATTTTTTTTGTAGTGCATACGCTGCGTATTGACCAATACGCAGCGTATAGTGGTAATACGCTGCGTATTGATCAATACGCAGCGTATGTCAGACTGATTTGACACTGACACGATGTGGTCCAGGCACGTGAATAAAGTAATACGAGGAGTAGAGAGCTATACGCTGCCTATTTCAGTAAATTTGAAAGTTGATTTAGCACTGCTTTCTCATTGCTCCATTATTGGTTCATTTCTTCTTCTATTTAGCACTGCTTTCTTTTCTCTTCCATTATCGGTTCATTTCTTCTTCTGTTTTTCATATTCTTCTTCAGTAAACAATTTACACCCCAAACCAAAATCATCTATTCTGTTTTTTGTTCAATCTTGTTAAAATGTCATCATTTTGGAACGAGAATTATTTCGGTAATCGCTATTCTAACGACATATGGGGAGCAAATGATGCCAATGAGGAGGAGGTTGTGTCTGGAGTCCCTGTTGATCAAAAAACACAGTTGCCAGACTTGAACAAGACTCCCACTCCACCTGTTGATGAACCAAATTACCCGACGCATCAAGTATATCCGGATTACGGATACGGGTATGAATCTCCGTACATGCAAGAAAGTGGATACAGTGCTGAGAATGCACCTGTTGATGAACCATATTACCCGACGCAGCAATCATATCCGGGTTACGGGGAATACGGGGGTGAAGGTGGATACGGAGGTTACAGTGGATACGGGGGTGAAGGTGGATACAGTGGATACGGGGGTGAAGGTGGATACAGTGGATACGATAGATATGGGGGTGAAGGTGGTTACAGTGGATACGGGGGTGAAGGTGGATACAGTGGATACGATAGATCTGGGGGTGAAGGTGGATACGGTGGATACGGAGGCTACGGTGGATACGAAGAACATGGTGGATATGGTTATGGGCCCCGTAACACATCACTTTATGAACCATCTACCCCGGGCAATCCGTTTAAAATAAATGAGGTATCACATTAAAATAATTATTATTATTGTTAAAAATATTATAATTATTATTATTATTATTATTATTATTATTGTTAAAAATATTATAATTATTATTATTGTTATTATTGTTAAAATACTATAATTATAATTGTTATTAATATTATTATTATTATTGTTATTATTATTATTATTATTATTATTGTTAAAAACTATATTTGATTTAATATATTAAATTCCTAATGTGTATATAAATTTAATATAACTTAGAATAGGTGTTTTATATACCCTGTTTTTTAGGTAAAATCGCTGCCGTTTGCGGCCGCATTTGTAGCCGTAAACGGGCGTATATTTTTTTCATAAAATGACCAAATAGGTCAATACGCAGCGTATATTTTTTGATCGGCGGGTAACAATTACGTAACCATACTTCTTTTCCGTTTCTTGTACCCAATTCTTCAAATCAGTTAGAGACATGAAACGCTAAAAAAAGTTACGTTAATAATTGTTGATGCATATTTTGTGGACACGACTCAGCTCGGTTCAACTCGGCTCAGTTCGATTTGGTTTCGACTTGAAGACACGAAGATCAAGACAAAGCTACTTGTGTCTGTACTTTGTCTGTATTTTATCATGATACCAAACGATGTCTTATGTTAGGTTTGTTGTTATGTGCGTTTGATGTAAGTTTGACCAAGTCAACCATCCTCCGGTTTGACTTGACCAAACAATTAGCACATTGTTTGTATGTTGTGTGTGTCGAAGGATGAGGCATCGAAGGATAGTTTAGATCCTTCGATGACCTCGAAAGATAATGTCATTCGATAGATACAGATAGACCTCGAAGGATATCATCCTTCGAGGTGTATATGTGATCCTTCGATAGGGTTCTGGTCGACAGATGATCTTTCGACCAGATTACCTTATCCTTCGACCACAGGTGCTGTGTCGGGTATAAATACCCATGTTGTGTGTTCATTTCAGAAGGCAGAAGTGAGAGACACAAGAGACAGAAAGATACACTCGAGAGATAGTGAGAGTATTCTGTCAAGAACACACACACACATTAGAGAGTTTGCAATACAGATTTGTAAACCTTGTGCTTGTAACCGGAACCCTTCATTCGTATTAATACAGTGGTGTTAAACGGTGAACTTTGTGTGTTGTGTTTGTGCTTGTTCTCGTATAAAATCTCGGTTGCATGCTAGCTTGGATTCCGCACTCGCTAGTGTGTTAGACATAACAAGGATAAGGTTTTATCTCATCCTCGAGAGGGACCTACAAGTGGTATCAGAGCTTTGGCTCTTCTCCTTGTTAAAACCGAGTGTTTTCGGGTGTGTTTCGAGTTTTTGAAGTTTATATCTTTCTGAAAAATCTGTTTAAAACTTCAAAAATCTGCTTGTTTTGCTTGAAGTTTTTATAAAAACCTTGTTGTTTATCATTTTCACATGTTAAAAGGTGGTTTTTATTGAAGTTTCGGCCAAAACTCGTGTTCGGCAGTGTCGGTTTACCAGAAAATTCAAATTTTCTGGGTTTGTTCTTGGTATCTTCATCATATATTCAAGTGTTCTTCAAAACTTTTACATATTTTGATCTTGTTTGACTATTTTCGAAAGTTGTTTGTGTGTTGGGAAGGGAGCCAAATCTGATTTTGGCAGAAAGTAAGGTCTGAACATACCTTCTGCCGAAAGTTTTTACCAACCCGTCAACTTTTTCACCAACCCGTCACCCTTTGTCAACTGTGTCAGAGCTGTTCGAAAGATATCCTTCGGAGTCGAAAGATCATCTTTCGATCAAGGAGGTTCGACAGATACCCATCCTTCGAGCATCTTTCGAAGTCAGTGAGTTATCTTTCGAGCCAAGGAATCTTTTAGAAGGATATATTGTTCGAGCTACTGTTACATTTCGAAAGATAAGGATCCTTCGACTTGGAGAATCTTTCGAAGTCTTTGTTCGAAACTCAACAGTGATCTTTCGAACACTGTTGATCCTTCGAACTAGTGTCTATCTTTCGAACAAGTGTGTATCTTTCGATCCTTATTAGTTTAAGATTAACAGTTGTGTTTTGCAGGTCTTTCGATCAGAGATCTTTCGGCTGTTTGTTTCTCTTCAACATTTTAATATAATTTGTGAAAATTAATTTTTTTTTAAATCAATTTTCACTTAATATATTAATTTTTATAAAATGGGAACAAACGGTGAGTGGTGGACTCAATTAACTTCGACTCCACAATCATCAGCTAAACAACCTGAGCCAGAGTTCGACAAAACTGCATGGATGCGAGCTTGTGCCCCACCTCAAGCTGCAATGATAACTGCAAATCAATGGGCATTGGTCACAAATCAAAGCAGCAGCATTCAATCTATGATGCAGAACGACAGTGAAACTGGTACAAGCACAAAACCGCCAAAGTTAAATCACATCAATGATTGGGGATGGTGGAAAGAAAGGCTGAAAACTTATGTTCAGGGGCAAGGTCAAGATCTATGGATGTGTTTCTTCACTCCATTTGACAATGAGTTGGAAGTTGCAGGATCTAATCCACAAACTTACAGCACTCTGTCTGATGAAGATAAGAAGAAAATTGAGTTAGAAAAGAAAGCATTCATGATTCTCATACAAGCTCTTCACAAAGACATTTACCACCAGTTTGTTTACTGCACGACTACTAAAAGCTTGTGGGATATGCTCACGTTACGATGTGAAGGAAATGCTCAATCAAGAAAGATCAAGCAAGATTTACTGAAGAAAGAGTTTGAAGGATTCACGTGTATGGAGAATGAGACTTTGGCAGAGTTATCTACAAGGTTCCATCACTTGATGAGCGAGATGTTTGCTTTTAAAGTCAATGCCACTCCACAAGAAATAGTGAAGAGATTTGCTGATAGCTTACCAGCAAAGTGGAGCAGTTACCTTGAAATTCTCAAGGAAACTGGTGTTTTAGACACAATCACCATTTATGATTTAATTCAAAAATTGGAGAACAAGGATGTGGAAGAAAAGCTTAAGGCAAAAAGAACTCTAACTCCTCAAAGTCCAGAAATGTACTTTGGGATTGCAGGAGGCATCAGTGGAGAAAAACCAGCTTCTCAACACGCGAAGCTTCAAACAGCTTTCGTCTCAAACACTGGACCATCAACAACAGAACAGTTTGATCCTTCAGCATACTTGATGTATCCAAGACCAGATGTGAAACCGACAGCTCAGCAGCAACAACCGCAACAGCAAGGGTTCTATGGAAGCTCTTCAAACTTTCAAGCCACTTCCAATCCAAACACAGTCAGATTAGACACTTCCAACTTTTCCAAAGTCAGTGTCGAAATAGCCAAGGAGCATATGGAGGTGTTGAATACCTTGGTTAGTGCTTACTGTGGATTGATCGCAGGTCAGATTGGGAATATCAATCTAACCAATGAAGATTATCAGCAAGTGGATAGAGAAGAGTTTGAAATGATGGATATCAAATGGGCTCTTGCTAGTGCAATTCGAAGAGCGAAGGAGTTTATGGAAAGGACGGGGAGAACCAACTTGGAAAACAAGAAAGACACCAAGTATGGGTTCGGCAAGCAAGCTGTCAAGTGCTTTAACTGTGGCGAACGGGGTCATTTCAAACGGGAATGCACAAGACCAGCTCAGCATGGAAATCAAAATCCGTTCAGAAACCAAGGCAACCAGCAGAACCAGAGCGGGAACAATGTTCGTACGTTGATACCTGTCAACAATCAAGGCCAATCAGGGCCATCAAATGCCAACCGGGGGCTGGTGGTTCAAATAGATGAAGGTTGTGATTGGTCGCTTTAGCTTGGAGAAGGAGGAAATGGTGGAACAGCATGTTTTGCTGAAGTCGTAAAGGATTTAAAGCACTCCAGTGGTGGAGAATCTTCCACCAATGGTGATGCATCTTCTGAAGATGAAAACAGTTCTGGTTATAGTGGAAGCTCAGATGAAGAATCCTCCACTTCAGGAAATGATCTTGTGGATGAGACATCAAGTGCGTCAGTCGATGCAGATATTGATGAACCTTTGGAAGAAGCTGCAGCAGGAACTGAAAGAAGATCTAATTTGGTGGATCAAGCTGCTTACTCTTCGTCTTCTCTCCATTCAGCCTTTATGGCTAATGTCGACAGTTCATCAGGTCAGGTATGTGTCGACGAACCCACTGCTGTTAGTTGTGATAACTGTGATAGTTTAAATGTTAAAAGTGCTGATTTAGAGGCAAACATGTCTGAGTTGCAAGGCAAACATGATGCTTTACAAGCTAGTTTGGTTGACTTGCAAGACAAACATGTTTCTTTGAATGATGAGAGGTGTGAATTGCAAAGCAAACACGAGGCTTTGCAAGAGAAATATGAAATCACAAACAAACACAATCAAGAATTGATTGTAGATCTTTCTAAAGCAACTGAAGCTAACTTGTTTTTAACCAGAAATGAAAAAGAATTTAAAACAACAATTGCTTCATTAAAACATGATGTTTCTGAATTACAAAGGGCTGTTTTGAGAAAACAACATGCTAACAATGATCTAATTGACACAATTGAAAAGCAAATGGTAGAGTTAGCAACAGCTCGATGTGAATGTGAGACAATTAAGCAGAAATTGGAAAGCTATTCCAATTCCCGCTATGTTTTGGATCACATTATTGACGTTCAAAAGAAAAAGGGGGATAGGAAGTGTAATGGATTCAAATCATGTCCTCCCCCAATGAATCACAATTACTCCAAATTGCCTGATGACGAGGATATGCCCCGTTTTGAACCTACTGTGCCACTCGGTCTAGATGACTTTGCAGCAGGCCTCGGGTTCACAACTGGTACATCATCCTCGGGTCAATCAGAATCTGAGAATGAGACAGATTCATCGTGTGTTAAGGAACAGAGTCCTCCCGTTGTTGAGGACACTGATTCTTCGGACGATGAATCTGAAGAAATTGTGAACCAACAGTCTGACTCGGTTACAACAGATATTCCAATCGAGAATCACATCTTGTGTGATCCACCAGTGAAACCGAGTAAGACTGAAACGTCAAAAGAAATGGAGTCGATTGTATCGAGTTTTGAAGGGAGTAACTTGTTGTACACGCTCAAAGGAGATGACAAAATCTACTCTAACAAAGATTTTCCAATTAAAATGTAAATCAAAATTTAATTGAGCAAATTTTTGAAGGATGTATTGATAAGTTTTTGGGAAACAAAAGTGGCAAAGTCACCGTCACTCAATGTGATCCAATTCCGTGTGAACAAGTTAGAAAACAATCCGGAAACCAAAAACTACCAACTGAGCGAAAACAACAAGTCAATTCTGGAAAGGGTAAGGCACAGGGAAAGAAGGCTCAGAACAAGAATGTTCAAGCACCTAAAGTTCAGCAGCAAAAGGTGCAAAACAAAAGAGCTCCTGTTAAGAAAAGAGAACCGAGAGTGAACTTTGTTGGATCAAAGGGTACAGATAAACTTGAAACATTTCAGGATAAATCTAACGTTGATTTTGTAAAACAAGTTAGAATTTTAAAACGAAATGAACAGAATAATTACACCCAACACACCAATGGATGTGATTTAGGTCCAAGCTCATCTAGATCACAAAGTTCATTGTCTGGTTCTCAGTCTGGTCATCAACATGTTTCTCCGAGGTTTGTAGAGCGGAGAATGTGTTTTGAGTGTGGCACAATTGGGCATATTGTAAGATACTGCCCATACCTGCAAAAGTTGAAGGCCAAAACGAGTGCTCCCCAAGAAACCAATTACCAAAAACGACCTGTTTTCCCAAAACAAGACCCACGTGTCTTGAAAGAAAAGGAAAAGAAGTTAAAACAAAAGAATCAAAAGGTAATTGAGAAGGCCTTAAAATCAGAGGTCAAAGAAGAAAAACCTGTTCAAGCAAAACCTAAAACTGTAAAACCAGTAAATGGACAAACAGCTTGGAAACCAAAACAGGTAATTCAGTCAGGGGGAGCACCACAAGTTCTGTTTCCTAATCATCAGGTGATTGAGATCACTTTCCTTGATGATCAAGGACGACCCAAGTCCACAAAGGCTTGGGTCCCACTCTCCAACTAATCTTTGAATGAGTGTGTAGGATATTCCAGGAGGAACTATTGATAGTCGTAAGATTGTCGATAGTGGAGTGTCCATGCACAAAATAGGCGACAGAAGAAGTTGTTGCCTTTGATGGAGAGAAAATGAAAAGAGAAACAGAAGTGTCTGTTGAAAGAGTTTGAAAAGCTTCGACAAAAATGCAATTCATCAAAAGTTTGATTGTTCAAGGCTTTGATCGGGTCCCAGGGGTAGATTCAAATCAAAATGTACGCACCTGCAGCACGTTTGAAGTTCAAAATCAACAAGATGAACGTGCAGTGTACATTCTTTGTGGTGTGATTGAAGAAAATGTGTTTGTTGAACGAACCAAACCGGGTGTGCGGATGCCTTGGCATGGGTTGAACAACCGCACACTACTTCTCAAGAGAAAGACAAAAACCTTCGCTGGTGAAATGTGGAAGACCAGCCGGACCCAAAGGTTTATGATCTTGTTGCTGTCAAGAGACTTCTCAGTAGCTACAAAGAATCGACTTTGAAATCCACATCGGGTGGATATCCAGTTTGGGAGAGCACTCAGATTCCTTGCAATGCACGAAGCAGTTGCAGGATACGGTTTTAAAATTCTAATCTCTCCTTTACTTGTCGTTATTTAAGCTACTTTATAAATTGTTATCCTCTCGTACAGCACTCTTTGGCCAGACAATGTTGTCATGGTCCGCACCGATTACCGACGTGCCAACTTATTTTTCCAAAATTCGATAAATCTTTTCAGATTAAAAATTAATTTTGGTAAACGGCATTGAGGTAAAACATGAGTTAACCAACATCGGGAAATCATTTTTGTAAATACCTTTGTGTTTTTAAATTTTATCTTAGTTTGTTGATTTTAGGGGGAGTAAATCCAAATTTGAAAAATCCAAAAACATCGAAAAATTTCAAAAGCACAAAAACAATAGAAAAACCAAAAATGAGTTTCCTGGCGAGAAAAAGAGAAAATGATAGTACATCAGTGGTCTGTCTAAACCTCTTTAAACCTAAAATGAAAAGCGATAAGCAGCTCTATATAAGATGTATCGGTAGGCTCACAATCATTTTAAAGTGTGCAAGGTGATATAAACTTAAATCGACTGAAGACTGGGTGGGAACCATTCATTGGCATATGGTCTTGGTACCGAAATTTCGTTTGAGAGATTGCCGAGGTTCTGAGATATTCGGTCTTTATGCTGCTTATCATCTGGGTATCATGGTTGTTTCTTTTACCGAAAAATAACGGGGACGCAAGTCTAGATCTTCCATGATACTATACATACGTGTACCTATTGCATTCGACCTCAATAAGTGATCAACAATCACATGTCCAAACAAAATAAGTGATAATATATCACATTTATCCGGGAGTCAAGTTCGTCTCTCTGCTGTACGAAAGTACTGACCTGTTCACGGACTTGCTCCTGTGCCCTCATGCATCGAAAATCAAGTTCCTCATCAATAAGTGATTCTATCACATAGGGCTTGTTTTCAATCAAAATAAGTGAGTATCTCACATCATATACGGTCAAACAGATGATAGTCGGTATACTCACCGGTAAGATGAACCCTCGTGCATACCTTGATACGGGAATGTGTCGTGATGTGGATGAACACCGGTCGGTAAGTATAAATCATACCTTAATGTATCCCCTCGCCATGATTACAAATGATAAGTTGAGCTTATGTGGACAACAATACCGATAATTGTTATAGGATGCTTATCTTAATGTTAACTAAAAGAACAACAAGAGCGTTTTGGCGTGACCGTACACTGATATGATTCTCTTACCCTCGAAACTCGCAAAAAGAATGTCTGTAGATATTTATTTACTGTTTTCAGTTTATGCATCTTTGTATATATTTATTTATTGTTTTCCGTCTTTACGTTTGAAAAATGAAAAATTTCAAAAAGATTTTAGGTGTGTTTTAATATAAACTTTATAAAATCCAAAAAGATTTTGCTTCTAGTTTATTTTTGGTTGACTGATGTTGGAACTCGAGTCTATCCTACCCAAAATCCTGATCATAAGCCGGAAAACAATTGCATCTTCATAAACAGTCGAAGTTAACAAGTTTTGAAAGTTAAAGGATTAAGATTGAATATTTTTCTAAACTTTCGAAATATTGTCGGTTGGTGTTTGATTGAGATTTGATCTCATATGTGTCGTTTGCTTACTATATTCCAAGCGGTTGTTCTCATTATGCGTTTAGCTTTCTTGCATGTGCAGATGCTAAAGGCGAGGAGAACATGGTCGTTGACAAGCTTTGGAATGAAGACACGAAGTGGAGGCACTCAAAAGATAAAGTGATCGAGTTGCCGCTGACCCTTCATCAACACCACAAGGATCTGAAGAATTGACAAGTCAAAAGATTCAAGAGCATGACTCAATGGAGAGTTCAATCTAAGGGGGAGTTTATTGACACACTGCCTAAACAAAAAGGGGAGTTTGTTGATACACTTTCTACTTACAACGCGTGAAGACTTTGAAGATCCTCCGACGTGGAAGACATCGAAGTTGAACCTCACGAGTAGCGTCCAAGGGGGAGTTTGTTGATGCATATTTTGTGGACACGACTCGGCTCGGTTCAACTCGGCTCAGTTCGATTTGGTTTCGACTTGAAGACACGAAGATCAAGACAAAGCTACTTGTGTCTGTACTTTGTCTGTATTTTATCATGATACCAAACGATGTCTTATGTTAGGTTTGTTGTTATGTGCGTTTGATGTAAGTTTGACCAAGTCAACCATCCTCCGGTTTGACTTGACCAAACAGTTAGCACATTGTTTGTATGTTGTGTGTGTCGAAGGATGAGGCATCGAAGGATAGTTTAGATCCTTCGATGACCTCGAAAGATAATGTCATTCGATAGATACAGATAGACCTCGAAGGATATCATCCTTCGAGGTGTATATGTGATCCTTCGATAGGGTTCTGGTCGACAGATGATCTTTCGACCAGATTACCTTATCCTTCGACCACAGGTGCTGTGTCGGGTATAAATACCCATGTTGTGTGTTCATTTCAGAAGGCAGAAGTGAGAGACACAAGAGACAGAAAGATACACTCGAGAGATAGTGAGAGTATTCTGTCAAGAACACACACACACATTAGAGAGTTTACAATACAGATTTGTAAACCTTGTGCTTGTAACCGGAACCCTTCATTCGTATTAATACAGTGGTGTTAAACGGTGAACTTTGTGTGTTGTGTTTGTGCTTGTTCTCGTATAAAATCTCGGTTGCATGCTAGCTTGGATTCCGCACTCGCTAGTGTGTTAGACATAACAAGGATAAGGTTTTATCTCATCCTCGAGAGGGACCTACAATAATAATAATAATAATAATAATAATAATTATAATTATAAGTATATAAACCTGGAAAAAATTTGACACTTCAAACCTACCAAAATGACCCCAAATTTGCAGCTGTTTTATATACGCTGCGTATTGACCTATACGCAGCGTATATAAACCTGGCAAAAATTTGACACTTCAAACCTACCAAAATGACCCCAAATTTGCAGCTGTTTTATGTACGCTGCGTATTAACCAATACGTAGCGTATATACACCTTGTTTTCTGTGCAATGATTGGTTATCAGGCACTGAGATCTATGGTTTATCTACGCTGCGTATAAATCAATACGCAGCGTATAGGGTTAACCCTATACGCTGCGTATTGACCAATACGCAGCGTAGATAAACCCTAATTTTGCTAGGGTTTGGTGTGCCAATAGGCACACTCTTTTGTTAAGAGCTTAGTAAACTACTTTATGCAAACAATAATGCAATATGTAGATATAGGTACTTACATTGCCATTCTACAACATAACACCGGTACAAAATGATAATATCAATGCATCAAGCCGTTGATGTATTCTGCAACAAAAAAAACATCAGTATTTTCAACAATTGAGCAAATTATACATGCACACTGCCATGAAGTTATAAAAGTTGCTAGCTAGCAAGCCACAGATTGTATTAAAATATTACTTCAATTTAGTAAGTGATTTAGAAAGGTGGTAATTTTGGCCCGTTTGCTTCCAGAGTTACAGATGGACCCGTTTGAGTTTATATTACATCTCCAATGAGTTATTAACGGGCCAAGTGAGTCGAAATCACCCAAATAGGCCTATAAATGAACTGTTCATTTAACTTTAACCGAACATGAACACGAACACCAACATAAACGAACGAAATAAATAAATATAAATAAACGAACATAAATGAATTAACAAAATGTGCGTCCATGTTCGTCCGTTTATTAAATAACAAACATAAACGAACGAACAGAAACAAATTTAAATAAAGGAACCTAAATGAATGACAAAATGTGTTCATGTTTTTTCGTTTATTAAATAAATGAACATAAACAAACTTCCGCCCGAACAAGTTCATGAACGTTCGATTCATTTACCGGCCTACACCCAAAGTACATTTTTAAAGTTGCATTTGAACTGCTTTGTTATATAAACTAGAATTAAGCACCCTCGCGTTGCAGCGGGAGCGTAAAAGCATGTCAATAGCACCGATCCCACACAACCGTCAGCGACCATCAACATTGGAGTTGTGGCGTGTGAAAGCAAAGAAATAGACCAAAACATAGAACATTTAAAAAAATAACTAAGTCATCTAGGACTCATGCGTTACAATGAACCTGTCAAATGAGAAAAAATAGACGTAAAAACATTGAACAATACATGGACGTTGAGTCGTGTTAATTCAGAAAATTATGAACAAAACGTAAAAGCGTTGAATCACACACACACACGTTGCGCTGTGTTAACTCGCAAAATTTAGTACGAAACGTAAAACGAAAATTTGGGAAGGATGAAAAGTATGGGGGAGCAAAATTGAAAGTAAAAAAATTGTGAAGTTAAACTACAAAACATTAAAAAATTGGGTTAAAGCAAAAAAGAAATCATTTTTGTGAGGTTAAAATTCTAAGAAACCAAAAGATAGAACATATAAATAAATAACAAAGTCAATCAATGACTCACTTGTTGCGACGAACCTACGAAATGAAAAACAATAGACGTAAAATCTTGAACTACACATGGATGTTGCGCCGTATTACCTTGCAAAATTATGAACGAAACGTAAAAACGTTGAACCACACACACACGTTGATTCGTGGTAACTCACAAAATTTAGTACGAAACGTAAAACAAAAATTTGTGAAAGTTGAAAAGTATAGGGGATCAAAGTTAAACATTAAAAAGTTGAGGTTAAATTGTAAAAGAAGAAAAGTTTTGGCTTTAAAATAAAAGCAATTTTGTGAAATTAAAACTGCAAGTATTCGAAGATTTAGGTTAAAAGTAAAATTTCAAATTTTTTTTTTGAAAACCACGCAAGACATATGGTACAACAACTTATGCATACAAAATGCTAATTATTCTTGTGAAGTGTAATAATATAACTTTTCTAACCATATTTAACAACTGCACCCTATTTACTACCTGATTTTTCAGCTCTATAATTTTTACCTTTTCTTTCAGGATCTCTTTGAAACACAATAGTTGATTAACAAAATGTAAATGAAAATAATTTCAGTAATTTGGGGAAAATGTTTAAAAATCCATTTTACGAACGATGAAACCGTGATCCCACTTGAACCAGAAGAAACCTGTGTGAAATTCGAGCACATCTTCTTAATCTATTTGTATACGTTGGTATGTGTTTCTTTTCTCCCTCAACTTGCTTAATTTGCATCAACTGTCCAACACATCTTCTTAATCTATTTGTGTATAGTGATCGGTTAGAGTTTTGTAGTTTCATGCATACCAACTGTTTGATGAAATGCCTCAATGAACAAAGTAGGTCTAATCATGCAAACCATGATGAGTTTTAATGGATCCTTTACATTTCATTTCATATGATTGTTAAATGTTATAGCATTTAACTCTTTTATTCTTCTACAACATGATAGCTAGGTTGCAGGGTATGAGAAGAAGCTGAAATCACATGATTGTTAAATGGATCCTTTACATTTCATTTCATATGATTATTAAATGTTATAGCATTTAACTCTTTTATTCTTCATATGATTTTTATATGTGACATCCTCAAGTAAGATGTGGGTAAGTCAACGGGGCGCCATGTGAGTGGTTGGTGTTGGCTATGAGGTTTTATACAATAGCCAAAGTAAATCTTAAGTGACAACCGAAACTACAACTTATTGATTTAGCGGGAGTGATTGCTATTCTTGAACCAATTTCACCGTGACCGTTAAATAGAACAATGTGATTTGGGTTAGTGGGCAATCACTTTGCAAGATACAATGAACAACAAGCGGTATCCCTTATCGACACTACGCAGTGATGATAAGTCGGTTGAACTTACTTAGTTTTCGAAGATTTCAAGTAACTAAAGAATCGTATTCGGATCCTAACCCTATTATTTAGCAATATGGCACACTACTAGAATAAGAGCTTTCAATTATATAAGTTACTCGTGATATAACAACCAAACATATAACTAAAAGATTGGTTTATGCTCACAATGCAATTAGTGACACGGTTAGTGACCAATATGAAGTGTCGTTGATTCTGGTCATCAGATCATTCGGTGACTAGTTATGTTATATCACTCACGACTGATTGTTGTAGACATAACTATTTAGTATTTACCGATAGTTTGCCAGTCACGGATTTTGATCGAGTCAAGTGACTAATTTGTTTCGATTTACGAAAGAAAGAGAGTTTGTGTTTTTTTTTTTGGGGAATTTTCGTGTCTCGAATGGGTTCTTATTTGGCTCTTGTGTATACACTGAACCATCACAATGGTTTGTTAGTAATACCCTTTGAACCATCATATACCTTTGTTTGTAAAAAGGCCTATTGTACCATATAAACCAAGACACCCTTTCGAATAGACAATTTACGAAGTCACAGTGGTTCCTTGGTAACTAGCAATCGAAAGATTACAACTCTTTTTTTTTTTAACGGCAAATTTGGATTACTGACTGACCACTGGAGTATCATCGTGCCACCAGCGGAACACCGATCATATCCATCTCCACTAGGCATAATGCCTATACACCAATTCAGGACGAAACCCAATAAATATAGGAAAACCCCCTTGTGGGAATCAAACCCAGGACCTATTGGTCCCAAAGCTTTATCCCACCCATAAAATGTCACTGGGCTATAAAACCATGGGCGAAAGATTACAACTCTTAAACCCACCTTTTGACAACCACAACTCTTCATGGAACCAACCAAGCTTTCTGAACCAATTTTATGTTCCTTTCTTACAACTATTCTCAACATGTTCATCACAAGAACCAGCATCATCCGTGATCCCACCTGAACCAGAAGAAACCTGTGTGAAATACGAGCACATCTTCTTAATCTATTTGTATACGTTGGTATGTGTTTCTTTTCTCTCTTAACTTGCTTAATTTGTATCAACTGTCCAAACAAATCTTCTTAATCTATTTGTATATTGTCATTGGTTGAGTTTTGTCGTTTTATGCGTACCAACTGTTTGATGAAATGCCTCAATGAACGAAGTAGGTCTGATCATGCAAACAACCATGATGAGTTTTTACTCAGAGGTCTTGGGATTAATAACTTATTTTGAGAACAATCAATGTGTCATTTGTTGATATGGTGGCACGGTTGTTGAGGTTTCTGGATCACCAACACACACACATCTGCAGTTTACTTTTTTGTTCCTTAAATATAGATTCCGTATTGTGCAAGAATGATATTTTATTAATAAATGGATCCTTTACATTTCATTTCATATGATTGTTAAAATTTATACCATTTACCTCTTTTATTCTTCTACAACATGATTGCTAGGTTGCAGGGTATGAGAAGAAGCTGAAATCACAGGCTTCACAGTTTTGATCGTCATTCACTTGAAGAAACAAAACAAATTGAATGAGGTAACTTCTTCCAATCTTGACATGTTTGATGATTATTTTGTGCTAAATCTGTCACACCCCAACCGATGGCGGAATCATCGGGGCATGGCACTGAGCGAAATAGATTGTCCAGAAGTTTCCATAACAACTATCATTTCCATTCAATTTAAATAATACGTCCCATACCGTATCTCAAATAGTTAAATAATTATTACAGACAAACATCAAGACAAGTATTATGTTCCGACAACTCAGATTTAAACATAACTAATTTATTTGTTGGTTTCTAGGACTCCTTCCCTAGCCTCAATTTCATCACCAGCAAGCTAGGCACAGAAACAACCTAAGCACCTGTCACATACGTTAAAATAAAGTCAATACATATAATGTAAAGGTGAGCATACAAGTTTGATAATAGCATATAGAGTTCGAATACGTTTACGCATAACCAGCACGTACACATAATGAAATGAAGCACGTTAGTTATCGACATAGATCCATCGATACTAATGACTGCGGGTTGACTGCCCGAGGCAGTTCGCAATACATGATTACCACCGTAATCCATGCAAGTAAAAGATCCTTAACAACCCCCGTGTGAACGGGTGCTGAGTCCAAACTATAGTACTATCGTTGCTAAGGCAGGTAGACAGCATTCCATGTGTAAACATAACAAACAAGCATTCATAAGCCACGTATAACATGCATTAATGGTTAGTGTTAAAATAGCTTGAGTAGTGTGATAATTGTAGTTTGAATATTCGTAACGTATGTAACACCCAAAAGTGCTAAAAGCAAAAAGGGTTCGAGTATACTCACAGCGATTATGGATTGAAGGGAGCGCTTTTTAGCGAGTACGGTTAGCCTGAATAGATTTGATAACGAAACGATAAGTGGCGCGTAAAACGATATAGAGTGAGAGCGGGTAGGATAGCTGATCGTGCGGATTAGTTATTCGTGCGAGTAAGTTATCCGTGCGAGTAAGTTATCCGTGCGAGTGATTTATCCGTGCGGATGGTAATCCGTCCGGATTGGTCACTCGTGCGGATTGTTTATCCGTGCGGACATGTAATCCGTGCGGATAACTATTCGAGTGGGTTGTTTCTTCCTAAGGATGTGTTTGTGTATGATGGCTTGTCCTTTGAAGTTTTCGTTGTAGCATTTAGAAAACATTTAAGTATCTCTACCTTTCAAGCCGGTCGCGCGGACAACAATCCGTCCGGATGGTAATCCGTGCGGGCACGTCCCTAAGGCTGAGTCACTTGGTGGAATCCGTCCGGATGGTAATCCGTGCGGACAGTGGTAATCCGTCCGGATAGTTTGTTCGTGCGGACAAAGACAATCCGTCCGGATAGTCTGTCCGCGCGGACAACTTGCCCGTTCGGATGAACATTGTTTGAAATTGTTTAAGGTCTTAGTATCTCATGATCCGAAGAGTAATCCATTCAGAGGTCGCCCGTCCGGATTATTCATTCGTCGATACTCAAACCTCGTTTTGAATGTGGGTCCCAAGTGTAATTCATCCGGGTGACAACCCGTCCAGATCGTCTGTTCGTGCGGACAACTTGTCCGTGCGGACAGCCTCTCGTTCTGGTTGTTCCATTCGTCTACTCTTGGTTTCCTTTGTCGTTTATCGAGACATTCTGATTACGTGGCAACCACTTGGAATTGTATTCTTATTCGCATGACTTAGCCGGCTAGGAACCACCCTAACTCGAGGCCTGTCGGCGACTCAGAATGGTCATTCCGGTTTAACCCGAAATCAGGTGTCTTGTGGGTAAGATCCAGATCTAGGGCTAGTGCATCACTAATATTGAGTGGAAGACTAGAACTGATCCGATTCGTACCGTTTTTGAGGGTAAAAAAAGGAGAAAACTTGAGTTTATTTCTTTCAACTCTTTTATCCTTAGAAAAGTTTAGATTTAGGTGAAGTTGTTGTGAAATCATGTGGAAATCGTTCAGATCCGAGTTATTCTTGGTGGAATGAGGTCACACTTGAAGTTCATGAGAACTTCATGATGACGTCACCCTAGAATACCTCAAATCTTGATAATTTCATGGTTAAAAGTTGGGATTTGAAAGACAGAAAGGTGTAGATGTGTGTATAGATCAAGAATGTACAAGATTTAGAGCAAGATCTTACCTTGATTGAGAGAAATCGGAGAAAAGGTGAAGAATGCGTGCAGGTCGGACGTCACTAGCCAAAAGTGGAAAGTTTGGAGAGTGACCCGGGTATTTATAGGATGCTAAAAGGGGAAAGGGTGGTCCGTGCGGATTGCAGGTCACCCGGATTGTTTATCCGTGCGGATTGGTCATCCGTGCGGATTGGCAATCCGTGCGGATTAGCAATCCGTGAGGATGGACCTTCCGTGTGGATGGACCTTTCGTCCAGAGTTCGACTAAATGGTGCGTTCGGTACGACGACGCTTCGGTTTCGATTGCGATCGATTCGATAGGGTTTCCTAGTCAAATTATTTTTAGTCCCAACTACTTCGTATATAACATGGTTCGATTCGGAATTCGGGTTCGAGTTCGATTGCATTCGAGTTAGACTTCGAGTTCGATTGAGTTCGCTTGATTACCACAACAAAACATAAATAAACATGCACAGGTAACACGTAAGGCACACACACGTATAAATGACAAGTAAAATACATAGCTCGAGTTGCGATTCGCTGTCGATTCGATTAACATAGCTTGATTATTAGTCGATTAACTTTATCGCATTGTTACTTCCTATCATTCACAGTCGTAGGTCGATTGAAATACGATTAACATGATTTGATCATTGCTATGTAAGACACTTACTCCACATAATATAAATAAAACAAAAACATTTCTACGAGTCAAGTCGCGCGAAATCGGTCGTTGACTTTGACCTTGACTTTGACTTTCACTTATGAAAACACGGGGTGTTACAGCCTCCCCTTGTTTAGGGAATTTCGTCCCGAAATTAAGCTGAAAGCCGTAACAAAGCCGTGAATCACATGTGAGCACTTTTTGATTGGACCGATTTTGACTCGCGTAACGTGCGGAATCCGTACACGAACGTGACCATTTGTAGATTCGGTTTTGACTCCGTTTCGATTGCGAATCAACCGTGCGACGTGCGGAATCCGTACATGATCGAGACTAAACACACAAGAACGTATTAATACGGGATTCTTATTGATTTGCTTAAAATCGTACAAAACACTAGAATCACAAAGCCACTTTCTCTCTAACGCTTCCCTAACTAAACAACTGTGGATACTTTGTCTTCATGTCACCTTCGAGTTCCCAAGTGAACTCCGCGCCGCGTTTGCCTTCCCATCGGACCTTCACAATAGGAATGCGTGAGCGCCTGAGCTGCTTGGTTTGGTGATCCATGATTTCGACAGGCTTTTCCACGAAGTGTAATGTTTTGTTCACTTGTAGATCGTCTAGAGAGACATGTAAGTCGTGGTCGGCGATGCACTTTCGGAGGTTTGACACGTGAAAAGTCAGGTGGACATTGCTAAGTTTCTCCGGTAATTCGAGTCTGTAGGCGACTTTTCCGATCCTTTCCAGAATCTTAAAAGGTCCAACATATCGAGGCGCGAGTTTCCCTTTCTTGCCGAATCGGACCACACCCTTCCAAGGGGATACCTTTAGGAGTACGTGGTCACCAACGCCAAATTCACGGGGCTTGCGCTTTTTATCGGCGTAAACTTTCTGTCGATCCCGAGCTTTCACTAGGTTGTCTCGAATTTGGAAAATTTTGTCTGTCGTTTCTTGTAGCAGCTCCGGACCGGTTAGTTGCGAGTGACCGATCTCGTGCCACACAATAGGCGATCGACATCTTCTTCCGTACAATGCCTCGAAAGGTGCCATCTGAATGCTAGCCTGGTAGCTGTTGTTATACGAGAATTCGACCAACGGCAGGTGTTTATCCCAATTACCACCGAAGTCTAGAACACACGAACGGAGCATGTCTTCAAGAGTACGTATCGTTCTTTCAGTCTGACCGTCGGTCTGTGGGTGGAAAGCGGTACTTAGATTAAGCGTTGTACCGAGTGCCGTTTGGAACATTTCCCACAATCGTGAAGTAAACCGAGCATCACGATCAGAGATGATGTCACGAGGCGTCCCATGTCTACAAATGATCTCGTCGGTGTAGATTCGGGCTAATCGTTCCACCTTGTAATCTTCTCGTATTGGCAGAAAGTGAGCTGATTTAGTCAAACGGTCAACAACAACCCAAATGCTGTCGTGACCTGATGACGTGGTTGGAAGCTTGGTTACGAAATCCATAGCTATACTCTCCCACTTCCACATGGGAATTGGTGGTTGTTCGAGCAAGCCAGAGGGTCTTTGGTGTTCAGCCTTGATTCTAGCACAGGTTAGGCATTTTCCAACGTAGAGAGCGATATCCCGTTTCATACCCGGCCACCAGTACCTATAGCGAAGATCCTGGTACATTTTGTCAGCTCCGGGATGAATAGAATACCGGGATTTATGGGCTTCGTCCATGATAATCTGGCGCAATTCGGTTCGCTTGGGAATCCAAATTCGGTCTAAAAATTGGAATATCCCATTCGATTTGCTCACAAGCTGGGCCCCATCGTGGTAGATTCTTTCTCTCTTCAAGGTGCGTTCGTTGAAACACGCATGCTGGGCGTCGCGGATGAGTGTTTCAAGGTTGTGCTGGGCTTGAACATTACGAGTGCTAAGCAGATAGCTCCGTCTGCTAAGGGCGTCGGCAACGACATTTGCTTTGCCTGGGTGATAACGAATCTCACAGTCGTAATCGTTGAGAAGTTCTACCCATCGGCGTTGACGCATATTCAGTTCCCTCTGATTAAAGATGTGTTGTAGGCTCCTATGATCGGTGAAGATCGTACACTTTGTACCATACAGGTAGTGTCGCCAAATCTTTAATGCAAAAACAACCGCGCCTAGCTCGAGATCATGGGTTGTATAGTTCTTCTCGTGGATTTTGAGCTGTCGAGATGTGTAAGCTATGACCTTGTCTCGTTGCATGAGGACACAACCAAGACCAAGGTTGGAAGCATCACAGTAGACAATAAAATCATCGTTTCCGTCTGGCAATGTGAGAACGGGATTATTGCAAAGCATGTGTTTGAGGGTTCGAAAGGCAGACTCTTGTTTGGTTCCCCAGACAAAAGGCTGGTCCTTATGGGTGAGAGAGGTAAGTGGTACAACAATCTTCGAGAATCCTTCGATAAATCGTCGATAATAGCCCGCTAGCCCGAGAAAGGAGCGGACTTCAGACGGGTTCTTAGGCGTAACCCAACTCTTGACTGCTTCAATCTTCGTAGGATCAACGTGGATACCCTGACTATTTACAATGTGACCCAGAAACTGAACCTCCCCCAGCCAAAATTCGCAGTTGGAGAATTTGGCGTAGAGTTGGTTCCCCTGGAGTAACTCGAGAACCAAACGTAAATGTTGCGCGTGTTCGGCTCTCGATTTGGAATAGATCAAGACATCGTCGATGAACACGATGACGAAACGGTCGAGATATGGTTTACACACGCGATTCATCAGATCAATGAAAACCGCTGGTGCGTTGGTTAGGCCAAAGGGCATGACAACGAATTCGTAATGGCCGTATCGAGTACGATATGCGGTTTTGGGTATATCCTCCTCTTGAATGCGTAGCTGATGGTAACCTGAGCGTAGATCGATCTTCGAGAAACACGTAGCGCCTTGTAGCTGATCAAACAAATCGTCGATTCGAGGCAGAGGATAGCGGTTCTTGATAGTCAACTTATTCAATTCCCGGTAGTCGATGGACATCCGGAACGTCCCATCCTTCTTTTTGACGAAAAGGACCGGCGCACCCCAAGGAGAGGTGCTCGGGAGAATGAAGCCTTTTTCAAGTAATTCCTGGAGTTGGCAATAGGATTAGCTCCTGGAATAAGGTCAATACGAAAGTCGATATCACGACTTGGCGGTAGCCCGGGAAGATCCTCTAGAAAAACATTAGGAAATTCTCGAACCACAGGTACGTCTTTCGCTTCCTTCTTCTCTTTCTTTTCCTTCTCCGCTGCTACAACGTTAGCCAAGAAAGCCCTGTATTCCTTGCGGAGATACTTGCTAGCTTGGAGGCATGACATAAGTTTGAGACCCTTCGAAGTAGTATCACCATAAACGCACAATGAATCACCGTTTGCGAGCGAAAAACGAATCATCTTATCGAAGCACACAACTTCGGCATGGTTTTCTCGAAGAAAGTCCATGCCTACTATGACGTCGAAGCTTCCGAGTTGCATCGGAATAAGGTCGATTGGGAAGATGTGATTGTTGAGCTCGAGAGTACAATCACGGATAACAGAATTAACAGCGACGGTTCTTCCGGTAGGGAATTCAACATCGAATGCAGAGGAGAGTCAGGAACGTTTACGACTAAGGAGTTTCTCAAATTCGAGCGACACAAAGCAATTATCGGCTCCAGTATCAAACAAACATGAAGCATGAATACCATTCACAAGGAACGTACCATTGACCACGTTGTTGTCGGCCTGGGCTTGACGCACGTTGAGATTGAAAGTTCTGGCGCGTGCGGCCTGTTGTTGCTGCTGCTGCTGTTGCTGCTGCTGCTGCTGTGGTTGCTGCGGTTGCGGTTCTTGCTTCACTACCCTGTTCGGGCACATGTTGGCGAAATGATTCGGGTCGCCACATGAGAAGCAGGCCCTGGCTTTGACTGCTGGTGCCGGAGGAGCTTGTTGACCTTGTGGGGCAGTGAGTAGAGCTTGATTGGCAGGAGCTTGACGAATACGGCAGTTGGCGGTAAAGTGGTCGTATACGTTGCAGTGAGCACAAAAGCGGCATTGAATAGCAGTCGGGTGATGATAGGTGCAAGTAGGGCAGAGCGGGTACGGCCCAGTATATGCACGCTTCGCAGGCGGTGCATTGGCCACAGGCGCCGCTACTTGACGCTGTTGGGCAGGTACAGCTTGGATCGGTGCAGCAGTAATCGCACAGTTCTTGTTGGTGGAGTTGTTCTTTCTCTTGTTGCTTGATGAGGTAGGTTCAACAGTCGGTGCGGTAGCGGTAGCTTGATGCAGATGCTTGGAGGTCTTATCCCATACCCCAGCCTTAACCATTTTGTCATTGATTTCAGCGGCTAGCAGATAGGTTTCCTCGATCGTGGTAGGCTTAGCCGCTTGCACGAAATCAGCAACGCAATTGGGCAAAGCTCGGATGTACTTCTTGATGGTCATATCGGGAGTCTTGACCTGGTCGGGACAGATAATGCTGAGCTGTTTGAAGCGAGCAGTGAGACCAGCATTGTCACCATCTTTCTGTTGTATGTGCCAAAATTCATCTTCAAGCTTTTGACGTTCGTGAGGAGGGCATAATTCCTCTAGCATGACTTCCTTGAGCTCATCCCACGACAGACCGTAGGCTGCATCATTCCCTCGCTTGTTCCTCTCGGCCGTCCACCAGTCTAGAGCACGAGACTGAAAGACGCCGGTAGCGTTCAGAGTTCGAAGGTTGTCAGGGCAACCACTTTGTCGCAGAGTAACCTCGATAGAGTCAAACCAGTGGAATAGTGCAGTAGGACCTCCTTCGCCTGTGAATTCTTTCGGCCCACACGACTTGAATTGTTTGAAACTGAAGGGCCTTGTGCTAGCCTTAGGACCTTCAGTCCTCGATTCCTCGGATGATTTGCTGGCGTTCTCGTAGACATCACTCACGGCCTTAGCTACACTTTTCGCGATGATGGAAGCAAGGCGTTTGTCCCTCTTTTCCTGACGAGAGAGTGCATGACGGGATCCAGACGACATTGTCTGCAATAGACATCGCCATGGAACTCAACACATGGTATTCGAATCTCACCTCACACGTCCACTACTTACTAAGGCTCAGTAACACGTACATTCACGTAACAGCGTAACACACAGTGCATAGTCACAATAGCATGTAGAGCACATAATCACATAATTCCTAAGCATACCGAGCACAGAAGCAAGAAAAACACATACGCTTTTAGTCACTAGAGGCATTTAGAAAACAAAAACCTAGTATTCAGAGTTGGCGAGTGTTCGAACGTAGTGTAGTGTGAGCGATTTGTTAATGATGTGTTGTGTGTTGTGTGGGTAGCGAAAGCAAAAGGCATTAGATCGAAACCAGTAGTATCTCAAAACGCTAACAAATAAGCATAAACACGTAATTCACATAAAATCGACGAATCGTCAGAGTCAATAGTCTTGGCTCAAAGCTTGAAACACATAAAATCGAGAATAGATTGTCTGCGGCTAGTAGACTTCGACTAACCAAGGTGGTTCAATTATTCACAGGGGATCTGTTATGCACCTTCAACCTTCAGGATCGTGCCTTGGCCTCGATTCTTGGGCGTTTGGTGTGAATCCCGTTAGTTTTTATGGTGTCTACAGATCGTCTGTTGAGACCTTGGTGAGAGTTTGTAAAATGCGCGGAACAAGTTGTCAAGGTTAGAGTTTCACCCCTGGCTTAACAACTTCGTTCCTGTTTTTGCTAAAATAGAGGAGATTATTCATCAAAATATGGATTTCACTCCTAATTTGGCATAATTCTCCTCGTTTGTAGTTAAAATGCAAGTTGATTAAGCGACTTTAGCCGAGAGTTTTGCGGTTTTCACACCTATTCTCGGCCTCCGTGCTTGCTCATCATTAAAATTTCGAGTGCAATGATAGAAAAGAGCTAGTGATAGTGGCGAGTTTAAGCATACGCGCGAGTTGGTCTGTTGGTTCTTAACTATAGACTAGGTCTCTAAGACTTCGACCCGGACTAGGTCGAGTCTTGCCTAATACCCTATAGTTATGGCTCTGATACCAATCTGTCACACCCCAACCGATGGCGGAATCATCGGGGCATGGCACTGAGCGAAACAGATTGCCCAGAAGTTTCCATAACAACTATCATTACCATTCAATTTAAATAATACGTCCCATACCGTATCTCAAATAGTTAAATAATTATTACAGACAAACATCAAGACAAGTATTCTGTTCCGACAACTCAGATTTAAACATAACTAATTTATTTGTTGGTTTCTAGGACTCCTTCCCTAGCCTCAATTTCATCACCAGCAAGCTAGGCACAGAAACAACCTAAGCACCTGCCACATACGTTAAAATAAAGTCAATACATATAATGTAAAGGTGAGCATACAAGTTTGATAATAGCATATAGAGTTCGAATTCGTTTACGCATAACCAACACGTACACATAGTGAAATGAAGCACGTTAGTTATCGACATAGATCCATCGATACCAATGACTGCGGGTTGACTGCCCGAGGCAGTTCGCAATACATGATTACCACCATAATCCATGCAAGTAAAAGACCCTTAACAACCCCCGTGTGAACGGGTGCTGAGTCCAAACTATAGTACTATCGTTGCTAAGGCAGGTAGACAACATTCCATGTGTAAACATAACAAACAAGCATTCATAAGCCACGTATAACATGCATTAATGGTTAGCGTTAAAATAGCTTGAGTAGTGTGATAATTGTAGTTTGAATATTCGTAACGTATGTAACACCCAAAAGTGCTAAATGTAAAAAGGGTTCGAGTATACTCACAGCGATTATGGATTGAAGGGAGCGCTTTTTAGTGAGTACGGTTAGCCTGAATAGATTTGATAACGAAACGATAAGTGGCGCGTAAAACGATATAGAGTGAGAGCAGGTAGGATAGCTGATCGTGCGAGTGAGTTATCCGTGCGAGTGAGTTATCCGTGCGGATGGTAATCCGTGCGGATGGTAATCCGTCCGGATTGGTCACTCGTGCGGATTGTTTATCCGTGCGGACATGTAATCCGTGCGGATAACTATTCGAGTGGGTTGTTTCTTCCTAAGGATGTGTTTGTGTATGATGGCTTGTCCTTTGAAGTTTTCATTGTAGCATTTAGAAAACATTTAAGTATCTCTACCTTTCAAGCCGGTCGCGTGGACAACAATCCGTCCGGATGGTAATCCGTGCGGGCACGTCCCTAAGGCTGAGTCACTTGGTGGAATCCGTCCGGATGGTATTCCGTGCGGACAGTGGTAATCTGTCCAGATAGTTTGTTCGTGCGGACAAAGACAATCCGTCCGGATAGTCTGTTCGTGCGGACAACTTGCCCGTGCGGATGAACATTGTTTGAAATTGTTTAAGGTCTTAGTATCTCATGATCCGAAGAGTAATCCATTCAGAGGTCGCCCGTCCGGATTATTCATTCGTCGATACTCAAACCTCGTTTTGAATGTGGGTCCCAAGTGTAATTCGTCCAGGTGACAACCCGTCCGGATCGTCTGTTCGTGCGGACAACTTGTCCGTGCGGACAGCCTCTCGTTCTGGTTGTTCCATTCGTCTACTCTTGGTTTCCTTTGTCGTTTATCGAGACGTTCTGATTACGTGGCAACCACTTGGAATTGTATTCTTATTCGCATGACTAAGCCGGCTAGGAACCACCCTAACTCGAGGCCTGTCGGCGACTCAGAATGGTCATTCCGGTTTAACCCGAAATCAGGTGTCTTGTGGGTAAGATCCAGATCTAGGGCTAGTGCATCACTAATATTGAGTGGAAGACTAGAACTGATCCGATTCGTACCGTTTTGAGGGTAAAAGAAGGAGAAAACTTGAGTTTATTTCTTTCAACTCTTTTATCCTTAGAAAAGTTTAGATTTAGGTGAAGTTGTTGTGAAATCTTGTGGAAATCGTTCAGATCCGAGTTATTCTTGGTGGAATGAGGTCACACTTGAAGTTCATGAGAACTTCATGATGACATCACCCTAGAATACCTCAAATCTTGATAATTTCATGGTTAAAAGTTGGGATTTGAAAGACAGAAAGGTGTAGATGTGTGTATAGATCAAGAATGTACAAGATTTAGAGCAAGATCTTACCTTGATTGAGAGAAATCGGAGAAAAGGTGAAGAATGCGTGCAGGTCGGACGTCACTTGCCAAAAGTGGTAAGTTTGGAGAGTGACCCGGGTATTTATAGGATGCTAAAAGGGGAAAGGGTGGTCCGTGCGGATTGCAGGTCACCCGGATTGTTTATCCGTGCGGATTGGTCATCCGTGCGGAGTGGCAATCCGTGCGGATGGACCTTCCGTGCGGATGGACCTTCCGTGCGGATGGACCTTCCGTCCGGACGTCGATTGAATGGTGCGTTCGGTACGACGACGCTTCGGTTTCGATTGCGATCGATTCGATTGGGTTTCCTAGTCAAATTACTTTTAGTCCCAACTACTTCGTATATAACATGGTTCGATTCAGAATTCGGGTTCGAGTTCGATTGCATTCGAGTTAGACTTCGAGTTCGATTGAGTTCGCTTGATTACCACAACAAAACATAAATAAACATGCACAGGTAACACGTAAGGCACACACACGTATAAATGACAAGTAAAATACATAGCTCGAGTTGCGATTCGATGTCGATTCGATTAACATAGCTTGATTATTAGTCGATTAACTTTATCGCATTGTTACTTCCTATCATTCACAGTCGTAGGTCGATTGAAATACGATTAACATGATTCGATCATTGCAATGTAAGACACTTACTCCACATAATATAAATAAAACAAAAACATTTCTACGAGTCAAGTCGCGCGAAATCGGTCGTTGACTTTGACCTTGACTTTGACTTTCACTTATGAAAACACGGGGTGTTACAAAATCGTAAAATCATTCATGTCAATCAAACACTAAATTAATCAGAAGAATGGTAAGCCCGAACTAGATGAATGCTGTGCATGGTAATTATCTGATTAACAAACAACACCCAAAACTGTTTGTGCCTGTCTCCAACTCCCCTTACACGCGATATACACCCAAACACACCCTTATTTAAACTGGATATAAATACCTTGCTTGTCCCTTCCTTTCTCTCATTTTACCCAAACACAGACACATATGTGTGTGCAGCACAGTGGTAGCAAGGGTTACCCTTCTCGTGCTTGTTATGGGATTATGCACTTTCGTTTATTTCTTTTATCAACGGCTTTTAAAGATTTTGCTTCTAGCATCAACAAATATTATTCAATTTCAGTAATATGCCCCACCTTTATATGCTTTAATTTAATAGATTTTTAAGTTTGATTTTGCTTCTTTGACATTATAGATATCCTTCAATGTAGGCACAAAATTAAAGGTATCCTTCAATGTAGGCACAAAATAGGCTAATTGCTGAATATGTCTACTAAAATTTGTGTCTTGTGAGTCCATTTTCATGCCTATCAATATGCTACAGATAACGAATTAGAGGTGGCAAGATGGACAATATATAGGTAACTGGTCAAAACAGGATATGATTGAAACTTTGAAATGTTTAACACAGGTCAAGACGGGTTAACTTGCAAACATTTTTTTTTGTCTTCCTTTAGAATATTATAAACAGTAAAATCATTCATTTCTTGTTACGAAAACAGTTAATAATATATTAACAATGTGAAACAGTTGAACAGAACTATTTAGGATGTTGTATGCATTAGAAATGGCTTACTCATGTGTCCCTTTTGACCCGGTTGAAATAAATTAAACACAGCCCAGATCAGCACATTTATTCGTAAATGGGTCGAAATTCCACCTAAACCCACACATTTTTTTTTCTAAGTTCATTTCCAGCCATTTATTAGCTTAGTAGTTACACAATTTTCTCTTGATATTGTTGGTTAAGAAAATACAAATAGATAAAGGGATCCAATGTGAAATATTAAAATATTATGTTGACCCACATATCTTTATGATAAAGTAGTGGGATAAGAGCATTCACATCCATTCCACCAAATTGTGTGAGTGGAGCTTTTATAACATAAAAAGTATAAAAAGTGGTTATGAGTAGAGGAGAGAGAAAATTTTATTGTTCATCTGTATTTTTAAGGGGACACTGTTCACCTCCTATAATTTTTTAATATATTTTGAAAGTGGTTGTGAGTGGAGGAGCGAGAAAAGGTAATGATAAAGATATAAAAAATATTATTTAATTGAAAAGAAGAGAGAAAATGTAGTGTTTTTAAGTGTAATTTAGGGTGAAAATATGGTGGAATGGATGTGAAAGCTCTAATATATTGATCAGCTATTTAAAACCACATATACCTTTATGATAAAGTAGTGTGCTAATATATTGACGAGAAAGAGTTATTCTTAGATATTGCATGTTACTTTAGGAGATCTCTGATAGATGAGGCAATGATGGTGCTTGATGCTTGCAGTTTTCACCCTTATATAGGGGTAGGGATGAGCTCGGTATCGATCGGTACCGAACCCGGTACCGGAACCGAAAATCCCCAAAAGCAGGTACCGGTACCGAATATACCCGGTAAGGTACGGTTCGATACCGGTATTTGAGGGTAAAAACCGGTAAATACCGGTACCGGTACCGGTTCGGTAAATTCGGTACCGGTACCGGTTCGATACCGGTACCGGGTACCATTTGCTCATCCCAGGGGTTGATACAAAAGTCTCTCATAAAAGTTTCAAGTGGAATAGTTGATATGCATGACTTGATAGAAGAAATAGCCCACTACATTATAAGAGGGGCACACCCTAATCATCCAGAAAAACATAGTAGAATTTGGAAAAAAAAAAATGATATTGTAGAGAGTGTTGTGCTATGGAGGCTGGAACGTTAATGGTAGAAGCTAGCTTTGTTAAAATTGTATTATATGTTAATCATGACGTTTGGTTATGGATACTGACACAATTTGGTTCCCTTGATTAACTAACACGGAAAATGAAGTATTAGTTTTGTCAAGTTATGTCGAACACAATGGTTAAATTAACTTTACAATAAAATATTTCATATATATCCACATCTAGTGACCCTTGTGTATAATGTTAGTGACACAATTTGGTTCCCTTGATTAACTAACACAGGAAAATGAAGTATTAGTTTTGTCAAGTTATGTCGAACATCCATGTCTTCCTCATCTTGTTGCAAACATGAAGAAACTTCGGTGGATTTATTGGGATAGGTATCCAGCATCATCATTCCCATCAAATTTCCAGCCAACAAAGCTTGGTTGTCTAGTGTTGATAAGGGGCCAGCAAAAAGAACTCTGGAAAGGGTGTAAGGTAATCCTTGTTTTTCCACAAGCTTAATCAATTAATTATTAGGGTAACTCGGATAAGTAGACCCTAGACTAATGAAATTAGAATTGTGAAATGAATACTATACGTACAAGGTTTCCAAGCAAACACTATACGTACACCGTATAAAGTCAGATTGTGAAGATAAAATTGTTTACAATAAAATTTTTATATAACTAGTACAAATTTGTGTATAATTTAAACTAAACGGCGTAAAGCTCCGGCCTAGTTATCTATTCTAATGTTCCCCTTAAAGTCAAAGCTCCCTACTTTTAATCTCCACCTTTGGATCAAGTTAAAATCAAATCCTGGCCGTAATAATTCCAAAAAAGCTTCTAGAAGGGGAAGTTTGTAACGGTTTTTGATTCCCACAATTTCTCTCCCACATCGGAATCAAGCAGTTATTTCATGCTCTCTCATCCCTGCTCCACCGCCACTCATCACAATTGTCGACTCCTTTGTCAGAGGGGCCTCACTCCCCTACGACCAACCACACAACCTCATCGTCCGTTGCTCTCATCACCACCGTATGGAAATCGTACGGCTGTTTCCTGCCGGTCAAGAAGATGTCCGGAAGTTCCATTACTACGATTATGTTGATTTACTGGCACTGTGGATACGGTTCTGGATCTCACCGCTTGAAGGGGAGGTAATGGCAACTATATACGCGAAATTGGGATTCTAGGGTTCATACTTGGGATTCTGGTAATGTTGATAGTGACGCTTGGGAAGGAGCAAAGATCTGACAACATAAATTAGCACGATGACCAACCCAGGTAATTCACACTTTCAATAGATTACGGTATCCTCTAAAGATTACTATTTTTACAAATCCGGTTTCAGTTTTGTTGAGTGATTCGTGCGAATCAATTACAATTTTGCCTCGTGCAAATGGGACACTTCATACTCTAATCACATATTATTGTTGTACAGTGATGAATTAGTGCTATTTTAATCCTAGCTTCTTGACTTCTTCGATCACAAGTATATTTATTGTAAACCTGATCTTGTATATATCACAGTTAGAGGATAATTATTAGATTTTATAGTAATGATTAAAATGCTTTACGTATGGTGATTGTAGGTTTGTGATAGTCCAGGTGTAGGTTATGGCATTCATCAGCGTGGGAGATAGAAAAATAATCTAACCGTGCCCAGAAGTAGATTTTATATTTACAATATTGTTTCTTTTTTCATTTATATCTTATGGTTTTCTGGATCCAAATATTAATGCATGTATTCAACCAATTTGCAGAAATGTAAACAATTGTTTTTTTAGATGGGCAATCATTTGAGGAGTGGCAATGCTTTTACAAAACATATATGAAAGACGGAGACTCTATTGAGGGTATTGACACACCCCTACTTTTTGAGTGCACACCCCCCCCAGAGGTGGCATATAGGGCAATAAGGGGAGTATATAGTGTGAAAGCAATTAATGTGCCAGAAAAAAGGGTTTTGATAAGCCTCTCATTGCCCTATGAGAGGCATATAAGGTTGTGGTAGTTGGAGAATTAAACCCTATACGCCTCTCATTGAGCAACGAGAGGCTTATCGGCACGACTTTTGATGAATTTAAGGTATAATTACTGACATGAAAGGAGTTCAGTCTGAAAAAGCGTGAAAGTGACCCATATGACCCTTATCGACCTATACGACCCTTATCGAGCAAAAATGTTTGTTTACCCAAGCATACGGGATTTATGGCTTCCAAATTTTTTCAAACTCGCAAAATTCCGACTGAACTCCTGAAGATTTTTAACTAAAAAATTTGGTTGAGACCGTGAAGCATAAAGATGTCGTTTTGGGGCATTGGTAATATTTTTGCGAAGATTCGAACCAGTCGTACGTCTCCGAAAGCGTTTGGTTATCCGGCGTTGATCGAGGTGAGGAGGAGGTTGTGTCCGTGCCTCGTTGTGATGACGGGGGTGTGCGACCCACGTTACCTGACTACCAGGTGTTTGTAGATGAGGGGGAACCATCTTACATTGCCCAGAGTTATCCGCGACAAGAATACGGGACTTACCATTCATATACGGAAAACAAACACAAGTTAGAGTATGAGGAAGGTGCTAAGGAGTATGAGAAAAATGATAACGAAGTCGAAGAAGGTGCTAACGACTTTGAGGAAAATGATAACGAAGTCGAGGAATGTGCTAAGGACTTTGAGGAAAATGATAACGAAATCGAGGAAGGTGTAATGCACTTTGAGGAGGGTGTTGACGACGACGAACCTGCTAACGAGGAAGGTGTTCACGACGACGAGCGTGCTAACGAGGAACCTGCTAACGAGGAAGGTGCTAATGACGAGAAAAAAACAAAAAAGGAATGACATAACTGTCAATTACGTGTTATTCGTGTTACATAATGTTGATATAATTTTAGAGTGGATAAAATGATTTGTATACGTGTTATTCGTATGTATATAATTTTTATTAGGTAGGAGAAATCTAGAAAATGTTTGACCCGTCCCGACCTTAACCCGAACCCGACCCGAAATTGTGTCATACATATTAATCCGATTTCGTTATCATTTTGGTGAAATATTATATATGTTCTGGTGAAATATTTTGTTAAAAATAGATTACTTAGGCTTGTAAATGAACCGAACGAACACGAACGAGGCATGTATACTGATTAAAAATAGAAAATGTATGACACGAAATTTCATACAAACCCTAAAATGTGTCATACATATTAACCCGAACCCGATGTTGAACCCGAGTTTTCTTATTGTTTTTTTCGACAAATTAATATATTAATTTCATTTATGTGGATTTCTAATGAACCTTTTTTTTTGAGGTATTTGGGTCACTTGAAGAATTGAAGAATTGGGTATACAAAAGAGAAGTTGCGAAAGGTTACGTCATTGTCACCCAACGAACGAGGAAAAAAGGCGAAGGTGCGTCAGCAAGGACAGTGAAGATATGGTTGCAATGCGATCGTGGCGGCGAACACAAAAGTAAAGCATCCGTTCGGCGTTCCGGTAGCAAAAGGGTTGGCTGTCCTTTTAGTCTGATAGGGAAACTAGACTCAAGTAGTGGTAGTTGGAGCCTTGTGGAGAAGAAAAATATTCACAACCATGAGCCTGCTGAATTTCTCGAGGGCCACGCGTTTGCTAGAAGGCTGACCCCGGACGAAGAATCACTGGTGGAGAGACTTTATCTGCAAAACATGGAGCCTACAAATGTACATTTAACCATAAGAAATCAGTACCCACATAGTGTGTGCATTCTACAAGACGTACAAAACATGATTAAAAAGATTAAACGAAAAATGTACGGCGATCGAACTCCAATGCAGATATTGGAGAGCATGTTGCAAGAAGAAAGGTACGTTTATTTCACCAGAGTGAATCCCTCCACAAACGCGGTCGAGGAGGTTTTTTTTCGTTCATCCGGACTCGTACAACATGTGGCGTGCATTCCCACATGTGTTTATGATTGATGCTACCTACAAGACGAATGAGTATAAGCTTCCGTTTATTCAAGTTGTGGGTGTGACATCGACACACAAATCTTTTTGTGTGGCTCATGCGTTTGTCTCTAAAGAAAAAAAAGATAACTTCTTATGGGTCCTGGAGAAGCTCAAAGAATTGTTGGTAGATTGCATGGAGCCACGTGTAATTGTGACAGATAGGGATCAAGCTTTGATGAATGCTTGCGATAAAGTATTCCCAAAAGCTTCCAAATCGCTATGTAGGTGGCACATCTCACAGAATATTCTAAAACACTGTCGGGCAAAATTTACGGATGAAGACTGGAAAATATTCAAGCTTTCTTGGTCTCGACTGTGTAATTCTCCCATTCCGACGATATACAATTATAACTTTCAGCGGCTTTTCACGCGAATGGTTAACGACGGACGATCAGGTACATATTATATTAGTTTACATACATTCATCCATACATATATACATACAAACATTACAAATCATTGTATTCAAATTTTTTTTTCAGATGTTCTGGATTATTTGTATGATGTGTGGCTGAAAGATTATAAAGAAAAGTTCGTTTCAGCTTGGACTAACACAGTCCCCAATTTTGGTCAACATACATCCAACAGAGTTGAAAGCCAGCATTCTAAGTTTAAGAGATACATTAAAGGGCCAAACAACTCGCTCCATAGACTTGTGTATCTTGTTGACAAAGTTGTAGAGTCACAAAAGTTACAAATAAAACTTAGTTTTCAGGATAGCAGGTCCGTGCAAATGGGGGACCACAGATTTCCATTTTTTGACAACCTACGCGGTAATGTTTCCCAAAAAGCCTTAGAGTTATTGATTGTCGAGAGGAAGAAGCTAAATGCGTTGAGGGCAGGAGGGGGGACTTGTGGCCACCAGCTTTCTACGGGTTGTGGGTTTCCATGTGCTTGTCAGATGGAGTGGTGGGAAAATACAGGTAACATAACAAATATAACATATGCTTCGATCCATAGAATATAATCATCATTATACTTCATGTTTTAACAATGATTCTTGAAAAACAGGTTGCAAAATTCCATTTGTCGCGATAGATAAATTCTGGACAAAACTTGATTTTTCGACAGAAGAACTTAATCAAGACGAGTGTAATATTCAGGCGGAAATGGATAAACTCACACAGCAACTACATACGCAGCCACCTCTAGTGTTAAAAAGTATGTTGTCGAAGATGAAAGCGGTGTTGAATCCAAGTATGACTGACCATCAACCGCCTGAGGTACAACAAGATACTAGGGGCCGCCCAACTACGAAAGTAAAACAACAAAAGAATGAAGACCTTACGAGACGTAAAGATAAACAACCCGAATCACAGAGGAACGACTACACTCAAAAGCCAAATGTGCGACGTAGTCGTTCAAAGAAAAGCAAAGAAGAAAAAATACACTTCCGATTATAGATAAAGACTTTCCACTGTTGGCCGGGCACAGGTACATACGTATATACATACATATATTTAGAATTCTTTTTCAATTTTTTATTTTTTAAAATTTTTTAGTTTTTTATTTTTTTGCCAATTATAGGTACAAAAACGTGATCGAGCGTTTTAAGGATTGGCTTCCATCTAGCTATCGGAGATACATAACACATATCGAAGATGCCTAACCGGACGGTAACTATGGGTTTCGATCCATAGCTATGGGTTTGGGGTATGACCAGAAACAGTGGAAGTGGGTCCGCCAAGAGCTACTCGACGAGATTTTCATTAACAAAATGCGTTGGGGGCATATACTCGAATCATTGGACAAGGGATGTTACGAAAATGTGTATCGATCGATAAATTGGTTAAATGTTAAACCTGTACCTATGGCATGCTGGATGTGGTTGCCCTACACAGGGTTGTTGGTGGCTCAAAAATTTGGGGTGATTGTTCAACATTTAAGCAACGGTGTTTGTCAAACTTACTTCCCGATGTTCGATGGACCGCAGGTTTACCCGAACCATTCCATTTTAACGATTGCTTATGTCGAAGATAGCCATTTCATCATGGTTAAGTTAGCGGATGATAGCCTGATGCCAGTACCAAATGGACTTTGGAATATATACCGAAGTATGGAAGCTATGGAATGGGAGACAATGTACATGTCTCGTATTGCACAGGGTAGGGCGTTACTACGTAGTAATAGAACTCGACAAAAAGAAGTTATTGACTTGTGTTAGGTGTAGCATCCGTGAAACATAGTGTACGCAACGAACTTATTAATGTTTCTCTTTATTATAATTTAAATATATTGTAACATCCGTCAAATATAGTGTACGCAACAATTTTTTTATAAATTTTTTTTAATTAAAGTGCTTCATATAAAAGAAAAGAGTACAAAATAAAAGAAAACTAATGTTTTAAAGGGATTTAAATTTGTTAACTCAAACTAAAAATGAAATCTGTTTTTTTTTTAATAAAAGGAATTAATTTTAATATAAATAAATGAATAATAAAAATATTAGAATTACACAAATAAAAAAAAGGGAGGGGTCCTTCTATATCGGACCGGCCTCCCCCAGGTTTCGAACTCGCACCCTTCGCATAGAACACACAAGCATTAACCAGTTTATCCTCCTATACAGGACCTGATAAATTGGTTATAGTATATCCTTTATACACTTCATACGCCCCTCATTGATTCAAAAATCTATACGCCCCTTATTGCCCTATACGCCCCTCATTGATTCAAAAAAGGGAGGGGTCCTTCTGTATCGGACCGGCCTCCCCCGGGATTTGAACTCGCACATTTCGCATAGAACACACAAGCCTTAACCAGTTTATCCTCCTGTACAGGAGCTGATAAATTGGTTATAGTATATCCTTTATACACTACATACGCTTTAAACCTAACAACTCCTATAAGGTGCTCATTGAACCATACAACTCTCATTGAACACAAACACTTTCCCAACTTCAATAAAGGGGTAAACTAGATCTAAAATTTGAAAAATCACACACTAAAACACCAAGAACACACACACAAACGCTCTGGACCACACGATTTTCACAAGACAAACTCTGGACCACACGATGAAGGTTAGTTTGTATTCCAAATTTTATTGCTTAATCTTCAACCTTTTTTTTTATTTTTTGGTTTTATTTCCGCCGTTTGTGGTGGTGTTGGGTTTGACGGTGGTGTTGGGTTTGATGGTGGTGGGGGATTGACTGTGGTGGGGAATGACGGCGGTGGGGGATAGACTGTGGTGGGGAATGACGGCGGTGGTGATTGACGGCAGTGGTAGTGGTAGTGGTGGTGGTGGTGGTGGTGGTGGCTGTGGTGGTGGTGGTTGTGGTGGTGGTGGTGCTGGTTGTGGTGGTGGTGGTTGTGGTCGTGGGGATTGACGGCTGTGGTGGTGGTGATTGTTGTGGTGGTGGTTCGGCGGGTGTGGTGGTGGCTGTGGTGGTGGTGGTTGTTGTGGTGGTGGTGGTGGTGGTGGTGGTGGTGGCTGTGGTGGTAGTGGTGGTGGTGGTGGTTAGGCGGGTGTGGTGGTAGTGGTGGTGGTTAGGCGGGTGTGGTGGTGGCTGTGGTGGTAGTGGTGGTGGTGGTTAGGCGGGTGTGGTGGTGTTGGTGGTAGCGTAACCCTACCAGACCCCCGGCCCGACACGTTTGTCGGGTCTAGACTTATATCATTTTTTTTTAAATGTGCATATGTTATTTTTATTATTATATTTATTATTTTTAACAATATATTTTCGGATGTCGGGTCTAATGCTATAATTGTATGTTTTATTAACAGGATATCGAAAGTCAGTGTTTTGACGGTGGTGGTAGCGTAATCCTTATGGAGAAGTACACTGCGTTCATATTTCAGATTCAAACGCCTAACTGCGTTCGTATTCCAGATTCATGCACCGGAACGTCCACCAACGACAATGCTTCTGCACCCACAGTCTGTGACGGTGGAAGTAGATATTTACCGGTGACTGTGAGGGTGAACTGGAATGTTCTTCCACCTCCACCAACGACAATGCTTCTGCGTCAGCAACCTCAAGGGGAATCGCTTACTGAGAATTCTTCTGCGACAACGAGGGAGCGCCAGATTAGGTCGGAGGTTCTTCATGTGGTAATGGGGAAGCGGAAAGCACGTTTACCATGGAACGCATCCTTAAACTTGATAGCAACAATATGGTGACCGAATAGAGATCTGAATAACCGATACAGTTTGCAAGAATTTAAGAATATGTAACAGTTAGCGATTTAGGGTTTAGTCGTTACATTTTGTATTAAAATCACATGTTTTGTGTATTAATATAAAACGATGTTTCGTGTATTTATTACGTTATGGTTAATAAATGACAAGTGAAAAATAATTAAAGGCATAATAATAATTGATAAATAAAAAATTTGACATTTTATAATACACCAAATTCATTTCATAAAATATCGTCATGGGTCAAAGACCGTACCCGACCCCCGGCCCGACCCGTTTGTCGGGACTGGATATAACATCGTTTTTTTTAAATGTGCATAAGTTTTATTATTATTATTATCATCACCATCATCATCATTATTATTATTATTATTATTATTTGTTATAATTATTATTATTATTTATTACTATTATTATTATTATTATTACTATTATTATTATTATTATTATTATTACTATTACTATTACTATTACTATTACTATTACTATTATTATTATTATTATTATTATTATTATTATTATTGCTAATTTAACGGGATGATTGTCCGATGTCGGTACGAAATGGACTTTGAAATACCTCACCGACGTATAGAAGCTATGAATGGGTGACAATGTACATGTATCATATTACACAGGGTAGAGCGTTAGTAGATAGTAATAGAACTTCACGAAAAAGAATTTGTTAACTTGGCAAAGGTGTAACATCCGTGAAATATAGTGTATGCAACAATTTAAAAAAAAATATATATTAATTAGGGTGTTTAATAACATAAAAAACCCTTAATTACCACATAAAATTGTTAAAAAAAATTAATTTCATATGAGTCGTATAGGGAAATGAGACCCATATACAACTCCTATAAGGTGCTCATTGTTATTATTTATTGTTGTTATTTATTATTATTATTATTATTGTTATTATTATTATTATTATTATTATCACTACAAGAAATTAGGGTGTTTACCCACACATAATTTACCTACACATGTAAATGTGTGGGTATTTACCTACACATGTTTGTATATGTGTGGGTAATGGTTGATAATATATTTTCATAATGATTAACACTTAATATGTGTTGGTAATGGATTTTAGCCACACTTAGTGTTGGTGGGAAAATTTCCCCCCAAAATTGGCAATCGATTAAATATTAAATTACCTACACATATGTAAAAAACTAATATATGTGTAGGTAAATTATCTACACATATGTAAAAAACTAATATATGTGTAGGTAAATGATTATGTTTGCCAACACATAATTTAAAAAAAAATATGTAGATAAACTAAGTTAATATATATTTATTTTATTTTTTTAAAAATGACGTGGCAAATTAAATGCCTACACATGTTTAAGTGTACAATATGTGTAGGTATTGGATATATATAAAATAAGTAAATATATATTTTTTATGACGTGGCAAAACAAATATCTACACATATTTAGAAATGTACAATATGTGTAGATATTGAATGCATATAAAATACATATTTAACTCTTTTTTATAAGGTGATGTGGCAAAACAAATACCTACATATATTTAGAAATGTACAATATGTATTGATATTGGATACATATAAAATAACTTATGAAGGCTCCAAGCTTCATCTAAAGCTTAAGCTTGGTTTGTTGGTAATTTTTCAAGCTAGGCTTCGACTTGGCTCCTATTTGATTTATTAATTTATATTAATTATAATTATATATTTTTCAAACTTTTATATATCTATACTATATACTATATATAATATACATATTAGAAGGGCAATTTAGGTCATTTACTTCCCTTATAATTCATTTGAGGGCTGTTTGGTAGCCTCTGAATGCTCATTAAGATGTTATCTCTTAATGGAATCATTAAGAATTTTACCAATGAGAAGGTAGAAGAATGTGACATGTGATGATTTACTATTCAGAGGTTACCTCTTAACAATTCAGACTTGAGGTTACCTCTTATTCATTCAGAAGTTTTAAACCATTAGACCAGACGGTATGGGGGCCGGCTTAGGCCCGGCTTAGGCCCGGCCTGGCCCGGCGCCGGTCCCCCACACCGCCCCCTCGGCCCGGCTAGTCCTTTTCGGCTCCCACTCGCCGGTCTCGCCGTGCCTCCCTTCTCTCACATATACCTATACATACATACATATATATATATATATATATATATATATATATATATATATATATATATATATATATATATATATATATATATATAAAGGGGGGTTCATCCCCCACCCCTAGGTCCATCCCCTTCAAGCCCCTCCTACGTGGCGGTGACGTGGCGGCCCATCCCCTTGGGGATGAGGCTCTCCATACCCTCCAGCCTTAAGGGGTAGCATCTGAATGGTCATTAAGAGGCTACCAAACAGCCCCTTAACGCATAATGTACAAACTCAAACTCATTATGCACATCTATACATAAAGCTTTTGGTGCAACTCCCATCAACATAACTCAGCCAGAAAACAAAGCACACGGATACCAATCCCAAACATCTCATCCACCGTCCATTCAAATCACAATTAGACGGCTATCATTCTCCCTTCACACAAGTTTCTTTTTTTTTTGAACGACCAACAAACTCAACCCCGAGCACTATCGGGGCATCCACTGGACAAACGGAGTACTCCGAGAGTAACCCGAGTCCACCACCAATTCCGGGGAAAACCCGGTAACCCACCCGCGCCGTAGGCATGACAGTGAAATTACCAGTAAAACTCGTTTAGCTCAAGGATCAAACCTAAGTTTCCCTGGGTCTCCTATCACTGCCCACCAGTACCCCACTCTGCAACAAGTGGGAGTCGAACCTGCATCTCTCAAGAGAAATGCAAGTCCTCCACCACTTCTTCTAGAGATCATTGGCAAACAAAGCACACAGATACCAATCCCAAACATCTCATCCACCGTCCATTCACACAAGTTTCTAATTTTCAAATTTATCACAGGGAAAGAAACTGTACTCTCAATTCTCTATCTCATTGTTCTTCGTCTTTCTCTCTCTCACACAACGAATTCTTTCATCTTTCGGTTCATCGATTCTGCTCGCCACCATCGCCTAAATATATATTCCCACCGGTGTCTTTTTAGATTCCGACCAGACCTTGGGTGTTTTTGTTAGATTTCATCTCTCCACAGAGAACACCGACGATTTTTAAACTTGATGTATATGTTCCAGGGATACAGAGATCAGTGGCGATGGTTACAAAAGCATGGTAGGAGATCTGGGGTGCGGTATCAATGTCTAGGGTTGGTGAATCGAATTTTCCGACGAAGTTGGTTTGGGTTCAGGCGAGTTCCGGCCACACAGGTAAGTCCAGCAGAAAATGTCATCTTTGCATGCCTCGGTTTTGTTTAGATTGGTGGCATATGGCCCCTTTTTGGCTAGATATGGTGTTAACACTGGTGTCTATTCAGATTTCGGCTATACATTGGGTTCCGGCAACACTCAAGGAGTTCCGGTGAGGTTCCGATATACCCGTTCTTTGTTGTGTTGTCAGCTGAATCTGTTTACTTACAAATATGGATGCATACATCTTCACGTAATTAATCTGTTGATGGACTAATTTGAGTCAATGGTCCAATTTTTTTTCCATTCCTTTTCTTTGTTTGTGTTCTTTGCAGAAACCCCAATTTTTGGAATTCTTAGATGCCCTAATCAGTTAGGTCAGTTCATGGTTTTATGAATCTGTGCAGTGAAGTCTTGTATCCTGAATCTTTAGATGATGAGTATGATTGGGCTTCTAAAAGCTCATAACATTGCTATGTGGTACTGGTTAATATACTGTTAATATATAATATCAATTTTTTTTTTTCAAATCGAAGTTGAAAGTTGAAACAGTCAAAACTCTACCAACAATAGCAATTGTAATATGCCAAGAAAGACCAACCCATCATATTAGTTTCCCATTGATCCATTAACACTTTCTGTGACCTGTTAACCCGTTTGCCCTTTTTTTTATTTATTTGCGTCTGCTTTGAAGCATCCAATAGTTCCACACACTTTTCTGGTGACGAGCTCAGACGAGTCTGGAGGCGAAACCCCGGGTCAAGATGCTTGCACCGATCATGTTTTATAAGTTTAGAGTAGGTCTTAACTAGATTACTCGGAGATGCTTTGAGTGAAAAGGATAATATGTGCTCACTTATAAAATAAGTTTATGTTTTCTCTTTCATAGTGTAACACACACACTTATTGAAATGCTAATAATTGGTATAGAGGTTCAAATATTTTTGATTATATCATAATCCATCATCTACTGAGTGTTGCAGTGGAAATGTGTATGTATATACTTCGTTTTTGCTCTCCCTTAAAGTGTGATATTTGCCCGTTATATCATAGATAAAGTGATTTGAAATCTTGATTAGAGTATTATATTTAGTGAGCCTTTTCTAATAAAAGAAATCACCTTCGACTTAAGTAGAAGTGATTTTCAGTCAGCAAGAGCAGAGTATATTTAGTGAGCCTTTTCTAACAAAAGAAATCACCTTCGACTTACTTTCTTTTGTATTATCTGTTTACGTTAAGGAGCGGAGTCGTTGATAAATCAAAGTTACTTCAAATTTTATGCTGCAAGCAAAGAGGGATTTTTGGTGGTGATTTTGACTTACCGACGTCTTCAGAACCAACCTGGAAAAGTAAACTTAGAGACTTGGCTATTAGTCAACATCGCTCAACGTTACACACAGGTCATGTCGACATATATCAATGGAAAGGTCATTCTGATGGGTAAGCTTTACTTCATGAAAATTTGCTCAAACTGATTCATTGTTGATTTTTTGTATATTGATTTATTTTTGTAAATTGTTTCTTTTGTAGGATTGATAGGTGCAAAATGAAAATGGGATTGGTCCTCACCAGTGGAAGTGGCAAGGTAGTGTCTATGTACATGTGTTAATATCATTTGTACCATCCATGACTTGCAGTTTAAGTATTTTTTTTAATTTTAATTATATTTAGAGAAGGTAGATAAAGGAATACATTTTTCCTTGATAGATCTATACACTTTATGAGCATATAAGTGATGCTGTTATATCTTCATGATGAATGTTATAGCTTCCTCAATCTTTTTAGCCAGTTCATATTCTATGTCATGTTTCATTTTTGGCAAAGTTTTCATATTATTGTGCTATTGGATTATGCTATAATTATGCATTTCTTTTATTAACCATCATGGGCTACACTTTTGCCAGGTGATGCGTCTTTGGTCTGTCGAAAGATACAAATGTCTTGGCTGAATATTCTCTTCCACAAATAGGCTCTTTGATTGACTTTAATTTTGATTTACCATTGTGTTAGGCTAGAGGGTATGGGGTTCGTCCCCACCCCCGTCCAGCTCCGGCGACGCCGGCAACCCATCCCGTCCCCACCCCCGTCCAGCTCCGTCCCGTCCTCACCGGCTTGTGCTGGACGTTGGCGACGATCCTAAGTTGGTGGCCCCCTTCACTTTTTGACCGTTAATCAACAAACCAGTTTCATCACAACTTCCAAACCCTAATTTCAACTGTGCAACAACACTTGATCATCATCAACAATGGACAAATCGAAGATCGGAAGACGATTCGAAGGCAAAGTTGCGGTCGTTACAGCTTCAACTCAAGGTATAGGTTTCAGTATCGCTCACCGGTTAGGTTTAGAAGGTGCTTCAGTCGTTATCTCCTCTCGTCGACAGGTTTTTCTCCGTTAATCTTCGATTTGTTTACTTTTTTTTTTGTAATAATCAAGTGTGATAAGCACTAGTTGATGCTCAATTGTTTGCTTTTGGTTAGAAAACACAAGTTAGGCTTACGTGTTGTACTGGTATTTCTGTTTTTGAAGGTGAATTGTACGTAAATTTGTGATGATTCTTTGTTTTGATTGTTTATGTGAGTAGTTTGTTTATATTTATTTTTTGTAATAATCGAGTATGAAAGCAGTAATTGAAGCTCGATTGTTTGTTTCTGGTTAGAAAACACAAGCTAGGGTTACATGTTGTGCTGTAGTTTCTGTTTTTGAAGGTGAATCGAGCGTAATGAAGCTTAATTGTTTGTTTCTGATCCGAAAACAGAGATTTAAGTTGAGTATGGTACTGAGATTTGTGTTTGTGAACGTGAATTGGACGTGACTGTGATGTGTTTCTTTGTTTGCTTATTTACACGAGTTGAAATGAAGTTTAATTCTTGTTTTTGATCAGAAAACAGAAATTTAGGTTACGTGTTCTACTGGAATTGATGTTCTGAACGTGAATTGAGCGTGATTATGATCTGTTTCTCATGTGTTCTATTGAAGTTTTGTGTTTGTGAACGTGAATCGGACGTGATTATGATCTGATTCATTGTTTTTGCTTGTTTATATGATATGAAATGAAGCTCAATTGTTTGTTTCTAATCAAAAACATAAATTTAGGTTATGTGTTCTACTGGAATTTCTGTTTCTGAAAAGAGATTTGTTTACTTTTTTTTTGTAATAATTGAGTATGAAAGCACTAATTGAAGCTTAATTGTTTGTTTCTGATCTGAAATTAGAGATTTAGGTTCAGTGTTGTACTGAGATTTGTGTTTGTGAACATCATTATGATGTGTTTCGTTGTTTGATTGTTTATGCGAGTTGAAATGAAGCTTAATTTAGGTTGCGTGTTCTACTGGAATTGATGTTTCCAAAGATCAAACTGTTAAAAGACTTCCAAAGAGTGTTGGGTATGTGCAATCAAGCCACAAACTTTCTTGCTTTGGTCATGAGAAGTTGAATCTCAAAGATAAATATAGCGGTAACGATGCAAAACTGACAGAAACTAGTGAAAATAGTGCAAGTACTCTCCGTAGAAGCATTAGAAAAAGGAAAGTTAGGTGTTGGGATGAAATATCTTCATTGTTCAAGTCACGTGCCTCACTTTCCCATTGCAAGAAACACTTGGTCAACGACGGTGTGAAGTTTGAAGAAACCAAGTCTGAGGACACCAACGTAGCGAGTGATTCACTGGTTGAAAAACATGAAAGTGCTGCAAAAGAATCTGATTGAGTTGCTTGTAATACATGTAACAACAGGTGTCTGACGTATACGTTCAGCAGGCGGCATAAGAAGGTTTTATCATCTAAATCTGAGAACTATACTTCTCATGGAAACAGTTGTAACCATGAAAACAAGGAGCCTGATCTGATTGAAGATTCATCTAGCGATAGCCAAAACATGATGGACATTGCTTGCCAGGTTAGTTTTCTCTTCACCAAATTTCTTTCAACACCATAATCGAAGTTATTCACCCCTTAAAGTAAGTCATATGTTTTAGAATCGATGATCAGATGCACCATAATGTTCATTGCTGGGATTCTTATAAATTTGTGTGATAAGAATAGCATATTTTGACCAGTATAGTTTCGGGCCTCAAGTCTTGTCCTCTGATTGCCTGGTGCACAATCCGTTTTATGGTCAGAACTAGATAGACTTAACATTCAATCCATTTAATGACTACAATTAGATTGAAGTATAGAATCTCCAACATTTTGGGGCCAACGGGTGTGATTTCCATCTAACTTGTCAATAGAAGTTTTTTTTTTCATTTCAAATTTAAACTAAACTTAACGATTACATTTCTAATTTGTGCAGTTAATATCCTTGTCCGCGAATCGTAGTTGGTGAAGGCATTCAGTGCTTCAAAATGTGATATGCAAGCAATGGTGTGTGAAGTTTTTGAGGTGTTGGTCATATTTATGCAGGTATCTACTTTGGCTAGTCGAATCTAGTTGCCAACTCAGTCGTCACTTTCCAGTTCAGGTTTGGACTCGTATCGTGGATCACAACATTTTGCCCTAATCCACACCCATTGCGTCCAAAACACGTTGGTGATATTTGAGTTCATGTCTCTTAAGCTTCGTCTATTTGATCCGTTATAAATAAAACATAATCCGATTCGACTCGCTCTTAAGTTAATGGGTCAAAACATTTGGACAGGCAAAACATGGAAAGGTGTTGGGAGCTCAAATAGCAAGGTTTCACAACCGACAAAAGCCAATTAAGATATTTTTCAAGTCAAATGGAAGTCAACAAGATCATATAAACAGCTGCTGATGGATGCTTGTATATACATGAGTTATTTAGCGCATCAAGTTGCAACCGAATTGCTGAGATGTTTTCTCAATAATTATTACAATATTCTTTAGTAATGTTGTGTCTGTCGGATGGTGTGTCATTACTTTGTAACTACCAATGTGTATGTTGTATTACCGGACATTTGTTTGGGTACCAGATGATATGGACATCAAGCACTAAAGTGAGTGCTTGGTGTATGTTGATGAAGTTCATTTGTAGTTTTGAGTTTTTCTTGTTCAAGTATGTATCAGGTAATTTATAGTTTGTTCTTATTTAAGTCAATAATTCATAAATTGACTTGAATGGACAATAACTATGGCCATATATATTTATATTATTTGGGGTATGTTTCTACGGTGATGTTTATGTTGTACATGATTTTACCTATAGATGCTAGAAAATATTTTGTGTTATCTTGAATTGTTCCAAAAGTCTTTAGAAAAATGTATTAAAAGTAATCATCGTTGGTTTGTTAAACTATCGAGCTGGAGGTCTCACTTGGAAACATGCAAACCTTCATCAGAGTCGCATTGGCGTGCCACAACGCGCGCATGGGTATAAGCCTAGTTTAATTAAAATAAAAATTACCATTTTACGTTTTATTATCAAACGAAATCAATCAAACAAAAAAAAAAAAAAACAACCAAACACAACAACAGCCTTTTATTAATAAGGATCAGCCTTAACCCAAAAACAATATCCACCCGTTTATGTTTTTTCCAAAGAATCGAATAAGACTTGAGTAAAGGACAGGGGCGGATCTAGAGCCATGAAGGGGTTCATAGAAACCCGTTCGGTTCGTAAGTTATAGTGTTAAGTTATATAGAAAATATTGAAGGAACCCTTTAATATTTTGTAGGGTAACCTTGCAAGCAAAGTTATAGATTGGCTTACTGGTAAAATGTGTGCTGAGTGTAATTGAGGTCTTGAGTTCGAGTCCGGTTAACTCTTTTTTCCGATTTTTTATTTGAGTTTTTTTTATTCTTTTTTTTTACTCAAAAACAAATTAGGGTTAGTGATTTACCACACTAACACACACGACCACACAGGCTCTGTCACACTTACGGTTGCCCTGAAGGTAATTAGTATTGCACTTTTCTTAGTTTTATGTTGGCTTTTTGTGATAATGTGGAATTTGGATATTATGATGCAAGTGTTTAACGATATCAAAGATAAATGTGTATAGTTTATTTATTAAATATTAAGTTTCAAGAAGTGATTGGGAGGCTACGATCCCCTATGTTATTGATTTTGAAGTGTGAATCCAAATAAGTATTAAGTTGTTTATTAATTTCTAATTGTAAATTGAATTTGATATTCTTGCATCTTATTTATATATAGATATGGGTCATCAGTGGGTAAAGAATGGGAACCGGGTATCGACCGAGTATGTAGATGGGGTAAAAGAATTTCTAAATGTTGCCCGACAAACTTTGAACTCCAACGGATTAACTTTATGCCCATGTGCTAATTGCCTCAATACGAGACTGCAAAAGATAGATGTCATTGCTGCCCATTTGATTAATGTAGGAATTGATAAGTCGTATACATGCTGGGTGTACCACGGTGAGGATGAAGAGGATGAGGGACCTGATGAATTTGTTAATGAGGAATCTGCTGGCTTAAGAGCGGGATTAGAGGATGCGACTGGTCATCCATTCTTTGATATTGGCACTACCAATGATTTGATTGGAAATCAACAACCAGTTGATGGAAATAATCGTTATCAGAAACTGCATGAAGCGCTAAATAATCCCGTGTATAAAGGATGCACGAGTTCTTCTACCTTGACATTTGTTGTGAAGTTGATGAATTTGAAAGTGATGAACAAATGGACTGATAATTCTTTTGAGATGTTACTGAGGATATTGCATGGGGTACTTCCTGCTGGTAATAATTGTCCAGAGAGCTATTATGATATTAGAATGCTGCTTTGTGAAGCTGGTTTAGGTTACGAGCTTATTGATGTGTGTCAATATGATTGTGCTATATTCTACGGGGACAACAAAGATGCCATAACATGTCCAGTTTGTCAAAGTAGTCGTTATGTGCGCAACAAAATTGCGTATAAGAAGCTGCGTTACTTTCCGATAACACCTCGTTTGAAGCGCCTATATGCATCACGCCACACAGCTAAAGATATGCGGTGGCACAAAGAAGTACGCAAGGATGAGCAGGGAGTGTTGCGCCATCCCGCTGATGGAAGGGCTTGGAAACATTTTGACTACATGTATCCTAAATTTGCAGATGATTCGAGGAGTGTACGATTGGGGTTGTCTTCTGATGGGTTTAACCCTTTTAGTAATATGACAACAACACATAGTATGTGGCCAGTCATTTTGATGCCATATAACATGCCACCTTGGTGTACAATGCATAAGAGCAATTACCTTTTAAGTTTATTGATTCCTGGGCCAAAATCTCCTGGTAAAGACTTTGATGTCTTCTTAAGGCCGCTTGTAGATGAACTAAAAGTTTTATGGCGTGATGGGGTTGAAGCATATGATGGATATTCAAAAGCTCCTTTTACTCTTTATGCCGCAGTAATATGGACGATTAGTGACTTCCCAGCTTATGCTTACTTGTCCGGGTGGAGCACTATGGGCAAATTGGCATGCCCAATATGCTTAGAGGATACTCGTTCTAACAGGATTCGTGGTAAACAATGTTATACAGGGCACCGATGTTTTTTAAGTAAAACACACAGGTGGAGAAAGAACTTAGAGTTTGACGGAAAGCAAGAGAAAAGACAACGACCTCGTCAATTTACAGGTGATGATATTTTGCGACAGGTGGCGGATATACCTACATGCACTACCGGAAAAGCACCTAGTAATGAGGATAGGAAGCGTAAACGAGGTTCTGATGAGTTGAACTGGTCAAAAAAGAGTATATTGTTTGAACTTCCATACTGGTCTAAATTATTGGTGCGTCATAATCTTGATGTCATGCATATAGAAAAAAATGTATGTGATAATATAGTAGGGACATTGTTAAATGATCCTGTGAAATCAAAAGATACTACAAAAGCACGTTTAGACTTGGAGGATCTTAACATTCGCAAGGAACAATGGTTGAAAGAGAGAAATGTTAGATTTGAGAAACCTCATGCTAATTTCACATTGACTAAAGATGAATGTGTGGAGTTTTGCAAATTTATTAAGTCTGTTCGCCTACCCGATGGCTATGCGTCCAACATCAGTCGATGTGTGACGGACCACAATACACTTGGTGGGATGAAAACACATGATTGTCATGTATTGCTTCAGAAAATACTCCCGGTAGCCATTCTCCCTTTCTTAAATAAGAATATACGTGAAACTTTAATTGAGTTTTGCCAGTTCTTTCAAAAAATATGCTCTAAAACTCTATATGCCAAAGAACTTGAGGATATGAAGACCGGGATTGTTATTATATTATGCAAACTTGAGAAGATATTTCCTCCTTCATTTTTTACAATCATGGTTCACTTGTGTGTACATTTGCCTGAAGAAGCATTATTAGGAGGCCCGGTAAGTCAAAGATGGATGTTTGGGATTGAACGTCGTATGGGTACGTACAAGGGATATATTCGTAACTTTGCACGTCCTGATGGCTCTATTACTGAAGCGTATGTTGTCGATGAGGCTGTCACATTTTTATCTCGTTATGTAGATGATATCGAGACAAGATTCAACCGTGCAGAATGCAATTGGGATGTAACGACCACTAAACATGAGATGGATTTATTCAATAATAAAGTTCGTACATTGGGGGCTTCGAAATTCGGACAACTTGGGGAATATCTTGAGGTGGTGCAATGGTATATCTACAATAATTGTGGAGTTGAACTTGATAGATACCTAAAGTGAGTTGAACATATTTAGGTATACCCTTATTTTGTATTTAATAGTTAATTTAAAATCATAACTCATTTGTTCTTGATTTAGGGAGCACAAAGAAGCTTTATCCTCAAGAGGTATAAGGGAAACAAATTTAGATACTATACAGAAACAAGAGTTTCCCTTTTGGTTCAAGAACAAGGTAAAACTAAAAATGTATTACTTTTAGTAACTGATTTTAAGCACATTGCTAACTAAACTTAGGTGTTTATAGATGGCTTTGCTGAGAGTCAATGGTGATCCTCGAGCTACCGACGATTTGTATGCTTTATCACAATTTCCTGATGATCGCTACACTAGTTGGCAAAGTTGCATCGTCCATGGTGTTAGATTTCGTTGCAAGGAGCGTGATGACAAGTTCACTACACAATGTAGTGGAGTTTCTGTAGGGGGTGAAGATGAAGCAATGATTTACTATGGTGTTTTACTTGAAGTTTTGGAGTTGGATTTTATACTCGGTAGAAAGGTATTCATGTTTCGTTGCAAGTGGTATAATACTGATCCAAAGGGAAAAAGGATGGTGGTTAATCACAAATTGACATCAATTGACATTACATCTAAGTGGTATGTAGAGGAGCCATTTATTTTTGCTAATCAAGCTCAACAAGTTTTTTTATCTGAATGATTATGCACGTGGGAAGAACTGGATGGTGGTACAGAAAGTACACCATCGCAACATATATGATATACTTGAGCATGATGAAGATGAAGTATTGATGAATGATATATTTCAAGAAGAGGAATCTAGTGAGTTGCCACCTTTTCAACCAACCGAAGAATTACCTGAAACATCTCTCGTAGTTCGAAATGATGTAGAACCTGAAACATTACCATACGAGGAAGTTCTTGCAATGCGTAATGTAAATTCCCCTGTGGATGACTTAGAAGGTATTGATGATGAATATGATGACGTGGGTAAAATGTTTTTTAATAACGAACCTGTACTTGATTTTGAGACCGAGCATGATTCTGATGAGCCAAATTGTAACAGTGATGATGATGACTCTTTAGCATGATTTTCTTGATATACTTGTAAGTCCATGTTATTCTTTTCTGCTCTGTGCTTGTTAGGTTAATACAAATATTGGTTGTTTAAAAAAAATAACTTACTGCAACTTATGTCGTTTTTGTTCTAGGACAACCTAAAGTTTAATGACAGAGATTTACAGGTGAACATATGTGTTTTCAGTTAGTTCTTCTTATCTTTTAAATTTTAAATTTGTGGTTCATAAGATTTTATTTGATGTTTTGCAGCTTCAAACATGCAAGAGCTACTTTTTGTGGAGATATGACAGTTTCGGATGGAGTTAATCGTGGGATGGAGTTAATTGTTAATTGGGTCAGGGGTAGTTAAATTTTTTAGATGGGTTTTTATGTTTGCTATACTGAGTGGTTTCTTTTTAAAGTTGAGTTGGCAGAGTTCTCTAGCAAGAGATTACTCTTATATGTTTGAATGTTAAATAAATTGGGTTAGATAAGTATGGATGTTTTATTGTTTGCTTTAGTTGGTGTTTGACTTTGTTCAAATTTGGGTCCCTTGTGTCTGTATCCTACACTGTGTTGCTTCCTTACAGAAGGCTACAAAAAGAAAAAAATGACTTGTTAAGCACATAAATGGATTTCATATTGATTTTTTAAATTTGTTGAGAATCAGTTTTTAAATGACTTGTTAATCACATAAAATTTATTGACTAGTTACGTTAAGACAAATAAAATAATGTATGGGCTATTTAAACATTACAATTATGTATATGAATGTAGCAGGTTAGGTTGTTTGGTTCAGTTCTGCAGCCAAAGTCGCTTGCAGCCAAAGTGCAGCAATATTGCAGCCAAAGTGCAGCAATAATGCAGCCAATAACGCTGCCAATAATGCAGCCAATATTGCAGCCAACATGCAGCCATATGTGCAGCCAAAGTGCAGCAATAACGCACCAATATTGCAGCCAAAGTGCATTAAAATCGCGTGTAATATTGCAGCGAAAGTCCAACCAATATTGCATTACAGTGGTTCATTACAATGTAATCGATATTTGCAGCCAAAGGGCAATAGAATGGTTGCAAAATTGGCGGGTCAAGCGGGTTTGCTAATGGGTCAAAAAGTATTTTTGTACGGTTCTGGTTGACCACACTTTTGGCTCAAAGACTAAAAAAATAAGATTTATATATTTACGACTAGTTACGTTTCGACGCTTGTTACGGACCTACGCGCGTTACGAACGACTTCGACAAAAAAATAAAAATATTATATAATTACGGCTCGTTACGGACTCGACGCGCGTACGGACGACTTCGACTATATAATAAAAATATTATATATTTACGACTAGATACGGATTCGACGCGCGTTACGGAGCTACGCTCGTTACGGACGACCTCGACTAAATAATAAAAATATTATATATTTACGACTAGTTACGTTTCGACGCTCGTTACGGACATACGATCGTTACGGACGACTCGAACGATAAAATGAAAATATTATATAATTACGGCTCTTACGGATTCTACGCGCGTTACAGACCTACCCTCGTTACGGACGACCTAGACTAAATAATAAAAATATTATATATTTACGACTAGTTACGTTTCGACGCTCGTTACTGACATACGATCGTTACGGACGACTCGAACGATAAAATGAAAATATTATATAATTACGGCTCTTACGGATTCGAAGGGCGTTACGGACCTACGCTCGTTACGGACGACCTCGACTAAATAATAAAAATATTATATATTTACGACTAGTTACGTTTCGACGCTCGTTACGGACATACGATCGTTACGGACGACTCGAACGATAAAATGAAAATATTATATAATTACGGCTCTTACGGATTCTACGCGCGTTACGGACCTACCCTCGTTACGGATGACCTAGACTAAATAATAAAAATATTATATATTTACGACTAGTTACGTTTCGACGCTCGTTACGGACATACGATCGTTACGGACGACTCGAACGATAAAATGAAAATATTATATAATTACGGCTCTTACGGATTCTACGCGCGTTACGGACCTACCCTCGTTACGGACGACCTAGACTAAATAATAAAAATATTATATATTTACGACTAGTTACGTTTCGACGCTCGTTACGGACGACTCGAACGATAAAATGAAAATATTATATAATTACGGCTCTTACGGATTCGACGCGCGTTACGGACCTACGCTCGCTACGGACGAACTCGACTAAATAATAAAAATATTATATATTTACGACTAGTTACGTTTCGACGCTCGTTACGAACATACGATCGTTACGGACGACTCGAAAGATAAAATGAAAATATTATATAATTACGGCTCTTACGGATTCTACGCGCGTTACGGACCTACCCTCGTTACGGACGACCTAGACTAAATAATAAAAATATTATATATTTACGACTAGTTACGTTTTGACGCTCGTTACGGACATACGATCGTTACGGACGACTTCGACTAAATAATAAAATATTATATATTTACGACTAGTTACGTTTCGACGCTCGTTACGGACCTACGCACGTTACGGACGACTTCGACTAAATAATGAAAATATTATATATCTCCGACTAGTTACGGATTCGACGCGCGTTACGGACGACTTCGATTACATAATACAAATAATATATATTTATGACTAGTTACGTTTCGACGCTCTTTACGGACCTACGCGCGTTACGGACAACTTCGACTAAATAATAAAAATATTATATATTTACGACTAGTTACGGATTCGACACGCGTTACGGACCTACGCGCGTTGCGAACGACTTCGACTAAAATATAAAAATAATATATAATTACGGCTCGTTACGGACTCGACGCGCGTTACGGACGACTTCGACCTAATAAGAAAAATAATATATATTTGCGACTAGTTACGTTTCGACGCTGTTACAGACCTATGCGCTATAAAGGACGACTTCGACTAGAAAAAAAAATATTATATAGTGGTTGAGGGTGCTGGTGAGTGGAACAGAGGTCACCGGTTCGACCCCGCCTCTCGTGTTTTTCGCTGCACTTATGTTTGATAATAAAGCTTAGCAGTCTACGACATGTAGTTGATACCGCCTCATATATGGCTGTAACTTCTTGCTGTAGTAGAAAATAAAGCTTACCAGTCTATTATCAGTCATACCGCCTCATATATGGCTGTAACAGAGTGTATTATCAGTCATACCGCCTCATATATGGCTGTAACTTCTTGCTGTAGTTGATAATAAAGCTTTCCAGTCTACGACATGTTGTGCAGCATTGGCCAGCTGTACCAACAGCAGCAAACAAGACAAAACGAACGAGTTTAGATCGGTCAAGCGGGTTTATATGCGTTAAGAGTGCAGATCGGTCAAGCGGGTTTATATGCTTCCAGTAGTTTATAATAAAGCTTACCAGTCTAGTCTACGACATGTTGTGCAGCGTTGAATAGTTGTACCAACAGCAGCAAACAAGACTGAAAGAACAGCGATTTTAATGTCGGCATCATCCATGACTATGAGAGCATTGTTACCACTTAACTCAAGCAGGCATTTACCAAACCGTTGACTCACTGTCTGTTGAACCGAGAGACCTACCAAACAGTTTGTGCAGAATTACACATATACCATCCAAACAGTTTGTGCATAATTACACATATACCATCCAAACAGTTTGTGCAGAATTACACCAACTTTCACACAATCACACATATATACTCTTAAATACGGCTGGAAACTATATACCATCCAAACAGTTTGGTAGGTAATAACCTTTTAAAGAAAGGGTAAATTAAATAAATTAAAAGAATGACTAAATTACCCCCTATCAACTGTATAAGTTTAATAAGAGATGCACTCTAACACCAAAAAACATCAGCTGACCAGTGGTGATGGGTTGTAGCTGTGCAAACCTTTTCTTTTTTTTTTTTTTTTTTGTTATAAACAAGAATATGAAACAGCAATATAAACTCACAAATATATCAAACGTGATGCGTATCCAAGTTCATCTTTTCATCATTTTTATGATTTTCTGCAATATACATAATTTTTAACAAATTTCACCCACTAAAACAGTTTCAAAATCAATTTATGATGTTACAAATGTTCGAAAAGTCAATCGAAACTCACAAATGATACATCAAAATCAATCGAATCAAACCGAACGTCGACCGAATTAGTTCGAAATCGATATAAACAGTTTGAAATCTGAAATAAACTGTTCGAAGCACATAAAATTGCACCGAAAATCAATCAATTTAACCAAAAATAAACCGAAATCAGTCCGAAACCCATCGAAAATTAACCGAAACAATCCGAACTCAACCGAAATCAGATTTGATTACACCGAAACTCGTCCGATTCAAACACGATTACTCGCTGATCTTCCCGAGCTCTGATACCACTTGTGAGTTCAGTACCGTTTCGACCCGAACCCGTTTTGACCCAAACCCGTTCCGAATCTAACCCGTTCTGACCCGAACCCGTTCCGACCCTAGCCCATTTCGATCCGAACCAAAACAACCCCCTTTTGAATTGACCCATTTTGACCCATGACCCGACCCGACCCAACCCGACCCGTTTGCCAGGTCTAGTTGCATGGTGTGCAATACGTTCTGAATTTCAACTGCGTCCTTGCGCAACACCCGGGTAGCTACGACCCTAGTTATTAATATTCATAAGTTTTTTATTTGGCTTTCTCACGTATAGCTCAAAAAAAATAAATTTAATGCAACCTTGTATTCTTAGTTTCTTATAAATTAAAGAAATCATAGAGAATATATAAATACAAAATAAGAACATTAGCTATATAAATATAAAAAAATAAAGAAAGTGGATAGTTTATTTAAGATGAAGAAAACTGAACGGATACCTCATCCTTCAGCGCTTTGATTTTCCCGCTCCAACTAGTTTCCCTCTTTCAAATTGATCACGATCTCCTAAACGGTTTTGTTTCCTCCAAACAAGGATGGGATCTTGAGCAAAAGTGGTTATATATTTTTCCCATCAGAGCGATTCTGCCTCTTCTACAACAACAGAAACCTCGACTCAAGAAACCCTCATTTGCTATCATTCACTCGCCCACTTGAATGGAGAGGTTAGTAGCCATCATTCAATTCGAATATTTGTTATGAATTTTGATCTGGGAGCATATGTTTTGGATCGGCTCATTATAAATAGCCCTAATTCGTGTGTAAAGAAAGTTTAATCTGAGTCTGATGTTAATGATTCCGATTATTGCTGCGGGTCTTGTTTTATTCTGATTCTGATGTTAATGATTCCGATTATTGCTGTTGTTCTTGTTTTAATCTAATTCTGATGTTAATGATTCCGATTATTCTTGCCGTTCTTGTTTTAATCGGATTCTGATGTTAATGATTCTGATTATTGTTGCTACTAATGATTCCGATTTTGCTGCTGTTAATAATACTTGGAGTATGTTTACTGTATAATGCATGTTGTTCCTGTAATCCTGTATTCTATAAGTTGAATTTGCTTCACCAACAACATTAGTCACTGCCCTTGTAAAATTTTTAATATCACCAGGTCTAAATTAGTAACTGCGAATAAAGGATAGTTTAGTTGTGCCTCTTGTATAACTTCTGTGCATGTGACCAGTTTCTATAAAATGACCCCAACTTGTTTGCTTGTATATCCGAGACCACATAATGAGTTCACTGGACCAACAACATTAGTCACTGTCCTTGTAAAATTTTTAATATCGCCAGGTCCTAAAGTAATTGCAAATGAAGGATAGTTTAGCTGTGCCTCTTGTATAACTTCTGTGCATGTGACCTGAAACCTGTTCTGACCCGAACCCGTTTCGACCCTAACCCGTTTCGACCCTAACCCGAACCCGAACCCGTTCAGACCCTAACCCGTTTCGACCCGAACAGTTGCTCTTATGTTTCTATCGACGGTGCTAGCACCGACGGCGAGAATCCATGGTGCCTCATTTGACAATGATGAGTTCACTGGACCAACATTCCCTGCTGAACAACTTACAAAGATTCCTTTCTGAATAGCACTAAACGCACCAGAAACACTATTAGTAAAATCAGTCTTTCCGGTCAGCTTCGAGTTACACACTTGACTATCACATCTTCCTGAACCAGAAGCACAATTAGTGAAATCTCTGGCTCCGATTAGTTTATTGTTACACCCTTCAATAATAGTTATTTACAATTTTTTTTATTTGACTGCTAAATACAAAAGAACTGGTCAAATAATTATAATCAGATTTTGTATTTGAATCTAATAAAGGAAAATGACGGTGTACGAGAAACAAAGAATGAAAACAATTGAAGAGAACAAAGCGAAAATGAAAGCAGCGGGTCTTGATGAAAAGGCGTATCCGTATAAGGGTACAATTCCGATGTCACAAAATGAGAAGAGTAAAAGTAAAAAGAAGGGGGGTTTGGAAGACAATGAGGAGCTTATGCCATTTTCCACCGATGAGGAATCAAGTTATTCAAGCGGACCAGATAAACGAGATGAAATATGTGCATCTAAAAAGAAGGTACTTGCTTACTATTCTTGCATTTTATATATCTAAATATGGGTCATCAATGCGTGCAAAATGGGAGTCGGGTTTCAACCAAGTATTATATATTGATGTGTAAAATACTTTCTTTTTCTTTTTATTTATATTCTTAAAGAGCATAATGACAAGTCAAGGTGGCCAAGGTAGAAGACAAAGTGTCCGAGCGGGGCAACCTAGAGACGATCGACGACATGTTGGTATGTGATTGTATGCGTATATATAGCTTTGCTTTTTTTATTATTATTGAGTACACTAATTTTTGTATTGTAATATATTATTAAATTAACATGATATAGCTTTCCAACAACAGTTTATTAATTAATTAGCTTACATTTGATCTGTTTTTGTGTTCAATAGCTTTCATTATATGCACTCCCCAACTTCTGAACTTTATACGACACACCATTAACTCACTCTTTGTAAACTGCATTGTACACAGATCCATCTCCAAGAAACTTGGTTATTAATGCAAAGCAATCTCAAGAACTTGAGAAAGAAATTGTTAATGGTATGACAAGTACAAAGAACATGTTAATTTTTTTTGTAGGTATTGTTGTTAATGTAAATGTTCTTCTTGTTTGTAGACACAACTTATGAGCCCGAGGAAGAAATTGGTGATAGTATGACATGTAGAAAACGTGGCATTACATGTGGTAAAGGAGCTCGAAAGGCAATGAAGGCTGCTAAGAAGAAATTGCCAGTGGAGTTCAATTTTGATGCAATGGAAGTAATATGTGAAAATGCCTCATCTTTCATGCATGAATGTGGCTACATTTTGCGTAACAATTGTAGCTTACAATATAAAGAATGGAGACATGTACCGATTGAAGTTAGGTTGCCATTACGCCACAAGCTAACCGTAAGTTTTTTTTATAATTCAATATGATTTTTAATATTCATATTTACTAATGAGTTATTTATGTTTGTTACATTTGTTACTTGAAGACACTTTTTGAAATTGATGTGGAGAACTCAAAGGTTTGCAAAGTTATTGATAGCTATTTGGCGAAGGCATGGAGAGGTTACAAAAGTAAGTTGCATGAAGACTTCAAACAGATTGGAGGATTGGAAGATCCGACTAAGGCAAAGACTACACCTCCTTCTAATGTTAGCAAAGAAGATTGGGAATATCTTTGTGATATGTGGTCCGAGACAAAATACAAGGTAATGTTTTAACAATATTCTATATTTTTTGTTAATAATTTATGAATTCGGTCTAATATTTTATTTTTTGTTTGGTTGTATGTCGTTGAAGGAAAATGCAGAAAAGAAAGTTAAGGCACGTGCACAACGAAAAATAAATAGCAAAAATGGCTCGAAAAGTACAATACGCTACCATATTGAGCGTGGACTAGATTTGGAATCTTCAACCGGGCAAATTGAGACATGGCGACTAACTCACTGGGACGCAAAAAAAGGTTGGATTTCTACTGATGCGGCTGCAAAATATGTAAGTTTACTTGTTCGGTTCTACGCTAAATATCAATTATTAGGTATATAATTTTATTTTATCGGTGTTCACGGTTTGGTTTCAAACCGTGAAATTGTCTAAACCGTTTATCGTTTTGGTTTAAATCTCTAACCAGTTACAAACTCTTCGGTCCTTTTGTGTTTCAAATATTTCAATCATATAAAAATTAGTCAAAATTAGAGTTAGGGGCTGTTTGTTTGCATCTGAACAGAACCATTAAGAGGGAAACATCTGATTCAGTCAGACTTGAGGCTGTTTGGTTCAAAAAAAAAAAACATCTGCTGGTCAAATCTGAATGAAACAATCAGCCCCTTATTTTCTTACGAATGGTTAAAATTGGGTCTGAATCAATCATATCTGACTGGTCAAATCTGAATGAAACAATCAGCCCCTTATTTTCTTACGAATGGTTAAAATTGGGTCTGAATCAATCAGATCTGACTGGTCAAATCTGAATGAAACAAACAGCCCCTTATTTTCTTACATTAGTTGCTGATTTTGTCTGTGTATTGAAGTATTAAGCATGATTTTAAGTTTTGGGCAACTTTTATATGGCAGCTTGTTTTTTTTTTTTTTTTTTTTTTTTTGCAAATTTCGAACAAATTGTGTTGCTTATATATTATATTTTGGTCATCTTTTATAAAATTCTGGACAACTTTATTTATATATATCATATATTTTGGTCATCTTTTTTAAAATTCCAAAGAGCCCAAACCGTTAATGGTTCGGTTTAAGAGTTTTATAGTTTAGTTTTGGTTTACACAAATAAAAAACCGTTAACTAACGGTTCGGTTAAGCTTTGACCTTAAAAGCGTGAAAATCGGACCGTGAACACCCCTAATTAATTTAGTGTACATGTCTTCTAATTTTTTTTTCTTTCTAAAGGAAAAAATGATGAAGCTGAGAAATGAGCATCCTGTGGAATCAATGAGCGATAAGTCGATTATTGAGACTGTACTTGGAAGAAGCTTTGTTCGTTTGCACGGGTGGGGACGTGATCCAGTTAGTTCTAGTAGCACAATGGGTGCTACTAAAAAATCAAAGCGTCTTCCTTATGAAAAGCTGGTGGATGCTTACGATAATCTAGTGGAAGAACTTGGAACGGTAAAAGGTAAATGTGCAATTATGGAACAAGCGTTGATTGAGAATAACATCATGCCTCGTCCATCAAGCACACTGGAACAATCTCAATGTGATAGATTAGAGGGAGTTGAAAACATTGATGAGTGAAGGCAATTTAGTAGATTCTCTAACTTGCTAGTAACTTACAAACACTTTTAGTTTTGGTTGTTTTAGTTGTTTTAGTATTTAAATTTCTATAACTAGTACTTTTATTTGGTTGTTTGTAAGATTAATGTTTATTAGTTTAATTAAGAATCTTAATTTGTTCACGTATGTTTCCATAATGCTTTGGTATTTGTTTGTACATATTGAACATTTTTATCTACATATAGTGTGGTTAATGTCTACAATTTAAAATATATTTACCAACACATCAACGTTTTTTTTTCAAAACAAATTGAGATCAATACCTACACATCATCAACATTTACCTGCACATAATATTACCTTTACCTACACATAAGATTACTTTTACCCACACATATATTCATGCCACGTCAACTGCCATGTCGGATGCCACGTCAACTGCCACGTCGGATGCCATGTCATCTGCCAAGTCAGCTGCCACGTCGGATTCCACGTCAGCTGCCACGTCAGATGTCTTCTAAACAAATTGTTGTACTTTTAACCACACATATAAATGTCTTTTAGCCACACATATATGTGTAGGTATAGCTTGCTATATGCCTACATATAACTTATGTGTGGATAATGACCTACATCCACAGTCATGAGCCTACACATCATTACACTTGTTTTATGTGTAGGTAAAGAAAACTAACAACGCATTATATGCTTTTTCCCACATATATTTTATGTTGGTAAAGAACCAAATTTCTTGTAGTGTATTGTTATTATTATTATTGTTATTATTATTGTTTATTATTATTATTATTGTTATTATTATTATTGTTATTACTTATTATTATTATTATTGTTATTATTTATTATTATTATTGTTATTATTATTATTTATTATTGTTATTATTTATTATTATTATTATTATTATTATTATTATTATTATTATTATTATTATTATTAGAGTTAATTACATAGTTAGTCCCTGTGGTTTGCACAAAATAACATAATTAGGTACTAATAGTTTAAAATCACCTTCTAGAGTATTAACTTTTCATTTTGTAACGTTTGAAGGTATTAACTTCTAGGGTATTAACATAGTTAGTCCCTGTGGTTTGCACAAAATAACATACTTAGGTACTAATAGAATGTGATTTTAAATCTAAAAATAACCTTAATACCTCCAAACGTTACAAAATGAAAAGTTAATACCCTAGAATGTGATTTTAAACTATTAGTACCTAAGTATGTTACTTTGTGCAAACCACAGGGACTAACTATGTAATTAACTCTTATTATTATTATTGTTGTTATTGTTTATTATTATTGTTATTATTTATTATTGTTATTATTATTATTATTATTATTATTGTTATTATTTATTATTATTATTATTATTATTATTGTTAATATTTATTATTATTATTGTTATTATTATTATTATTATTATTTATTATTGTTATTATTATTATTTATTATTATTAATGTTGTTATTGTTTATTATTATTATTGTTATTGTTATTATTTATTATTGTTTGTTATTATTATTATTTATTATTATTATTATTATTATTGTTATTATTTATTATTATTATTATTATTGTTTTAAAGGGATTTAAAATTGTAGACTCAAACTAAAAATGAAATCTGTTTTTTTTAATAAAAGGAATTAATTTTAATTTAAATAAATGAATAATTAAAATGTCAAATAAAAAAGGGAGGGGTCCTTCTGTATCGGACCAGCCTCCCCCGGGATTCGAACTCGCAAAACTCGCATAGAACACACAAGCCTTAACCAGTTTATCCTCCTGTATAGGAGCTGATAAATTGGTTATTGTATATCCTTTATACACTTCATACGCTTTAACAACAACTCCTGTACGCCCCTTTTTGCCCTATATATACGCCCCTCATTGATTCAAAAACTACTTTTCTGAAAAGTTGGCAAGACATTTATGACACCCCACTTGCATATGCCTCTCATCGACCCATACGGGTCTCATTGAAGTTCAGTTTCACTCTCTTTTATAGTTTAGCCGCGAACAAGTACATATCCAAATACAAAAGTTATTTTTTGGACGAGTTCTGGACCATACGATGACAATTCGGAAGGGGACCACGCGTCTCTCGTATTGGTCTATATGGTCGGAATATTCAAGGTTTGTTTACCCTTGTTTTTTGTGGTTTTATTTTGGCGGTTTATGGTGGTGTTGGGGTTGGGGTTGTGGTGGTGGTGGTGTTGGGGTGGTGGTTGTGGTGGTGGGGGTGGGTCGGCTGGGGTGGTGGTGGTGGTGGGTCGGTTGGGGTGGTGGTGGTGGTGGGTCAGCTGGGGTGGTGGTGGTGGGTCAGCTGTGTTGGTGGTGGTGGTGGTGGAGGTGCGTCGGCTGTGTTGGTGGTGGTGGTGGTGGGTCGGCTGGGGTGGTGGTGGTGGGTCAGCTGGGGTGGTGGTGGTGGTGGGTCAGCTGTGTTGGTGGTGGTGGTGGTGGTGGTGGGTCGGCTGTGTTGGTGGTGGTGGGTCGGCTGGGGTGGTGGTGGTGGTGGTGGTGGTGGTGGGTCGGCTGGGGTGGTGGTGTTCTTTGTTTATTATATTTTACAATATAATTTCTAATATCTAGTCTAACACTATAATTCTATGTTTTTAACAGGATATCGAAAGTCGGTGTTTTGACGGTGGTGGAAACGTAATTCTTATGGAGAAGTGCACTGCGTTCATATTTCAGATTCAGACGAGTACCTGAGCTCATATTTCAGATTCATGCGCCGGGACGTCGGTTTAGGGTGAGGTGCTTGGCGGTGGGGGATGCATCATCCAACATCAATTGCCAAGTCACCTGGAACTCCGACATTGTCAGATGTTACCGTGCAAATAGCACGGAACTCTCATATTGTCGATTCCGGGTGCACTCTTAATAGCATCTACCGACGCGCGGTAGTTTCTTCACCTGCATCTACCGACACCCGGTAGTTCCGTGACCACCATATACCGTCATGCGTCTGAACCGGCTTTTAAACCGGACGGAATCTACGAAGAAACTGTTCGATTTCACGGTTTGTTTGAGAACCTGATTCAGATACACAACGGTCTCTTTGCTTCGTCCACTAGAACTATTTGTGTATGCATTCTTTTGGTTGTTAACTACCAAAAGAATGCATACACAAATAGTTCTAGTGGACGAAGCAAAGAGACCGTTGTGTATCTGAATCAGGTTCTCAAACAAACCGTGAAATCGAACAGTTTCTTCGTAGATTCCGTCCGGTTTAAAAGCCGGTTCAGACGCGTGATGGTATATGGTGGTCACGGAACTACCGGGCGTCGGTAGATGCCGGTGACATTGCCTTGTATTTAAAATCTCAATTGATGAAGGGTTTGTCATAAGAACAAGTTCATCAAATCGAGAATCAACTTCTTCATCATATTTTTCATGCATTTCCATTAGCCACAGTTGTACGAAGAAACTGTTCGATTTCACGGTTTGTTTGAGAACCTGATTCAGATACACAACGGGTTCGTGTGAATCTAAGTAATAATATGTAATTGTTAGCAATTTAGTGTGTAGGGTTTAGGGTTTCGGCTATGTATTGTATTACATTTTGTATGAAAGTGTTGTGTTTTGTGTTATTTTATCAAAGAATGTTCACTTACATTTGCGTTATGGATTATAGAGAATATGACGTTTTATAATAACACTTGATAAAAAAATGTAGAAGTTTTATAATACTAATTAAAAAAAATGTTGACGTCTTATACTAACACTTGATAAAAAAAATGTAGAAGTTTTATAATACTAATTAAAAAATGTTGACGTTTTATAATACTAATTAAAAAAAATGTTGACGTTTTATACTAACACTTGATAAAAAATGTAGAAGTTTTATAATACTAATTAAAAAAATGTTGACGTTTTATAATAATAATTAATAAATAAAGAAGTTTCACTTAGAACGCTGACACGAAAAAAAATAAATCACTACTATAATAAAAGGAATAATAAAAATGTCAAATAAAAAAGGGAGGGGTCCTTCTGTATCGGACCGGCCTCCCCCTAGATTCGAACTCGCACACTTCGCATAGAACACACAAGCCTTAACCAGTTTATCCTCCTGTACAGGAGCTGATAAATTGGTTATAGTATATCCTTTATACACGCTTTAACAACAACTCCTATACGCCCCTTTTTGCCCTATACGCCTCTCATTGATTCAAAAACTACTTTTCTGGTTTGACTAAATAGAGAATAGATCTAAAACTTTTAAACCCCACACACTAAAACACCAAGAAACACACACTGTCTCTCTCGTATAGCTCAGCTTAGAACGTATCAACCTATACGGTCCATATTTTCATAAAAGGTTAGTGGATTATTTCATCTTTCCTTTGTTTATTTTGGTTTTTTTTTAAATTATGGCCGGTGGTGTTGGGTTTGACGGCGGTGTTGGGTTTGACGGTGGTGGGGGATTGACGGCGGTGGGGGTTTGACGGTGGTGGTGGTTGTGGTGGTGGTTATTGACGGCTGTGGTGGTGGTTAGGCGGGTGTGGTGGTGGCTGTGGTGGTGGTTAGGCGGCTGTGGTGGTGGTGGGGGTTTGACGGTGGTGGTGGTGGTGGTAGTTATTGACGGCTGTGGTGGTGGTTAGGCGGGTGTGGTAGTGGCTGTGGTGGTGGTTAGGCGGCTGTGGTGGTGGTGGTTGTTGTGGTGGTGGTGGTTGTGGTGGTGGTGGTTTGTCGATTATTTAGATGTTAATTTATTAGAAATTTGTTACAATTTTATAAAAATTGTAAAAAGTTTATAATATGACACGTATTATATATTAATTTTTGCAGATATGTCGTCAGACAAGGAGGAGTTTGGTGCGGTACAGGTGCCTGGATTCGATGAGATAGCCGGGGGTGATTGTTTGGGTATTCCCTATATGGACTACCCGAACAATTCTAGGGAGTATAAACGTTTTAACAGGTTGCGACAAATGAAGGTGGGTCGGCAGAGGGCGTTGTCATGGGAGGCTTTACGGGAGGTCGGGGAGGAGGAGAGAGCCCGGGGTTTGATCAGGGAGAATTCCCCGTGGGATCGCATGTTTTCGGTGGCGGCTGGGCCGTCTTATAGGACCATGATGGTGGAGTTTCTATCCACATTCGTGTTTCGTCCACGGCCGGCTGACCGGCCCAATTTGGATATGGACGATCCGAACATGGAAGCACCGCCTCCCGAGGTATCTTTCTGTTTGTTTGGGCAGCGACAAAATTGGTCGCTACGTCAGTTTGCTGTTGCCACCAGGTTCTATACCGATGATGAGTTGGTTCAGGACATCTATACTACCGCGATTTGGGCTATGCCTGATGATCAGTTGTTTGCTTGGTGGGCCACTCTATGTCCTGGACCCTTTCGGTAAGAAGGCTCGAGTTTCTGCGATTCCTGACCCACTCGTTCGCTACATACACCGCTGCATTGCCACGTCGATCTCTGCGTGTGGCAAAAGCAACAAGTGGGTCACGAAGGTGGATCTGTTCTTAATGTATTGCTTATATACGGGCACACTGTGCGCTCTCCATCACTGTCTGGCGGAGTATTTCGCCTCGTATGGCAAACGGCAGAGGCGTAGCCGTTTGATTGGAGGGGCGTTTATCACGCGTATTGCCCAGCATTGCGGTCTGTTTTACCCATTCCTTGAGGATATGCCGGCCCCAGCACCACACGAGCTCTTAGATCTTAGGACGATGAGAGGGATGAAGATTGAGGTGAACTTTCCGGATATCGGGCATCGGTTTGTTGACGAACACCAACAGATTTATGAACCCCAACCGATAGTCCACCAGGCACTGCTCGAGGCTGGGGAGGTGGAGATGCCGCATATTGCTGACGTGCCTGCTATGGATGGAGACATGGAGCCTCAGCTTGACCAGGGGCATCCGCAGGAGCCGCCACAGATTCCACAACGCGTTTATCATGTAGTGCGGTTGCCTCAGTGCACCCAACGTCTCCTTGAGAGGCTGGTGGCGGGTCAGGATGGTATGATGGCCAGCTGGACACAGCAGTTTCAGCGGATGGACAGGCGGATGGACCGGATGGAGGATTTGATGGAGTGGGTGATGGCTAGTGAGGCCGAGAGACGTACCCAGGCGGGGTTTCCGGTTCGACCCCCGCCACATCCACGAGTGTATCCGGGTTTCGACATGGAGGCAGGTCCGTCCGGGACGCAGGCAGGTGGTGGGGATGATTCTGACGACAGCGATGAGGAGATGGAAGATTAGTATTTGTATTTGTTGGGTGAATTTTATTTTGTTAAACATTTGTGGGCATGTATGAACAAATATTTATTTCTTTTTGTTTATTTTGGTATGTTTAAACATTTGTAACTTGATCAATGTTTCTTCCTTTTGTTATTTATGCTTAGTCGACTTATTTTAAAAAACAACATTTTTTTTTAAAACTTAGTATATATAATAACAATGAAAAATAACAAGACAAACAACACAATATTCGGTTACATTTTTTTAAAATTTAATATATATAAAAACAGCATTTATAACTAATATTCGATTACATGTCTTGCATAAACTTACATACTAACAATGAAAAATAACAAGACAAACAACACAAAAAAAAATCCAACTGATTATCAACCAACGTTCCCTCTTACGAACAACACTTGAATGAAATTCTTCAAATTCCGCTTCTTGCAATTTTTAAATTCGAACATCCTCTCTCAAAAAATTGACTTCGTTTTTCAGCACAACCTTCGTATCCATCAGTTCTTTGATGACCACACATGCCCGACGACACATGGGAGGATCGATCCACACAAAGAAGTTGCACTTAGAACGCTGACACGAAAAAAAAATCACTAATATACAAGGGTTAATGGAAAAAAAATACATTAAAAACATACCAGACTGTGACAAGTGTAAAATTGGCGTCCGGGATTAGCTTCAGTCCAAGATGTTCTTAGTGCAGCCGTCCTACCACATTTGCAAAAAACCATTGTGAATTTGGGGGGGGGGGGGGGTAAAGTGCACGGTCCTCCCAACCGCCGGAGTGATCTCACTCCAGGAGCCGCTACCCGACCAAGCTAGCTCCGCGGTGACTTCCCCAAGCCGAGTTCTTACCCTGGGCGACATATGCCACTCCCAAAACCATTGTGAATTTGTGATTGTGAAGATGGTGTATATTTCTGTGGCAAGTAAGGATGACAAAAATACCCGACATTTGCAACCAACATACACAAGCTTTTAAAAAAAAACCAAACCAATATGCCGCTCAGAGGCCCATACGCGCGTATGGTGGGTACGGATCCAGACAACTTTTCAGCCCATATGCCTCGTATAACCCGATGAGACCCATATCCACCTACCTTTTCTGAAAAGTTGACAGGACATTTATGACACCCCACTTGCATATGCCTCTCATCGACCCATACGGGTCTCATTGAAGTTCAGTTTCACTTCCTTTTTATACTTTAACCGAGAACAAGTACATATCCAAATCCAAAAGTTATTTTTTGAAGGAGTTCTGGACCACACGATGACAATCCGGAAGGGGACCACACGCGTCTCTCGTATAGTTTTTGCTCTCGTATCGGTCTATATGGTCGGAATATTCAAGGTTCCCTTGTTTTTTTGTGGTTTTATTTTGGCGGTTTGTGGTGGTGTTGGGGTTGGGGTTGTGGTGGTGGTAGGGTTGTGGTTGTAGTGGTGGTGGGGGTGGGTCGGCTGGGGTGGTGGTGGTGGTGGGTCGGCTGGGGTGGCGGTGGTGGTGGTGGGTAGGCTGTGGTGGTGGTGGTGGGTCGGCTGGGGTGGTGGTTGTGGTGGGTCAGCTGTGTTGGTGGTGGTGGTGGGGGTGGGTCGGCTGGGGTGGTGGTGGTGGTGGGTCGGCTCGGGTGGTGGTGGTGGTGGTGGGTAGGCTGTGGTGGTGGTGGTGGTGGGTCGACTGGGGTGGTGGTTGTGGTGGTGGTGGGTAAGCTGTGTTGGTGGTGGTGGTGGTGGGTCGGTTGTGTTGGTGGTGGTGGTGGTGGTGGTGGTGGGTCGGCTGGGGTGGTGGTGGGGGTGGGTCGGCTGGGGTGGTGGTGGTGGTGGGTCAGCTATGGTGGTGGCGGTGGTGGGTCGGCTATGGTGGTGGGTCGGCTGTGGTGGTGTTTTGTTTTTTTGTTTGTTTTTTAATTTTTACAATATATTTTCGAATGCCGAGTCTAATGCTAAATTGTATTTTTTATTAACAGGATATCGAAAGTCGGTGTTTTGATGGTGGTGGTAGCGTAGTCCTTATGGAGAAACTACGTTCGTATTTCAGATTCATGCACTAGAACGCCGATCTAGGATTACGTGTTATCGGAGTAGCCTGTTGACTCGTCAGCTCCAAGTGACGCTAGCGAACGCGGTCTGCCCCGTGACATGTCCTTCAAAGAGAGGAGTTCATTAGTGTTCTCATGAGCCTTCCACCAACGGGAGTGCCACTTCGCTCACCATCCTGACAAGAGGCGGAAGACTGGACGGTGGTTGATAAACGAAATGCCGACTCCACTGCTCCAACCTCCTGATCCCTTATGCCATTTCAGTGTGGTAGATGTGAAGCAGAATCCCGTTGGAAGGTAGGGTTCGGTACGCAATTTCAAGACAGCCGGGGCTGTCTTTGAATTGTGTATGCTGCACCCATCGTTTTCCTGTACAGGAATTCAAAAATATGTAACAATTAGCGATCTAGGGTTTAGGGTTTAGTCGTTACATTTTGTATCAAAGTTATATGTTTTGTGTATTAATATAAAACGTTGTTTAATTACATTTTGAATTACGTTTCTTGTTGCGTTATGGTTAATAAACGACAATTGAAAAACAACTAAAGACTTTCAGAAGTTGACATTTTTTTAACATACACATTGCGTTATGGAAACAATTAAACACATAATAATAATTGATAAATAAAAAAGTTGACATTTAATAAAACGTTATAATATACCCATTTAATAAAATTAAACACATAATAATAATTGATAAATAAAAACGTTGACATTTAATAAAACATTTAATAATACTTATAAAAAATTGGCATTTTATAATATATACAATTCGTTTTATAAAAAAAATTGACATTTAATAGTACTTATAAAAAATTGGCATTTAATAATATACACAATTCATTTCATAAAAATATGAAGTTTTTATAATACTAACACAATTTTTTATAACAACATTTTATAAAAAAAATTTAATTTTCTTAATATTTCACAAATTCCCAAATACCCTATCAAAATAAAGTTCCACACACCCCAATCATTGGTAATCATTGGCTGACACCCAATGATTGGCATTAATTAGATGGTAGGGACCATTTTCAAACGTATTGGGCAATGAGGGGCGTATGAGTGGGGCCAGTTTGAGGCGTATTGGGCAATGAGGGCCATTTAGGGTTAGGGGGTGTGTAGATACTTTTGGGGGGGGGGGGGTGTTGGTACACTTTATGTGGACGCGACTCGACTCGGTTTGATTCGGTTCGGGTCGACTCGGTTAGGTCCGGCTCAAGCCTGAAGACACGACATTCCTCCGTCGTGCGCCCCAGAGTTCGACACGCGAAGCACGGAACGCCGCAAGCCATTCCCGTTTACACCTCACCATGACATCATCATTGTGATGTCATGGTGATGTCACAAGTCTTGTCCTATGTTGAATATTGGTCAAAGCTTATAACAGAAACAAAGACTGGGCCGTAACTTCATATATGGGCCAAAGACTAGCATTGGACTTTGACTTGGATTGGGCTTCAACACAACTCGACGAAACAACTTATAGAATTAATATGTATGTCGACGAAACAGAATGTGTTTCGTTGACTTTATGTGTTTCGTCGTGCCTTTATGCGTTTCGTCAGTCTGTGTCTGTGTCTAGTATAAATACCCCTCACTGTTTCTGTGTGAAACAGATGAGAGCATACCCTTAAAGAAACTCTGTCAAAACTGTGTTTGTATCAGTTTGTAATCGGTTCTCATCCCGTTTAATCAATCGAGTGTGTTTCATTGGTTAATCCGTGTTCTTTATTAACTGTGTTTGGTTTGCACCATCACGGGGATTCCGCACCCGTTACCGTGTTTGTGATAAACAAGGATAGGTTTTCGTTATCGATCCTCACCGGACAAACGGGACCTACAAGTGGTATCAGAGCCTTGGCTCTTTTCCTTGTTTAAAACCAAACATTGTCGTGTTTGAAACAAGTGTGTTATTGTGTTTTTCAGATTTTTGTTCTTGAAAAACTCATTATTTTCTGGAAAAATACTTCTAAAATCAGTGTTTATGTTGTTGGTTTGCTAAAAGTTTGTTCAAAAACCTTGTTTGTTTGAGTGTTTACAAATTAGGATTTGGTTTTTGTTGAAAGTTTTAAGAAAAATCGTGTTTCGGAAAATTATTCGGTGACCGGAATCTTCAAATCTTCATCAAGTTCATCAACATATTCAAAGTGTTCTTCAAATATTACTTGGGTTTGATCTTTGTTGAAGTATTATCAGTGTGTTATTATTATTATAACAATTTTTTGACTATTGTTACAAAAGCAAAATGATGATTTTTACTTGAAAACAGTGAGCCTAAAGCAAGTTTGAAAATTGAGGCTTTGTGTCAGAAGGTGATAAGGGCTGTTGATAATATCTACCATCTGTTTCGTCGATATCAAAATAATATCCATATTCATCACACCCACCAAACATATATCACAACTCAACAGACAAGTTGGTCAAATAATCAGGTCATAGTCAAACATTTCGGCCCATTATTTAATTCCTTGTTTCGCCGGTTAACACATCAAACCTGTTTAGTCAACGTAAAACAAAACGGAATTGGGATTCTAGACTTGGGCTTCTCATTTGTATTGGGCTTCAAACTTTAATTGGGCTTCATTTTGTTTCGTCGCACAATAACCTTATCAGTTTCGTCGGCTAACATTGAACACCAGTTTCGTCGAATGATTTAAGTCATTGTGTGTTTCGTCGGCCAAGTTATTCATTCCAGTTTCGTCGGATACAAACAAACAGCTGTTTCGTCGGACCTTCAACCAATTCTGTTTCGTCGCCAAGTTATTCAATCTGTTTCGTCGATACTTGTCATTTTTAAACAGAAGGTTTGCAAAAGTGTGATAACAGTCTGTTTTCAAGAGTGTGATCAGTTTTTCACATACATACATCAAATATGAGTTGTACGAATCCTTGGGATTGGAGTACGGATCCACAACCAGATCTAAAACAGATGTCGATGGCCGAATATATGAGGCGTACCATACCTCAACAACAACAGTCAATAAGTTCAAGTCAATGGGCAATGGTGTCGAATCAAAATCAGAGCATTCAAAATATTTTGCTTAGTGAGAATGAGACGGGTAGCAACAATCGCCCGCCAAAGTTAAATTACATGAACGACTATCCATCATGGAAGGGTCGTTTCCATAATTACGTTCAAGGGCAAAACACAGAATTATGGACGTGTTTCATCTCTGCATTTAGTGAAGCTCTTGAAGAAGCAGGATCAAATGCGACAACTTTCAATAATATGCAAGAAGCCGACAAAAAGGCATATGATCTGGAGAAGAAGGCGTATGCTATTCTCACTCAAGCACTTCACAGAGACATCTTTCATCAATTCTCATATTGTAAGACCATGAAAGGTTTATGGGATGCATTGGTAGCGAGAGGAGAAGGAAATGCAGCTACTAGAAAGATACGCCATGATTTATTGAAGAAAGAGTTTGAATCATTTCAGTTCTTGGAAAATGAAACTCTAAATGATATGACTTCTCGTTTTTATCATTTGATTAGTGAAATGACTTCTTATAGTGTTGCTGCAACTCATCCGGAAATGGTTGCACGATTTGTTGATGCTCTACCTCCTAAGTGGAGTCCATTCATTGAACTTCTAAAGCATACGGGCGCTCTGGATGCAGCCAATGTCAGTCTTTATGAATTCATTCAGAAGTTGGAGCACAAGAACGAAGAGGAAATTCGGAAAGCTAAAAGGATTGCAACTGCACCTCCTCAAAACACAGAAATGTATTTGCCTAGTTTTAGTCCTTTAGCTAGTTCTAGTTCCATTCAGCAACCGAAGCTTCAAACGGCGTATGTGTCCAATACAAGCTCATCTCCGTTTCCACAATGGAATCAAAGTACTTACATGTCACAATCCATACCTCAACCTCAAGCCCAACCACAACAACAACAAGCGCATTATACCAACAATCCTTCACCCCAAAACACCAACACTGTCAGAGTTGATACTTCCAATCTTTCAAAAGTCAGTGTACAAGTTGCAAAGGAACATTTGGAACTTCTCAACACAATGTTCAGTTCATACTGTGGATTGGTAGCAGGTCAAATTGGAAACATCAATATGACCAATGAAGATTATCAGCAGATAGACCGTGATGAAATGGAGTTAATGGATATCAAGTGGGCGTTTGCAAGTGCTGTTAGAAGGGCAAAGGATTTCATGACTCGAACTGGAAGAACTTCGTTGGAAGGCAAAAATGATACGAAGTACGGGTTCAATAAAGATGCGGTTACATGTTACAATTGTGGCGAAAAGGGTCACTTCAAACGTGAGTGCACCCTACCAAGCAGACAAGGCAACCAGAATCCATTCAGAAATCAGACAAGTACTTCCAATGCCAATCAAGATAACCGTGGAAAAGGGATAGTAGCTGTGAACAACACCACCAACCAGAACCAGTCTGAACCATCAAACACCAATCGAGCATTGACAGTTCAAGCTGATGAAGGATGTGATTGGTCCGTAGAGTTAGGAGGAGGAAATGCATGTTATGCGAAGATCATCAATCATATCAAGCATGTGCACAAAGAAGAATTTTCTGAATCAGATGATAGTTCGGGTTATAGCGGGAGTTCAGATGAAGAAAGCTCGAATGCGGGAGATTATCATTCTGAAGATGGATCTTTTTCTTATCAGACTGCTTTTATGGTAAATGTCTCGGCCTCGACAAGTCAGGTAAATTCTGATCCTCCTACTCTTAGTGTTTGTAATGATTGTGCTGATATGAAACATGAATTTGATAGAGTGAAACTTGAATGTGATACGATTCATAGTCACAATCAGAATTTAGTTGTTGAACTGTCAAAGTGCAAAGAGGCAAACATGGCCTTAGCTCGCAATGAAAAGGAATTTAAAACAGTTATTGAAACCCAAAAGAAAAGTGTTTCCGAATTAACAAAAACTGTTTTCAACAAACAAATTGGTATTAATAACTACATTAATATCATTGAGGAAACCAAGAAAGAGCTAGCCGTGGCCAAGTGTGAATATGAAGCGATCAAGCTCAAATTGGATAGTTATTCTAACTCCCGATATGTGCTCGATCACATCATAGATGTTCAACAGCTGAAAGGGAATGTGAAAGGCGTTGGTTATAGGAAGTGTCCACCCCCTTTGAGACACGACTATACCAAGTCGCCCGATGAAGAGGATATGCCTCGTTTTGAACCCATTGTACCTCTTGATTATGAGGAAGTTACAACTGGCTTAGGGTTCAAAACGGACAATTCATCGGAGGGCTCATCTGATAGCAAGGAAAAGTCATCATGTGCTTCAAATCAAAGTCCTCCAACCATTGAGGACTATGATTCGTCAGATGATGAACCAGATGTGAGTGATGAGGATAAATATCTTGAGAAGAACAAAGGAGTAGAAGTACCTTTTGAGAATCACATTCTGTGTGATCCTCCTACTCCTGCTGTGCAATCAACTGGTGCTAAACAAGAGATAGATCCTATCACTGAGACAGTGTCTACTGTTAAAAGTGATAACGTGTTGTATACTTTAGTCGGTGATGACAAAATTTATTCAAACAAAGATTTTCCAATCAAAAACGTCAATCAATCCTTGATTGAAAAAGTGTTTGAAGATAATACAAACAAGTTTTTGGGAAAGACAATTCCAGGAGTTACTGTAACTCAATGTGACCAAATTCCAAAAGCTGAAATCAAGAAACAATTTGGAAATAAAAAATCACCAACAAAGCAACAACCTATTGCTGCTAAAGGTAAACAAACAGAAAAGCGAGCTCAAAAGCCTAATGTTTCTCAATCTAAATTTGAAACAAAAGGAGCTCGTTATCAAAAGAAAAACAGTAATGTCAAATTTGTGGAATCGAAGGGTACGGATAAAATTGAGACTTTTGAAAATAAGTCAAATACCGATTTTGTTCAAAAAGTCAATATTTTGAAACGTAATAGTGATAACAATTACACCCAACACACAAATGGGTGTGAAGCTAGTACCTCAGGGTCTACAAATTCAACGTCAGGTCATCGAATAGGATCTCCCGAGTTTGTTGAGAGGAGATCGTGTTTCAAATGTGGGGAGTTTGGACACATTATCAAAAATTGCACAAACTCTCCAAAACCAAATTTTGTGGAAAGAGCCCCTTCTGAACAAGGTCACTCACAACGTCGTCCTGTTTCTCCAAAACATGATAAACGCACGATTAAAGAACAAGAAACAAAACAACGACGTCAAAATGTGAAAGTGATCAAAAAGGCTTTAAAACCAGAAACTGTGAAAAGGAAACCAAGTTCACAACAACCGTTAAAACCAGAAATTGTAATTAATACACAATCTGGTAAATGGAAACAAGCTTGGAAACCGAAAACAGGTGAAGGTTCAGGGGGAGGCATGAAATTTCCAAATCATCAAGAGATTGAAATTACATTTCTTGATTCTCAGGGGCAACCTAAGTCTATGAAGGCTTGGGTCCCCCTCTCCAACTAATCTCTGAGTGAGTGTGTAGGACGTTCCAGGAGGAACTATTGATAGTCTTAAGATTGTTGATAGTGGAATGTTCATGCACAAGTTCGGCGACAAAAGAAATTGTTGCCTTTGATGGGGAGAAAAAGAAAAGAAGACAGAAGTGTCTGTCGAAAGAGATTGAAAGCTTCGACAAAATGAAAATCATTTCAAAATGTGATTGTTCAAGGCTTTGATCGGGTCCCAGGGTAGATTCAATCAAAATGTACGCACCTGCAGCACGTCTGGAGTTCAAAATTCACAAGATGAACGTGCAGTGTACATTTCTTCGCGGTGAGATTGAAGAAAATGTGTTTGTTGATCAAACCAACCGGGTGTGCGGATGCCTTGGCGTGGATTGAACAACCGCACACTACTTCTCTAAGAGAAAGACAAAGACCTTCGTTGGTGCAATGTGGAAGACCAGCCGGACCCAAAGGTTTCTGATCTTGTTGCTGTCAAGAGATTTCTCAGTAGCTACAAAATCGACTTTGAAATCCACACCGGGTGGATATCCAGTTTGGGAGAGTGCTCAGATTCATTGCAATGCATGAAGCAGTTGCAGGATACGGTTTTAAATTTCTAATCTCTCCTATACTTATCGATATTTAAGCTGCTTTATAAATTGTTATCCTCTCGTAGCACTCTTTGACCTGACACGTTGAACTCGAATATCACCTCACACGTGATTGTTTCAATATGAAACTTGTCAATGTTGTCATGGTTCTCACTGATTACCGACGTGCCAACTGATTTTTCCAAAATTCGATAAATCAATTATGATTAAAATTAATTTTGGTAAACGACATTGAGGTAAAACATGAGTTAACCAACATCGGAAAATCGTTTTTGTAAATATCTTTGTGTCTTTTAAATTTATCTTAGTTTGTTGATTTTAGGGGGAGTAAATCCAAATTTGAAAATTCAAAAACATCGAAAAATTTCAAAATGCAAAAACATTGGAAAAACAAAAATGAGTTTCCTGGCGAGAAAAAGAGAAAATGATAGTAGATCAGTGGTCTGTTGAAATCTCTTTAAACTGAAATGCAAAATGAAAAATGTTAAGCAGCTCTATATAAGATGTATCGGTAGGCTCACAATCATTTTAAAGTGTGCAGGGTGATATAAATCCTTAATCGACCGAAGACCAGGTGGGAACCACACATTGGCATATGGTCTTAGTACCGAAATTTCATTTGAGAGATTGCCGAGGTTCTGAGATATTCGGTCTTTATGCTGCTTATCATCTGGGTATCATGGTTGTATCAAACCGTAAAAATAACGGAGACGAAGTCTAGATCTTCCATGATACTATACATACGTGTACATATTGCATTCGACCTTAATAAGTGATCAACAATCACATGTCCAAAAAAAATAAGTGATAATATATCACAGATTCTTTGCGGGAGTCAAGTTCGTCTCTTTGCTGTACGAAAGTACTGACCTGTTCACGGACTTGCTCCTGTGCCCTTCATGCATCTGAAAATCAAGTTCCTCATCAATAAGTGATTCTATCACATAGGGCTTGTTTTCAATCAAAATAAGTGAGTTTCTCACATCTTTTATTCGGTCAAACAGATGATAAACAGTATACTCACCGGTAAGATGAACTCTTGTGCATACCTTGATACGGGAATGTGTCGTGTGTGGATGAACACCGGTCGGTAAGTATAAATCATACCTTAACGTATCCCCTCGCCATGATTACATCTGATAAGTTGAGCTTAAGTGGACAACAATACCGATAATTGTTATAGGATGCTTATCTAAATGTTAACTAATTGAACAAAAAGAGACTTTTGGCGTGACCGTACACTGATATGATTCTCTTACCCTCGAAACTCGCAAAAAGAATATTTGTAAATATTTATTTACTGTATTTTCAGTTTCTACATATTTGTATATATTTATTTATTGCTTTCCGTCTTTACTTTTGAAAAATGAAAAACTTCAAAAAGATTTTAGGTGTGTTTTAATCTAAACTTTATAAAATCCAAAAAGATTTTGCTTCTAGTTTATTTTTGATTGACCGATGTTGGAACTCGAGTCTATCCTACCCAAAATCCTGATTGTAAGCCGGAAAACAATTGCACCTTCATAAACAGTCGAAGTTAACAAGTTTTGAAAGTTAAAGGATTAAAATTGATCATTTTCTAAACTTTCAAACTGTTGTCGGTTGGTGGTTGATTGAGATTTGATCTCATATGTGTCATTTGTTTAATTTGTCTAAATTCCAATCGGTTGTTCTCATCACGTGTTTAGCTTTCTTGTATGTGCAGATAAGACATCAGAATCAGCTAAAGGCGAAGAGAACGTGTCAGATGACAAGCCGTAAAGTGAAGACACGACGTTGATGCAATCAGAAGATCAAGATGATCGGATTGCAGTTGATCACTCATCAACACCACAAGGATCTAAAGATTTGACAATCAGAAGATTCACGAGCATGACTCAATGGAGAGTTCATTTTAAGGGGGAGTTTGTTAACACACTACCTAAATGAAAAGGGAGTTTGTTGATACACTTTCTTCTTACGACGCGTGAAGACTTTGAAGATCCTCCGACATGAAAGACATGAAAGACACGGAAGACGAACCTCACGAGTAGCGTCCAAGGGGGAGTTTGTTGGTACACTTTATGTGGACGCGACTCGACTCGGTTCGATTCGGTTCGGGTCGACTCGGTTAGGTCCGGCTCAAGCCCGAAGACACGACATTCCTCCGTCGTGCGCCCCAGAGTTCGACACGCGAAGCACGGAACGCCGCAAGCCATTCCCGTTTACACCTCACCATGACATCATCATTGTGATGTCATGGTGATGTCACAAGTCTTGTCCTATGTTGAATATTGGTCAAAGCTTATAACAGAAACAAAGACTGGGCCGTAACTTCATATATGGGCCAAAGACTAGCATTGGACTTTGACTTGGATTGGGCTTCAACACAACTCGACGAAACAACTTATAGAATTAATATGTATGTCGACGAAACAGAATGTGTTTCGTTGACTTTATGTGTTTCGTCGTGCCTTTATGCGTTTCGTCAGTCTGTGTCTGTGTCTAGTATAAATACCCCTCACTGTTTCTGTGTGAAACAGATGAGAGCATACCCTTAAAGAAACTCTGTCAAAACTGTGTTTGTATCAGTTTGTAATCGGTTCTCATCCGTTTAATCAATCGAGTGTGTTTCATTGGTTAATCCGTGTTCTTTATTAACTGTGTTTGGTTTGCACCGTCACGGGGATTCCGCACATGTTACCGTGTTTGTGATAAACAAGGATAGGTTTTCGTTATCGATCCTCACCAGAAAAACGGGACCTACAGGGGGTGTGTGGATACCTCCACCGTTTTACAAATCCGGTTTCAGTTTTGTTAAGTGATTCATGCGAATCAATTACAGTTTTGCCTCGTGCAAATGGGACACTTCATACTCTAATCACATATTATTGTTGTACAGTGATGAATTAGTGCTATTTTAATCCTAGCTTCTTGACTTCTTCGATCACAAGTATATTTATTGTAAACCTGATCTTGTATATATCACAGTTAGAGGATAATTATTAGATTTTATAGTAATGATTAAAATGCTTTACGTATGGTGATTGTAGGTTTGTGATAGTCCAGGTGTAGGTTATGGCATTCATCAGCGTGGGAGATAGAAAAATAATCTAACCGTGCCCAGAAGTAGATTTTATATTTACAATATTGTTTCTTTTTTCATTTATATCTTATGGTTTTCTGGATCCAAATATTAATGCATGTATTCAACCAATTTGCAGAAATGTATACAATTGTTTTTTTAGATGGGCAATCATTTGAGGAGTGGCAATGCTTTTACAAAACATATATGAAAGACGGAGACTCTATGCACTTATTGCACTAGGTAAGGTGCTTTTAACATAATCTCCTACAAAGTCGTTAAAATTGTCACAGTTTTTTTCAGGAAGTGGCAATGCTTTTATTGGTTAGTCGCATCTTCACTTTTGCTTCACGATCTAGCTCTTACGTTGCAATAACGGATTATGTTTCTAATCAGTTCAGTTTTCACAAAGGGACTTCTCGATTATATACCGGTATCAATTTTATTATTTTCTGTGATTTTGAAATGTTTGGTGGAATTGGTGGGGGCCCGACTGATTTTCCATGTGAAATTAACTTAATAATATTACGCGCCAAGTGTTTGATGAAATGTTTCAAACAGATTTGGATATGAACTAACATTGGGTACAGTAGGTTAAGAATTTTGACGTTCCTAATTTTCATGAGATTATGTTGATAATATGGCTAGATTACACTAGTGTTTTAACAAAATTAAATAAAATACAAAAATAAACGTACTTGGAACAGAAGATTGTTATCACTAGTGGTATACACCATGATTAATGTTATCAAACAAATTAATTATCAATAGAATCACAGTTTATGTGTCTTTGCATGCTACTTCAAGTCAAGAAGCGTCTCTAATTGATTTCAGTAAAAAATTACCATTGTACAATTGTACAAATGGCGTTATTAACTTGAAGTAGATGAAAATGGACTGGGTTCCGTAGATCCTTTAGGAAAACAGTAGTCATTTTGGTGACGTTGCAACTACAATTCCAAGTTTGTTTCTTAAATCTAATCTAGATTACTTTTGTCAGCTAACATTAGTGATTTCAACTTATTTTGGGTTAGTTTTTGAACCTTTTTTTATAAACATGCACAGTTTTTCCTTTTCTTTGTTCAATGGTCAGACTACCACCTTGTGGGTGCTCTGGACTGTTGAGGATTTTGATATTCTCATGTAAAAAATTCAAACCCGTTAGTGTATTTTCGTTTCTAGGTTTATAACTTAAAACCATAAACATAGTGAGGGCGAGTCTACTAAACCAAATTTAAATGTTTGTTTTGAAGACTTTGGTGAAGGTGGTTACCATCGTAGTTTTATACCCGTACGGTGCAGGGACTTTGAATATGCTCAGGTGTCATGGATTACCAATGAAGGCGGTTAGCTTGGTATTACACTCAATTCATGAAAGAGCGTTATGTATAGCTTTGTTAACTCAGTCGGTGCATCTTGGACATTAATTTTTCTTAAATCCTAAAATTTAATGGCCACTGTTTAAGAAAGTAACCATTGTTTAATGTTTTGTAGCATATGTATCCCAAAGGAACTCGTGTTACCTTCTTTTAATTACAAGCCTCTAATTGGTTGACTACATTGTGTTGAGATGGTTTCCTTTAAATATGCTGGTCAGCATTAGTTTCTATTTGTACAGAAAGAAATGTGCTTCTCCTTGACACAGTTCTTGGTACAGCGGCTCATCCATCTGCTGGAGCTCATTATGGCAGTCAATATGCTTCTGTGATGGTTAAGTGGCACTCAGCAGTGCTCTACAGGTCAGTCAGCATATGATATGATATGTAGGATACTTTTTCATCTCTTACGACGGTAAATAATAAAGGATTTTCGTATATTGAAATGTCAGCTTAAGTTCTATTTGATGTCCACCTTTTTAAAGGTATCTCATCAGAAGCTAAAAAATTGCTTAGGGATCTTAAACATCAGGTCAGTACAGTTGTGCTCATCCATCTGCTGGAGCTCATTAATATACCCCGTCCACCGGACGGGTATAGAACTAGTTGATCCATGAGCAAAAACATACGCGAATGACAATGTTTATAATTATACCTACTTATTTGCCTTTTGTGTACATGTCTATTAACAGCATCTACCAAATCTGAAGATTCTTGATCTTCGTCATTCAAGGTACCTAATGAAGACACCGGATTTTAATGGTCTTCCATCTCTTGAAAGATTGAATTTACAGGGTTGTGAAAAATTAGAAGAGATTCATCCGTCAGTTGGATATCATGAGAGGCTTTGAAAGGATGTTTAAAACTTAAAAAGTTTCCACCTATCATACAGATGAAAAACTTGGAGACTCTTAAGCTCTCTTCATGCTGTCAACTTCAAAAGTTTCCAGATATCCAATCGAACATGGATAGCTTGGTAAACCTTCAAAAGGTTCGGCTCAAGACGGACGTCACGACATTCCTCCGTAGTGCGCCCCAGAGATCGACACGAAACACGAAGAGCCGCGAACCATCATCGGCCGCCACATCACCATGACATCACCGGTTCGGCTCAAGACGGACGTCACGACATTCCTCCGTCGTGCGCCCCAGAGATCGACACGAAGCACGAAGAGCCGCGAACCATCATCGGCAGCCACATCACCATGACATCACCATGATGATGTCATGATGATGTCATGTGATAACATATCTATGCATGGATTCATGTAGTCAACGTGATTTTGGTTCAAACAATTAATTGTTTACTTTTAATAAGGAATCCATATGAACCTCAGAGATTAAAGTGGACAAAGGATTGCATGTGACGAAGACTCCTCACTACGAAGACTACACTCCATGCCATGGACGAACACTTGTGACACAATCTGTGGACGAAGGCTCAATGCTCTCCTACGAAGAGTACATATCCACGAAGGATTCTTTCTTAATGGGCCTGATTATGTTTCACGGCCAATAAATGTTTCTTAGGGTTTACTGGCTGTTGACTATATAAACAGAACATGTATAACACAGTAAGGAGTGAGCTTGGATAAGCTAGAGAGAGAGTGTAGAGAGAGAAAGTTCCGGTGAGCTTTGTATTTGTCGAATCTTGTACCGAAACTTTGTCGAAATCAATACACGTTAATCTCGTTGATATCCTTGCGTACTGTTCATTATCTCGCTCGGTTTGTGTCGCAACGAGGATTCCGCACTCGTTACGGCACCCGAAACAAGAAATCATCTAAGTCCGACGATCCGTATCGGGACCTACAAGTGGTATCAGAGCCTAAGGCTCGATTTCTTGTTGAAAACCGAATTGTCGGTGAGGTTTTTGAGCATTTTTTAAAAGTTTATTGAACAAAATCTCAAAACCCAGTTTTTCGGATTAAAATACGTTTTAAAACTCAGAAATTTGACGTTTTCGGTTGATGTTTTTCGGTTGAAACTTGTTAAAATGGCTGGAGATAATCGAAAGTATCTTCTTGTTGTTGAGTTTTGAAGTTTAAAACCAATTCACCATTGTTTCCGGCGAACAAGCTCACCGGAAAAGTCATCGGAGTGTTTTTCGTATGGATAAGATTTCACCTGCTTTCACCAGATCTGGATAACATCTCACCTACCGTTCTGCGAAGAACCCTCTTCAACGAAAAACCAATCTGCGAAATTTCAGTTTGGCAAAAAACCCATGTTTCACGAAGATTGAGTTTTTAGTCCAGATCCTTTTCACACAAAGGCATTCACAAAAAAAAAATATAAATAATAATAATAATAATAATAATAATAATAATAATAATAATAATAATAAAAATAAAAACTGTGTTTGTCTCATTCCCACAAAAAAAAAAAAAACCTGACATTGTTAGTGGACCAAATTGTTATCATTCTTCGTGGACTTGAATTGAAAATTGGGCCTATTAGTCATTCATTATCTTTTGTGGACTGGGCTCGGTAGTTAGTTGGTTTTTGAAAGTTATATGCTTTTCATGGGCTTAGGCTCAGCCATTTAATTCATCCAGTCCATCTTTCGTGAACTTTATACAAGCCAAAATTCTTCTTGATCAATCTTTCTTTCACAACCTTCTTCGTTAACTTTTGCAATGAATTAACAATATGGCTTTAGTCAACAGGTCTTTCGTGAAGAGTGATTGCATGTTATAGTCTTTTGAGAGTTTCAATTTGAGAAACACTTCTTCGTCACTTACATGCAAGGATCAATTTATATTATTAAGTGACATCTTTTTCACAAAAGAATCACATGTGTTTTTCATAAACAACACTTTTCGTGAACTTGTAATATTGGGCCAACATTACTAATACTCTTTCTATTTTTATGGGCATATACGAAGAATTAATGGCAAGAAATTCGTGGGCCTTTTTTTTAATGGATTGATTGTTATTCGTTGGAGTTGGGCTTAGGCAATTAACAACAGGACCAAGTAATTATCTCGTGGACTTAAGATTTTTCATGAGATTTAATATTTGGGCTTAGAAAGCTGTCATTCTTTAGTGGGTTGTTATTCACTTTTTTCGTGAGATTATATTGTTCGTGAACAATTTTTCGTGAATATCATTCTTTGTGAATATTGGTTCTTTCACAGTTGGTTCACAATTGTCTTTTAATTTGGTTATTTACAATTCATCATGAGTACACACCTTTGGGGGTCAAGCATTTTAGGATCTCAATCATCATATGATCCTTCTCATCAAAGTACAACGAAAATGACAACAAATATGTATGGTCGTTGGATACCAGATCCTAATCCATGTGACGAAGACTCCTCACTACGAAGACTACACTCCATGACATGGACGAACACTTGTGACACAATCTGTGGACGAAGGCTCAATGCTCTCCTACGAAGAGTACATATCCACGAAGGATTCTTTCTTAATGGGCCTGATTATGTTTCACGGCCCATACATGTTTCTTAGGATTTACTGGCTGTTGACTATATAAACAGAACATGTATAACACAGTAAGGAGTGAGCTTGGATAAGCTAGAGAGAGAGTGTAGAGAGAGAAAGTTCCGGTGAGCTTTGTATTTGTCGAATCTTGTACCGAAACTTTGTCGAAATCAATACACGTAACCGTTAATCGTTGATATCCTTGCGTATTGTTCATTCTCTCGCTCGGTTTGTGTCGCAACGAGGATTCCGCACTCGTTACGGCACCCGAAATAAGAAATCATCTAAGTCCGACGATCCGTATCAGGACCTACATGTGTCATAGTTATTAAGCAGGAGATGTCAATGGATCCCCAAACTGATCATCACCATGACGAGTTTGATATGAATCTAGATTCTTATGAATATGCACAAATAGGTTATGTACCCTTTGGTTCATTGAGGCACACCCCATGGTTGAATTCTGCACACACAAATATTTCATTTGAGATACAAGGCAAGGGTAATTGTAAAGTTGAACTTGTTCCTAGGAGAAGTAATTCAGGTGATTCAAGGGAAAGAGCAAATAATACACTAGATTGCTCGGAGTGTTTGGAAGAAGAATATGAATATAGAAATACGTTTAAGATAATAAATGACCCAACATCCTCTCATATTCAGATACGATGGCGTCTTTGATATGATGACTAATTTCTATATGGAAACAACAGTAGAGTACAAATTGTTGTGTTATGTAAAAAAACCTCCTTGAATGTAAATATTGCAGGACCATGGTGCAATCAATCCAAAATATTGTTCACTTCACAAAATTCACACAACTAGTCTCCTATTATGTGACTTTGTGATAGATGACTCAGAGTTTGAAAATCAATTGTCCAGACCCTCACCTGGAATCTTATGAATACAGACATGTGGGTTATGCCCCTTTGGTTCATTGAGGCATACCTTATGGTGGAATCCTACATAAACAAAGATTTCATCTGTGATTAAAGATTGATACATGTACATGAGTATATATATTACACTCTAAACCCTCTAATATAATATAATATTAAACTATGTCTAATAAGGCCGGGGACTAGTGGTGTCTCTAAGAATTCACGTACCCTGTTCGAGCTCGAAAAAATGTGCTCATATGCTTTAACAATAAACAAAATAATTACGAAAATGATAAAAATTGTAGTATTTGATAAAGAATGCAATTATGATATGACAAAATCATAGTATTCTAATGAGTTAGATACCGTAATAGCTAATAAGTTAATAGTTAACCATATTAGTATTGGGCCAATAAACATAACGTGTAGTGGCCTAAATTATAAACTATTAAAAAGTATTTGATAATGGGTCTATATTGAAATTGATGTGTGTTTACAATTTAAAAAAAACACACACACACACACATATATATATATAGTGTGGAGTTCATTTGTGAACACTAAAAAAGTAGGGAATTGGGGAACACCCTTAATAACCCTTAGATTAATTAAATTAATTCACGGCTGAGATCTAATTTATTAGAAACAGGCTTGTTTACACGGGAGGGGTAGAATTGGTATTTTCTAGAAACAACAAAAAAGAATTGGGGAACTTCTAATCGTCTCCCACCATCACCGCCGGTGGTGCCCTAGCGGAAGTCTGCCGCATATCTAGTCGCCGGAGACCACTGCCATCATTGAAGCCTTAACGGCAGTCTGTGACAGATCTGGTCGGCGTTCAAGATATGGATCCGGTAGATTCTGATTGCGTTGTGTTCTTGAATTGTCTTGCCGTCGACGAACACGTGTGCAAGCTGCCGTTCACCGTTGGTCTGTAATCAACCAAGATGAAGAGCCTGAACTTAAAGGAAAGGTCTGTATATCTCAACTGCATTTGTAATTTCTAAAATTCAATGGTTCATATGCATGGTTTTTTTTTTTTTTTTTTTTTGGATTTGTTAATTTTTGTGAATATTAAAGATGACTTCGACGGTATGGTACTTCAATTTATGTTTTGAGCTTTTATCAGTAGACTGTATCATGATGATTCAATTTCATGTGTAAAAACCTAAAGGTTATTTGAACTATTATTGAATGAAAAATTGAACTGGAGATCGATTAGATATATGGTTTAATAAAAGGTTTCTATTGAATTTATGATAATTTTGTTGATTTGTTAGATTATATTTCTGATAACTATAAATACCTTTTGTAGTTGATGAACTTTATGTTTACAATTTTGTTGATTTGTTGGATTATACTCCTCGTTTTTTACATGTTAAAACTCGTTTTTAATAAGTTTTACATGTTAAACAAATCATTTTTACATAATTCTTTGTGTTGGTGATGGTTCCTTCATTGTTTTTTTCTAACAGCCAGTCTATGCAGATGGGAGCATATGCTTGGATAATGGATATTTTTCAAAATCAACGGAGTCCAGTTTATGATGTTGCTGTTGTTCTCACTTCAATTCAGGTGAGCTAGCTTTAATGATTCATGACATGATTGATATAAAAGTTGGTTTGTAGACATTAATTGGAAATTGATATAAAAGTTGTTTGGAATATTGGTAAAGGATCAAATAAAAATAAAATTAACGTACGAAACGTACGAATTGGGGGAAAAAGCAAAAAGTGGCGGTGGCAATCTGGTAATTATCAGCAACTTCAAAAAAGCAAAAAGTGGCGGTGGCAATCTGGTAATTATCAGCAACTTCAAAATTACTCTAGTAGAGTAATTTTGAGCATCTGTAGAGTAATTTTGGGAAATGTAGAGTAATTATCAAATTACTCTAGTAGAGTAATTTTGACTTCTGTAGACTAATTTTGGAAAATGTCTTGTAGAGTAATTTTGTTAGCATTTAGTTATGGGGTTTAGTTTTTAGCTTTTAGTTGGGGGGGGGGGGGGGGGTAAGGTTTAGGTTTTTGGGGGTGGGGGGTGTGGGGGTGGGGGTGGGGGAGGGGGTTAGTGTAATTTTGATAATTACCCTACACGACCAAAATTACTCTACATGAACATTTACAAAATTACTCTACAGAAGCTCAAAATTACTCTCCTAGAGTAATTTTGAAGTTGCTGATAATTACCAAAATGCCACTGCCACTTTTTTTACTTTTCTTTCAATTCGTACGTTTCGTACGTTTATTTTATTTTTACGGGAACTTAACCCTTGGAATATTAAATTTAGGATATGAATACTTTTATAAGTACTTTCAATTTTCATATTTCACTTTAATTTCTCTTAAAAACTAAATTAGATAAGCATTTAAAAAAACATCTACACTTGGCCGCATTTTAAAAAAATAAACAAGAAAGTTTCAACTTCATGAATTTATTTACATTATCTTCTCTACACACTACCAGGTCACTCACTGATAGAAACGATTTGTTGTTTAGGGATAGAGTAGAAAGGAATAACAGAGGTTGGATAGAAAGATCGATTTGTTGATGGGATAAATGGGGAAGAAGCTTGTCTGTTGACTGTTATTGTGGTAGTAGGTAAAGCCATATTTGTTAATGGCGAACAACGAATAACCAGAAATAGCAATATACTAGAAATTGTTTTTTTAAATTTTTATGTATATTATATCAAAATATCCTAGTATATATATGCTATTTTACATGTATATTTAACAAAAACCTAAAATCAAACTATTTTATAGCTATATTTAATTGCCTTTTATATTTAAAAAGATTAAAAATAAAATATTTTATTTCTATTTTACATGTATATTTAACAAAAACCTAAAATCAAACTATTTTATGGTTCTTCCACTACGTATCTTAATAACATATTTAATCATGCAGAAAATCATCATAGACTTACAGATAACAAGAGTGACTATTTGTACTGATATCTCCTACATAAACATGCTTAATTATAACTAAAATATATTCACATAAGGTAAAGCATGAATGACCGTAAATGAACATATATCAAAGAGCAAGATTTACCGTTATCTCGACTAAAACTCTTTTACTTAGAATAGATTAGGGTATAGAGAGCGAATTGATTCTTCAGATTCCCATGTTGCTTCGCGTTCAGAGTGATTTTTCCAGAGGACTTTAACAAATGGAATTACTTTCCTACGCATAACCCTTTCTTGTCGATCTAAGATGGCTTCTGGTTCCTGTTCGTAAGACAAATCTTCGTGAATTGTAAGTAACAGATAACTAATGACATGGAGTGGATGATAATTATATCCTCTTAACGAGGAGACATGAAAAACGTTATGAACATGAGAAAGCTGAGGTGGTAAAGCCAGTCGATATGACACTTCTCCAATTCTTTCAAGGATTTCAAACGGACCTATGAAACGGGGACTAAGCTTACCTTTAATTCCAAATCTACGAACGCCACGCCAAGGTGATACCTTTAAAAATACGTGGTCGCCAATTTTAAATTCGAGTGGTCGTCTATCTTGATCTGTATAGCTCTTTTGTCTGCTCTGAGCTTCTTTCAGTTTTTCTCGGGCCATAGTGACTTTTTCATTTGTAATCTGAACTAGTTCTGGCCCTTCAATAATCTTTTCTCCAACTTCATCCCAGCATATCGGTGCTCGACATTTTCGACCGTACAAAAGCTCAAAAGGTGCCATGCCAATACTTGCTTGCCAACTATTGTTGTAAGCCAACTCAACAAGGCATAGATATTCATCCCAGTTTCAAGACCATTCAAGTGCACATGCTCGGAGCATGTCTTCCAAGGTCTGAATCGTGCGTTCTGACTGCCCATCTGTTTGTGGATGGAAAGCCGTACTAAACTTCAGTCGTGTACCCCAAGCTGCCTGAAAACCTTTCCAAAATCGTGAGGTGAAACGTGGGTCTCTATCGGAAACAATGGAAGATGGTGTACCATGGAGTCGAATAATCTCTTGAAGAAATATTTCGGATAACTTACTAACCGAAAATCCTTGCTGAATTGGTAGAAAATGTGCTGACTTTGACAATCTATCTACAACAACCCATACAACATCATTCTTCTTGAAAGTCTTAGGCAAACCGATAACAAAATCCATTGTGATCTCATCCCACTTCCATATGGGAATATCCAATGGCTGCAACAGACCGCTTGCTCGTTTGTGTTCAATTTTCACTTGTTGGCAAGTGAGGCATTTACTTACATATCGAGCAACGTCTTCCTTCATGCCATTCCACCAGAAGTTCTGTCTTAAGTCTCGATACATCTTAGTAGATCCTGGGTGAATTGAAAATGGTGAGCTGTGAGATTCGGCTAACAATGACTCACGAAGGGTGGAGTCATCGGGTACACAAAGTCTTTTACCGCACCAAATCACCCCATGATGGTCTATACGAAATTCAGATTGCTTACCCACCTCAAGATTTTGCACAATTGCCCAAAGTTCTCCATCTTGCTTCTGTGCATCTTTAGTCCGTGATATGAGGTCGGGTTCAATCTACATTCTAGCTAGATATCCATCAGATTTACTAACCTGAAGCCAAATGTTCATTCTTTCGAGATCCCTCCTAATACGAGGCTGAATTTGTAAGCAAGATATAGTCCCGGAATTCTTTCGGCTCAACGCGTCAGCTACAACATTGGCTTTGCCTGGATGGTATTGAATATTTGCGTCATAATCTTTTAAAAGTTCTAACCATCTTCTTTGCCTCATATTTAGCTCTTTCTGGGTGAATATGTACTTGAGGCTCTTGTGGTCGGTAAAGATGTCACAACTTTCACCATACAGATAGTGTCGCCAAATTTTAAGTGCAAAGACGACTGCGGCTAGTTCTAAATCATGTGTAGGGTAGTTAACTTCATAAGGCTTTAACTGACAGGAGGCATAAGCAATAACCTTCCCATGTTGCATTAGCACACAACCTAATCCTTTCTTTGAGGCATCACTATAAACTTGGTAACCTCCTGATCCAGAAGGGAGAGCGAGTATTGGGGAGGATACGAGTCGTTTCTTCAATTCTTCAAAGCTTTTCTCTTGTTCCTCATTCCATGAGTACTTCACCCCTTTCCTTAGGAGTTTTGTGAGTGGTAAAGCAATTACCGAGAATCTTTCAACAAATCTTCGGTAATAGCCAGCAAGACCCAAGAAACTTCGTATTTCGGTAACCGAAGTGGGTCTTGGCCATTTTGTAATAGCTTCAACCTTTGTTGGGTCTACCATAATTCCCTCTGCTGATATGACATGACCTAGAAATGCCACTTGGCTAAGCCAAAAGTCACATTTGGAAAACTTAGCGTACAACTTCTCATGCCGCAAGGTTCCAAGTACTGCATGTAGATGTGCTTCATGCTCTTCACGACTCTTAGAATACACCAGAATGTCATCGATAAAAACAATAACGAATTTATCTAGGAATTTGTGAAATACGCGATTCATCAAATCCATGAAGACTGCGGGTGCATTAGTTAGCCCAAAGGGCATAACCAAGAATTCGTAATGACCATAACGAGTACGAAAGGCGGTCTTGGGAACATCATCATTTTTGATCTTTAGCTGATGATACCCTGACCTCAGGTCGATTTTTTAGAAGAACTGAGCCCCCTGAAGTTGATCAAAGAGATCATCAATGCGAGGCAGAGGATACTAATTACGAATAGTAATCTTGTTCAGCTCTCGGTAGTCAATACATAAACGCATACTACCGTCTTTCTTCTTCACAAATAAGACCGGAGCACCCCAAGGTGAAACACTGGGTCTTATGAATCCTAGATCTAACAATTCTTGCAATTGTTCCTTCAACTCCTTCAGTTCCATTGGAGCCATACGGTATGGAGCTTTAGAAATAGGTTCGGCACCAGGGATCAAGTCGATGGTGAATTCTACCTGACGGTCGGGTGGTAATCCCGGTAGTTCATCTGGAAATACATCAGGATATTCACGAACAACGGAGTGGCTATCTATACTATTAACACTAGCAGAAGTATCCTTAATCGATGCTAGGAATCCAGCACAGCCGTTTAATATGAATTTTCGAGCCTTGAGCGCAGAGATAATTTTAAGAGATTTATGAGATTGAGTTCCCTGATATATAATATCAGGATGATGAAGATCGCCGAAAATAACACGGCGGGAATGACAATCTATAGTTACGTGATGTCGAGACAACCAATCTATTCCTAGAATAACATCAAAGTCACACATATGTATTGGAAATAGGCCTGCCTTACACACACTAGATTCAATACGGATCGGACAATCTTTATATACGTAAGTGATTACGGATGAATTTTCCATGGGAGTGGAAATGGTTAAAGTATGATTTAAGAGAGTTGGTCTTATCGGAAGGTACTTAGTAAACGAGTGGGATACTAAAGAATGAGTCGCTCCTGTATTGAATAACACATAGATACTATGTTTACCAAGCTGAAGGGTTCCCGACACAGTTCCTGGGGTATTACCAGCATCAGTAGCAGAAAGTGTGAAAACTCTTCCTCCAACATTGGGTGGTGCAACGTTTGGTCGGTTATTCTTCTTAGTGTCTTTCTTTGTACACTCCTTGATCATGTGTCCAGTTTGGCCACATCTAAAGCATGCTCCTGTACCTCGGTGACATACGCCCTGATGTCGCTTACCACAAGTATTACATAGAGGATATGTAATCTGATTCGGATTTACATGTTGATTCAGTGGTTGAGCTCTAATAGGTTCTGCATACAACTGAATCTGGTTTTGAGCAGGCCTCGGGTTTTGCAGTCTAGGTTGCCATGGACGTGCCTGATTTCCAGAGTTTTGATTTCCTTGCATTTTGCGATCTTAATGCTGTGGCGTAGTGAATGATTGGCCGATTTCCTGCTTAAATTGTCCTTCCCTATTTCTCTTCTTATTATCTCCAGTTCGAGATAAAAATTCTTTCCTCTCGAACTCAAAAGTTTTATCAGCAACTTCAGTGATATCCTTAAATTTCATGTACATGATTGACTTCCGAATTCGATCATTGACTGCGCACTTACATTTTTCTGCCTGGGCTTCGGCTGATCCTGCAGCGTCTCCTACAATACTAGCCAACCTTGAAAATCGGGTAATGAACTCAGAGGCTGGTTCATCACTCCCCTGTCGAATCACTGCATACTCCCTGATATAAGCTTCTTTATCAGCGGTAGAAAAATACTTGTCGTAAAAGATGGTACGAAAGTCGACCCATGAAAGATTAGCGTCAAAATCATCCCCTCCTTTGACTTGCTTATATCCTTCCCACCAAGTTTGTGCGTCATCTTCAAATTTGTAGGTAGCCAATCTAACTTTGTATTGTTCCGGAACTCCAAGAACTCCGAAGATCTTTTCAACATGAGCTATCCAGTTTCTTGCTTCGACTGGATTAGTAGCGTGGCTAAAGGATTTCGGCTTTTGTTTTTGGAATTTAGCGATCCATATGTCTATACTATAGGTAGTATGGTTCGTGGTATTCTCACGAATTTCTTCACCAGAGATTGGATTCGTGTTATTACGTTCTGGAGGACGAGTTTGTTGAATAACGGCCTCAGCTGTTTGAGCAACAAGGTTTGGAAGCAACCCGGCAACAGCCTGGTTGATAGCATTAATTACGTTTGGATCAACTGGAGTCTCATTCAAAGAAGTGTTGTTACATTCATGGTTAGTACGATTACTCCTACGTAGCGGACGACGAGGAGGCATCTATAAGAATAGACATAGGAGTTAAACCAAATAAGAGACCAAGTTGAATCCTATCATAGATATCTACCCATTCCTCACAGGTTTTAATTACTATCTTTAAGTTTTCTACAGGAAAGAACCTTTGCTCTGATACCATAGCTGTAACACCCCAACCCAGAAGGGCTGACGTGTCACAATAACAGTGGTATCATAAACAAAAGTCATAATTCCATTTATTTATTTGATAAGGATACAACCACACGACAACTAAACTTAAGGTTAATATACAAATGAAAATTTTGGCTTAATTAACTAACATCTTCAGATTTATTCCTAGGCTTTACTCTTCTCTCTTTTCCCAGCCCGAATTAACCTGCGGACCTGTATATACAAACAAATTTACGGAATGAGCCAAATGCTCAGTACGGAATAATAGGCTCAAATAACAAATAACGCTTTATATGAAATGTTATCCGGATGGAACTTTATGCGAAAATGATACGATGCAAATAACGTAATTTCATAATATAAATCATACGGATGTACCCATGAGCCAAACTTAAAACGTGACAATACACAGGTAGCTACTCCTGCATAATTATCACACGAGATGGCGAGTTGGCATACCCGCTATCCACCTCCTTATCTTAAATCCTAGGATCGATCCATACGCCTCCTAGTAGCTTTGTACCACCCTTGTACCTAGGGACGCCGTGAACTGATCTCTCCGTCACGGATGGAGCACATGATGTCGATGCCGCAACAACATGCTCGTGGGACACTCCACGAGAAGCGATACTCAGGGTATCAGAGTACAAATGGTCTTATAACTTATCAAAATATTTTTCATAACAATACGTAACATATATTGGAACATGCGATAATGAGTACAACTAACATAATACTATCGCATGACATGAAAGCTAAATCCAAAGTTATGATTAGAAATAGAAATCAAACGGACTGTCAAATGAATCGATAATCAAAGACGTGAGGAGTTTTAAAAGATATATGAATTCAATGGTTTTATAACAATTGAATATCAAACAACAAGGAGTGGGGTAAGGATCCGTACCTTAATAATTTCAAAGTGATGCTACCTTGTGATAATATTTCAGATCTATACGGGCAGAGTTTAGACTACTGGTTAGTCTTTTAACCTAATTTAAATAACATGTACACAAACTAGGTTAGTAACTTAATACAGCATTTACGATAACTCACGAGATTAAAATCCTCACAACGAATGACAAAGTGCGATACTTGAACATCCATCGGATTCACAATTAATGACAAAGTGAAATCACTTAAACATCCATCGGATTCACAACGAATGACAAAGTGTAAACACTTAAACATCCATCGGAATCACAACTAATGACACTACTAGAAAAAAGGGTATTTGCTATGAAATATTCAGTCACAAAACGGTAGCAATTTTCTTGTTGTCACCATTTTGCCACCGAAAATGCGGTGACAAAAACATCCATGTCAATTGCCCTAATGCCACCAAATAGTGACCATTTTTATATTTTGCTACCAAATTTTTGCCACCACAAAACTGGTCAAAATTATTTGCCACCGCTACATGTTTGCTACGCTCCACCTTGTTTTGCTACCGTGTTGTGACGAGTTTTTTTCCCGCTTTGATACCATTTAGCCACCGATATTGCCACCATTTCTACGAGTTTTTTGCCACCGCTTTGATACTATTTAGCCACCGATATTGCCACCATTTTTGCCACCTATGTTGTGACGAGTTTTTTTGCCACCGTTGATACCATTTAGCCACCGATATTCCCACCATTTTGCCACCGTTTTTTATACCAGATACCATTTAGCTACCATTTAGCCACCGATATTCCCACCATTTTGCCACCGATTAATACCATTTAGCCACCATTTTAATACCATTTAACCACCATTTAATACCATTTTTAATACCATTTAGCCACCATTTTTGACACCAGGCACCATTTAGCGACACGATTTAGCCACCATTTAATACCATTTAGCCACCATTTTTTGACACCACCATTGCTACGAAGTTGTTTGGTGGGTTTTGATTCAGATTTCTCCCTGCTATTTCATCAAAATTACATATCAATAAAACTCCAAAATATATATAAAAAGTCTAATAAAATAATGAAATCCCAAAGTTATATAAAACATCTCTGTTTCAAAAGCATATAAAACATTCTAATAAAAATACCAACTAAAAGATAAAACAATCAAAAGTATCATAATATGATAAACATTGAAACATTCGAAACCAAGTGTTTATAGCCTATTTTCGAACTGTAGCCGTTAACATAGCTTCAATTTGTGACATCCTCTCGAGCAGAGCATCTTTATCTGCTTTATCTTTTTCTTTTTCAGCCAACAACGTTGCAATAATTCCATCTAACCTTTCTTTTTCTTCATCATTATCCTTAAGGAGCTCCTTGATAACTAAGTTCAACTTTTCAATCTACAAAACAACCAACGAATAGAATCAAGAAGTCAGAACTAACAAAAGTAATAACGGGTCAAGTTGGTTGCAAAGAAAACATAGTACAATTGTGAGCTACATTTTAAATGTTTACATATTTAGAAGGAAATTATACCTAATTTCAAAAGCAAATTTTTGTATGAAACAACCCGTAGAGAAAGTGTAATCTAATCAATATGAAATTCCTCAATATGAATGTCAACCCCAACGATAAAAAAACAAACATCGCAAACCAAACAAACAGAAATGCACAAAAATTACTAATGTATGTGATTCCACTTATGCCAAAGAGCAAACAATTTTATTTATATTTCTAAAAACTATTAGTCTAAAAGGATTAAACATACCTCAGGGTCTTCTCTGTTATGTACACACGGGTCACTAACATTGCCTAACCCGTACACTTTTCCTTTATTCTTGCCCTTAGCTCGTGACCATAAGTCTTCGTCAAATTTTGGATGTTTAATGCGTTCTTTCCCGTACTTTTCCACAAGCAAACCATAATATTTAACCTAACGGGATAAACACATAATTATATTATTCAAATCTCATTTTAATAAACTTTTTTTTTGAAATATGTTGTTTAGATTTACTAATCAATCAACTTACCCAAGTCTCCTCTGCCCTATCATCAACCCATACAAGATTTTCTTCTTGAGTGTTCCCTTCCGAATCAACATCCAAAAGTAGTGAACTACTACAACTTAGATCTTTATCCAATGGTCGACTTCCTTTCCTGCAGTGTGATTGCTTCCACGCTTCATGAACTGACAGTTCACGCCCAAGTATCTTAGCCTACAAATGTGGAATTTAGAAGTTAATAAAAATGATATTTACATGATATATATATATATATATATATATAAGAGGGAAATTAACAATTTTTACGGCTTTTCTTTTCATGCTCGCATAGGATTGAGATCCTAGTGTATGTTTGCCTCCAGTTGCCCTACTTCTAATTTCTTTGTTTCTTTTAGACTTTGCTTTCCACTTAGGTGTGTTCCAGTGGTCAAGCATTTGTTTCCATATCTCAGATCTTATCCATGCTGGTTTAAAGTCAATAAGAGCGGTCATATCCTCTCCAACATTTTTACCTTTTTCTTTCGCTGTAGCTTTAGCATCATTTCGTACGTTCCGTAACAAATTAGGGAATTTACCAGCAATGCACTTCTCCCAGCACCTATGAATTCGTGCATTCCATTTATCCTCCCACTGGAAATGCATCTATGAAGAAAAAACTTTAAATAAACGTACCGTAAAAAATTAGGGAATTTACCAGCAATGCACTTCTCCCAGCACCTATGAATTCGTGCATTCCATTTATCCTCCCACTGGAAATGCATCTATGAAGAAAAAACTTTAAATAAACGTACAAAATGTTCCAACCAGTTAAATAATAAGAATGGTCTAAGTACACACACCTGGAATCGCTCAAATAACCGTGTCTTGTGCTCATTAGGAACGTGTCTCCAGCTCTCCCATGGACCGGACCACAAACTTATTAAATTTGATAAAATAACCCGAGTAGCAGTCCCTTGATTACTAAATCTACAAAATGAAAGCAATGAATACAAAACCATATTAGTAACATTTTTTATGTACATAAAGAAACAATATACGTGTACTTACTCTCCATCTACAACCCAAATCCATTCGCGATTGATTGGTTTAGGTACTTGGACGTGGGAAGCGCTTCCCCGCCTCGTGGGAGCAACATGAATAGCAGAGTCATCATCACCAGCACTACTCTCAGTGGGGGAATTCATCACATGAAAATCAGACTCGTCATCAGCATCACCAACACCTCGATCACCATATTGAACACCACCTCGCCCAACACCTCGATCACCCACTTGACCACTACTTTGACTGTTACCTATACCACTACGTCGCCCAACAACTCGATTATTCGTTTGACCACCACCTCGCATATAAACTCGACCACCACAACGCCAAGTCCCTTGATTACCAGCTACACCGCTACCTTGACTACTACCTCGTCCAACACCTCGTCCACCAGCTTGACCATCATCTTGACCAAAACCTCGACCACCAGCTGGAACACTACCTCGACCCATAGTGCGTGCCATGATATCTACAACAAAAGCAACCATAAATATTTAGACTAAAGATAACACAAACTAGTTACAATCACTTTTAATGTTAGACAACTAATTAGCAACAAAAACATTATTTTTGAAAGAAAATGCATTATGCATAATTCTAAATAAAAACCTAACCCTTATATATAATAATCGAACCTGACACTTGATTCTTCATTTTAAAAAATTTCATCGTTAAATTGAACTTCTTCATCATTATCATTAAAACCCTCGTCAACTAAATGTGGGGCTTCAAACTCAACTTCAGTCTCACCATGCATATTGACCATCTTATCAACAACTTCCTCATGAGAAAATGCAAAGTCCAAAAACAAATCCACATTGTCACAATATTCAGGATTAAGATATCCGTCACTATCAGTCTTTTCATACATCCACTTTCGATTGCTAAACCATGCCATTACTAATCAAATAAGTGAACCTAAAATTCAAAGTCATCATAAACATGTATATACACATAAATCATTCATTATTAACTTTAACTATAACAAATATAAATAGATACATCTAAGGACCAAGCTCAGGGATAGATACAAAAACTTACATTCTTCAATTACAAGTCCCAAACAAACCAAAAAACGTATAATTCTTTATATTTTGTTATTTATAGTTTGGCAAGTGGGTCGGCTTTGGTTGGTTTTCGATTTCTACTTTGTAATGCTGGTTCTTTGTAGGAATTTGTTTTTTTCCCCTCTTGCAACGTACTCTTAGGTGCCTGTTTCTTGAAGAATTTGTGTAAATAGTTTTCTTGTAAAGTTGCTAATTATCAACTGTGAACACTATGTTTAAATACTCTATACACTTATTAGACTTTTTTTAGTTTTGGGTTTGTCTCTATTGACTTTGTAAAGATTTAATTTGACGTTTTAATTTGGACCCAACATGTGCAAATTGTTTACTAAATTGTTTCTTAGTGATTTGTAATTTCTAGTGAATTAATAAACAGATCTTTGAGTAAGTGTATATTATTATTTATTTATTTATTATTATTATTATTATTATACAGTGGTATAATGTCATCATACTTCATCTACACCTAAGACTATGGGGTATGGGGCGTGGGTTGGGTACAAACGCCCACGTCACCACCCCGGGTGGGTTTGGGTTTCGACGTGGCCCCTTGGGCGTGGGTTTCAGCCCGGGCGTTGGGCGGGGCTAGCGGTCTTCCGTGGCCGGCTCTCATTGGCTGAATTGACTAGGCTATAGGTGGCTAGGCTTTTTTTTTTTTTTTTAATTTTGTGTGTATTTTTATAATAATTCAAAAAAAAGTAAAAAAAAAACTTGTGGGAATCTTTATGCAAAAAATGGTTTCATTTGTGGATATAATCGGTGGTGCTGGCTGACGTATATTAATGGATAATTCTTGTTTTTGAAAGGCAGATAAATTAATATTAATAAAAAGACAAAAGAATATGAAGCACCTCTCATTCTCTCATTTATCATTAGGTTAATAAACATCAAACACACACCTCACACCTACATCCATCCATCCTCCCACTCACACAGTAGCCTTTCCTGGTTACACTCCACTACCCATTGTTTTTATTACCTAAAAAAAGCAAAAGAAACCCCCCCCCCCCCCCCCTTCCTTTCAAATCCACACTTTATTTTCTGTTTTGTTCAACAACAATCAAGAAAGAGATAAAACCTACACAAATCTCAAATCACTAAAACACTCTTTTCATCTATCTTTTTCTTCTTCCTCTTTTGCTCACAATTTTTCATTTTTATGGAGTAAATTTTGGGCCTTTTCTCATTTCTCTTGTTCAAGATTCATCTTTTTCACCAAATCATGAAATACCCATTTGGATTCAAGCATTCTTATAGAAACCCATGAAGCCTCTGCCCTAATTAAGGTAAATTTTCTTGAAAATTTATTATTATTCAAAGTGTTGTATGTGTCACAATTGTCTATTCTTTTAGTTTCCGATTGGTGTGTTCTTTAGATTTGAGGTTGCTTTTCTTGATGTTTGATTGATAGCTCTATCTGCTCTTAGTACTTTACCTAACTTTTATTATTATTTTTTTAAAGTTGGTGTGGATTATGTTCATCTGGGTAAAAATCTTGTAAAAATTAATTTATATAATAAATTTTGATGTGGGTATCTTTTCTTGTTCATCTTTCTTGATTTCTTCACAGCAAGAAAACAGATTTAAGTGTCTAAAAAATTATATTTTTCTGATAATGGTGGATTCCTGTGTCTTGACAGTGACTCTGCCTTGCAGTTTCTTTCTTCATCATTGTCAAGAATATGCCTTTAAATGTCTTTGTGTGCTATATGGATAAAGTATCTGCTTCCTTGATTCAACCCCATTTTCCCCTTTTGATACATGCAAATCATTCATTTTCAAGATCTCACCTTTGATAAATATCCTTATCTGGGTCTATATTTTTAGATTGTTTATACTAATTTAAATTGAAATCGATGTGATCTTGGTTTTTTAACACTCAAATTTGTTGATTTTATTGGGAATTTTGCTAACATTTGTTTCTATTTGATTTTAGGATATTAGCTGGTTTTGATCTTCATTTGGTTTCAGGTGAGCTGTTTTCTGTTTTATCTGTTAATTTCATTTAAAAATAAAAAAAATAAAAAATAATAAAAACAAAAGAAAATGAAGCTATTTTGAGTTTATTTGACCTTTTGACCTGCGCTGATTCTGTTTGTTTATCAGATTTGTTAGATTGTTGTTGATCATGAAGGGGGAAACATCATGGGTTAGTCATTTTCTTGATGAAGTTCCTAAAGACAACAGGTTCGATTCGTTTTCCGACATTGATGATGAGGGTAACAAGGACAAACACACACCTCACACCTACAGGTAACTTTTTCGAAGAATTTCCCAGACATCAGTCGCTTTAAACTAATCATCTCGACGCTTAAACAGCCCGACCACACGACTCTTCAACCATTTTATCACGGGTATGGTGCCACTGTGGAATCATGCAAGTCGAATGAGATTTGGGAGTCAATTATTAGTGTGACCCGCGCGTTAACGATTGGGATATTGAGGGGGTATAGAGTTGGGGCCAGGAAAGGTGATCCGGGGGGTAATGCGATTGCGGATAGGGTGTTGGATAAGCTGTTTTCGCCGGATGGGTCTGGTTTTGTTTTGGTTATTATTTGGAGTTTTGCGAAGAATATGGTTATGGCAATTGGGTATGCATGATGACGGACCTAGAGACTGTGGTTATGAAATATAATAATAGTATATTACATAGATATGTGTTTGAAGCTTGTATTGATCATGTTTCTGACCTACATGTGTGTTTCCTGTAGACCTGGCAAACAGGTTTTCTAATATTGGAATAATAACTTTATTATTTTCTTCAAGCCTCCCATATCATTGATAACAACAATCGAAAACATAAGAACAAATTGAAGTGATGAAATTGCTAAAGAAGGAAATTAAGTCAAGATTCAAACGTACCTTTCGTCCGTCAGTCACCGGCGAATGATTAATCAAAACTTCAGTTGAGAGAGAGATGATCAGTAATGGTGGATTGGAGGAATTCTACAATTGTGGAGGAATATCACAAACGGCAATTGCTAACTATTAGTCCAAAAATTATGGAAATATTAAACCCTAAATGATCCTCCTAATTTTTTTACTTGTAGCCCGCCTATTTTTTTCCCTTTTAGCCCGCTAATTTTTTTATCAATATTGTGACTACAAACGACGGTGGCAAAGTAGCGGTCCCAAATCAATCACAAACCCACCAAGGTTTTTATTTTTTTATTTATTTGCCACCATTTTGTGACCTTACCATATCATTAGACATTTTTTTTTATTTCAAATGGGGATTTCCCACTGAATTGTGACCGTAATTATAGTCAATAGCAGATTTTGCTACTAATAAGAGATTGGTCAAAAAATGGTCACAAATTTTGAAACCAATTTTTTTGGTCACAAAATCCGGTGGCAATTGCTCAATTTTCTAGTAGTGTGACAAAGTGAAATTACTTAAACATCCATCGGAATCACGACTAATGACAAAGCATAACCCAAATTTGAGCAGCACTTAAACATCCATTGGATTGATTTCAATCAATCGGACATTGAATCGTAATAGCGATCGAGTTAATACCCTGATTGTGGCGTCGATTAGTGATCCGTGTGTTTTAATTGTGATAAACAGAGCATAACTCAGTGTATTTTGTGAATTTTTACGTCGAACTGAAGCCAGGAATCAAGTCCCAGGCCCCTGTATTTATACCTGAAATTGACATCTCCCGCGTGTCTCGGAAGATGTCCCTGGGTCTGTCGCGACTCGCCTGGGGTACCAACGTAGAGTAGGATAGGCTTGTCACTAGTATAGGCCTGCTGAGTCGACGTTTCATGAATTCTTAATTTAGACAATGCATTTTAGGGATAATCATTAGTTAGGGTTTACCCCCCTTAAGTTTTAGGGGCCCTAATCCTGATTCCAAATGTTCTGAAAATTTTAGGGATTTATGCAGAATCACTTGGGTGTCTTAATTAGGGTTTCCTATTGGATAATTTATAAATAATAATAATAGTTTTGGTTGATATACAGAAGGATGGATCATAAGATAAATGTTTAGTTTATTATTATTCTTTTATTTCTAGAATAATGATTTTAAATTTATGGTTATTACAACCAGGTCACTCACTGATAGAAACGATTTGTTGTTTAGGGATAGAGTAGAAAGGAATAACAGAGGTTGGATAGAAAGATCGATTTGTTGATGGGATAAATGGGGAAGAAGCTTGTCTGTTGACTGTTATTGTGGTAGTAGGTAAAGCCATATTTGTTAATGGCGAACAACGAATAACCAGAAATAGCAATATACTAGAAATTGTTTTTTTAAATTTTTATGTATATTATATCAAAATATCCTAGTATATATATATGCTATTTTACATGTATATTTAACAAAAACCTAAAATCAAACTATTTTATAGCTATATTTAATTGCCTTTTATATTTAAAAAGATTAAAAATAAAATAATTTGTCGCTATTATCGCTATATATTGCTACAACCCTAATAGCGAGCCTAGACCTATACGCTACGTAGCGCGTTATAGCGATCGCTACGCTCGCTATTGACAACTATGGATAAAGCATAATCGTAAGAAGCTTAGATGTGGCATAACCAGCAGATAAAACATAATTGTAAATAATTATTAACGTCTCATGTGTGCATCATCTGTTGCATGTGTTGTTAGCCTTGACAAATTCTACGAGGTATGACTTAGTAGTGTTTGTTCAGTATGACAATGAAGAGGTCATATAGGCCTTTAGGGGAACCACTCGAAATTTGAGAAGGAATAAAGAATCAATTTCAGTTGATGAGCGGCAGTTACTTGTTTCTATTGATCAGTTTTTAATAATATAAATATTCACTTTTTCCACTAAGGCCGCTCATATATCAAAAAAACTCTATATGACACTCAAGTATGTATTTGTTTTCGTTTAAATCAAATCTAGGACTATTGTATAATTGGAAAATTGCAAATTATGGCCAGAATATGTATAAATGTCTCCGGATATTGTAGGTGGTCAGAAAAGTAGTTTTGGTATATGGGCAACCTTAATGAATAAAGTTGAATAGTGGGTGGCCTCTGCATATAGTATTGTTTTTGCAACCAAAAAACTATAGCATATTAGCATTTAATATCTATCATGTATTCTTTCCATTGTAAAACCAGTTACAAATCGAACCGGATTATTAGTTTAAACATGGTTTCTTATTCGAATTGATTTGGTCGATTTGATTTTATCATATTGAAAGTTAATTCGTACAATGTCACGGTCAAAGAATTATTCGGAGTTGCATTCGTGCCCGCATCCTGCGGGCACGCACGAGTTCAATTAAATTCCAGTTCAGAAACTCATTTTTTGCACCCCCCCCTGCGCGCGGGTAGGACTTGTGGTAAAACATGTCATAAAGCTACAATGGAGTAGTAAAGACTTTACCTTATAAACAACCACTCACTTTGTCCCCATACCGATGTGGGACAAAGTATTTACCACCTTTTGAGACTTTCATTTACACACCCAACATATAAGTCCTTTGCTACTAACTATTAGTTTTTGTTAAATATACATGTAAAATAACATATATACAAGGGTATTTTGATGTAATATACATATAAAAATTTTCAAAAATCTTTTTCTAGTGTAATCGCTATTTATAAAATAGCCGTCGCTATTTGTCGCTATTCGCTACGTAGCCTAGCCATGCCTTGTCGCTATTTGTCGCTATTCGCTATCGACAACTATGTACTAGAGTGATATGGCCAAAGGAAGTTGAGCAACTTGCAAGTCAGTTGCTTTCTAACCCTTCCAAAGTAAGAGTACAGTTATGTTATTTCTTAAGTTATTTTTCTTTTTGAATAAAATGAATAAGAGACAACCCAACCAACTCATTCATAAGTAATTATTTTAAAGCTGTCACTCTTGTTCTTTTTATTTTAATCTGGTTTATGTTGCACTATTATCTTTTTTATAGCACAATGATGGACACTTGGCTGAAAAGTTTGCCATATGAAACTTACTATATTTTCGTCACTCTTGTTCTTTTTATTTTAATCTGGTTTATGTTGCACTATTATCTTTTTTATAGCACAATGATGGACACTTGGCTGAAAAGTTTGCCATATGAAACTTACTATATTTTCTCTAATGTCTGTAGATATTATCACTTTGACTTCTATAAGATTTGCCAGCAATCTCATTTCTCAAGTGTTTACGGGTATTTTTCTATATAAATCTTTAGTGTTCCACCTATTACATGACCACAATAGTAATCTTCTTCATCTTTAATCCTATTAGTTTTTCATCATAAATAACATCAACAACTAAAAGTTCCACTACAAAGGATTAGTGTGTAGTGTGGTGGTGGCTATTCTTGTTTGCGAAGATTCTGCCTGCTATGCCTATGGATGTTTTTTTTTTTTTTTTTCATAATTGGTTTTTAATAATCTCAAGAGTAAAGGTGGGATTATTATTTACCATGAGTAAAGGTGAGATTATTGTATACAAGATTCTAAATGTGGGATTATTAAAAACCAATTTTCCTTAGTTTTTCTATAAAAATGTTAGCATGCTAGTGTAAAACTTTATTAATTTTTTTGTAAAATGATTTTTTTTCACTATTATGACTAGAGTTTAATAAATATTTGTTGAAAACTAAAATCTAGGTCGGAGATGAAGTTTTCCTCAAAAGCAGAGACTATAGCAAGAGGAAGGGTCCAGAGCTTGGACCCAAATGATCTAGTTGGTGGTACAGAGATTGGACCAGAATGGTGTGAGGTAAACGTTCAAGTACCAATAAAAAAGATGAAAACTTGGTAAGACCACATGGTTTATTTTCTACAATTCAAGATTGTATTGGTGCATCCATCGCATGGCCCTATCATCTCGGTATGTATTTGTTAAACTTGTGATACAAATAATTTTAATATCATGGAACTTAATGCTTATACATGGATGGTTTATTTGTAGGTAGTCCATGAGGATTGAGGACGCATGATGACTCAAGATTTTATACTTCTTATTTTTTTTAATTGCTTTTAATTTCTTTGTTAAATGTTAAGACTTTATGTTAGATAATGTTATAACTTATTTATGGTTAGTGTTTTTGTTATGAACATGTTTATTTGAAATATAATGAAGTTTTATTTCTTTCCTTAGTTGATGTTATACAATAACTATTAGGATGTTATATGTTGATGGCATGTTTATAAAACTGGTTTTATAATCTTATTTGGATATTATGACCATTTTCTTGATATTAAAGTAGCTATAACGTTACATCATAAGGGTCCTATAAATTAATTTTTAAGGACGCTTGTATGTGTATCAAAAGATTAAAAGTAGGTAATCACATATTAGAACATTGTAAAAGTGTCTTAATATGTTCTTTTTAGGACGCTATTTAAGTTGTCTATAGACATGTTATGCGACCATAAAATTGGTTTCATAATCTTATTTAGTATATTAGGACCCTTTTCTTGGTACTAAATTAGTTATAATGTTACATCATAAGGGTCCTATCAATTAATTTCTAAGGACGATTGTAAGTGTATCAAAAGATAAAAGTATGTAAGCACATGTTAGAACATCGTAAAAGTGTCCTAATATGTTTTTATTAGGACACTATTTTGGTTGTTCAAAGACATATTGCGCGACCATAAAATTGGTTTCATAATCTTATTTGAGATGTTATGACGCTTTTTTAGTTCTGGGACTTATTACTTATTACGACCCCTTTACATGAAACGCTTTTACCGTTGGTCCTATTAAATGAAAGGTCCTATAAGATAGCATTTTAGAACGCTTTTGCGCGTACTGAAAACCCAGTTTTCTTGTAGTGAGTTTAACAATGATTTTATTTTTCTGGAGATATACAAGTTTCTTCATTCTTTTTCCGCATACACTCATCCATATACGAATCAGTTATTCAAGTTATTAGTCCCACTCCAAAGTCCATATGGTACCACACAATGACCTGATAATATAGAGCTATGTATATTAGAAATGGATTCTTGATAATCAATTACTCTATTTTAATAGCAAATACATGTATCTCGTCTATAAAGTGTGCCAGGTGCATAAGCCGGTTAAGATGAGGCTTGAAATCTATAAAAGTGCATTGGTTCGTCGGAATTCAATTGAATTGAGTGAAATTGGAATCTAAATTCCAATTCTTAAGATGTTTGATTCACAAAATTTGTTGGAATTGAAATCTCAATTCCAATCTGTATGTGTTTGGTTGATAAAGAAATTTGAATTGGTCATGAATTCCTTCAAATTTCTTTAACTAAAGGAATTCAAGATAAAATTAATTGGAATATTCGACCGGTTGACGTTGTCGCATCCGCCACCCCGTCACCATCCATCATGCTCGACCTGCCCCGTTCCAACCCGCACTGTTTCGACCCGCCATTTCGACGCGCACCGTTAAGACCCGTACAGTTTCGACACGAACCGTTTCGACCCCCACCGTTTTGTCACAAACCATTCCGATGCGTTCTGTTTTGACACACATCGTTTCAACCTCAACCGTTTCGACCAACACGTCCGTTTCGATTCCACACCGGTTTGACCCACACCGTTACAACTCGAACCGGGGGTGGTGGTGGCCGTGGTGATAGCCTCCAATTGCAACAATTTCCAATTCCTATTGGAATGTTTAAATTCTAAATTGGATTACTTCTAAATCCAACTCCTATACAAATTTCAATTCGAAAACATTCCGCGAACTAAACGCACCCTAAAATGTGTCAATTATTACATCGATACAGTAGATAACTAGATATGGAGGATTTCATTGATGTAGTAGATACGAAGTAAACTTAAACTTGGCGTGGCTCAACTAACACCCACCACTGAAGCAAACATATGTGTAAAATAATACTGTGTAAGCCACATCATCTTCAAAGATTCATTTGATTTGCAAAAAAAAAAAAAAAAAAAAAAAACATTTTTAAATTAAAAGTGCAAAAAATGCATTTAATTTAGAAGTTTCAAGATATACACCACTACTCGCTCCAACAAAATACTAGTGCTTAAACTCATTTACATGTGCACAGTTTACCGGAACTGATCAACACAATGCGATCCCGATGACCACCTGAACATTGTAAAGGAACTAAAATTAATCAAAAGACATTTTAACATCACCTAGAGTTAGAGATGCACACGAAACCCGGTTCCAGACCCAACCCGAAATACCCGACCTGGAACCAGTTCATACCCTACCCGACCAGCAGGTACATACCAGTTCCAGACCCGGGTGTAACAAAAGAAACCGAACCGGACCCAACCCGGAACCACCGGACCCGGTTCCGGCCAAAACCGGTCAAATCGGTCAAAAACCCGAACGTACACGGAACGGGCTCCTACGCTACCGAGTTCTTGACTTCGTTGACCAAATCCAGACCCAGTTCCTACCCGGTTTTAGGTTCTACAAAAAAAACCTGATTTGTGCATCTCTACCTAGAGGTGGTAAGTGGTAAGATGGTTTGATTAGGTAACGGGTCAAAACAAATCACTTAAATACAAAACGATTTAGGTGATTTTTCAATTATTATAATATGTTAAGTTAATTATAATTAAAAAAATAATAGTGAAATTGATATACAAGGTTGTGTGCTTTAAGAATAAACTTCTTTAGGTGATTTTCAACTCGTTTGATTCCTTTTTCAACTAAGTTTTTTTTTTTTTTGATAATTCCCATTAAGAATTTTTATAAAAGAATTTTTCAACTAATTTCAGAAAAAACACAACCCAAATCAGCCCATTAGTAAACGGTTTGAAACCGCCACCCTTATTAAGTTTTGTTAAGAGCTTAGTATACTAGTTTATGCAAACATGAATGTAATAGGTAGTAGAAAGATTGATAGGTACTTACACTGATGTTGTACTTGTACAACATAAAGCATCAAGCCGTTGACATATTCTGCAACAACAAAAAAACCAAGCAGTATTTTCAACAATTGAGCAAACTTATACATGCACAAAATTTGTAAATCTTATAATTTGTGCAACTTAGAAAAGACTGATAGCTTCAATTTGGCCCTTGGAAAAAAAAAACAATCACAAAATTTGAACAATCTCACTTATATGCTCATATTCAACTTTAATTTGTCTTCAACTTTATTTTAATAGGTGGTATATGCAGCTGTTGTGATTATTCTTTCGTGTTTTATTATGTCTAATCCTTTCATATTGAACTTCATTTCTATGTTAGTCTTATATGCTTAGTGAATTAACAACTAAAAAGATTGATGACATTGCAGCATCATTCCACACAATTGGTACAACGACTTCAGTGGACTTTTATTATATGCTGATTGTTGTCGGATTTGGGAGTGTAGCATAGTTATTATGAAGGATACGTCTATGGATTCACAAGGTGATCATGATCACGGGGAGGAGTTTGATAAAAATCCGGAGTTTTATGAATCCGAACAGGTGGGTTATGTACCCTTTGGTTCATTGAGGCACATCCCATGGTGGAATTCTACATGCACTAATATCACATTTCGGATTCATGCCAAGGGTAATAATAATAAGGTAGAACTTGTTCCTAAGAAAAGTATATTAGGTGGCTCAAGGGATAAGGCAAAAGCTACAATAGATTGCTCAGAGTTTTGGGAAGAGGATCAAAAGACAATTGAGACCATGTATGATTTAAACTCCTCTAATATTCAGATTATATGGGATCATGGCTATGACTGATTTTATTTCAGAAGATCATGTGATTAAGCATTGAAACATCCTAACAATTGGCATAGCAAGTAAAACAACCTTTAACTTGGTAGATCTAATGTTTATACTCGTTTTTTACACTTAAAATTCATGATCACTAGTTTTAAATTTGAATGTAGAACATGATAAATGCAGAAATTTAACAATCCAGGCCCAATTATAACAAATAAATATTATTATACAGGCCTAATTATGAATTTAGTCTACCTGCCATTCTACTGTAATTTTTCTAGTTTTTTTAATGGAATTATTGTATAGTAAATCAATGGAAGAAGATTATTATTTATAATACAAGTTTAACAATCTACTACATGATAAATCCGAACCACCTTTTTTACTAACAATTTAGCCCACTTACGATAAATATATCAAAGGCCCACTTGATGTCCAAAGGTTCCAATTCGTGTGAGAAAGGCGTTTTGCATTTTAGTCCAAACTGGCAGACACCAGATCAGGCCCAATTACAGCCACTAGTGTCGACACTCCGGGCGATAGGTCGTTAAGATTTTATAATACAAGGACACTGCAACTTCCACACAATTGGTACATTGACTTAAGTGGATTTTTATTGTATGCTGATCGTTGTCGGGTTTGGGAGCGTAGCATAGTTATTAAGAAGGATTTTTATTATATGTGTACCCGGGTTCGGGTAGGGTTCGAGTTCGGGTTTTCTATACCCGGGTATTAGAATACCCTATTTCCAGGTTTGGGTAGGGTTCAAGTATTGATCAGGTATGAAAAAAACCTGGGTGGGTATTAAAAAAAATCGGATGGGTATAAACATGAACTTTGTAATTTTTTTGTTTCCAACTTCATTTTGGGTTTATAAACATGAACTTTAAGTATATAAAACTTTAATTTAACAAGATTACATGTTATTAGGAGCTAGAATAATCAAAGTGCATACATTACTAAAACCCAGTAATGGGTATTCCTAAAACCCGGGTACGGGTATTTTTAAAACCTGGGCACGAGTATTATTAAACCCGGGTATAAATCGGGTATGGAAAAACCCGGGTTCGGGTAATGATGAGAATATGCATACCCAGACCCTATCCTACTCGGGTTCGGGTTTTTTGTGCACCTCTAGCATTAAGCCACTAATGGAGGAGGGGTTATTCGATTCGAAAATAAGGAATTAATTAAAGCAATAATAATAGTAACCGTTGTACCCCTCAACCATCGTTTCTTAGTTTTAAATTGTTTCTAGGGTATTGGGTTTTGCTCTGGTGAGTATTTAAAAGGGGTTCGAACGGTTTTGTTTTTACGGGTTTGAAATCTTTGGTTCAAGGGGAGAAGACAGTGGTTCGAGATTTGTCTCTGGGTAGGTTTAGGTTGGGTTGGGTTGGGGTCAAGATCAAAGGGAGTGGAGGGTACCGGACCCGGTAGGGAGTTTGGGTGTAAACTTCTTTTTTTAAGTAAAAATGTTCATTAAGTTACAAGACTAGCTATTTACATGTAAAACGGGGGTTATACCCTTTAAGTTAACACGGGATAGCAAGTGGTGTTAGATAACTATACTGAAATGTCAAAAATTTATAGCATAGAAATGTGTTTTTTCTCATAACTAGAGTTATGTGGAGAATTGTAAAAATCGTATAAACCGTACATAATTTTCCTTAATGATTTAACAAGAAAAATGTTAGTAGGGTGGTTGGTTATCTAATCTCCTTATGTTTTACACTTAAAGTGTAGGTCCGGCTAGGGGAGGATCTAGTCGCCTAATCCTTGTGTACAAACCAGCCCGGTTGTGCGGAATCCAACCGAGATAGCAAACCGAGATAGAACACGTAAATAATCAACACAAGACTCAACGATTAACACCACTTGTATTAATGCGTATGAAAGGTCCGATTACAAGCACAAGGTTTACAAATCTGTTCTGTAAACTCTCTCTAGTGTGTGTGTGTGTTCTGTTTTCCCTATCTGTCTCCTCTGTCGAAGTGATCACAACACACGGGTATTTATACCCAACACAGCAGGTCTGGTCGAAGGATCAGACAGACTGATCGAAAGATCATCTGTCGACCAGAAACTCATCGAAAGATCTGCATATACCTCGAAGGATGATATCCTTCGAGGTCCATCTTTCGAATGCTTATGTTTCGAGCTCATCATCGAAGGATATAGGCAATCCTTCGATGGTACACCCTTCGACTCAAACACATTACAACCAAAATGTTGACTGTTTGGCCAAGTCAAACCAGGAGGATGGTTGACTTGGTCAAACTTACAGGACTAATAAAGACATCGTTTTGTATACAGACAAAGTACAGACACAAGTGCACCAACAAACTCCCCCTTGGCTGTAGCTTTGTCTGGCCGTAGCTTTGTCTCGATCTTTGTCTCGATCTTCGTGACTTCAAGTCTTTGATGTCTTTTCAAGTCTTCAATGTCGGAGGATCTTTAAAGTCTTCACGTCTTGAAAGCAGAAAGTGTACCAACAAACTCCCCGTTTCATGTAGGAAGTGTGTTGACAAACTCCCCCTTAACATAAGCTCCCCCTTGAGTTATGCTCGTGAAATACTTGTTCTTTATGAAATGAGATCCTTGTGGTGTTGATGATGGTCAGCGGCAACTCGATCATCTTCATCACTTGAGTGCCTTCACGTCGTGTCTTCATTCCGAAGCTTGTCATCGACCATGTTCTCCTTGCCTTTAGAATCTGCACATGCAAGAAATCTAAACGCGTAATGAGAACAACTGCCTGGAATATCGTAACATAAACAAACGACACACGTGTGACCATTGTTTAATCAAACACCGTCCGACAGTTTGAAAGTTTAAAATACTTTATCCATTTCAAATTTTAACTTTCAACACTTTGCAAATTTCGACCGTTTATGAAGATTTAGTCATTTTCGGTTTTCGTTCAGATTTCAGGTAACGAAGACTCGAGCTCCAACATCGTACGATCGAAAATAAAATAGAAATAAAATCTTTTTGGCTTTTATAAAGTTTATATTAAAACTCACCTAAAATCTTTTTGGAATTTTTGAATATTTCAAATGTAAAGACTGAAAGCAGTAAATAAATATATACAAAGATGCAGAAAATTAAAGCAGTAACTAAATATTTACAGACATTCTTTTTGCGAGTTTCGAGGGTAAGAGAATCATATCAGTGTACGGTCATGTCAAAACGCTCTTGTTGTTCTTTTAGTTAAAAGTAAGATAAGCATCCTATAACAATTATCGGTATTGTTGTCCACTTAAGCTCAACTTATCATATGTAATCATGGCGAGGGGATACGTTAAGGTATGATTTATACTTACCGACCGGTGTTCATCCACATCACGACACATTCCCGTATCAAGGTATGCACGAGGGTTCATCTTACCGGTGAGTATACCGATTATCATCTGTTTGACCGTATATGATGTGAGATTCTCACTTATTTTGATTTGAAAACAAGCCCTATGTGATATAATCACTTATTGATGAGGAACTTGATTTTCGATGCATGAGGGCACAGGAGCAAGTCCGTGAACAGGTCAGTACTTTCGTACAGCAGAGAGACGAACTTGACTCCCGGAAAGAATTTGTGATATTTTATCACTTATTTTGAGGGACATGTGATTGTTTATCACTTATTGAGGTCGTATGCAGTATGTACACGTATGTATGGTATCATGGAAGATCTTAGACTTCGTCTTTTATAGAAACAACCATGATACCCAGATGATAAGCAGCATAAAGACCGAATATCTCAGAACCTCGGCAATCTCTCAAACGAAATTTCGGTACTAAGACCATATGCCAATGAATGGTTCCCACCTGGTCTTCAGTCGATTTAAGTTTATATCACCCTGCACACTTTAAAATGATTGTGAGCCTACCGATACATCTTATATAGAGCTGCTTATCGTTTTTCATTTTGGGTTTAAAGAGGTTTAGACAGACCACTGATGTACTATCATTTTCTCTTTTGCTCTCCAGGAAACTCATTTTTGTTTTTCTATTGTTTTTGTGTTTTTGAAATTTTTCGATGTTTTTGGATTTTCAAATTTTGGATTTACTCCCCCTAAAATCATTAAACTAAGAGAAAATTTAAAACACAAAGGTATTTACAAAAATGATTTTCCGATGTTGGTATTACTCTTGCTTGACCTTAATGCCGTTTACCAATAATAAAAAGTCAAATCTTGATTTGTCAAATGCTTTGGTAAAAAGGTCGGCACGTTGGTCATCGGTGTGGACCATGACAACATTGATGAGTTTCATAGTGAAACAATCACGTGTGAGGTGATATTCGAGTTCAACGTGTCTGGTCAAAGAGTGCTATACGAGATAATAATTCACAAAGCAGCTTAAATATCGACAAGTATAGGAGAGATTAGAAATTTAAAAACCGTATCCTGCAACTGCTTCGTGCATTGCAAGGAATTTGAGTATTCTCCCAAACTGGATATCCACCCGGTGTGGACTTCAAAGTCGATTCTTTGTAGCTACTGAGAAGTCTCTTGACAGCAACAAGATCAAAAACCTTTGGGTCCGGCTGGTTTTCCACATTGCACCAGCGAAGGTCTTTATCTTTCTCTTGAGAAGTAGTGTGCGGTTGTTCAATCCATGCCAAGGCATCCGCACACCCGGTTTGTTTGTTCAACAAACATATTTTCTTCAGTCACACCGTAGAGAAAAGTACCCTACACGTTCATCTTGTGGACTTTGAACTTCTTGTGGAAGAAAAATCCATGAATCTTCGAAAAGCTTCAGACGTGCTACAGGCGCGTACTTTTCATTGGAATCTATCCTGAGGACCCGATCAAAAACCATAACAACCAAATTTTGGCACATATTTCAACTGGTCGAAATTTTTCAAATTCTTTCATCATCATTCTTGCATCAGACATTTTTGTCTACATTCCCCTTTTCTTTTCTCTCCATCAATGGCAACAACTCCTAGATATAATGATGTTTCGGAGTCTGGTGTCGCCGATCTTGTGCATGGACGCTCCACTATTAACAATCCTAAGACTATCAATAGTTCCTCCTGGAACATCCTGCACACTCATTCAGAGATTAGTTGGAGAGGGAGACCCAAGCCTTCACAGACTTGGGTCGTCCGTCATCATCGAGGATTGTGACATCCATTTCCCGATGATTTGGAATTGATGTAGCTCCCCCTGAAACAATTACTGGTTTTGGTTTCCAAATCTGTGTTTGTTTTTCATGTTTAACATTCGATTTAACAGATTTTGTTTGGAAAACCTCCGGTTTTAATGCCTTTTCAACATTTTTCCGTTGTTTCTTTCTCTGTTTCACTTCCCGTTGTTTAACAAGACGAGGGTCCTGTTTTGGTGAAACAGATCTTCTATTGTAATTGTTACCATGGGGGGCATCAACTTTTGCTTTCAACTTATGAAGATACGGGCAATTTCGAATTATGTGTCCAATTGTACCACATTCAAAACATGATCTTCGTTCAACAAACCCCGAAGTATCATGTGATCGTCTTGCCGATGATGAACTTTGTGATCTCGAGGTACTAGGTTTCGAACAACTTGGTTCATTTCTTTTCAACACTGTTGCTTGCTTGACAAAATCTAAGTTAGATTGATTTTCATACGTTTCAATTTTGTCCGTTCCCTTAGATTTCACAAAGTTCACATTCTTGTTCTTCTTCTTATTCGGCTTCTTTTGACTTTGAGTCGATGCTTTACCTTTTGGTTTGGCATGATTTTGCTGTTTTTGCACTGTTGGTAATTTCTGATTTCCATATTGTTTTCGAACTTCAGCCTTTGGAATCGGAGGACACTGTGTTACTGTAACATGTGATCCTGTCTTTCCCAGAAACTTACTTGTCGAATTTTCAAAAACTTTACTAATTAAGGATTGATTTACATTCTTAATCGGAAAATCTTTGTCAGAATAGATTTTATCATCACCAACAAGAGTGTACAGCAAATCCACACTCTCCGACTCTTTTGCAGACGTGGACTCGGTTGCAACAGTCTTAGCGGGCTTTGCGGGAGGATCACATAGAATATGATTCTCAAGAGGTATGTCCTCTTCTTTGATCACCGCATCAGACTTTGCTGAATCAGTATCATCAGATTCATCATCAGAAGAATCAGCATCCTCAACAACAACTGGAGGATTCTGATTCGGTTCAGCAGGAGACACACTTGTATCTGCTGATACATCTGAATCTGATGATTCCTCTTTCTTGTATCCGAGTCCTGTTGCACATTCTGTTGCAAATTCCTTAACATCTAGAGGAACAGATGGTACAAAATGAGTTCTATACTCCTCATCGGGCATGGCATCATAATTGTTTCTCACGGGTGGTGGACATTTCTTGTAGCCTATGCATGTGACATCCCGTTTCTCTTTCTGTACATCAATGATGTGATCCAACACATAGCTAGAGCTTAAATAGCTGTCTAACTTGAGTCGGATCGCCTCACTTTCAGTTTTGACACAAGCCATTTCTTTTTGCATTATCTCAAGCCGTGTGATATACAAATTTATGTCAGTTTGTTTTCTGGAAACCATTTTTGTCAGCTCGGTTTTATCTTTCTTTAATGTTTCAATCATCGACTTAAAGTCCTTTTCATGGTTTTCATAAAACATGTTGGCTTTAGTGCACTTCGAAAGATCAACGGTCAACTTCTGATTGTGAATGAATGTCACATCATATTTCTCTTGCAAAGCCTCGTGTTTGCTTTGCAATTCACACCACTTATCATTCAACGAAACATGTTTGTCTTGCAAGTCAAACAAACTAGCTTGTAAAGCATCATGTTTGCCTTGCAACTCAGACATGTTTGCTTCCAAATCAGCACATTTAACATGCAAACTATCACAGTTATCACAGCTAACAGAAGTGGGTTCATCGACACATACCTGACTTGATGAACTATCGACATTAGCCATAAAGGCTGAATGGAGAGAAGACGAAGAATAAGCAGCTTGATCCACTAAAATAGATCTTCTTTGAGTTTCTGCTGCAGCTTCTCCCAATAGCTCATCAATATTTGCATCGACTGACGCACTTGATGTGTCATCCACATGATCATTGCCTGAAGTGGAGGATTCTTCATCTGAGCTTCCACTATAACCAGAAGAGTCTTCATCCTCAGAAGAGTCACCACCATTGGCGGAAGATTCTCCACCACTGGCGTGATTTAAATCCTTGACAATTTCAGCAAAACAAGCTGTTCCATCTGGAGCATCATTTCCCAACTGGATTGACCAATCACAACCTTCATCTACTTGAACCACAAGTGCCTGGTTGGCATTTGATGGTCCTGCTTGAGTCTGGTTGTTGACAGGCACCAATGTGCGAACATTGTTCCTGTTCTGATTCTGCTGGTTGCCTTGACCTCTGAAAGGATTCTGGTTTCCATGTTGAGATGGCCTCGTACATTCACGCTTGAAATGACCACGTTCACCACAATTGAAGCATCTAACAGCCTGCTTATCAAACCCATACTTGGTGTCTTTCTTGCCTTCCAAGCTGGTTCTGCCAGTTCTTTCCATGAAATCCTTTGCTCGCCTAACAGCACTGGCAAGGGCCCACTTGATGTCCATCATCTCCATCTCCTCTTTATCTATCTGCTGATAGTCTTCTTGTGTCAGATTAATGTTACCAATCTGACCTTCAACTAATCCACAGTATGCGCTCACCAAAGTGTTTAGCAGCTCCATGTGTTCCTTGGCTACTTCCACACTGACTTTAGAAAAGCTTGAGGTGTCGAGCCGTACTGTATTTGGTTTTGATTGCTGACTAGCAGATGATGTGCTTCCATAACATGCTTGCTGTTGAGGAGGAAGTGGATTCCCATACATATCAGTTGTTCTGATAGGCTGTTGTGGTGCTGGTTGAGAAGCTGGTTCAAACGGATTTCCGTACATATCTGTAGTTCTGATAAGTCGTTGGCTCTGCTGTTGTGGTACTTGTTGAGGAACAGGTTCAAGCGGATTTCCATACATGTCTGTTTTTGGAAGGACTGGAACTTGAACAGTATTGCCATACATGTCAGTGGTAGACACAAACGCTGTTTGAATTGGAGCATGTGAAGAAGGTTTTGTAGAAGTGCTAGAAGTTCCATAATACATCTCAGGATTTTGTGGCACTGGAACTCTTTTCGCTTTGAGAGTTTCTTCCTGATTCTTGTTTTCCAAAATTTGAACAAAGTCATTGAAGCTTGTTGTAGCTAACGTGCCATTGCACTTCATGATTTCCAAGAAAGTATTCCATTGAGGTGGCAACGCATCTGCAAACTTTTTCACAATCTCTGCTGGAGGTGTAACAACATCAAAATTTGACAATTCAGACAGCAAATGATTAAATCGACTTGTCAAATCTCCTAAAGATTCATTCTCCATACAAGAAAAACCATCGAACTCTTTCTTTAGCAAGTCTTTTCTCAATTGACGTGTCGCTTCATTTCCCACGCCCCTTGTCTTCAATGCGTCCCACAACCTCTTTGTTGTCTTGTAATTGACAAATTGATGATAAATGTCTTTACTTAACGCCTGAGTAAGAATGGCATACGCTTTCTTCTCTAAGTCATAGACCTTCTTCTGATCTTCCGTAAGATCAGCAAATGTAGCAGCAGATGAAGCGGCAACCTCTATTGTTTGATCAAAATCTGTGATGAAACGCAACCACAGTTCTGTATTTTGACCAAGGACGTATGTATGAAATCTACCAAACCATCCCGGATATTCACTTAAGTGCATCAACTTTGGAGGCCTATTCAAACTTCCCGTTTCACTCTCGCTTAACAAAATGCTTTGAACACTTGGAGTTTGATTTGATACGAATGCCCATTGACCGGTAGATGTAGCATTAGCTTGCGAAGATGCCGGTGCGGGAGACGGAGTTCCATAGTACATTTCTCTAAATAAATCCTCACTGCTTCTATACTTGTTTTCTGTATTTGACGGAGTACCCCAGGCTGGATTCATTTTTGATCAAGAAAAATAATACCTGAAAATCACAACTTGTTAAACATAAACAGACTATGGACCGAAAGATGAACACTTGATCGAAGGATCACAGTTGTTCGAAGGATCAACAGTAACCGAAAGATCACTGTTGAGTTTCGAACAAAGATTTCGAAAGATTCACTAATTCGAAAGATTCACAGTTTGAAAGATCCTTATCTTTCGAATATATATCCTTATCTTTCGAATAACTATCCTTCGAATAGATTCCCTTGATCGAAGGATATGTCTCTGACTTCGAATGATGGGTCGAAAGATGATTATCTATCGAGCCTTCCTTGATCGAAAGATGATCTTTCGATGTCGAAAGGTATCCTTCGATTGCAACTGACACAACTGACACTGATATGACAGGTTGGTGAAAAGTTGACGGGTTGGTGAGAACTTTCGGCAGAAAGTATGTTCAGACCATATCTTCTGAACATGCAGGTTTCACCAAACAGGTAATGTCCAAATATTTTAATCAGTTTACTCTTTTCAATGCACAAACAAGTTGAATATTCAAACTTCTAAGATCAAAAGTGAAATTTTATGAAGAACACTATGAAGACTTCAAGAACACCACCCAGAAAAATAAGAATTTCGGTGAACCGAAACTCTCCAAACACACGATTTTGCTAAGATGTTTAACAAAAACCCATGACTAACATGTAAACATGAAAAATAACAAGGTTTTTAACAAAACACCAAGCAAAAACAGCAAGATTTTCCAGAAAATATAAACTTCAAACACCCGGAAAACACCCGAAAACACTCGGTTTTAACAAGGAGAAGAGCCAAGGCTCTGATACCACTTGTAGGTCCGGCTAGGGGAGGATCTAGTCGCCTAATCCTTGTGTACAAACCAGCCCGGTTGTGCGGAATCCAACCGAGATAGCAAACCGAGATAGAACACGTAAATAATCAACACAAGACTCAACGATTAACACCACTTGTATTAATGCGTATGAAAGGTCCGATTACAAGCACAAGGTTTACAAATCTGTTCTGTAAACTCTCTCTAGTGTGTGTGTGTGTTCTGTTTTCCCTATCTGTCTCCTCTGTCGAAGTGATCACAACACACGGGTATTTATACCCAACACAGCAGGTCTGGTCGAAGGATCAGACAGACTGATCGAAAGATCATCTGTCGACCAGAAACTCATCGAAAGATCTGCATATACCTCGAAGGATGATATCCTTCGAGGTCCATCTTTCGAATGCTTATGTTTCGAGCTCATCATCGAAGGATATAGGCAATCCTTCGATGGTACACCCTTCGACTCAAACACATTACAACCAAAATGTTGACTGTTTGGCCAAGTCAAACCAGGAGGATGGTTGACTTGGTCAAACTTACAGGACTAATAAAGACATCGTTTTGTATACAGACAAAGTACAGACACTAGTGCACCAACATAAAGCTATATGTAAAAGTGCTTAGTGTATGTTTTTAAAATAAATAACTCACACGCCTTCTATACCTACACTTAAATCTACACGAATGTGTACAATGAAGTGTGACACTCAACCACTTACAGAGAAAAACCTTTACTACATACATTATTACAGCCAGACTACAAGTCGTTTAGTAAAATTTCAATGAATATAATCCTATCTTGGTGTGTGAAGGTTGATACTTGTGTATATCACTAACATGAGATAAATTGTAAGTTACGTTTGCGTAGCTCATCCCAAAATTTAGATAGGATTGTCCTTAACTTACTCGTTATATTCTTTGTCTTTAATAATTATACTAAAGATCCTTTAATCGGGAATTTTGCATGTTTTGTGTGATTTTCACTTACTCTTGTTAGGTTTTTTTTTTTGTTAATATAATATGAAATGACTAGACTACTGTTGATAATAATTGAAAAAAACCGACGACTACAGCACCATTTGAAAGTATTCGGAAATTTCTCTTAGGCTATCTCCTATTATTTCACACCCTTTCACTTCAAATCATTGTCACGTCATATAAATGAAATATTGGCTCATTGACACATCACTACCATATTTTCCTTTACTTTTTTTCACTAACACCTAGTATCATTTCACTCCTTTTCACTACCACTACTCTATAAAATAATATTATTTTCAAATAAATTAAAAAAAAATGATTGGTTGAGAATAGCATGGCCCCACACATCTTACTTCTTCACGTCGTGTTCCCTACCCTGCCTCCTCCTTCACATGCCAAACCCCGCCGCCTTCTCTTGTGTTCCCCGTCCTCTCACAACGCCCCTACTGCAATCTGGCAAAGGCATGGGATGGTAGTAGATGCCCTTACTACCAATGGGGTGTTGTCCATTTGCAAAGGCAAAACCTTTAAACACCTTGAGAGAGGGAGGACTTGAGTTTAAGTTCCATAAGCGACATGAAATAATAGAAATTTGTCGGTGAATGCCACTCAATGAGTCAATGACAAGTCTATTTAGTTTAATCTTTTTTTAATAGCATGATGATTTTATTAAAACATGAACCACACAAGCAAGTTACTAGTGAAAGGCCACCATTAATTTACAAGTGGGAAACCCGCGCGTTGCTGCGGAGTCGATAATACGGGACGAGAATATATTTCAAACCTTAAAACAGTAAAAAATTATAATATATTCGGTGTGGTTCTCATTATCCGCCTATGCAAACAATCAAAACAACCCTTTTAAAGAAAGCAATTTTTAACCAACCTGGCCCGGCCCGACCTAAAACCCATTTTGACCCGGACCCGTTTCAACCCGAACCCGTTTCGACCCGAACCAAAACAACCCTTATTTGTAATCGACTCGTTTTGACACAAACCCGTTTTGACCCATGACCCGACCCAAACCGACCCGTGTGCCAAGTCTCAATTGCATGGTACAACATAAGAATTTAGGTATGCTCCTAAAATGCGCGTTATAACATAAAACTTGTTAAAAATGGAGCTAAAGATTATAATGTTTTAACAAAAGATGCCAATGATAAAGTTTTAAATCATCGGGAACCCAATGTCTCAACATCTTAAGATCCTGAGAAACTCTTTCCTCCTTGATCCGCCTTCGTATGCGGGTCACTGCTGTTATGTGACGGATGCTCGAACTTCACTCGGGAGGTAACCCGTCTCTGATGTTCTGAGAGAATAAAAGTACTTGTTAGATAAACAAAACGTGGTTGACATATTGAGTCAGCATATTTGACTTTTAAAATTTCAACTTCTGTATTCTTTTTCCATTAATTTCCAAAACTTGGAAAAATCATGGTTTCTTGAGGTGAAATGTCAATGTAAAAAAATTCAAATAGTCAACTACTGGAAAATATACAAAGTTAAAAGACAAGTCAAATTACTTTTGCTGTTGATTGCTGACCGAGTCATGGTTAAGAAAATCATCCCAAATCAGTTGCTTGCCTGTTAAACCATCTCCATATTGCAATGCAAAGACTTGCATAATGTGTTGGCACTTTTCATGGAAATGATTATTCTTATAAAGGGAAACTTTCGTGCAGTTTCGCTGTAAAGTGTAGAAAGGATTGTTTTTCTATGTTAACCACAAGTTGGTAATGTGAGTGTGATTATTATGTTGGTATAGATTTAAAAATGGGGTGATAGGAAGCAGGGATGTTCACTGCCTAGTTTTGACAACAATTTAGGTTCGAGTTACTAACGACAATTTTGAAAATAAAACAATCAGAACCAGTTTTCACAGTAAGGCGGTTCAGTTTTAGCAGTTTCGCGGATTAAAAGGAAAAGATAAAAAAAACATAATTTTATATTAAAGTTTAAAAAATAATATGTAATGTTCAGGGATATAATAGATATATGATATAATATATTATTACGGAAACCGGAAGTCTAATATAGTAATCTTACATCCAAAGTAACCCAAAGCGTATTTTTTAAGCAAAAAACATCTTATATATTTTTTGGAGTAAATTACGATTTTGGCACCTGTGGTTATATCACTTTCACCCTTTTAGCCCAAAAAGAAATCTTTTAACATCTGAGCCCCCAACGTCTTTTTTTCTAACCCTTTTGGCCCCTAACACGAACCTCATCCATTTACTTTTAGGGGCCAATAGGGTTAGAAAAAAAGACGTTGGGGACAAAAAGGGTTAGAAAAAAAAGACGTTAGAGGCTCAGATGTTAAAAAACTCCTTTTTGGGCTAAAAGGGTAAAATTGATATAACCACAGGAGCCAAAATCATAATTTACACTATTTTTTATTCAAAGATCTAGCTAACATTGTAATTAAATAAATAAAAATGGACCGAAGTATTGGGGTCAAGCCAGCCTGACCCAACCCCTTTCGACCCATGCCGAAAATGACACTTGTTGACGCAATAACCAATTCGCACCACATGTCCATCTTGACACCTCTACTCACAACCCATCATCCTTCTTTCTATGAAGGGAACTGAAACAAAACTATAAATAAATTAAACATGATATGAATATTGAGTGCATATGATGTGTTATTGAAGTCATTGCAACTTTTTTTCTTAGACACTTTCTTGTCAATCCACCTTGATCTTTGTTTTGAAAGAGAAAAAGATAAGATATGTTTGAATCTCCCATTTGCAGAGAAAAAAATTTGAAGAGTTCAATGAAAAATTGAGATAATATTCACTCACTTAAAATGTACTAATCTACTTAGGGCATATCGTATAGTGAAAACTAAAAGACAAAGAAGACATGGATGAAAGCAATGAAAAAGTTATAGGGCTTACCAAGCGCGAGAGTAGGTCCAGACATTTGAATGCTCCATGTTACTCTGATTCTGATGCTTCAAAACTTTAGCCCATGAGCTTTATGTTGGGCTGCCTGTTGGTGCACTTGTGTCTGTACTTTGTCTGTATTTTGTAACGATACAAAACGATGTCTTTGTTAGTCCTGTAAGTTTGACCAAGTCAACCATCCTCCGGTTTGACTTGACCAAACAGTTAGAACATTGGTTGAAAGATGTTTAGGTCGAAGGATGTGTCATCGAAGGATAGTTTAGATCCTTCGATGAGCTCGAAAGATAAGCCTTCGATGGATGGACTTCGAAAGATCCCATCCTTCGAGGTACATGTTGATCCTTCGAGCTGTTTCAGATCGATAGATGATCGTGATCCTTCGACCAGACATGCTGTGTTCGGGTATATATACCCATGTTGTGTGTTCATTTCAGAAAAGACAAGAAAGGCAGAGAGTGAGACACAAGAGAGACACCAGCAACACTTGAGAGACACTTCTGTCAAGAACACACACACTTAGAGAGTTTGCAAAACAGATTTGTAAACATTGAGCTTGTAACTGGACCTTTCATACGTATTAATACAGAGGTGTTAATCGGTGAATTTTGTGTGTCGTGCATTTGCTTGTTCTATCTCGGTTTGCTTTCTCGGTTGGATTCCGCACAACCGGGTTGGTTTGTACACAAGGATTAGGCGACTAGATCCTCCCCTAGCCGGACCTACAAGTGGTATCAGAGCCTTGGCTCTTCTCCTTGTTAAAACCGAGTGATTTCGGGTGTGTTTCGGGTTTTTGAAGTTTAGTTTTTCTGAAAATTTCTGTTTAAAACTTCGAAAATCTGCATCTTTTTGCTGTTTGTTCTTATTAAAACCTTGTTATTTTTCATTATCACATGTTAAACATTGGTTTTTAGTGAAGTTTCGGCCAAATTCGTGTTCGGAAAATCTTCCGTTCATCAGAAAATTCATAAATTTCTGGGCTGTTCTTCATATCTTCATCAAATATTCAAAGTGTTCATCTTTAAATTAACCTGTTTAATCTTTGAAATTTGAATATTGAAAAGTGTTTGTGTGTTGGAAGTTGTAAACTGATTAAAATATTTCGAACCTTACCTGTTTGGTGAAGCCTGCATGTTCAGAGCTGAAAGATATGGTCTGAACATACTTTCTGCCGAAAGTTTTTACCAACCCGTCAACTTTTTCACCAACCTGTCACCCTTTGTCAACTGTGTCAGTGCAGTTCGAAAGATATCCTTCGAAGTCGAAAGATCATCTTTCGATCAAAGGAGGTTCGATAGATAGTCATCCTTCGAACATCCTTCGAAGTCTGAGACTTATCCTTCGTTCCAAGGAATATTCTCCAAGCATACATCTTTCGGTCTACTGCTCTTTTTCGAAAGACAAGGATCCTTCGATTGGGGAGTCTTTCGAAATCATTGTTCGACACTCAACAGTGATCTTTTGAACACTGTTGATCCTTCGAACAAGTGTTGATCTTTCGATCCTTAGTCTGTTTATGTTTAACAAGTTGTGATTTTCAGGTATTCTTTTTCTTGATCAAAAATGAATTCGATGTGGGGTATTCCCTTACCTGCATCTCCTGCATGGGCCGAATCTCCCGTACCTGTATCTTCGCAAGCTAATGCTATATCTACCGGTCAATGGGCATTCGTATCAAATCAAACTCCAAGTGTTCAAAGCATTTTGTTAAGCGAGAGTGAAACGGGAAGTTTGAATAGGCCTCCAAAGTTGATGCACTTAAGTGAATATCCGGGATGGTTTGATAGATTTCATACATACGTCCTTGGTCAAAATACAGAATTGTGGTTGCGTTTCATCACAGATTTTGATCAAACAATAGAGCTTGCCGCATCATCTGCTGCTACGTTTGCAGATCTTACGGAAGATCAGAAGAAGGTCTATGATTTGGAAAAGAAGGCATATGCCATTCTTACTCAGGCGTTAAGTAAAGATATTTATCATCAATTTGTCAGTTACAAGACAACGAAGACGTTGTGGGATGCATTGAAGATAAGGGGCGTGGGAAATGAAGCGACACGTCAATTGAGAAAAGACCTGCTAAAGAAAGAGTTTGATGGTTTTACCTGTATGGAGAATGAATCTTTAGGAGATTTGACAAGTCGATTCAATCATTTGCTGACTGAATTGGGAAATATTGGGGTTGTAACAACTTCAGCAGAGATAGTGAAAAAGTTTGCAGATGCATTGCCACCTCAATGGAATACCTTCTTGGAAATCATGAAGTACAATGGCACTTTAGCTACAACAAACTTCAATGACTTTGCTCAACTCCTGGAAAACAAGAATCAGGAAGAAACTCTCAAGGCAAAAAGAGTTCCAGTGCCACAAAATCCTGAAATGTATTATGGAACTTCTGGCACTTCTACAAAACCTTCTTCACACGCTCCAATTCAAACAGCGTTTGTGTCTAGCACTAGCTTGTATGGCATTCCTCCTCCAACAACAGACATGTATGGAAATCCGCTTGAACCAGTCCCTCAACCACTTCCTCCTCAACAGCAAGCATGTTATGGAAGCACATCATCTGCTAGTCAGCAATCAAAGCCAAATACAGTACGGCTCGACACCTCAAGTTTCTCTAAAGTCAGTGTTGAAGTAGCAAAAGAACATATGGAGCTTCTAAACACTTTGGTGAGCGCATACTGTGGATTAGTGGAAGGTCAGATTGGCAACGTTAATCTGACTCAAGAAGACTATCAGCAGATCGATAAAGAGGAGATGGAGATGATGGACATCAAGTGGGCCTTTGCCAGTGCTATTAGGCGAGCAAAGGATTTCATGGAAAGAACTGGCAGAACCAGCTTGGAAAGCAAGAAAGACACCAAGTATGGGTTTGATAAGCAGGCTGTTAAGTGTTTCAATTGTGGTGAACGTGGTCATTTCAAACGTGAATGTACGAGGCCATCTCAACATGGAAACCAAAATCCTTTCAGAGGTCAAGGCAACAGGGCAAATCAGAACCAAGTAAGGAACAATGAGCGCACATTGGTGCCGGTCAACAACCAGAGTCAAGCAGGACCATCAAATGCCAACCAGGCACTTGTGGTTCAAGTAGATGAAGGTTGTGATTGGTCAATCCAGTTGGGAAATGATGCTCCAGATGGAACAGCTTGTTTTGCTGAAATTGTCAAGGATTTAAATCACGCCAGTGGTGGAGAATCTTCCGCCAATGGTGGTGACTCTTCTGAGGATGAAGACTCTTCTGGTTATAGTAGAAGTTCAGATGAAGAATCCTCGAGTTCAGGCAATGATGACACGTCAAGTGCGTCAGTCGATGCAGTTATTGATGAGCTTTTGGATGAAGCTGCAGCAGGAATTCAAAGAAGATCTATTTTGGTGGATCAAGCTGCTTATTCTTCGTCTTCTCTCCATTCAGCCTTTATGGCTAATGTCGACAGTTCATCAAGTCAGGTATGTGTCGATGAACCCACTTCTGTTAGCTGTGATAACTGTGATAGTTTGCGTGTTAAATGTGCTGATTTAGAAGCAAACATGTCTGAGTTGCAAGGCAAACATGATGCTTTACAAGCTAGTCTGTTTGACTTGCAAGACAAACATGTTTCATTGAATGATAAGTGGTGTGAATTGCAAAGCAAACACGAGGCTTTGCAAGAGAAATATGATGTGACATTCATTCACAATCAGAAATTGACCGTTGATCTTTCGAAATGCACTGAAGCCAACATGTTTTATGAAAACCATGAAAAGGAATTTAAATCGATGATTGAAAAATTAAAGAAAGATAAAACTGAGCTGACAAAAATGGTTTCCAGAAAACAAACTGACATTAATTTGTATATAACTCGCCTTGAGGTAATGCAAAAGGAAATGGCTTGTGTCAAAACTGAAAGTGAGGCGATCCGACTCAAGTTAGACAGCTATTTAAGCTCTAGCTATGTGTTGGATCACATCATTGATGTTCAGAAAGAGAAAAAGGATGTCACATGCATTGGATATAAGCAATGTCCACCACCTGTTAGACAAAATTATGATGCCATGCCTGACGAGGAGAACAGAACTTTCTTTGAACCATCTGTTCCTCTAGATGTCCCGCTAAGACTGTTGCAATTGAGTCCTTATCTGCAAAAGAGTCGGAGAGTGTGGATTTGTTGTACACTCTTGTTGGTGATGATAAAGTTTATTCAGACAAAGATTTTCCTATTAAGAATGTTAATCAATCATTAATCAGTAAAGTCTTTGAAAATTCAACAAGTAAGTTTTTGGGAAAAACAGGATCACGTGTTACTGTAACACAGTGCCCTCCTATCCCAAAGGCCGAAGTTCGAAAACAATTTGGCAATCAAAAATTACCAACAGTGCAAAAACAGCAAAATCATGCCAAACCAAAAGGAAAAACAACGACTCAAAATCAAAAGAAGAAAAAGAATGTGAACTTTGTGCAAAAACAGTTCAAAACCTAGTACCTCGGGATCACAAAGTTCATCATCGGCAAGACGATCACATGATACTTTGGGGTTTGTTGAACGAAGATCATGTTTTGAATGTGGTACAATTGGGCATATCATTCGAAATTGCCCGTATCTTCATAAGTTGAAAGCAAAGGTTGATGATCCCCGTGAACGAAATCACCAAAAGCGATCTGTTTCTGTAAAACAAGATCCCCGCCTTGTAAAAGAAAGGGAAAAGAAACAGAAATGCCAACAAGTCCAGGTGATTAAAAAGGCACTTAAAACTGATGTGGTTCAAAAACAATCTGTTTCAGTCAAGCCAGAAAACTCAAAATTTTCAAAAACTTCAAACAATCACGAAGTTAAATTGTCAAACAATCAAACTGGTAAAACTCAACAGACATGGAAACCTAAATTGACCACAAGTTCAGGGGGACCATCACAATTTTCAAATCATCAAAGAATAGAAGTTATTGTTGTTGATGAAAATGGAAGACCCAAGACCACAATGGCTTGGGTCCCCATCTCCAACTAATCATTTGAGTTCATGTGCAGGGTGTTCCAGGAGGAACTATCAGTAGTCATTGGATTGTTGATAGTGGGGCATCCAGGCACATGACAGGCGACATGAAGCTTCTCTACGACGTTAAATCTATTAGAGGAGGTTATGTTGCTTTTGCTGGAGATAAAGGCGGATATATTACGGGTGAAGGAATGATTTCCAACGGGGTTGTTAGCTTTGATAAGATCAACTTTGTACAACAACTTGATCACAATCTTCTTAGTGTTTCTCAAATTTGTGATAAGCAGTTCTCAGTACACTTTGATGCAAATGGATGTTATGTGCTGAAACCCGGCTTCAAAATTCCAAAAGAATGGATTCTCTTGTCGGCTCCAAGGATAAATGATTTATATGTTCTTGATATGAGCCAAGCTATCACAACGTCTGCACAAGCAACTTGTTTCGTTTCCAAAGCCACAGAAAAAGACTCAATCTCTTGGCACAGACGAATGGGTCACATTCACTTACGCAAAATGAATCATTTGGTTTCAAATGAATTAGTGAATGGTGTTCCTCTTAAAAACTTCCATCTTCAAGACGTCTGTGTCTCGTGCCAAAAAGGAAAACAAACGAAGAAACGACATCCTACAAAGAAAATCAACACGGTGGCTGTTCCTCTTGAACGTTTGCACATGGATTTGTTCGGTCCTGTCAAGCACAAAAGTATTAGGAATGATCAATACTGCCTTGTGATAACTGATGATTATTCAAGATTTTCTTGGGTGGCGTTCATGGCACATAAGAGTGAAACCTTCGGTATTATCAAAAACTTGATCATTCAGATTGAGAATCTATATAAGTTGAAGGTTAGGCGGATACGTAGCGACAATGGTACTGAATTCAAAAATCATGCTATGGCGGAGTTTTGCACTTCAAAAGGTATTCTTCACGAATTTAGTGCAGCTTATACTCCTCAACAGAATGGCGTCGCTGAACGTAAGAACCGCACATTGATCGAGACTGCTAGGACTATGTTGGTAGAGTCACAATTGCCGATTCCTTTTTGGACTGAAGCTGTGGCCTCTGCATGTTATACGTTGAACCGAGTCCTTATAGTCAAAAGACACAACAAGACCTGCTTTGAGCTTCTTAACAAACGGAAACCAGATTTGTCATATCTTGAACCGTTTGGAGCTCCATGTACAATAATCGATCCTAATGGAAAGTTTGGGGCAAGAGCAATTGATGGATACTTTCTTGGGTATTCCACCCCGAACTTAAGAGTCTGGAATCTAGAGACTAAAAGGGTCGAGGAATGGTCTGAAGTCAGAGTACAAAGGCACACTTTACCAGTCAAATGTCCTGGTCAGCCTTGGATGTTTGAGTACGATGACTTTTTCAATTCGATCAATGTTGAAGCAGTTGAGGAAAATGCTGCAGCAAGGATGTTTTTCGACAGTGACAACACAACAGAGTCACCGTTGGTTCGTCCAATTATTGTCAATCAAGAACCATCTTCAGTGAACAATAATGCTCTCGACAATGAGGATTTTCACGATGCTACCGAATTGAACGAATCTTCAGAGGATGATGAATTTCTAGATGCAGATCAAGAAGCTCCAATAACAGCAGTTCATGGTACTTCAGAGGGTACACCTCCAGTGGGCGTCCCTAGAACAGCTGAAGCTACTGCATCATCCTCTTCGTCAATTCCGGGCATTGAATTGATTGTTGATCTCAATCTCAACAATCTGGGTACAAATATTCCAGTTCAAGATAATCCAGAGACAAGGATTCACAATACCCATCCTCAACAAAACATTATCGGGAATGTACAAAGTGGCGTTCAAACAAGAAACATGTTGCGAAACAACAACAATGCAGGCTTGTATGCAACTATCCGAGAATCTGGTCAACAAAATGATTGGTCTTTCGCGTGTTATGTCTCACAGGAAGAGCCAAGAACTTGGAAAGAAGCTTTGAAAGCTAACTCTTGGGTTGAAGCAATGCAGGAAGAACTGCAACAATTCCAGAAGCTTGGTGTCTGGAAACTCGTAGAGAAACCTGCTGGTTACAAGAAGATTGGTACCCGTTGGGTGTTTAAATGCAAAAAGGATGACCGTGGAATCGTTATTCGAAACAAAGCAAGGCTAGTCGTTCAAGGTTTTCGTCAGATAGAAGGGATCGACTACAACGAAGTGTATGCACCTGTTGCACGTCTAGAAGCCATTAGGATCTTTCTGGCTTATGCCTCATTCAAAGGTTTCAAGGTATACCAGATGGACGTCAAAAGTGCATTCTTACATGGTGTGGTGGAAGAAGAGGTGTACGTCGAACAGCCTCCAGGTTTTGAAGATCCTATCCATCCCGATCGGGTTTGGTTGCTCAACAAAGCTCTCTATGGTCTTCATCAAGCACCGCGAGCTTGGTACGCAACCTTATCTAATTATCTGCTGGAGAATGGATTTCGCAGAGGTCTTATCGATTGTACTCTTTTCGTCAAAGAACAAGATGGAGATCTTCTACTGGTACAGGTATACGTTGATGATATTATATTTGGTTCTACTAATGATGATTTGTGTAGGAATTTCGAGCGCATCATGCAGGATAAATTCGAGATGAGTGCTATGGGGAAAATGACGTTCTTTTTGGGCCTACAAGTACAACAAACCGAGTCTGGGATATTCATCCATCAGACTAAATATGTTGGTGACATCTTGAGCCGGTTCCAGATGTCTGATACAACGCCCATCAGTACCCCATTGCCGCAAAATCACGGAATTACTCCAGACTTGAAGGGTCAAGATGTTAGCCCCTCATATTACCGCGCGATGATCGGATCTCTTATGTACCTCACAGCATCAAGACCAGATATAATGTACCCAACGTGCCTGCTTGCCAGATATCAAGTCAACCCGAAGGCCTCACATCTTGCAGCTGTAAAAAGGATTTTTCGTTATTTGAAGGGTTACCCTGACACCGGTCTATGGTACCCTAGGGATAATAACCTTGACTTGATCGCATTCAGTGATTCTGATTTTGGCGGATGCAAAATCGACGGCAAATCCACAACGGCTGGATGTCAGTTTTTGGGAAATCGCCTAGTCACGTGGCAGTGCAAGAAGCAGACGTGCGTCGCTACATCAACATGCGAAGCTGAATACATTGCTGCCTCAAGTTGTTGCTCCCAAGTCCTATGGATCCAACAACAAATGCGCGACTACGGTTTTGAATTCCTAACTACTCCTATTTACATTGATATTTCTGCTGCCTTACAGATCACTAGAAATCCTGTACAGCATTCAAAGACTAAGCACATCGAAATTAAGTATCACTTCATACGTGATTGCTTTGAGAAAAGGCTAATCGATGTTGCTTACGTCCACACCGATGACCAACGTGCCGACCTCTTTACCAAAGCATTTGACAAATCAAGATTTGACTTTTTATTATTGGTAAATGGCATTAAGGTCAAGCAAGAGTAAAATCCAAAAACATCGGAAAATTTCAAAAGCACAAAAACAATAGAAAAACAAAAATGAGTTTCCTGGCGAGCAAAAGAGAAAATGATAGTACATCAGTGGTCTATCCAAACCTCTTTAAACCTTAAATGAAAAATACGATAAGCAGCTCTATATAAGATGTATCGGTAGGCTCACAATCATTTTAAAGTGTGCAGGGTGATATAAACTTAAATCCGACTGAAGACCAGGTGGGAACCACTCATTGGCATATGGTCTTAGTACCGAAATTTCGTTTGAGAGATTGCCGAGGTTCTGAGATATTCGGTCTTTATGCTGCTTATCATCTGGGTATCATGGTTGTATCTTTTACCGAAAAAAAAATAAAAATAACGGGGACGCAAGTCTAGATCTTCCATGATACCATACATACGTGTACATATTGCATACGACCTCAATAAGTGATCAACAATCACATGTCCTTCAAAATAAGTGATAAAATATCACATTTATCCGGGAGTCAAGTTCGTCTCTCTGCTGTACGAAAGTACTGACCTGTTCACGGACTTGCTCCTGTGCCCTCATGCATCGAAAATCAAGTTCCTCATCAATAAGTGATTCTATCACATAGGGCTTGTTTTCAATAAAAATAAGTGAGAATCTCACATCATATACGGTCAAACTGATGATAATCGGTATACTCACCGGTAAGATGAACCCTCGTGCATACCTTGATACGGGAATGTGTCGTGATGTGGATGAACACCGGTCGGTAAGTATAAATCATACCTTAACGTATTCCCTCGCCATGATTACATCTGATAAGTTGAGCTTATGTGGACAACAATACCGATAATCGTTATAGGATGCTTATCTTGATGTTAACTAATTGAACAACAAGAGCGTTTTGGCCTGACCGTACACTGATATGATTCTCTTACCCTCGAAACTCACAAAAAGAATGTCTGTAAATATTTATTTAATGCTTTCAGTTTCTGCATCTTTGTATTTATTTACTGCTTTCAGTATTTACATTTGAAATATTCAAAAATACCAAAAAGCTTTTAGGTGTGTTTTAATATAAACTTTATAAAATCCAAAAAGATTTTATTTCTATTTATTTTCGATCGTACGATGTTGGAGCTCGAGTCTTCGTTACCTGAAACCTGAACGAAAACCGAAACGACTAAATCTTCATAAACGGTCGAAATTTGCAAGTTTTGAAAGTTAAAAACTGAAATTGATAAATTTTATTGAACTTTCAAACTGTCGGACGGTGTTTGTTTGAACAATGGTCACATGTGTGTCGTTTGCTTATGATATTCCAGGCAGTTGTTCTCATTACGCGTTTAGATTTCTTGCATGTGCAGATTCTAAAGGCAAGGAGAACATGGTCGATGACAAGCTTTGGAATGAAGACGCGATGTGAAGGCACTCAAAAGATGAAGATGATCGAGTTGCCGCTGACCATCATCAACACCACAAGGATCTCAATTCATAAAAGAACAAGTATTTCACGAGCATAACTCAAGGGGGAGCTTATGTTAAGGGGGAGTTCGTCAACACACTTCCTACATGAAACGGGGAGTTTGTTGGTACACTTTCTGCTTTCAAGACGTGAAGACTTTAAAGATCCTCCGACATTGAAGACTTGAAAGGACGTCAAAGACTTGAAGACACAAAGATCGAGACAAACAAAGATCGAGACAAAGCTGATAAAGATAAAGACAAAGCTACAGCCAAGGGGGAGTTTGTTGGTGCACTTGTGTCTGTACTTTGTCTGTATTTTGTAACGATACAAAACGATGTCTTTGTTAGTCCTGTAAGTTTGACCAAGTCAACCATCCTCCGGTTTGACTTGACCAAACAGTTAGAACATTGGTTGAAAGATGTTTAGGTCGAAGGATGTGTCATCGAAGGATAGTTTAGATCCTTCGATGAGCTCGAAAGATAAGCCTTCGATGGATGGACTTCGAAAGATCCCATCCTTCGAGGTACATGTTGATCCTTCGAGCTGTTTCAGATCGATAGATGATCGTTCGATCATCTATCTGATCCTTCGACCAGACATGCTGTGTTCGGGTATATATACCCATGTTGTGTGTTCATTTCAGAAAAGACAAGAAAGGCAGAGAGTGAGACACAAGAGAGACACCAGCAACACTTGAGAGACACTTCTGTCAAGAACACACACACTTAGAGAGTTTGCAAAACAGATTTGTAAACATTGAGCTTGTAACTGGACCTTTCATACGTATTAATACAGAGGTGTTAATCGGTGAATTTTGTGTGTCGTGCATTTGCTTGTTCTATCTCGGTTTGCTTTCTCGGTTGGATTCCGCACAACCGGGTTGGTTTGTACACAAGGATTAGGCGACTAGATCCTCCCCTAGCCGGACCTACAAGGCCTATCACAATGCAAATTTTATATCTTTCATCTGCTTCACTATAGACACCAAAGAGGAAGCATTGGTTCAAGAAAAATCTATTGAACACTCACGTTGTTACGATGGAGAAAAAACATTGCATAACGGAGGATTGGTCACACACCTTGAACCTGGAAATAGCGTTCGAAGCGTAAACAATTTAGCCATGATTGCTCCCATTGCCCACATATATGTTGATTTGAAAAAATAGAACAGTTTAACAAAATTAAATTCTACATAAAGTTGTATAATCTGAAGAGATTAGCAATGACACATATTACACACTCACCAACTGCAGAACAATATGATGATGCTTGGTGCTTCAGTAACAAGACAGAAGCAAATGACGAAATAAATACAAACAAAATATATATCATGGTATGAAATCTCGAAAGACAACTTCACTACCATTTACCATTTTCATTGTGAAAAATATAGCGTCTTATAAAATAAAAAATAAAACATAATAGTTGATATAAGAAGTGAGAGATATAAACCTTGCAAGTACGATCCTGTGAAGCGGACACTATAATTGCATTAGATCCCCCATATCCTGTAACGATACCGGTTACAGGCAAAGCATGCTCAGTGAAACTATACTCATAAAGATGCCCTGATCTTTGCTGTCGTTCCTCATCAAATATCCTATTATGCAGAAGATTAGATAACTGTTCATCGTCACAAACCCTAACAAATGCATTTTATGCCTACATATAAGGCCAAAAAGGTAAATGAATAGTACATAAGAAGCGACCAGACTCGAACAGATCCATCCTCAGCCCCAGAAATCAAAAGCGACTGATCCATAGAAAACACCAAGCATGTAACAGCCCTATAGTGACCATGCCACTTCTTCAGTAATCTACCGGTTGCAACCTATAACAGATCAATAAAAATGGAAAGGCCAGATCAAATAACAAAAATTTATAAAAAAAAAATGTAGAAAAGAAAAAGATTATTATAACAATTATGAAGAATACATTTCACACATATGCAGCCTTAAAATAAAAGATGTGGTTTCCAATCCAATTAACATTCTCTTAGTTTTAAATCTTAAAACTGTTCTTTTTACCTTTTTGTATACCAAATATAAAAAATAAGTAAAATTTTAGAATAATGTGAAAATAAAATCAGATAAACTGAAAGAAAAACACAAAATGAGAAAGGAAACATAACTTTCTGATTCTCTTAACAAATATTTATAACACAACATCATGAAAATGAAATAAAATTATTAATCACCTCCCACAGATATATATCACCAGAACCTCCACCCCCAACTATGTAAGTGCCCTCACTATTACAAGCAAGAGGACTGATTGCTTCAGCTGGAAAACTCTTCACTTCTACCTGAGGCTGCAACGATAATTGATAATATAAGTGGTTATCCTACTTTTCAGGTATGAGCATCATGAAGGTTATGTGCTCACTTTTGTGTTTTCGCTCACATTTTGCTGCAAGTTGCTGCACATTAGGATAGAAAGGAAACTTAACGTGTGGCTTTTTTTCAGATTAAGGTGTTTTTTTTTTTGGGAAAACTGAACTCATACACAACGCTTGCAAGCATCAATTTGCAAAAACAATTCAATAAGGATTTTTATTACCTAAGTATGCGTCCACTGGTCAAGCACCGGAGCCGCCGTCTAATCTTGAATCGTGACATCGATGATGATTGATGACGAAACAGAACATTGGCGATTCAAAATATTTTGTGAAAATCGTAAACAAAAGGAGGTTCTTTTGGACTTCCGACTAAAGAACAGAACAATGGCGAATTCAAAATATTTTGTGAAAATCGTAAACAAAAGGAGGTTCTTTTGGATTTTAGACTAAAGCACAGAACAATGGCGAATTCAAAAAAATTTGCGACAGTCGTAAACAAGTCATTTAAATAGCAGAATGCAGAAACCTCATTTTTTAAGTGGGTTTGTGATAAAAATTATACAGGTTAAATGAAGAGGTTAGTTCAAGAAAAATACTTTTCTTTACATTAATGTTCTTAATGTGAGTGGGTTCAGGTCCACCGCAGACCAAGTTCTGACCATGGTGACTTTAACTTTGACTTTGACCAGTGTTAGCAACAGGTAAGACATGTACAGGCAAATGATTGACCTGCTAACAACACAAAACGTCACCAGACCAAAATTAGATTAAATATTAAAAAGTCAAATTACTTGACTGTTTACACTCGTAAAGAAAGTGAACATATGTGAAAGTTTAATATAAAAAAGATTGAACATATGCACTTCAACATACCTTTTCAAACAATCCCCTCCTCTTTAAGTGCAGCCAAAGTCTAGAAACAATTAAGAACAACCAGATATTAAGATCTCTTAACAATTTTAGTTTGTAATGAAGTTTTACTAAAACTTGATTAAGAAATTCTTCTAATAATACCTAGATTTATAAAGATGCGATTAATTGAACGGTGGTTACCTAAAGATGCGATTAGAGAGAGAGTTCTGGCTACCGATACGAAAAGGAGAGCGAGCGGCTTTGGCTTGAGAGGATGCACGCGCCGCCGTGCTACGGAGGGATGATGACCGGAAAATTGATCGGATGGCAGCCGCTGTAGTCGCCATTGTGTGTGTGGTGTACGTTTTGTTGATACATATATGTGGACGCGACTCGGTTCGGCGCGACTCGGTTCGGTTCGACCCGGTTAGGTTCGGCTCAAGCCCGACGTCACGACATTCCTCCGTCGTGCGCCCCAGAGTTCAACACGCGAAGCACGAAGCGCCGCGAGCCTTCCCGCCGCCACATCATCATGACATCATCATGATGATGTCACTGTTTGGCTAAACTTTGCAAATCAGATTAACGTTGGAATTCAACGTGCATGCATGCGAATTGTTTTGGACTTTCATGTTGGGCCTTGACTTCTCAGTTTGGGCTAAAGCCCACATCGGCGAAACGCAAGAGTGGTCGACGAAACACACATGTTTATCCTCCTGTTTCGTCAACTGCTTCTTTGATTCGTCGAGTGCCATTTGTTTCGTCGAGTCTTAGTTTGATTCGTCATGTCTCGTGTGTCTGTGTGTATAAATAGACATGTTATGTTTCTGTCTCAAAGTAGAACACAGGAGAACACAGGAGAGAACACACAGAGAGCAAACACACACACACACGAGAGTTTGAGAGAGTTTGCAGAATATATTTGTAAACATTGCTTTGTAACTGAACCTTTCATACGTATTAATACAGAGGTGTTAATCGGTGAATATTGCGTGTCGTGTATTTGCGTGTTCGATCTCGGTTTGCTTTCCCGGTTGGATTCCGCACAACCGGGTTGGTTCGATAACAAGGATTAGGCGACTAGATCCTCCCCTAGCCGGACCTACAAGTGGTATCAGAGCCTTGGCTCTTCTCCTTGTTAAAACCGAGGTGTTCTTGGTGGTTTTCGGGTTGTTTTTCGGGTCTTTGGAGTTTATCATTTTCTGAAAATTCTGTCTAAAATCTCGAAAATCATCATGTTTTGCTGAAAGTTCTTATAAAAACCTTGTTGTTTATCATTTTCACATGTTAAAAGTGGGTTTTTGGTGAAGTTTTAAGCAAAAATTGTGTTTCGGAAAGTTGTCGGTTTGCCGGAAAATTCATATTTCTGGGTTGTGTTCTTCACATATTCAAGAAACCTTTAAAGTGTTCTTTGGTATTTTTCACTTTTTAATCCTTTGATATTTGTATATTAAAGTTGTTTGTATTTTGAATTTGTTAAAGGATTATAATAGTACAAAGGACATCATCATTATCATGGTTGGTAAATTGGGAAAGAGTGTAGCCGAAAGTGATTGAAAAAGGAATCTGATTTGTGTCAGGTTGATAGAAAGTCAACATAATTCAGTCGCACAAGGTTATTGGATTTCGGTGGTGGTCTCAGCTTATTCAATCGCACAACATTCATTCACTCGCACGACATAAATTTGGGCCTCTTATAGTAATTGGGCTTCACACTTTTAGGCTTCACCTTAACTGTCTGTTTCGCCGAACTTGGAGCCCAAAATAGAACTTGTGTTTAGTCAAAGCCCAAGAAGCCAAAAAGGATCCTCTTTGTTTCGCCGAAGATCAAAAGGCCTTCCTGTTTCGTCATATTATTAAGTATTGGGCCTGTTTCGTTGTCTGGGAGCTCAAGCTTATATATCTGTTTCGCCACAAAACAAAAATTCTGTTTCGTAGCCAAATCTGTTTCGTCGATAGTTAATCATTCAAGGGTTTTTGTTTCGTCAACATTCTGTTTCGTCGTGAAAGTTATAATTTTTAAACAGAAGGTTTGCACTAGTTGTTTAACTGTTTGTGTGTTTCAGGTCTTTCGATCAAGGATCCTTCGGCTGGTTGTTATCATTCGACATTTTAATATAGTTTGTGAAAATTAATTTAAAAAAAAAAAAAAAAAAAAAAAAAAAATCAATTTTCACTTAATATATTAATTTTTATAAAATGGGAACAAACGGTCAGTGGGATCCAACTGCGTGGACTAAAATAACTTCGACACCACAATCATCAGCTACAAACGATCAGTGGGATCCAACCGCGTGGACTCTAACATCTTCACGATCATCAGTTACACAACCTGAGCCAGAGTTCGACAAAACTGCATTCTTGCGAGCTATTGCCCCACCTCAAGCTGCAATGATAACTGCAAATCAATGGGCATTGGTCACAAATCAAAGCAGCAGCATTCAATCGATGATGCAGAACGATAGTGAAACTGGTACAAGCACAAAACCGCCAAAGTTAAATCACATCAATGATTGGGGATGGTGGAAAGAAAGGCTGAGAACTTATGTTCAGGGGCAAGGCCAAGATCTATGGATGTGTTTCTTCACTCCATTTGACAATGAGCTGGAAGTTGCAGGATCTAATCCACAAACTTACAGCACTCTGTCTGATGAAGATAAGAAGAAAATTGAGTTAGAGAAGAAAGCATTCATGATTCTCACACAGGCTCTTAACAGAGATATTTACCACCAGTTTGTTTACTGCACGACTACTAAAAGCTTGTGGGATATGCTCACGTTACGATGTGAAGGAAATGCTCAATCAAGAAAGATCAAGCAAGATTTACTGAAGAAAGAGTTTGAAGGATTCACGTGTATGGAGAATGAGACTTTGGCAGAGTTATCTACAAGGTTCCATCACTTGTTGAGCGAGATGTTTGCTTTTAAAGCCACTGCCACTCCACAAGAAATGACGAAGAGATTTGCTGATAGCTTACCAGCAAAGTGGAGCAGTTATCTTGAAATTCTCAAAGAAAATGGTGTTTTAGACACAATCACCGTTTATGAGTTAATTCAAAAATTGGAGAACAAGGATGTAGAAGAAAAGCTTAAGGCAAAAAGAACGCTAACTCCTCAAAGTCCAGAGATGTACTTTGGGATTGCAGGAGGTATCAGTGGAGAAAAACCAGCTTCTCAACACGCAAAGCTTCAAACAGCTTTCATCTCAAACACCGGATCATCAACAACAGATCAGTTTGATCCTTCAGCATACTTGATGTATCCAAGACCAGATGTGAAACCGACACCGACAGCTCAGCAACAACAACCGCCACAGCAAGGGTTCTATGGAAGCTCTTCAAACTTTCAAGCCACTTCCAATCCAAACACAGTCAGATTAGACACTTCCAACTTTTCCAAAGTCAGTGTCGAAATAGCCAAGGAGCATATGGAGATGTTGAATACCTTGGTTAGTGCTTATTGTGGATTGATCGCAGGTCAAATTGGGAATATCAATCTAACCAATGAAGATTATCAGCAAGTGGATAGAGATGAGTTTGAAATGATGGATATCAAATGGGCTCTTGCTAGTGCAATCCGAAGAGCAAAAGAGTTTATGGAAAGGACCGGGAGAACCAACTTGGAAAGCAAGAAAGACACCAAGTATGGGTTCGACAAGCAAGCTGTAACATGCTTTAACTGTGGTGAACGTGGTCATTTCAAAAGGGAATGCACAAGACCAGCTCAACATGGAAACCAAAATCCCTTCAGAAATCAAGGCAACCAGCAGAACCAAAACAGGAACAACGTTCGTACGTTGATACCTGTCAACAACCAAGGCCAAGCAGGGTCGTCAAATGCCAACCGGGCACTTGTGGTTCAAATGGATGAAGGCTGTGATTGGTCGCTTCAGCTTGGAGAAGGAGGAAATGGTGGAACAGCATGTTATGCTAAGGTGACTGAGAAGGTTGTAGAACCCGCGTCTGCTGGTGAATCTTCAGAAGAATGAAGATAGTTCGGGTTATAGTGGGAGCATGGATGGAGAATCACTTGATACTGGTGATTTATCAAGTGATTTGAAGGTTGATGAGCCTGATGCTGGTGATTTATCAAGTGATGCTTTAGATTTGAAGGTTGATGAACTTTTGGCTGAAGCTGAAGTATTATGCAAGAGGAGATCTATTCTCTGCCAGAAATCTGCTGGAACTTCCGAGAAGCTTGCTAAGTTCTTCTCTGAAGATGGATCTTTTTCTTTCCATTCAGCCTTTACGGCTAATGTCGACAGTTCATCAGGTCAGGTAAGTGTCGATGAATCCACTGTAGTTAGCTGTGAAAATTGTGATAGTTTAAAGGTTAAATATGCTGAACAGGAAAGTAAATTTGAAGTCACACACAAACACAATCAAGAATTGATTGTTGATCTTTCTAAAGCAACTGAAGCTAACTTGTTTTTAACCAGAAATGAAAAGGAGTTTAAAGCAACAATTGCGTCATTAAAACATGATGTTTCTGAATTACAAAGGGCTGTTTTAAGAAAACAACATGTTAACAATGATTTAATCGACACAATTGAAAAGCAAATGGTAGAGTTAGCAACAGCTAGATGTGAATGTGAGACAATTAAGCAGAAATTGGAAAGCTATTCCAATTCCCGCTATGTTTTGGATCACATTATTGACGTTCAGAAGAAAAAGGGGGATAGGAAGTGTAATGGATTCAAATCATGTCCTCCCCCAATGAATCACAATTACTCCAAATTGCCTGATGACGAGGATATGCCCCGTTTTGAACCTACAGTGCCACTCAATCTAGATGATTTTGCAGCAGGCCTCGGGTTCACAACTGGTACATCATCCTCTGGTCAATCCGAATCTGAATCTGAGAATGTGACAGATTCATCGTGTGTTAAGGAACAGAGTCCTCCCACTGTTGAGGATACTGATTCTTCGGATGATGAATCTGATTCATCGGATGATGAGTCTGTAAAAATTGTGAATCAACAGTCTAACTCGGTTACAACAGATATTCCAATCGAGAATCACATCTTATGTGATCCACCAGTGGAACCGAGTAAGACTGAAATGTCAAAAGGAATGGAGTCCCTTGTATCTAGTTGTGAAGGGAATAACTTGTTGTACACGCTCAAAGGAGATGACAAAATCTACTCTAACAAAGATTTTCCAATTAAAAATGTAAATCAAGATTTAATTGAGCAAATTTTTGAAGGTTGTATTGATAAGTTTTTGGGAAACAAAAGTGGCAAAGTCACCGTCACTCAATGTGATCCAATTCCGTGTGAACAAGTTAGAAAACAATACGGAAACCAAAAACAACCAGTTGAGCGAAAACAACAAGTGAACTCCGGGAAAGGTAAGACACAGGGAAAGAAGGCTCAGAACAAGAATGTTCAAGCACCTAAGGTTCAACAGCAAAAGGTGCAAAACAAAAGAGCTCCTGTTAAGAAAAGAGAACCGAAAGTGAACTTTGTTGGATCAACGGGTACAGATAAACTTGAAACATTTCAGGATAAATCTAACATTGATTTTATAAAACAAGTTAGAATTTTGAAACGAAATGATCAGAATAATTACACCCAACACACAAAGGGATGTGATTTAGGTCCAAGTACATCTAGATCACAAAGTTCATTGTCGGGTTCTTCGACTGGTCATCAACATGTTTCTCCGAGGTTTGTAGAGCGGAGAATGTGTTTTGAGTGTGGCACAATTGGGCATATTGTAAGATACTGCCCATACCTGCAAAAGTTGAAGGCTCCCCAAGAAACCAATTACCAAAAACGATCAGTTTCCCCGAAACAAGACCCACGTGTCTTGAAAGAAAGGGAAAAGAAGTTAAAACAAAAGAATCAAAAGGTAATTGAGAAGGCCTTAAAATCAGAGGTCAAAGAAGAAAAACCTGTTCAAGCAAAACTTAAAACTGTAAAACCAGTAAATGCTAATACAAATACTGGTAAAGGACAAACAGCTTGGAAGCCAAAACAGGTAATTCAATCAGGGGGAGCACCACAGGTTCTGTTTCCTAATCATCAGGAGATTGAAATCACTTTCCTTGATGATCAAGGACGACCCAAGTCCACAAAGGCTTGGGTCCCCCTCTCCGTCTAATCTTTGAATGAGTGTGTAGGATATTCCAGGAGGAACTTTCGATAGTCGTAAGATTGTTGATAGTGGAGTGTCCATGCACAAAATAGGCAACAGAAGAAATTGTTGCCTTTGATGGAGAGAAAATGGAAAGAGAACACAAATGTCTGTTGAAAGAGTTTGAAAAGCTTCGACAAATTGAAAATCATTCCAACGTTTAAATTGTTAAAGGCTGTGATCGGGTTCCCCAGGGTAGATTCAAATCAAAATGTACGCACCTGCAGCACGTTTGAAGTTCAAAATCAACAAGATGAACGTGCAGTGTACATTTCTTCGTGGTGTGATTGAAGAAAATGTGTTTGTTGAACAAACCAACTGGGTGTGCGGATGCCTTGGCATGGGTTGAACAACCGCACACTACTTCTGAAAGAGAAAGACAAAAACCTTCGCTGGTGAAATGTGGAAGACCAGTCGGACCCAAAGGTTTATGATCTTGTTGCTGTCAAGAGACTTCTCAGTAGCTACAAAGAATCGACTTTGAAATCCACACCGGGTGGATATCCAGTTTGGGAGAGTACTCAGATTCCTGGCAATGCACGAAGCAGTTGCAGGATACGGTTTTAAAATTTCTAATCTCTCCTTTACTTGTCGTTATTTAAGCTACTTTATAAATTGTATTATCTCGTACAGCACTCTTTGGCCAGACAATGCTGTCATGGTCCGCACCGCACACCGACATGCCAACTGATTTTTCCAAAATTTGATAAATCTTTACAGATTAAAAATTAATTTTGGTAAACGGCATTGAGGTAAAACATGAGTTAACCAACATCGGAAAATCATTTTTGTAAATATCTTTGTGTTTTAAATTTATCTTAGTTTATTGATTTTAGGGGGAGTAAATTAAATCCAAATTTTGAAAAATTCAAAAAACATCGAAAAATTTAAAAAGCACAAAAACAATAGAAAATCAAAAATGAGTTTCCTGGCGAGAAAAAGAGAAAATGATAGTACATCAGTGGTCTGTCTAAACCTCTTTAAACCTAAAATGAAAAATGTTAAGCAGCTCTATATAAGATGTATCGGTAGGCTCACAATCATTTTAAAGTGTGCAGGGTGATATAAATCTTAAATCGACTGAAGACTGGGTGGGAACCATTCATTGGCATATGGTCTTAGTACCGAAATTTCGTTTGATAGATTGCCGAGGTTCTGAGATATTCGGTCTTTATGCTGCTTATCATCTGGGTATCATGGTTGTATCTTTTACCGAAAAATAACGGGGACGCAAGTCTAGATCTTCCATGATACTATACATACGTGTACATATTGCATTCGACCTCAATAAGTGATCAACAATCACATGTCCCTCAAAATAAGTGATATAATATCACAATTTCTTTCCGGGAGTCAAGTTCGTCTCTCTGCTGTACGAAAGTACTGACCTGTTCACGGACTTGCTCCTGTGCCCTCATGCATATGAAAATCAAGTTCCTCATCAATAAGTGATTCTATCACATAGGGCTTGTTTTCAAAATCAAAATAAGTGAGAATCTCACATCATATACGGTCAAACAGATGATAATCGGTATACTCACCGGTAAGATGAACCCTCGTGCATACCTTGATACGGGAATGTGTCGTGATGTGGATGAACACCGGTCTGTAAGTATAAATCATACCTTAACGTATCCCCTCGCCATGATTACAAATGATAAGTTGAGCTTATGTGGACAACAATACCGATAATCGTTATAGGATGCTTATCTTAATGTTAACTAAAAGAACAACAAGAGCGTTTTGACTTGACCGTACACTGATATGATTCTCTTACCCTCGAAACTCGCAAAAAGAATGTCTGTAGATATTTATTTACTGTTTTCAGTTTATGCATCTTTGTATATATTTATTTATTGCTTTCCGTCTTTACATTTGAAAAATGAAAAATTTCAAAAAGATTTTAGGTGTGTTTTAATTTAAACTTTATAAAAGCCAAAAAGATTTTGCTTCTATTTTATTTTTGATCGACTGATGTTGGAACTCGAGTCTATCCTACCCAAAATCCTGATCGTAAGCCGGAAAACAATTGCACCTTCATAAAATGTCGAAGTTAACAAGTTTTGAAAGTTAAAGGTCTAAAATTGATAAATTTGTTAAACTTTCAAACTGTCGGACGGTAGTTGTTTGAATAATGGTCACACGTGTGTCGGTTGCTTATGATATTCCAAGCAGTTGTTCTCATTACGCGTTTAGATTTTTTGCATGTGCAGATTCTAAAGGCAAGGAGAACATGGTCGATGACAAGCTTCGGAATGAAGACACGACGTAAAGGCACTCAAGTGATGAAGATGATCGAGTTGCCGTTGACCATCATCAATACCACAAGGATCTCAAGCTATAAAGATCAAGTCTTTCACGAGCATAACTCAAGGGGGAGCTTATGTTAAGGGGGAGTTTGTCAACACACTTCCTACATGAAACTGGGAGTTTGTTGATACACTTTCTGCCTTCAAGACGTGAAGACTTTGAAGATCCTCCGACATGGAAGACATGGAAGATGAACCTCACGAGTAGCGTCCAAGGGGGAGTTTGTTGATACATATATGTGGACGCGACTCGGTTCGGCGCGACTCGGTTCGGTTCGACCCGGTTAGGTTCGGCTCAAGCCCGACGTCACGACATTCCTCCGTCGTGCGCCCCAGAGTTCAACACGCGAAGCACGAAGCGCCGCGAGCCTTCCCGCCGCCACATCATCATGACATCATCATGATGATGTCACTGTTTGGCTAAACTTTGCAAATCAGATTAACGTTGGAATTCAACGTGCATGCATGCGAATTGTTTTGGACTTTCATGTTGGGCCTTGACTTCTCAGTTTGGGCTAAAGCCCACATCGGCGAAACGCAAGAGTGGTCGACGAAACACACATGTTTATCCTCCTGTTTCGTCAACTGCTTCTTTGATTCGTCGAGTGCCATTTGTTTCGTCGAGTCTTAGTTTGATTCGTCATGTCTCGTGTGTCTGTGTGTATAAATAGACATGTTATGTTTCTGTCTCAAAGTAGAACACAGGAGAACACAGGAGAGAACACACAGAGAGCAAACACACACACACACGAGAGTTTGAGAGAGTTTGCAGAATATATTTGTAAACATTGCTTTGTAACTGAACCTTTCATACGTATTAATACAGAGGTGTTAATCGGTGAATATTGCGTGTCGTGTATTTGCGTGTTCGATCTCGGTTTGCTTTCCCGGTTGGATTCCGCACAACCGGGTTGGTTCGATAACAAGGATTAGGCGACTAGATCCTCCCCTAGCCGGACCTACACGTTTTTTGATCCGGTTGCTATCAAGGGTTTTGAGTTTTGGGGCTAGATGGTTCAGTTGTAGGAAGAAAAGAAACGATTCAATTGCTTGATAGTTAATTGTAGGGTTATTTTATGGATGAAATCCTTAGAACATCTTAAGGTGTCTTAAAATTTCACTCTATTTGAGCTATTCAAAACCACATATATCATTTTTGGTTTATCTTTTATACTAATTTCTCATTATAATATATCTCAAGTAATTAATGAAATAACAATAAAAAATGTTGTCCAGCTATCAATGTAAGTTAACAATATGTTGTGGTTTTGATTGAGATTACATTTTACTTGGTGAGTAAAATGTGAAACTATAAAAGTTATAATTATTTTCTGTTGTGAATTATAGGATTGTAAAAAATAACAAAGTTAAGATAACAAATCTTACTTTCTATATTTATTTTCATTTTATTGATTGTTAAAGCTCGTATCCTAATTAAATACCATCTAATCTTACACTTAAACATATTTGAATTTACATCACTTTTTGAGCAACATACACCAAGAAGTACTTAATTATGTCACATGAATATAAAAATGTAAGGTAAGTATCATATATGTTTAAAGTTGAGTTTTTTCCGAAAGTGGTGTTAGTGGAGAAAGTATTTACCAAAATAGTGTTGGTTCAAAAATATTTACCAAAGTAGTGTTTTAGTTGTCAAATCTAAATAAAAAATCTCACTCTATAGTTTCTCACTCCTAATAGAGTAAATTGCTAAAATCGTCCCTGACGTTTGTTCATATTTGCTAGATCCATCCAAAAAAAGTTTTTTTCTCATAGGAACCACTGAGGTTTCAAAAAAGTTGTTAAATCCATCCAAAATGACTAATACCCTAAAAATACTAAGTTTAAAGAGGGGTAATTTAGTCATTCTCTTAATTTATTTAATAAACCCTTTTTTTTAAACAGGTTGTTAAATGCCATTATATGAATAATACCCTAAGAATAATATATTGTTTCTATTTTGTATACAGTAAGTTAAAAGTGGTAAAGTAAATGGCATGGTCAAAGGTTCAAGAGTGTTCAAAACGTAAATTTATTTTTGTATACAGTAAGCTATATGTAGTTGCTTCTTGTTTTGGGCAATATGCAAAACAGTTTTATTCGAGATTTTTAAAAAAGGACAGCAGCTAAGATACAAATGTTAAAAGAGTGTTCTCAAGTCCACCACGTCCTTGTTTACGCCTTTTTTACTGCGCCCCTTGCCCTCGTTACCCTTCTTTTGTACTAGATTGACCCCGTTGTGAATGAAATTACCTTGCGGATTTTACCTTCACTGCAGACTGTTTGGCTGTGCAGCGTAAAAAGATTTCCCTGCGGCTTGATCCGTCGATTTGGCTGTGCAGCGTAACTAGGCGCTGACCCATATCAGCTGTGCGGCATAACTAGGCACTGTAGAAGCGTAACGATGGGGTTGTAGTTAGCAGAACGAACAGCAGCTGTCGTGCGGAACGAACAGCTGTAGTTGTGCAGCGTTGCGCAGTTCTATTACAATTAACAAACAAGACAGAACGAACAGGATTACATTACAATGAAACCCATTACATGCCAAATATACCAACTGACCAAAAATATACCATCGAAACAGTTAATAGATGCCAAATAACCACATGCCTATAACAGTTTGACACATAAAAATACAACCCTGACAGTTAATACATGCCAACTGACCAAAAATTAAACAAGCACCCAAATAACACTTCTAAGCTGCATCTCGACCAGTTGTTCCAGCACCATTTGAGCTTCCAGCAACACCACCTGTTCCAGCACCATTTCCACAAGTCCTCTTGTTATGTCCTTTACTTTTGCAAATACCACAGGTTACAGAGTTGCTATGTCTTGGCATTTTTGAGCTTGTAGAAACCTGCTTTCTCAACTCTTCAACCTCAACAGTAGATTTCTTTCTCTTTTTCTTAGGTCTACCGATACGAAAAGGAGAGCGAGCGGCTTTGGCTTGAGAGGATGCACGCGCCGCCGCGCTACGGAGGGATGATGACCGGAAAATTGATCGGACGGCAGCCGCTGTAGTCGCCATTGTGTGTGTGGTGTACGTTTTTTGATCCGGTTGCTATCAAGGGTTTTGAGTTTTGGGGCTAGATGGTTCAATTGTTAAGGAGGAAAAGAACCGATTCAATTGCTTGAGTGTTAATTGTAGGGTTATTCTATGGATGAAATCCTTAAAACACCCTTAAGGTGTCTTAAAATTTTGGAAAAGTTAGAAGTTTAGCCCCTTTAAAATGGCTTCTCTAAATCGTATATAATGCTTCAAAATTTATACGCGAAATAAAATTACAATATTGTACATCTGAAATACTTTATATGCTACTTCAAATCATACAAATTACACTTCAAATTATAAAATTTCACTCTATTTGAGCTATTCAAAACCACATATATCTTTTTCGGTTTATCTTTTATACTAATTTCTCATTATAATATATCTCAAGTAATTAATGAAATAACAATAAAAAACGTTGTCCAACTATCAATGTAAGTTAACAATACGTTGTGGTTTTGATTGAGATTACATTTTACTTGGTGAGTAAAAATTTCAGTCATCCATTTAAAAGTGAAACTATAAAAGTTATAATTATTTTCTGTTGTGAATTATAGGATTGTAAAAAATAACAAAGTTAAGATAACAAATCTTACTTTCTATATTTATTTTCATTTTATTGATTGTTAAAGCTCGTATCCTAATTAAATACCATCTAATCTTACACTTAAACATATTTGAATTTACATCACTTTTTGAGCAACATACCACCAAGAAGTACTTAGTTATGTCACATGAATATAAAAATGTAAGGTAAGTATCATATATGTTTAAAGTTATTACCTGCTATTATGTTCAAGTTACTTTATTACAGCCAGACTACAAGTCGTTTAGTAAAATTTCAATGAATACAGCCAGACTACAAATCGTTTAGTAAAATTTCAATGAATATAATCCTATCTTGGTGTGTGAAGGTTGATACTTGTGTATATCACTAACATGAGATAAATTGCAAGTTACGTTTGCGTGGCTCATCCCAAAATTTAGATAGGAACTAATCACAACTTTTGTCCTTAACTTACTGGTTATATTCTTTGTCTTTAATAATTATACTAAAGATCCTTTAATCGGGAATTTTGCATGTTTGGTGTGATTTTCACTTACTCTTGTTAGCTTTTTTTTTTTTGTTAATATAATATGAAATGACTAGACTACTATTGATAATAATTGAAAAAAAAACCGACGACTTCGGCACCATTTGAAAGTATTAGGAAATTTCTCTTAGGCTATCTCCTATTATTTCACACCCTTTCACTTCAAATCATTGGCACGCCGTAAATGAAATGTTGCCTCATTGACACATCACTACCATATTTTCCTTTACTTTTTTTTCACTAACACCTAGTATCATTTCACTCCTTTTCACTACCACTACTCTATAAAATAATACTATTTTCAAATAAATTAAAAAAAAATGATTGGTTGAGAATAGCATGGCCCCACACATCTTCCTTCTTCACGTCATGTTCCCTACCCTGCCTCCTCCTTCACACTCCAAACCCCGCCGCCTTCTCTGGTGTTCCCCGTCCTCTCAAAACGCCCCTATTGCGATCTGGCAGAGGCATGGGATGGTAGTAGATGCCCTTAGTACCAATGGGGTAGTAGTCCATTTGCAAAGGCAAAACCTTTAAACACCTGTTGAGAGAGGGAGGACTTGAGTTTAAGTTTCATAAACGACATGAAATAAAAGAAATTTGTCGGTGAATGCCTTTACTGGAAGGGGAAGTTTCTAGGAAATTTAATATGCGTGTGATCTATAATCACTCAATGAGTCAATGGAGTCAATTACAAGTCTATTCAGTTTAATCTTTTTTCAATGGCTTGATGATTTTATTAAAACATGAACCACACAAGCTACTAGTGAAAGGCCACCATTAATTTACAAGTGGGAAACTCGCGCGTTGCTGCGGAGTCGATAATACGGGACGAGAATATAATTCAAACCTTAAAACAGTAAAAAATTATAATATATTCGGTGTGGTTCTCATTATCCGCCTATGCAAACAATCAAAACAACCCTTTTAAAGAAAGCAATTTTTAACCAACCTGACCCGGCCCGACCCAAAACCCATTTTGACCCGGACCCGTTTCAACCCGAACCCGTTTCGACCCGAACCAAAACAACCCTTATTTGTAATCGACTCGTTTTGACACAAACCCGTTTTGACCCATGACCCGATCCAAACCGACCCGTGTGCCAGGTCTCAATTGCATGGTACAACATAAGCATTTAGGTATGCTCCTAAAATGCGAGTTATAACATAAAACTTGTTAAAAATGGAGCTAAAGATTATAATGTTTTAACAAAAGAAATGCCAATAATAAAGTTATAAATCATCGGGAACCCAATGTCTCAACATCTTAAGATCCTGAGAAACTCTTTCCTCCTTGATCCGCCTTCGTATGCTGGTCACTGCTGTTATGTGACGGATGCTCGAACTTCATTCGGGAAGTAACCCGTCTCTGATGTTCTGAGTGAATAAAAGTACTTGTTAGATAAACAAAACGTGGTTGACATATTGAGTCAGCATATTTGACTTTCAAAATTTCAACTTCTGTATTCTTTTTCCATTAATTTCCAAAACATGGAAAAATCATGGTTTCTTGAGGTGAAATGTCAATGTAAAAAAATTCAAATAGTCAACTACTGGAAAATATACAAAGTTAAAAGACAAGTCAAATTACTTTTGCAGTTGATTGCTGACCGAGTCATGGTTAAGAAAATCATCCCAAATCAGTTGCTTGCCTGTTAAACCATCTCCATATTGCAATGCAAAGACTTGCATAATGTGTTGGCACTTTTCATGGAAATGATTATTCTTATAAAGGGAAACTTTCGTGCAGTTTCGCTGTAAAGTGTAGAAAGGATTGTTTTTCTATGTTAACCACAAGTTGGTAATTTGAGTGTGATTATTATGTTGGTATAGATTTAGAAATGGGGTGATAGAAAGCAGGGATGTTCACTGCCTAGTTTTGACAACAATTTAGGTTCGAGTTACTAACGACAATTTTGAAAATAAAACAATCAGAACCAGTTTTCACAGTAAGGCGGTTCAGTTTTAGCAGTTTCGCGGATTAAAAGGAAAAGATAAAAAAAACATAATTTTATATTAAAGTTTAAAAAATAATATGTAATGTTCAGGGATATAATAGATATATGATATAATATATTATTACGGAAACCGGAAGTCTAATATAGTAATCTTACATCCAAAGTAACCCAAAGCGTATTTTTTAAGCAAAAAACATCTTATATATTTTTTGGAGTAAATTACGATTTTGGCACCTGTGGTTATATCACTTTCACCCTTTTAGCCCAAAAAGAAATCTTTTAACATCTGAGCCCCCAACGTCTTTTTTTCTAACCCTTTTGGCCCCTAACACGAACCTCATCCATTTACTTTTAGGGGCCAAAAGGGTTAGAAAAAAAGACGTTGGGGTCAAAAAGGGTTAGAAAAAAAAAGACGTTAGGAGCTCAGATGTTAAAAAATTCCTTTTTGGGCTAAAAGGATAAAATTGATATAACCACAGGTGCCAAAATCATAATTTACTCTATTTAAATAAATAAAAATGGACCGAAGTATTGGGGTCAAGCCAGCCTGACCCAACCCCTTTCGACCCATGCCGAAAATGACACTTGTTGACGCAATAACTAATTCGCACCACATGTCCATCTTGACACCTATACTCACAACGCATCATCCTTCTTTCTATGAAGGGAACAGAAACAAAACTATAAATAAATTAAACATGATATGAATATTGAGTGCATATGATGTGTTATTGAAGTCATTGCAACTTTTTTTCTTAGACACTTTCTTGTCAATCCACGTTGATCTTTGTTTTGAAAGAGAAAAAGATAAGATATGTTTGAATCTCCCATTTGCAGAGAAAAAAATTTGAAGATTTCAATGAAAAATTGAGATAATATTCACTCACTTAAAATGTACTAACCTTTCAGCTTGTTTATGAATTCCTGGTCCTAGGTTTAAAAAAGTGTGAGGCGCTTCGAGTCGTTTAGGTCCCCAAAATCCGATACACGCCCATTGCTCTATGTATAACCAAATCTTTATGTACAACCAGAAGTTTGGTCTCTTTTACATACCATCCTTTTCTTCATCAAGTAAACCTTTCAAAGTTTCTTTATCCCTTACATACACCAGCCTCCTTACAGACCCTAAGTTTCACCAATTTTGACCTAGATGTACATGAGGCGCCGCCTCAAAGCTCAAACCCTAAGGCGCTTTCCAGATCGCCTTGCCACGTGCGCATTTCGCGCCTCAAGCACACTTTTAAAACCAAGTTCCTACTATTACCAGATTTAGTCGGATATTCTAAATTCCCTAACTTGTGTACTAATGGACACTAAGAAACCTTGAACACTAAGAAACCTTTTTGTTTAGTGATTGAATTACCATTCATGGGGTGCTGACTTTAGCTTTGTCAACTGAGTAACTTCAGGGTCCACATCATTTTGTGATGAAAACTGGTGGCTGTCATTATCAGCTCCAACAAGTGAAGATTCATTATCAGAATAATCTAGGTCGATTTCCAATCTACTTAGGGCATATCGTATAGTGAAAACTAAAAGACAAAGAAGACATGGATGAAAGCAATGAAAAAGTTATAGGGCTTACCAAGCGCGGGAGTAGGTCCAGACATTTGAATGCTCCATGTTACTCTGATTCTGATGCTTCAAAACTTTAGCCCATGAGCTTTATGTTGGGCTGCCTATCACAATGCAAATTTTATATCTTTCATCTGCTTCACTGTAGACACCAAAGAGGAAGCATTGGTTCAAGAAAAATCTATTGAACACTCACGTTGTTACGATGGAGAAAAAACATTGCAGAACGGAGGATTGGTCACACACCTTGAACCTGGAAATAGCGGTCGAAGCGTAAACAATTTAGCCATGATTGCTCCCATTGCCCACATATATGTTGATTTGAAAAAATAGAACAGTTTAACAAAATTAAATTCTACATAAAGTTGTATAATCTGAAGAGATTAGCAATGACACATATTACACACTCACCAACTGCAGAACAATATGATGATGCTTGGTGCTTCAGTAACAAGACAGAAGCAAATGACGAAATAAATACAAACAAAATATATATCATGGTATGAAATCTCGAAAGACAACTTCACTACCATTTACCATTTTCGTTGTGAAAATTATAGCGTCTTATATAAAAAAAAAAAAAAAAAAAAAACATAATAGTTGATATAAGAAGTGAGAGATATAAACCTTGCAAGTACGATCCTGTGAAGCGGACACTATAATTGCATTAGATCCCCCATATCCTGTAACGATATCGGTTACAGGCAAAGCATGCTCAGTGAAACTATACTCATAAAGATGCCCTGATCTTTGCTGTCGTTCCTCATCAAATATCCTATTATGCAGAAGATTAGATAACTGTTCATCGTCACAAACCCTAACAAATGCATTTTATGCCTACATATAAGGCCAAAAAGGTAGATGAATAGTACATAAGAAGCGACCAGACTCGAACAGATCCATCCTCAGCCCCAGAAATCAAAAGCGACTGATCCATAGAAAACACCAAGCATGTAACAGCCCTATAGTGTCCATGCCACTTCTTCAGTAATCTACCGGTTGCAACCTATAACATATCAATAAAAATGGTAAGGCCAGATCAAATAACAAAAAATTATAAAAAAATGTAGAAAAGAAAAAGATTATTAAAACAATTACGAAGAATACATTTCACACATATGCAGCCTTAAAATAAAAGATGTAGTTTCCAATCCAATTAACATTCTCTTAGTTTTAAATCTTAAAACTGTTCTTTTTACCTTTTTGTATACCAAATATAAAAATAAGTAAAATTTTAGAATAATGTGAAAATAAAATCAGATAAACTGAAAGAAAAACACAAAATGAGAAAGGAAACATAACTTTCTGATTCTCTTAACAAATATTTATAACACAACATCATGAAAATGAAATGAAATTATTAATCACCTCCCACAGATATATATCACCAGAACCTCCACCCCCAACTATGTAAGTGCCCTCACTATTACAAGCAAGAGGATTGATTGCTTCAGCTGGAAAACTCTTCACTTCTACCTGAGGGTGCAACGACAATTGATAATCTAAGTAGTTAATGCAGTAAAATATCGGATATCGGTCAAGGACCAATATTTGAGACAACGGTTATCACGATGAGACTTAAAACTGAGTAAGACTTAAAACACTAACATTTAATAGTAAAAACTAACAATTAAGACTTAAAACACTAATAGCAGCAATAAGAAGAAAAATGAACAGTAGAAATAAGAAGAATGGTACTGATATCGGGAAAATCGGTGATTTATCGATCAAATATCAGTCCTATATCGGTCAAATATCGGACAATATCACTGATATTATCGGTACCGATATTCTGGCCAATATTTTGTAACGCTATCTCGGCAGGGGACCGATAACCGATATATCACTGATATATCGGTTGATATATCGGGATATTAACTACATAGTTGATAATATAAGTGGTTATCCTACTTTTCAGGTATGAGCATCATGATGGTTATGTGCTCACATTTGTGTTTTCGCTCACATTTTGCTGCAAGTTGCTGCACATTAGGATAGAAAGGAAACTTAACGTGTGGCTTTTTTTCAGACTAAGGTGTTTTTTTTTGGGGGAAACTGAACTCATACACAACGCTTGCAAGCATCAATTTGTAAAAACAATTCAATAGGGATTTTTATTACCTAAGTATGCGTCCACTGGTCAAGCACCGGAGCCGCCGTCTAATCTTGAATCGTGACATCGATGATGATTGATGAAGAAACAGAACAATGGCGAATTCAAAATATTTTGTGAAAATCGTAAACAAAAGGAGGTTCTTTTGGACTTCCGACTAAAGAACAGAACAATGGCGAACTCAAAATATTTTGTGAAAATCGTAAACAAAAGGATGTTCTTTTGGATTTTAGACTAAAGCACAGAACAATGGCGAATTCAAAAAAATTTGCGACAGTCGTAAACAAGTCATTTAAATAGCAGAATGCAGAAACCTCATTTTTTAAGTGGGTTTGTGATAAAAATTATACAGGTTAAATGAAGAGGTTAGTTCAAGAAAAATACTTTTGTTTACATTAATGTTCTTAATGTGAGTGGGTTCAGGTCCACCGCAGACCAAGTTCTGATCTAGGACTATATCAGTCACGAACCATCATGTTCCGATGAGGTCTATATGCTGTTGTTGTGTATCTTCGGGTTCAGTCTACTCCGAGTTTGGCTTGTTGCTCAGCCCTAGCTTCAACTCTCAAAAAAATGTAATAAAGATTCGGATAAAGAAATTTCACCTGTACTTGTTCCAACTGCAATTCGTAAAAAAGACGGAAATTAGTGACAAAATACACAATTAATGGAAAATTGCTTTTTAGAGTAAAAGAGAGCCAATCAAGAAGCAAGATTTGTTGTACAGGATGAAAATCCATGCTCTTGACCGTTGAACCTTGATTAAGCGTCATCGCCACGATTTTTGGCAATGTAGGAACGGTTTTGACACCGTTCGATTGCGTAACGAACGTTCGACATGCGGAATCCGTGAACGTGCGTGACCGAACACACAATAACGTACTAGAACCGTGAATCTATTGAAAGATATGACGTGTACGATACAAGAATCACGTAGAGAGTACTTTCTCTCTCTAGACTTTCTCTCTCTAGACTTGAATCTCCAAAATCACAAATGAGCAAAAGTCTTACAACTTATGTCATAACTCTCTATTTATAGGCCTTGGAATTAATGAGATTTCTCATTAATTACCAAAATGACATCTTGCTAAAACTATCTAAATATTACAATAAAGTCCTAGATTTCTACAGTTTCAGCTACGGTTTGAATTGACGGAGGCGATAGACATTAATGCATCAACAAACTCCCCCTTGGATATTGCCGCAGTCAATCCGTAGTTAAACTCGTAGCGACTTGTCTTTCTCTCTCTCTCTTGAGTCTTCTTTAAGATTTAACGTCTTCAGCAAACACAGACTCCTTCTTGTTCGAACAGAATCCCGGTGGATCTGTCTTCAGCTTCAGCTCCCCCTTTCGGTAGTCTCTTCAGGCTCCCCCTTTCGTCAAGCTTCCGTGCTTTTAGGATCGACGCTTGGCTTTCCGTAGCAACAGATTCAGAAACCTACACATCTCAACCTCTCGTAAGACAAAATAATTTTGACTCTAAAAGAATTCACTCAAAATTCTCAAACATATAACACACAATATTGTGATTCAAATTAATGAATCATCTAAACATTTGAAGATTATCTTCCAACTTCTCATCATCTTAACCAAACCAATTGTTCATCTTGTTTAGCCTTTGAGATTTTAAATATCAGCTTTTCAACATCAGATGTCGAAAATCTTTTTGGATTTTTCAAAATTATGAAACATAAATGCAATAACAGAAATTAAATGCAGAAATGAAATATGTACAAACATATTTTTGTGAGTTTGTGTAAGAGGATCATATCAGTTTATGAGACAAATCACCAACACCGTTAAGCTTCATTTCATTTTAAGTTCTAAACAATTCACCTAGATTGTCAGTATATTGATCCACTTAAATTTTTACACAAAGTTCAACTGATTCGAGATACGATATTAATGTCTTAAGAACTTAAACTTATCCGAGTGTCCCACTACTTGAATATACTCCCGTATCCAGATCCCAATATTCAGTCTTACAGGTGAGTTTTAACACAAATGATATCTGTAAGGGGTTAATAAATTATGAAGAATCATGAGAGCTCAGGTCAGAACTACCGTTCAGCAGAGAGATCATGACTCGACTTTTGGGGTGTGTCCCCTTTAGAGGATCTTTTTTACAACAGCATTGCTAAGCAATTTTATTGTCTTATCATATATGTTGAGGGTGATGCTATGTTTCAAGCATTTGCGGAAAGTATTATTCGAGGACTAGGTCAGAACCATCGTTCAGCAGAAGTCCCGGAATAATACCCCAGATATCACTGAGTAAACAAACCTAGTATATCAGAAAGAGGGACCTTTCAAACAAGATTTCGGGGGTTACCCATATATCCAAGAAGTTGTTACCCACAATATAAGCAAGTTTGAAATTTAGGTTTATATCTCGTCACAATCTACTAAATGTGCAAAAACCTACTGGCATATCCGCAGTGAGATTGTTTATCACATTTTAACTTTCCATTTCTTTAGCATGTTGTGACAGTCCACTAATGTACTGTCATTTCCTCTTTTCTCAACAAAACTCATTTTTAATTTTTCAATATTTTTGGCATTTTCAAATTTTCTAATTTTTTTAAATTTTTCTCCCCCTAAAATCAAAATATGTTTCAATTTTGATTTTCTGAGAAAATTTGAAAACAAACTGTACAAAGTAAAGTGACAACTTGACAAGAATTGCTTCAATTCTCCATCCACTCAGCATAAACAATCAGAACTCCCCCTGACAACAAACTATTTTCCTATTATGATTTCAAAACACTTAATCAAAATAGTTTTTCCGGAAAATTTAGTTTGTTTACCAATCCATTTGTAGGTTCGGGGTCACTTCATCACATTGTTTTCTTCATACACATGACAGATTGTTGTACTTGTAGGCCCAAAAAGAACGTCATTTCCCCCATAGCACTCATCTCGAATTTATCCTGCATAATGCGCTCGAAATTCCTACACAAAACATCATTAGTAGAACCAAATATAATATCATCAACGTATACCTGAACCAGTAGAAGATCTCCATCTTGTTCTTTGATGAAGAGAGTACAATCGATAAGACCTCTGCGAAATCCATTCTCCAGCAAATAATTAGATAAGGTTGCGTACCAAGCTCGCGGGGCTTGATGAAGACCATAGAGAGCTTTGTTGAGCAACCAAACCCGATCGGGATGGATAGGATCTTCAAAACCTGGAGGCTGTTCGACGTACACCTCTTCTTCCACTACACCATGTAAGAATGCACTTTTCACGTCCATCTGGTATACCTTGAAACCTTTGAATGAGGCATAAGCCAGAAAGATCCGAATTGCTTCTAGACGTGCAACAGGTGCATACACTTCGTTGTAGTCGATCCCTTCTATCTGACGAAAACCTTGAACGACTAGCCTTGCTTTGTTTCGAATAACGACTCCACGGTCATCCTTTTTGCATTTAAACACCCAACGGGTACCAATCTTCTTGTAACCAGCAGGTTTCTCTACGAGTTTCCAGACACCAAGCTTCTGGAATTGTTGCAGTTCTTCCTGCATTGCTTCAACCCAAGAGCTATCTTTCAAAGCTTCTTTCCAAGTTCTTGGCTCTTCCTGTGAGACATAACACGCAAAAGACCAATCATTTTGTTGACCAGATTCTCGGATAGTTGCATACAAGCCTGCATTGTTGTTGTTCCGCAACATGTTTCTTGTTTGAACGCCACTTTGTACATTTCCGATGATGTTTTGTTGAGGATGGGTATTGTGAATCCTTGTTTCTGGATTATCTTGAACTGGAATGTTTGTACCCAGATTGTTGAGATTGAGATCAACAACCAATTCAATGCCCGGAATTGACGAAGAGGATGATGCAGTAGCTTCAGCTGTTCCAGGGACGCCCACTGGAGGAGTACCCTCTGAAGTACCATGAACTGCTGTAATTGGAGCTTCTTGATCTGCATCGAGAAATTCATCATCCTCTGAAGATTCGTTCAAGTCGGTAGCATCGTGAAAATCCTCATTGTCGAGAGCATTATTGTTCACTGAAGATGGTTCTTGATTGACAATAATTGGACGAACCAACGGTGAATCTGTTGCATTGTCACTCTCGAAAAACATCCTTGCCGCAACATTTTCTTCAACTGCTTCAACATTGATCGAATTGAAAAAGTCATCGTACTCAAACATCCAAGGTTGACCTGGATTTTTGACTGGTAAAGTGTGCCTTTGTACTCTGACTTCAGACCATTCCTCGACCCTTTTAGTCTCTAGATTCCAGACTCTTAAGTTCGGGGTGGAATACCCAAGAAAGTATCCATCAATTGCTCTTGCCCCGAACTTTCCATTAGGATCGATTATTGTGCACGGAGCTCCAAACGGTTCAAGATATGACAAATCTGGTTTCCGTTTGTTGATAAGCTCAAAGCAGGTCTTGTTGTGTCTTTTGACTGTAAGGACTCGGTTCAACGTATAACATGCAGAGGCCACAGCTTCAGTCCAAAAAGGAATCGGCAATTGTGACTCTACCAACATAGTCCTAGCAGTCTCGATCAATGTGCGGTTTTTACGTTCAGCGACGCCATTCTGTTGAGGAGTATAAGCTGCACTAAATTCGTGAAGAATACCTTTTGAAGTGCAAAACTCCGCCATGGCATGATTTTTGAATTCAGTACCATTGTCGCTACGTATCCGCCTAACCTTCAACTTATATAGATTCTCAATCTGAATGATCAAGTTTTTGATAATACCGAAGGTTTCACTCTTATGTGCCATGAACGCCACCCAAGAAAATCTTGAATAATCATCAGTTATCACGAGGCAATATTGATCATTCCTAATACTTTTGTGCTTGACAGGACCGAACAAATCCATGTGTAAACGTTCAAGAGGAACAGCCACCGTGTTGACTTTCTTTGTAGGGTGTCGCTTCTTCGTTTGTTTTCCTTTCTGGCACGAGACACAGATATCTTGAAGATGGAAGTTTTTAAGAGGAACACCATTCACCAATTCATTTGACACCAAATGATTCATTTTGCGTAAGTGAATGTGACCCATTCGTCTGTGCCAAGAGATTGAGTCTTTTTCTGTGGCTTTGGAAACGAAACAAGTTGCTTGTGCAGACGTAGTAATAGCTTGGCTCATATCAAGGACATACAAATCATTTATCCTTGGAGCCGACAAGAGAATCCATTCTTTTGGAATTTTGAAGCCGGGTTTCAGCACATAACATCCATTTGCATCAAAGTGTACTGAGAACTGCTTATCACAAATTTGAGAAACACTAAGAAGATTGTGATCAAGTTGTTGTACGAAGTTGATCTTATCAAAGCTAACAACCCCGTTGGAAATCATTCCTTCACCCGTAATATATCCGCCCTTATCTCCAGCAAAAGCAACATAACCTCCTCTAATAGATTTGACGTCGTAGAGAAGCTTCATGTCGCCTGTCATGTGCCTGGATGCCCCACTATCAACAATCCAATGACTACTGATAGTTCCTCCTGGAACACCCTGCACATGAACTCACACAATTAGTTGGAGATGGGGACCCAAGCCATTGTGGTCTTGGGTCTTCCATTTTCATCAATAACAATAACTTCTATTCTTTGATGATTTGAAAATTGTGATGGTCCCCCTGAATTTTTAACCGTTTTTGGTTTCCAGGTCTGTTTTGGTTTACCAGGGTCATTGTTTAACAATTTAACTTCGTGATTGTTTGAAGTTTTTGAAAAATTTGAGTTTTCTGGTTTAACTGAAACAGATTGTTTGTTAACCACATCGGTTTTAATTATCTTTTCAATTTTCTTGACCTGTTGGCGTTTCTGTTTCTTTTCCCTTTCTTTTACAAGGCGGGGATCTTGTTTTACAGAAACAGATCGTTTGCGGTCAGTTTGGGCACGGGGATCAACAACCTTTGCTTTCAGCTTATGAAGATACGGACAGTTACGAATGATATGTCCAATTGTGCCATATTCAAAACATGATCTTCGTTCAACAAACCCCGAAGAAACATGTGATTGCCTTGCCGATGATGAACTTTGTGATCCCGAGGTACTAGGTTTTGAACTGTTTAGTTCATTTCTTTTCATCACTGTTGCTTTCTTGACAAAATCTAAGTTAGATTGGTTTTCAAACTTTGCAATTTTGTCCGTTCCCTTAGATTTCACAAAGTTCACATTCTTGTTCTTCTTCTGATTCGGCTTCCTTTGACTTTGAGTCGGTGTCTTACCTTTTGTTTTGGTATGATTTTGCTGTTTTTGCACTGTTGGTAATTTCTGATTGCCATATTGTTTTTGAATTTCGGCCTTTGGGATAGGAGGGCACTGTGTGACTGTAACACGTGATCCTGTCTTTCCCAAAAACTTACTTGTTGAATTTTCAAAGACTTTACTGATTAATGATTGATTAACATTCTTAATAGGAAAATCTTTGTCTGAATAAACTTTATCATCACCAACAAGAGTGTACAGCAAATCCACACTCTCCGACTCTTTTGCAGATGTTGACTCGGTTGGAACAGTCTTAGCGGGTTTTGCGGGAGGATCACATAGAATATGATTCTCAAGAGGTATGTCCTCTTCTTTGATTACCGCATCAGACTTTTCCGAATCAGTATCATCAGATTCATCATCAGAAGAATCAGTATCCTCAATCACAACTGGAGGAGGCTGATTCGGTTCGGCAGAAGACACACATGTATCTGCTGACACATCTGAATCTGATGATACTTCTTTCTTGTATCCGAGTCCTGTGGCAAATTCTGTTGCAAATTCCTTAACATCTAGAGGAACAGATGGTTCAAAATTAGTTCTATACTCCTCATCGGGCAGTGCATCATAATTGTGTCTGACAGGTGGTGGACATTGCTTATAACCTATGCATGTGACATCCTTTTTCTCTTTCTGAACATCAATGATGTGATCCAACACATAGCTAGAGCTCAAATAACTATCTAACTTGAGTCGGATCGCCTCACTTTCGGTTTTAACACAAGCCATTTCCTTTTGCATTACCTCAAGGCGAGTTATATACAAATTAATGTCAGTTTGTTTTCTGGAAACCATTTTTGTTAACTCGATTTTATCTTTCTTTAATTTTTCAATCATCGATTTAAACTCCTTTTCATGGTTTTCATAAAACATGTTGGCTTCAGTGCACTTTGAAAGATCAACAGTCAATTTCTGATTATGAATGAATGTCACATCATATTTCTCTTGCAAAGCCTCGTGTTTGCCTTGCAATTCACACCACTTATCATTCAAAGAGACATGTTTGTCTTGCAAGTCAAACAAACTAGCTTGTAAAGTATCATGTTTGCCTTGCAACTCAGACATGTTTTCCTCTAAGTCAGCACATTTAAAACGCAAACTATCACAGTTATCACAGCTAACATAAGCTGCGTGATCCACCAAAATAGATCTTCTTTCAATTCCTGCTTCAGTTTCTTCTCCCAAAAGCTCATCAATAACTGCATCGACTGACGCATTTGATGTGTCATCTCCCTGATCATTCCCTGAACTCGAGGACTCTTCATCTGAACTTCCAGTGTAACCGGAGCTGTCTTCATCTTCAGAAGATTCATCACCATTGGTGGAAGATTCTCCACCACTGGCGTGTTTAAGATCCTTGACAATTTCAGCAAAACAAGCTGTTCCATCCGGAGCATCATTTCCCAACTGGATTGACCAATCACAGCCTTCATCTACTTGAACCACAAGTGCCTGATTGGCATTAGATGGTCCTGCTTGATTCTGGTTGTTGACAGGCACCAATGTTCGCTCATTGTTCCTTCCTTGGTTATGATTTGCCCTGTTGCCTTGACCTCTGAAAGGATTTTGGTTTCCATGTTGAGATGGCCTCGTACATTCACGTTTGAAATGACCACGTTCACCACAATTGAAGCACTTAACAGCCTGCTTATCAAACCCATACTTGGTGTCTTTCTTGCTTTCCAAGCTGGTTCTGCCCGTTCTTTCCATGAAATCCTTTGCTCGCCTAACAGCACTGGCAAAGGCCCACTTGATGTCCATCATCTCCATCTCCTCTTTATCTATCTGCTGATAGTCTTCTTGTGTCAGATTAATGTTGCCAATCTGACCTTCCACCAATCCACAGTATGCGCTCACCAAAGTGTTTAGCAGCTCCATGTGTTCCTTTGCTACTTCCACACTGACTTTAGAAAAACTTGAGGTGTTGAGCCGTACTGTATTTGGCTTTGACTGCTGACTAGCAGATGATGTGCTTCCATAACATGCTTGCTGTTGAGGAGGAAGTGGATTCCCATACATGTCTGTTGGTCCGGTAGATTGAGGAGGAGGAAGTGAATTCCCGAACATATCAGTTGTTTCGGTAGGTCGAACAGGTAAAGGATTTCCGAACATATCAGTTGCTCTGATAGTTTGTTGGCTTTGCTGTTGTGGTGCTGGTTGAGAAACTGGTTCAAGCGGATTTCCAAACATGTCTGTTTTTGGAGGGACCGGAACTTGGATAGTATTGCCAAACATGTCAGTGTGAGACACGAACGCTGTTTGAAGTGGAGCATGTGAAGACGGTTTTGTAGAAGTGCTAGAAGTTCCATAATACATTTCAGGATTTTGTGGCACTGGAACTCTTTTTGCCTTGAGAGTTTCTTCCTGATTCTTGTTTTCCAGGATTTGAACAAAGTCATTGTAGCTTGTTGTAGCTAAAGTGCCATTGTACTTCATGATTTCCAAGAAAGTATTCCATTGAGGTGGCAGCGCATCTGCAAACTTTTTCACAATCTCTGCTTGAGGTGTAACGACCTCAAAATTTGACAATTCAGACAGCAAATGATTAAATCGACTTGTCAAATCTCCTAAAGATTCATTCTCCATACAAGAAAAACCATCGAACTCTTTCTTTAGCAGGTCTTTTCTCAATTGACGTGTCGCTTCATTTCCCACGCCCCTTGTCTTCAATGCGTCCCACAACCTCTTTGTTGTCTTGTAACTCACAAACTGATGATAAATATCTTTACTTAACGCTTGAGGGAGAATGGCATATGCCTTCTTTTCCAGATCATAGACTTTCTTCTGATCTTCCGTAAGATCTGCAAACGTAGCAGCAGATGATGCGGCAACCTCTATAGTTTGATCGAAATCTGTGATGAACCGCAACCACAATTCTGTATTTTGACCAAGAACGTATGTATGAAATCTGTCAATCCATCCTGGATATTCATATAAGTGCATCAACTTCGGAGGCCGATTCAAACTTCCCGTTTCACTCTCGCTTAAGAGAATGCTTTGAATACTTGGAGTTTGATTTGATACGAATGCCCATTGACCAGTATTAGCTTGAGAAGACACCGGTGCGGGAGACGGATTACCAAAATACATATCAGTATTTACCGCCGGCCTATTCCATCTTGGATTCATTTTTGATCAAGAATAATAATATTACACCAGCCGAAGGATCTGAGATCGAAAGACAAATCTGAAAAACACAAACTTGTTAAACATAAACAAACTGGGATCGAAGGATCAACAGTTGTTCGAAGGATCAACAGTAACCGAAAGATCACTGTTGAGTTTCGAACAAAGATTTCGAAAGACTCTCCAATCGAAGGATCCTTGTCTTTCGAAAGACTCTCCAATCGAAGGATCCTTGTCTTTCGAAAAAGAACTGTAGACCGAAAGATGTATGTTTCGAAAAGATTCCTTGGAACGAAGGATAAGTCACCGACTTCGAAGGATGTTTGAAGGATGATTATCTATCGAACCTCCCTTAATCGAAAGATGATCTTTCGACTTCGAAGGATATCCTTCGATCGATTCTGACACAGTTGACAAAGGGTGACGGGTTGGTGAAAAAGTTGACGGGTTGGTAAAAACTTTCTGCAGAAAGTATGTTCAGACCATATCTTCTGAACATGCAGGTTTCACCAAACAGGTAATGTCCAAATATTTTAATCAGTTTACAACTTCCAACACACAAACACTTGGTAATTCAAAATTTTTAAAATCAAAAGTGTATTTTAACAAGAACCAACTTGAATATGTCAAGAACACAGCCCAGATATGTGAGTTTTCCGGAAAACCCACAAACTTTCGAAACACGGTTTTGCTCGAAACTTCACCAAAAACCAACTTTTAACATGTGATAATGAAAAATAACAAGGTTTTTATAAGAACTTCCAGCAAAACAACAAGATTTTCGAGTTTTTAGACAGAATTTCCAGAAAATGATAGACTCCAAAGACCCGAAAAACAACAAGAACACCTCGGTTTTAACAAGGAGAAGAGCCAAGGCTCTGATACCACTTGTAGGTCCGGCTAGGGGAGGATCTAGTCGCCTAATCCTTGTGTACAAACCAACCCGGTTGTGCGGAATCCAACCGAGATAGCAAACCGAGATAGAACACGTAAAAACACGACACGCAAAGTTCACCGATTAACACCTCTGTATTAATACGTATGAAAGGTCCAGTTACAAGCACAAGGTTTACAAATCTGTTCTGTAAACTCTCTCTAAGTGTGTGTGTGTTCTCCTGTCTGTCTCTCTATCTGTCTAAACTGAAATGAACACACAACATGGGTATATATACCCGTAACACAGCATGTCTGGTCGAAGGATCAGATAGACGATCGAAAGATCATCTATCGACCAGAAACAGCTCGAAGGATCAACATGTACCTCGAAGGATGACATCTTTCGAGGTCCATCAATCGAAGGCTTATCTTTCGAGCTCATCGTAGGATCTAAACAATCCTTCGATGATACACATCCTTCGACACAGACATCCTTCAAACAAATGTTCTAACTGTTTGACCAGGTCAAACCGGAGGATGGTTGACTTGGTCAAACTTACAGGACTAACAAAGACATCGTTTTATATCGTTACAAAATACAGACAAAGTACAGACACAAGTGCACCAACAACGCGCCGCCGCGCTATGGAGGGATGATGACCGGAAAATTGATCGGATGGCAGCCGCTGTAGTCGCCATTGTGTGTGTGGTGTACGTTTTTTGATCCTGTGGCTATCAAGGGTTTTGAGTTTTGGGGCTAGATGGTTCAATTGTTGGAGGAAAAGAAATGATTCAATTGCTTGAGAGTTAATTGTAGGGTTATTCTATGGATGAAATCCTTAAAACACCCTTAAGGTCTTAAGGTGTCTTAAAATTTTGGAAAAGTTGCAAGTTTAGCCCCTTTAAAATGGCTTCTCTGTATTGTACATAATGCTTCAAAATTTATACGCGAAATAAAATTATAATATTATACATTTGAGATGCTTTATATAGTATACTAGGTTAGAACCCCGTGTATTACACGGGTTGAATAAATGTAGTTTTATATATTAAATAATAAAAAGTTATATCTTTATGAACCTCGTATATTGTACGGGTTAAATAAATGTAATTTTAAATATCAAATAATAAAAAATAGTTATATCTTTAAAAACCATGTATATTACACAGATTAAATAAATGTAATTTTGTATACTAAATACTAAAAACGTCGTATCTTTAAAAAACCCGTGTATAATCGGGTTAAATAAATCTACCAAATAATAAAAATAATACATCCTTAAAAACCTCGTATGTTACACGTGTTGAATAGATCTAAAAAAGAGTTATATCTTTAAAAACCATATGTATTACACATATTAAATAAATGTAATTTTGTATATTAAATACTAAAAACGTCGTATCTTTAAAAAAACCCGTGTATAGTCGGGTTGAAAAATCTACCAAATAATAAAAAAATTGTATCCTTAAAAGCCATGTGTATTACACGTGTTGAATAAATCTAATTTTACATAGCAAATGATAAAAAGTTATATCTTTAAAAATTTCGTGTATTACACGTGTTATATAAATGTAACTCTGTAAACCCCGCGTTTTACACGATTTGAATAAATATAATTCTATATACCAATTAATAAAAAAGTTATATTTTTAATAAATTAGGATAACATTTAATATTAATTTATATATTTAATATAAGATAAGTAGGAAAGAGAGGTATTTGTTTTAAAAATATATTAAATTAACAATTTAGATTTGAGAATAATATTTTATTAAAGCATGATAAGATTTAATATTAATTTATTATTTATGTATTTAGTTAATATTAAATAAGTATAATTTTGAGGATACTTCTATGAATGACACGTGTCCAAAACTTGGTTTCTTTTATTATAGTAGATAGATTATAGATTATAGATACTAAAAATCCTATAATCGGGAAGTTTGCATGTTTGGTGTGATTTTCACTTACTCTTGTTAGCTTTTTTTTTTTTTTTGTTAATATAATATGAAATGACTAGACTACTATTGATAATAATTGAAAAAAACCGACGACTTCGGCACTATTTGAAAGTATTCGGAAATTTCTCTTAGGCTATCTCCTATTATTTCACACCCTTTCACTTCAAATCATTGTCACGTCATAAAGGAAATGTTGCCTCATTGACACATCACTACCATATTTTCCTTTACTTTTTTTCACGAACACCTAGTATCATTTCACTCCTTTTCACTACCACTACTCTATAAAATAATACTATTTTCAAATAAATTAAAAAAATGATTGGTTGAGAATAGCATGGCCTCACACATCTTCCTTCTTCACGTCGTGTTCCCTGCCCTGCCTCCTCTTTCACACGCCAAACCCCACCGCCTTCTCTGGTGTTCCCCGTCCTCTCACAACGCCCCTATTGCGATCTGGCAGAGGCATGGGATTGTAGTAGATGTCCTTACTACCAATGGGGTGGTGGTCCATTTGCAAAGGCAAAACCTTTAAACACCTTGAGAGAGGGAGGACTTGAGTTTAAGTTCCATAAACGACATGAAATAAAAGAAATTTGTCGGTGGATGCCTTTACTGGATGGGGAACTTTCTAGGAAATTTAATATGCATGTGATCTATAATCACTCAATGAGTCAATGGAGTCAATGACAAGTCTATTTAGTTTAATCTTTTTTTAATGGCATGATGATTTTATTAAAACATGGACCACACAAGCAAGTTACTAGTGAAAGGCCACCATTAATTTATGTCGAGAATTTCACCATTTATACTACTTCAAATCATACAAATTACACTTCAAATTATAAAATTTCACTCTATTTGAGCTATTCAAAACCACATATATCTTTTTCAGTTTATCTTTTATACTAATTTCTCATTATAATATATCTCAAGTAATTAATGAAATAACAATAAAAAAACGTTGTCCAACTATCAATGTAAGTTAACAATACGGTGTGGTTTTGATTCAGATTACATTTTACTTGGTGAGTAAAAATTTCAATCATCCATTTAAAAGTGAAACTATAAAAGTTATGAATATTTTCTGTTATGAATTATAGGATTGTAAAAAATAACAAAGTTAAGATAATGAATCTAACTTTCTATATTTATTGATTGTTAGAGCTCGTATCACAATTTTTATCCGTTTTCTATCTCTAAATACCATCTAATCTTACACTTAAACATATTTGAATTTACATCACTTTTTGAGCAAACATACCACCAAGAAGTACTTAGTTATGCCACATGGATATAAACATGTAATGTAAGTATCATATATGTTTAAAGTTATTACCTGCTATTATGTTCAATTTACTTTGAAGGTGATCATTATTTTATACTTGGAATATATAATTTAATTTAAAATTGAGCTTCACGAAAATACAAAGAATAATGGATGAAACGAGTGTGAAATGTTGAAACTTTCCTTTCCGGTACACATTGGCTTCACATTTACTTTTACAAGAAAATTGTAGGTGGGTGTATGGGTGATAAGATAGTTGTCGGCAAATAATAAGTGTGATGGGACAACACTTATTACGTATGTATATTAATTTTTTTTTCTAAACAGTGAACACACCAAGTTTATGACATTTATCTCTAAAACCCACAAAATATCTAGTTTGTGTGGCTTTAACTCACGTTACTTTACAGAGATAACTACTTAATTTGATCCTCTGTATAGAGTGGTTGTAAGAGGATGAGAAAGAAAATGTCAGTAAATTTGAGAAAACACTGTTCATTATCTATAATTTTTTAATATTTTAAAAGTGATTATGAGGAGAGAAGAAAGAAAATGTAATGATAAAAATATAAATAATATTATTTAATTAAAAAGGAGAAAGAAAAAAATTGTAATCTTTAGTATAATTATAAAGAAAGAGATTGGAGGATTAATTGTGAATGCTCTTAGTGTCACTACTCTAAATGACCATTGATATAAAAATATTTAATTAGGGGATGATACTATAAATTCTTTAAAGTTTTCTTAAATAGGTTTACTAAAAATATGATTATAGCTAATAATGGATAAAATTACTATTCTATTTTTAAATATCTCAACTATGTATGTACTAGTCATTTCATCTATTAGTTTTGTAAATTAAGTTAAAACTAGTTGTTCACACCCGTGCTTCGCGGCGGGGCGGTTTGATTTTAAACGAAACATCAATGGAAACTTATACGCAATGTTAAAATGACATCAAACTGTTGCACAATTTTGAAGTATTAGTTGACAATAATATTATAATTAATATTATACCGATAATACAACCTTAGAATAAAGAATTATTCAAAAGATGATTATACAGATCGACTCACGTTAAAACTGACCGAGTAAGGTTCGTACCCATATTGTTTAAGACCCTCTTGTTTGACCCAATATAAAATTAAAAATCACTTTTAGTAAACGTTATGTACTTTTTTATTTGTAGAAATAAAAATTAACAAAGGTGTGGTTAGCATCTTGGCCTTTGAGTTGTCTACCTTAGCAAGCAAAACACAAAACGACAGCCTGCAATGTGAAATTTGTTCACACTATTATTCTATTTGCACCCATACACAATTTTAATTTACACAAAGAGAGATATGTATGTGAGAGAGAGTGAGAGTGGGGGATTCCGGCGGCCACCAACGGCCGCTCATGCGACGGTGGCTCCAGTGTTGCAATCTCTTAACAGTGGTGGTGGTAGTGCTCGGGTCCTCCGGCAACGACGGTTGAGGGTGTGCTATCGACGATCTGAGCTGCTATGGAGGAGCGTTTGGTTTTCCGGCAACGCGAGTAGTGACGACGATGGTTTTCTTACGGTTCATCACATCGGTGGTGGTTTTTCTGAGGGTAACACCACAACTCCGACGACGGCGCTAGGGTTCCGTGGTGATCTCAGATGGCGTTAGCGGTAACAAAGGGTGTTCAGAGGTAGGGTTTTGAAGGTTGGATGAAAGATGCATGGATCTTGGTTGAAGCAGGTGTTTGGTGGTCTCTTTTTCTTCCTTGGGTAGAAATCCTATTTCACTTTGTTGGTTGTGCACTACCATGAAGTTAGAAACTTACGTGGTCATATCTAGAAACCTAGAATCTTCACTGGCGCAAACCCCTTTTATCAATTGATATATATAATAATAGTTATTAAACGTTCAAAGCTACACCTTTATAAGGCTATTTCTTATGAGTTTACGCTCTTTCACTTTACGTTACTACCACATCATAAAGTAATTGTCACTTTATCGACACATCACAATCTCGTTCTCCTTCACTTTCTTCCACTGACATTTACTATGGCTTCACCCCTTTCACGCCCTATTAAAATGTTAAAAAGTAAAAAAAGATGAAGGAACTTTATTAGTTGCCAAGCATGGGACCCACCACCACAACCATCGTCCACGCCATACCCACACCGCCCCTTGCCACGCCTTGTCCGACAGTGTACCCCTGCCATGTGGCAAGGGATGTCAATCAGTAGCCGACCGCCTAAGAAACACATTCATCCATGTTCCAAATGTTTCAGTTCCTTGCACATAGATAATTCACAGTTTAATAACAACAAACCTGATACAACACCAACCATAAGAAGATAATGTAAAAAAATAACTAAATAACAAAGTTAAACATAAAAAATTAAAAAAAAAAGAAAGGTATAAATAGTAGAAAAGAAGAGTAAACAAAGTTTAAGAAAAATAAGTAAGATAAAGGTAAAAAAAAAAGTTTAAAAAAGGAAATAAGTAAAAAAAAAAGAAGCAAAAAAGATAGGCAAATACATGTATTATTGGTTAAGTAAAAAGAAAAGGTGAGGGAAGCTAGAAATGTATTGGTTGAGTAAAATAAAATTTCTTAGCTCACTTGATTACTAACAGCTATACGTAAATCAATTATTTGATTTACTCAATCATGCATATAATTTGTATTATTCTGTAATTATTTGTGATTCACTTTCTTAGTTTACATAGCTCTTGTACGTGTATATATATTTTGATTGTATCAATAAAATCAATTGAATGATTGAGTTATTAACATGGTATCAGCCAAAAGGCGATCCTCTCTGTAAGGACCTGCAAAAATGTCCCAAAACGACCCGTAAGTAGAAACCCGGACCCCTAAAACCCTAATCCTTGTTGAAAACCAAGAAATTCAAAATTTAAGGGTCGCTCGCGGGCCGCGTAAGACTTAAGGGAAGCTTACGCGGGCCGCGACAGCTTGAAGATCTCTGGATAAGCGTTCAGGCCACGTGTCAGACACGTGGCGAGCCTACGCGTGACACGCTAGCCCTAGCCGTAGCTAGGGTGGCCCTCGCGGGCCGCGTAAGATCTTTCTTGGGTTTACACGAGCCGCGTAAAACCCAAATTTTTGCTATAAATGGGATGATGCATGGCATTGCTTCTGTGTTCTAAAATTTAGTTCAAAACGTCCATATTCTACTTAAAAACGAGTGTTAAGGTATCGAGACGCTGCTACGATTACAGGGTATTAACTCGATCACTGCTACGATACAATGTCCGATCGATTGAAACCGATCCGATGGATGTTTAAGTGTTGCCCGAATCCGGGCTATACTTTGTCATTCGTTGTGAGGGTTTTGATTTCGTGAGTTTATCGTAAATGTTGTATTAAGTTACTGACCTAGTTTCGTGTGCATTGTTATTTAACTAGGTTACGAGGCTAAATCAGTAGGCAAAGTTCTGTCCAACTAAACTTACAATGTGAGTCATTCTCTTTTATCAAAAGTATTTTTACAATACCTCAAATTATTTTCCAGTTATATTTTACAGGGGGTAAGTCTTTGTTATCTTAACTTACTGGCAGTAAGTGGGGTATTGTGCACATTACTATTGTTCTCTCTCGTTTAGGTGAACGAACCTAAACAGAGATAATCATCACTATTGGGTGAAAGGACCCAATGGTGGTATGACCATCGTCACCAGGGCTGTCACCGGACCAGAAAATTATAAGATAGGGGCAATTGTAATCGCTCTTAGTCCTGTAAATTATAAAAATGTGTCATTTTGTGCAAATTGAATGACTCGCCAGTATTTCCCCGCTGATAAAATCTTTTTAAACATGTTTCAGGTGATTTACTGGGAAGCAGGGAAAAGTGCCGCGTAGCACTAAAAGCTTGAAGGGGTGGCTCAGTAAAATAAATAAACATGTTTTGTAAAACAGGGAATTTCCTTGTGAAATTTCCTGTCACACCCCGGATTTCCACGTGTCACCGGTGGGCCCGGTGGGGGAGTATCGTGACGTGGTTGGTAACATAATAGTCAAACAACACAATATTTAAATGCACAGCGGAAGCAATTGAAAGATATATTTCAACCGAATAAAATATTGTAATATCGTGTATCACAAACAATTGAAAGTTTATCCACAGAAGGATCAAAATTTAAATAGGAAACAGTAGTTCAACAGACGTTAGGCATCTTAAGCTTGCGAGACTCTTTATTGATGCTAAGGAGAAACCCAGCCTATTACGCTTAGTACCTGCATTTAATCTTTTTGGGAAAATACGTCAGTTTACACTGGTAAAAACAATTAACCGACTCATTTTAGAAAATGATTAAAAATTGATTTGGATGCACAACATTTTATAACTTGGGATAATTATTCAAATATATAAACTTGTAACAGAATTACATGTTCCTTATGCGTTCAGTAGCCCGGATCGTGCCGGGTTAAAGATCAATAGACACACCACATTAACTATTTATGCACTGACGAGTGTACGCCTACACTCCGCGCTTAGGTCGTGGCCATTTCGTAAAATGATGCCAAGGATATCCGGGACATGGTCATTAACCCCCCAAAGGCTTTAAGCAAACAAAACATATTTAAACGGGCCGATTATATTATCAATTAGCCACCATACGATGGAAGATTTAATGCCCGACCAAGCGGTATTTTATATACCGTACCCCAAGCCCGTATAAGGAAAATAAGTTAAAAGTATTTACCTTTGCAAGTATAATTCACAATTAGCAAATGCAAGTAGCTTTTACTGGTCCTCCTAATCTGGAACGAAGGTTTATAATAACCTATTAGAATCCTAACGGGTCTTTAATTAAGCTTAAGCTTAGACCGGTTAGTTTTAAAGATACGGTTCGTACGCACGATTAAGCGAAGACTGGAATAGAATGTGATTTAGACCCGACAAGTTTGAAGACTTGCTTAATATGGGTATATTATACACATTCTGGATTTTGAGATAAAACCGATAAGGTTTGACCCGTTTCGGCTAATTTATGCAAACTAGTTACATAAACCGAACCGAACGCGCAAGAGGCGTAACGGGTGACCATAAGAGCCATATACAGGTTTCCTAAGTTAATATGCCTCAAATATGTTGTGACATCAGTAAGATATCTTTTATTATGCCCGAAACGAATTTAAACACAAACTATGCCCCGTAAGGGTAGTTTGGTCCTTTACAAGGTTATAAAAGAGTTTAAGTATTATCCTGAGTTACAGGTCTGATATAATCAGCAAAAATACTTAATTTAATAAGTTATAACAGTAGGGTAAAGTATATATGTGAAATTTATCAATTATAACCAAACTATGCACCGAAGGGGCATTTTGGTAATTTCACATAAGCCGAAAAGCTCAAAACTGAAGTCTGAGTTAAACAACTTTTGCTTACTGTTAGAATATTATAGTTTACCTCAAATATCAGTAGATATCAACCTTTGTATGTTTAAAATAGTTTTAGTACATATTATGCGTTAAAAACGCTTAAAAAGGCGATTAGAAGCCGTTTCCGGGTTCTATATAGAAAGCTGATATTTTTATTATTCCAGAAGGATTAAAATAATTTATTTATCATATGAGATCAGTAGCAAAAGGTTCGGGGTCAAAAAGATATGTAAAACTCATTTTATAGCCCGAAAGGGCAAAACCGACAATTACCGGGTTAAGCTTATAACTCTAAGTTATGCTCAGCCTAAAATTAATTAAAAATCTTCAAAAATCCCAAAATAATATATTACATCAGTGGGTAAAGAGTTTGATATCAAAACGTAGGTTTAAATAGGCTATACGCTAATTATGTCGTTCAATCGCTAAAAAGCTTTCTAATTACGCTAATGAGCATAACTCTCAATCTACACCTCAAACTGATGTCAAATTTCGGGTGCAAGTTTATAATTCAGTAACTAAGGTTTCTACTCTTTTATATTTTCAAAAATCACGTTTTATGGTGAAAAGGGCATAATGGTCAACATATAGGCAATTAACGGAATCATGCATATTAATTGGATAACTAATGAACCAAGGTGTATAATCACAGAGGGTTATACTTGCATGTAACCTGGTCCTATTAAAGCTCTAAGGCATTTCTAAAACATGCTTAAACGGGTCAGAACTAAAAGTCAAAGCAAAAGTCAAATTATGCGACTTTTGGTTCCGAACCGGATCTCTACTGAAAATTGTCGGGTTGAACATTTTTAGACATGTTCTTACATTGATTACCGAGTTATATTAATGATCAAACAGGTTGTATGGGTTCTACATTGCTAATTATGTATAAATTGGAAATTAAGCATTCTGTTGACTTTTTAATAACAAGTTTGACCCGACATTTGACCTAGTTAGAGTGGGAATCTGTCACACCCCGATATTTCCACACTTTACCGGTGGGCCTGGTAGGGGAGTAACGTGACGTGGTTGGTAACATCATGGTCAAACAACACAATATATAGATGCACAGCGGAAGCAAAAGATAAATATATTACCATCCCGAATATAAAGTAATATCAAAGTATTACAACGGAAAGTAAAGGATCCACAGGCGGATCAAATAAAAGAAAATGTTCAACAGACTTCAGGCATCTAGAACTTGCAAGATTCCTTATTAACGCCCTGAGCTTCCAGCCAATTACGTTCAGTACCTGTCACTTAACCTTTTTGGAAAATACGTCAGTTTACACTGGTAAATACAATTAACTGACTCATTTTGGAAAAGAGTTTAAAAATTGATTTGAATGCACGAGGCACAAAATATCTTTTATAACTTGATTAAAATGCACAGAGGCAAAATTAATCTTTTATACTTGGGACAATTTTATTAATAAAAATCTTGTATCCGATTTACATGGTTGTCCAACATTTAGGGCCGGTGATTATACAATACAAGCCGGTCAAGATTAACCGACACACCATAAATATAACTCACAAGAAGACATCCTTACGAGTGAGTATATCTTTTACATGCGCAACAGGAGGTGTTATGCCTACACCTTGTGCTTAAGTTATGGCCATTCACTTATTAAAATGAGCCAAGGATATCCAGGACACGGTCATTAACCCCCAATGTTATTTGTTATCAATCAATACAGATTAAAACGGGATTATGCAATTTAATCATCTCCGATTAAAAGGTTTCTACACCTGACCAAGCGGTATTTTTATAATACCGTATCCCAAGCCCGTATAAGGGAAAATAAGTTAAAAGTATTTACCTGAGCTAGCAAAAGCAATTTATACTCAGCCGTATATTCTAATCAGCAAGCACAAGTACTTCTACTGGGGCTCTCAATCTGGAACGAAGGTTTTATTAACCTATTAGATTCCTAACGGGTCTTATTTAAGTCGTAACTTAGACCGGTTAGTTTTCAGGAAGGTTTACGGTTCAAACGCAGGATTAAGCGAAGACCGGAATAGAATGTGATTTAGACCCGACAAGTTTGAATACTTGTATAATATGGGTAAACTAAACACATTCTGGATTTTGAGATAAAAAGGATAAGGTTTGACCCGTTTCGGCTAATTTATGCAAACTAGTTACGTAAACCGAACCGAACGCGCCAGAGGCGTAACGGGTAACCATATGGGTCCTAAACAGGTTTCCTAAGTTAATATGCCTTAAATATGTTGTGATATCAGTAGGATATCTTCCATTATGCCCAAAACGAGTTTAATCTCAAAATAAGCCCCGTAGGGGTATTTTGGTCATTTTAAAGATTATAAAAGGGGTTAATTAAAATTCTGAGATTCGGGTCCGAATACATCAGCAAAATAACTTATTTTAATAGGTCATATCATTTGATAATAAGTCTTATGTGACAAAATGGTTTTAAACCCAAACTATGCGTTTAATACGCGTAAAAAGCCTTTTTAAGCGATTTCCGGGTTATACAGGAAATCTGAGTTTTCTGATCAGGGTATAAAGTTCAAAATACTTTATTTATTATATAAAATCAGTAGCAATTGGATTGGCATCAAAAGGACTTGTAAAACTCATTTTATACACAAAAAGGGTATAATCGGTATTTACCGAATCAAGGCCCTAACCTTAGTTTATGAGCAGGTTAAAAATAATTAAAAATCTTTAAAAATCTCAAAATATTATATTACATCAGTGGGTAAAAGGTTTGGTGTCAAAAATTGGGTTTAGATAGGCTTTATGCTAATTGCGCCTTTTAATTACTAAAAGGCGTTATAATTACGCTAATGAGCATAACTCCTAATCTAGACCTCCAACTGATGTAAAATTTTAGGGACATGTTTATAAATCAGTATCAAAGGTTATTGTTCCTTCACATATTTAAAAATCTCGTTTTATGGTAAAAAGGGCATTATGGTCAATATTTAAGCAATTAACGGAAACGTCGGACAATTAAGGATTTAAGTGGTATAAACACAGAGGGTTATACAATCATGTAACTAGGTCCTGATGGAACTTTAAGGCATGTCTAAACCTAGCAAAACTGGGTCAGAACCGAAGTCAAAGCAGAAAGTCAAACTATGCGCCTTTCGGTTCCGAATCGATCTTAAACAGAAAGTTGTCGAATCAAACAAGCTTAGACAAGTTCTTATACTTATTATCAGGTTATATGAATGATAAAATAGATTACACGCCTTTTACATCGTTAAATCAAAGTTTACATTTCTGTTGACTTTTTCTAATCCCCTATGACTCGACAAACGACCTAGTTAGAACGGGTATCAGTGGGTGCCCTTTTAAGGGTTTATTGCCCACATAATTACCAACTTATAACTACCTTTACACTGACTAATCGCTGGACCGATAGTGATTAATCGTCAAGTCAAACCGTAATTACGACGGTTTGACTTTTAAGCTATAAACTAAGCAAAACGCGATTAGGGAAGGTTAAGCATACTTACAAGTGTCTAATGCACGACTAGGGATCCTTAGAAAATGGTCTTGAGCTTCAAAATTGATCAGAAGTTGAGTGGTGATGGTATGATCAAAGATTGAAACATATGGGTCTTTATATAGTGTTCTTTGATTGCCCAAGATGTTGCCAAACAAGTCTAGGCATGATTCATGATCAACACAAGTGTCCCTAGAGTCTAAATACCAGTTATAGTCGCCCATGGTATGCTAAACAATGCATTAGAGTCGGTTACAAGGCTGAAACAGGCACCTGTCATGTTTTCTAGTTCTGGGCGACTGACGCGGCCCGCGTAAGATGTTGTTAAGTCTTACGCGGCCCGCTTGGGCCTTGTGTTCAGGTTTCCCATTTTTCATTTATTGCACTTTTAGTCCCCGGCCCTTCTAAACATCGTTTTCACATTGTTTCTTGCATTATAAGCCCTCTAAATTGATTTATAAGGGCTCCAAGACTTATGCCCACTTTGTGAAGTCCTTGATCACTTTGTGTTTACCCGAAAGGTCATAAATTTCATCGTTGACGCATCTAACCCCTCGAATACGAATTTTATCATAACTTTCTCATACGATAACGAAACTTGGTGATATTTTTATCACACATTCCTGTGAGCATAATTAATCGTTACAAAGCTTCGGGTTTGCTAAAAGGTCACTCAAAGGTATACTTTAAACATGTCGACACATTTAACCCCTGTAGTTTGTAATCTCTCACCTTCTTTCACAATTAGCTTCGTATGATCCATGATTCATCCGTTTAAGGGTATAAACATCATGTAGGGTTACTGTAAAGTATATTTATTCATTGTTGACGTTTTAAACCCTTATTTTCACATAGTTTCCATGTTTGTCAACTTTAGTCCCTCTAGAGTATTCTTTCACACGTTCAAGCTTAGGACACGTGTCAATACATTATAGGACGTGAATTTTCGAGGTGTTACAGAATCAGAGGGTGCCCTTTTAAGGGTTTATTGCCCACATAATTACCAACTTATAACTACTTTCAATTCGACTAATCACTGGACCAAAAATGATTAATCGTTAAGTCAACCGTTAATTACGACGGTTTGACTTTTAAGCTAAAACTAAGCAAAAACTCAACTAAGAAAGGTTAAGCATACTTACTGAAGTCCTATGCACGATTTGTGATCACTTGAGTCTGCTTTGGAGCTCCAAGAATGATCAGAAAGGCTGAAGGAAGGTGTGGTTGCAATGTTGCAACATAAGGCCTTTATATAGTGCTCAAAACCTCATGGATTGTTGACACACAAGCCTAACAATGGCCATGGATCACTTCCAGATGTCCCTAAGTGTCTAGGGGTTGCTTAGGGGTCGTCCAAGATGTGGAAAATCGATTATAAGTCGGTTAAAATGGAGTTGGAAGACAAGAACCCAAAGAATTCAGAGCAAAAGGCCCCTCGCGGCACGTGTAGACCCCCAGGGTCTTCGCGTGGCGCGACGCCCCTACTGATCAAATCTGAATTTCTGATTTTTATGCTTTGGTCCTTGGCTCTTGGAAACTTTGCTACGACTTTATTTCTTGCACTTTGAACCCTCCAAATTGACTTATAAGGGCTTTAAGGCATATACCCACTTTGTTAAGTCCTCGGTTAACTTTATTGTTACCCGAAAAGTCATAACTTTCAACGTTGACGCTTTAACCCCTTGTATACGAATTTGATCATAACTTTCTCATATGATAACGAAACTTTATGAAATTTATATCGTGCATTCTAGTGAGCATAATTAACTGTTACAAAGCTTTGGGTTTGCTAAAAGGTCACTCAGAGGTATACTTTAAACATGTCGACACATTTAACCCCTGTAGTTTATAATCTCTCACTTTCTTTCATTTTTAGCTTCGTATGATCCATGACTTATTCGTTTGAAGGTATGAGCATCACGTAGGGTTATTGTAAAATATATTTATTCACTGTTGACATTTAGAACCCGTATAATCACATACTTTCCATGTTTGTCAACTTTAGTCCTTCAAGAACATTCTTTCACACGTTCAAACCTATGACACGTGTCAACACATTATAGGACGTGAATTTTTGAGGTGTTACATCCTCACCCCCTTAAAAGAAATCTCGACCTCGAGATTTATTGAAACAAATGAGGGTACTTTTCTTTCATTGTGGATTCAACCTCCCATGTGTATTCGGGACCTCTACGGGCATCCCATTTTACCTTTACAATAGGCACATGCTTCCTTCGAAGCTTCTTAACCTGTCGATCCTCGATCGACACAGGTTTTTCAACAAACTTTAAGCTCTCTTCTATATGCACATCTGTATGCGGTATGACTAGTGATTCATCAGCGAAACACTTCTTCAGATTGCAGATGTGGAATACATTGTGAATTCCACTGAGCTCTTCAGGTAAGTTTAATTTATAGGCAACTGATCCGACACGTTCGATGACCTCAAAAGGTCCTATGTATCTCGGGCTTAACTTGCCTTTCTTACCAAATTGCATCACTCCCTTCCAGGGTGATACTTTAAGCAACACCTTGTCACCTACTTCGAAGTTAAAAGGTTTACGCTTTAAATCAGCGTAGCTTTTCTGCCTATCTCGGGCAGCTTTAAGACGGTCACGAATCTGGACAATCTTGTCCGTCGTTTCAAAGACTATCTCCGGTCCTGATAACTGGACATCTCCAACTTCCGCCCAACAGACGGGCGTTCTGCACTTTCTACCGTATAGGGCCTCGAAAGGCGCAACCTTAATGCTGGTATGGTAGCTATTGTTGTAGGAGAATTCTATCAATGGCAGGTGGTTATCCCAACTACCACCTAAATCGATCACACATGCACGTAGCATGTCTTCCAACGTTTGGATTGTACGCTCACTCTGTCCGTCTGTCTGAGGATGGTAAGCCGTACTAAAATTCAAACGCGTGCCCAAAGATTGTTAGAAACTTTTCCAAAAATGTGACGTGTACCTAGTATCTCTGTCAGAGATAATAGCCACAGGCACGCCATGTAGAGCTACAATCTTATCTACGTACAATTGGGCTAACATGTCAGAGCTATAGGTCTCCTTGATGGGTAGGAAATGTGCTGACTTAGTCAATCTATCAACTATCACCCATATTGTATCATTTCCCTTTCTTGTCTTGGGCAACTTGGTGTTGAAATCCATCGTCACCATTTCCCACTTCCATGTGGGAAGTTCAGGCTGTTGTAGCAAACCTGACGGCTTTTGATGTTCAGCTTTTACTTGCGCACAAGTCAAGCATTTAGCTACATAGGTGGCTATAGACTTCTTCAAGCCTATCCACCAAAAATTTGCCTTCAGATCCTGGTACATCTTATTAGCTCCAGGATGAACGGAGTATTTGGAACTGTGGGCTTCCTGGAGGATGACATCTCGAAGTCCTCCAAAAACTGGAACCCATATTCGTCCATTCAATCCCAGAATTCCGTCCTTGTTAAGAGATAACTGCTCCTCAGTTACTCCTAGTTTCTCGTTAGGATAGTTAGCTTCCAACACAGCTTCCTTCTGTGCAGGTAACAACCTTTCATTCAAACTGTTCCTTATTTCAATGCTCTTGGCATTGATCCAGATGGGTTTCACCCTTTCCTTTCGACTCAAGGCATCGGCGACTACATTCGCCTTGCCGGGATGGTATCTTATTTCACAATCATAATCATTCAAAGTCTCCATCCATCGGCGCTGCCTCATGTTTAAATCTTTCTGATTAAACAGGTGCTGGAGGCTCTTGTGATCAGAATATATCACACACTTGATACCATATAAATAGTGCCTCTATAGCTTTAGTGCAAATACAACGGCACCCAACTCCAAGTCATGGGTGGTGTAATTCTTTTCATGCACCTTTAATTGACGTGATACATAGGCAATAACCTTGCCTTTCTGCATAAGCACACACCCCATGCCAGTGTGTGATGCATCGCAGTAAACTATGAATTCTTCGGTACCTTCAGGCAATGTCAGTACAGGAGCGTTGCTCAACTTTTGCTTCAGAATATCAAAAGATTCTTGCTGCTTCGGTCCCCAGTCGAACTTAACCTTTTTCCTAGTCAAGGAAGTTAGGGGTGCAGCAATCCTTGAAAAATTTTCGATAAAGCGTCTGTAATATCCTGCTAAGCCTAGGAAGCTACGAATCTCTATAGGCGTCTTTGGCTCCTGCCAGTTCATAACAGCTTCAACCTTAGCGGGATCCACTTGGATACCATGCCCACTAACCACATGTCCAAGGAATTGGACTTCTCGAAGCCAAAATTCACATTTAGAGAATTTGGCATAGAGCTTCTCATGATGTAGAAGTTTAAGAATACAGCGAAGGTGTTTCTCATGGTCAGCTTGGTTCTTTGAGTAAATGAGAATGTCGTCAATGAAAACGATGACGAATTTATCTAAGTACGGCTTGCATACGTGATTCATGAGATCCATGAACGCGGCAGGTGCATTAGTGAGCTCAAAAGGCATCACTAGGAACTCGTAATGACCATAACGAGTCCTAAATGCAGTTTTGTGTACGTCTTCATCTCTAACCTTCAGTTGGTGGTAGCCTGACCTTAAGTCAATCTTCGAGAAATAACTTGCCCCTTGCAATTGATCGAACAAATCGTCGATCCTGGGCAAAGGATACCTATTCTTTATTGTGACCTTATTAAGCTCACGGTAATCGATGCACAGACGCATCGATCCATCCTTCTTTTTAACAAACAGAACTGGCGCTCCCCAAGGAGACTAACTAGGTCTAATGAAATCTTTAGCTAGCAATTCATCCAGTTGTGCTCTCAATTCCCTCATCTCTATTGGTGCCAGCCTATAAGGTGCTCTAGCAACAGGTGCTGCTCCAGGGATGATGTCAATTCTGAATTCCACTTGCCTATCTGGTGTTAAGCCAGGTAGTTCTTCAGGAAAAACTTCAGGGTATTTAGAAATGACGGGAATGTCTTCCATCTTAGGTTTCGGCTCATCAATAGTCACTTGTGCCATGTAGATGACACAACCCTTCTTTAAACACTTAGAGGCCTTGAGCATAGTCACCTGCTCAGGCAGTCCATACCGGGTATCTCCCTGAATGGTAAGTGATTCGCCAGATGGAGTCTTGATCACCACTTGTTTTCTATTGCAGACAATCTGGGCCTGGTTATGGGATAACCAGTCCATGCCTAAAACGATGTCAAAACCGGCTAACTTCAAAGGAAGTAGGGACAAAGGAAAAGAGTGGTTCTTAATGGATATGAAACATCCATCTAATATGGTTGAGGCGGTTTCTAAAGTGCCATCAGCTAACTCCACCTCATACTTTACGCTTAAGGTTTTAACAGGTAAATTCAGCAATTTGCAAAACTTATTATCTACAAATGATTTATCTGCGCCTGAATCAAAAAGTACTCTTGCATAAACATCATTTATGAGGAAAGTACCTGTTATCACATTGTCATCCTGTACTGCTTCCTTTGCGTCCATTCTGAAGACCCTAGCATTGGTCTTCTTTCCTTCATCCGCTTTCTTTGCGAGTTTTGGGCAATTGGTCTTGATATGCCCCTTCTCATTACAGCTGTAGCAGGTTGCATCCTTCAACTTTTTGCAATCCAAGGTCTTGTGTTCCTTGGACTTGCATATACCACAGGCAAAAGTTTTTGACTGAGTCTGCGAGTTCGATTCTAACCTGCACTTCCCGAAGTGCTGTTTCTTGCAGACTTTGCACTTGGGCTTTTCACCAGACTGATGCCCATCTTTCTTTGACTCTGACCCCTTCCTGTTGTCACCGTTTCCTCGATGCTTCTTGTTTGACCTCCGTGAATTGTCATCTTCACGTTTTCTTTTCTCAGCATCCTTATTCTTTAGCGATCTTTGTCTGACCGCGTCCAGCGTGAGGGACAAAGATATATCAGCTACAGATCTAAAAGTAGCTGGCCGAGAGGCCTTCACGCTTGCCTTAATTTCCGGGGCTAAACCCCCGATAAAACGAGCTATTCTTTTTGGTTCCGGGGTCACCAGATACGGAACCAACCGGGACATTGTGTTGAAGCTCGTGAGGTAAGCTTGGCAGTCAAGGTTTGTCATTACCAACGATAGGAAATCAGACTCAATCTTCTCAACCTCGTGCTGAGGGCAGTAGTTTTCCCTGATTAGGGCAACGAATTGCTCCCATGACATGTTGTACAATGGGATCTTCCCAGTGGCTTGAATCAGTGATCTCCACCAGGCTAAGGCCTCGCCTTTAAATGATTGAGACACAAACTTGACTATATCCCTCTCAGCGCACCCGCTGATATCCACTACTGTGTCCATCTCATCTAACCACGTCATGCAGTCAATGGCTCCTTTTTCCCCAGTGAAATCCCTGGGTTTGCATGAAACAAAGTATTTGTAGGAGCAACCCTCGTTATGGGGTTCTTGATTTAGTACAATCTGCTGAGATGGAGCACTGTGGTGGTTCGAGGAGAGTCGATCATCATTTTTCTTGGGTTCTTCCTTCTTGGAAGGAGGCTTGCTATGAGCCTCAGAATGAGTTTTGGGCTTTGAGTGCGGCGTAGATAGGGTCCTACTTCGAGTCCCACTATAATCTTCATACTGCCGCTCTAAGGCCTTTGTAACAGCGTCGTCTACTAACGCTTTCAGTTCAGCACCCGTTATATTAATTCGGGTGTTATCATTATTCTCCCTTGGGTGACTATTAATTTCATCCGAGTCAACCATTTTAAATTTGAACTGTTGCATAAGACAATGACAATAGTTTATTTAGGAGTTTATTATGGAATTGCCCCTTAGGGTAATTCATTAATCACGGTAAACAGAGTCCATATTTGGTTAATTTATTAATCATATTTATGTAGGACTTTATTATAATCTATCCTAATCATAAGAAAAATAACAGTTTTATTAGTGGCACAAAAGGCTTAGTCACAAGGACACTTTAAATTATAAGCCATAATTTCAGAGAATCAAGGCATGAAGGTTTGAACATAGTTCATTACCTTTTTCTTGACAGGGAGTCATAGCTACCACTGTCTTTTGGCTCATATGGAAATGAGCAGGGCCCGTAGGCATTATATTACCAATGTATGGTCAAAATATGATCATCTTAATTGATGATTTAAACCCATGATTCATAGATCATTAAGTTGGGTTTGGAATCTTTTGAAGAATCCTTATATAAGTATGACGTGTGTGATTTTAACGAATCACTTCTGCCAGGAGTGTTAACATGTTTTCAGATGTTAACTGGGATTTGAATCTTTTTAACAGGTTTTACCATCTTGGCCAGGTCTTATAATGATATGCAGGCTAGGTTATACCTTTAAGATCCTTAGTTAATAATTAAATAGGCAGATTATTTTTAAAAGGAATGATTTTTATTCATTTATTTCATATATAATTTATTTATGCATATAATGGCAAAAATGAAATTTATAAATTAGACATTCCATTAATTATTAATAGATTACACGTCGCCCTAAACGGGACTTTTTAATAAACAAACTTACCCACGCAGGGGTTTAAACAGAGACTTACCCACGCAGGGGTCAATACAGCAAGATATGCCCACGCAGGGGCTCAACTAATACAAGGAAATTACAACAAACAGTGGAAGGATTCAATGGTCCTTCTTACTCTTCCCTTTGATTAAGCTTGTCAATCCCTGGAAGAAACTCTGTCGCTCTCTGCGATCTCGGTGAAAATCTCGCTCGACTTGGTCCAACCTTTGAAGAATTTCTTCACGCTCTGGTGGGGAGAACCTTGGTGGCTGCGATTGTTGCCGGATTATAGGTCTAGCAGGTATCTGGTACCCTTGATTTGGGTAACCTACTCCCCAAGGAGCTCCGTACGGTCCTTCAGGATGAAGGGCGTTGTAATTGGCCTCTACCAAGTATGGGTCGGCTTCGGTGTAATTATAGTTGGTGTGAGCCGGCTGCTCAAACAGGTTGTACGCCATCGAACCAGTGTAGGCAGGAATCGGGTTATCAAAACCCATTGGTGGTGGTTGCGGTGCAACTGGGTTTGAAGGTCCACCCATTTGTGGGTCCTCCTGTTGTGGCGGATAATGACTGCCACTTGATTGACGAGGAGAGCTAAAATGAAAGTCCCCTCCTCTCGCAGACATACGTGCTCCGGTTCTCCTACGCCTCGGTGGTTGCGGAGGTGCCTGATGAACTGGTGGCAGTGGAGGCGGTGGCGTGACTGTCACGAATCGTGAATCCTCAGAGGGATCCTGTTGCTGCTGCTGCTGCTGGTGAGGTGACGAATGACGCGAGGGTGTAAAATACCACTCGTACTGATTAAATCGTGCCTGGTAACTGTCCGGACCATGGTAGGGTGATCCGTGAAAGGACGAACCATCCGAGACCTCGATGGGATGGTTGGGCGTTCCGGTTGCGGGCTCGACGAGATCGGTGTCCTCGTCCATATCCTCTGCATGATCTCCGGAGAAATGATCATCTGGCCCCAGTGGGTTAAAACCCACTGGTTCTTGTATGTAGTTCGCCGGGTTAAACCGGCCCCGAAAAACAGGAGTGGGGTCTCCAAAGGAGTGGTGCGATAAAGATCGCTGTAGAGGTATGTAAGAAGGTTGAGGGTTATCGGGCTCATTTTCTGACTGTGACCCGTAAGAGTTATGAAAAGGAGGTGTCGAACTGTGCGAGACAGACCGTCTTGCAGGCTCGAAAAGGTTTCTTCGGTTCTCACGAGGATCCGCACTCGCAGTGGTGGAAGGAGCTCGCATGTGCGAAGGCCCGGCCTCGTGGTCATTGGGGGCGGTGATTGGCCCCTTGCCTCTTCCCCTTCGTCGGAAAAATCTTGGCGGCATGTTTAGTCCTGTCAATATAACATAAGATAACGACAAGGATATATAAAATAAAGGACAACACAAAACAAAGTAGAATTTGTCCTATGTTATTTGTCTAGACACGAAGGTTTAGGAATGTGCAATTGTGTCATTGAGATTAAACACAAAAGGCTAGTGTTTAATTCACTCAATGTTGGCTCTGATACCAACCTGTCACACCCCGGATTTCCACGTGTCACCGGTGGGCCCGGTGGGGGAGTATCGTGACGTGGTTGGCAACATAATAGTCAAACAACATAATATTTAAATGCACAGCGGAAGCAATTGAAAGATATATTTCAACCAAATAAAATATTGTAATATCGTGTATCACAAACAGTTGAAAGTTTATCCACAGAAGGATCAAAATTTAAATAGGAAACAGTAGTTCAACAGACGTTAGGCATCTTAAGCTTGCGAGACTCTTTATTGATGCTAAGGAGAAACCCAGCCTATTACGCTTAGTACCTGCATTTAATCTTTTTGGGAAAATACGTCAGTTTACACTGGTAAATACAATTAACCGACTCATTTTAGAAAATGATTAAAAATTAATTTGGATGCACGTGGCATAAACATTTTATAACTTGGGATAATTATTCAAATATATAAACTTGTAACAGAATTACATGTTCCTTATGCGTTCAGTAGCCCGGATCGTGTCGGGTTAAAGATCAATAGACACACCACATTAACTATTTATGCACTGACGAGTGTACGCCTACACTCCGCGCTTAGGTCGTGGCCATTTCGTAAAATGATGCCAAGGATATCCGGGACATGGTCATTAACCCCCCAAAGGCTTTAAGCAAACAAAACATATTTAAACGGGCCGATTAAATTATCAATTAGCCACCATATGATGGAAGATTTAATGCCCGACCAAGCGGTATTTTATATACCGTACCCCAAGCCCGTATAAGGAAAATAAGTTAAAAGTATTTACCTTTGCAAGTATAATTCACAATTAGCAAATGCAAGTAGCTTTTACTGGTCCTCCTAATCTGGAACAAAGGTTTATAATAACCTATTAGAATCCTAACGGGTCTTTAATTAAGCTTAAGCTTAGACCGGTTAGTTTTAAAGATACGGTTCGTACGCACGATTAAGCGAAGACCGGAATAGAATGTGATTTAGACCCGACAAGTTTGAAGACTTGCTTAATATGGGTATATTATACACATTCTGGATTTTGAGATAAAACCGATAAGGTTTGACTCGTTTCGGCTAATTTATGCAAACTAGTTACATAAACCGAACCGAACGCGCAAGAGGCGTAACGGGTGACCATAAGAGCCATATACAGGTTTCCTAAGTTAATATGTCTCAAATATGTTGTGACATCAGTAAGATATCTTTTATTATGCCCGAAACGAATTTAAACTCAAACTATGCCACGTAAGGGTAGTTTGGTCCTTTACAAGGTTATAAAGGAGTTTAAGTATTATCCTGAGTTACAGGTCTGATATAATCAGCAAAAATACTTAATTTAATAAGTTATAACAGTAGGGTAAAGTATATATGTGAAATTTATCAATTATAACCAAACTATGCACCGAAGGGGCATTTTGGTAATTTCACATAAGCCGAAAAGCTCAAAACTGAAGTCTGAGTTAAACAACTTTTGCTTACTGTTAGAATATTATAGTTTACCTCAAATATCAGTAGATATCAACCTTTGTATGTTTAAAATAGTTTTAGTACATACTATGCGTTAAAAACGCTTAAAAAGGCGATTAGAAGTCGTTTCCGGGTTCTATATAGAAAGCTGATATTTTTATTATTCCAGAAGGCTTAAAATAATTTATTTATCATATGAGATCAGTAGCAAAAGGTTTGGGGTCAAAAATATATGTAAAACTCATTTTATAGCCCGAAAGGCAAAACCGACAATTACCGGGTTAAGCTTATAACTCTAAGTTATGCTCAGCCTAAAATTAATTAAAAATCTTCAAAAATCCCAAAATAACATATTACATCAGTGGGTAAAGAGTTTGATATCAAAAAGTAGGTTTAAATAGGCTATACGCTAATTATGTCGTTCAATCGCTAAAAAGCTTTCTAATTACGCTAATGAGCATAACTCTCAATCTACACCTCAAACTGATGTCAAATTTCGGGTGCAAGTTTATAATTCAGTAACTAAGGTTTCTACTCTTTTATATTTTCAAAAATCACGTTTTATGGTGAAAAGGGCATAATGGTCAACATATAGGCAATTAACGGAATCATGCATATTAATTGGATAACTAATGAACCAAGGTGTATAATCACAGAGGGTTATACTTGCATGTAACCTGGTCCTATTAAATCTCTAAGGCATTTCTAAAACATGCTTAAACGGGTCAGAACTGAAAGTCAAAGCAAAAGTCAAATTATGCGACTTTCGGTTCCGAACCGGGTCTCTACTAAAAATTGTCGGGTTGAACATTTTTAGACATGTTCTTACATTGATTACCGAGTTATATTAATGATCAAACAGGTTGTATGGGTTCTACATTGCTAATTATGCATAAATTGGAAATTAAGCATTCTGTTGACTTTTTAATAACAAGTTTGACCCGACATTTGACCTAGTTAGAGTGGGAATCAGAGGGTGCCCTTTTAAGGGTTTATTGCCCACATAATTACCAACTTATAACTACTTTCAATTCGACTAATCACTGGACCAAAAATGATTAATCATTAAGTCAACCGTTAATTACGACGGTTTGACTTTTAAGCTAAAACTAAGCAAAAACTCAACTAAGAAAGGTTAAGCATACTTACTGAAGTCCTATGCACGATTTGTGATCACTTGAGTCTGCTTTGGAGCTCCAAGAATGATCAGAAAGGCTGAAGGAAGGTGTGGTTGCAATGTTGCAACATAAGGCCTTTATATAGTGCTCAAAACCTCTTGGATTGTTGACACACAAGCCTAACAATGGCCATGGATCACTTCCAGATGTCCCTAAGTGTCTAGGGGTTGCTTAGGGGTCGTCCAAGATGTGGAAAATCGATTATAAGTTGGTTAAAATGGAGTTGGAAGACAAGAACCCAAAGAATTCGAAGCAGAAGGCCCCTCGCGGCACGCGTAGACCCCCCAGGGTCTTCGCGTGGCGCGACGCCCCTACTGATCAAATCTGAATTTCTGATTTTTATGCTTTGGTCCTTGGCTCTTGGAAACTTTGCTACGACTTTATTTCTTGCACTTTGAACCCTCCAAATTGACTTATAAGGGCTTTAAGGCATATACCCACTTTTTTAAGTCCTCGGTTAACTTTATTGTTACCCGAAAAGTCATAACTTTCAACGTTGACGCTTTAACCCCTTGTATACGAATTTGATCATAACTTTCTCATATGATAACGAAACTTTATGAAATTTATATCGTGCATTCTAGTGAGCATAATTAACCGTTACAAAGCTTTGGGTTTGCTAAAAGGTCACTCAGAGGTATACTTTAAACATGTCGACACATTTAACCCCTGTAGTTTGTAATCTCTCACTTTCTTTCATTTTTAGCGTCGTATGATCCATGACTTATTCGTTTGAAGGTATGAGCATCACGTAGGGTTATTGTAAAATATATTTATTCACTGTTGACATTTAGAACCCGTATAATCACATACTTTCCATGTTTGTCAACTTTAGTCCTTCAAGAACATTCTTTCACACGTTCAAACCTATGACACGTGTCAACACATTATAGGACGTGAATTTTCGAGGTGTTACATTTCCTTTATTGTAAATTATGGGGTTTGTCCCAAATTGTGAAATAAAATAATTGGGCATTTTTAGTTTTAAAAGATCATGTCAAAACTTCCGCTGCCAAAACTGTTTTCGTCAATGACAAACCTTCACCAAACCCTGAATATACCTCCTTGACAGCCGATGATCAGACGGTTTCTCTTCTTTTGCAATCGTCCCTATCCGAAGAAGCCATGTTTGAGGTTATAGGTCTCTCCAATGCACGCCAAATCTGGCTTGCTTTGGAAAGTGCCTATAGTCACAAATCTACCGACCGGATGCACACGTTACATAACAACCTTCGTCTTCCCCAGAAAGGCTCGTCCACGATTGCTGACTTCGGCCGCAAGTTTAAAGCTATATGTGACCAACTAGCCACAATCGGTCATCTTGTCGCTGAGACTGACAAGTGCCATTGGTTTCTTTGCGGTCTCGGCCCCTCCTATGAGCATTTTTCTACAACTTATCATGCTCTTGGTACTGCCTCCTTCCGTGAATTATTAGCCAAGACCGAAAATCAAGAAATATTTATGCAGTCCCTACACGGCTCTCAGCAACCTTCGATTGCCTTCACGGCTCAGTCACATCGTTCTGGTAACCAATCTCGTTCTAACCCTAATTCCTCTTATTCTAACCGTGGTCGTGGTCGTGGTTGTAGTGCAGGTCGTGGTCGTGGCAGACGACCACCTCATTGCCAACTTTGTAGGACTGATGGACACTATGCAAATCTTTGCCCAAATCTGGCCAGTTTTGCAAAACAGGTTGCTCCTATTGATGCGAATCTCGAACAAGCTTTTCATGCACAGTGCCATGTCACTGATGAGGACCACCCTGATTGGACTGGTGACACAGGTGCGTCGGCACATATGACTCCCTTTATTGAGGATCTTGATGACACTTCTATTCCTCCTAGTAATGAGTTTGTTCGGTTTGGTAATGGTCACACTTTACCAGTAACGAACGTCGGTACACAATTCCTTTCTAATAACATTCATTTGAAAAATGTTCTTGTCATACCACATCTCACTAAACGTCTTTTATCTATTAGTAAACTTACTCATGATTCTCCTATTGACGTCCTTTTCTCTATTGATTTCTTTCATATTCAGGATCGAAAAACCAAGGAAATCCTGGCAAAGGGCACACGTGAAAATGGCCTTTATGTTTTTCGAGAAGGAAATCATGCCTTTATTGCTTCCTACTCGGCTCATCACCTCAAAGCTTCGTTTGAAAAATGGCACAATCGCCTTGGACATGTGTCCTTTGATGTTATTTCTAGACTTCATAAACATGGTTCTTTGTTTGTTACCTCATTATTACCTAAACCAAATGTTTGCTCTCCATGCCAATTATCTAAATTTCATCGCTTGCCATTTGTATTAAACTCAAAACGTTCGTTGCATGTTTTAGATTTAATACATTGTGATTTGTGGGGACCTGCGCCTGTTACTTCTATGAATGGTTATCGTTTTTATGCTATATTTATTGATGATCATTCTCGTTTCACGTGGTTTTATCCACTTAAACACAAATCCGAATTTTATGATGCCTTATTAATTTTTGCACCTTTTGTTCAAAACCAATTGTCTTGCAAAATTAAAGTGTTTTAAAGTGATGGCGGCACTGAGTTTACAAACAATAGAGTGCAACAATTTTTTCAAGCTCAAGGCATTCATCATCGCCTCTCATGCCCTCACACTCCTGAACAAAATGGGCGAGCTGAACGAAAGCACAGACACATTACTGAAACCGGCCTCGCTATGCTTTTTAATTCCTATGCTCCTGCCACCTTGTGGACGGACGCCTTTGCCTCTGCCACTTTCATTATTAATCGCCTCCCATCATCGGTTCTCGACTTTAAATCACCATATGAAATCATATATGGTCGTTGTCCTACTTACTCAAATCTTCGAATTTTTGGTTGTCGTGTTTTTCCATACTTGAGGGATTATGCAAAGCACAAATTATCCCCTCGTAGTGCCGAATGTATCTTTATTGGGTATGATGCAAAATATAAAGGTTATCGGTGCTTAGATCCTCTTACTCATCGGATCTACGTAACACGACATGCTCAGTTTGATGAACAACTTTCCCTTTAGTACTTATGTCAAACCTGTTAATGAAGCCACCCTTGTATTTTCAAACTTTGATGAAACCTTACATGTTCCCTCCGCGCCCGTTCTACCCAATGCTCCCCAAGAACCATCGGCCCAGCAACACTTATCAAATCCATCCTCGTGCTCGCTTTGTTCTCCTCCTCCCTTCCTTGTTCCTCCACCATCGGCCCACACACCATCCCACCACCAACAACCTTCGGACCAAACACCAGCCCACCACCAACAACCTTCGGCCCACACTATTCCAGCCCAACCCATTCCTTCCGGTCCACCGCACACCCCCTCTATGGTTCACACTACTCTGTCCGATTCTCCATCTTCGGCCCATTCACCTCAACGCAGTACTCACGCTCCTACATCTCAACATCCGCCCCATACTACCCATTCCTCAGATTCTACACCTAGTTTACTCAGCCCCCATCCTTCCATCCAACCCAACTCTCAACCAGGATCCTCAGCTGTGCCGATACCATCGCATCCCATGCGGACTCGATCGAAAAATGGAATTTACAAACCAAAGTATTATGCTAATCTTGCTTTGTTTTCAGGTTCTTTACATTATGCTTTACTTGCAGCACAGGATCCTCACGGCTACAAATTTGCAGCTAAACATTCTAAATGGGTAAAAGCTATGGAGGAGGAGCTTCGCGCACTACGGGCAAACAACACTTGGGTTTTGGTTCCGCGTCCAAAGAATGCAAATATCGTTGGCCCAAAGTGGATTTACAGAACAAAATATAAGGCTGATGGGTCTATTGACAAGTACAAGGCTCGTCTGGTGGCTCAAGGTTTCACTCAGGTTCCCGGTCTTGATTTTTCTCATACTTTCAGTCCAGTTGTCAAGGCATCTACAGTTCGAGTTGTTCTTGCTCTTGCCACTATCTACGGTTGGTCACTTCGTCAGTTGGATGTTCGAAATGCTTTCTTAAACGACAATCTCACTGAGACAGTTTACATGGAACAACCGACTGGTTTTGTTAATTCTCAGTTTCCTGATCATGTCTGTCGCTTGCAGAAGGCACTCTATGGTCTCAAACAGGCCCATCGTGCCTGGTTTCAACGACTTAGCACCTTCTTACTACAAAAATGGCTTTCTTTGCAGCAAAGCAGATACTTCCTTGTTTATTTTCAAAAAAAGGAATGCAATTGTCTATCTTTCGGTTTACGTTGATGACATCATTATTACTGGTAGTGATCCTAATCTTACTCAGTCCTTTATTACTCGTATGCATGAGGAGTTTTCTGTCAAAGATTTGGGTGCTCTTGGATATTTTTTGGGTCTCGAGGTGATTTATTCAGAAAACGGCACATTCCTCAGTCAGGCGAAATATGCTCATGACATCTTGGCTCGTGCAGGCTTACTGGATGCTAAGCCGGTTGCCACTCCCTTAACTACCACTGAAACATTCTCCTCCAATGGTGATCAGTTTCATGATCCCACTTTGTATCGATCACTGGTTGGAGCTCTACAGTATTTAACTATTACTCGTCCCGATCTCTCCTATGCAGTTAATCAGGCCAGTCAACACTTGCAATCCCCCACAACGGCCCATTTTCAATCAATGAAGTGCATCATGCGTTATGTTAAAGGCACTATCTCCTTTGGATTAACTTTCTCTCGACCGCAAAAGACAACTTTGGTCGGCTATTCTGATGCCGACTGGGCACGCTGTATTGAAACACGACGTTCGAGGTATGGTTACTCTATTTATTTGGGTGGAAACTTAGTATCTTGGAGTGTCAAGAAGCAACCTACGGTCTCTCGATCCAGCTATGAATCAGAATATCGTGCTATGGCGAATACAGCTGCAGAAATTATTTGGCTTACACATCTACTTCGTAAGTTGCATGCTCTTCCTACAGCTCGACCGACACTTCTCTGTGACAACAAAAGTGTATTTTCTTAAGCCAGAATCCAGTTTCTCATAAGCGTGCTAAACACATTGACATTGACTATCATTTTGTTCGTGAGATAGTTTCTTCTGGTCAGCTGCACACCAAGTTTGTTCCATCCAATCTCCAGGTTGCAGACATCTTCACCAAGAGCCTTTCCAAGTCTCTATTTGAAAATTTTCGGGACATACTTTGTAAGGACTCTCAAAATTATCCTAAAAATACCCGTAAATGAAAACCCGAACCCCTGAAACCTTACCCTACATAAAAAATCAAGAAAAACAAAACTTATAGGTTTCAGGCGGGCCGCGTAAGAGACAATTTTGTCTTACGCGGGCCGCGTCAACCTTGAGTTTGACCGGATAAGTATCCGGGCCACGTATAACCCACCTGTCAAACCTAAGCCCATGACCATGCAAGCCTATACGTAGACTGGGCGGCCACGCAGGCCGCGTAAGATGTAGGGGATAGGTTACGCGGGCCTCGTAAGGCCCTAAATTCAGCTATAAATAGCCCGTCACTTGCACAATCCACTGGTGTCGAAATTAAAACTCAAAAACGAAGTCAGGCTACTCAAAAGTCGAAAATACAACTTTAATTAGTCGGGCGCTGCTCCGATACCGGGTATTAACTCGATCGCTGCTACGATTCAATGTCCGATCGATTAAACTATCCAATGGATGTTTAAGTGCTGCCCACATTAGGGTTTATGCTATATCATTCGTCGTGAATACGACGGATGTTTAAGTATCGCACTTTGTCATTCCTTGGGAAGGTTTAATCTCGTGAGTTATCGTAAATGCTGTATTAGTTACTAACCGAGTTCGTGTGCATGTTATTAAATTTAGGTTAAAAAGGCTAATCAGTAGGCTAGGCTCTGCTCAAATAAATCTGCAATGTGAGTCATTCTCTTTTTACCAAATTGCTTTTAAAATCATGTTTATTTTCAAAGTTATAATTACAGGGATTAAGTCTTTGTAATCACCAAATTACAGCCAGTATGTGGGGTTTTGTATACATTACTTGTTCCCGTCACCATTGGACAACGAGTTAGCCAATGGGTGATCTGACCATAGTCACAGAAACGAGTCGAGTGACAAATACTGTGGGTAGTTGGTTGATATATGGAAACATTGTAATCGCTCTTAATACTGTAAATTATAACAAACGTGTCGTTTTAGTAAAAAGAATGATTCACAAGTATTTCCCGCTGACAAAACCTTTTTCAAACATGTTTCAGGTGATCTATTGTGATCCAGGAAAAGTGCCGCAAAGCACTACAAGCTTAAGGAAGTGGCTCAGTATAAAATAAAGAAACATGTTTTGGAAAAATAAAGATTTCTTCGTGAAATTATATGATTGTAAATTACCGGGGTTTATCCCGAGTTGTGAAATAAAATAATCGGGAAATTTCAGTTTTAAAAAGATCCTGATGAAATCTTCCGCTGTTAAACTCATTTAAATAAATACCACGGGATTTTCTGTCCCGCGGCTCCTGAAACGGGTCAAACCGGGTCGGGGGCCGTGACAGAAAAAAATGGTATCAGAGCCACTGATTTAAGCCTATTTAAGTATTTAGAAAATACTTAATTTTACTAATTGCTATTCTGTGATTATAGAGGATTAAATAAGGTTACAATTAAGAATCGATACCCATTACCTAGGATTGATGATCTTTTTGATCAACTTCAAGGAGCTAGATACTTTTCTAAGATCGATTTACGCTCCGGATATCATCAATTAAAGGTACAAGAGGAAGACATACCTAAAACTGCTTTCAGGACTAGGTATGGTCATTACGAGTTTACAGTCATGCCCTTTGGGTTAACGAATGCACCTGCAGCATTTATGGACATGATGAATAGAATCTGTAAACCGTACTTGGATAAATTTGTAATTGTCTTCATTGATAATATACTTATTTATTCCAAAAGTCAGACAGAACATTGTGAGCACTTACATGCACTCTTAACTTTGTTAAGAAAAGAGAAACTTTATGCCAAATTCTCGAAGTGTGAATTTTGGCTACAAGAAGTGCAATTCCTAGGGCACATGGTGAATCATGAAGGTATTCATGTAGATCCTGCTAAGATAGAGGCAATTACCAAATCGAAGGTTCCGCAAACCGCAATGGAAATTAGAAGTTTTATAGGTTTAGCTGGATATTATAGACGGTTTATTAAGGATTTTTCCAAGATAGCTGTACCATTAACTAAGCTAACCTGTAAAGTAGTTAAGTTTGAATGGGGACCTAAACAAGAAGAAGCCTTTAGAATCTTGAAGCAGAAATTAACAAATGCTCCAATCCTAGCTTTACCAGAAGGGACTGAAGATTTTGAAGTATATTGTGATGCTTCAAAACTAGGATTAGGATGTGTGTTAATGCAACGCAAGAAGGTAATTGCGTATGCATCGAGACAATTGAAAAAGCACGAAGAAAACTATACGACTCGTGATTTATAATTAGGAGCCGTAATTTTTGCCCTTAAGATTTGGAGGCATTATCTGTACGGAAGTAAATTTACTGTATATACAGATCATAAGAGTTTAAGATATATATTTGGGCAAAAAGAATTAAATATGAGGCAAATGAGATGGATGGAAATCCTAAGTGACTACGACTGTGATATTCAGTATCACGAAGGAAAGGCAAATGTAGTTGCAGATGCCTTAAGTCGTAAATGCCATGAGAAACAACAACGGATTCGTGCTCTTAGGTTAAATCTACAATTAGATTTAATAGAACAACTAACACATTTTCAAGAAACAGCAATCAAGGATGATGCTGAAGGAATGAAAGGACGAATAAAAGAATTAAAACAAGGAACTGATGGAATTTGGAGATTCCACAAAAGAAGAATTTGGGTACCAAAGCAGGGAGATTTAAGACATAAGATTTTAGAAGAAGCCCATAAATCTAGGTATACCATGCATCCAGGAAACAATAAGATGTACCAAGATTTAAAGAATAATATTTGGTGGATAGGAATGAAAAAGGATATAGCTCGATATGTTTCTAAGTGTCTTACTTGTTCACAAGTTAAGGCAGAACACCAGAAACCTTCAGGTCTACTACAACAACTAGAAATGCCTGTATGGAAATAGGAACTCATAACAATGGATTTTGTTACTAAGTTGCCCAAAACCAGAAAATGTAATGATGCGATTTGGGTAATTGTGGATCGATTAACCAAATCAGCTCACTTTCTACCTATGAAAGAAACCTTTAGCATGGAAAGATTGGCAAAGTTGTATGTAGATGAAGTTGTATCCTTACATGGAGTTCCACTCTCCATTGTTTCGGATCGGGATAGTCGTTTCACTTCCCATTTCTGGAAAAGTTTCCAAGAAGCTATGGGAACCCGACTAAATCTAAGTGCGGCATATCATCCTCAGACAGACGGATAAAGTGAAAAGACAATCCAAACCCTGGAAGACATGCTCAGAGCATGTGTAATAGATTTTGGTGGAAACTGGAATGACCACTTACCATTAATTGAATTATCCTATAATAATAGTTATCATTCAAGCATTGAAACTGCCCCATTCGAAGCACTGTACCGACGAAAGTGCAGAACTCCAGTCTGTTGGGCAGAAATAGGAGAGAGTCAATTATCAGGTCCGGAGATTGTGCAAGAAACTACCGACAAGATTACACAAATCAAGGAAAGATTGAAGATGGCTCGAGATCGTCAGAAAAGTTATGTAGACAATAGAAGGAAGCCGTTGGAATTTCAAATTGGAGACAAAGTACTATTGAAAGTATCTCCTTGGAAAGGAGTAGTTCGGTTTGGAAAGAAAGGAAAGCTAAGTCCAAGATACGTAGGACCATTTTCAGTGATCCAACGTATAGGACCAGTTGCTTATCGTTTACAACTACCAGAAGAGTTAGCTGGAGTACATGACGTATTCCATGTATCCAACCTCAAGAAATGCTTATCAGACGAATCTTTGGTAGTACCTCTCCAAGATATACAGGTAAATGAGAAATTAAAATTTGTGGAGAAACCTCTTCAGATAGAAGACAAAAAAGTGAAATTTCTCAAACACAAACGGTTAGTACTTGTCAAAGTCAAGTGGGATTCAAAGAGAGGACCTGAATACACTTGGGAGCTGGAATCAGAAATGAAGCGAAAGTATCCTCATTTATTCCAATGAATCTCGAGGACGAGATTCTAAATAAGGTGGGGAGAATGTAAGGACTCTCAAAATTATCCTAAAAATACCCGTAAATGAAAACCCGAACCCCTGAAACCTTACCCTACATCAAAAATCAAGAAAAACAAAACTTATAGGTTTCAGGCGGGCCGCGTAAGAGACAAGCTTGTCTTACGCGGGCCGCGTCAACCTTGAGTTTGACCGGATAAGTATCCGGGCCACGTATAACCCACCTGTCAAACCTAAGCCCATGACCATGCAAGCCTATACGTAGACTGGGCGGCCACGCGAGCCGCGTAAGATGTAGGGGATAGGTTACGCGGGCCGCGTAAGGCCCTCAATTCAGCTATAAATAGCCCGTCACTTGCACAATCCACTGGTGTCGAAATTAAAACTCAAAAACGAAGTCAGGCTACTCAAAAGTCGAAAATACAACTTTAATTAGTCGGGCGCTGCTCCGATACCGGGTATTAACTCGATCGCTGCTACGATTCAATGTCCGATCGATTAAACTATCCAATGGATGTTTAAGTGCTGCCCACATTAGGGTTTATGCTTTGTCATTCGTCGTAAATACGACGGATGTTTAAGTATCGCACTTTGTCATTCGTTGGGAAGGTTTAATCTCGTGAGTTATCGTAAATGCTGTATTAGTTACTAACCGAGTTCGTGTGCATGTTATTAAATTTTGGTTAAAAAGGCTAATCAGTAGGCTAGGCTCTGCTCAAATAAATCTGCAATGTGAGTCATTCTCTTTTTACCAAATTGCTTTTAAAATCATGTTTATTTTCAAAGTTATAATTACAGGGATTAAGTCTTTGTAATCACCAAATTACAGCCAGTATGTGGGGTTTTGTATACATTACTTGTTCCCGTCACCATTGGACAACGAGATAGCCAATGGGTGATCTGATCATAGTCACAGAAACGAGTCGAGTGACAAATACTGTGGGTAGTTGGTTGATATATGGAAACATTGTAATCGCTCTTAATACTGTAAATTATAACAAACGTGTCGTTTTAGTAAAAAGAATGATTCACCAGTATTTCCCGCTGACAAAACCTTTTTCAAACATGTTTCAGGTGATCTATTGTGATCCAGGAAAAGTGCCGCAAAGCACTACAAGCTTAAGGAAGTGGCTCAGTATAAAATAAAGAAATATGTTTTGGAAAAATAAAGATTTCTTCGTGAAATCATATGATTGTAAATTACTGGAGTTTATCCCGAGTTGTGAAATAAAATAATCGGGAAATTTCAGTTTTAAAAAGATCCTGATGAAATCTTCCGCTGTTAAACTCATTTAAATAAATACCACGGGATTTTCTGTCCCGCGGCTCCTGAAACGGGTCAAACCGGGTCGGGGGCCGTGACATGCTTCGCGTTGGTCCTCCACCTGTTCGATTGAAGGGGGTAACAGCTATACGTAAATCAATTATTTGATTTACTCAATCATGCATATAATTTGTATTATTCTGTAATTATTTGTGATTCACTTTCGTAGTTTACATAGCTCTTGTACGTGTATATATATTTTGATTGTATCAATAAAATCAATTGAGTGATTGAGTTATTAACAATTACATTGATATTTTAAAGCAAGAAGACCTGAGTTTGATTCTTAAAGGTACCCAATATTTTGTGATGATAATTTTTAACAACATGTATATTTGATGATATTATGTGAAAAAAAAACATTTTGTTTTCCCTTTAACATTTAAACCCGAAAACCGAATTACCCGAACCCGAATAACCCATATTTGAACGACTCGAACTTTAAATGGGTCAGTTGTTGGGTTACTTTTTTCCTAGCCAAAAACTCAAATAACCCGACCTGAAAAACCTGAAACTCGAAAAAAACCCGAAGAACACCTCTACACCCAAACAAAATCGAGCCCATGACAATGTTAACGTGTGGTCTACGCGACACAGCCAAAAGAGCTTGCACATTGCGCTGAGCTTTCAAAAAAAACGGGTGTACCTATTGGCACACCAATGTGCCTATATGCACACCAAAAAAGTGGTTTTTTGTCTTATATGCACACCCTGCAGTGTCGAGCTGTGGCCAAATCACGGCGTTTTGGTCCGGTCAACAGACCCGTTAGACACCCGTCAGTTTTTGTCTGGTTAACCGGACCAAAACGCCACGCTTTGACGACAGCTCAACACTGCAGGGTATGCATATAAGAAAAAAAAAAACCACTTTTTGAGTTGGCAGCAAAAACAAACAAGCAAACAAACAACACCTAAAATAAGGAGCATTTTGATTTTGAGATATAATAATAGTTGGTCAAGAAAGTTGAAAGAAAAATAAAAGGATCCAAGAACCTTCGACTAATTTCATCCACATATATTGGGTAAAAGTACTTGGGGCATGTTTGGCTAAGCTTATTAGAGTTAAAAAGGACTTTTGGGAAAAGGACTTTTGGAAAAAGGACTTTTTGAGAAGGAGTTTTTAAAAAAAGTGTTTGGATTAACTTATGGGATGGGAAAAGCCAATAAGTCAATAAGTTGTTTTTTAAAAAGTGTTTGGCTTAGCTTATTGATGTAAAATGACTAAAATGGACATGCCCGCCAAAAGGAAAGGAATCTCAAACACAAACGCACAGAGTTGGTGGAAGAGGAATGGATTGGTCAAACCGCTTCTTAACCCCATTCATCTTCCTTCCTTCCTTCACACAACACCGTCCTCCGCCGTACGACCACCACACACTCCGCCGATGGCCACCACCACAGTCCAACATCTTTTCACGCTTCGACAATCGTCTCTCTAACATCACCGATTTGATCCAAAACGATGCCAAATTCAACGATCAGTTTCGAAAAGCCGAGAAGATTATTCTCCACCACGATTCAGACGCATCACCAGAACAAGAACAATCTTCCGATTATCTCGCCGCCGTTGATCTCCTCATACAACTCACCGAAAACCTAACCGTTGAATCGTACAGTTTCGGTGACGTCATCGATCGAGCCGAAAACGCGCTTCAGTTAGCTATGTCGAAGCTTCAGGATGATTTCCATCATGCTTTGATTCACAACACAGTTCCGTTAGACGCCGATCGGTTGTATGTGCTGTGTCTGCTTGTGCTGTGTGTTTGAAGGAACAGATATGGCAGACACAAATATAAGGGGTAAGTTTGTAATTTGCATATTGAAAAGTCATTTCTGATTCAAGAAGTCACAAAAACATGGCTTCTCAAAACCTCCGTTTCCTTCCTTCCAAAAAGCCATTTCACAAAAGGACTTTTGAGTTATCCAAACACAAAAACAGCTTATTGACTTATCCATAAGTCAATAAGCTAATAAGCTGGTTTGAGAAGCCAATCCAAACATGCCCTTGATAGGGATAAGGTTTGTACCTACCTAAACAATAATATCTTTATATATGTATTTACTCACATACACACACACTAGGAGACTCTGAACCAGAGAAACAACACCATCAAAACGCTCATCATCAACAATGGCTGCTGAACTTATGGAGACTCTGAAAGAAGCCATCACCGGACTCTCTCCCACTACTTTCTTCACTGTTCTCGCCGCCGGTGTCACCGTCTACTACATCCTTTCCGTTTTCTTCATGAGAGGGTCCTCCGATCACCGTCAACAACACAGCCCAATGTCTTCCGAACAAGACAGGTGTTTCTATCCTCGATTTTTTAGTGTTTGATTTAGTATTGCTTATCTATTCCTTTTTGAAAAATTAATATAGCATTCATGCTTCACTTTTGGGGAAAATGTTAAATTTAGTGTTATACCAACCAAATTCGATTTTACAGATCAACGACATCCTCACCGTCCTCTTCTCACTCATGGAATTATGATGTATTTCTGAGTTTTAGAGGAGAAGACATACGTAAGGGCTTTGTCGATCATCTCTACACGGCTCTTGAACAACAAGGAATCCAGACATACAAGGATGATGAAACACTTGCTCGGGGTGAGCGAATCCGTCCTGCCCTCTTGAAAGCTATCCAAGAATCACGCATCGCCGTTGTTGTATTCTCCGAAAACTATGCGGACTCATCTTGGTGCTTGGACGAGCTTGCACATATTATGGAGTGCCTGGACAAGAGAGGGCAGATCTTGATACCCATATTTTATTTTGTGGATCCATCGGATGTTAGAAAACAAAAGGGGAAATATGGAAAAGCATTTAGAAAACATAAGAGGGAAGATAAGCACAAAGTTGAATCATGGAGAAAAGCTCTGGAAAAGGCAGGCAATCTTTCTGGATTGGTCATCGATGAAAACAGGTAATGTTCTCTTTTTTTTTTTGTTTAAAAGATTTTTATGCTTAAGATATTTGCATTCTATAACGAGTAGATTTAGGAAAGCGAGGAATAATTTGATTTTCTCTGGGAAGCGTTTCAGCGTTAATGATGTTTTTAGCAATATTAGATCTTTCGGTTATGTTTTGTTCAAAAATAGATCGAAGGATAGAGGAATATCGTGGGAGGATTGGTGTAAATTTGTTATTATGTAGTTCGGTTTGTTGCTTTGGGTTTGGCTGCTCGGTTTCGAGTTGGCTGTTTTTGGTTTAATGAAGTTTTCCATTCAAAAAAAAAATAACGAGTAGATTTAATGACCTAATTACCCTTACACTTAACTGCAAAAAGTAACAAAGTTAGTGGTCAGGGGCCAAAACCGTTATAAAATGCAACCTCGTGGTCTGATATGTTAAAAGATTCTTTTTTTGTTCTAAAATGGTTAAACTGACTATACCACAGGGGCCAAAACAGTAATTTACTCTATTTAATAAATAACAATGAGTTGATTTAAGTTTTGTTTTCACCGTTGACAAGCCAAATGGGCAAAATTTGATAAATAACAAAAAAAACGGGTCAAATAAGTTGGGAGTAGCCAGATTTACCAAAAAATAGTTACTATCGTGATAAGTTAGTTTTTAACATTTGTAAGTTGATTTAACGCGTTAATAGTTTATAAGACTCAAAAGGAAGTGTTAAAAAGTGTTTACTTTACAGAGCCAAGTTTTTAAAAATATAAAAAATTGCCTATGATTGGGAGCTGGTTTTTATAAATATAAATATTAAAAGACTGAAGCTGGTAGTGGTTACTAGTATTTTCTGAATTAGCGATGTGACCCTCACAGTGGGAGTGTATTCTAAATTCTAATTATTTCTATTTATCCATCGCACAGTCATGAAGCAAAATGCATCAAAGAAATTGTTAGTACAATTTCTAGTAGGCTGCCTACACTAAGTAGAAACGTCAATAAAGACCTCATTGGAATAGAGACACGCTTACAAGATCTGAAATCAAAGTTGGAAATCGAGTCAGGTGGTGTACGCTTTATTGGAATATGGGGAGTTGGGGGTGGTGGTAAGACTACTCTTGCATGTGCTGCTTATGCGGAAATCTCTCACCGATTTGAAGCTCACTGCCTTCTTCAAAATATCCGTGAGGAGTCAAACAAGCATGGTTTGGAAAAGCTACAAGAAAAATTTCTCTCACTTGTTTTGAAAACAAATGAGGTGGTAGGGAGTGAGATAAAAGGAAGAAGCGTGATGGAAAAAAGGTTATGTAATAAAAACGTATTAGTTGTTCTTGACGATGTTGATGACCTTAAGCAACTATAGGCTCTAGCCGGATCGCATGCTTGGTTTGGTGAGGGGAGCAGGATAATAATTACAACGAGGGATGAGCATTTGCTAACCCGCCATGCAGACACAATATATGAAGTGAGTTTGTTATCACAAGACGAGGCTATGGAGCTCTTCAACAAACATGCATATCGGAAAAATAAACCTATAGAAGATTACGAGATGCTTTCAAAAGATGTAGTTTCTTATGCTAGTGGGCTCCCATTGGCACTTGAAATTCTAGGTTCTTTTCTATATGATAAAAACAAGGATGAGTGGAAGAGTGCATTGGCCAAGTTAAAATGCATCCCAAATGTTAAAGTCACCGAAAGTCTCAAAATAAGTTATGATGGACTTGAACCTGACCAACAAAAATTATTCTTAGACATCGCATGTTTTTTTAGGAGATGGCATATAGACGATGCAATGACAGTGCTTGATGCTTGTAATTTACACCCTCGTATAGGGGTGAAGGTGTTGATTCAAAAGTCTCTCATAAAAGTTTCAAATGGAGAATTTGGACAACAAAAAGTATTTGATATGCATGACTTGGTAGAAGAAATGGCTCACTACATTGTTAGAGGGGCACACCCTAATAATCCTGAAAAGTATAGCAGGATTTGGAAGATGGAAGACATAGCATACCTCTGTGATATGGGGGCAGATGCAGTGCCAATGGTTAAATTATCTTTGCAATAAAATATTTCATATATATATATATTGTTGGTGCACTTGTGTCTGTACTTTGCCTGTATTTTGTAACGATATAAAACGATGTCTTCTGAGTCCTGTGAGTTTGACCAAGTCAACCATCCTCCGGTTTGACTTGGCCAAACAGTTAGACAATGGTTGTAATATGTCTGGGTCGAAGGATGTGTCATCGAAGGATTGTTTATATCCTTCGGTGAGCTCGAAAGATAAGCCTTCGATGGATGGACCTCGAAGGATATCATCCTTCGAGGTGTATATGTGATCTTTCGATAGGTTTGAGATCGATAGATGATCTTTCGATCAGTCTATCTGATCCTTCGACCAGACTAGCTGTGTCGGGTATATATACCCATGTGTTGTGTTCACTTCAAAAAGAAGACACAAGAGGGGTGAACACATTTAGTAGGACAGAGAGCACACACACACACCAGAGAACTTTGAGAGTTTATAGAATACATCTGTAAACATTGCTCTGATACCACTTGTAGGTCCGGCTAGGGGAGGATCTAGTCGCCTAATCCTTGTGTACAAACCAACCCGGTTGTGCGGAATCCAACCGGGAAAGCAAACCGAGATAGAACACGCAAATACACGACACACAATGTTCACCGTTTAACACCTCTGTATTAATACGTATGAAAGAACAGCCTCCAGGTTTTGAAGATCCTATCCATCCCGATCGGGTTTGGTTGCTCAACAAAGCTCTATATGGTCTTCATCAAGCACCGCGAGCTTGGTACGCAACCTTATCTAATTATCTGCTGGAGAATGGATTTCGCAGAGGTCTTATCGATTGTACTCTTTTCATCAAAGAACAAGATGGAGATCTTCTACTGGTACAGGTATACGTTGATGATATTATATTTGGTTCTACTAATGATGTTTTGTGTAGGAATTTCGAGCGCATTATGCAGGATAAATTCGAGATGAGTGCTATGGGGGAAATGACTTTCTTTTTGGGCCTACAAGTACAACAAACTGAGTCTGGGATATTCATTCATCAGACTAAATATGTTGGTGACATCTTGAGCCGGTTCCAGATGTCTGATGCAACGCCCATCGGTACCCCATTGCCGCAAAATCACGGAATTACTCCAGACTTGAAGGGTGAAGCTGTTAGCCCCTCATACTACCGTGCGATGATCGGATCTCTTATGTACCTCACAGCATCAAGACCAGATATAATGTACCCAACGTGCCTGCTTGCCAGATATCAAGTCAACCCGAAGGCCTCACATCTTGCAGCTGTAAAAAGGATTTTTCGTTATTTGAAGGGTTACCCTGACACCGGTCTATGGTACCCTAGGGATAATAACTTTGATTTGATCGCATTCAGTGATTCTGATTTTGGCGGATGCAAAATCGACGGCAAATCCACATCGGCTGGATGTCAGTTTTTGGGAAATCGCCTAGTCACATGGCAGTGCAAGAAGCAGACGTGCGTCGCCACATCAACATGCGAAGCTGAATACATTGCTGCCTCAAGTTGTTGCTCCCAAGTCCTATGGATCCAACAACAAATGCGCGACTACGGTTTTGAATTCCTAACTACTCCTATTTACGTTGATAATTCTGCTGCCTTACAGATCACTAAAAATCCTGTGCAGCATTCAAAGACTAAGCACATCGATATTAAGTATCACTTCATACGTGATTGCTTTGAGAAAAGGCTAATCGATGTTGCTTACGTCCACACTGATGACCAACGTGCCGACCTTTTTACCAAAGCATTTGACAAATCAAGATTTGACTTTTTATTATTGGTAAACGGCATTAAGGTCAAGCAAGAGTAATACCAACATCGGAAAATCATTTTTGTAAATACCTTTGTGTTTTAAATTTGTTTTAGTTTATTGATTTTAGGGGGGGTAAATCCAAAAAATTTGAAAAATCCAAAAACATCGGAAAATTTCAAAAACACAAAAACAATAGAAAAGCAAAAATAAGTTTCCTGGCGAGCAAAAGAGAAAATGATAGTACATCAGTGGTCTGTCTAAACCTCTTTAAACCTAAAATGAAAAACGATAAGCAGCTCTATATAAGATGTATTGGTAGGCTCACAATCATTTTAAAGTGTGCAGGGTGATATAAACTTAAATCGACTGAAGACCAGGTGGGAACCATTCATTGGCATATGGTCTTGGTACCGAAATTTCGTTTGAGAGATTGCCGAGGTTCTGAGATATTCGGTCTTTATGCTGCTTATCATCTGGGTATCATGGTTGTATCTTTTACCGAAAAATAACGGGGACGCAAGTCTAGATCTTCCATGATACTATACATACGTGTACATACTGCATTCGACCTCAATAAGTGATCAACAATCACATGTCCCATCAAAATAAGTGATAATATATCACATTTATCCGGGAGTCAAGTTCGTCTCTCTGCTGTACGAAAGTACTGACCTGTTCACGAACTTGCTCTTGTGCCCTCATGCATCGAAAATCAAGTTCCTCATCAATAAGTGATTATATCACATAGGGCTTGTTTTCAATCAAAATAAGTGAGAATCTCACATCATATACGGTCAAACAGATGATAATCGGTATACTCACCGGTAAGATGAACCCTCGTGCATACCTTGATACGGGAATGTGTCGTGATGTGGATGAACACCGGTCGGTAAGTTTAAATCATACCTTAACGTATCCCCTCGCCATGATTACAAATGATAAGTTGAGCTTATGTGGACAACAATACCGATAATTGTTATAGGATGCTTATCTTAATGTTAACTAATTGAACAACAAGGGCGTTTTGGCCTGACCGTACACTGATATGATTCTCTTACCCTCGAAACTCACAAAAAGAATCTCTGTATATATTTATTTACTGCTTTCAGTCGTTAAAATTGAAATATTCAAAATACCAAAAAGATTTTAGGTGTGTTTTAATATAAACTTTCTAAAAAAAAAAAAGCCAAAAAAAAAAAAAAAAAAAAAGATTTTATTTCTGTTTTATTTTCGATCGTACGATGTTGAGTCTTCGTTACCTGAAACCTGAACGAAAACCGCAACGACTAAATCTTCATAAACGGTCGAAATTTGCAAGTTTTGAAAGTGATAAACTAAAATTGACAAATTTATTAAACTTTCAAACTGTCGGACGGTGTTTGATTGAACAATGGTCACATGTGTGTCGTTTGCTTATGATATTCCAAGCAGTTGTTCTCATTACGCGTTTAGATTTCTTGCATGTGCTGATTCTAAAGGCAAGGAGAACATGGTCGATGACAAGCCTCGGAATGAAGACACGACGTGAAGGCACTCAAATGATGAAGATGATCGAGTTGCCGCTGACCATCATCAACACCACAAGGATCTCAACTCATAAAGAACAAGTATTTCACGAGCATAACTCAAGGGGGAGCTTATGTTAAGGGGGAGTTTGTCAACACACTTCCTACATGAAACGGGGAGTTTGTTGGTACACTTTCTGCTTTCAAGACGTGAAGACTTTAAAGATCCTCCGACATTGAAGACTTGAAAGGACGTCAAAGACTTGAAGACACAAAGATCGAGACAAAGATCAAGTTATAAAAATAAAGACAAAGCTACAGCCAAGGGGGAGTTTGTTGGTGCACTTGTGTCTGTACTTTGCCTGTATTTTGTAACGATATAAAACGATGTCTTCTGAGTCCTGTGAGTTTGACCAAGTCAACCATCCTCCGGTTTGACTTGGCCAAACAGTTAGACAATGGTTGTAATATGTCTGGGTCGAAGGATGTGTCATCGAAGGATTGTTTATATCCTTCGGTGAGCTCGAAAGATAAGCCTTCGATGGATGGACCTCGAAGGATATCATCCTTCGAGGTGTATATGTGATCTTTCGATAGGTTTGAGATCGATAGATCATCTTTCGATCAGTCTATCTGATCCTTCGACCAGACTAGCTGTGTCGGGTATATATACCCATGTGTTGTGTTCACTTCAAAAAGAAGACACAAGAGGGGTGAACACATTTAGTAGGACAGAGAGCACACACACACACCAGAGAACTTTGAGAGTTTATAGAATACATCTGTAAACATTGCTTTGTAACCGGACCTTTCATACGTATTAATACAGAGGTGTTAAACGGTGAACATTGTGTGTCGTGTATTTGCGTGTTCTATCTCGGTTTGCTTTCCCGGTTGGATTCCGCACAACCGGGTTGGTTTGTACACAAGGATTAGGCGACTAGATCCTCCCCTAGCCGGACCTACATATATATATATATATATATATATATATATATATATATATATCTGTATCAAATGACACTTGTGTATAACGTTACTGACACAATTTCGTTCCCTTGCTTAATTAACACAGGAAACTGAAGTATTAGCTTTCCAAAGTACTATTGGTCATCCGGGTCTATCTGATGTTGTTGCAAGCATGAAGAAACTTCGGTGGATTCGTATTCCTGGGTATCTGACATCTTCATTCCCATCAAATTTTCAGCCAACAGGGCTTGTTTGTCTAGAGTTGAAATGGAGCCATCAAAAAGAACTCTGGCATGGGTATAAGGTAGATAAATATTGTTGTTTCACAAATCGTTGCAATAAAACTGTGAAATGAATTATAAAATGAACATAGGTATTTGACCCATTTATAAGTAGAGGTGTAATTAAATATTTCATTAAGAAAAATACATATCATACTTTCTCTATAAATTAGAGGTCGATTAGCTTAATTTAGATTGAATGCTTTAAATAAACTTTTGATGATATTGCCAGAAATAAATAAATTAACAAAGTGTCTGAAATGTAATATTCTGAAGGTAGATTTTTCGGCAAAGATTGATGAAAATTATCTACGGTATGATGTAAAAATGATATGATGTTTTAATTAAGCAATTGGAATTTACTATGCATGTTGTTATTATAGGATATTAAGATGGTAGTTTAAATTTGTGTATAAATCAAGAGCTCCTGCCTAATGATCGATCAATGGTCCGGCAAGAAGTATGCCAATGTGAAAGGAAATTGTTGTACACTTAATTAGTTATTATTTGACTTTTCCTACTTGTCTTGAAACAGAGCCTACCAAATTTGAAAATTCTTGATCTTCAAGGCTTTCGTAACCTAATCACCACACCAGATTTTGAAGGCCTTCCATGTCTTGTGTAGGTCCCGTTTTTCCCGGTGAGTCGATAACGTAAACCTATTCCCTGTTTATCACGAACACGGTAACGGGTGCGGAATCCCCGTGACGGTGCAAACCAAACAAAGTGTAATAAAGAACACGGATTAACCAATGAAACACACTCTATTGATTAACGGGATGAGAACCGATTACAAACTGATACAAACACAGTTTTGACGGAATTTTGACAGAGTTTCTTTACAAGTATTTTCTGATCTCTCTGCACTCATCTCTGTTTCAAAGTGAAACTGAGATGGTATTTATACTAAAACAGACCAGAACATGACGAAACATAAAGGACTCTCGGCGAAACACACAAAGTCGACGAAACACACCTGTTTCGTCGACAAACATATTAAATCTAATACTTGTTTCGTCGATTGTAGTTGAGCCCAGACATAGTCAAAGCCCACTTCAAGTGTTAGGCCCATGTGAGAAGAAACAGCCCGGTGATGTTTCTGTTATACAACTTTCACCAAATTCCCATATGAGACAAAAGCTATGACATCATCATGACATCACAGAGATGATGTCATGGTGATGTGTCTTGCGGGACTTGTTCGCGGCGCTCCGTGCTTCGCATGTCGAACTCTGGGGCGCACGACGGAGGAATGTCGTGTCTTCGGGCTTGAGCCGGACCTAACCGAGTCGACCAGAACCGAATCGAACCGAGTCGAGTCGCGTCGCGTCCACATAAAGTGTACCAACAACTCCCCCTTGGACGCTACTCATGAGGTTCGTCTTCTGTGATGGTTCGTCTTCTGTGTCTTTCATGTCGGAGGATCTTCAAAGTCTTCACGCGTTGAAAGAAGAAAGTGTATCAACAAACTCCCTTTTCATTTAGGTAGTGTGTTAACAAACTCCCCCTTAGAATGAGCTCTCCATTGAGTCATGCTCGTGAATCTTTTGACTTGTCAATTCTTCAGATCCTTGTGGTGTTGATGAAGGGTCAGCGGCAACTCGATCATTTTTATCTTTTGAGTGCCTCCACTTCGTGTCTTCATTCCAAAGCTTGTCATCGAACATGTTCTCCTCGCCTTTAACATCTGCACATGCAAGAAAGCTAAACGCATAATGAGAATAACCGTTTGGAATATAGTTAACATTAAACATATGACACATATGAGATCAAATCTCAATCAAACACCAACCGACAACAGTTTGAAAGTTTAGAAAATGATCAATTTTAATCCATTAACTTTCAAAACTTGTTAACTTCGACTGTTTATGAAGGTGCAATTGTTTTCAGGTTTACGATCAGGATTTTGGGTAGGATAGACTCGAGTTCCAACATCAGTCAATCAAAAATAAACTAGAAGCAAAATCTTTTTGGATTTTATAAAGTTTATATTAGAACACACCTAAAATCTTTTTGGTATTTTTCATTTTTCAAATGTAAAGACGGAAAGCAATAAATAAATATATACAAAGATACAGAAACTGAAAGCAGTAAACAAATATTTACAAACATTCTTTTTGCGAGTTTCGAGGGTAAGAGAATCATATCAGTGTAAGGTCATGTCAAAACGCTCTTGTTGTTCATTTAGTTAACAATTAGATAAGCATCCTATAACAATTATCGGTATTGTTGTCCACTTAAGCTCAACTTATCAGATGTAATCATGGCGAGGGGATACGTTAAGGTATGATTTATACTTACCGACCGGTGTTCATCCACACCACGACACATTCCCATATCAAGGTATGCACGAGAGTTCATCTTACCGGTGAGTATACCGATTATCATCTGTTTTGACGGTATATGATGTGAGAAACTCACTTATTTTGATTGAAAACAAGCCCTATGTGATAGAATCACTTATTGATGAGGAACTTGATTTTCAGATGCATGAGGGCACAGGAGCAAGTCCGTGAACAGGTCAGTACTTCCGTACAGCAGAGAGACGAACTTGACTCCCGCAAAGAATCTGTGATATAAAATCACTTATTTTGTTTGGACATGTGATTGTTGATCACTTATTGAGGTCGTATGAAGTATGTACACGTATGTATGGTATCATGGAAAATCTTAGACTTCGTCTCCGTTATTTTTACGGTTTGATACAACCATGATACCCAGATGATAAGCAGCATAAAGACCGAGTATTTCAGATCTAGGCAATCTCTCAAACGAGATTTCGGTACTAAGACCATATGCCAATGAATGGTTCCCACCTGATCTTTAGTCGATTTAAGATTTATATCGCCCTGCACACTTTAAAATGATTGTGAGCCTACCGATACATCTTATATAGAGCTGCTTAACATTTTTCATTTTTCATTTCAGTTCAAAGAGGTTTAGACAGACCACTGATCTACTATCATTTTCTCTTTTTCTCGCCAGGAAACTCATTTTTGTTTTTCCAATGTTTTTGCGTTTTGAAATTTTTCAATGTTTTTGAATTTTCAAATTTTTGGATTACTCCCCCTAAAATCAACAAACTATGATAAATTTAAAAGACACAAAGATATTTACAAAAACGATTTCCCGATGTTGGTTAACTCATGTTTTACCTCAATGCCGTTTACCAAAATTAATTTTGAATCAGAAATGATTTATCGAATTTTGGAAAAAAAATTGAGTTGGCATGTCGGTAAGCGGTGCGGGCCATGAAAACATTGTCTGGCCAAAGAGTGCTACGAGATGATAACAATTTATAAAGCAGCTTAAATATCGACAAGTAAAGGAGAGATTAGAAATTTAAAACCGTATCCTGCAACTGCTTCGTGCATTGCAAGGAATCTGAGTGCTCTCCCAAACTGGATATCCACCCGGTGTGGACTTCAAAGTCAATTTTGCAACTACTGAGAAATCTCTTCACAGCAACAAGATCATAAACCTTTGGGTCCGGCTGGTCTTCCACATTGCACCAGTGAAGGTCTTTGTCTTTCTCTTTGAGAAGTAGTGTGCGGTTGTTCAATCCACGCCAAGGCATCCGCACACCCGGTTGGTTTGTTCAACAAACACATTTTCTCCAATTACACCGTGAAGAAATGTACACTGCACGTTCATCTTGACGTGCTGCAGGTGCGTACATTTTGATTTGAATCTATCCTGGGGACCCGATTAAAGCCTTGAACAATCACATTTTGAAATGATTTTCATTTTGTCGAAGCTTTCAATCTCTTTCGACAGACACTTCTGTCTTCTTTTCTTTTTCTCTCCATCAAAGGCAACCACTCCTAGAAATAACAATATCTTGGAGCTTTGAGTCGCCTATCTTGTGCATGGACACTCCACTATCAACAATCCAATGACTATCGATAGTTCCTCCTGGAACATCCTGCACACTCACTTAGAGATTAGTTGGAGAGGGGGACCCAAGCCTTCACAGACTTGGGTCTTTCGGCATGATCGAAGATTGTGACTTCGATTTCCCGATAACCCGGAATAGATTGAGTGGCTCCCCCTGAAACATTTACCGATTTTGGTTTCCAAATCTGTTTTTGTTTTTCATATTTAACATTTGATTCAACAGATTTTGTTAGGACAACCTCCGGTTTTAACGCCTTTTCAACCTTTTTGACGTTTTGACGTCGTTGTTTTGTTTCTTGTTCTTTAACGGTTCTTTTATCATGTTTTGGTGAAACAGGACGACGTTGTGGGTGAACCTTTTCAGGTGGTGCTCTTTCTACAAAATTTGGTTTGGGCGAGTTTGTGCAGTCTTTAATGATGTGCCCAAACTTCCCACATTTGAAACAAGTTCTCCTTTCAACAAACTTAGGAGAACCGGTTCGACTTTCACGTGTTGAACCTGTAGAACCTGAGGTACTTGCTTTCTCATCACACCCTTTTGTGTGTTGGGTGTAATTGTTTTGAGCGTTACGTTTTAAAATCTTGACTTGTTGGACAAAATCAGTGTTTGATTTGTTTTCAAAAGTCTCAATTTTATCAGTACCATTGGATGCTACAAATTTAACATCATTGTTTTTCTTCTTGAAACGAGCTCCTTTGGTCTCAACCTTCGGTTGTGAACCTTTAGAATTTTGAGCTCGCTGTTGTTGCTGTTTACCCTTAAAAGCGACAGGTTGTTGCTTTGTCGGTGATTTTTGATTTCCAAATTTTCTTCTAACTTCAGCTTTTGGAATCGGATCACACTGAGTTACTGAAACTCTCGGGATCGCTTTTCCCAAAAACTTAGTTGTATTATCTTCAAACACTTTATCAATCAAGGATTGATTGACGTTTTTGATTGGAAAATATTTGTCTGAATAAATTTTACTATCACCGACCAAAGTATACAACACGTTATCACTTTTAATAGTAGACACTGTCTCAGCGATAGGATCTATCTCTTGTCTAGCAGCAGACTGCACAGCAGGAGTAGGAGGATCACACAGAATATGATTCTCAATAGGGACTTCTACTCCTTTGTTCTTTTTAAGAGATTTATCCTCATCACTCACATCTGGTTCATCATCTGACGAATCATAGTCCTCAATTGTGGGAGGACTTTGTTCCGTACCAACAGATGCTGAATTTTCGGTTGTTCCAGATGAGCCCTTCGAGGAACTGTCCGATTTGAACCCTAGACCAGTTGTAAACTCCTCATAATTAAGAGGAACAGTTGGTTCAAACCGAGGCATTTCCTCCTCATCGGGCATATAAGCATAATCATGTCTCAAAGGGGGTGGACACTTCTTATACCCAACACCTTTCTTGTTTCCCTTTAGTTGTTGAACATCAATAATGTGATCGAGCACAAATCGGGAATTAGAGTAACTCTCCAATTTTTGCTTGATTGCATCATGCTCACATTTGGCAATGGCTAGTTCCTTTTTAGTTTCCTCAACAATGTTAATGTAATCATTTATACTAACTTGTTTATGATAAACAGTTTTTGTCACTTCGGAAACATTTTTCTTTAGAGTTTCAATCATAGATTTAAATTCTTTCTCGTTTCGAACTAAAGCCATATTCGATTCTTTGCATTTAGCCATTTCAACAACTAAACTCTGATTGTGAATATGAATCGAATCACAGTGAAGCTTTATTCTATCAAATTCATTTTTCATATACTCACAATCTCTACAGTTGATAAGAATTTCAGATTTTACCTGACTTGTAGAAGCTGAGACATTTGCCATAAAGGCAGTCTGAGAAGAGAAAGATCCATCTTCAGTGAGAATCTTCTCCATTTCTTTTGATGTCGCATCAGCTTTCTTGATCAAGTCAGATTTCTCGTTAGCATCATTCGACAAATTATCAGCTTCAGAATCCATTCCCTCCTTGACGTCTGATTCTGAACTGTAATAGCTTCCTGAAGATTCACCATCACTGACATTCTTGACAACTTCAGCATAAAGTGCAGTTCTTGTTTGATCACTGTTTCCTAACGGTATGGCCGAACCACAATCGACAGTAGGTTTAGGAAAATAGGCACTTGGATCGAAAACAGGAGGTGGAGCTGATTGAGGAAACGGAGAAGAGTTTGTATTTGATACAAACGCCGTTTGTAACTTTGGTTGTCGCAGACTAGCTGACGGGTCAAAACCTCCTCCAGAATAAGCCTGAGCTGAACTGGAACTTGCTAACGGGATAAAACCTCCTCCAGAATAAACCTGAGCTGAACTGGAACTTGCTAACGGGATAAAACCTCCTCCAGAATAAGCCTGAGCTGAACTGGAACTTGCTAACGGGATAAAACCTCCTCCAGAATAAGCCTGAGCTGAACTGGAACTTGCTAACGGGATAAAACCTCCTCCAGAATAAGCCTGAGCTGAACTGGAACTTGCTAACGGGATAAAACCTCCTCCAGAATAAGCCTGAGCTGAACTGGAACTTGCTAACGGGATAAAACCTCCTCCTGAATATGCCTGAGGTTGAGTAGTAGAAACTGGAATAAAACCTCCTCCTGAATATGCCTGAGGTTGTTGTGGTACGGATGGAATAAAACCTCCTCCAGAATAAGGCTGAGCTTGAGTACTGGCAACTGGAGGTGTATAAGGAATAAAACCTCCTCCAGAATAAGGCTGAGCTTGAGGAAACGGAGAAGAGTTTGTATTTGATACAAACGCCGTTTGTAACTTTGGTTGCCTCAGACTAGCTGACGGGTCAAAACCTCCACCATTATACATTTCAATATTCTGAGGAGCAGCAATGCGTTTTGCTTTTCGGATTTCTTCATCATTTTTATGTTCCAGCTTCTGTACAAATTCATAGATAGTTATAGTGTCAGCATCTAGAATACCTGTATGCTTTAGAAGCTCAATGTATGGACTCCACTTTGGTGGTAGAGAATCAGCAAATCGTGCACAAACTTCCTTTTGAGTTGCATTAACAGCATAGGCAAACATCTCACTAATCAAATGATAAAACCGTGTGGTCATATCATTTAGAGTTTCGTTTTCCAAGAACTGAAATGACTCAAACTCTTTCTTTAATAAATCATGCCGTGTCTTTCTGGCAGCTGCATTTCCTTCTCCTCTTGTCACCAAGGCATCCCATAAGGATTTTGTGCCCTTACAATAAGAAAATTGATGATAGATATCTTTATGAAGTGCTTGAGTAAGAACAGCAAACGACTTTTTCTCAAATTCATATGCTTTCTTGTCATTTTCCTGCATGTTAGTAAAACCTTCGACCGTTGAGGCTGCTACTTCAAGAGCATCATTGCGTGGAGTAATGAAACACCTCCAAATATCAGTGCTTTGACCTTGAACATATGTAATGAATCGACCTTTCCATGATGAAAACTCGTTCATATGATTCAACTTTGGCGGGCGATTGTTGCTACCCGTTTCGCTCTCGCTAATCAGAAGATTTTGAATGTTTTGGTTCTGATTGGATGCCAAAGCCCATTGTCCGGCACTTATAGTAGGTTGACCAAAAACTTTCTTCACCCACGCTGCTGCGGAGGTCGGATCTTCACATGGTCTCGAATCCATACTCCAATCCCATGGACTAGTACAACTCATATTTGATGTATGTATGATAGTACCTGCACAAATTTCTTGAAAACAAACAGTAAGCAAACTGATATAAGTCTTCTGTTTAAAACAGATCTGTTTTCGACGAAACAGAAATCACGAAACAGGTTTGTTTCGTCTGAATGAATGACGACGAAACAGACTTGTGATAATTGTGATTTGTGGCGAAACAGAATTTGTTTCGTCAAAGATGTTGTGGCGAAACAGACGTTTGATTCGTCAACGATGTTGCGACGAAACAGATGTGATTCGTCGGCTGTGTGTTTCGTCAAAACTGGGTAAAAGTCAGTGGATTTAGATATTTAAAATATCTACTGACCAGTCAAGGATAAGACCAGACAGCAAGATATTTAAAACTGACACAAGTATGTTGTAACTTCTTATTTTCAACGAAACAGTGTGACCAATTATCAACTTTTACACAAAAGTCAAGATAGTATATTATAAGTTGCAACACTTTGATTTAATCAAATTATCAGATCAATTACTCAGTTTATAACAAGAACACCTATGAACATATGAAGAACACACTCAAGAACATGAAGTTTCCGATGAGTTTTCCGATCACCGATAATTTTCCGAAACACGAAAATACACTATATTTTCACTAAAAACCCAGTTTAAAGCATAAACAAACAATCTAACTTAGGTTTTTGATAAAAATCTGTAGCAAACACCAATAAAACAGCAGATTTATGAATATTTTTCCAGAAAATATTAATTTTTCAAGAACTCATTTTCAGAAAAACACACACAAAATACTTGATAAAAACCGAACAAGTTTGATTTTAAACAAGGATAAGAGCCAATGCTCTGATACCACTTGTAGGTCCCGTTTTTCCCGGTGAGTCGATAACGTAAACCTATTCCCTGTTTATCACGAACACGGTAACGGGTGCGGAATCCCCGTGACGGTGCAAACCAAACAAAGTGTAATAAAGAACACGGATTAACCAATGAAACACACTCTATTGATTAACGGGATGAGAACCGATTACAAACTGATACAAACACAGTTTTGACGGAATTTTGACAGAGTTTCTTTACAAGTATTTTCTGATCTCTCTGCACTCATCTCTGTTTCAAAGTGAAACTCAGATGGTATTTATACTAAAACAGACCAGAACATGACGAAACATAAAGGAGTCTCGGCGAAACACACAAAGTCGACGAAACACACCTGTTTCGTCGACAAACATATTAAATCTAATACTTGTTTCGTCGATTGTAGTTGAGCCCAGACATAGTCAAAGCCCACTTCAAGTGTTAGGCCCATGTGAGAAGAAACAGCCCGGTGATGTTTCTGTTATACAACTTTCACCAAATTCCCATATGAGACAAAAGCTATGACATCATCATGACATCACAGAGATGATGTCATGGTGATGTGTCTTGCGGGACTTGTTCGCGGCGCTCCGTGCTTCGCATGTCGAACTCTGGGGCGCACGACGGAGGAATGTCGTGTCTTCGGGCTTGAGCCGGACCTAACCGAGTCGACCAGAACCGAATCGAACCGAGTCGAGTCGCGTCCACATAAAGTGTACCAACATCTTGAAAGATTGATTTTATGGGGTTGTGATAGTTTAGAAGAGATTCATCCATCAATTGGATATCACAAAAGGCTTGTCATCGTGAACCTGTCCTGGTGTACAAGACTTAAAAGGTTTCCACCCATCATACACATGAAAAAATTGGAGACTCTTAAGCTGTATGGTTGCAAACAACTTCAACAGTTTCCGGATATCCAGTCAAACATGGATAGCTTGGTAACCCTTGATCTGTCTAATACTGGTATAGAAATAATCCCTCCGTCAGATGGACGACTCCCAGGTCTCAAGTTTCTCGATCTGTCAAACTGCTGGAACCTTGTAGAATTGCCAGACCTCCCATCAAGCATAGCTATTCTCTTAGCAGAATATTGTCCCTCACTTGAAATTGTAAGAGATTTATCAGACTATAAATGGTTGTGGAAAGTCTCACTTTGGGGTTGCGATAAGTTGATTGGTAGTGAGAGGGTACTATATTCTATGCTTGAGGTATAACTTTTATCTTGTTTTTGAAGTTCAATCATTTTTTAATTTACAATATAATAATAGTGTTCATCATAATTGGAATGAAAACGTGGCAGGGAAATGCAGCTAAAGATCGCTTTATGAGTGTCTTACTTCCAGTGGTTGAACCATCGTCACGTATTTTTACGAGATTAGTAACATGCAACTTCCAAGCAACTGGGACAATGACTTTAGTGGACTTCTATTATTCTTACGTGGTCATATTGACGATGGGTTTAGTCATGTCATAGATATTAAGCAGGAGACGTCCACATATGATTACTCTGAACAGTCGGATGAAGATTGGGAACAATGTAAGTATGAAAAGGTGGGTTATGTACCCTTTAATTCATTGCGGCACATCCCATGGTTGAATCCTACATACGCTAAAAATATTTTATTTCAGACTAACAAGGGTGGTCTTAATGTGGAACTTGTTCGTAGTAAAAATAAAACAGGTGATTTAAACGAATGCCAAATCGATTACTCAGAGTGTTGGGATGAAGAATATGAAGATAGAAAGACATTTATGATCATGTATGATTCACAGTCCTCTAATATTCGGATTGTATGGAATCATTAATAGTTGACCTGGGCATTAGTGTTGCTAGTATATCTTCCTAGATTTTGTTTCAAGGGTCATCAACAACTATTAAGTGATCTCAGTTTCAACATTATTGGGCCCACATTTTGTTACCATTTCCAGTTTGCTTTAGCAACATTATTGCAGTCTAGCAAAAAAGTTGTAATAAATTTTTCTTTGTTATCCTATAATACTTCACATCCTATACCACCAGGTTTCATATATCATTTTTGTTAGTTGTTGCTCCCCTTTTATGCTACTATCGTATGTGTAAGCAACAAAGGTATGTTATTTGTAGAGTAGGATACAAGACGGGTCAAAATTAGATAAGAGTTGGAACGACAATTTATACGGGCCAAAATTAGGTTGGTTCTCCACAAACAATTTTTTTTCTATTTTAATATATTATTTTTCCAATTTTAGTGTATTGACTATCATACAAAAACAGTATTGTTACAATAATATTGATAAAAAAAACACAAATTAAATCAACTAGTGGGTGATAAAAGGGGCTCGTGATACCGAACAAACATCTGGCACCTACCAGCCATCCATATTTTCTTTAAGCTTAATTGTTTTTTGGACAAGTCAATTCCCAAATGTTGATTTTTTTATTTAATGAAAACCCAATATTCTTAAAATTAAGTATATACTTGGGTGAGGCTGATGTTACAACTGAGTTATATATAGCATTTAAGGTGGCTGGCTTTGACTTTGAAATCACTTATCGCCCCGGTCATCACAACGCTGCAGCTGATACCTTATCTCGCATGTCTCATGCAGCCTTCTTTGCTCTCTCTGGTGTTGAACCGTCCTTAAATGCTACACTCCGGGTGGCTAATTCTGATGATCCGTATCTCAAGTCCATGCAAATGAAGTGCACCTCTGCACCACAGTCGGTACCCGGCTTCTATTTTAAAGATGGACTTTTGTTTTTCAAAGATAGGCTGGTCATTCCAGCAGGTTCGCCCTTGTGCACTAAGCTACCAGAGGAATTTCATAATTCTGTGATTGGCAGTCACTCCGGGGTCACACGTACCTTCCATCGCCTTTCATCCAATTTCTTTTGGCCCAAAATGCGATCAGAAGTTAAACGTTTTTGTGGCCACTTGTCAAGTTTGCCAGCAAATGAATTCTTCACTTTTACCTCCTGCTAATCTTTTACAACCATTACCCTTACCACAACAGGTTTTTGAAGGTATCTCCGTGGATTTCATCATAGGGCTGCCCTTATCAAATGGTAAATCTGTCACTATGGTCGCCGTGGACCGGTTATCAAAATACGGGCACTTCATCGGGTTACCTCCATCTAACTCTAAACTCATTTACATGTGCACAGTTTACCGGAACTGATCAACACAATGTGTTCCCGATGACCACCTGAAAAAGAAAATTATAAATATTATTGTGAAAAAAGAACTAAAATTAATTAAAAGACATTTTAACATCACCTAGAGGTAGAGATGCACAAAAACCTGGTTCCAGGCCCAACCCGAAATACCCGACCCAGAACCGGTTCCTACCCTACCCAACCCGCAAGTACATACCAGTTCCAGACCCGGGACCCAGTTGTAACAAAAGGAACCGAACAGGACCCGGTTCCACCTCTACTCGGTCAAAGCGCGGACCGGAACCGGCCAAATCCCGAACGTACCTGGAACGGGTTCCTACCCTACCCGGTTCTTGACTTTGTTGACGAAACCCGGACCCGGTTCCTACCCGGTTTTAGGTTCTACAAAAAAACCGAGTTGTGCATCTCTACCTAGAGGTGGTAACTTGTAATATGGTTTGATTAGGTAACGGGTCAAAACAAGTCACTCTAATACAAAACGATTTAGGTGATTTTCAATTAATATGTTAATTATAATTTAAAAAAAAACAACAGTAAAATTGATATACAAGGTTGTGTGCTTTAAGAATAAATTTCTTTTGGTGATTTTCAACTCGTTTGATTACTTTTTCATCTAAATTCATTTATTTGGCCCGTTTGAGAGATAAAACATAACCTGAATCAGCCCACTAGTAAATGGTTTGAAACTGCCACCCTTAATAAGTGTTAAGAGCTTAGTAAACTACTTTATGCAAACAAGAATGCAATATGTAGATATGAATGCATAACACCGGTACAAAATGATAATATGAATGCATCAAGCCGTTGATGTATTCTGCAACAAAAAAAACCAGCAGTATTTTCAACAATTGAGCATATTATACATCCACACTGCCATGAAGTTATAAAAGTTGCTAGCTAGCACGCCATAGATTGTATTAAAATATTACTTCAATTTAGCAAGTGATTTAGAAAGGTGGTAATTTTGGCCCGTTTGCTTACAGAGTTACAGATAGACCCGTTTGGGTTTATATTACATCTCCATTGAGTTATTAAGAGGTCAAGTGAGTCAAAATCACCCAAATAGGCCTATAAATGAACTGTTCATTTAACTTTAACCGAACATGAAAACGAACACCAACATAAACGAACAAAATAAATAAATATAAATAAACGAACATAAATGAATTAACAAAGTGTGTGTCCATGTTCGTCCGTTTATTAAACAACAAACATAAACGAACAAAGATAAACAAATTTAAATAAAGGGCTTAAATGAATGACAAAATGTGTTCATGTTTGTTCGTTTATTAAATTGTAGGTCCCTCTCGGAGGTTGAGGTTTAACCTATTCCTTGCTATATCTAACACACTAGCGAGTGCGGAATCCAAGCTAGCATGCAAACCGGAAGTAGAACAAGCACAAACACAAGACACACAATATTCACCGATTAACACCACTTGTATTAAACGTATGAAAGGTTCCGGTTACAAGCACAATGTTTACAAAAGTGTTTTGCAAACTCTCTAAGTGTGTGTGTGTGTTTTGACAGAATGCTCTCAACAGAATGCTCTCCTTCTATCTTTCTGTCTAACTTGTGAGTGTCTCCAATGTCTAGTGTCTCTATTGAAATGAACACAACACTTGGGTATATATACCCGAACACAGCAGGTCTGTGTCGAAGGATCAGATAGATGATCGAAGGATCATCTATCGACCAGAAACAGCTCGAATGATTAACATGTACCTCGAAGGATGGCATCTTTCGAGGTCCATCAATTCGAAGGCTATCTTTCGAGCTCATCGAAGGATATAAGCCATCCTTCGATGATCTATCCTTCGACTTAGACATCTTACAAACATTTTCTAACTGTTTGACCAAGTCAAACCGGAGGATGGTTGACTTAGTCAAACTTACAGGACTAACGAAGACATCGTTTTACATCGTTACAAAATACAGACAAAGTACAGACACAAGTGCACCAACAAACTCCCCCTTGGCTGTAGCTTTGTCTCTAGCTTTGTCTCGATCTTTATAACTTGAGCTTTGTCTCGATCTTTGTGTCTTCAACTTTGATGTCCTTTCAAGTCTTCAATGTCGGAGGATCTTTAAAGTCTTCACGTCTCGAAAGCAGAAAGTGTACCAACAAACTCCCCGTTTCATGTAGGAAGTGTGTTGACAAACTCCCCCTTAACATAAGCTCCCCCTTGAGTTATGCTCGTGAAATACTTGTCATTTATGAAGTGAGATCCTTGTGGGTTTGATGATGGTCAGCAGCAACTCAATCATTTTCATCACTTGAGCGCCTTCACGTCGTGTCTTCATTCCGAGGCTTTGTCATCGACCATGTTCTCCTTGCCTTTAGAATCTGCACATGCAAGAAATCTAAACGCGTAATGAGAACAACTGCTTGGAATATCATAAGCAAACGACACACATGTGACCATTGTTCAAACAAACACCGTCCGACAGTTTGAAAGTTTAATAAAATTTATCAAATTCAGAATTTAACTTTCAAAACATGCAAATTTCGACCGTTTATGAAGATTTAGTCGTTTCAGTTTTCGTTCAGGTTTCAGGTAACGAAGACTCGAGCTCCAACATCGTACGATCGAAAATAAAATAGAAATAAAATCTTTTTGGCTTTTATAAAGTTTATATTAAAACACACCTAAAATCTTTTTGGTATTTTTGAATATTTCAAAAGTAAAGACTGAAAGCAGTAAATAAATATATACAGACATTCTTTTTGCGAGTTTCGAGGGTAAGAGAATCATATCAGTGTACGGTCATACCAAAACGCTCTTGTTGTTCAATTAGTTAACATTTAGATAAGCATTCTATAACAATTATCGGTATTGTTGTCCACATAAACTCAACTTATCATTTGTAATCATGGCGAGGGGATACGTTAAGGTATGATTTATACTTACCGACCGGTGTTCATCCACATCACGACACATTCCCGTATCAAGGTATGCACGAGGGTTCATCTTACCGGTGAGTATACCGATTATCATCTGTTTGACCGTATAAGATGTGAGATTCTCACTTATTTTGATTTGAAAACAAGCCCTATGTGATAGAATCACTTATTGATGAGGAACTTGATTTTCGATGCATGAGGGCACAGGAGCAAGTCCGTGAACAGGTCAGTACTTTCGTACAGCAAAGAGACGAACTTGACTCCCGGAAAGAATTTGTGATATTTTATCACTTATTTTGAGGGACATGTGATTGTTTATCATTTATTGAGGTCGAATGCAATATGTACACGTATGTATGGTATCATGGAAGATCTAGACTTGCGTCCCCGTTATTTTTCGGAAAAAGATACAACCATGATACCCAGATGATAAGCAGCATAAAGACCGAATATCTCAGAACCTCGGCAATCTCTCAAACGAAATTTCGGTACCAAGACCATATGCCAATGAATGGTTCCCACCCAGTCTTCAGTCGATTTAAGTTTATATCACCCTGCACACTTTAAAATGATTGTGAGCCTACCGATACATCTTATATAGAGCTGCTTATCGTTTTTCATTTAAGGTTTAAAGAGGTTTAGACAGACCACTGATGTACTATCATTTTCTCTTTTGCTCGCCAGGAAACTCATTTTTGTTTTTCTATTGTTTTTGTGTTTTTGATATTTTCTCGATGTTTTTGGATTTTCAAAATTTTGGATTTACTCCCCCTAAAATCAACAAACTAAGACAAATTTAAAACACAAAGGTATTTACAAAAATGATTTTCCGATGTTGGTTTTACTCTTGCTTGACCTTAATGCCGTTTACCAATAATAAATAGTCAAATCTTGATTTGTCAAATGCTTTGGTAAAAAGGTCGGCACGTTGGTCATCGGTGTGGACGTAAGCAACATCGATTAGCCTTTTCTCAAAGCAATCACGTATGAAGTGATACTTAATGTCGATGTGCTTAGTCTTTGAATGCTGCACAGGATTTTTAGTGATCTGTAAAGCAGCAGAATTATCAACGTAAATAGGAGTAGTTAGGAATTCAAAACCGTAGTCGCGCATTTGTTGTTGGATCCACAGGACTTGGGAGCAACAACTTGAGGCAGCAATATATTCAGCTTCGCATGTTGATGTAGCGATGCACGTCTGCTTCTTGCACTGCCATGTGACTAGGCGACTTCCCAAAAACTGACATCCAGCCGTTGTGGATTTGCCGTCGATTTTGCATCCGCCAAAATCAGAATCACTGAATGCGATCAAGTCAAACTTATTATCCCTAGGGTACCACAGACCGGTGTCAGGGCAACCCTTCAAATAACGAAAAATCCTTTTTACAGCTGCAAGATGTGAGGCCTTCGGGTTCACTTGATATCTGGCAAGCAGGCACGTTGGGTACATTATATCTGGTCTTGATGCTGTGAGGTACATAAGAGATCCGATCATCGCGCGATAGTGTGAGGGGCTAACATCTTGACCCTTCAAATCTGGAGTAATTCCGTGATTTTGCGGCAATGGGGTACCGATGGGCGTTGCATCTGACATCTGGAACCGGCTCAAGATGTCACCAACATATTTAGTCTGATGGATGAATATCCCAGACTCGGTTTGTTGCACTTGTAGGCCCAAAAAGAAAGTCATTTCCCCCATAGCACTCATCTCGAATTTATCCTGCATAATGCGCTCGAAATTCCTACACAAAACATCGTTAGTAGAACCAAATATAATATCATCAACGTATACCTGTACCAGTAGAAGATCTCCATCTTGTTCTTTGACGAAAAGAGTACAATCGATAAGACCTCTGCGAAATCCATTCTCCAGCAGATAATTAGATAAGGTTGCGTACCAAGCTCGCGGTGCTTGATGAAGACCATAGAGAGCTTTGTTGAGCAACCAAACCCGATCGGGATGGATAGGATCTTCAAAACCTGGAGGTTGTTCGACGTACACCTCTTCTTCCACCACACCATGTAAGAATGCACTTTTCACGTCCATCTGGTATACCTTGAAACCTTTGAATGAGGCATAAGCCAGAAAGATCCGAATTGCTTCTAGACGTGCAACAGGTGCATACACTTCGTTGTAGTCGATCCCTTCTATCTGACGAAAACCTTGAACGACTAGCCTTGCTTTGTTTCGAATAACGATTCCACGGTCATCCTTTTTGCATTTAAACACCCAACGGGTACCAATCTTCTTGTAACCAGCAGGTTTCTCTACGAGTTTCCAGACACCAAGCTTCTGGAATTGTTGCAGTTCTTCCTGCATTGCTTCAACCCAAAAGTTATCTTTCAAAGCTTCTTTCCAAGTTCTTGGCTCTTCCTGTGAGACATAACACGCGAAAGACCAATCATTTTGTTGCCCGGATTCTCGGATAGCTGCATACAAGCCTGCATTGTTGTTGTTCCGCAACATGTTTCTTGTTTGAACGCCACTTTGCACATTTCCGATGATGTTTTGTTGAGGATGGGTATTGTGAATCCTTGTTTCTGGATTATCTTGAACTGAAATGTTTGTACCCAGATTGTTGAGATTGAGATCAACAACCAATTCAATTCCCGGAATTGACGAAGAGGATGATGCAGTAGCTTCAGCTGTTCTAGGGACGCCCACTGGAGGAGTACCCTCTGAAATACCATGAACTGCTGTTATTGGAGCTTCTTGATCTGCATCTAGAAATTCATCATCCTCTGAAGATTCGTTCAATTCGGTAGCATCGAGAAAATCCTCATTGTCGAGAGCATTATTGTTCACTGAAGATGGTTCTTGATTGACAATAATTGGACGAACCAACGGTGAATCTGTTGCGTTGTTACTCTCGAAAAACATCCTTGCAGCAGCATTTTCTTCAACTGCTTCAACATTGATCGAATTGAAAAAGTCATCGTACTCAAACATCCAAGGCTGGCCAGGATTTTTGACTGGTAAAGTGTGCCTTTGTACTCTGACTTCAGACCATTCCTCGACCCTTTTAGTCTCTAGATTCCAGACTCTTAAGTTCGGGGTGGAATACCCAAGAAAGTATCCATCAATGGCTCTTGCCCCAAACTTTCCATTAGGATCGATAATTGTGCATGGAGCTCCAAACGGTTCAAGATATGACAAATCTGGTTTCCGTTTGTTAATAAGCTCAAAACAGGTCTTGTTGTGCCTTTTGACTGTAAGGACTCGGTTCAACGTATAACATGCAGAGGCCACAGCTTCAGTCCAGAAGGGAATCGGCAACTGTGACTCTACCAACATTGTCCTAGCAGTCTCGATCAATGTGCGGTTCTTACGTTCAGCGACGCCATTCTGTTGAGGAGTGTAAACTGCACTAAATTCGTGAAGAATACCTTTTGAAGTGCAAAACTCCGCCATGGCATGATTTTTGAATTCAGTACCATTGTCACTGCGTATCCTCCTAACCTTCAACTTATATAGATTCTCAATCTGAATGATCAAGTTTTTGATAATACCGAAGGTTTCACTCTTATGTGCCATGAACGCCACCCAAGAAAATCTTGAATAATCATCAGTAATCACGAGGCAGTATTGATCATTCCTAATGCTTTTGTGCTTAACAGGACCGAACAAATCCATGTGCAAACGTTCAAGAGGAACAGCCACCGTGTTGACTTTCTTTGTAGGGTGTCGTTTCTTCGTTTGTTTTCCTTTCTGGCACGAGACACAGATGTCTTGAAGATGAAAGTTTTTAAGAGGAACACCATTCACTAATTCATTTGACACCAAATGATTCATTTTGCGTAAGTGAATGTGACCCATTCGTCTGTGCCAAGAGATTGTGTCTTTTTCTGTGGCTTTGGAAACGAAACAAGTTGCTTGTGCAGACGTAGTGATAGCTTGGCTCATATCAAGGACATACAGATCATTTATCCTTGGAGCCGACAAGAGAATCCATTCTTTTGGAATTTTGAAGCCGGGTTTCAGCACATAACATCCATTTGCATTAAAGTGTACTGAGAACTGCTTATCACAAATTTGAGAAACACTAAGAAGATTGTGATCAAGTTGTTGTACGAAGTTGATCTTATCAAAGCTAACAACCCCGTTGGAAATCATTCCTTCACCCGTAATATATCCGCCCTTATCTCCAGCAAAAGCAACATAACCTCCTCTAATAGATTTAACGTCGTAGAGAAGCTTCATGTCGCCTGTCATGTGCCTGGATGCCCCACTATCAACAATCCAATGACTACTGATAGTTCCTCCTGGAACACCCTGCACATGAACTCACACAATTAGTTGGAGATGGGGACCCAAGCCATTGTGGTCTTGGGTCTTCCATTTTCATCAATCACAATAACTTCTATTCTTTGATGATTCGAGAATTGAGATGGTCCCCCTGAATTTTTAACCGTTTTTGGTTTCCAGGTCTGTTTTGTTATACCAGTGTTATTCTTTAAAACCTTAACTTCATGGTTGTCTGAAGTTTTTAAATTGTTTGGTTTGACAGAAACAGATGGTTTGTTAACCACATCGGTTTTAATCGCCTTTTCAATTTTCTTGACCTGTTGGCGTTTCTGTTTCTTTTCCCTTTCTTTTACAAGGCGGGGATCTTGTTTTGATGAAACAGATCGCTTGCGGTCAATTTGGTCACGGGGATCATCTTCTTTGGCTTTCAACTTATGAAGATACGGGCAATTTCGAATGATATGCCCAATTGTACCACATTCAAAACATGATCTTCGTTCAACAAACCCCGAAGTATCATGTGGTCGTCTTGCCGATGATGAACTTTGTGATCCCGAGGTACTAGGTTTTGAACTATTTGGTTCATTCCTTTTCATTACAGTTGCTTTCTTGACAAAATCTAAGTTAGATTGATTTTCAAACGTAGCAATTTTGTCCGTTCCCTTAGATTTCACAAAGTTCACATTCTTTTTCTTCTTTTGATTCGGCTTCTTTTGACTTTGAGCCGGCAACTTCCCTTGTTGTTTGGCATGATTTTGCTGTTTTTGCACTGTTGGTAATTTCTGATTGCCAAATTGTTTTCGAACTTCGGCCTTTGGGATAGGAGGGCACTGTGTTACTGTAACATGTGGTCCTGTCTTTCCCAAAAACTTATTTGTCGAATTTTCAAAGACTTTACTAATTAAAGATTGATTAACATTTTTAATAGGAAAATCTTTGTCTGAATAGATTTTATCATCACCAACAAGTGTGTACAGCAAGTCCACACTTTCCGACTCTTTTGCAGACACAGGCTCGATTGCAACAGTCTTAGCAGGTTTTGCAGGAGGATCACACAGAATATGATTCTCAAGAGGTATGTCCTCTTCCTTTATCACTGCATCAGACTTTGCTGAATCAGTATCATCAGACTCATCATCAGACGAATCAGAATCCTCACTGTATATCACAACTGGAGGAACCTGATTCGGTTCGGCAGAAGACACACATGTATCTGCTGACACATCTGAATCTGATGATACTTCTTTCTTGTATCCCAATCATGCTGCAAATTCCTTAACATCTAGAGGAACAGATGGTTCAAAGAAAGTTCTGTTCTCCTCATCAGGCATGGCATCATAATTGTTTCTCACGGGTGGTGGACATTTCTTGTAGCCTATGCATGTGACATCCCGTTTTTCTTTCTGTACATCAATGATGTGATCCAACACATAGCTAGAACTCAAATAACTGTCTAACTTGAGTCGGATCGCCTCACTTTCAGTTTTAACACAGGCCATTTCCTTTTGCATTACCTCAAGACGAGTTATATACAAATTAATATCTGTTTGTTTTCTGGAAACCATTTTAGTTAACTCGGTTTTATCTTTCTTTAATGTTTCAATTACCGATTTAAACTCCTTTTCATGGTTTTCATAAAACATGTTGGCTTCTGTGCACTTAGAAAGATCCACGGTTAATTTCTGATTGTGGATAAATGTCACATCATATTTCTCCTGCAAAGCCTCGTGTTTGCTTTGCAATTCACACCACTTATCATTCAATGAAACATGTTTGTCTTGCAAGTCAAACAAACTAGCTTGTACAGCATCATGTTTGCCTTGCAACTCAGACATGTTTGCATCCAAATCAGCACATCTAACATGCAATCTATCACAATTATCACAGCTAACAGAAGTGGGTTCATCGACACATACCTGACTTGATGAACTGTCGACATTAGCCATAAAGGCTGAATGGAGAGAAGACGAAGAATAAGCAGCTTGATCCACCAAAATAGATCTTCTATCAGTTCCTGCTGCAACATCCTCCAAAAGCTCATCAATAATTGCATCGACTGACGCACTTGATGTTTCATCCACATGATCATCACCTGAGCTCGAGGATTCTTCATCCGAACTTCTGCTGTAACCAGAAGAGTCTTCATCTTCAGAAGAGTCACCACCATTGGCGGAAGATTCTCCACCACTGGCGTGATTAAGATCTTTGACAATCTCAGCAAAACACGCTGTTCCATCCGGAGCATCATTTCCCAATTGGATTGACCAATCACAGCCTTCATCTACTTGAACCACAAGTGCCTGGTTGGCATTAGATGGTCCTGCTTGACTCTGGTTGTTGACAGGCACCAATGTGCGAACATTGTTCCTGTTCTGGTTCTGCTGGTTGCCTTGATTTCTGAAGGGATTCAGGTTTCCATGCTGAGATGGTCTTGTACATTCCCTTTTAAAATGACCCCGTTCACCACAATTGAAACACTTAACAGCCTGTTTATCAAACCCATACTTGGTGTCTTTCTTGCTCTCCAAGCTGGTTCTGCCTGTTCTTTCCATGAAATCCTTTGCTCGCCTAACTGCACTAGCAAAGGCCCACTTAATGTCCATCATCTCCATCTCCTCTTTATCAATCTGCTGATAGTCTTCTTGTGTCAGATTAATATTACCAATCTGACCTTCCACTAATCCACAGTATGCGCTCACCACAGTGTTTAGCAGCTCCATGTGTTCCTTGGCTACTTCCACACTGACTTTAGAAAAGCTTGAGGTGTCGAGCCGTACTGTATTTGGCTTTGATTGTTGACCAGCAGAAGATGTGCTTCCATAACACGCTTGCTGTTGAGGAGGAGGAGGAGGATTCCCATGCATGTCTGTTGCTCTGATAGGTCGTTGGCCTTGCTGTTGTGGTACTGATTGAGGGACTGGTTCAAGCGGAATTCCATATATGTCTGTTGTTGGAGGAGGAAGGCCATACAAGCTAGTGCTAGACACAAATGCTGTTTGAATTGGAGCGTGTGAAGAAGGTTTTGTAGAAGTGCTAGAAACTCCATAATACATTTCAGGATTTTGTGGCACTGGAACTCTTTTTGCCTTGAGAGTTTCTTCCTGATTCTTGTTTTCCAGGAGTTGAGCAAAGTCATTGAAGTTTGTTGTATCCAAAGTGCCATTGTACTTCATGATTTCTAAGAAATTATTCCATTGAGGTGGCAGTGCATCTGCAAACTTCTTCACTATCTCTGCTGAAGTTGTTACAACCCCAATATTTCCCAATTCAGTCAGCAAATGATTGAATCGACTTGTCAAATCTCCTAAAGATTCATTCTCCATACAAGTAAAACCATCAAACTCTTTCTTTAGCGGGTCTTTTCTCAATTGACGTGTCGCTTCATTTCCTACGCCCCTTATCTTCAATGCGTCCCACAACTTCTTCGTTGTCTTGTGACTGACAAATTGATGATAAATATCTTTACTTAACGCCTGAGTAAGAATGGCATATGCCTTCTTTTCCAAATCATAGACCTTCTTCTGATCTTCCGTAAGATCTGCAAACGTAGCAGCAGATGAAGCGGCAAGCTCTATTGTTTGATCAAAATCTGTGATGAAACGCAACCACAATTCTGTATTTTGACCAAGGACGTATGTATGAAATCTATCAAACCATCCCGGATATTCACTTAAGTGCATCAACTTTGGAGGCCTATTCAAACTTCCCGTTTCACTCTCGCTTAACAAAATGCTTTGAACACTTGGAGTTTGATTTGATACGAATGCCCATTGACCGGTAGATATAGCATTAGCTTGCGAAGATACAGGTACGGGAGATTCGGCCCATGCAGGAGATGCAGGTAAGGGAACACCCCAGGCCGAATTCATTTTTGATCAAGAAAAATAATACACCAGCCGAAGGATAAGAGATCGAAAGACCTGAAAAACACAACTTGTTAACCTTAAACAGACAAGTATCGAAAGATCAACACTTGTTCGAAGGATCAACAGTGTTCGAAAGATCACTGTTGAGTTTCGAACAAAGATTTCGAAAGACTCTCCAATCGAAGGATCCTTGTCTTTCGAAAAAGAGCTGTGATTTCGAAAGACTCTCCAATCGAAGGATCCTTGTCTTTCGAAACAGAACAATAGACCGAAAGATGTAAGTTTCGAAAAGATTCCTTGAATCGAAGGATAAATCACAGGCTTCGAAGGATGCTCGAAAGATGATAATCTGTCGAACTTCCTTTGATCGAAAGATGACCTTTCGATTCCGAAGGATATCCTTCGACCGATTCTGACACAGTTGACAAAGAGTGACAGGTTGGTGAAAAAGGTGATGGGTTGGGGAGATCTTTCGCAGAAAGTATGGTCAGACCATGATTTTCTGCATGTACAAACCAACCCGGTTGTGCGGAATCCAACCGGGAAAGCAAACCGAGATCGAACACGTAAATACACGACACGCAAGATTCACCGATTAACACCTCTGTATTAATACTATGAAAAGTTCAGTTACAAAGCAATGTTTACAAATGTATTTTGCAAACTCTCTCAAAGCTCTCGTGTGTGTGTGCTCTGTTCTTGTGTCTCTATTGAAATGAACACAACACTTGGGTATATATACCCGAACACAGCAGGTCTGTGTCGAAGGATCAGATAGATGATCGAAGGATCATCTATCGACCAGAAACAGCTCGAATGATCAACATGTACCTCGAAGGATGGCATCTTTCGAGGTCCATCAATTCGAAGGCTATCTTTCGAGCTCATCGAAGGATATAAGCCATCCTTCGATGATCTATCCTTCGACTTAGACATCTTACAAACATTTTCTAACTGTTTGACCAAGTCAAACCGGAGGATGGTTGACTTAGTCAAACTTACAGGACTAACGAAGACATCGTTTTACATCGTTACAAAATACAGACAAAGTACAGACACAAGTGCACCAACATAAATAAATTAACATAAACGAACTTCCGGCCAAACAAGTTCATGAACGTTCGATTCATTTACCGGTCTACACCCAAAGTACATTTTTAAAGCTGCGAAATTCGAGCACATCTTCTTAATCTATTTGTATACGTTGGTATATGTTTCTTTTCTCTCTCAATTTGCTTAATTTGTATCAACTGTCTAACACATTTGCTTAATCTATTTGTATATAGTGATTAGTTAGAGTTTTGTAGTTTCATGCATACCAACTGTTTGATGAAATGCCTCAATGAACAAAGTAGCTCTAATCATGCAAATCATGATGAGTTTTTACTCAGAGGTGTTGGGATTAATAACTTATTTTGAGAACAACAATCAATGTGTCATTTGTTGATATGGTGGCAGGGTTGTTGAGGTTTCTGGATCACCAACACACACACATGATCTGCAGCATAGTTATTAAAAGACATCGCCTCTTGCGCCTAGGCCCAATTTCCTAGCGAGGCGAGGCAATTGCGCCTTAAGTCAAGGCAGTTGCGCTTTGATTCTCCAGGTGATGGTTCATGCGTAGATTCCGCCGAGATTCCTAGATTCTTGAGAGTTTTCGGCCAAATTCTCTAAATTCTGGCAAGATTCTAGCTAGATTTCTACTTTTATCAAACGAAACTACTTTTCTACACTAATAAACTAGCATTTTATAACTTTTGGTACTAAATAGACGATATTAACTGTTCTATAATAGCTTTAGTTTATTTTATTTGAAGAATAGTATTAATTTTCTATTATATAAACCGGATATAAATACCTTTCTTGTCCCTTCTCATTTTACCCAAACACAGACACATGTGTGTGTTCAGCACAGTGGCAGCAAGGGTTCTCCTTCTCGTGCTTGTTAGGGGATTATGCACTTTCGTTTATTTCTTTTATCAACGGCTTTTAAAGATTTTGTTGCTAGCATCAACAAATATTATTCAATTTCAGTAATATGCCCCACGTTTATATGCTTTAATTTAATAGATTTTTAAGTTTGATTTTATTTCTTTGACATTATAGATATCCTTCAATGTAGGCACAAAATTAAAGGTATCCTTCAATGTAGGCACAAAATAGGCTAATTGCTGAATATGTCTACTAAAATTTGTGTCTTGTGAGTCCATTTTCATGCCTATTAATATGCTACAGATAACGAATTAGAGGTGGCAAGATAGACAATATATAGGTAACTGGTCAAAACAGGATATGATTGAAACTTTGAAATGTTTAATACAGGTCAAGACGGGTTAACTTGCAAACAGTTTTTTTTTTTTTTGTCTTCCTTTAGAATATTATAAATAGTAAAATCATTCATTTCTTGTTACGAAACAGTTAATAATATATTAACAATCTGAAACAGTTGAACAGAACTATTTAGGATGTTGTATGCATTGGAAATGGCTTACTCATGTGTCCCTTTTGACCCGGTTGAAATAAATTAAACACAACCCAGATCAGCACATTTATTCGTAAATGGGTCGAAATTCCACCTAAACCCACACATCTTTTTTCTAAGTTCATTTCCAGCCATTTATTAGCTTAGTAGTTACACAATTGTCTCTTGATATTGATGTTGGTTAAGAAAATACAAATAGATAAAGGGATCCAATGTGAAATATTGAAATCTTCTGTTGACCCATAAATCATTATGATAAAGTAGTGGGCTAATATATTGATCAGCTATTTAAAACCACATATATCTTGGTGGATCTGATTCCACTCCTTTTTTTATACTAATCTCAAACAAATTCCACAGATCAATGGCGTCTTCATCGTCCTCTTCTCACTTGATTCCCACATCGTGACTCGTTTGCAAGATTTGAAATCAAAGTTGGAAATTGGGTCCGGTGGTGTGCGCATGGTTGGAATATGGGGGGTTGGAGGTGGTGGTAAAACTACCCTCGCATCTGCTGCGTATACAGAAATCTCTCACCAATTTGAAGCTCACTGTCTTCTTGAGAAGATTCGTGATGAATCAAGCAAGCATGGCCTGAAAAAGCTGCAAGAACTTTTTTGTTATCAAGTGTTCTGAAAACTAATGTGGTGGTAGAGAGTGAGATAGAAGGAAGAAGCATGATAGAAAGAAGGTTATGTCGTAAAAGAGTTTTAGTTGTTCTTGATGACGTTGATGACCTTGAGCAACTAAAGAAACCGAACGTACCAGTTCCAGACCCGGGTGTTACAAAAGAAACCGAACCGGACCCAACCCGGAACCACCAGACCCGGTTCCGGCCAAAACCCAAAAAACTGGCCAAACCGGTCAAAAACCCGAACGTACCCAGAACGGGTTCCTACCCTACCCGGTTCTTGACTTTGTTGACCAAACCCAGACCCGGTTCCTACCAGGTTTTAGGTTCTAAAAAAAACCGAGTTGTGCATCTCTACCTAGAGCTGGTAAGTGGTAATATGGTTTGATTAGGTAACGGGTCAAAACAAGTCACTTTAATACAAAACGATTTAGGTGATTTTCATTTATTATAATATGTTAAGCTAATTATAATTAAAAAATAATAGTGAAATTGATATACAAGGTTGTGTGCTTTAAGAATAAACTTCTTTAGGTGAATTTCAACTCGTTTGATTCCTTTTTCAACTAATGTCAGAAAAAACCCAACCCGAATCAGCCCAATAGTAAACGGTTTGAAACCGCCACCCTTATTAAGTTTTGTTAAGAGCTTAGTATACTAGTTTATGCAAACATGAATGTAATATGTAGTAGAAAGATTGATAGGTGCTTACACTGATGTTGTACAACATAACACTGGTACAAATTAATAAATATAATGCATCAAACCGTTGACATATTCTGCAACAACAAAAAAAAAGCAGTATTTTCAACAATCGAGCAAACTTATACATGCACAAAATTTATAAATTTTTAAATTCGTGCAACTTAGAAAAGACTGATAGCTTCAATTTGGCCCTTGGAAAAAAAAAACGTGCACAAAATTCTTTCGTGTTTTATTATGTCTAATCCTTTCATATTGAACTTCATTTCTATGTTAGTCTTATATGCTTAGTGAATTAACAACTAAAAAGATTGATGCCATTGCAGCATCATTCCACACAATTGGTACAATGACTTCAGTGGATTTTTATTATAAGCTAATTGTTGTCGGATTTGGGAGTGTAGCATAGTTATTATGAAGGATACGTCTATGGATTCACAAGGTGATCATGATCACAGGGAGGAGTTTGATAAAAATCCGGAGTTTTATGAATGCGAACAGGTGGGTTATGTACCCTATGGTTCATTGAGGCACAACCCATGGTGGAATTCTACATGCACTAATATCACATTTCAGATTCATGCCAAGGGTAATAATAAGGTAGAACTTGTTCCTAAGAAAAGTATATTAGGTGGCTCAAGGGATAAGGCAAAAGCTACAATAGATTGCTCAGAGGTTTGGGAAGAGGATCAAAAGACAATTGAGATCATGTATGATAGGCATAAATCCGAACCACCTTTTTTACTAACAATTCCCACTTACGATAAATATATCTAAGGCCCACTTGATGTCCAAAGGTTCCAATTCGTGTGAGAAAAGCGTTTTGCATTTTAGTCCAAACCGGCAGACCCCAGATCAGGCCCAATTACAGCCACTAGCCCACTACCGACACTGAAGTTTTAGCAAAATTATACCCCCATAATTTAACCCCAGATAAGTTGAAGATCGCTTTATGAGTGTCGACACTCCGGGCGATAGGTCGTTAAGATTTTATAATACAAGGACACTCCAACTTCCACACATGAACTTTAATTATATAAAACTTTAATTTAACAAGATTACATGTTATTAGGAAGTGCATACATTCCTAAAACCCAGTAATGGGTATTCCTAAAACCCGGGTACGGGTATTTTTAAAACCCGGGTATCAATCGGGTACGGAAAAACCCGGGTTCGGGTAGTGATGAGAATATGCATACCCGGACCCTACCCTACTCGGGTTCGGGTTAAAAAACCCGTTTTTTTAATACCCGGGTCCGAGTTTTTTTTGGGCTCCGGGTTCGGGTTTTTTGTGCACCTCTAGCAGTAAGCCACTAACGGAGGAGGGGTTATTTGATTCGAGAATCAAAAGGAATTAATTAGAGCAATAATAATAGTAACCATTGTACCCCTCGACCATCGTTTCTTAGTTTTAAATCGTTTCTTGGCTATTGGGTTTTGCTCCGGCGAATATTTAAAAGGGATTCAGGCGGTTTTGTTTTTACGGGTTTGAAATCTTTGGTTCAAGGGGAGAAGACAATGATTCGAGATTTGTCTCTGTGTAGGTTTGGGTTGGGTTGGGGAGTGGAGGGTACAGGACCCGGTAGGGAGTTTGGGTGTAAACTTCTTTTTTTAAGTAAAAATGATTATTTTAGCAAAGTTACAAGACTAGCTATTTACATGTAAAACGGGGGTTATACCCTTTAAGTTAACACGGGATAGCAAGTGGTGTTAGATAACTATACTGAAATGCCAAAAATTTATAGCATAGAAATGTGTTTTTTTCTCATAACTAGAGTTATGTGGAGAATTGTAAGAATCGTATAAACTGCTTGTACATAATTTTCCGTAATGATTTAACGAGGAAGAAAAATGTTAGTCGGGTGGTTGGTTATCTAATCTCCTTACATTTGCACTTAAAGCTATATGTACAAGTTCTTAGTGTATGTTTTTTTAAAATAAATAACTCACACGCCCTCTATACCTACTTTTAAATCTACACGAATGTGTACAATGAAGTATGATATTCAACCACTTACAGAGAAAAACCTTTACTACATACATTATTAAAGCCAGACTACAAGTCGTTTAGTAAAATTTCAATGAATATAATCCTATCTTGGTGTGTGAAGGTTGATACTTGTGTATATCACTAACATGAGATAAATTGTAAGTTACGTTTGCATAGCTCATCCCAAAATTTAGATATGAACTAATTACAACTTTTGTCCTTAAACTATATATATTAACTTACTGGTTATATTCTTTGTCTTTAATAATTATACTAAAGATCCTTTAATCGGGAATTTTGCATGTTTGGTGTCATTTTCACTTACTCTTGTTAGCTTTTTTTTTTTTTTTTGTTAATATAATATGAAATGACTAGACTACTATTGATAATAATTGAAAAAAACCGACGACTTTGGCACCATTTGAAAGTATTCGGAAATTTCTCTTAGGCTATCTCCTATTATTTCACACCCTTTCACTTCAAATCATTGTCACATTATAAGGGAAATGTTGCTTCATTGACACATCACCACTTTATTTTCCTTTACTCTTTTTTACTAACACCTAGTATCATTTCACTCCTTTTCACTACCGCTACTCTATAAAATAATACTATTTTTCAAATAAATTAAAAAAAATGATTGGTTGAGAATTGCATGGTCCCACACATCTTGCTTCTTCACGTCGTGTTCCCTACCCTGCCTTGTCACACCCCAACCGATGGCGGAAACATCGGAGTGAGACGAAAATGAGATTGCAAGAGTCTTCATAACGCTATTTGTGTCGAGTGTTTAATAATTACCCTTTTTTACATTGATTGAACTAGAATATAACAAATTTGAATAACGACAAGTATGAAAGAAATAAAGTTTCATTTCAATAAGAATGATTCAGTACAAGGTTTGGAAACAAAATACAACATGTTTGAAAAATACAATACGATACAACAAGTATTAAAGTTTAATGCGTTTCTAGGCAATCCTACTAGATTCCTTGCATCATCAGAATACTGCAACATGTATTAAAAGCATAGATCAATACAAAAGTATTGGCGAGCATACAAGTTTGAATCTAAGAATAAGTATAAAAGTTTATCTCAATCCGACATGGCAATTTATATTCGAGTTGGATCTAGCATGTTAAAACAACCTAAGCATAACAAATAATAAGGATGTTCAAGTAGGAACTAACACGCATAAATAGCATAAACATAACAAATAGCATGAGTATACAGTTGAAACTAACAATGATAAACAACTAATCATAACAAATACGTATTCGATGGATTGAGTATTTAATTATATTCGATTGAGTGAGGTAGATTTGTAGTTGATACATGTTGCACCCAAAATGCATTAAAGCGTAAAAAGGGTCGAGTATGCTAACAGTGATTGCGTTTGTGATCCCTTGAAGTACGCACGAGTAAAGATTTGAAAAAAAAACCGAACGTACGAGAGCAAGTATCCTAGATATTAAGACACCATAACACGATCTAGTAAATTTCAACAAGTTAGATAATAATCTTAACATTTATGGTTAAAATTTTAAGCATTAGTTCTTATAATTGGTTAATATTAAGAAGGATAAATTACACTTTTCGTCCTTTATGTTTGTATCGAATTGCAGTGGATACCCTTTAACTTACATAATTACAGTCACAATCATTTCTTTTATAAAAGCATTACATCTTTGGTCCTTTAGCATTAACTTGGTTTAATTTAAACGTTAAATATGGCGATGTGCACCTCATGTAAGGGTAATAATGTCTTTTTACCCTCTCTTTCTTCTCCCCTTTGTAAACCCTTCATAACCCTAACCCTTATCCCCCACCACCATCAACAACCCACAACCAACCAACACCTACACACTTTCTACTCGCTTTCTCTCTAAAAACACACAAGGTGGTCGATTCCAGCGGCGGCTCAGGCGGTTTGGTCGGTTCAGGAGGCGGCTCAGGCGGTGGTCGTTTCAGGCAGCTCAGGCGGTGGGCGTTTCAGGCAGCTCAGACAGCAGACGTTTCAAGCCGTGACGATGGTTTTCCCCGAACGGTGGTCTAACTTTCTTTTTTCTGATTTGCTGCAGTGAATTCCTTCCTCTCCAAATTTGTTTGAGCTTCTTAATTATTGAATTTTTTGTTGCAATTACAGCAAGTAGCAATTTGTTTATTCTAGATAATTCTACTCGAATTGATCTTTTATACATCTAATGCTTGATCTAGCTTCATGTTTTCTCATCTTAATTTAACGGCATTTTATAGATCTAGAAAAATATATGGTTTTGATAATATTTGCCGTATATGACACATATGAATCGAATTGTATTTCATCTTTATTTAACCTTTAATCTTGACTTTTTTTACTGTGTGCTTGCTTGTCAGTCCTCACACATATGAATCGAGTTGCAAATTCAAGCTGTTGTGATGGTTGTATGGTGGTGGATGAGAAAAGAAAGAAATAGATATTATATAGGTTTTTAAATTTTAAATTTGGTTTTTGTTTTATGTGTAAAACTATTTTTTTAATTATATTGGTGAAAAAGACTAAACTACCCTTATTTGATCAGATTTAACTGAAAGTTTTAACCATGTTAGTGCTAAAGGACCTAGGGTGTAATGTTTTTATAAAAGAAAGGATTGTGACTGTAATTATTGAAGTTAAAGGCATCCACTGCAATCTGATACATACATAAAGGACGAAAAATGTAATTTACCCTATTAAGAACTATACTTAAATATTCATGTTATTAATAAATTTTAGAGTTTTTATTATATGAGAAAAATGATTTAAGAAATAAAAATAAAATGGAAAGGAAAGGAAACTGTTAACTCATGCTTTAAAGTTTAAAAGAATAGAGAAAAGGAATGGATTTAAACGAAAAGAAAAAAAAGAAACAGTTAGCCTAATTACTCAAGTTGAGCTTATCAAACTTGTTGACTTCAAAGAGCCTCAATGAAGTCAGAAGTCCACATGCTTCTAATCATCTCATGTTTGACTTTTACTACTGTCAAAACATACTTCTGTATAAAGGAGAATTAATAGTATATGTAATTGACCATTTCGTTTCTTATTCTGAAACAGTTTCCATCGTAGACTTAGAAAATTATTCATTCTCAGAATTTCAATTTGGAACCAATAAAGTTCAAGTCTCTGATACAACTTTCAACAGAAAATTCCGAAAATTATATAAGAAGTTGAGCCACAACCACTGTGCTATAAAATAGATCCGTTTATGTTTTGAGTTTTAATTTATAAAAAACACTCGAAGTCAGTCATCTTCTTCACTAAACAACGTACTGTCGTCATGTTTCAAAACACAAAATTTTGATATTGTTTGTTCTTGTTATTCATATGTTATAGTTTCATTAGTAAAGAAAAGGAAAGAAAACAAACTCGATTGTATTAAAAGAAATATACCGAAACTCGAACCAAAATTGAGACTCGTAACTGAACCGACGTGCACCCGACTTGAACCAAACACGAAACTTTGTCCCCGTTTTCATAAAGTCGATCAGCCATAGACAGAGGAAGGCAACCACTCTCGAACCCACGAAGCCAAAACACGAGAGCCTGACCTGAAAACCGAACCGTCTGACCATCTAGTCTGTACCGCGGTGAACCAAACCCGAACCCGAATCGAAACAAACCCGAGTCGTGAAAACCACCGCTGCACTGACTGTTAACCACCTCCATCATCGTCACAGAAGCTCGTCTTCAACATCATCCATCTTTTCAAAGAAATCAACGAGGTAAATAAACGAAAATATAAGAGAACAGGGGTGCGATTAATCACCAGAAGCTCGTCGAGCAGGCACCACCGCTGCTGCCACCGTCGACCTCCGCCGCACACGGCGGCGACGCAGCCGATCCCTTTTGTTTTGTCTCTCTCTCTCTCTCTTCATTTCGTTGCACCATTGTCGCCGCCACCAGACAGTGGTGATGGTGACCGTTCATCTCTGATTACAGGGGAATGTAAGAGGGGAGGGGTGTTCGGGTGAGCTTGCTGGAATTAAACATCGCCGGCCGCTGGTTGAACGGCTCCGGCGCCGATCAGATATAGCGAGGGAGGGAAAGGAGTGGAGGTGAGGTTATAGGTTTTGAAAGAGATGGAGTCTGTGATCTCCATTTGTATATGTAATGTGTGATGCAGAGTGTTTAGAGGATTAATTGTAGACAAACAAATAAAAGAGTGGGAAAGAAGATATGCGGCTGATGAACGGTTGCAACAAAATTTCATTTAGGGTTTTGCTAGCATTATATAGGTAGGTTTAATCCGGTGGGCTTGGGCCAAAGGCCCACAAGCCCATCTCATGTGGTTAAGCGACCCGAAAGTTTCTACGAACTCGTTTTCGAAACTCGATCGTCGCAGGATGTCGTATAATATTACTTTAAAGTTTAAATACGTGAAATATTGTCGGTGTTCGATACTGGTCGCGTTCACTTGTCGGTCGTGTTAAAAGTGCGTAAGAAACGTAGTTTTCCGTTTTTAAACTGTTTTTCAATCAGGGTTCAACTGCGTTTCTAAAAATAGGAATCGAACCCGAATTTTATGAAAGACAAGGAATTACGGAACTACGAGACGTTACATGCCTCCTCCTTCACACGCCAAACCCCGCCGCCTTATCTGGTGTTCCCCGTCCTCTCACAATGCCCCTATTGCGAACTGGCAGGGGCGTGGGATGGTAGTAGATGCCCTTACTACCAATGGGGTGGTGGTCCATTTGCGAAGGCAAAACATTTAAACACCTTGAGAGAGGGGGGCTTGGATTTAAGTTCCATAAACCACATGAAATAAAAGAAATGTGTCATTTAAAAAAAAGGTGGATGCCTTTACTGGAATGGGAACTTTCTAGGAAATTTAATATGCATGTGATCTATAAGACTAAAAGGTGTGGGGGCCGGTCTTGGTCCGGCGAGGCCCGGCACCGCACCCCCACACCGCCCCCCTCTAGGGCGTCCCGTCTTCTCTGTCGGCCCAAGGACGTTGGCGAAGGGCCAACTTTTTGAAATAATGCCGTTGCCAACGGCTATTTAAAAAAAAGGTTTTTTCACTTTAAATAAAAACCCCACCTCAACCATTTTTACAAATTAACTCTATCCAAAATCTCCCAACTTCTCCCTTCTCTCATCCATTTTTATAAAAAAAACTCCATCTTTTTTATAAAATCATGAATCCGTTCAACCCAAACAATCCCAACCCGAACCCGAATCAAGCTAACTTTTTTGGACTCCCGCTTACACTCCGACTATCGATCCTTCATGGGTGTCTACGCAATTTACCATTTCGGGTTTCAAACAATCACCCAACGCGTTCAAACAAATGTCTCAAGTCCAACAAATGCAACATTACCAAGCATTCCAACAAATGATGTTACGCAACTCGTTTGAATCTCAAGCGCAATTCCAATCGCAACCGCCAACATCCCCCCCGGTTCCACTTGACGAAGATGAAGAAGTCGTCCCCGAATCGCCACCTCAAAATCTCAAGCACAAAAAAAAACAGGGGAAGGCTATTGAAACCGTAGTCGAAACCAAAGGCGGTTCGAAACCAAGACGAGACCTTGGACAAAATTAGAGGAGGAGGCGCTAGCAATTGCGTGGGTTAAGTCTCAACTTGCCCGATTGTCGGTATGAACCAAAGTTTATTTTTTTAATTTAAATTTAAAAAGATTTATTTTTTATTTTACTAAGGCATTTTTTTATTTATGGAACAACCAAACGGGTACCGGTTTTTGGAAGGCGATAACAGATAAATTTAACGTGCTTATGGAGCAAGGCCCGATGTGTGATATCGATTCCGTCTCGAGCGGAGGATTTTAGGATTATGAGGTTGGATCCCGACTCGGTTCCGGAGGATGAACGCGAGGTTTACCGGAGGATGAAAGAGGAAGTTAAGAAAAAATGGACGTCGTAGGTTGTTTCGTATTTTTTTAGTCGTATCATTATTTATTTTTTTTCGCTTTTATGTTTTCCGTTTCTAGGATTAGTAATTTTAATTTTTAGGAAATGTAATTTATTTTTATGTTATGTAATGGATTTAATTATGTTGTTTTATGTTTTAATTTTATTTAATTTTTAAAATGTTTTTATCAAGTTAACCAAAAAAAAAGTTAAAAAATTATAAAATAATTGGTGTGGGGTAGGCCCATCCTCTACCCCCTTCATTTTGCAAGGAGGGACATCCCATGGAGGATGATGATGTGGCGTCCTACGTGGCGGCCCATCCTCATAGGGATAACCCTCACCATACCCTTTAGTCTAATCACTCGATGAGTCAATGGAGTCAATGAAAAGTCTATTTAGTTTAATCTTTTTTTAATGGCATGATGATTTTATTAAAACATGGACCACACTAGCAAGTTACTAGTGAAAGGCCACCATTAATTTATATCGAGAATTTCACCATTTATACTACTTCAAATCATACAAATTTATATATACTCTAATTTGCAACATTTGGGTGCAATGAGGTTTGTACCTTGTGCTTTGATAGTTTTCCTTGCTTTTGAGGGTGTACCCATGGTTGTGTAGGTTGTACCCACTTTGGGTTTTTAAACCCATTTTCTTCTCTCTCTGTAACATCTGTGCTTTGCTCTTTCTCTCTCCAAAACTCACACTTCCTGCCCTTTTAGAGAGAGGGCGAGAGCTAGAGAGCTCGAAGTCGGAGATGAAGAGGCAAGAGACAGACAAGACGGAGTAGCGGTATCCGGCCGGCCACTTGGTCACGGTGGCACCACTATGGTGGTTTATGGCGGTGGTTTGGTGACGAGAGGTTGTGGGGTGCGGCTAGAGTGATGGTGATTGGGTCCGAGCTGAAGGGGGCGGCAGGTGCATCGACGACGGTGAGGAAGGGGTTGATGAAGGGGTGAACTTGGGTGGTGGCTCACGACGGATTAGGGTTCCGGAGGTGCCACCGGCGCCGCGAGTCCAGCAAGATTCAAGAAGCAAAAACTCATCTCCTATGGGCTCCAAGCGACCTAGGCTTTGCTCCAAGCGACCTAGGCTTTGCTCCAAGCGACACTCGAGAATCACGGATTCAGGCGGCGATGGTGAATAGTGTTTCAGACGGCGGCGGTTTCGACAGAGGTGCTTTCCTATGACGATTAAGACGATGAAGATGACCGAGTGCCGAGAACCACGCAAAGGTAGTTCATTTATCTCGATTATCAGTATCTTTTATAAACCTTTCAACCCTAATTGAACTTACAAAATTTCTCTTCGAACTCAATTTTTGTTCTTCTACAAATTAGTTGGGAGATTGGGTGAACCACTACGACAACACCATTGTTTGTCGTTGCTTTAGCCTCTATATTGTCCACTTTTTCATCTGGAGCACCAAGACAATTGTTCAAGCCTTTAAACCTAATCTCTTCAGGTAACCATTCCCACTTCAATTGATTTTATAGTGTATACATACTGTTAGAAATTGATACTAATCATATATAATAGTGTATGAATTTGAATTGGTTTTATAGATTATATCCACTGTTTCTAAGTGTGTGTTTTGTGTATGTGAAAAAGGTGAAAGTGGAGAATAAGAACCGGAAAGTTGATGTAAGTGTGTTCTTTTTAGTTATGTCTTGTAGTCTTGTACTAGATATTGCAAGTAATTTTAGACCTGCATATGACAAGATTGAAACAAACCTATATATATTCTTTAACAAAAATGCTTATCAATTTTGAATATTGTGGAATTTAGGGATGTTTGGTTTGTCCGGCCGGTTTTGATGAAAGTTTTGGGCTGAATCGCTAACGACTGTTTTGGAAAAAGACAAACCGAAGCGGCCCACACGAAACGGCTCGACTGGAACACTAGGATGAATATAATAGCAGCTGGTGCAGCAAGAGGTTTACATGACAATTGAACCCATTGGTCGGGATATGAAGGGTCCAAATATTTTGCTAGGTGAGGATTATCATATAAAATTATCGGACTTTGGCCTGGCAAAGTGGGCGCGCTTGGAGAAAAAACTCTTGTTTCGACCTGAGTGATGGGCATTTATGGGTATTGTTGCAATTAAGGGACAACTCACCAAAGGTTTTTCTCTTTTTCTATTTTAATTTATTTCTTTTTAGTTTCTTTTAATGTTTTAGGTTAGCCGTTAGCTTGGAAGGAATTTGGGCTGGCTCACAACAAAAGCATTGAAACTGGCCCCGACATGGGTACGATATAGGCGACACTTCTATGAACAAGAGGTTTAAACTTGGTATGTTTTGTTCACAGGATCCTCTTTATGACATTGATGACATGCTTATATGTTTTTCAAACAAAGTGCGAGTTAATAGAACAATTACATGTAATGTTTCGTGATTAGTTAATTTAAGGTTTTTAAAACTATTTCTACCCAATCTATACCCTTGGTAAATAAATATACAATGTCTACTAGGGGCAAGTAGTGTTTGAAGCTGTTTGGAATAGATGAACGACACTGCTACATCTTATGTTGGATTTGATTCAAAATAATTAAATGTGACTATCTTACTAAAAACTCCCTTTCTGTTTTCTTTGAATTTTTACTTTATAACATATGAAGTTTAAAACTCAAAATGAATTGTTATGATACCAAGGAGGGCATATAGCACCAGGCAACTTACTGTCCTTTTTTTTCATGATGTTATTTAAGTTTTGTTTTTTTCATTTTAAGGTGAGCAATAGAGTTGCATAATATTGATTATCACAACAAATACATAACAAATAGATAAAGACTAATCTTGATTTTTTTGCTGACCCATAATGTCATTCCTGTTGGTTGAGTATTTTTGTATGTTTTTAATGTTTATGCCGTGTTTACGAGTGTCTAATGATTGATGGTATATTTTATTAGTTATGAATATGTGGTCATGTGTACTCTTTTGCAGTTGCCTTCTTATCTCCGGGTTGCTACTATTATTACTAATCAGGTGTGTATTTTTTATGTTTTGTTAAATTATTTTTCAGCACTATGGTTGTTGTATGTTCTTTTTAGGTTTATGTGTTTGGATATTTGTGTATGTTTTCGTTCTTGTAGTTTGTGCTTTTGCTTTCAAAGAAGGGAAGGGGGAATGATAGGGATGCCAAACACCTTTTGTACAATTGCCAAGTAGGAAAAAGACCGCAATTGCAGCCCGTAGTTCAGCAAACCACATCGTCAAGGAAAATATCTTTTGCGCAACTTATGTAACTAACATGGTTGGTGTTAACAACCTAAGTTGTGACCATAATACATAAACAAATCTAGGCATAAACTCTTGGTTGCAGCTCATGTATCTAACTTGATGGAAATATAAATCTAGCCCCCGCCGCATCGCGGCGGGTTACTTTTCTAGTTACACTTCAAATTATAAAATTTCACTCTATTTGAGCTACTCAAAACCAAATTTATCTTTTTCGGTTATCTTTTATACTAATTTCTCATTATAATATTTAAAAAATAATAATGAAATAACAATATGAAACGTTGTGCAACTATCAATATAAGTTAACTTTACGTTGTGGTTTTGATTGAGATTGCATTTTACTTGGTGAGTAAAAATTTCAGTCATCCATTTAAAAGTGAAACTATAAAAATTATAAATATTTTCTGTTATGAATTATAGAATTGTAAAAAATAACAAAGTTAAGATAATGAATCTTACTTTCTATATTTATTTTCATTTTATTGATTGTTAAAGCTCGTATCACAAATTTTTATCCGTTTTCTATCCCTAAATACCATCTAATATTACCCTTTAACATATTTGAATTTACATCACTTTTTTAGCAAACATACCACCAAGTACTTAGTTATGTCACATGGATATAAACATGTAAGGTAAGGAGCGGTTTGTTTTTTGGCCAGAAGCACTTCTGGTCACTTATGTCTGCGTCGCGCAAACGCGCTTAGACCTTTGGGTCCTGCAACTTGTTTGTTTTCTCGCAGACCTTTCATTAAAAAAGGTCTGCGAGACCTCTTCCCCACGCAGACATCAACCCATGTCTTCTAACCTCTTCTCACCTCTTCTAAACACCCCTCTTCACATCACAGACCCCTTCTCCTCACCTCACCTGCTGCCACCATCACACCCTCCCACCCGCTGCCACCCTCCCACCTGCTGCCACCATCCCACCGTCACACCTCTCCCACCGTCGCACCCCATCCCACCGTCGCACCTCTCCCACCTGCATAAGCCCACCACCATCGCCACCTGATACATCATCATCGCTGCTACACCGTCCACCACCATCATCATCGGAGACCGTAGAACAAAACCCCCAAATCGGTGGTGGAACAAAACCCCCAGATCGAACAAAACCCCCAAATCGGCGGTGGTGGGTTTTGATGTTCTTGGCGGTGGTGGAACGACGAAGGCGGTGGTGGTGGTTGCAACGGGGTGGGTGGTTGTGGTAGTAGATGAAGGCTGACGAGGGTGGGTAGTTGTGGTTGTTCTTGGCGGTAGATGATGGCGGTGGTGCTATGGCGGAGGTGGTGCGGTGGTGGTGGTGCTCTGGGCGGTGGTGGCGACAGATTGTAGAGAGAGAGAGAGTTTTTAGAGAGAGAGTTCAAGGCAGAGAGAGAGAGTAGTGGTCTGTGTGTGTTTGTGTGTGAGAAGAGAAGAGAAGGGTTTTTGTAGAAAAAAAAACAAACTCTCTTCTCCTTACAGACTGCAGACATTTGGTTCACCTCTTCTCCTGCAGATGTGGTCCGCAGACTGCAGACCTTTTCCTGCAGAAAAAACAAACAGCACCTAAGTATCATATATGTTTAAAGTTATTACCTGCTATTACGTTCAAGTTACTTTGATGGTGATCATTATTCTATACTTGGAATATGTAATTTAAAATTGAGCTTCAAGAAAATACAAAGAACAATGGATGAAACGAGTGTGAAATGTTGAAACATTCCCTTGCCGGTACACATTGCCTTCACATTTACTTTTGCAAGAAAATTGTAGGTGGGTGTATGGGTGATAAGATAGTTGTCGACAAATAATAAGTGTGATGGGACAACACTTATTACATATGTATATTAAATTTCTTTTTTTCTTTTCTAAACAGTGAACACACCAAGTTTATGACATTTACCTCTAAAATCCACAAAATATCTAGTTTGTGGCTTAAACTCACGTTACTTTACAGAGATAACTACTTAAAGCATTCACATTTGATCTCTGTATTTATGTGAGTGAGTCCTCTATATTATTTAGAGTGGTTGTAAGAGGAGGAGAAAAAAATGTCAGTAAATTTGAGAAAACACTGTTTATCATCTATAATTTTTTAATATTTCAAAAGTGATTGTGACTAGAGAAGAAAGGAAAGGTAATGATAAAAGTATAAATAATATTATATAATTAAAAAGGAAAAAGAAAAAAATTGTAATCTTTAGTATAATTATAAAGAAAGAGATTGGAGGATTAATTTTGAATGCTCTTAGTGTCACTACTCTAAATGACCATTAATATAAAAATATTTAGTTAGGGGATTATACTATAAATTCTTTAAAGTTTTCTTAAATAGGTTTACTAAAAATATGATTATAGCTAATAATGGATAAAATTACTATTTTATTTTTAAATATCTCAACCATGTATGTACTAGTCATGTCATCTATTAGTTTTGTAAATTAAGTTAAAAGAGTTATTAAACGCTCAAAAGCTACACCTTTATAAGGCTATTTCTTATGGGTTGACGCTCTTTCACTTCACGTTACTACCACGTTATAAAGTAATTGTCACTTTATCGACACATCACAACGTCGTTCTCCTTTACTTTCTTCCACTGACATTTACTATGGCTTCACCCCTTTCACGCCCTATTAAAATGTTAAAAAGTAAAAAAAGACGAAGGAACTTTATTAGTTGCCAAGCATGGGACCCACCACCACAACCATCGTCCACGCCGTGACTCCACCCACACCGCCCCTTGCCACGCCTTGTCCGACAGTGTACCCTTGCCATGTGGCAAGGGACGTCAATCAGTAGCTGACCGCCTAAGAAACACATTCATCCATGTTCCAAATGTTTCAGTTCCTTGCACATAGATAATTCACAGTTTAATTACAATAGACATGATACAACACCAACCATAAGAAGATGATGTAAAAAAATAACATAAATAACAAAGTTAAAAATAAAAAATTAAAAAAAAGAAAGATATAAATAGTAGAAAAGAAGAGTAAACAAAGTTTAAGAAAAATAAGTAAGATAAAGGTAAAAAAAAGTTTAAAAAAGGAAATAAATAAAAAAGAAGAAGCAAAAAAGATAGGCGAATACATGTATTATTGGTTAAGTAAAAAAGAAAAGGTGAGGAAAGCTAGAAAAGTATCGGTTGAGAAATAATTTTTCTTAGCTCAGTTGATTACATTGATATTTTAAAGCAAGAAAACCTGAGTTTATTCTTAAATGTACCCAATATTTTGTGATGATATTTTTTAACATGTATATTTGATGATATTATGTGAAAAAAAAAAACATTTTGTTTTCCATTTTAAATCTAAACCCGAAAACCGAACAACCCGAACTCGAATAACCCATACTTGAACAACTCGAACTTTAAATGGGTCAGTTGTCAGGTCACTTTTTCCTAGCAAAAAACTCAAATAACCCGACCTAAAAAACCCGAAACTCAAAAAAAACCCGAAGAACACCTGTACACCCAAGCACAATCGAGCCCATTAGAACTAAAGAGGATGCATAAAAAGAGGGTTGAAGTCGAGCCCATGGAAAAGGATATAATGCATTGGATTTCTTATAAGGAGCTGGCTTTGGCCTGTGCGTGGGTTGACAACTCGGTGGGCCCGGCTATGATTAGTTATTTATAATGTTTATTTATTTATTTTAGTTGTCTGACAATGTTTATTTATTTATTTTCGTTGTATAATAATATTTATTTATTTTTAATAGGAAATCATCAAAAAGAAACCGACTTTTGAAAACGTGTTCTTGAAGTATTACACGATCTAATGGGACAGGAACCATACTGGAATGCAGATTCCATCTCTGGTAAATGGAGAGAAATGTCGAAAAAATACATCGTGTTTATCACCATCTACAAAGACCTCTCCAACAACAAATCTAGAGTTAACGGATCTAGTAATGTGGATTTGCTAATTGAGACGCACAAAATCTACAACACGAATATCAAAAAGCTGATAACTCTTGAGGAACAAAAAACCGATGCGTTTGTTCTTGTGATTCTTGGGTTTAGCACTGAAGGTGTGTCTGATACCGTCAAACTTATATGTTAAATTATATGTTTAAGGAAGTGATAGAAAATTTTATAGAATAGTGATTTTTTGTTAAAACATTATACACGGTTGTTATAAAAATACAAAATGACAATAAAGATAATAATTTAATCATGAAACCTATAGAACGCAACAATGACAAATGAGCTTGATGATACCATGTTTAATTTCCAAAGAAAGTCTTAGAATGAATAATAAGGAACAACGGATGAAGAAGAGGAAGTAAAGTGTAAATATCTCAGGGTGGAGGGTATAGTCAATCACCCTAGGGTGTTTGAGTGAAATCCTACCCAATAATATTATGCCATGTCAACTCCCCATTCTACTCCTCATTTTACACTCAATCACTAGGTATGATCAAACACCCTTCAATAAAAAAAAAAAAAAAAACTTGATTGGTCTCTCCTCTCTCCTCTCTCCCCTCTTCTCAATCACATCGGTGAACAATCACCGATTTTTGTTTCTCTCTCCAACTCAAACACCCAACTCAATCAAGTGGGGTGGTCACCGATCGGTGACTCCCACTCAATTGAAAGCAAGTGGGTTATCAATTGCAGAGTGATTTCGGTGCTAGCAACTTTATCTGTTTGTGATCAATATAAATTATCTTCATCAAACAAATCAAATAATCTACTCCCTATTATTGGTTGACCATCATTCTGACTGCACTTCTTGACTTTTGGTGACAAATTCCTCCTTAAAAGGTTCCTAGAGGTGTCTGCCACTTTCTTTTTCTTTAAAGATCCTGGACAAGATGAAGGTGCTGCAACTACTCTCTTTTTAATGGAGCCTTCTGGTTTAACGAAGAAAATTTATGAACACGAACATTGAATTGCTGCAGGAGGACCAAACGGTTGTTGCAGAAACCCTAGATCTATGAACACGAACATCGAATCGCTTCAATTTGAAGCAACAAATCAGACAACTTTGATGCTTGTGGGCGGTAGGCCGACGACGGTAATGGTGGTGGTGGTTTAGGAGGTGGCAGTGGAGTTGGTGGGTGGTGGTGATGGTGGTGGGGGTGAGATAAACAATAAAGATAAAAGACGTAGGTGGTTTTTTAGATTTGAAACTAATCTATGATCGACCAAAATACCATTCCTCTTTGTTTTTCTACCTTATCACGTGTAAGGCTAATATAGCTTCCTACCAAGATCAAACTTCCTATTTGATCCTTAGGCTATCTGTAGTCAGGGGCGGACCTACGTTACGAGGAACGGGGTCCCCGGACCCCAATCTTTTTTTTAAAAGTAGTAGAAGCGGTATATAAAATTATCTATGGACCCCATAAAATAATTTAGTTGGACCCCATAACAATGAAAGTGAGCCTAGTGCAGTGGTAAAACCCCTTGTTTACACATAAAAGGTCATGGGTTCGATACCTGTTTCTTCGTTTTTTTGTGTTTTTTTTTGGACCCCATTGTCCAAAAATCCTGGGTCCGCCACTGTCTGTAGTCATACCTTTGTGAGCGTTATGCGACACGTGTTGTGCCACGTCACACAAGGGCTTTATGGGGCGTTATATCACTATAAAGTCCATACCCCATCATTACCTAATATTAATTTTTAATTTTATTAATTAATTATAAAAACCCTATGCTCTTTCTTGATTGGCCAAAGGTTGAAAACCAAACACATATAACACCGCCTGTCATAGTGTTCAGGGCGTTATGTGGCGCTATGAGAGAAAAAAAACCACTTATCACGCCCCCTAGAGGAGGTCTTACCCTTGAGATATAATAATAGTTGGTCAACAAAGGTCAAAGAAAGATAAAGGGATCCAAGAACCTTCTACTAATATCATCCACATATATTGTGTAAAAGTACTTGATAGGGATAAGGTTTGTACCTACCTAAACTCACACCCACACGGCCACACACACTAGTAGATGAACCAGAACCAGAACCACAAGACCATCACAATAATCGTGAACAATGGCTGTTGAATTTATGGAGAGTCTCAAAGAAAACACAAGCGCCAACACCGGACTCTCTCCAAATACTTTATTTACTCTCTTCGCCACCGGTGTCACCGTCTACTACATGGTTTCTGTTTTCTTTAGAGGCTCCTCCGATCACCATCAACAACACAGTCCAACGTCTTCCGAAGAAGACAGGTGTTCTATCCTTGATTTAATATTACTTTAGGGCATGTTTGGCTAAGCTTATTATAGTTAAAAAGGACTTTTGGAAAATGACTTTTGGGAAAAGGACTTTTTGAAAAGGAGTTTTTAAAAAAAGTGTTTGGATTAGCTTATTGATGTAAAATGACTAAAATGGACATTCTTTTAGATATAAGGGGTAAAGAAGGGGTATATTGGTAATTTGTAGTTTGAAAAGTAAAAAACTGGCCAAGAAGTCACAATATTGTGACTTCTTGAAACCTCATTTTTCTTCTTTGCAAAAAGTCGTTTCTAAAAGGACTTTTGGCTTAGCCAAACACAAAAACAACTTATTGGCTTTTTGATAAGTCAATAAGCCAATAAGTTGTTTTGAAAAGCTTAGCCAAACATGCACTGCGTATCTATTTCCTTTTTGAAATAATATAATATTCATGCTTCACTTTCGGGGAAAATGTAAATTTCCTGTGAGATTATAATATTTCCTTCTGTCATTTATCAGCTGTGTTGATTTGGACACCAAAATTAGGGTTTTAAACATGATGCTGGGTATGTCTTATTTTGTTCTTAGACGCTGTGAATGCATATACGTTGACTTGGTAAAGTCAAAATTGATAACATATGTTAAGGTTTTCAGTTGACAGTTGATCTGTTGGTTATATATCAACGTTGTTGCATAAAGGATCAATGATTTTTTTTTAATATACACATGACGCATCTCAAATACTAAATACCACATCTCTTTTTCTTTCACTAATTCCAAACAAATTCGATTTACAGATACGCGGCATCTTCTTCGTCCGCTTCTAACTCAATTTCTGCCTCTAGTTCTCAATCATGGAATCATGATGTATTTCTGAGCTTTCGGGGAGAAGACACCCGTAAGAGCTTTGTGGATCATCTCTACACGGCTCTTGAACAACGAGGAATCTACACGTACAAGGATGACGAAACACTTCCTCGGGGTGAGTCAATCGGTCCAGCCCTGTTGAAGGCTATCCAAGAATCACGGGTTGCCGTTATTGTATTCTCTAAAAACTATGCGGATTCATCTTGGTGCTTGGATGAGCTTGCACATATTATGGAGTGCATGGACACGAGAGGGCAAATAGTGATGCCCGTATTTTATCACGTAGATCCCTCGGATGTGAGAAAACAAAAGGGGAAATATGGAGAAGCATTTACAAAACATGAGAAGGAAAATAAGCAAAAAGTTGAATCATGGAGAAAAGCTCTGGAAAAGGCAGGCAAACTTTCTGGATGGGTCATCAATGACTTTCAAAACAGGTAATGTTCTCTCCTTTTTTTAAACATTTTTATGCTTAAGATATTTGCATAAAATTAAAAAACAATCAAAGGGTCAAACAAGTTGGGAGTAGCCAGGTTTATTAAAAAGTAGTTACTATCTTAATAAGTTAGTTTTTCACATTTGAAAGTAGATTTAAGGCTTTATTTAGTTTATAAGACAGAGAAGGAAGTGTTAAAAAAGTGTTTAATTTATGAAGCCAAGTTTGTAAAAATAAAAATAATTGCATTTGATGGGAGCTGTTTTATAAATATAAATATTGAAAGGCTGAAGCTGGTAGTGGTTACCAGTACTTTTTGAATTAATGAGACCCTCACCTCATTAAAGGAGTGGGAGCATGTTCTGAATTCTAATTATTTGTATTTATCCATCGCGCAGTCATGAAGCAAAATGTATCAAAGAAATTGTTGGTACAATTTCTAGTAGGCTGTCTTTTCTATTTACAAACGTTAATAAAGGCCTCATTGGAATAGAGACACGCTTACAAGATCTGAAATCAAAGTTGAAAATGGAGTCAGGTGGTGTACGCTTTATTGGAATATGGGGAGTAGGGGGTGGTGGTAAGACTACTCTCGCATCTGCTGCTTATGCGGAAATCTCTCACCAATTTGAAGCTCACTGCCTTCTTCAAAATATCCGTGAGGAGTCAAACAAGCATGGTTTGGAAAAGCTACAAGAAAAATTTCTCTCACTTATTTTGAAAGCAGATGTGAAGGTAGGGAGTGAGATAGAAGGAAGAAGCATAATAGAAAGAAGGTTACGTAATAAAAGCGTATTAGTTGTTCTTGACGATGTTGATGACCTCAAGCAACTAGAGGCGTTAGCCAGATCGCATGCTTGGTTTGGTGAGGGGAGTAGGATAATAATCACAACCAGGGATGAGCATTTGCTAACCTGCCATGCGGACACGATATGTGAAGTGAGTTTGTTATCACAAGACGAGGCTATCGAGCTCTTCAACAAACATGCATATCGGAAAGATAAACCTATAGAAGATTACAAGATGCTTTCAAAAGATGTAGTTTCTTATGCTAGTGGGCTCCCAATAGCACTTGAAATTCTAGGTTCTTTTCTATATGACAAAAACAAGGATGAGTGGAAGAGTGTATTAGTGTAGAAAAAAAAAAAAAAGCTATTATGTAACATATAATATCATCTATTTAGTACAAGAAGTTCTAAAAGATTAGTGTATTAGTGTAGAAAAATAGTTTTCCTTAGATAACAGTAGAAATTTGGCTGGAATCTTGCTAGAATTTAGATAATTTTGCCGGAAACTCTCCGGAATCTAGGAATCTCGCCGGAATGTGTGCTTGAACTATCACCTGGAGAATTAAAGCGCAATTGCCTCGCCTTGTCTTAAAAATGGGCCTAGGCACAAGAGACGATGGCTTTTAACAACTATGGTTACTATCATAATAAGTTAGTTTTTAACATTTGTAAGTAGATTTAACGCGTTAATAGTTTACATGACTCAAAAGGAAGTGTTCAAAAGTGTTTAATTTACAGAGCCAAGTTTTTAAAATATAAAAAATTGCATATGATTGGGAGATGTTTTTTTATTAATATAAATATTGAAAGACTAAAGCAAAGCTGGTAGTGGTTACCAGTACTTTATGAATTAACGAGACCCTCACCTTATTAAGGGAGTGGGAGCATGTTCTAAATTAGGGATGAGGAAATGGTACTGGGAACCGTTATCGGTTCGGTATCGGTATTGAATTTACCGAACCAGGTACATTTTCGGTACCGACTTTTGACATTTTCGGTACCGGTATTTACAGGTTTTTACACTAAAATACCGGTACCGAACCGGTACCGATACCGAACCATACCATACTAGGTATATTCGGTACTGGTACCAGTACCCACTTTTGGGATTTTCGGTACCGGTACTTTCGGTACCAGTACCGGTTCGGTACTGAACGGGTACCCTGCTCATCCCTATTCTAAATTCTAATTATTTGTATTTACCCATCGCGCAGTCATGAAGCAAAATGTATCAAAGAAATTGTTGGTACAATTTCTAGTAGGCTGCCTACACTAAGTACAAACGTCAATAAAGACCTCATTGGAATAGAGACCCGCTTACAAGATCTTATATCAAAGTTGGAAATTGGGTCAGGTGGTGTACGCATTATTGGAATATGGGGAGTTGGGGGTGGTGGTAAGACTACTCTTGCATCTGCTGCTTATGCGGAAATCTCTCACCGATTTGAAGCTCACTGCCTTCTTGAAAATATTCGTGAAGAATCAAGCAAGCATGGTTTGACAAAGTTGCAAGAAAAATTTCTCTCACTTGTTTTGAAAACAAAAGACGTTGTGGTAGGGAGCGAGATAGAAGGAAGAAGCATGATAGAAAGAGGGTTACGTAATAAAAGTGTTTTAGTTGTTCTTGACGATGTTGATGACCTCAAGCAACTAGAGGCGTTAGCCAGATCGCATGCTTGGTTTGGTGAGGGGAGCAAGATAATAATCACAACCAGGGATGAGCATTTGCTAACCCGCCATGCGGACACGATATGTGAAGTTAGTTTGTTATCACAAGACGAGGCTATGGAGCTCTTCAACAAACATGCATATCGGAAAGATAAACCTATAGAAGATTACGAGATGCTTTCAAAAGATGTAGTTTCTTATGCTAGTGGGCTCCCATTAGCACTTGAAATTCTAGGTTCTTTTCTATATGACAAAAACAAGGATGAGTGGAAGAGTGCATTGGCCAAGTTAAAATGCATCCCAAATGTTGAAGTCACCGAAAGGCTCAAAATAAGTTATGATGGACTTGAACCCGTCCATCAAAAATTATTCTTAGATATTGCTTGTTTTTGGAGGAGACAAAACATGGATGAGGCAATGATGGTGCTTGATGCTTGTAATTTACACCCTCATATAGGGGTGAAGGTGTTGGTTCAAAAGTCACTCATAAAAGTTTCAAATAATCGATTTGGTGATATAATATTTGATATGCATGACTTGGTAGAAGAAATGGCTCACTACATTGTTAGAGGGGCACACCCTAATCATCCTGAAAAGCATAGCAGAATTTGGAAGAGGGAAGATCTTAAATACCTCTGTGATATGGGGGCAGATGCAGTGCCAATGGTTAAATTAACTTTGCAATAAAATATTTCATATATATCTGTGCATCAAATGACACTTGTGTATAACGTTACTGACACAATTTGGTTACCTTGATTAATTAACACAGGAAACTGAAGCTGTCCGTTGTTTTTATGGAGATCCGGGTCTATCTAATGTTGTTGCAAACATGAAGAAACTTAGGTGGATTCATTTTATTAATTATCCGGCATCTTCATTCCCATCAAATTTTTATCCAACAGAGCTTGGTTGTCTAGAGTTATGTGGGAGCAAACAAAAAGAACTGTGGCATGGGTATAAGGTAGATAAATATTGTTGTTTCACAAATCATTGCAATAAAACTGTGAAATGAATTATAAAATGAACACAGGTATTTGACACATTTATAAGTATAGGTGTAACTAAATATTTCATTAAGAAAAATACATATCATACTTTCTCTATAAAATTAGAGGTCGATTAGCTTAATTTAGATTGGATGCTTTAAAGAAACTTTTGATGATATGGCCAGAAATACATAAATTAACAAAGTGTCTGAAATGTAATATTCTGAAGGGAGATTTTTGGGAAAAGATTGATGAAAATTATCAACGATATGATGTAAAAATGATATGATGTTTTAAGCAATTGGAATATACGATGCATGTTAAAGAGGCTGTTGTTATAAGATATTAAGATGGTAAAATTTGGGTATAAATCAAGAGCTCCTGTCTAATGATCAATGGTCCGGCAAGAAGTATGTCAGTGTGAAAGGAAATTTGTTTGACTTTTGCTACTTGTCTTGAAACAGCAACTACCAAATTTGAAAATTCTTAATCTCAAATTTTCAAAGAACCTAATCAGGACACCAGATTTTGAAGGCCTTCCATGTCTTGAAAGATTGATTTTAATGGGTTGTGAGAGTTTAGAAGAGATTCATCCATCAATTGGATATAACAAAAGGCTTGTTTTCGTGGACATGAATGGGTGTTCAGGACTTAAAAGGTTTCCACCCATCATACAGATGCAAATGTTGGAGACTCTTAAACTCAGTCATTGCAATCAACTTCAACAGTTTCCGGATATCCAGTCGAACATGGTTAGCTTGGTAACCCTTCATTTGCATTTAGTTAGTTGTTGTTTTGAGTTTGTTACACATCTACAAACAGAGGTGTTTCTGTAGATTATAGTCAACATTACACGAATGCCAAATGATTTAAAGAAACTTTTAATGATATTGCCAGAGGTAATAAATTTAATATTACAAGTTGTCTATAAGTCCTTGCGTAGTGGGGCGCCATGTGGCCTTATAAAGCCCCATAAGGCCCTTGAACACCATTACAGGGGGCTTTATGAGGGCGCTATAAATGAAAATTGGGGGTATAGCGCGATAATTATAACGGCGCCATGCATGTTGCTTTTTTCCTCTCCACACACAGACATATATACATACATATATATATGTATAATTTAAGGGTTTATTAATTAATTGGGTAATGATGAGGTAGGGGCGTTATGACTACGGGCTTAAATGCATAACGCCCGATAACGCCCACACGCTGACGTGGCGCGCCACGTGTCGCATAACGCCCCCAAAGGGGCGTTATGACTACGCATGGCCTAATATAACAACTAGGTTCGTTGATCAATGGTCCGGCAAGAAGTATGCCAATGTGAAAGGAAATTGTTGTATACTTGCCGATTTATTTGACTTTTGCTACTTGTCTTGAAACAGAGTCTACCAAATTTGAAAATTCTTCATCTTTCATACTCTCGGCTAATCACGACACCAGATTTTAAGGGCCTTCCATGTCTTGAAAGACTGATTTTAAGGGGTGGTTGGAGTTTAGAAGAGATTCATCCATCAATTGGATATCACAAAAGGCTTGTTTTCGTGGATATGAGTGGGTGTAAAGTACTTAAAAGCTTTCCACCCATCATACACATGAAAAAATTGGAGACTCTTGATCTGTCATCCTGCAAAAGCCTTGTAGAATTGCCAGACCTCCCATCAAGCATAGCTATTCTCAAAGCAAATGGTTGTGACTCACTTGAAATTGTAAGAGATTTATCAGACTATAAATGGTTGTGGAAAGTCTCACTTCTGGGTTGCTATAAATTGATTGGTGGTGAGAGGGTACTACATTCTATGCTTGAGGTACAACTTTTATCTTGTTTTTGAAGTTCAATCATTTTTTAATTTACAATATAATAATAGTTTTCATCATAATTGGAATGAAAACATGGCAGGGAAATGCAGCTAAAGATCGCTTTATGAGTGTCTTACTTCCCGCGGTTGAACCATCGTCACGTATTTTTACGAGATTAGTTACATTGCAACTTCCAAGCAACTGGTACAGTGACTTTAGTGGACTTTTATTATTCTTACGTGGTGTTGATACTGAAGATCGCATAGATATTATTATTAAGCAGGAGACGTCCACATATGAAAGCGTGGGCACGGATTACTCTCATGAGTCGGATGAAGATTGGGAACAATGTAACGATGAAATGATGGGTTATGTACCCTTTAATTCATTGCGGCACATCCCATGGTTCAATCCTACATACACTAAAAATATTTCACTTCAGACTAATCTCGGTGGTCTTAATGTGGAACTTGTTCGTAGTAAAAATAAAATAGTTGATTTAAACGAAAACTCAATCGATTACTCAGAGTGTTTGGGTGAAGAATATGAAGATACAAAGACATTTGAGATCATGTATAATTCACAGTCCTCTAATATTCATATTGTATGGAATCATGAATAGTTGACCTGGGCATTAGTGTTGCTGGTATATCTTCCTAGATTTTGTTTCAAGGGTCATCAACAACTATTAGTACATCTCAGTTTCAACATTATTGGGCCCACATTTTATTATCATTTCCAGTTTGTGTTTGCTTTAGCAACATTATTGCAGTCTACCAAAAAAGTTGTAATAAATTTTTCTTTATTATCCCATAAAACTTCACATCCTATACTCCCAGGTTTCATATATCGTTTTTGTTAGTTGTTGCTCCCTTTTTGTGCTACTATCGCATGTGTAAGCAACAAAGGTATGTTATTTGTAGAGGAGGATACAAGACGGGTCAAAATAAGTTAAGAGTTGGAACGACATTTTTATACGGGCCAAAATTGGGTTGGTTCTCCACAAACACTTTTTTTCTATTTTGATATATATTTTTTTCAATTTTAGTATATTGACTATCATACAAAAACAGTATTGTTACACTAATATTGATAAAAGGGTTATTAGATTTTATCACACTCAACTATTGGCTATTGGCCGCTACCACCCTCAAATATCACTTTGACGCACGTCACCCCAACTTAACACTTAGTGTGTTCTGTCACCAAGTCGTTAACTAATCACTAACTTTTGATCCTGTTACTATACTTTTGGGGGTGTCATAGAGATCTTAGGAATGTTTTGGTATGATGACTTGATGAGTGATGACTCGTCCAATAGAGTCTGTTAATCTGTTATGGTGTTTGTTACGGTACTGATGTGTTTTACTTCAACCGAAAACATAAAACCGAATAATGAGAGAGGTACCAATGTTGGCATGTGTTTGGTTCGTGTTGATGTAGTAGCTTACAATACTAAAAAAATGTTATATTTGAATACAACTCCAAACAGAATTTTTGTTTAAATGTTGATAAATAGTTTATTTAACATGTCGGCGTATTCTAACTTTTTTTAAACGTAAGTTATTGAACGAAAATAAAACTTAATGAAAAATAAATGTTAAAAACGTATATTTTTTATAATATAATAGGTGAAACTGAAATTAAAAAAAAACAAATAATATTTATTGAATAGTGCCCCACACACGCAGTGGCGAAGCTTGAGATTTCTGACCGGGGGGTCGAAAACGTACACACCAAAAAATTTCTATAAAACGGGGGGTCGAAAACGTATATACCCAAAAATTTCTATATGAAAACTACATACTCTCCACTACTGAGCGAAAAGTTCGGGGTGTCGGCCGCCCCCTCCCGCCCCCACTATCCTACGCCCTTGCACACACGAACCGACATTGCGAATTAATATTAAGTAAATCAATGATAGATCGATCACTATATAATACAAGTGGGAAACTCGCGCGTTACGGCGGAGTCAACACTTTGCAATAGAATTTATAAAAAGTTGTCGGTAGAAACCGCTAGATGCTTTCAAGTTTCAAATTATCATCGATTCAACACATACCGTAATAGCCAACACTCCTTTAACCAATTTTAAAGTACATAATGTTCGAACAAAGAACAGGAGCTATCAACGGTTGATTTCGTTACATAGGAGCAACTGTTTTTTTGAATAAAGGGATGATCCTGAAGACTCAACCGTCCCCCACTCTTTGCTACATAATATAAATTACAAAATTAGGTTAGTATAAAAGAACAGGAATATGTTTGATAGACCGGTTACCAAACATGATCGACAATTCATAAACAAACAATTAATGACATGTTTCAGATTCTCTTACGGTTACGGCTTAAGCTCGAGTTCGAACTTAAACTTAAACAAGCCAGCTCAGCTCAACTCGGCTCGTTTATTTTTTTCGAGCTAAAAAGTCGAGCTCGAGCTCGAGCTCGGCTCATTTATTTTTTGAGTTGAAAAGTTGAGCTCAAGCTCGGCTCATAAAAACTTCGAGCCTAATCAAGCCGGCTCGTCAACTTTTTCTTAATTTTTTTTAATATTGATAAAAGAGACAGATTAAAAAAAAATATTAACACATTTCTAAAGAATATAATAAATACACACACATACATACAAGCCACTGAGTCGAGCCACGGAGCCGACCATGGAGTCGAGCCACGGAGCCGACCATGGAGTCGCGCCATCGAGCCGTTCAAAATAAAAACAACTCGAAGATTCCAAGCTTAAGGCCACGATGGCATGAAGAAATATCTTTTATTTACTTTCATTAATTTTTTAACAAAATTGTAGTTGAAAAATATACAATTGATTATACAAGTCTAAACCACCCTTTAAAATGACAGACAAAGAGGAACATGTGAACCAAGATCAATGTAATATATAGGTTGCAACGATGGCAAGGGCTAATTTTAAACAAGTTTTAATATCACAAATGAAAAGATAAAAAAACTAAGTTATATTTGACTCGGCGCAGAAAATCAAAGGCTATAAAATGGCCAAGCAAATGGAGCAGATTGATTTTTTAGGCCTATGTATCCTTACTCTTTAATTAATAAAAGAAAAAAAATTAACTGGGTGCTATCAAGTTATCAACAATTAAGATATCCAAATTTTCACACAACTGAAAAATGGGCCTCAAAAGAGTTTCAACTAACCTTTGTCACTAAGATCGTATTAAGAATATAATTGCCTGCATCACATCAGCGGCCGAACGAATAGCATCTTTTAAACTTTGAAAATAAGGTAACAAAGGTTATCAATAAACTTTAGAAGCTTTTGAAACCGAAATATGTAACCTTGACTTGTTATTATAAATTCGTATATGTACAAAGTTCTCAAAGAAATGCAAGTTAAAAAAAGTCACTTTCAATCTACGTTGTTTAAAGCGCATGAGGTGCGCGCCTAGGCGCAGTAAGTAGATTGCGACTGGAGAAGCGCACTTTTAGGCGCTGAGGCGCAATTTCCAGCCAAATTCAGGCTAAAAGTTGTCTGAAACGCCTAAAAGATCCTAAACGAACCATAAACAAGTCCTAAATAGCCCTAAAACATCCTAAGTAGCCTTAAACAAGCCTAAAGTATCTCTAAAACCCCTAAAAGGGTATTTTATATTATTCGCCTTATTTAAAAAAGCTCTCATTTTTAAGTGCTTAGAGCCGTTCCAGGCTCGGCCTATGCGCCTTGAGTGTGCCTAGCCGCTTTGACAACATAGCTTTCAATGAATCAAGCGGATATACCCAGAGGGCACTGTCTCATAGTCACATGGATCGCGGTTCGCTGCGGTACGGGAACGTGGAACGGGATCGCAATTCGCTAGGTCCCTAAAATTCGGTACGAGGAGGGGTAGGCTCATTTCGGATCGATCTGGTACGATGTACCATATAATGTGGTACGATGTACCGTACTGGTTAAACTATGTGCTATTTTTATAAATTTATAAGTTAAAGGACTAAACATAAACTAATCAAGATAAAGGGAGTTAATGGAGAAATAGCAACTTTTTACTAAACTCTTTGTTATAAATTAGTTCTAAAAGTATAATAAAGGAAACTAGAGGGTGTAAAGTGATAAAAAAAGTAAGTTGATTTAAAACCCTAAAAAATAGAACGATGATGAGAGCGCCGCTCTGTACATTCTTTCTCCCTTCTCATCTTCATCTTCCATCAGAGAGATTAAGTGTAGCCAGAGCTTCCGTTGCTCCTGCCAGATATTCCGGCAACAACAAAAGCGGTTCATGGCTGCATCTTGGGCAAGGACATGCGGCCAACTTTCCAATTCTGGTTCGGTTCGATGTTCCAATGGATTTTCATACGTGTCTCGAATTACGGAAGATCGCGATCCCAATACCATGTAATAGGATTTAATTCCGTAGGTGGGAACGCCAATTTCAACATCGAAATCGCGATCCGGGTCGATCCGGGATCGCGAACGTACCGCGAATAGGATCGTGCGAACTGGATCGTAGATCGTGGGTAACCTAGCGAATTATGTGACTATGCACTGTCTACATTACTCTATAATAACTTCTTCCCCATTAACATTTTGCAGAAACAATGATTCAGTTACCAAATAGCCGATACATATTGTTAATTTAGTCGAATTCTGCGGGTATCAATGTAATAACAATCTATGTTAACAAATCTTGATTACAACTTGTAACACCTCAGAATTTCGTGTTCAATAAAGTAACGACACGTGTCACGTGTGACAAAACGCTTTGTAGACTCGGAATTATTAAAAAATGATTGACAGGATTTAACCGTGTCGTTATGTTAACTTTTGCACCTCTGAACGACCTCGTTATAAATCCCAAGACTCAATTTATGTTAAAAAACACCTTGTACATATTCAAGTTCAGGGAATTATTACATGGAATGATTTAAAATAAAATGGTAGGACTCCTACGATGAAAAAGGAACGGAAACCCTTTGTTTACGGGTCTTGTAAATACAATCATTTGAAACAAAGGATATTGGTAGGGTAAGGAACTGTACTAGACCCATAATAGAGGTCCCTTGTTGCCAAAACAAAGTCCCAAAGTCGTGCAAGTTGATACCCTTTCGAACCACCAACAAACAAACAAAATTCGGATCTGCAGAAGGCGTCGCGTAGCGCGACGGACCCTCGCGCTACGCGAGGGGTACCCAGCGACAGAATTACCTGCTGTTGGCTGTTATGCGCATTTGTGACCCACTTAGCCGGTTTCTCTTGCATGTGCATGGCCCCTAGACATCCCTAGACGTTAGTTACAGATGTTAATCGATTGTGGATGGCCCTAGACTTAGTTGTCAAGGATTTAAGGTGTGTGGAACCACTATATAAGACCCATTCATTCACAAACATTCTTGCACACTCATTTGATCACCTCTGGAGCTTTCAAGCTGAATTCAAGGCCTCCTTAATCATCATTATACTCTAGTAAGTCCATTAGTCCTTTCTTAATTATGTTTAGTTTAGTTTTTAGCTTGGAAGTCAACTTATCGTACTTAACGTTTGACTTCCAGTTTAATTAAAGTTGACTCAGTCGTAACCCAAAATAAAAGTACCGTTAGATAGGTAATTATATGGGTATTAAGCCCTTATAAGGGCACGTACCGAATCCAGACCTAACTAGGTCGTTTGTCAGGTCAAACGTTGACCGAAAAAGTCAACAGAATTGCAAAATGCGGTTTAAAGCACGATTAGCAATCCGCGAGGCGTGTAACCTGTTTTAACATTAATGTAACTTGGTAATAAGTATAAAAAACTTGTCTACGCTTGTCCGACTCGACAAATTTCTGTTTAAACCCGGTTCGGAACCGAAAGACGCAAAACTTTGACTTTTGCATTGACTTCGGTTCTGACCCGTTTTAATTTGATTCGGTATTGCCTTAGTGCTTCATTAGGGTTGGATTACATGATAGAATAAGTCTCGGTATTTGTTTCGTTGATTATCCGATGCATGCACACGTTTCCGTTAATCGCTTAAATTGGACCATAATGCCCTTATGACCCTACAACGAGAATTTTGAAAATGTGGAAGTACAATAATCTTAGTTACTGATTATTTAGCATGTACATAAATTTTCACGTCAATCGGAAGCCTAGATTAGGAGATATGCGCATTAGCGTAAATATTAAGCTTTTTATTAATTAAAAGGCGCGATTAGCGCATAGCCTATCTAAACCCGATTTTCGGTACCAAAACTTTTACCCACTGATGATAAATAATATTTTGGGATTTTTGAAGATTTTTAATTATTTTTAAGCTGGTCTTAAGCTAGGCTTATCGCATTGATTCGGTTAATACCGAATATGCCCTTTTAAGCCATAAAACGAGTTTTACGAATCCGATTGATACCAATCCAATTGCCACTGATCTAAAAATAATAAATATAGTATTTTGAGCCTGTTTTGCTGATCAGAAAACTCAGAAACATATTTTTACCCGTACGTCGCTTAAAACGGCTTTTTACGCGTATTAAACACGTAGTTTGGTATTAAAACCATTTTGCCACGTAAGACTTAATACCAATAGACATAACCTGTTAAATTAAGTTGTTTTCCTGACTTATTCAGACCCGGATCACAGAAACTTAATAAATCCCTTTTATGGTCGTTAAAATGACTAAAATACCCCTACGGGGCATAATTAGGGAATAAACTCGTTATGGGCATTATGGAAGATATCATAATGATATCACAACATATTTGAAGCGTATTAACTTAGGAAACCTGTTCACGACCCTTTCGGTTACCCGTTTTGCATTTTACGCGTTCGGTTCGGTTTATGTAACTAGTTTGCATAAACTAGCCGAAACGGGTCAAACGATATCATTTTTATCTCAAAATCCAGAATGTGAATAGTAAACCCATATTAAACAAGTCTTCAAACTTGTCGGGTCTAAATCACATTCTATCCGGTCTTCGCTTAATCGTGCGTACGAACCGTATCATTAAAACTGACCGGTCTAAGCTTAAGCTTAATTAAGGACCCGTTAGAATTCTAATAGGTTATATTTAACCTTCGTTCCAGATTAGGAGAAACAGTAAAAGCTACCTGCTATTTGATTATTGTGACTATACTTTGCATCAAGGTAAATACTTTTAACTTATTTTCCCTATACGGGCTTGGGTTACGGTACATAGCGTACCGCTTGATTGGGCATCAAATCTTCCACGCTTAGTGGTTAATTGAATAATTTGATCGGCTCGTTTTAAACAGATGTGTTTACTTTACAGCCTTTGGGGGGTTAATGACCATGTCCCGGATATCCTCGGCATTATCTTACGAGATTGCCACGACCTGAGCACGGGGTGTAGGCGTACTCCCGTGTATAACTCACTTACAGTGGTGTGTCTATTGATCTTTAACCCGGATACATTCCGGGCTACTGAACGCATAAGTAACACGTAATTCGTTCACAAGATTATTATAATATCAAAATAATTCTCCCAAGTTAAATAAAATGTTTATGCCATGTGCATCCAAACCAATTTTCAATCATTTTATAAAATGAGTCAGTTGAATGTATTTACCAGTGTAAACTGACGTATTTTCCCAAAAAGATTAAATGCAGGTACTAGGCGAAATAGGCTGGGAATCTCCTAAGCATCACTAGAAGTCTCGCAAACTTAAGATGCCGAAGTCTGTTGAACCCTAAACAATGTTTTTATTATTCGATCCTACTGTGGATAATCACCGGATAATTGTGACTTTGTTTACAATAAAAAAATTCGGTTGTATCTTATTTAAAATTGCTTCCGCTGTGCATTATTATATTGTGTTGTTTGACTATTACGTTGCCAACCACGTCACGATACTCCCCCACCGGGCCCACCGGTGACACGTGGAAATTGGGGTGTGACAGGTTGGTATCAGAGCCAACACTGAGTGAATTAAACACTAGCCTTTTGTGTTTAATCTCAGTTACACAATTGCACATATCTAACCATCGAGTCTAGACTTATAACATAGGACAAATTCCACCTTATTCGGTCTTCGTTTTGTCCTTTAAACTTTATATTTTGTTATTGTTATCTTATGTTTTATTGACAGGAATAACAAAGATGCCTCCGAGATTCTTGCGTACGCGAGGACGCGGAAAGGGGCCGGTAGCCGCCCCCAACGACCATGAAGCAGGGCCATCTAATACACGAGGTCCTATCCCCGCCGAGAGTGATGGTACTCAGCGAAACCAGAGAGGTCTCTTTCAACCGGCAAGACGGTCGACTTCGAACAGCTCGACGACTCCCGCTCAGGACTCCTACGGGCCACATTCAGGAAATGAGCCTGGAGACTCACACCGCTCGTACATACCGTTACAGCGATCCATGTCGCACCGCCCTTTTGGGGACCCCACTCCATTCTTTCAAGGCCAGTTTAACCCGGCGAATTACATACAGGAACCAGTGGGTTTCAACCCGTTGGGACCAGAGGACCATTTCTCTGGAGGAAATGATATGGACGAGGAAGACGACCCCATCGAGCCCGCATCAGGAACTCCCAACCACCCAATCGAGGTCTCGGATAGTTCCATTTATCACGGACCACCCTATAGTGGTCCAGATAGCTTCCAGGCTATCTTTACTCAGCACGAATGGTATTATACGCCTTCACACCATTCGTCGCCGCATCAGCAGCAGCAGCCGCACTATTCTTCGCCTCATGAGCAGCAGCAGCAGCATCATCAAGATTCCTCTGGGAATCACCAGTTTGTGGCAGTTACGCCACCACCTCCACCGCCACCAGTTCAGCCGGCGCCTCCTCAACCGCAAAGACGTATGAGAACAGGAGCCCGGATGTCCACACGAAGAGAAGAGTTTCATTTCAGCTCTCCTCTACAATCAAGTGGCAGAAATTATCAGCCGCTTCCAGAAGATCCACAAATGGGTGGACCATCAAACCCCTTCGCCCAGCAACCGCCACCAATGGGTTTTGATAATCAGATACCAGCATACACGGGTCCTTCGATGTATAACCCGTTTGAGCCACCGACCCACACTAACCCCGGTTACGCTGAAGCCGACCCATACCTGGTAGCTGCTAATTACAACGCTCTTAACCCGGATGGACCGTATGGGGGTCCTTGGGGAGTAGGGTACCCAGTCCAGGGGTACCAGATGCCTACACAACCCCCGTTTTACCAACAACCCCCGCCGTCTCTACAAATGTCGCCACCACTGCATCAGGAGATCCTGCAAAGTATTAGAGAGGTGCGACATGAGGCACGGGAAGATCGACGGCGCAATCAGGGAATGTTTAAGACCTTGACGAACTTAATCAAGGGAAAGAGCAAGAAGGATCAGTAAATCCTTTATGTGTATATGTCTACTTTAAAAAAATTAAGTCCCTGCGAGGACATTTATGTGTGTATGTTTGTTGTGTGTATTGACCCCTACGTGGGTCTATCTTTCCATAAACCCCTACGAGGGTAAATTGTATGTTTAGTCCCTGCGTGGACTTATGTTTGTTTAAGTCCCTACGTGGACAATTGTTAGTGTGTTAGTCCCTACGAGGACTTATGTCTTTCTGTAAGACCCCTACATGGGCATGTCTTCTGTAAGACCCCTGCGTGGGCATGTTAGTATGTTGTAGCTCCTACGTGGGCAAATTTCATGTGTGAGAGACCAGTTTAGGGCAATATGTAATATTGTGATAAATTATTGGAGTGTTATTTTTATAAATTCATGTTTGCCATTTGTGCATAAATAAATTATAAATGAAATAAATAAATTAAAATCATTTTTAATCTGCCTAAGTAATTATTTAATTAAGAATCTTTAAGTGTGAAACCTAGCCTAGTGTCAAATATAAGACCGGGCCAAAATGGTAAGACCGGTTTAAAAGATTCAAATCCCTGTTAACATCTTAAAACATGTTAACACTCCTGGCAGAAGTGATTCGTTAAAAATCACATGTCATTCTTAAATGAATAAGGATTCTTTAGAAGATTCCTAATCCAGTATAATGATCTCTGAATCCTAGATATACATCATCAATTAAGGTGATCATACTTAACCATACGTGGTAATATAGCGCCTACGGGCCATGCTCATTTCTATATAAGCCAAAAGACAGAGGTAGCTATGACTCCCTGTCTAATAAAGGTATTGAACTAGGTTCAAACCTTAAAAGTCTTGATTCTCTGAAATCATAGTTTATTAAATTGTCCATGTGACCAAGCCTTATGTGCTAATATACATTATTATTATTATATGTTTAGGATAAATTCTAATTGAAATCCTAAATTAATACGATTAATAAGTTAACCAAATAGGGTCTCTGTTACCATGGTTAACGGGTTACCCTAAGGGGTAATTCCATAATAAACTTTCAAATAAAATATTGTTCTTGTTTTCTGTAACAGTTCAATACAAATGGCTAACTCTGATGAAGGCAATAGCCATCCTGTGGCGCCAAATGAGAACGCCCAGATTACATTGACAGGTGCCGAACTAAAAGCAATCATTGATGGTGCTGTCACTCAAGCCTTGGATAGGCAATACGAAGAATACAGTGGTACCCGGAGTAGGACCCACTCTGTTTCACATTCAAAGCCAAGGACACATTCTGAGGCTCATAACAAGCCTCCTCCCAAGAAGAACGGACCCAAGAAAGACGGTGATGACCGTCAGTCCACCAACAATCAAAGTGACCCATCCCAGCATTTGGTACTGCATCAAGGACCCCGTAACAAGGGTTGCACTTACAAATACTTCGTGTCTTGCAAGCCCCGGGATTTTACAGGGGAAAAGGGGGCCGTTGATTGCATGACTTGGCTGGATGAAATGGACACAGTGGTGGACATCAGCGGGTGCGCTGAACGGGATATAGTAAAGTTTGTGTCACAGTCCTTCAAAGGTGAAGCATTGGCCTGGTGGAGATCTCTGATGGAGGCCTCCGGAAAGATCCCGTTGTATAGCATGACGTGGGATCAATTCATTGCCCTGATCAAAGATAATTTCTGCCCTCAACATGAGGTGGAAAAGATAGAATATGACTTTCTGTCATTGGTGATGAAGAACCTCGACTGCCAAGCTTACCTGACAAGCTTCAATACACTGTCCAGGTTGGTTCCCTACCTGGTAACCCCTGAGCCAAAGAGGATCGCTCGTTTTATTGGTGGGTTAGAACCCGAGATCAAGGCCAGTGTAAAAGCTTCTCGGCCAGTTACCTTCAGGTCTGTAACTGACCTTTCTTTATCCCTCACACTGGATGCGGTCCGACAGAGATCGCTGAGGAATAAAGATGCTGAGAAGAGGAAGCGAGAAGATGATGGTTCGCGTAGGTCGAACAAGAAACACCGTGGGAACGGTGATAGCAAGAAGGGATCCGAGTCGAGGAAGGATGGGCATAAGTCTGATGAGAAGCCCAGGTGTAAAACTTGCAAGAAACAGCACTATGGAAAGTGCAGACTGGAGTCGAGCTCCCGGACTCAGTCGAAATCCTTTGCTTGCGGGATTTGCAAGTCCACGGACCATAAAACCCTGGATTGCAAAAAGATGAAAGATGCGACGTGCTACCGTTGCAATGAGAAGGGCCACATAAAGACTAACTGCCCCAAGAACAACAAGAAGCCTGAGGAGGCTAAGAAGACTAACGCCAGAGTCTTCAGGATGGATGCGCAGGAGGCTGTGCAAGATGATAACGTTATAACAGGTACATTCCTTGTAAATGATGTCTTTGCAAGAGTACTTTTTGATTCAGGCGCAGATAAGTCTTTCGTGGATCATAAGTTTTGTAAATTGTTGAATTTACCTGTCAAAACCCTAAGCATAAACTATGAGGTAGAGTTAGCAGATGGTACCATAGAAACCGTCTCTACTGTGTTAGATGGATGTACTATATCCATTAAGAACCATTCTTTTCCTCTGTCTCTACTTCCGTTTAAATTAGCTGGTTTTGACATAGTTCTGGGTATGGACTGGTTATCTCATAACCAGGCCCAAATCGTCTGTAAACAGAAACAGGTAGTGATAAAGACTCCGTCTGGTGAGTCACTTACCATTCGGGGATATACCCAGTACGGACTGCCTGAGCAGGTGACTATGCTCAAGGCTTCCAAGTGTTTAAAGAAAGGGTGTGTCGTCTACATGGCGCAAGTGCTCATTGATGAGCCCAAACCTAAGTTAGACGACATCCCTGTCATTTCTGAATACCCAGGAGTGTTTCCTGAAGATCTACCTGGCCTACCACCAGATAGACAAGTCGAATTCAGGATCGATATCATTCCCGGAGCGGCACCAGTTGCCAGAGCACCATACAGATTGGCACCCACAGAAATGAAGGAGTTGCGGACGCAGCTAGATGAATTACTGGCGAAAGGTTTCATCAGACCTAGTTCATCTCCTTGAGGAGCGCCAATCTTGTTTGTCAAGAAGAAGGATGGATCGATGCGTCTATGCATCGACTATCGCGAGCTTAATAAAGTCACGATCAAGAATAGGTATCCTCTGCCCAGAATCGACGATTTGTTCGATCAGCTTCAAGGGGCAAGTTACTTCTCAAAGATTGATCTAAGGTCAGGCTACCATCAGTTGAAGGTTAAGGACGAAGACGTTCACAAGACTGCATTTAGGACTCGTTACGGTCACTACGAGTTCCTAGTGATGCCTTTTGGGCTCACTAATGCACCAGCCGCATTCATGGATCTCATGAATCGCGTCTGCAAGCCTTACTTAGATAAATTTGTTATCGTCTTCATCGATGACATCCTTATTTATTCTAAGAATCAAGCTGACCATGAGAAACACCTTCGGTGCATTCTCAAACTTTTACATCACGAGAAACTCTATGCCAAATTTTCTAAGTGTGAATTTTGGCTACGAGAAGTCCAATTTCTTGGACATGTGGTCAGTGAGAGTGGTATCCAAGTGGATCCCGCTAAAGTAGAAGCTGTTATGAATTGGCAAGAGCCAAAGACACCTACGGAGATTCGTAGCTTCCTGGGGTTGGCAGGATATTACAGGCGCTTCATTGAAAATTTTTCAAGGATTGCTGCACCCCTAACTTCCCTGACCAAGAAGAAAGTAAAGTTCGTTTGGGGTCCTAAGCAGCAAGAGTCCTTCGATGTTTTGAGACAAAAGTTGAGCAACGCTCCTGTGCTTACATTACCTGAAGGCGCTGAAGAATTTGTAGTTTATTGTGATGCATCACACACTGGCATGGGGTGTGTGCTTATGCAGAAAGGAAAGGTTATTGCCTATGCATCACGACAGTTAAAGGTGCATGAAAAGAATTACACCACCCATGACTTGGAACTGGGTGCCGTTGTGTTCGCACTAAAACTGTGGAGACATTATCTTTATGGAATCAAGTTTGTGATCTTTTCTGATCACAAGAGCCTCCAGCATCTGTTTAACCAGAAAGAATTAAACATGAGGCAACGCCGTTGGATGGAGACTTTGAATGACTATGATTGTGAAATCAAGTACCATCCCGGCAAAGCGAATGTAGTTGCTGATGCCTTGAGCAGAAAGGAAAGGGTTAAACCCATTCGAATCAATGCCAGGCGCATGGAGATAAAGAACAGTTTGATAGAAAGGGTGTTAGCTGCACAGAAGGAAGCTGTGTTGGAAGCTAACTATCCTAATGAAAAGTTAGGAGTAACTGAGGAGCAGTTAACTCTTAGCAAGGACGGAATTTTACGGTTAAATGGACGAATATGGGTTCCAATTTTTGGAGGACTTCGTGATGTCATTCTCCAAGAAGCTCATAGTTCCAAATACTCCGTTCATCCTGGAGCTGATAAGATGTACCAGGATTTAAAGGCAAATTATTGGTGGATAGGCTTGAAAAAGTCTGTAGCCGCCCATGTAGCAAAATGCTTGACATGTGCGCAAGTCAAAGCCGAGCATCAGAAACCGTCAGGTTTGCTACAACAGCCTGAACTTCCTACGTGGAAGTGGGAAATGGTAACTATGGATTTTATTACCAAGTTACCCAAGACAAGGAAAGGAAATGATACGATATGGGTTATAGTTGACCGACTGACTAAGTCAGCTCATTTCTTACCCATCAAAGAGACCTATAGCTCCGATATGTTAGCCCAGTTATACGTTGATAAGATTGTAGCCCTACATGGCATACCTGTAGCTATTATCTCTGATAGAGATACTAGGTACACGTCACATTTTTGGAAGAGCTTCCAACAATCTTTGGGCACACGTTTGAACTTTAGCACGGCTTACCATCCTCAGACAGACGGTCAGAGTGAGCGTACTATTCAAACGTTGGAAGACATGCTGCGTGCATGTGCGATCGATTTGGGAGGTAGTTGGGATAAGAACCTGCCATTGATCGAATTCTCCTACAACAACAGCTACCATACCAGCATAAAGGCTGCGCCTTTTGAGGCATTATACGGTAGAAAGTGTAGATCGCCAGTTTGTTGGGCGGAAGTTGGAGAAGTCCAGTTATCAGGACCAGAGATCGTGTTCGAAACGACGGACAAGATTGTCCAGATCCGTAACAATCTCCAAGCTGCCCGGAATAGGCAGAAGAGTTACGCGGATCCAAGTCGTAAGGATTTTCACTTCGAAGTAGGTGACAAAGTCCTGCTTAAAGTGTCACCCTGGAAAGGAGTGATGCGATTTGGTAAGAAAGGCAAACTAAGCCCGAGATACATAGGACCTTTCGAGGTTATCGAACGTGTCGGGTCAGTTGCCTATAAGTTGAACTTACCAGAAGAGCTCAGTGGAATTCACAATGTGTTCCACATCTGCAATCTAAAGAAGTGTTCCGCTGACGATACACATGTCATGCCACATGCAGATGTGCAAATAGATAAGAGCTTAACATTTGTTGAAAAACCTTTGTCGATTGAAGATCGACAGGTAAGAAAGCTTCGAAGAAAGCATATACCTTTTGTTAAGGTCAAATGGGATGCCCGTAGAGGTCCCGATTTCACGTGGGAGTTAGAATCCATGATGAAAGAAAAGTACCCTTATTTGTTTCAGTAAATCTCGGGTCGAGATTTATTTTAAGGGGGTGAGGATGTAACACCTCAGAATTTCGTGTTCAATAAAGTAACGACACGTGTCACGTGTGACAAAACGCTTTGTAGACTCGGAATTATTAAAAAATGATTGACAGGATTTAACCGTGTCGTTATGTTAACTTTTGCACCTCTGAACGACCTCGTTATAAATCCCAAGACTCAATTTATGTTAAAAAACACCTTGTACATATTCAAGTTCAGGGAATTATTACATGGAATGATTTAAAATAAAATGTTAGGACTCCTACGATGAAAAAGGAACGGAAACCCTTTGTTTACGGGTCTTGTAAATACAATCATTTGAAACAAAGGATATTGGTAGGGTAAGGAACTGTACTAGACCCATAATAGAGGTCCCTTGTTGCCAAAACAAAGTCCCAAAGTCGTGCAAGTTGATACCCTTTCGAACCACCAACAAACAAACAAAATTCGGATCTGCAGAAGGCGTCGCGTAGCGCGACGGACCCTCGCGCTACGCGAGGGGTACCCAGCGACAGAATTACCTGCTGTTGGCTGTTATGCGCATTTGTGACCCACTTAGCCGGTTTCTCTTGCATGTGCATGGCCCCTAGACATCCCTAGACGTTAGTTACAGATGTTAATCGATTGTGGATGGCCCTAGACTTAGTTGTCAAGGATTTAAGGTGTGTGGAACCACTATATAAGACCCATTCATTCACAAACATTCTTGCACACTCATTTGATCACCTCTGGAGCTTTCAAGCTGAATTCAAGGCCTCCTTAATCATCATTATACTCTAGTAAGTCCATTAGTCCTTTCTTAATTATGTTTAGTTTAGTTTTTAGCTTGGAAGTCAACTTATCGTACTTAACGTTTGACTTCCAGTTTAATTAAAGTTGACTCAGTCGTAACCCAAAATAAAAGTACCGTTAGATAGGTAATTATATGGGTATTAAGCCCTTATAAGGGCACGTACCGAATCCAGACCTAACTAGGTCGTTTGTCAGGTCAAACGTTGACCGAAAAAGTCAACAGAATTGCAAAATGCGGTTTAAAGCACGATTAGCAATCCGCGAGGCGTGTAACCTGTTTTAACATTAATGTAACTTGGTAATAAGTATAAAAAACTTGTCTACGCTTGTCCGACTCGACAAATTTCTGTTTAAACCCGGTTCGGAACCGAAAGACGCAAAACTTTGACTTTTGCATTGACTTCGGTTCTGACCCGTTTTAATTTGATTCGGTATTTCCTTAGTGCTTCATTAGGGTTGGATTACATGATAGAATAAGTCTCGGTATTTGTTTCGTTGATTATCCGATGCATGCACACGTTTCCGTTAATCGCTTAAATTGGACCATAATGCCCTTATGACCCTACAACAATAATCTTAGTTACTGATTATTTAGCATGTACATAAATTTTCACGTCAATCGGAAGCCTAGATTAGGAGATATGCGCATTAGCGTAAATATTAAGCTTTTTATTAATTAAAAGGCGCGATTAGCGCATAGCCTATCTAAACCCGATTTTCGGTACCAAAACTTTTACCCACTGATGATAAATAATATTTTGGGATTTTTGAAGATTTTTAATTATTTTTAAGCTGGTCTTAAGCTAGGCTTATCGCATTGATTCGGTTAATACCGAATATGCCCTTTTAAGCCATAAAACGAGTTTTACGAATCCGATTGATACCAATCCAATTGCCACTGATCTAAAAATAATAAATATAGTATTTTGAGCCTGTTTTGCTGATCAGAAAACTCAGAAACATATTTTTACCCGTACGTCGCTTAAAACGGCTTTTTACGCGTATTAAACACGTAGTTTGGTATTAAAACCATTTTGCCACGTAAGACTTAATACCAATAGACATAACCTGTTAAATTAAGTTGTTTTCCTGACTTATTCAGACCCGGATCACAGAAACTTAATAAATCCCTTTTATGGTCGTTAAAATGACTAAAATACCCCTACGGGGCATAATTAGGGAATAAACTCGTTATGGGCATTATGGAAGATATCATAATGATATCACAACATATTTGAAGCGTATTAACTTAGGAAACCTGTTCACGACCCTTTCGGTTACCCGTTTTGCATTTTACGCGTTCGGTTCGGTTTATGTAACTAGTTTGCATAAACTAGCCGAAACGGGTCAAACGATATCATTTTTATCTCAAAATCCAGAATGTGAATAGTAAACCCATATTAAACAAGTCTTCAAACTTGTCGGGTCTAAATCACATTCTATCCGGTCTTCGCTTAATCGTGCGTACGAACCGTATCATTAAAACTGACCGGTCTAAGCTTAAGCTTAATTAAGGACCCGTTAGAATTCTAATAGGTTATATTTAACCTTCGTTCCAGATTAGGAGAAACAGTAAAAGCTACCTGCTATTTGATTATTGTGACTATACTTTGCATCAAGGTAAATACTTTTAACTTATTTTCCCTATACGGGCTTGGGTTACGGTACATAGCGTACCGCTTGATCGGGCATCAAATCTTCCACGCTTAGTGGTTAATTGAATAATTTGATCGGCTCGTTTTAAACAGATGTGTTTACTTTACAGCCTTTGGGGGGTTAATGACCATGTCCCGGATATCCTCGGCATTATCTTACGAGATTGCCACGACCTGAGCACGGGGTGTAGGCGTACTCCCGTGTATAACTCACTTACAGTGGTGTGTCTATTGATCTTTAACCCGGATACATTCCGGGCTACTGAACGCATAAGTAACACGTAATTCGTTCACAAGATTATTATAATATCAAAATAATTCTCCCAAGTTAAATAAAATGTTTATGCCATGTGCATCCAAACCAATTTTCAATCATTTTATAAAATGAGTCAGTTGAATGTATTTACCAGTGTAAACTCACGTATTTTCCCAAAAAGATTAAATGCAGGTACTAGGCGAAATAGGCTGGGAATCTCCTAAGCATCACTAGAAGTCTCGCAAACTTAAGATGCCGAAGTCTGTTGAACCCTAAACAATGTTTTTATTATTCGATCCTACTGTGGATAATCACCGGATAATTGTGACTTTGTTTACAATAAATAAATTCGGTTGTATCTTATTTAAATTTGCTTCCGCTGTGCATTATTATATTGTGTTGTTTGACTATTACGATGCCAACCACGTCACGATACTCCCCCACCGGGCCCACCGGTGACACGTGGAAATTGGGGTGTGACACAACTGCAGAATCTTTCAATATATAATACTTCATTTACATCTACACAATAATTTCTCTACATGCAATAACAAACTCATCAACTAACATGAATCAAATCAATAATAATCAAAACACTTACATCCAACTGATTCTGAAGAGATTTGGGCCGCTTCTTGGGCTTTCTGGGCAACCGCCGTTCTCCCATATCCTCAAAATCCTACTCCATCTCCCTCCGTGAAAGCGGAACCGAAAACTTTGCCCTAGCCCTAACCCCATCTCTCTCCTCAATTCCACCACTACCGCAGCCGCTACTATTGACCACATCAAATGTCAGCTTCAATTTCTCCTTCTCCTCCTCTGCAGCAAGCTCCTTTTTGAAATTGAGAATAATTTTCTCCCAATTGGCTTCTGTGTCGGTAGACCTGGCAAACGGGTCGGGCCGGGTCAGGTTGGGTCATGGGTCAGTGATCCATTTTTGAAATTGAGAAACCCGTCCCGTGCGGAACCCGTGCCGACCCGAAATCCAATCAGAACCAACTACGTTCCAATCCAAAACCCGTCCCGGCCGCCCGAAACTTGTCCCATTTCTTTAAGACACCAACCCACATTGATCCATTTCTTTGAAGTTGTCGACCCGTTTTGACCCGAAAATATATGAGATGGAATTTTAATTGACCCATTGAGTGAAAATATCTTACCCAAACCAACCCATATAATTTAAAAAGCAACCCAAAGTGACCCACTTGGAAGGCCTTTGGGTCAAGATTGCCCCCTCTACAAAACACAAAATACATTTGCTCCATAAACAAGTGGAACACGAAGAGAGCTGAACTTCAGAGACGCAATAGTACCAGACAAATTTATTACTTTATTACTTTTTTATGTAATAAATCGATTTGGAAAAGCGTCAAAAGTTTACCAAGCGCTCCAAAACCCCTACACTTTTAAAGTAACCTTAATTATGAGTAGATTGGGGAGGGGGGAGGGGGGTAAGTCTTACGTAGGCATGACAAATGGCTGAACCATTTCCTCCATTATATCCAATGCCAAATATGCCCTACTTATGTTAAAGAAAAAAAAATACAATATTATCTACTTAAACAGTAAGTGAGAACTGGATTCAACATTTTTTTAAAGAGAGGCACATATACACCTGGCTAAAAGTCATTTTAGTTTAGACCATACGTCTTTGTCTTCAAAATTTAACTACAGTCATATAGGTAGAGATCATTATAATTTACTTAAAACAATAAGTAAACATGATTCACCATTTCATTAAAGAAAGCTAGATGAAGAATGAAATGGAAAAGGACAAGAAGGGGGAGCTGAAATTTACACAGGGAAACGCAAAATATAGCGCCACCAAAGGACTACAATTATGTTAGAGCAAGGAGGGTCACTTACCAGTCGATGTTGATTCCACCACGGCAGTTGACATGACGACACCACCGCTGCCAGCACTAACCAACATAAAAAACCCTCTCTGAGCCAACCCGTTTTGACCTGAACCATTTGAAATGATTTTTAAAGCTGCCCATTTTGACCCGTACATAATTTGACACAGGCTGCAAAAACACATATACCCACTTTAGATGTTGTGTCTTGTGAGAGCGAGAGTTAAGTAACAATAAGAACTGCCCAACACGGATGCACCAGTGCAATTCAAGTACCAAAAAGTTCCGCTGCACTGATATCACCAAAATACTAAAAAATCAAGCGAAAAACGACAAATAACAGATATAGAAAGTTGGTATCAGCAAAAAAAATCCAACAAAAATTCCCAAGAATGAACACTTTGATTTGCATCCAATGACCCAACATAAAAAAACCAAATTAAATTGCATAACACTGTACATGAAAAACAAACACATACAGGCATGCCCGCACGCACGAGCTCATATAGATTTAATGTAAGGGAGAATCTGATGATGGGTTAAAGAGAGTAAACCTGGGCGAATCTGTAAAATGGATGCTTTGCAAATCCAGTCTGGATAGAAGAGCCAATACATCCATTTCTCTCTGTCACACGAAATTCACGGGTATTTGGTTTAGTCTAAACAGGTTTGGGTCACTAAGAGATCGAACCTATTAACATGTTTAGCTAACCGTGTCAGCTTCGGGTGGCCAAATCACACTTAACTGGGGCTCCAAATAATAAAAAAAAAATTGAACAAAAGCTTACATCATATGCATTAATTCCCTCAAGTAAATGTCCTTGGTACTGTAATATTGTAAAGAGAGTTGACAAGGATGTCCATAAGCCAAAATACCTCAGCCTATGTCCATAAGCCAAAATACCTCAGCCTATGTCCATAAGCCAAGATATCTCAGCCTGGAACTCGAACTTCTTAGCATTGATGCGAATATTTTTCACTGAACCATGAAAATGAAACCTCTTAAACTATTTAATAGCAAAACAATGCAATCTTTATATGAAATTAAAAAAAGGCGATGTTATATTCAAGAGTATCAACTCCTAGCCAAAAATTCTAGTTTGTTTGTTATTTTTAAAGTCAATAGTTAGGCAGCATGGTCAGAAACACAACATGAACAATGAATTAGTTCAGGTATATCTGAAATTATGCAAACAGGTAGTATAGCAAACCTCTTGGCAGCATAAGAATCAATGGATAAACCATGTAAAAGAGCACCAAGTTTCTCTTGAAAATTTGGTGGATCCACCCGTTCATCCGCATCGGACTTTGCGTTGGCATGCAACTTTCGACATATAAATCATAACCAAAAAGATTATTACACTACATTCATAAGCTAAGTAAAAATATACCAAAACAGGAACTTAACTCATCATCATATTGTTCCCCTATCCTCAAATATGTTATAAATAAGAGCAAATCAATGACCTTTCTACCATTTTACCAGTTGTCCTTTAACTAAATTGTATTTTCTTCTATTGGAACGTTTTTCACTATATCAAAGTTGTACCTGTTTGCTTCATTTTCATCACCACATAACAAACACTAATAACGACAATAATCACAATCAACTCGAATATAATCAAACGTTATGTAACAAAATCAAATAGATTTCTAAGAGGGCACCTTGTCAAAATCCCAGAAGAAGCGTTTCCGGGCTCTTCAGTATTTTCAAGTGGGCAGCAATTACGCCATTAATTCAAACTAAAATTCAGCATGCAATTGAATGTTGTCCATCGTAATCAACAAATCAAATGAGCCCTAATTCAAAAAAATAAGAACCCAAAAGTGTAAATGGATGAAGAAGTACAATAGTCACTTCATATAAGTTTGATTGAAGAGAGTCAGAAACCATTACCTATCCACGCTAATCGTGCTTCAAAACCAAATCAGATTGATCATTGATCATATTTATAACTGTTGCCACCGTTTCAATCATCAATCGGCGTCTTCAATGTACACTTTCATCAGTTGGCGTCTTCAATGTACACCGACTGTTGAATAGTTCGTTGTGTAAGAATCATGTAGGCTAAAGATATTGAATTGGGGGCAATTTTGGGAGATAAGGATGAAGAATCAGGGAAAATGGTATGTCGATTGGGCTGACGTTTTAAAATTAGGGGAGGAAATTACAATTTAGTCCTAAGGAAATGTATTAAGTGGCAGAGCTTGACCAAAAGTTTCGAGAGGCGTAAAGTGATGAGACCCAAATTTTTTTTCCTATCGTTATGTTTCGGGTCGAGTCAGGTTGGCTATTCGATTCAAGTCGGGTCAAATAATAATAGTTTCAAATATATACAAAGTTTATAAATGTTTAGGATATAAATTGTAGAAAAAAAAATCGGGGGGTGATCCTATATAATTTTAAATTTTTTGGATGAAAAATCGAAACATATACACTTCTAACCGAAACATTGGGGTGGGCGGGTGCACCCCCGGGCACCCACTATACTTCGCCAGTGAATGTATTATATAGATATAGATATAGATATAGATATAGATATAGATATAGATATAGATATAGATATAGATATAGATATAGATATAGATATAGATATAGATATAGATATAGATATAGATATAGATATAGATAGATAGAGATAATTAATATTAAGTAAATCAATGATAGATCGATCAGAGAAATAGTTTATATTAAGTAAGACAATGCATTAAGAATAGTGTCTAAATTATTCACAAAAGAGACCACATGCCAAGAGTCCAACAAACATTAAATATGGTCCAAAAGGTTTACTTATAGAGACCCTTTATTCAGCTTAAGCCATACAATCCCAAGACAATAATATGAGTTGTAAATTGAGTGACATGTTACATTGTTGAGTTATATCCATAAGAGCTTTTTTTTAACAGCTAAATGTTACACTTCCCGGGTATTGAATCCATAACCTCTTCCTATTTAAACACCTAGAAGGTTTTCCCTCTGCCACTAGGCCAAAGCCTGAATGGCATATCATTTTCATGACTCGAATTTCTTGTGTTGGAACTTGGAACGATCAAGGCTAACCGCCTCGATTGTTAGAGAACTCAAAGACATTGGAGTTTAAACTAATATTACAACATGCAACCTCGATTAGATCATGTTTCCTTAGACTAAAATCATAATACCTTAGTTATGTTTAATTACTCGAGGGCAATCCCGTATACTAAAGACGAAATATGAATGATCCTTAAATTCCTAACGAGTTTGTATGTCTTTTACTATTTTAGTCTACTTTTTTTTAAATATTATTAGTGATAAAGTTATAATACGTAAGTTGTTGACTATTTCAAAACTCTTTCAAATCGATTATTTCGTATTATTGGAATTTGGATTGACTTGTTTGATCAAAGTGTGTCATAATATACATCAAATGAGTCAGGAGAGTGCTTATTGCACGCTTTGTTTGAGTTTATCATGATTGTAAGTATTCCGAAATCTCCCTGGCTCTTAGGGGCAAAACCCCTAAGTAATGAGGGTTCTAAGGGGGCAATGCCCCCCTTTTGTTACAATTTGAAAATTAAATTGGATAACCATCATCGGGCAGTGAATGACCCTCCAACACTAAATTTGTATCCCTTGTAGGTCCCTCTCGGAGGATGAGGTTCAACCTATTCCTTGTTATATCTAACACACTAGTGAGTGCGGAATCCAAGCTAGCATGCAAACCGGGAGAGAAACAAGCACAAACACAAGACACACAAAATTCACCGATTAACACCACTTGTATTAATGCGAATGAAAGGTTCCGGTTACAAGCTCAACGTTTACAAATCAGTTTTGCAAACTCTCTAAGTGTGTGTGTGTGTGTTCACAGCAGAATGCTCTCACTATCTCTCGAGAGTCTATCTTTCTGTCTATGTGCCTCGTTTTTAAAATGAACACAACACTTGGGTATATATACCCGAACACAGCATGGTCTGGTCGAAGGATCAGATAGATGATCGAAGGATCATCTATCGACCAGAAACAGCTCGAAGGATCAACATGTACTTCGAAGGATGGCATCTTTCGAGGTCCATCAATCGAAGGCTATCTTTCGAGCTCATCGAAGGATATAAGCAATCCTTCGATGATCTATCCTTCGACCCAGCCATCTTTCAAACATTTTCTAACTGTTTGACCGAGTCAAACCGGAGGATGGTTGACTTGGTCAAACTTACAGGACTAACAATGACAACGTTCGGTATAGTTACAAAATACAGACAAAGTACAGACACAAGTGCACCAACAAACTCCCCCTTGGCTGTAGCTTTGTCTTTATCTTTATCAGCTTTGTCTCGATCTTTGTAACTTGATCTTTGACGTCCTTTCAAGTCTTCAATGTCGGAGGATCTTTAAAGTCTTCACGTCTCGAAAGCAGAAAGTGTACCAACAAACTCCCCGTTTCATGTAGGAAGTGTGTTGACAAACTCCCCCTTAACATAAGCTCCCCCTTGAGTTATGCTCGTGAAATACTTGTCATTTATGAAGTGAGATCCTTGTGGGTTTGATGATGGTCAGCAGCAACTCGATCATTTTCATCACTTGAGCGCCTTCACGTCGTGTCTTCATTCCGAGGCTTTGTCATCGACCATGTTCTCCTTGCCTTTAGAATCTGCACATGCAAGAAATCTAAACGCGTAATGAGAACAACTGCTTGGAATATCATAAGCAAACGACACACATGTGACCATTGCATAATCAAACACCGTCCGACAGTTTGAAAGTTTTAACAATTTTTATCAATTTTAGTTTTTAACTTTCAAAACTTACAAATTTCGACCGTTTATGAAGATTTAGTCGTTTTGGTTTTCGTTCAGGTTTCAGGTAACGAAGACTCGAGCTCCAACATCGTACGATCGAAAATAAAATAGAAATAAAATCTTTTTGGCTTTTATAAAGTTTATATTAAAACTCACCTAAAATCTTTTTGGAATTTTTGAATATTTCAAATGTAAAGACTGAAAGCAGTAAATAAATATATACAAAGATGCAGAAAATTAAAAGCATTAAATAAATATTTACAGACATTCTTTTTGCGAGTTTCGAGGGTAAGAGAATCATATCAGTGTACGGTCATGTCAAAACGCTCTTGTTGTTCTTTTAGTTAACATTAAGATAAGCATCCTATAACGATTATCGGTATTGTTGTCCACTTAAGCTCAACTTATCATATGTAATCATGGCGCGGGGATACGTTAAGGTATGATTTATACTTACCGACCGGTGTTCATCCACATCACGACACATTCCCGTATCAAGGTATGCACGAGGGTTCATCTTACCGGTGAGTATACCGATTATCATCTGTTTGACCGTATATGATGTGAGATTCTCACTTATTTTGATTGAAAACAAGCCCTATGTGATAGAATCACTTATTGATGAGGAACTTGATTTTCGATGCATGAGGGCACAAGAGCAAGTCCGTGAACAGGTCAGTACTTTCGTACAGCAGAGAGACGAACTTGACTCCCGGATAAATGTGATATTTTATCACTTATTTGTTTGGACATGTGATTGTTGATCACTTATTGAGGTCAAATGCAGTATGTACACGTATGTATAGTATCATGGAAGATCTAGACTTGCGTCCCCGTTATTTTTCGGTAAAAGAAACAACCATGATACCCAGATGATAAGCAGCATAAAGACCGAATATCTCAGAACCTCGGCAATCTCTCAAACGAAATTTCGGTACCAAGACCATATGCCAATGAATGGTTCCCACCCAGTCTTCAGTCGATTTAAGTTTATATCACCCTGCACACTTTAAAATGATTGTGAGCCTACCGATACATCTTATATAGAGCTGCTTATCGTTTTTCATTTAAGGATTAAAGAGGTTTAGACAGACCACTGATGTACTATCATTTTCTCTTTTTCTCGCCAGGAAACTCATTTTTGTTTTTCTATTGTTTTTGTGCTTTTGAAATTTTTCAATGTTTTTGGATTTTCAAATTTTGAAATTACTCCCCCTAAAATCAACAAACTAAGACAAATTTAAAACACAAAGGTATTTACAAAAATGATTTTCCGATGTTGGTATTACTCTTGCTTGACCTTAATGCCGTTTACCAATAATAAATAGTCAAATCTTGATTTGTCAAATGCTTTGGTAAAAAGGTCGGCACGTTGGTCATCGGTGTGGACGTAAGCGACATCGATTAGCCTTTTCTCAAAGCAATCACGTATGAAGTGATACTTAATGTCGATGTGCTTAGTCTTTGAATGCTGCACAGGATTTTTAGTGATCTGTAAGGCAGCAGAATTATCAACGTAAATAGGAGTAGTTAGGAATTCAAAACCGTAGTCGCGCATTTGTTGTTGGATCCACAGGACTTGGGAGGAACAACTTGAGGCAGCAATATATTCAGCTTCGCATGTTGATGTAGCGACGCACGTCTGCTTCTTGCACTGCCATGTGACTAGGCGATTTCCCAAAAACTGACATCCAGCCGTTGTGGATTTGCCGTCGATTTTGCATCCGCCAAAATCAGAATCACTGAATGCGATCAAGTCAAAGTTATTATCCCTAGGGTACCACAGACCGGTGTCAGGGCAACCCTTCAAATAACGAAAAATCCTTTTTACAGCTGCAAGATGTGAGGCCTTCGGGTTCACTTGATATCTGGCAAGCAGGCACGTTGGGTACATTATATCTGGTCTTGATGCTGTGAGGTACATAAGAGATCCGATCATCGCGCGATAGTGTGAGGGGCTAACATCTTGACCCTTCAAATCTGGAGTAATTCCGTGATTTTGCGGCAATGGGGTACCGATGGGCGTTGCATCTGACATCTGGAACCGGCTCAAGATGTCACCAACATATTTAGTCTGATGGATGAATATCCCAGACTCAGTTTGTTGTACTTGTAGGCCCAAAAAGAAAGTCATTTCCCCCATAGCACTCATCTCGAATTTATCCTGCATAATGCGCTCGAAATTCCTACACAAAACATCATTAGTAGAACCAAATATAATATCATCAACGTATACCTGTACCAGTAGAAGATCTCCATCTTGTTCTTTGACGAAAAGAGTACAATCGATAAGACCTCTGCGAAATCCATTCTCCAGCAGATAATTAGATAAGGTTGCGTACCAAGCTCGCGGTGCTTGATGAAGACCATAGAGAGCTTTGTTGAGCAACCAAACCCGATCGGGATGGATAGGATCTTCAAAACCTGGAGGCTGTTCGACGTACACCTCTTCTTCCACCACACCATGTAAGAATGCACTTTTCACGTCCATCTGGTATACCTTGAAACCTTTGAATGAGGCATAAGCCAGAAAGATCCGAATTGCTTCTAGACGTGCAACAGGTGCATACACTTCGTTGTAGTCGATCCCTTCTATCTGACGAAAACCTTGAACGACTAGCCTTGCTTTGTTTCGAATAACGATTCCACGGTCATCCTTTTTGCATTTAAACACCCAACGGGTACCAATCTTCTTGTAACCAGCAGGTTTCTCTACGAGTTTCCAGACACCAAGCTTCTGGAATTGTTGCAGTTCTTCCTGCATTGCTTCAACCCAAGAGTTATCTTTCAAAGCTTCTTTCCAAGTTCTTGGCTCTTCCTGTGAGACATAACACGCGAAAGACCAATCATTTTGTTGACCAGATTCTCTAATTGCCGCATACAAGCCTGCATTGTTGTCGTTCCGCAACATGTTTCTTGTTTGAACGCCACTTTGTACATTTCCAATGATGTTTTGTTGAGGATGGGTATTGTGAATCCTTGTTTCTGGATTATCTTGAACTAGAATATTTGAACCCAGATTGTTGAGATTGAGATCAACAACCAATTCAATGCCCGGAATTGACGAAGAGGATGATGCAGTAGCTTCAGCTGTTCCAGGGACGCCCACTGGAGGAGTACCCTCTGAAGTACCATGAACTGCTGTTATTGGAGCTTCTTGATCTGCATCGAGAAATTCATCATCCTCTGAAGATTCGTTCAATTCGGTAGCATCGTGAAAATCCTCATTGTCGAGAGCATTATTGTTCACTGAAGATGGTTCTTGATTGACAATAATTGGACGAACCAACGGTGAATCTGTTGCGTTGTCACTCTCGAAAAACATCCTTGCAGCAGCATTTTCTTCAACTGCTTCAACATTGATCGAATTGAAAAAGTCATCGTACTCAAACATCCAAGGCTGACCAGGATTTTTGACTGGTAAAGTGTGCCTTTGTACTCTGACTTCAGACCATTCCTCGACCCTTTTAGTCTCTAGATTCCAGACTCTTAAGTTCGGGGTGGAATACCCAAGAAAGTATCCCTCAATTGCTCTTGCCCCAAACTTTCCATTAGGATCGATTATAGTGCATGGAGCTCCAAACGGTTCAAGATATGACAAATCTGGTTTCCGTTTGTTAATAAGCTCAAAACAGGTCTTGTTGTGCCTTTTGACTGTAAGGACTCGGTTCAACGTATAACATGCAGAGGCCACAGCTTCAGTCCAGAAGGGAATCGGCAACTGTGACTCTACCAACATTGTCCTAGCAGTCTCGATCAATGTGCGGTTCTTACGTTCAGCGACGCCATTCTGTTGAGGAGTATAAGCTGCACTAAATTCGTGAAGAATACCTTTTGAAGTGCAAAACTCCGCCATGGTATGATTTTTGAATTCAGTACCATTGTCGCTACGTATCCGCCTAACCTTCAACTTATATAGATTCTCAATCTGAATGATCAAGTTTTTGATAATACCGAAGGTTTCACTCTTATGTGCCATGAACGCCACCCAAGAAAATCTTGAATAATCATCTGTTATCACGAGGCAATATTGATGATTCCTAATGCTTTTGTGCTTGACAGGACCGAACAAATCCATGTGCAAACGTTCAAGAGGAACAGCCACCGTGTTGATTTTCTTTGAAGGATGTCGTTTCTTCGTTTGTTTTCCTTTCTGGCACGAGACACAGATGTCTTGAAGATGAAAGTTTTTAAGAGGAACACCATTCACTAATTCATTTGACACCAAATGATTCATTTTGCGTAAGTGAATGTGACCCATTCGTCTGTGCCAAGAGATTGAGTCTTTTTCTGTGGCTTTGGAAACGAAACAAGTTGCTTGTGCAGACGTTGTAATAGCTTGGCTCATATCAAGGACATACAGATCATTTATCCTCGGAGCCGACAAGAGAATCCATTCTTTCGGAAATTTGAAGCCGGGTTTCAGCACATAACATCCGTTTGCATCAAAGTGTACTGAGAACTGCTTATCACAAATTTGAGAAACGCTAAGAAGATTGTGATCAAGTTGTTGTACAAAGTTGATCTTATCAAAACTAACAACCCCGTTGGAAATCATTCCTTCACCCGTAATATATCCGCCTTTATCTCCAGCAAAAGCAACATAACCTCCTCTAATAGATTTGACGTCGTAGAGAAGCTTCATGTCGCCTGTCATGTGCCTGGATGCCCCACTATCAACAATCCAATGACTACTGATAGTTCCTCCTGGAACACCCTGCACATGAACTCACACAATTAGTTGGAGATGGGGACCCAAGCCATTGTGGTCTTGGGTCTTCCATTTTCATCAATAACAATAACTTCTATTCTTTGATGATTTGAAAATTGTGATGGTCCCCCTGAATTTTTAACCGTTTTAGGTTTCCAGGTCTGTTTTGGTTTACCAATGTCATTGTTTAACAATTTAACTTCGTGATTGTTTGAAGTTTTTGAAAATTTTGAATTTTCTGGCTTAACTGAAACAGATTGTTTTTGAACCACATCGGTTTTAATTGCCTTTTCAATTTTCTTGACCTGTTGGCGTTTCTGTTTCTTTTCCCTTTCTTTTACAAGGCGGGGATCTTGTTTTGCAGAAACAGATCGTTTGCGGTCAGTTTTGTCACGGGGATCATCTTCTTTGGCTTTTAATTTATGAAGATACGGGCAATTTCGAATGATATGCCCAATTGTACCACATTCAAAACATGATCTTCGTTCAACAAACCCCGAAGTATCATGTGGTCGTCTTGCCGATGATGAAGATGAACTTTGTGATCTCGAAGTACTAGGTTTCGAACAACTTGGTTCATTTCTTTTCATCACAGTTGCTTTCTTGACAAAATCTAAGATAGATTGATTTTCAAACGTTTCAATTTTGTCCGTTCCTTTAGATTTCACAAAGTTCACATTCTTTTTCTTCTTTTGATTCGGCTTCCTTTGACCTTGAGCCGGTAATTTTCCTTTTGGTTTGGCATGATTTTGCTGTTTTTGCACTGTTGGTAATTTCTGATTGCCAAATTGTTTTCTAACTTCAGCCTTTGGGATAGGAGGGCACTGTGTGACTGTAACATGTGGTCCTACCTTTCCCAAAAACTTACTTGTTGAATTTTCAAAGACTTTACTGATTAATGATTGATTAACATTCTTAATAGGAAAATCTTTGTCTGAATAAACTCTATCATCACCAACAAGAGTGTACAGCAAATCCACACTCTCCGACTCTTTTGCAGATGAGGACTCAATTGCAACAGTCTTAGCGGGTTTTGCAGGAGGATCACACAGAATATGATTCTCAAGAGGTATGTCCTCTTCTTTTATCACCGCATCAGACTTTGCTGAATCAGTATCATCAGACTCATCATCAGAAGAATCAGAATCCTCACTGTATATCACAACTGGAGGAACCTGATTCGGTTCAGCAGAAGACACACATGTATCTGCTGACACTTCTGAATCTGATGATACCTCTTTCTTGTATCCGAGTCCTGTTGCACATTCTGCTGCAAATTCCTTAACATCTAGAGGAACAGATGGCTCAAAGTGAGTTCTATACTCCTCATCAGGCAGTGCATCGTAATTGTGTCTAACAGGTGGTGGACATTGCTTATATCCAATGTATGTGACATCCTTTTTCTCTTTCTGAACATCAATGATGTGATCCAACACATAGCTAGAGCTTAAATAGCTATCTAACTTGAGTCGGATCGCCTCACTTTCGGTTTTAACACAAGCCATTTCCTTTTGCATTATTTCAAGACGAGTGATATACAAATTTATGTCAGTTTGTTTTCTGGAAACCATTTTTGTCAGCTCAGTTTTATCTTTCTTTAATTTTTCAATCATTGATTTAAACTCCTTTTCATGGTTTTCATAAAACATGTTGGCTTCAGTGCACTTTGAAAGATCAACAGTCAATTTCTGATTATGAATGAATGTCACATCATATTTCTCTTGCAAAGCCTCGTGCTTGCTTTGCAATTCACACCACTTATCATTCACTGAAACATGTTTGTCTTGCAAGTCAAACAAACTAGCTTGTAAAGCATCATGTTTGCCTTGCAACTCAGACATGTTTGCATCCAAATCAGCACATCTATCACTTAATCTAGCACAATTATCACAAGTAGCAGCAGTGGGTTCATCGACACATACCTGACTTGATGAACTGTCGACATTAGCCATAAAGGCTGAATGGAGAGAAGACGAAGAATAAGCAGCTTGATCCACCAAAATAGATCTTCTTTGAATTCCTGCTGCAGCTTCTTCCAACAGCTCATCAATATTTGCATCGACTGACGCACTTGATGTGTCATCCACATGATCATTGCCTGAAGTGGAGGATTCTTCATCTGAGCTTCCACTATAACCAGAGCTGTTTTCATCCTCAGAAGATTCATCACCATTGGTGGAAGATTCTCCACCACTGGCGTGTTTAAGATCTTTGACAATTTCAGCAAAACAAGCTGTTCCATCTGGAGCATCATTTCCCAACTGAATAGACCAATCACAACCTTCATCTACTTGAACCACAAGTGCCTGGTTGGCATTTGATGGTCCTGCTTGAGTCTGGTTGTTGACAGGCACCAATGTGCGAACATTGTTCCTGTTCTGGTTCTGTTGGTTGCCTTGACCTCTGAAAGGATTCTGGTTTCCATGTTGAGATGGCCTCGTACATTCACGCTTGAAATGACCACGTTCACCACAATTGAAGCATCTAACAGCCTGCTTATCAAACCCATACTTGGTGTCTTTCTTGCCTTCCAAGCTGGTTCTGCCAGTTCTTTCCATGAAATCCTTTGCTCGCCTAACAGCACTGGCAAGGGCCCACTTGATGTCCATCATCTCCATCTCCTCTTTATCTATCTGCTGATAGTCTTCTTGTGTCAGATTAATGTTACCAATCTGACCTTCAACTAATCCACAGTATGCGCTCACCAAAGTGTTTAGCAGCTCCATGTGTTCCTTGGCTACTTCCACACTGACTTTAGAAAAGCTTGAGGTGTCGAGCCGTACTGTATTTGGCTTTGATTGCTGACTAGCAGATGATGTGCTTCCATAACATGCTTGCTGTTGAGGAGGAAGTGGATTCCCATACATATCAGTTGTTCTGATAGGCTGTTGTGGTGCTGGTTGAGAAGCTGGTTCAAACGGATTTCCGTACATATCTGTAGTTCTGATAAGTCGTTGGCTCTGCTGTTGTGGTACTTGTTGAGGAACAGGTTCAAGCGGATTTCCATACATATCTGTTTTTGGAAGGACTGGAACTTGAACAGTATTGCCATACATGTCAGTGGTAGACACAAACGCTGTTTGAATTGGAGCATGTGAAGAAGGTTTTGTAGAAGTGCTAGAAGTTCCATAATACATCTCAGGATTTTGTGGCACTGGAACTCTTTTCGCTTTGAGAGTTTCTTCCTGATTCTTGTTTTCCAAAATTTGAACAAAGTCATTGAAGCTTGTTGTAGCTAACGTGCCATTGCACTTCATGATTTCCAAGAAAGTATTCCATTGAGGTGGCAACGCATCTGCAAACTTTTTCACAATCTCTGCTGGAGGTGTAACAACATCAAAAATTGACAATTCAGACAGCAAATGATTAAATCGACTTGTCAAATCTCCTAAAGATTCATTCTCCATACAAGAAAAACCATCGAACTCTTTCTTTAGCAAGTCTTTTCTCAATTGACGTGTCGCTTCATTTCCCACGCCCCTTGTCTTCAATGCGTCCCACAACCTCTTTGTTGTCTTGTAATTGACAAATTGATGATAAATGTCTTTACTTAACGCCTGAGTAAGAATGGCATACGCTTTCTTCTCTAAGTCATAGACCTTCTTCTGATCTTCCGTAAGATCAGCAAATGTAGCAGCAGATGAAGCGGCAACCTCTATTGTTTGATCAAAATCTGTGATGAAACGCAACCACAGTTCTGTATTTTGACCAAGGACGTATGTATGAAATCTACCAAACCATCCCGGATATTCACTTAAGTGCATCAACTTTGGAGGCCTATTCAAACTTCGCGTTTCACTTTCGCTTAGCAAAATGCTTTGAACACTTGGAGCTTGATTTGATACGAATGCCCATTGACCGGTAGATGTAGCATTAGCTTGCGAAGATGCCGGTGCGGGAGACGGAGTTCCATAGTACATTTCTCTAAATAAATCCTCACTGCTTCTATACTTGTTTTCTGTATTTGACGGAGTACCCCAGGCCGGATTCATTTTTGATCAAGAAAAATAATACCTGAAAATCACAACTTGTTAAACATAAACAGACTGGAGTCGAAAGATCAAGACTTGTTCGAAGGATCAACAGTGTTCGAAAGATCACTGTTGAGTTTCGAACAATGGTTTCGAAAGATTCACTAACTCGAAAGATTCACAGTTTGAAAGATCCTTATCTTTCGAATGTATATCCTTATCTTTCGAATAACTATCCTTCGAATAGATTCCCTTGATCGAAGGATATGTCTCTGACTTCGAAGGATGCTCGAAAGATGATAATCTGTCGAACTTCCTTTGATCGAAAGATGATCTTTCGACTTCGAAGGATGTTTTTCGAACGTACTGACACAGTTGACAAAGAGTGACAGGTTGGTGAAAAAGTTGATGGGTTGGTGAAAACTTTCGGCAGAAGGCAGAAAGGTATGGTCAGACCATATCTTCTGCATGCAAAGCAGATTTGAAAAATAAAATATTACGAAAATTCGAAAGTTCAACCCAGAAACCGGTCACCGGAGAAGCCGGAATTTTGGCCGGAAATTACCAAACACTTCAAAAACAAGTTTTTAAGTTACCCAACCCGTTCCTTAACACACCCGACAGTTTAGAACACGTTTTAAAGTCTGAAAAAGGGAGAAAAACACAGAAAACGGGAGCTAAACCAGTGAATGTTTTTGTCCAAAAACACTCCAAAGCTTGTAAAAACCCGGTTTTTAACAAGGAAAAGAGCCACGGCTCTGATACCACTTGTAGGTCCCTCTCGGAGGATGAGGTTCAACCTATTCCTTGTTATATCTAACACACTAGCGAGTGCGGAATCCAAGCTAGCATGCAAACCGGGAGAGAAACAAGCACAAACACAAGACACACAAAATTCACCGATTAACACCACTTGTATTAATGCGAATGAAAGGTTCCGGTTACAAGCTCAACGTTTACAAATCAGTTTTGCAAACTCTCTAAGTGTGTGTGTATGTGTTCACAGCAGAATGCTCTCACTATCTCTCGAGAGTCTATCTTTCTGTCTATGTGCCTCGTTTTTAAAATGAACACAACACTTGGGTATATATACCCGAACACAGCATGGTCTGGTCGAAGGATCAGATAGATGATCGAAGGATCATCTATCGACCAGAAACAGCTCGAAGGATCAACATGTACTTCGAAGGATGGCATCTTTCGAGGTCCATCAATCGAAGGCTATCTTTCGAGCTCATCGAAGGATATAAGCAATCCTTCGATGATCTATCCTTCGACCCAGCCATCTTTCAAACATTTTCTAACTGTTTGACCGAGTCAAACCGGAGGATGGTTGACTTGGTCAAACTTACAGGACTAACAAAGACAACGTTCGGTATAGTTACAAAATACAGACAAAGTACAGACACAAGTGCACCAACATCCCTCTCTTTGGTCAAAAAAACCTAGCTCGTGAATTCATCACACGGACATACTTGTTCTTGTAGAATAGAAATTCTAAGTTTTTCCAATTGAAATTTTAGAGTGAACCATCGAATTGATTCAATTTGAAAATGACATCAAAACCCTCATGTTTATCCAAACAATTTATTCAAGGAGTTCCCAGCAAACATCCCTTTTCAAACAGTTTAAATTGTTTAGCAATTATCACTTAGTTCCATTCAATTCAATCTGATGTAGCGCGTGATACGGAAACGAAGATCGAACACGTTGATTCTAAGAATACCCGTGTAGCTCTTCCTCAACCCCCAAGATTCCTCCCAAAAGGCACGGAATTTGAAGTGAAAAATTCAGTAGTTTCAAAATTCAATTCTGAACTTTTCATTAGCTTTAGCAACATATAAATAGAGACCGAAATTCGAAAATGGGCCTAAAACACACTTGGGCCAAAAACTAGAACAAAATAAAAGTCAAAAAAACCCACTAAAAAAAGACAAAACATAAAATAAGTCATGGAAATAAGCGTTTTTTGGCCCGGACGACGACCCAAACCGCCGTAGGCGTTTGCAGCAAGATGGAGCTCGTTCTCACATTCGTTTCGCCTGGTCGCACGCCCAAAACGGACCCCCGTAGCCCAAGTTAGAGCCATTTTAGTGAAGCCCCTTTTGTTACACGATCTTAGGCCTCCAAATACAAAATAGTCTGCTCCTCCACACTTGGGCTCGCATCACATTCACACGAGTTACTATCTTATTGGTCACCAATAAATCTGATTAGAATACAAACCCCTAATTATAATAACATTGGTGAAGAAATAGAAAATGACATGTAAAACACGTTTCTAAATAGGAAAATGGCACTCACTTAGTTAACTTAATTCATTTAAAATATGCTTTCACTATTAAAAGTTAGAACCATTATGTTTTACTTTATTATATTCCACTAATAGAATGACGTCAATGACATAGTTGTTACAAGTCCCCATATTCGTAGTAATGGTAAAATGCTTGTGTTTTTCAATAGAGACTCAAGTTTTATTCTTATTTGCGTTATATGGGTGGATATACGTAATGAAGGATTTGAACTATGTCTTGTACGAGGTTGTCAGTTCGATTCCCGAGCCTAACCGAGTTTTCGTCCCACCGTGTGTTACGGCAGAGAGTTCTGCTCTTGTGTTGGCACAATGACTGTCAAGTGGCTGCCAGCAGTATGGTTTCCTGTGGGAAGGCCCAAAAAAGGCAAACTTTGAAGCCAGCGTGGGCCCGTTAAGACAACATAGCCTAGCCGGGGTGGGGCAATACGTGACTCTTTGATTCGGAGAATGTGATAACCTTATAAATGAAGTTCACCGTTAAAAAAAAAAAAAAAAAAAAAACATAGTTGTTACAATGTGGAAGCATTTTCCCACAACCTCGTTTGACCTTGTCAAACTCTACCAACACGTGAAAAATGTTTTAGCATTTAACAAATGGATAACGGCAAGGAAAGAGTTAAAACATGAAACTCAATTGTTGTCATTATTTTCATGTTCACATTTTTGTTTTTTATGTGGATTTTTTCAAATAAATTTGAATGTGTAATGTATTTGAATGATAAAGCAATCATAATGGAAATGGAATATACGATGATGGTAACATGGTCTTTCCAGTATTCAAGTGGCCTGCTAGTCTGATACCAAAAGTAGCTAGTTTCTTGTCGCTAACATCAGTCGCTAAAGCGGTTCTTAAGAGTAAAATGTCAAAATGGTCCCTGAGTTTATGCAACTTTTGCCACTTCAGTCCAAAAATGGAACTTTTTGTATCTGGGTCCCCGAGGTTTCATTTTTGTTGTCATTTTTATCCAATTGACAAACTGGGTTTAAATTTTCAAGTTAACTTCTCCCCTCATTGTCGTTTTCCTCGTTTAAATGAAAGGTATTATCGTTATTTTATGTCATAATATATTTTCATTAAACGAGGGAAACGACAAAAAAAATGGGAGAAGTTAACAGAAAATTCTAACCCAGTTTGCCAATTGGATGAAAATGGCAAAAAAATTAAACCTTAGAGACCCAGATACAAAAGGTTTCATTTTTTTGACAGAAGTAGCAAAAGTACTCTAAACTCAAGGACCATTTTAGCATTTTACTCCGGTCCTTAATTTTAAAATGAAAATTTCAGTCGTTAAATATGATTATGTAATATTTAAACCGCAACAAAAACTGTTCAAAAAATCATTTCTGATGGAGGTCTAAGAAACCATGGAAACCAGTGTTTTTGGATTTCGTATTTCCTTTCCTGAATAACTTTCAAAATCATGTAATGAGTCTGCTTTCCGATTAAAGTATTTTGCATATCATGAAATCGATAATCGGAAAAGTCAAAAAGTGATTATTCTAAAGAAAGAGAAGTTATTTTATGTGAAAGTCGAATTATGAAATTTTCGATAATAAAATTAGAGTATGATTACTGCATATATGGGGTCAAACCATTGCAACATTTCACTTAGGGGACCCGGGGTGGAGGGGAAAATCCCCGTGATGAAATTATACAACGCGTGGAAAACAACAAAACACCACCGCCACATCACTTTATCACGCGTAAAATTTTATAACGCGTGGTATTTTTAATGCGTGATGTTTTGATTGATGTGAGGGAAATTGTTGGTTAAGGGGGGAATTGTTGGGTGTGGTGGTGAGTGATAGGCATTTTCACTAAAAAAGTTGTGAGTGATGGAATAATGGTTGATGACATGGCAGAACATGATTGAAAGTTGTGAGTGATGGAATTTGTACAAGTGATGATCACCCCCTTTAGTGGTTATAACTGTTGGCGGTTACATCAGTAAGAAACTCTTCAGAGAATACCCTTAGTAGGACCTCTATTGTTACCTCGCGACTGAAGTTCCAAATTGCTATCGAGGTTCAAGATGCTACTATTGGAAATTTTGTGAAAATAGCATTTTTTACAAATGTAGGAAAATGATTTTTTCCTATTTTGTACTAGAAATAAATATAATAAAATGAGCGGGTTTTATATATTTATTTGTGGGTTTGTGTTCTATGTTGGAAGAGCTTCGCAACGAACTAAACCACGTCCAAAACGGAGCTAAGATGAATGAGATATCGATGCTCAAAGTTTGGTGTTTGAAACTTGAATGCTGAAAATGTGGGAAAGTGGCACCTTGTCCCACATCGGATGAGAGATGGAACTTAAAGGGGTATTTAAGTGGGAACTCTCCATCCTTATTGTTTCATGCAAGCACTCACTAGTGTACTCGCGAAGGGTGCGGAGCACCCTAACTCGCATTCGCACACGCACTCGCACGCACGCGCGCGCGTGGCGTGGGTGATGAGGCGCAATGTGGCGCTTTGATGGCGCACTTTGCACTTCGCATCGCCGCTTGAGAGCTGCCTTTGTATTTTTGACCGCGTGCGCGAAATTTGTTTTAAGGGACCCGTGTCTAACACGATCCTCAACCAAGAACAGTTTTGTCTGTTCGAGTTTTCAGTTCTTGTATTTCTATTTTCAGTTGTAATTGTATTGTACTTATATTTCATTCTGTAATTGTTTCTGTTATTCAAGTTAATAAAGTATTTTTATTTATTTTACACGAACAGATTCCTACAATCTTAAAACAAATTTTTAAAACACCGTTCGTGTAGAATCACAAACATTTTCTGTTGTGAATTCGAACCAGTTTTGAATTCATACAGTTGTGTTTTAAAAAACAGATTTTCTTCCTGTTTTGATTCAAAGTAGCGACTTTGTCAAAACAGAATCTGCTTCTACTCCTTTCTGTCGCTGAAGTTCTAAAAATCCTACTGTTGTAGTCTTCAAAGTTGGACTTAGAAGCTACACGGCTGAATTTTTTGAACTCCTAATAATAATAAAGTAGCGTCTTTATTATTATGTGAACACAAATAACACTAATGTCGTCGTTGGAACCCATGCCAACACTGTGGGAGCGTCCACAGTGGCAAATCATGTTGAACGACCCGAGAAGTTCTCGGGTCTCCACTTCAAGAGGTGGCAACAGAAGATGTTCTTCTACTTGACCACCATGAACCTTGCGAGGTTCTTGACGGAGACCGTTCCCCAACCTGCGGAAGGGGAGACCGATGCTCGGGCTCTGAGCGCGGTAGAGGCGTGGAAGTACTCGGATTTCATATGTCGAGGCTATGTACTCAACGGTCTCTCGGATGCGCTGTATAATGTGTATTATAGTTTCAAGACTTCCAAAGAATTATGGGAGTCTTTGGAGAAAAAGTACAAAACGGAGGATGCGGGAACAAAGAAATTTGTTGTCGCCCGTTTCTTGGACTTCAAAATGGTTGATAACAAGACTGTTATGAACCAAGTCCAAGAGTTGCAAATTATTATACATGGCATCCATGCTGAGGGAGTGGTACTTAGCGAGACATTTCAAGTGGCAGCTATGATCGAAAAATTACCTCCAGCTTGGGTGGATTTTAAGAATTATCTTAAACACAAGCGAAAGGAAATGTCGGTGGAGGATCTTGTTGTTCGTCTTCGTATAGAAGAGGACAACAGGGTGGCCCTAAAAGGCTCCATTTTGCAAGCTTCGGCTAAGGCAAACATGGTGGAAGTTGGGGAATCCTCAAAGGGCAAGAAAGACAAGGGTAAAAAGGACAACAAAGGGAAAGCAAAGGTTAACAACCTTGGACCGAAAAAGGGGGCTGTGAAAAAGAAGCCTGCGCCTTTCCAAGGTACTTGTTACAATTGTAACGAGACGGGGCACCGTGCTAACCAATGCAAGAAACCTAAGCGTGAGCGTGCGCACATGGTTGATGAGGATGGTATGCCTCTAATCGCAATGATAACCGAGGAAGCGGCTATGATTGAAGAAGTCAACGCGATGGGTGAAAACCCAAAAGGATGGTTCGTTGACATGGGTGCAACCCGCCATTTTTGTGGAGACAAGGCTCTTTTCTCTACATTCAAGGAAGCGTCGGGTGAAGAAAAGCTTTATATGGGAAATAAAGCTACCGCTAGCATCAAAGGGGAAGGCACTGTCATCCTGAAGATGACATCTGGCAAGGAGTTGACCTTGACCAAAGTGCTTTATGTTCCAGAGATACGGAAGAATCTCGTGTCAGGATGGATGCTCAACAAGTTTGGATTTCGTCTAGTATTTGAATCGGACAATTTTGTCTTGTCTAGACGTAGATCTTTTATCGGAAAGGGTTATGCCCTTAATGGAATGTTTAAAATGAATGTTTCGGTTGTAAACGAAAACAAAAATATGAATGAAACTTCTTCTTCTACTTACATGGTTGAGTATTCTAATGTTTGGCATGGTAGACTAGGACATGTAAATTTTAATTCATTACGACGTTTAATTAAATTAAACTTGATACCAACATTCCATATCGAGTCCAATCACAAATGCGAGACATGTGTTGAATCCAAACTTACGAGATCATCGTTTAAATCAGTTGAACGAATAACCGAACCCCTTGATTTAATTCATACCGATGTGTGTGATTTAAAAGCGGTTCCCACGCGTGGAGGAAATAAGTACTTCATCACGTTTATTGATGATTGTACGAAATATTGCTACGTGTATTTACTTAAGAGTAAAGACGAAGCAATAGAAAAGTTTATCTTGTACAAAAATGAAGTTGAGAATCAACTTAAAAAGAAGATAAAAGCTTTGAGAAGCGATCGAGGAGGTGAATATGTTGCACCTTTTGCGGATTTATGCGCAAAAAAGTGGCATTGTACATGAGTGTACACCTCCTTATTCTCCACAATCAAATGGCGTTGCGGAACGAAAGAACCGCACATTGAAAGAAATGATGAACGCCATGTTGATAAGCTCGGGAGTGAACCGAGAAATGTGGGGGGACGCCATTCTCTCAGCAAACTATCTTTTGAGCAAGATACCCTTGAAAAATAGGGACAAAACTCCATATGAGTTATGGAGAAAAAGGAAGCCATCGTACAAATACTTGAAAGTGTGGGGGTGCCTAGCTAAGGTGATTGTACCACCTCCTTAGGATAGGACCCAAAACCGTTGATTGCATTTTCATTGGATATGCACATCAAAGTAGTGCGCATCGTTTTCTTGTATATGAATCCAAGAATCCCGATGTACACAAACATACTATCATGGAGGCAAATCCTAATATCGTCTCATATTTTGAGAATGTGTTTCCTATGTTAGGACAAACACATGCGGCATCATCAAGAGCGGTTGATGAAGCCGGTCCAAGTTCGTCTACATGGTTAGATGAAGCAGGACCAAGTTCATCTACTAGGATAGATGAAAGACATGAACGACCTGAGGTCGAGGAGCGTGAGCTTAGACCAAGTAAACGACAAAGGGTTTAAAAATCCTTTGGTCCTGACTTCATGAGCTACATGGTTGAGGGTGAGCCCAATACCTACCGGGAGGCGGTTACCTCCGCAGAAGGACCTCAATGGCAAGAAGCAATTAAGAATGAAATTGATTCTATATTGCAAAATCATACTTGGGAGTTAGTAGATCTTCCACCTGGTTGTAAACCACTTGGATATCGTTGGATATTCAAAAGGAAGATGAAAGCCGACGGAAGTATTGATAAATACAAGGCAAGATTAGTGATCAAAGGATTTAGACAAAAGGAGGGTCTAGACTATTTTGATACTTACTCGCCTGTAACGCGAATAACCTCTATACGATTGGTTCTTGCAATTGCGGCTCTAAGAAATTTGGAAGTTCACCAAATGGATGTAAAGACCACATTTCTAAATGGCGATTTAGAAGAAGAAATTTACATGGAACAACCTGAGGGTTTTTCCGCCCCTGGTAACAAGGGTAAAGTATGTAAATTGGTCAAGTCTTTGTATGGCTTGAAGCAAGCTCCAAAACAATGGCACCAAAAGTTTGATCATGTCATGATTGACAATGGTTTGAAAATAAATGAGTGCGACAAGTGTGTTTATTTTAAAGACACACCAAGAGGTTATGTGATTTTATGTCTTTATGTAGATGATATGCTTATCATTGGGAGTGATGATAACATGATCAACTCAACGAAAGACATGTTGAAAGCGAGGTTTGACATGAAAGACATGGGTCTCGCGGATGTGATTCTTGGAGTAAAAATCACTAGAACCCAAAATGGTCTTGTGTTGAGTCAATCTCACTACGTGGACAAGATCCTTGGGAAATTCAATTCGGACGATACGAGTATAGCTCGAAGTCCAATTGATAATACCCAACGCCTAAGGAAGAATAGAGGCGAGAGTGTTTCTCCGTTAGAGTACTCAAGGTTCATTGGTAGTCTAATGTATCTAATGACATGTACTAGACCCGACTTAGCGTATGCTGTGAGCAGGCTAAGTAGATACACCAGTAATCCAAGCGAGGATCATTGGAAAGCTATCACGAGGGTGCTCAGATACATAAGATACACGAGAGACTATGGATTGCATTATACCCGTGATCCAGCAGTGATCGAAGGATACACTGACGCGAACTGGATATCGGATATAAAGGATCACAGATCAACAAGTGGTTACGTGTTTACACTTGCTGGCGCAGCTATAGCTTGGAAGTCTTCCAAGCAAACAGTTATAGCTAGATCCACGATGGAATCCGAATTCGTCGCTTTAGATAAAAGCGGGGAAGAGGCGGAGTGGCTACGTCAATTTGTGGAAGATATTCCAAGATGGCTAAAGCCGTTGACGGCGATCTGCATACATTGTGACAATCAGTCTGCTCTTGCTAGAGCACAAAGCATGATGTACAATGGCAGATCAAGGTACATTCGACGTAGACACATGGTACGACAACTTATCTCAACGGGTGTTATCTCAGTTGACTATGTGAGGTCAAATGAGAACATTGCGGACCCGTTAACAAAAGGCTTAAGCACAGATAAGGTATAGGTTGTCAAGAGGAATGGGACTAAAGCCCATAGATGAAGGGAATATGAGGGAAACCTAACCTAGTTGACTGGAGATTCCAAGATCTAGGTTCAATAGGCAAACTTAATCATAAACCCAAAGGGAGTCACTGTGGGGGGTGCCCCAAAATCAATAAAGGGAGTTGTATACTTCCTAGTCCATTCCAATCAGTGACATGAAGGAAAGGTTAAGCATGTTGAGGTTAAGGTTTTTGAGGAAATCCAAATTAACCATGATGCTTTTAATGATTAAGAGGAATCGTCTATGTTAGAGAGAAGTGGGGTCGCTTCGAATGGATTTGTGGGGAGGCGCAAATCTTAGAGCTCTCGCAGAACCAGGAACGTGTTCCATGACCATTAACGGACACAACCATGAGGACTTGACTCGACGGGAGAGTATTGTGTGAATGTGTATTGTCGCCTACATAAATGGGGGATTGTTCAAGGACACCGCGTCTACAAGACCCTAGGAGGCTAATTATGCTTCACAAAAGAAGGTTCAAAGGTTACACCTACCTATCTTGCAATGCTCAACTGTTGAACGTGTATCGTTGAAACTTGATAGATCGATTTCTATTCATGTGGGGGATTGTTGGAAATTTTGTGAAAATAGCATTTTTCACAAATGTAGGAAAATGATTTTTTCCTATTTTGGACTAGAAATAAATATAATAAAACGAGCCGGTTTTATATATTTATTTATGGGTTTGTGTTCTATGTTAGAAGAGCTTCGCAACGAACTAAACCACGTCCAAAAGGGAGCTAAGATGAATGAGATATCGATGCTCAAAGTTTGGTGTTTGAAACTTGAATGCTGAAAATGTGGGAAAGTGGCACCTTGTCCCACATCGGATGAGAGATGGAACTTAAAGGGGTATTTAAGTGGGAACTCTCCATCCTTATTGTTTCATGGAAGCACTCACTAGTGTACTCGCGAAGGGTGCGGAACACCCTAACTCGCACTCGCACACGCACTTGCACACGCGTGCTCGCGTGGCGTGGGCGATGAGGCGCAATGTGGCGCTTTGATGGCGCACTTTGCACTTCGCATCGTCGCTTGAGAGCCGCCTTTGTATTTTTGACCGCGTGCGCGTGGTGGAAGCACAAGGGTTGCAAGGACCAAGTGGTTGGTCATGTGGCATGCTGGCGCATGACGTGGCAGTCATGCGCATACGCGCGCGAGCGAGTACACATGAGTGCGCGGTTGCGCGCATGGTGCATGGGCCTGATGTGACGTGCGCGGCGCACCAAAGTGAGCCAAAACGGCGCGACTGTGTGGCGTGCTCGTAGAGGCTCACAGGTGACGTGGCACACGCGCGCAGGCGCGCATGGACCTGAGTGAGTATGGCGCACGCGCGCATGGCAGTGAGCCAAGTGGACGCACCGCGCGTGAGGGTGCAGACCTGCGCGCGCACCAGTGTGTCTTGCGCGCGCGCACGCAGAAACTTCCAGCAGCAGTTAATGCTGTGCAGTTACAATTCAGCATTTGAAACTGACATAGTTAATGCGTTTGACTGAGAATTTAATGACGAATTAAAGTGAATTGAAGACGTTTAATGCAGTTTAATTCTCCCATTAAATTCGTTTTTCAGTTTCTTCAAGTCCAGCTATTATAAATAGGGCGGTACCCCTGTTGAAGAACACACCGAATTCACCAGCAATTCTACAATCTCCTCTCTGAAATTCTTCATCTTCTTCGAGTTCAAGGTACACCTTCGGGTTGGAGTCGAGACCGGCAGTGCAACTGCTTGCGGCTGTTGTATCCTGGAAACAAACGTGTTCTCCTGGGAGACACGAAATTTGTTTTAAGGGACCCGTGTCTAACACGATCCTCAGCCAAGAACAGTTTCGTCTGTTCGAGTTTTCAGTTCTTGTATTTCTATTTTCAGTTGTAATTGTATTGTACTTATATTTCATTCTGTAATTGTTTCTGTTATTCAAGTTAATAAAGTATTTTTATTTATTTTACATGAACGGATTCCTGCAGCTAGCACACCTCAAAAGGTTCGATTCTTTACTACCGAAGTCATATCAATGTTGAAGGAACGTGTAATCTACACCTTCCAACTCATATCGATAATAATTATAATTTCTTATATGGTCTTCAAGTAAATCCAATTCCTTAAAAAAGTTTGACAACACTAAAATCACCGCAACCTATCGCAAAACAAGCTCAATTGGGTATTTGCAACCGATTTACAACCGTTTTAACTCCCCAAAATGATTGTATGCAAGTATGGTCATGGTGGATGCCCCATTTTGATACGGCAATCAATCATTTCTAGAAACAAATGCTGGTACTATCAAGTTATCAACAATTAAGATATCCAAAGTTTCACACAACTGAAAAATGGGCCTCAAAAGAGTTTCAACTAATCTTTGTCACTAAGATCGTATTAAGAATATAATTGCCTGCATCACATCAGCGGCCGAACGAATAGCATCTTTTAAACTTTGAACATAAGGTAACAAAGGTTATCAATAAACTTTAGAAGCTTTTGAAACCGAAATATGTAACCTTGACTTGTTATTATAAATTCGTATATGTACAAAGTTCTCAAAGAAATGCAAGTTAAAAAAAGTCACTTTCAATCTACGTTGTTTAAAGCGCATGAGGTGCGCGCCTAGGCGCAGTAAGTAGATTGCGACTGGAGAAGCGCACTTTTAGGCGCTGAGGCGCAATTTCCAGCCAAATTCAGGCTAAAAGTTGTCTGAAACGCCTTTGTCTGAAACGCCTAAAAGATCCTAAACGAACCATAAACAAGTCCTAAATAGCCCTAAAACATCCTAAGTAGCCTTAAACAAGCCTAAAGTATCTCTAAAACCCCTAAAAGGGTATTTTATATTATTCGCCTTATTTAAAAAAGCTCTCATTTTTAAGTGCTTAGAGCCGTTCCAGGCTCGGCCTATGCGCCTTGAGTGTGCCTAGCCGCTTTGACAACATAGCTTTCAATGAATCAAGCGGATATACCCAGAGGGCACTGTCTCATAGTCACATGGATCGCGGTTCGCTGCGGTACGGGAACGTGGAACGGGATCGCAATTCGCTAGGTCCCTAAAATTCGGTACGAGGAGGGGTAGGCTCATTTCGGATCGATCTGGTACGATGTACCATATAATGTGGTACGATGTACCGTACTGGTTAAACTATGTGCTATTTTTATAAATTTATAAGTTAAAGGACTAAACATAAACTAATCAAGATAAAGGGAGTTAATGGAGAAATAGCAACTTTTTACTAAACTCTTTGTTATAAATTAGTTCTAAAAGTATAATAAAGGAAACTAGAGGGTGTAAAGTGATAAAAAAAGTAAGTTGATTTAAAACCCTAAAAAATAGAACGATGATGAGAGCGCCGCTCTGTACATTCTTTCTCCCTTCTCATCTTCATCTTCCATCAGAGAGATTAAGTGTAGCCAGAGCTTCCGTTGCTCCTGCCAGATATTCCGGCAACAACAAAAGCGGTTCATGGCTGCATCTTGGGCAAGGACATGCGGCCAACTTTCCAATTCTGGTTCGGTTCGATTTCCAATGGATTTTCATACGTGTCTCGAATTATGGAAGATCGCGATCCCAATACCATGTAATAGGATTTAATTCCGTAGGTGGGAACGCCAATTTCAACATCGAAATCGCGATCCGGGTCGATCCGGGATCGCGAACGTACCGCGAATAGGATCGTGCGAACTGGATCGTAGATCGTGGGTAACCTAGCGAATTATGTGACTATGCACTGTCTACATTACTCTATAATAACTTCTTCCCCATTAACATTTTGCAGAAACAATGATTCAGTTACCAAATAGCCGATACATATTGTTAATTTAGTCGAATTCTGCGGGTATCAATGTAATAACAATCTATGTTAACAAATCTTGATTACAACTGCAGAATCTTTCAATATATAATACTTCATTTACATCTACACAATAATTTCTCTACATGCTATAACAAACTCATCAACTAACATGAATCAAATCAATAATAATCAAAACACTTACATCCAACTGATTCTGAAGAGATTTGGGCCGCTTCTTGGGCGCAACCGCCGTTCTCCCATATCCTCAAAATCCTACTCCATCTCCCTCCATGAAAGCGGAACAGAAAACTTTGCCCTAACCCTAACCCTAACCCTAACCCCATCTCTCTCCTCAATTCCACCACTACCGCAGCCGCTACTATTGACCACATCAAACGCCAGCTTCAATTTCTCCTTCTCCTCCTCTACAGCAAGCTCCTTTTTGAAATTGAGAATAATTTTCTCCCAATTGGCTTCTGTGTCGGTAGACCTGGCAAACGGGTCGGGCCGGGTCAGGTTGGGTCCTGGGTCAAAACGGGTCCGGGTCAAAACGGGTCAGTTATAAAAAGGGTTGTTTTGGTTCGGGTCGGAACGGGTTCGGATTGAAATGGTTCCGGGTCAGAACGGGTTTCGGGCCGGGTTGGGTCGGTTTGGTAAAAAATTGTTTTTTTTAAAAGAGAGATTGTACATCAAGGGGCAATTTTGTCAGGTTGAAACGGGTCCGGGTCGGTGGTATTTTCCGATTTTGAAATCACGGGAGTTAGGCCTGGTAAATTAAAGAGATGCAACGAAACAAAACGAAAACTGAAAAAATCGTATGAAAAAGCGACCAAAACGAAACAAAAAACCTGAAACTGAACCGAAACGAAACAAAGAAACTGAAAAAATCAAACGAAGAAAGCAACCAAAACCAAACAAAAAAAAAACCCGTCTCGTGCTAAAATCCGCCCCGGCTCGAAACTCGTCCGTTCATGTCGGCCCGAAACCCGTCCCGTGCGGAAACCTATGCCGACCCGAAATCCGATCAGAACCAACTACGTTCCGATCCAAAACCCGTCCTGGCCGCCCGAAACTCAATCCGAACCGAACCCGTTTCGATCCGAAACTTGTCCCATTTCTTTAAGACACGAACCCACATTGATCCATTTCTTTGAAGTTGTCGACCCGTTTTGACCCGAAAATATATGAGATGGAATTTTAATTGACCCATTTTGACCCATTGAGTGAAAATATCTTACCCAAACCAACCCATATAATTTAAAAAGCAACCCAAAGTGACCCACTTGGAAGGCTTTAGGTCAAGATTGCCCCCTCTACAAAACACAAAATACATTTGCTCCATAAACAAGTGGAACACGAAGAGAGCTGAACTTCAGAGACGCAATAGTACCAGACAAATTTATTACTTTATTACTTTTTTGATATAACAATTTGCAAGCTTGGAAAAGCGCCAAAAGTTTACCAAGCGCTCCAAAACCCCTACACTTTTAAAGTAACCTTAATTATGAGTAGATTGGGGCGGGGGGAGGGGGGGTAAGTCTTACGTAGGCATGACAAAGGGCTGAACCATTTCCTCCATTATATCCAATGCCAAATATGCCCTACTTATGTTAAAGAAAAAAAAAATACAATATTATCTACTTAAACAGTAAGTGAGAACTGGATTCAACATTTTTTTAAAGAGAGGCACATATACACCTGGCTAAAAGTCATTTTAGTTTAGACCATACGTCTTTGTCTTCAAAATTTAACTACAGTCATATAGGTAGAGATCATTATAATTTACTTAAAACAATAAGTAAACATGATTCACCATTTCATTAAAGAAAGCTAGATGAAGAATGAAATGGAAAAGGACAAGAAGGGGGAGCTGAAATTTACACAGGGAAACGCAAAATATAGCGCCACCAAAGGACTACAATTATGTTAGAGCAAGGAGGGTCACTTACCAGTCGATGTTGATGCCACCACGGCAGTTGACATGACGACACAACCGCTGCCAGCACTAACCAACATAAAAAACCCTCTCTGAGCCAACCCGTTTTGACCCGAACCATTTGAAATGATTTTTAAAGCTGCCCATTTTGACCCGTACATAATTTGACACAGGCTGCAAAAACACATATACCCACTTTAGATGTTGTGTCTTGTGAGAGCGAGAGTTAAGTAACAATAAGAACTGCCCAACACGGATGCACCAGTGCAATTCAAGTACCAAAAAGTTCAGCTGCACTGATATCACCAAAATACTAAAAAATCAAGCGAAAAACGACAAATAACAGATATAGAAAGATGGTATCAGCAAAAAAAATCCAACAAAAATTCCCAAGAATGAACACTTTGATTTACATCCAATGACCCAACATAAAAAAAAAACAAATTAAATTGCATAACACTGTACATGAAAAACAAACACATACAGGCATGCCCGCACGCACGAGCTCATATAGATTTAATGTAAGAGAGAATCTGATGATGGGTTAAAGAGAGTAAACCTGGGCGAATCTGTAAAATGTATGCTTTGCAAATCGAGTCTAGATAGAAGAGCCAATACATCCATTTCTCTCTGTCACACAGAAAAAAGATTAAGGGAAAATATTGACACGAAAATACGACATGAAACTAACACGAAATTCACGGGTATTTGGTTTAGTCTAAACAGGTTTGGGTCACTAAGAGGTCGAACCTATTAACATGTTTAGCTAACCGTGTCAACTTTGGGTCGGCCAAATCACACTTAACTGGGGCTCCAAATAATTAAAAAAAATTGAACAAAAGCTTACATCAGATGCATTAATTCCGTCAAGTAAATGTCCTTGGTACTGTAATATTGTAAAGAGAGTTGACAAGGATGTCCATAAGCCAAAATACCTCAGCCTATGTCCATAAGCCAAGATATCTCAGCCTGGAACTCAAACTTCTTAAACTATTTAATAGCAAAACAATGCAATCTTTACATGAAAATGAAACCTCTTAAACTATTTAATAGCAAAACAATGCAATCTTTACATGAAATTAAAAAAAGGCGATGTTATATTCAAGAGTATCAACTCCTAGCCAAAAATTCTAGTTTGTTTGTTATTTTTAAAGTCAATAGTTAGGCAGCATGGTCAGAAACACAACATGAACAATGAATTAGTTCAGGTATATCTGAAATTATGCAAACAGGTAGTATAGCAAACCTCTTGGCAGCATAAGAATCAATGGATAAACCATGTAAAAAAGCACCAAGCTTCTCTTGAAACTTTAGTGGATCCACCCGTTCATCCGCATCGGACTTTGCGTTGGCATGCAACTTTCGACCTATAAATCATAACCAAAAAGATTATTACACTACATTCGTAAGCTAAGTAAAAATATACCAAAACAGGAACTTAACTCATCATCATATTGTTCCCCTATCCTCAAATATGTTATAAATAAGAGCAAATCAATGACCTTTCTACCATTTTACCAGTTGTCCTTTAACTAAATTGCATTTTCTTCTATTGGAACGTTTTTCACTATATCAAAGTTGTACCTGTTTGCTTCATTTTCATCACCACATAACAAACACTAATAACCACAATAATCACAATCAACTCGAATATAATCAAACTTTATGTAACAAAATCAAATAGATTTCTAAGAGGGCACCTTGTCAAAATCCCAGAAGAAGCTTTTCCGGGCTCTTCAGTGGGCAGCAATTACGCCATTAATTCAAACTAAAATTCGGCATGCAATTGAATGTTGTCCATCATAAATATTTACCAAACTACCCATCATTTATATACAAAGTTTATAAATATTTAGGATATACAATGTAGGAAAAATAATCGGGGGGTGATCCTATATAATTTTAAATTTTTTGGACGAAAAATCGGAACTTATACACTTTTAACCGAAACATTGGGGTGGGCGGGTGCACCCCCGGGCACCCAGTATACTTCGCCTGTGAATGTATGTTGATACATATTTTTGGACGCGACTCGACGCGACTCAGCTCGGCTTATAATGTGACGACTTTCCTCCGTCGTGTACAAGACTTCAAGCCAACAAAAGAGACAAGACAAGGACTGGACTCAATATCACAGTCCTTGGGCTAACTGAAGATGACGAATCAAGACTTGGGCTTATCTGCTTTGGGCCGAAGACATCCTCGGCGAAACAGCCCAAAAGTCGACGAAACATATGTGTTTCGTCGACCATGATGCTGATTCGTCGTGCATTGTTTGTTTCGTCATGTGTGGTGTGTCTGTTAGTATAAATAGGTTTCATTTGTTCTGTTTCGGCAGACACAGAGGAGAACACAAGGAGAGCACACAGAACACACACACACTAGAGAGAGTTTGCAGAATATATTTGTAAACATTGCTTTGTAACTGAACCTTTCATACGTATTAATACAGAGGTGTTAATCGGTGAATCTTGCGTGTCGTGTATTTACGTGTTCGATCTCGGTTTGCTATTCCGGTTGGATTCCGCACAACCGGGTGGGTTTGACAACAAGGATTAGGCGACTAGATCCTCCCCTAGCCGGACCTACAAGTGGTATCAGAGCCTTGGCTCTTCTCCTTGTTAAAACCGAGGTGTTTTCGGGGTGTTCTTCGGGTTTTAAAGTTCATATTTTCTGGAAAACATCTTAAAATCGGATCAAATCTTGTTGTTTTGCTGATTGTTTTTATCAAAACCATGTTATTACACATGTTTGCATGATACTTGTTGGTTTTTATTAAACTTTTAGCCGAAATATTGTGTTTGAAAGGTCATCGGTTTTTCCAGAAATTCATAGAGTTCATCTTCATTCAAAGTGTTCTTGGTGTTTGAACTTTTTGATCTTAAAAGATAACTTATCAAGTTGTTTGTAATTTGAAAATTGTAATCTGATTAAAATATTGTAAGTCATCATTTGGTTGGTAATTTGGTAATGGTGTAGCCGAAAGCATGTTTGCGTGTGTCAGGTTAAGATAAAAGTCAAAAAGTTTACCAACTCTCTGAAAACACCCTTCGGCGAAACAGAATTTCACTTTCGTCGACCTTGTTGGGCTTATAACCTGTTTCGTCAAAACCATAAGTGGGCCTAATATTGCCTTGTTTCGTCAAGGCCCAAAGCAGCAATTACATCAGTCTGTTTCGCCAATCAATTAACTTGGGCCTGTTAAAATTTCAAAATCTGTTTCGTCAAGTTAAAGTTACATCATCCTGTTTCGTCAATAACATAAGAATTTTTGTTCGTCAACAAGGTGTCTTAGAGTCTGTTTCGCCAAACAAGTAAATTGGGCCTTAAACTGAACTGGGCCTGTTTCGTCAACATTCTGTTTCGTCGTGAAAGTTGTAATTTTTAAACAGAACGTTTGCACTAGTTGTTTAACTGTTTGTGTGTTTCAGGTATTTCGATCAAGGATCCTTCGGCTGGTTGTTATCATTCGAAATTTTAACATAGTTTGTGAAAATTATTTTTTTTTAAAAAAAAATCAATTTTCACTTAATATATTAATTTTTATAAAATGGGAACAAACGGTGAGTGGTGGAATCAATTGATTTCGACTTCACAATCATCAGCTACACAACCTGAGCCAGAATTCGACAAAAATGCATTCTTGCGAGCTATTGCCCCAACTCAAGCCGCAATGATAACTGCAAATCAATGGGCATTGGTCACAAATCAAAGCAGCAGCATTCAATCTATGATGCAGAACGACAGTGAAACTGGTACAAGCACAAAACCGCCAAAGTTAAATCACATAAATGATTGGGGATGGTGGAAAGAAAGGCTGAGAACTTATGTTCAGGGGCAAGGTCAAGATCTATGGATGTGTTTCTTCACTCCATTTGAAAATGATTTGGAAGTTGCAGGATCTAATCCACAAACTTACAGCACTCTGTCTGATGATGATAAGAAGAAAATTGAGTTAGAAAAGAAAGCATTCATGATTCTCACACAAGCTCTTCACAGAGACATTTACCACCAGTTTGTTTACTGCACGACAACTAAAAGCTTGTGGGATATGCTCACGTTACGATGTGAAGGTAATGCTCAATCTAGAAAGATTAAGCAAGATTTACTGAAGAAAGAGTTTGAAGGTTTCACGTGTATGGAGAATGAGACTTTGGCAGATTTATCTACAAGGTTCCATCACTTGTTGAGTGAGATGTTTGCTTTTAAAATCACTGCCGCTCAACAAGAAATAGTGAAGAGATTTGCTGATAGCTTACCAGCAAAGTGGAGCAGTTATCTTGAAATTCTCAAAGAAACTGGTGCTTTAGACACAATCACCATTTATGATTTAATTCAAAAATTGGAGAACAAGGATGTGGAAGAAAAACTTAAGGCAAAAAGAACACTCACTCCTCAAAGTCCAGAGATGTATTTTGGGATTGCTGGAGGTATTGGTGGAGAAAAACCAGCTTCTCAACACGCGAAGCTTCAAACAGCTTTCATCTCAAACACTGGACCATCAACAACAGATCAGTTTGATCCTTCAGCATACTTGATGTATCCAAGATCAGATGTGAAACCGACAGCTCCTCAGCAGCAACAACCGCAACAGCAAGGGTTTTATGGAAACACTTCAAACTTTCAAGCCACTTCCAATCCAAACACTGTCAGATTAGACACTTCCAACTTTTCCAAAGTCAGTGTCGAAATAGCCAAGGAGCATATGGAGATGTTGAATACCTTGGTTAGTGCTTACTGTGGATTGATCGCAGGTCAGATTGGGAATATCAATCTAACCAATGAAGATTATCAGCAAGTGGACAGAGATGAGTTTGAAATGATGGATATCAAATGGGCTCTTGCTAGTGCAATTCGAAGGGCAAAGGAGTTTATGGAAAGGACCGGGAGAAACAACTTGGAAAGCAAGAAAGACACCAAGTATGGGTTCGACAAGCAAGCTGTAACATGCTTTAACTGTGGTGAACGTGGTCATTTCAAAAGGGAATGCACAAGACCAGCTCAACATGGAAACCAAAATCCCTTCAGAAATCAAGGCAACCAGCAGAACCAAAACAGGAACAACGTTCGTACGTTGATACCTGTCAACAACCAAGGCCAAGCAGGGTCGTCAAATGCCAACCGGGCACTTGTGGTTCAAATGGATGAAGGCTGTGATTGGTCGCTTCAGCTTGGAGAAGGAGGAAATGGTGGAACAGCATGTTTTGCTGAAGTCGTAAAGGATTTAAAGCACTCCAGTGGTGGAGAATCTTCCACCAATGGTGATGCATCTTCTGAAGATGAAAACAGTTCTGGTTATAGTGGAAGCTCAGATGAAGAATCCTCCACTTCAGGAAATGATCATGTGGATGAGACATCAAGTGCGTCAGTCGATGCAGATATTGATGAACCTTTGGAAGAAGCTGCAGCAGGAACTGAAAGAAGATCTAATTTGGTGGATCAAGCTGCTTACTCTTCGTCTTCTCTCCATTCAGCCTTTATGGCTAATGTCGACAGTTCATCAGGTCAGGTATGTGTCGACGAACCCACTGCTGTTAGTTGTGTTAACTGTGATAGTTTAAATGTTAAATGTGCTGACTTAGAAGCAAACATGTCTGAGTTGCAAGGCAAACATGATGCTTTACAAGCTAGTTTGGTTGACTTGCAAGACAAACATTTTTCTTTGAATGATGAGAGGTGTGAATTGCAAAGCAAACACGAGGCTTTGCAAGAGAAATATGAAATCACAAACAAACACAATCAAGAATTGATTGTAGATCTTTCTAAAGCAACTGAAGCTAACTTGTTTTTAACCAGAAATGAAAAGGAATTTAAAGCAACAATTGCTTCATTAAAACATGATGTTTCTGAATTACAAAGGGCTGTTTTGAGAAAACAACATGCTAACAATGACTTAATTGACACAATTGAAAAGCAAATGGTAGAGTTAGCAACAGCTCGATGTGAATGTGAGACAATTAAGCAGAAATTGGAAAGCTATTCCAATTCCCGCTATGTTTTGGATCACATTATTGACGTTCAAAAGAAAAAGGGGGATAGGAAGTGTAATGGATTCAAATCATGTCCTCCCCCAATGAATCACAATTACTCCAAATTGCCTGATGACGAGGATATGCCCCGTTTTGAACCTACTGTGCCACTCAATCTAGATGATTTTGCAGCAGGCCTCGGGTTCACAACTGGTACATCATCCTCAAGTCAATCTGAGTCTGAGAATGTGACAGGTTCATCGTGTGTTAAGGAACAGAGTCCTCCCACTGTTGAGGATACTGATTCTTCGGATGATGAATCTGATTCATCGGATGATGAGTCTGTAAAAATTGTGAATCAACAGTCTAACTCGGTTACAACAGATATTCCAATCGAGAATCACATCTTATGTGATCCACCAGTGGAACCGAGTAAGACTGAAATGTCAAAAGGAATGGAGTCCCTTGTATCTAGTTGTGAAGGGAATAACTTGTTGTACACGCTCAAAGGAGATGACAAAATCTACTCTAACAAAGATTTTCCAATTAAAAATGTAAATCAAGATTTAATTGAGCAAATTTTTGAAGGTTGTATTGATAAGTTTTTGGGAAACAAAAGTGGCAAAGTTACCGTCACTCAATGTGATCCAATTCCGTGTGAACAAGTTAGAAAACAATACGGAAACCAAAAACAACCAATTGAGCGAAAACAACAAGTGAACTCCGGAAAAGGTAAGGTACAGGGAAAGAAAGCTCAGAACAAGAATGTTCAAGCGCCTAAAGTTCAACAGCAAAAGGTGCAAAACAAAAGAGCTCCTGTTAAGAAAAGAGAACAGAAAGTGAACTTTGTTGGATCCAAGGGTACAGATAAACTTGAAACATTTCAGGATAAATCTAACGTTGATTTTGTAAAACAAGTTAGAATTTTAAAACGAAATGATCAGAATAATTACACCCAACACACCAACGGATGTGATTTAGGCACAAGTACATCTAGATCACAAAGTTCATTGTCTGGTTCTCCGTCTGGTCATCAACATGTTTCTCCGAGGTTTGTAGAGCGGAGAATGTGTTTTGAGTGTGGCACAATTGGGCATATTGTAAGATACTGCCCATACCTGCAAAAGTTGAAGGCTCCCCAAGAAACCAATTACCAAAAACGACCTGTTTCCCCGAAACAAGACCCCCGTGTCTTGAAAGAAAGGGAAAAGAAGTTAAAACAAAAGAATCAAAAGGTAATTGAAAAGGCCTTAAAATCAGAGGTCAAAGAAGAAAAACCTGTTCAAGCAAAACCTAAAACGGTAAAACCAGTAAATGCAAAAACAATTAATACAAATACTGGTAAAGGACAAACAGCTTGGAAACCAAAACAGGTAATTCAGTCGGGGGGAGCACCACAGGTTCTGTTTCCTAATCATCAAGTGATTGAAATCACTTTTATTGATGATCAAGGACGACCCAAGTCCACAAAGGCTTGGGTCCCCCTCTCCGTCTAATCTTTGAATGAGTGTGTAGGATATTCCAGGAGGAACTTTCAATAGTCGTAAGATTGTTGATAGTGGAGTGTCCATGCACAAAATAGGCGACAGAAGAAATTGTTGCCTTTGATGAAGAAAAGAAAAGGAAAAGAGAAACAGAATTGTCCGTTGAAAGAGTTTGAAAAGCTTCGACAAAAATGCAAAGCCTTTTACAATCAAGCTTTGATCGGGTCCCCAGGATAGATTCAATCAAAATGTACGCACCTGCAGCACGTTTGAAGTTCAAAATCAACAAGATGAACGTGCAGTGTACATTTCTTCGCGGTGTGATTGAAGAAAATGTGTTTGTTGAACAAACCAATCGGGTATGCGGATGCCTTGGCATGGGTTGAACAACCGCACACTACTTCTGAAAGAGAAAGACAAAAACCTTCGCTGGTGAAATGTGGAAGACCAGCCGGACCCAAAGGTTTATGGTCTTGTTGCTGTCAAGAGACTTCTCAGTAGCTACAAAAAAATCGACTTTGAAATCCACACCGGGTGGATATCCAGTTTGGGAGAGCGCTCAGGTTCCTGGCAATGCACGAAGCAGTTGCAGGATACGGTTTTAAATTTCTAATCTCTCCTATACTTGTTGATATTTTAGCTGCTTTATGAATTATTATCATCTCATACAGCACTCTTTGACCAGACACGTTGATCTCGAATATCACCTCACACGTGATTGCTTCAATATGAAACTCATCGATGTTGTCATGGTCCGCACCGCAAACCGACATGCCAACTGATTTTTCCAAAATTCGATAAATCTTTTCTGATTAAAACTTAATTTTGGTAAACGGCATTGAGGTAAAACAAGAGTAAAACCAACATCGGAAAATCATTTTTGTAAATATCTTTGTTTTTTTAATTTTACCTTAGTTTGTTGATTTTAGGGGGAGTAAATCCAACTTTGAAAAATCCAAAAACATTAACACAAAAACAATAGAAAAACATAAATGAGTTTCCTGGCGAGAAAAAGAGAAAATGATAGTACATCAGTGGTCTGTCCAAACCTCTTTAAACCTTAAATGAAAAATGTTAAGCAGCTCTATATAAGATGTATCGGTAGGCTCACAATCATTTTAAAGTGTGCAGGGTGATATAAACTTAAATCGACTGAAGACTGGGTGGGAACCATTCATTGGCATATGGTCTTAGTACCGAAATTTCGTTTGAGAGATTGCCGAGGTTCTGAGATATTCGGTCTTTATGCTGCTTATCATCTGGGTATCATGGTTATATCTTTTACCGAAATATAACGGGGACGCAAGTCTAGATCTTCCATGATACCATACATACGTGTACATATTGCATTCGACCTCAATAAGTGATCAACAATCACATGTCCAAACAAATAAGTGATAATATATCACATTTATCCGGGAGTCAAGTTCGTCTCTCTGCTGTACGAAAGTACTGACCTGTTCACGGACTTGCTCCTGTGCCCTTCATGCATCTGAAAATCAAGTTCCTCATCAATAAGTGATTATATCACATAGGGCTTGTTTTCAATCAAAATAAGTGAGAATCTCACATCATATACGGTCAAACAGATGATAATCGGTATACTCACCGGTAAGATGAACCCTCGTGCATACCTTGATACGGGAATGTGTCGTGATGTGGATGAACACCGGTCGGTAAGTATAAATCATACCTTAACGTATCCCCTCGCCATGATTACAAATGATAAGTTGAGCTTATGTGGACAACAATACCGATAATTGTTATAGGATGTTTATCTAATTGTTAACTAATTGAACAACAAGAGCGTTTTGGCATGACCGTACACTGATATGATTCTCTTACCCTCGAAACTCGCAAAAAGACTGTCTGTAAATATTTATTTTCTGCTTTCAGTTTCTGTATCTTTGTATATATTTATTTATTGCTTTCCGTCTTTACATTTGAAAAATGAAAAATTCCAAAAAGATTTTAGGTGTGTTTTAATATAAACTTTATAAAAGCCAAAAAGATTTTGCTTCTATTTATTTTTGATTTTTGATTGACTGATGTTGGAACTCGAGTCTATCCTACCCAAAATCCTGATCGTAAGCCGGAAAACAATTGCATCTTCATAAACTGTCGAAGTTAACGAGTTTTGAAAGTTAAAGGTCTAAAATTGATAAATTTGTTAAACTTTCAAACTGTCGGACGGTAGTTGTTTGAATAATGGTCACACGTGTGTCGGTTGCTTATGATATTCCAAGCAGTTGTTCTCATTACGCGTTTAGATTTCTTGCATGTGCAGATTCTAAAGGCAAGGAGAACATGGTCAATGACAAGCTTCGGAATGAAGACACGACGTAAAGGCACTCAAGTGATGAAGATGATCGAGTTGCCGTTGACCATCATCAATACCACAAGGATCTCAAGTTATAAAGATCAAGTCGTTCACAAGCATAACTCAAGGGGGAGCTTATGTTAAGGGGGAGTTTGTCAACACACTTCCTACATGAAACGGGGAGTTTGTTGATACACTTTCTGCTTACAAGACGTGAAGACTTTGAAGATCCTCCGACATAGAAGACATGAAAGGCGAATCTCGCGAGTAGCGTCCAAGGGGGAGTTTGTTGATACATATTTTTGGACGCGACTCGACGCGACTCAGCTCGGCTTATAATGTGACGACTTTCCTCCGTCGTGTACAAGACTTCAAGCCAACAAAAGAGACAAGACAAGGACTGGACTCAATATCACAGTCCTTGGGCTAACTGAAGATGACGAATCAAGACTTGGGCTTATCTGCTTTGGGCCGAAGACATCCTCGGCGAAACAACCCAAAAGTCGACGAAACATATGTGTTTCGTCGACCATGATGCTGATTCGTCGTGCATTGTTTGTTTCGTCATGTGTGGTGTGTCTGTTAGTATAAATAGGTTTCATTTGTTCTGTTTCGGCAGACACAGAGGAGAACACAAGGAGAGCACACAGAACACACACACACTAGAGAGAGTTTGCAGAATATATTTGTAAACATTGCTTTGTAACTGAACCTTTCATACGTATTAATACAGAGGTGTTAATCGGTGAATCTTGCGTGTCGTGTATTTACGTGTTCGATCTCGGTTTGCTATTCCGGTTGGATTCCGCACAACCGGGTGGGTTTGACAACAAGGATTAGGCGACTAGATCCTCCCCTAGCCGGACCTACAATGTATTATATAGTATTATAGATATAGATATAGATAGATAGAGAGAATTAATATTAAGTAAATCAATGATAGATCAATCACTATATAATATAGAGAAATAGTTTATATTAACTAAGACAATGCATTAAGAATAGTGTCTAAATTATTCACAAAAGAGACCACATGCCAAGAGTCCAACAAACATTAAATATGGTTGTAGGTCCCTCTCGGAGGTTGAGGATGAACCTATTCCTTGTTATATCTAACACACTAGCGAGTGCGGAATCCAAGCTAGCATGCAAACCGAGATGAAACAAGCATAAACACAAGACACACAATATTCACCGATTAACACCACTTGTATTAATACGTATGAAAGGTTCGGTTACAAGCTCAATGTTTACAAATCTGTTTTGCAAACTCTCTAAGTGTGTGTGTTCTTGACAGAAGTGTCTCTCAAGTGTTGCTAGTGTCTCTCTTGTGTCTCACTCTCTGCCTTTTTTTGTCTTTTCTGAAATGAACACACAACATGGGTATATATACCCGAACACAGCATGTCTGGTCGAAGGATCAGATAGATGATCGAACGATCATCTATCGATCTGAAACAGCTCGAAGGATCAACATGTACCTCGAAGGATGGGATCTTTCGAAGTCCATCCATCGAAGGCTTATCTTTCGAGCTCATCGAAGGATCTAAACTATCCTTCGATGACACATCCTTCGACCTAAACATCTTTCAACCAATGTTCTAACTGTTTGGTCAAGTCAAACCGGAGGATGGTTGACTTGGTCAAACTTACAGGACTAACAAAGACATCGTTTTGTATCGTTACAAAATACAGACAAAGTACAGACACAAGTGCACCAACAAACTCCCCCTTGGCTGTAGCTTTGTCTTTATCTTTATCAGCTTTGTCTCGATCTTTGTTTGTCTCGATCTTTGTGTCTTCAAGTCTTTGACGTCCTTTCAAGTCTTCAATGTCGGAGGATCTTTAAAGTCTTCACGTCTTGAAAGCAGAAAGTGTACCAACAAACTCCCCGTTTCATGTAGGAAGTGTGTTGACGAACTCCCCCTTAACATAAGCTCCCCCTTGAGTTATGCTCGTGAAATACTTGTTCTTTTATGAATTGAGATCCTTGTGGTGTTGATGATGGTCAGCGGCAACTCGATCATCTTCATCTTTTGAGTGCCTTCACATCGCGTCTTCATTCCAAAGCTTGTCATCGACCATGTTCTCCTTGCCTTTAGAATCTGCACATGCAAGAAATCTAAACGCGTAATGAGAACAACTGCCTGGAATATCATAAGCAAACGACACACATGTGACCATTGTTCAAACAAACACCGTCCGACAGTTTGAAAGTTCAATAAAATTTATCAATTTCAGTTTTTAACTTTCAAAACTTGCAAATTTCGACCGTTTATGAAGATTTAGTCGTTTCGGTTTTCGTTCAGGTTTCAGGTAACGAAGACTCGAGCTCCAACATCGTACGATCGAAAATAAATAGAAATAAAATCTTTTTGGATTTTATAAAGTTTATATTAAAACAGATTTTAGGTGTGTTTTAATATTTGAAATGTAAAGACTGAAAGCAGTAAATAAATATATACAAAGATGCAGAAACTGAAAGCATTAAATAAATATTTACAGACATTCTTTTTGCGAGTTTCGAGGGTAAGAGAATCATATCAGTGTACGGTCATGCCAAAACGCTCTTGTTGTTCAATTAGTTAACATTAAGATAAGCATCCTATAACAATTATCGGTATTGTTGTCCACATAAGCTCAACTTATCATTTGTAATCATGGCGAGGGGATACGTTAAGGTATGATTTATACTTACCGACCGGTGTTCATCCACATCACGACACATTCCCGTATCAAGGTATGCACGAGGGTTCATCTTACCGGTGAGTATACCGATTATCATCTGTTTGACCATATATGATGTGAGAAACTCACTTATTTTGATTTGAAAACAAGCCCTATGTGATATAATCACTTATTGATGAGGAACTTGATTTTCGATGCATGAGGGCACAGGAGCAAGTCCGTGAACAGGTCAGTACTTTCGTACAGCAGAGAGACGAACTTGACTCCCGGAAAGAATTTGTGATATATTATCACTTATTTGTTTGGACATGTGATTGTTTATCACTTATTGAGGTCGAATGCAATATGTACACGTATGTATAGTATCATGGAAGATCTAGACTTGCATCCCCGTTATTTTTCGGTAAAAGATACAACCATGATACCCAGATGATAAGCAGCATAAAGACCGAATATCTCAGAACCTCGGCAATCTCTCAAACGAAATTTCGGTACCAAGACCATATGCCAATGAGTGGTTCCCACCCAGTCTTCAGTCGATTTAAGTTTATATCACCCTGCACACTTTAAAATGATTGTGAGCCTACCGATACATCTTATATAGAGCTGCTTATCATTTTTCAGTTTAGGTTTGAAGAGGTTTAGACAGACCACCGATGTACTATCATTTTCTCTTTTGCTCGCCAGGAAACTCATTTTTGTTTTTCTATTGTTTTTGTGTTTTTAAAATTTTTGATGTTTTTGGATTTTCAAATTTTGGATTTACTCCCCCTAAAATCAATAAACTAAGACAAATTTAAAACACAAAGGTATTTACAAAAACGATTTCCCGATGTTGGTTAACTCATGTTTGACCTTAATGCCGTTTACCAATAATAAATAGTCAAATCTTGATTTGTCAAAAGCTTTGGTAAAAAGGTCGGCACGTTGGTCATCGGTGTGGACCATGACAACATTGACGAGTTTCATATTGAAACAATCACGTGTGAGGTGATATTCGAGTTCAACGTGTCTGGTCAAAGAGTGCTGTATGAGAGGATAATAAATTATAAAGCAGCTTAAATATCGACAAGTATAGGAGAGATTAGAAATTTAGAACCGTATCCTGCAACTGCTTCGTGCATTGCCAGGAATCTGAGTGCTCTCCGAAACTGGATATCCACCCGGTGTGGACTTCAAAGCCGATTTTTTAGCTACTGAGAAATCTCTTCACAGCAACAAGATCATAGACCACTGGGTCCGGCTGGTCTTCCACATTGTACCAGCGAAGGTCTTTATCTTTCTCTTGAGAAGTAGTGTGCGGTTGTTCAATCCACGCCAAGGCATCCGCACACCCGATTGGTTTATTCAACAAACACTTTCTCTTCAATCACACCGTGGAGAAAAGTACCCTACACGTTCATCTTGTGGACTTTGAACTTCTTGTGGAAGAAAAATCCATGAATCTTCAAAAAGCTTCAAACGTGCTGCAGGCGCATACTTTTCATTTGAATCTTTCATGTTGACCCGATCAAAAACCATAACAACCAAATTTTGGAACATATTTCATCTTGTCGAATTTTTCAATTTCATTCCTTTTTCATTCATCAGACATTTTTGTCTTCTTTTCTCCTCTCTCCATCAAAGGCAACAACATTCTCCTAAATGTAACAATATTTCGGAGCCTTGTGTCACCGATCTTGTGCATGGACGCTCCACCATCAACAATCCTAAGACTATCAATGGTTCCTCCTGGAACATCCTGCACACTCATTCAGAGATTAGTTGGAGAGGGGGACCCAAGCCTTCACAGACTTGGGTCGACCGTCATCATCGAGAATTGTAACATCCATTTCCCGATGATTCGGAATTGATCGAGCTCCCCCTGAAACAATTTCCAATTTTGGTTTCCAAATCTGTTTTTGTTTTTCATGTTTAATATCCGATTTAACAGATTTTGTTTGGGCAACCTCCGGTTTTAAAACCTTTTCAACATTTTTCCGTTGTTTCTTTCTCTGTTTCACTTCTTGTTGTTTAACAAGACGAGGGTCCTGTTTTGGTGAAACAAATCTTTTATGGTAATTGTTACCATGGGGGGCATCAACTTTGGCTTTTTGCTTATGAAGATATGGACAATTTCGAATGATATGTCCAATTGTGCCACATTCAAAACATGATCTTCGTTCAACAAACCCCGAAGTATCATGTGATCGTCTTGCCGATGATGATGAACTTTGTGATCTCGAGGTACTAGGTTTCGAACTATTTGGTTCATTTCTCTTCATCACTGTTGCTTTCTGGACAAAATCTAAGTTAGATTGATTTTCAAACTTTTCAATTTTGTCCGTTCCCTTAGATTTCACAAAGTTCACATTCTTGTCCTTTTTCTTGGTCTGTTTCTTTTGACCTTTTCCATTTCCTTGGGCAGCGTGATTTTGCTTTCGTTGATTGTTTTGTTTTTGCAATTTTTGATTCCCATATTTCTTTCTAACTTCGGATTTTGGGATAGGAGCACACTGAGTTACTACAACTCCTAGGCTCGACTTTCCCAAAAACTTACTGGTAGAATCTTCGAAAACTTTATCAATCAAAGATTGATTGACATTTTTGATAGGGAAATCCTTGTCTGAATATATTTTATCAGATCCAATCAACGTGTAAAGCAAGTTCACGCTTTCACAGCTTCCAGATGAGGATTCAACAGACTTGGCTGTAGCAGTCACAAACGATTTTGCAGGTGGATCACAAAGAATGTGATTCTCAAGAGGTATGTCCTCTTCTTTGATCACCGCATCAGACTTTTCCGAATCAGTATCATCAGATTCATCATCAGAAGAATCAGTATCCTCAATCACAACTGGAGGATTCTGACTCGGTTCAGCAGAAGACACACATGTATCTGCTGACACATCCGATTCTGATGATACTTCCTTCTTGTATCCGAGCCCTGTTGCACATTCTGTTGCAAATTCCTTAACATCTAGAGGAACATATGGTTCAAAATGAGTTCTATACTCCTCATCGGGCAGTGCATCGTAATTGTGTCTAACAGGTGGTGGACATTGCTTATATCCAATGCATGTGACATCCTTTTTCTCTTTCTGAACATCAATGATGTGATCCAACACATAGCTAGAGCTTAAATAGCTGTCTAACTTGAGTCGGATCGCCTCACTTTCAGTTTTCACACAAGCCATTTCCTTTTGCATTACCTCAAGACGAGTTATATACAAATTAATGTCAGTTTGTTTTCTGGAAACCATTTTAGTCAGCTCGGTTTTATCTTTCCTTAATTTCTCAATCATCGATTTAAATTCCTTTTCATGGTTTTCATAAAATATGTTGGCTTCAGTGCATTTCGAAAGATCCATGGTCAATTTCTGATTGTGGATGAATGTCACATCATATTTCTCTTGCAAAGCCTCGTGTTTGCTTTGCAATTCACACCACTTATCATTCAATGAAACATGTTTGTCTTGCAAGTCAAACAAACTAGCTTGTAAAGCATCATGTTTGCCTTGCAACTCAGACATGTTTGCCTCTAAATCAGCACATTTAACGCTTAATCTAGCACAATTATCACAATTAACAGCAGTGGGTTCATCGACACATACCTGACTGGAATCACTCTCAGATTTTGACCTTTCTGCATTAGAATCAACAACCTCCCTTGATGATTCATATTCAGATCCATCCTCGCTTGAACTTGAAGTTGTATCATCCTCAACTGAAGTTGAAACATCTTCATCTGAACTACTGTCATGTTCAGAACTGTCATGATTTCCCGAGGATTCACCACCATTGGTGGAAGATTCTTCACCACTGGCGTGTTTAAGATCCTTGACAACCTCAGCAAAACAAGCTGTTCCATCTGGAGCATCACTACTCAACCGGATTGACCAATCACCACCTTCGTCTATTTGAACCACAAGTGCCTGGTTAGCATTTGATGGTCCTGCTTGGCTTTGGTTGTTGACAGGTATCAACGTACGCTCATTGTTCCTGTTCTGATTCTGCTGGTTGCCTTGATTTCTGAAAGGGTTCTGGTTCCCATGCTGAGCTGGCTTAACAGGAACTTGTATCGGATTGCCATATAAATCTGTTGTCACAGGAGGCCTTTGGGTTTGCTGTTGAGGAGGAAGTGGATTCCCATACATGTCTGTTGGTTCGGTAGATCGAACAGGTAATGGATTTCCGAACATATCAGTTGGTCCGGTAGATCGAACAGGTAATGGATTTCCGAACATATCAGTTGGTCCGGTAGATCGAACAGGTAATGGATTTCCGAACATATCAGTTGCTCTGATAGGTCGTTGACTCTGCTGTTGTGGTACTGGTTGAGGAACTGGTTCAAGCGGATTTCCATACATGTCTGTTTTTGGAGGAGGAATGCCATACAAGCTAGTGCTAGACACAAATGCTGTTTGATTTGGATCTGTATTTATCGGAACACCCCACATCGAATTCATTTTTGATCAAGAACCAGCCGAAGGATACCTGTTCGAAAGACTTGAAAAACACAAACTTGTTAAAATTAAACAGACAAGGATCGAAGGATCAATACTTGTTCGAAGGATCAACAGTGTTCGAAAGATCACTGTTGAGTTTCGAACAAAGATTTCGAAAGATTCTCCAATCGAAGGATCCTTATCTTTCGAATAAGAACTGCAGATCGATAGATGTATGCTTCGAAAATATTCCTTGGAACGAAGGATAAGTCACACACTTCGAAGGATGTTCGAAGGATGATTATCTATCGAACCTCCTTTGATCGAAAGACGATCTTTCGACTTCGAAGGATATCTATCGGACGGACTGACACAGTTGACAAAGAGTGACAGGTTGGTGAAAAAGTTTGATGGGTTGGTAGAAACTTTCGGCAGAAGGCAGAAGGTATGGTCAGACCATATCTTCTGCATGCAATTTGAACAATAAAATATATTAAAAATCGAAAGATCTACCCAGAAACCGGTAACCGGAGTAGGCCGGAAATTGGCCGGAGAAGACCAAAATTCTTAAAAACAAGTTTTTAAGTTACCCAACCCGTTCCTTAACACACCCGATAAGTTTAGAACACGTTTTAATGTCAAGAAATGCGAGAAAAACACAGAAAACGGTTGCAAAACCAAGGAGTTTTTGTCCAAAACACTCCAAAGCTTGTATAAAACTCGGTTTTTAACAAGGAAAAGAGCCACGGCTCTGATACCACTTGTAGGTCCCTCTCGGAGGTTGAGGATGAACCTATTCCTTGTTATATCTAACACACTAGCGAGTGCGGAATCCAAGCTAGCATGCAAACCGAGATGAAACAAGCATAAACACAAGACACACAATATTCACCGATTAACACCACTTGTATTAATACGTATGAAAGGTTCGGTTACAAGCTCAATGTTTACAAATCTGTTTTGCAAACTCTCTAAGTGTGTGTGTTCTTGACAGAAGTGTCTCTCAAGTGTTGCTAGTGTCTCTCTTGTGTCTCACTCTCTGCCTTTTTTTGTCTTTTCTGAAATGAACACACAACATGGGTATATATACCCGAACACAGCATGTCTGGTCGAAGGATCAGATAGATGATCGAACGATCATCTATCGATCTGAAACAGCTCGAAGGATCAACATGTACCTCGAAGGATGGGATCTTTCGAAGTCCATCCATCGAAGGCTTATCTTTCGAGCTCATCGAAGGATCTAAACTATCCTTCGATGACACATCCTTCGACCTAAACATCTTTCAACCAATGTTCTAACTGTTTGGTCAAGTCAAACCGGAGGATGGTTGACTTGGTCAAACTTACAGGACTAACAAAGACATCGTTTTGTATCGTTACAAAATACAGACAAAGTACAGACACAAGTGCACCAACAATGGTCCAAAAGGTTTACTTATAGAGGCCCTTTATTCAGCTTAAGCCATACAATCCCAAGGCAATAATATGAGTTGTAAATTGAGTGACATGTTACATTGGTTGAGTTATATCCGTAAGAGCTTTTTTTTTAACAGCTAAATGTTACATTTCCCGGGTATTGAATCCATAACCTCTTCCTATTTAAACACCTAGAAGGTTTTCCCTCTGCCATTAGGCCAAAGCCTCAATGGCATATCATTTTCATGACTCGAATTTCTTGTGTTGGAACTTGGAACGAAAAAGGCTAACCGCCTCGATTGTTAGAGAACTCAAAGACATTGGAGTTTAAACTAATATTACAACATGCGACCTCGATTAGATCATGTTTCCTCAGACTAAAATCATAAAACCTTAGTTATGTTTAATATCGAGGGCAATCCCGTATACTAAAGACGAAATATGAACGATCCTTAAATTCCTAACTAGTTTGTATGTCTTTTACTATTTTAGTCTACTTTTTTTTAAATATTACTAGTGATAAAGTAATAATACGTAAGTTGTTGACTATTTCAAAACTCTTTCAAATCGATTATTCCGTATTATTGGAATTTGGATTGACTTGTTTGATCAAAGTGTGTCATAATATACCTCAAATGAGTCAGGAGAGTGCTTATAGCACGCTTTGTTTGAGTTTATCATGATTGTAAGTATTCGGGAATCTCTCTGGCTCTTAGGGGCAAAACCCCTAAGTAATGAGGGTTCTAAGGGGGCAATGCCCCCCTTTTGTTGCAATTTGAAAATTAAATTGGATAACCATCATTGGGCGGTGAAAGACCCTCCAACCCTAAATTTGTATCCCTCTCTTTGGTCAAAAAAAAAAACCTAGTACGGGAATTCATCACACGGACATACTTGTTCTTGTAGAATTGAAATTTTAGAGTGAAGTTTCGAATTGTTTCAATTTGAAAATAATGTCACGACTCTCATATTTCATATTCGTCCAAACAATTTATTCAAGGAAATCCTAACAAACAACCCTTTCAAACAGTTTAAATAATTTAGCAGTTATCACTTAGTTCCATTCATTCACAAGAGTTACTGTCTTATTGGTCACCAATAATTCTGATTAGAAAACAAACCCCTAACTTATAATAACATTGGTGAAAAAATAGAAAATTACATGTCATGAAACACGTTTCTTAATAAGAAAATGGCATTATAGCCTAGTGGTATCTTAGGATGGGATAAGGCTTATGACCATTAGGTCATGAGTTCGATTCCCACAAGGGGGGGGGGGGGGGGGGGGGGTTCCCAGATTTATTGGGTTTCCTCCTGAATTGGTGTAAAGGCATTATTGCCTAGTGGAGATGGATATGATCGGGTGGTTCCGCTGGTGGCACGATGATACTCCAGGGGTCCGTCAGTGATCCAAATTTGCCGTTCAAAAAAAAAAAAAAGGAAAATGGCACTCAATTAAGTTAAAGGTTTTCTTATTAATTAACTTAATTCATTTAAAATATGCTTTCACTGTTTAAAGTTAAAACCATTATGTTTTAATTTATTATATTCCACTAAATGGAATGACCTCAATAACATAGTTGTTACAAGTCCCCCTGTTTGTAGCATAGTAGTGAAAGGCTTGGGTTTTCCAATAGCTACTCAAGTTCTATTCTCACTTGTGTCCAGGGGCGCAGCTTCGTAGGGGCCGGGAAGGGCGCCCGACCTCTCGAACTTTTCGCTCAGTAGTGTCCGGTATGTTGTTTTTGTATTGAGTTTTTTAGGTATATACGTTTTCGACCCCCGGTTTTATATTTCTTTTAGATATATACGTTTTCGACCCCCTAGTCGAAAATCTCAAGCTTCACCACAGCTTGTGTCATATAGGTGGATATAGGCAATGAATGATTTGAACTAGGTCTTGTGTGAGGTTGTCAGTTCGATTCCCGAGCCCAACCGGGTTTTCGTCCCACCGTGTGTTACGCCAGAGAATTCTGCTCTTGTGGTGACACAACGACTGTCAAGTGACTGTCGGCGGTATGGTTTCCTGGGGCATGCCCAAAAAAACCAAACTTTGAAGTCAGCGTGGGTCTGGTTAAGACAACATAGACTAGCCAGAGTAGGGCAATACGTGACTCTTTGATCTGAAAAGTGTGATAACCTTATAAATGAAGTTCACCGTTAAAAAAACATAGTTGTTACAATGTGGAAGCATTTTCCCACAACCTCGTTTAACAACACGTGAAAAATGTTTCAGCGTTTAACAAATGGATCAAATAACGGCAAGGAAAGAGTTAAAACATGAAACTCAACTGTTGTCATTATTTTCATGTTCACATTTTTGTTTTTTATGTGGATTTTTTTCAAATAAATTTGAATATGTAATGTATTTGAATGACAAAGCAATCATAAAGGAAATGGAATATACGGATGATGGTCACATGGCCTTTCCGGTATGCAAGTTTCCTGTTAGTCTGATACCAAAAGTAGCTAGTTTCTTGTCGCTAGCATCAGTCGCTAAAGCGGTTCTTAAGAGTAAAATGCCAAAATGGTCCCTGAGTTTAGGCCACTTTTACCACTTCAGTTCAAAAATGAAACTTTTTGTACCTGAGTCCTCAAGGTTTCATTTTTGTTGCCATTAGAGTATGATTACTGTATATATGGGGTCAAACCATCACAACATTTCACTTAGTGGTTATAACTGTTGGTGGTTACATCAGTAAGAAACTCTTCAGATAACACCCTTAGTAGCAACTCTATTGCTACGTCGCGACTGAAGTTCCAAATTGCTATCGAGGTTCAAGATGCTACCACACCTCAAAAGGTTCGATTCTTTACCATCGAAGTCATACCAATGTTGAACGAACGTGTAATCTACACCTCCCAACTCATATCGATAATAACTATAATTTCTTATGTGGTCTTCAAGTAAATCCAATTCCTCAAACTAGTTTGACAACACTAAAATCACCGCAACCTGTCGCAAAACAAGCTCAATTGGGTATTTGCAACCAATTTACAACCGTTTTAACTCCCCAAAATGATTGTATGCAAGCATGGTCATGGTGGATGCCCCATTTTGATACGGCAATCAATCATTTCTAGAAACAAATGTTGGTAACATACTTGGCTCAACCATAAATTATGGCAACATTTACATCAATTAAGACAAACGCCCTCATCTAGCCTAGAAGGCCGCAAGTGAGTTTGGTTCACTAGCACTACTAGAAAAGTGGGTATTTTCAACACACTTTTCCGTCACAAATGCGTAACAATTTCAGTTTTGCTATGGATTTGTGACAAAACATTGATGTTCGAAAAAGCATGGTTGCAAATTATTTCCTACGGGTTTGCAACACAATTTGCAACATATTTCCAACGAAAACATGGTGTCGGAAAGTTGTGACGAATTTCCTACGGTTTCCCTAATTATAATTAGTAGAGTGTTGTGACGCATTTGCAACTGAATTTAAAAAATATTGCAACGCATTTGTAACGGAGTATTAAAAAAATTTGCAACGCAATTGTAACGAAATATATAAAAATACAAAAAAAAAACTGGAAAATTCTTTTTTTTTTTTTTTTTTTTTGCTAAAAAATTGCAGGAAAATCAACAAAAACTTACCATCAAACATTCTAACCTAAACCCTTCCAACAAATAATAAATTAAAAGGCTTCAATACAATTAAAACTTCATTCTACAAGTTCCTATTGCAAACTCTAACATAGCAAATAATACCGTCATTGCGGTGCTTGTAAATGTAACATCCCATCTGGAAATCACAGTTCTTGGTGCCAAGATGAACTTCAATAGACAACATCATCTGTATATCGGCCTCTTTCGTCGACAAAACTTTGGTCGGCGCCATTAACTGCTTTCACCATCCGCGAGATCAGAACGAGTGTTTATTCTTCTGTAATCATCAGGGGAGTTTATGTAAGTGAAAGGGGACCTAGATATAAAATTTAATAAAATATGAGATAAATTTAAAATAAAAATGCAAGTATAGATAGCTAGAATCATCTTAGTATAAACAAAAAGTACATACTGGTGCGTCTTCCTCCATTTTGTAGGATAATGGATCAATTCGAGTATTATTTTGTTCTAGTAAGGAATTTCAACAATAATTACCATAAAAAATGGTGGGTCAGCCCAGCCTGTCAAGACCTGTGGACCTGAACCCAATTTGACCGTCATACAACCCGCCTGACCCGCCCACGTGTACGCCACGTCATCGGTTATAATCATCACTTAAAAAATATTATGTGTACCATGATAGCACACACGATCATTTTGATCCAATTTTCGACCTCTAGCACCATCATATAAAACATAAAAGAACTGCATAGCATAAGATGCATAAAAGAACACCATTTTCCAAATTACTTGATACTAGATCAAAAAGGTGAACGTAAATTACATTTTAGTGTAATTACTAACCAGCCCAAGAAATTGGATAAAAAAATAAGGTCAGTGAACATATGGACTTAAAAACTATTTCAAACCTTGACGTGATGGCTGCCTGGCTTATATCTGTTCCATCATGTATTCTATTATATTAAAGGATCAATCTCAGATTATATCTAAAACGCATTTCGATGGTTTAATGGATCAATCTCAGACTAACTATACCTTCATTGATGGTCTTTTAGACTGGTTATCTCTATTATATTTCAGTTGATAATAGTCAAGCCAATTCTGCTTTGTTTTCCTCTCATTTACCAAATTGGATAGAAAATTTGCAGTCATAAGCAACCTGCAATGAAGATTTATCGATAAGATATGGATAAGAATATAACACATACTAGGTTACAACCCCGTGTATTACACGGGTTGAATAAATAAATTTTATATACTAAATAATAAAACAATATATCTTTAAAAACCTCCTTTATTGCACGGGTCGAATAAATATAATTTTATATATTAAATAATAAAAATTTATATCTATAAGAACCATATTGTACGGGTTGAATAAATGTAATTTTATATACCAAATAAAAAAGTTATATCTTTAAAACCACGTGTATTACATGGGTTGAATAATGTAATATTTTTTACTAAATAATAAAATAATACCTCTTAAAAAAAACCTCATTTATTACACAGGTTGAATAAATGTGATTTTATATACCAAATAATAAAAAAATTAACATCTTTAAAAATATGTGTATTACACGATTTGAATAAATGTAATTTTCTGAACTAAATAATAAAAAAATATATATATCCTTAAAAAACCACGTGTATTGTACGAATTGAATAAATGTAACTTTATATATCAAATAATAAAAAGTTATATCTTAAAACACCTCATGTATTACATGGGTCGAGTAAATGTAATTTTGTATAGTGAAAATAAAAATATTTAATATATTAATACAAAGTTTGGTTTTCGTGATAAAAATAGATTATTCTGTTGTTGCAAAATTTGTTAACGAAGTCACAATAAATGTAACCCTTTATTTAAAACTCCGTAAATATATAAATGATAAATAATATTAGTTAATTTTATTTCAAGTTTCGTAAAATCTATTTGATACCAAACTAAACAAAACGTTCAAATATATAGTTAAGATCAAATTAGATAACTAAGTTTGAATTTGAAGTAAATAGATAAATATAAAAGTAATAATTAATTGAGTTAATTATTGTTTACATCAATGTGGTTTGTCAAAAATCACTATTTCAGTCCATTAGTTTAAAAATTGCGATTTCAGTCCATATGGTTTCACTTTCGTAATCATTTCTGTCCCTATGGTTTCAATTTCGTAACAATTTCAATCCATAATTCTGTTAATTACAGGGAGTGAAATGGTTACGACGTGGACTGAAATAGTTACGAAAGTGAGACCATAGGGACTGAAATCGTAACTTTTAAACTAATTAACTGAATAGTGATTTTTGACAAATCACAATTCACAAGGACGAATACAGTAATTAACTCTAATTAATTCAAATAAATACTATATTATAAATGAGAAGGAGATTAAACTAAATAAGAATTATCTATAAGTTATTAAACTAAATAATAGTTAATAGGAGGATTATCTATAATTAATTAGAAGAGATTAAACTAAAATAATAATTATCTATAAGAGATGACCTAATATGATGACAAGTGTCCCCAAAGTGGTTTCTTTTATTATATAGTATAGATAACCACATATTATATGTAATGTTTTGAAAATCAAACCGGACTAATGACCATTTAGTTGAGAACCACTAAAGTATCATCGATATAGTTAATAGCTAACAAATCATCCAACTAATAACACATGCAAACAATTCAAGAAGAGAAAAATATAGAGCTCTCTCTCTCTTATTCGACTCGTTAAGTGAACCAGTCAAAATCTTTTTCAAAACTGTTTTTTAACCGGGCCGCCCCATTACCCGTATACCTATTTTACGCATTTTACTCAACAAAACTAAGTACAATGCAAAATTTCATTTGGAAGCAAAGCATAATTAGTTCAATGGTCTGAAACCAGTAGACGATGTCCATTTCATCTCATAACCGTGGTTTTGCTTGATCCAACAGCAAACTCTGCAAAACATTATATATCATATTTCATATTTCCTAAACTCTACAAAATGTACCTTCCTAGCACTACCCCGGGCAAAGAAGTCATCAACCAAGCTCTTTCAAGTATCTGACTTTATTAGAATTTGGAATTCTTCACGTTCCTGCAAATTATATAAACAAAATTACATTATAACTGTCAAGTAATGCAAGTAAAATTAGGGAATTTAGTTATGACAAGTACAAACCTTTGATAATCCAGCATCCGGGCCTGAGACAATGCCTTCTTCAACAACATCAATGCAAACTTGTGGATGTTGTAAATTGGGTGCTTGTGTGCGGGTTTGAACTCTAGCAAATTCCAATATTTCATGGGCCTTGTCAAGTGGCTCGATTTTATCTGTTTTGAAAAGACTTGAAACCAGTGGCTTTCTACAGACCCATATATCTAAAGCCATTTTGTGAGCATTTTCTAGTAGCTCATCTTCTGACACAATGGCGTCCACGAGCCCAAACTTATGAGCTTCCTCTCCATTGACCGGCTTTGATGTCTAGAATGTGTGATAGAGAAAGATAGAGAGGTCAATCAGTTAACAAGAAAATAGTATTATACTATTATGTGTTGTACTCTGCTTCAAGAAAATTGCAATGTTTGCCAAATCGATGTTTTTGGTGTTGAAAAATGTGGACTGGTAATGGGTCAAAATGGGCTAATTTGAGATGGTGGTCTGGTCAAACTGACAGAACACTTTTTGTCCAATTTTTTTCATCTTATAGAATATTGAAGTGTCAATTGTGATACAAGAAACACAAGTTCAATGTTATGAAGAACGATTTAGGAGACTTTATAATCCGAATCGATCAATAACTAAATGGGCTGAAATTGTAACCTCTACTTTCAGAATAAGTAAATGGGTCAGATACTGAAATTCCCTTGAGATAGAATAATTGAAACTTGAATTTTATTGACTCAAGTCAATATCAACCTCTTATGGCGATTGAACCTATCAAAAATATTTTTGAAAGAGGCACGTAAATAGCCTACCAACAACATTTCAAGGGCCTTTGGTAGACCAACAAGTCGTGGAAGCCGTTGAGTTCCTGAAATGATGCAAAATCATAAGTTACACTATGATTTTTTTTCAGTAACTTTATAAAGACTGTAATATGCATGATAAATCATTTTTATTGTTTATTTCAGAAGAATGATATACCTCCACCTCCAGGAATAATACCAAACTGCAGTTCAGGCAAGCTTAACTGAGCCGTATAAGTAGCTATTCTTGCATTGCAAGCCTATTGGGTGAGCCCTAAACAATAGAATCATAATCAGCTTACCCTAAGACCAGACTGAAAAACACATCCAAACACCCCTTAAAGTCTAGTGAATCTAAAATTTCATTGGTAAAATTGTTAAATATAACAAACAACATAAGAAAAAACAGGAGGAATATGAGGATTAGTAAGAACCCTGTTAAATAAATTTTCAAGTAAACAACAGAGTCCAATCCTGCATGATCGATAAGCTCAGGCTCCGGCATGTGTAGTGCGGCAGGCATCCAATTCAGAAACCTTAAGTACGACCTAATATCCAAGTTTACAAATTTTGCACAAATGCACCTGATTGAAGTGGATCATTCCTTAACCCCTTTAAATACCATTTTGGAAAATAAACCCTATCATTTAGAGGCTGAATCCGAAGAATAGTAAATGCTACCAAAAATGCAAATGCGGTAAGGATATTTATCCCTGCAGCAAGCCCTATTTCGGAACTTGAAGCCATAGATTTGCTTCGATAAAACTGTTTACTCCTGTAGAATGTTATTTTCATTAGAACATATTACACCAAAATCTGAACTAACCCTAGCACATGCATCAATTCACTAATTTAAGCCAAATAAACTCAAACCTGAATTAAGCTTTTACCTTGCTTGTAGGATAAACACCATCAGATTAAACATTAGATACAAGTATCTCACCATGTCAATTTGCAAAACCTGAAATATCTAGCACAAACACGATCAAATTACACATTTTACACTAAATTACAATGAGAAGAAAAAATTGAAATAAATGAGATTAAAATACCACAGAGGCATGAGAACATTAAAAACTCACCGTAAAACCATGGCGGATCTCGTGGTTACGGTCACCAGAGCTGATGGAACTCTGAACATCACGCAACGCATCGACGAGATCGAACGGTTAGGAGACATGAAGGTGATAGGTCAAAAAATGAATGGACGAAGATGACATCACGTAATCGTGACGTGTGACGGCGATTCTCGCCGGAGAAAGAAAGCATAGGACGATGATGATGAGATAGTGAAGGAACAGAGCTTACGGCGAAATTAATTGTTAAAAGCTGCTCCGGGTGAGTGACGATTCACTGAATTTGTGTTTTTCCAGGCGAATTGGTTGACAAATTTATGGATTTTTAGAATAGAAGTGGTGAAATTTGGGGATTTAGGGTTTTGAATTTCAATTTGGGGATGGAGGTGGTTTTGTAAGTGGCGCGTGGTTGTTAGGTTGGAAGAGGTGTGAGAGGGAGAATTTGGAGTTAACTTACTATGCTGTTTACAAGGGGTAAAACCAAGGGGTTTTTTTTTCTACTTATTTAATTGTGTATGATAACGGTCTTAGGTGTGAACACTTGGATGGAGCACACTTTACATATTTATTTTGATATTTAATATGTTTGTCACAAATGCGTTACAAATTGTGACGGAATATTGAAGTTTTAAAATTGAGACTAGTTAATCTATTTTCGTTGGAAACGTGTTGAAAAGTAGTCAAAATTTGTAACGTATTTTTTTCCGTCGGAAAATCCCGTAGCAAACTGCCACTTTTCTAGTAGTGTAGCTAGCCTCGCCTTAGATGTAGCTTATAGGGTCATAGATAATAAAATGTATTAACTTTTATATTTTCTATTGTTTTCACATATTTAGAAACTATCACATAACACATAGACATAAAGAGTAGGGCTAGAAAACAAATGTGGTAAAATTGATCAATTTATGTATATTTTATTTCTAACAAGTAATATACATAAGTGAAGTAACAAATATAAAAATATGATAACGGGGCAAATTTATTCAAAGTTTATATACTGCATCCAAAATCATAAATTATTGTATCTTAAATTATTAGATCATGGTTTAAGGGTTTTTTTTTTTTTTGTATTTAATTCACTAATAGAAATATGCCTTTTACGAACAAAACTTTACTGACGGATTAATCTGTTATCTGTCGGTGAATAATCGATCGGTGATCCATCATTAATATGGACTGATTAGCCAGTGAAATCTTTACCCACACCTGGTTTTTTTATGGACCTTCACCAACAGGATACGGATACTTCTATCGTCGATCACGAGGGCAGTACTATCTCAAATTTATTCAAATGAATTCTAGAAATTGTATTTATAACATAGTACAGAAAGTACGATAACAAATCCGCGTTTATAAAAGTGTTGAATTTCTAGATGCTTTTACTCAGTCTAGCTAAAGTTCTAAACTAACATAATTTTGTATTTTAGCCATCTTTCTTGTCAATAAACACCATGTTTATTAAATAGGAATACAAACGACATGCATACAATACATATATCACTATTTTGAGTATAACACATAAAAGATAGAATTAGAATCATATTTCATGATGATTTGAGTATAACACATAAAAGATAGAATTAGAATCATATTTCATGATGAATTGGGTTCGAATTAATTAAACTGATATATTTAGTTATTAAATAAAGATATAATTAAGTTTAAGAAACTTAAACACACAGGATTACAAGAAATAAAGGATTGTGAAATTGATCATCTAAATAGCTAGCTGTTCAGGCTTTATTTATTTTCCTAATTGAGCTAGCAAGAAGAATAGATTTGCATCTGAGTCAAAATATGCTTAAAGTTATCGGTAGATTTCTCGATCGGATGAGAATGTGTTCCTTCATAAGTCGTAACGACGACTCCCTCATCCATAGATAGCCTTTGAACCTGTTTCTTCACGTTGCATCCTTGATATGTACACCGATAATAGCTTCTGTATTGAATGACATACCCAATGCGAATAACAATCAAATGGAAATGAAAAGCTTATAAGTTATAAGAAATATGTGTTTGTGTATAAAAAAAAGTAAAAAGCTATGACTATAAAATAAACAATCAAATAGAGAAACTCACAAGAATAAGTACTACTTTTAGGTATAACTAAATGTTAGTGTATATATGCATATATGTTATGCAAAAATTTGTTTCTATAGTTATGAAATATGTCAAAACTATTTTGTGTATCTATTTCATGTTTGTGTTTCATTTTTAACATATTGAAATGTATAAAAAGAACCAACTACTTATTTTATTTTTTATTTATATGCAAAAAATTGTTGAGTATCTATTTTTTCGCATGTCTATTCACTCTTCGGGTGTACTTTATTTTCCTAAAAAGTGTATCATTATAAGGGTATTCAAATTCATTCAAATATATGATTATATACTAACATTTTCACAAAATTTATTCTTGTATTTCATAACTATACATCAAAATATTTTTTTATGATTTTTTATACAAATATAAAATTATATGAATTTATTTTCATCTTCATGCAAACTTCCTTTATGCACATGGATTATGTTATATACATGTGGCCGTATGTACCCAATCTATTCATGGAAACCTAAGACATGTTATTCAAACCCCATGAACAACAACCACATGTGAGCATCACCAACAACTAAAGTTTAATGATTTGAATTTTGGAAGTAAACTAGTAAAGAATTCAACTGGACTTTTAATGCAAAACATGGATATAAAGAAACGACATCGTTTTCAACATAAAAAGTTATAAATATTATCAAGAGAGAGAGTGTTGAACAACTGAAAATATAAACGTTGAACGAAGACTCATGGATCAACCTAACATAATCCTCGTATTTTGAGAAGAAAAAAGAACATAACATTTAACTAGGGTTAGATATGGTGTCATGCTATACTCACACCCCAAAATCTAATTCACACCATCAAACGGCCATTAAACATACACGCAAACAACCGTTAAAAATTCAGGGAATATGATTTAACATACAGACTTGCAAACAGCTATATAAAATATACGCAAACAGTTGTTTAAAATTCAGGAAGCTATGATTTGACACAAAGACCTGCAACAACAACAGTTGTTTGATTCACCATCAAACAGTTGTTTAAAAACGGTGTGAGACTAGAATTTGGAGGAGGGAGGGGTATATAAGTACTAAGAATAGGTTTGGTGATCATATAAGGGGTTGTTTGACAACTTCTAAATGGTAAAGTGCTAAACTAATAAGAGGTCTGAACCATTAAGGGGCTTTTTTGTTACCTCTTAATGAGGCTCTTAATGGTTCAGACCTCTTACTGATTCAGCACATAATGGTTCAGATTGTTTGTTTCGTGAGCAGATGTCTAAATCGTTTAGACATTTGCCTCTGAATGTTAAGTTTTATACTGAGTCTGAGTGGTTAAGACCTTTAATCTGAATTGGTCAAACATTTGCCTCTAAAGGTTAAGCATTATACTGGCTCTTGATGGTTCAGACCTCTTACTGGTTCAGCACTAATGGTTCAGTCCTCTTACTGATTCAGCACTTAACCATTCAGAATTTGCTAAACAGCCCCTAAGTGCTGAACCAGTAAGAGGTCTGAACCATTAAGAGCCAATATAATGCGTTACCGTTCAAAGTCAAATGTCTGACCAATTTAGATTAGAGGTCTTAACCATTCAGACTTGGTATAATACTTAACCGTTCAGCCATCTGCTCGCGAAACAAACAGTCTGAACCATTAAGTGTTGAACCAGTAAGAGGTCTGAACCACTAAGAGCCTCATTAAGAGTGTTGAACCAGTAAGAGGTCTGAACCACTAAGAGCCTCGTTAAGAGGTAAACAAACAGCCCCTAAGTCACCAATTTCAAAACTAGCAACCTTAAATGCTATATATAATTCAGCTGTAACATCGGTCTCACCCAAGTATATACTTAATTTTAAGAATATTGAGTTTTTATTAAATAAAAAAATCAGCATTTGGGAATTAATTTGTTAAGGAAACAAATAAGCGTAAAGAAAATATCGATGGTTGGATAAGAGCCTAGTGGCGGACCCAGGAATTTTTCCATTGGGTGCGGAACATTTTAAAATTTTTAGGCCCCTAGGTATATAAGTAAAAAAAATCGATTCGTATCGGGTCGGTTCAGGTCAGGTCGGGTCATGTAAAACAAAAAAACATCAAACTAAATTTATATAATCATCAAAAACACGTCAAACCTTGTTACAAACTGTCACACCCTAACCGATGGCGGAAACATCGGAGTGAGACGAGTGAGATTGTTCAAAGACTTCATAACATTATGTGACAGTAATTTACGTTCAAAACCGATTTCATTCATAACCATAGATTGTCAAATATAACAAAGAAATTCAAGTACAACATTGAAAAAGTCAAGTACAACATTGAGAAAGACAAGTACAACATGATTAACATAACAAAATAAGCAAACCTAGTATTTTGAGCGTGTTCTAAGTCATCCTTACTTGATTCGTCATGAGCATCATCATCATCAACCTGTAACATGTTAAAAATAATGGTTCAACACAAAAGCATTGGTGAGTACACAAGTTTGTAAATACATAGCATAGGTATAAAAGGAATTTCTCGAATCCACATGGCAAATTGTATACAAGGTTATCTAGCATGCAATACTAAGTGTCAAACCCGGGTGTCCGCCAGAATTATGTGCATCCCTCGCCACAAAAGTCATTAGACCGTTTATGAATAATAAGCTTAACAATACCCCGACGGGCGGCGTGCTACTCCTATAGCGTTATATATGTTAAGTTGGGCTAGCTAAGTTAATAACAAGTAGCAAAGTATGAATTCTAGCATGAACTTAAGCATAACAAAAGCATGCATAACGGATTGAGAATAAAATATGTTTGTGTGTGTTTATGTATTTTGTAAGTTAACATGTTACAACCCAAATTGTGTAAAAAGGAAAATGGGTCAAGTGTACTCACGATTTTGCAAGCTTCCACTTGGTAATTCCGTGAAGAGTTGATTGTTTGAGGATGGAACACCGAGTTCTCCTACACGAGAAAACATAGGTGTGTGAGTATTCTGATGATAATGGAAGATTTGGATTCGGAATTTTAAAGTACACAAAAGTATGTATATGAGAAAGTAATCATCTAGACTTAAACACTCGTTTTTGACACTATGAGTCCCGTATGGGTTGATGTGATTTCATGGGTTAAGATACCCATTAGAATCGTAACGAGAGGTTTAAGTCCTTAGATAATATAACTTATTACCATGACAAATAATCACTTGATTATTATCAAGGGTTTGGTTATGTATATATTTAATATATTTTATATAGTATGTAGTATGTCCAACATGTTTATCATGGAATTTCATAGAAGTCATGCATGGAGGTAGGAGGATAACCGTCCTTTAACCTCATTCGTAAGATTCACCAATGCACAAGTTGTCACAAGGACAACTCGGTTGGTCATGAATGAAGTGGAAAGGAAACGTACATACTTCTTAAGGGGAAATCATCAAGTGAGGTGGTGGATTGAGAGTAGGATAGCCAAGGCTTCCAAGTAATTGATGGAGAGTGTGAAAACCGGGTGATAATGTGTGTTACATTGTATGTTTTATTGCTTTTTAAGTGATTATATATATTGAATGTGATAACTACGAGTGCTTATGATTTTGCAGATTAATAGCTTAAAATGGTGAAGTTAAGGTGCTCGGTGGCGAAACATAACACCCAAGGATGATACGCATGTAAAACATGTCGGTCTGGTACCCGTAGGCTATGGTGGTTAGACAAAGGACACACATATTAAAAGGGTTTATTCTCTAAAAGGAAGTGGCAAACTTTGAGAATATATACACATGCACACAATTTGACGGTGGACTAGAGCCATCATATATTTTTTATTCTTTTGGGGAGACACTTTTGCAGCCAACATCAAAAGTCAACACTCAACAACAATCTAATATCATCTATCATATTGGCGGCAGACTTTTGAAGATAAGAAGGGCACGAGGATTGAGAGTCAACAACACACATCATCACATGTCATGTGGGTTTGATTTGGCGGCACATCTTGGAAGGCGGCTGTTGGATTTTTTTAGTGGGCCGCTAACACAAAAGGCAGCAAAAGAAGTCAACAACAATTTTTATTATCATCAATATTATTTGGTTTTTGGGAGCTACAAGCAAGTCACGTGAAGGAGGGTTTTGTTTTCAACAACATAATCATCATCACTATACATCATCAATATTCTACACACATATAAAAGATAAAATTAAAAGAAGCAAGTGACATTTTGGACATGGGCCACACATGATTGGACTGGGTGTGGACGACACATGCTGGACAAGGAGTTGGGCTCGCAGACTTGTGGGGTCTGGAGGAAAATTAATTGCATCCCATCTTAGAAAAGATCATCTCGACGGTTACGGGAGGGAGGCAGCAGGCTCTCGACTCATCACTCAACATCATCGATTTTCTTTAGTCCGCAACATACCGAATCAATCATGCCTTCAACTTCATATCAAGATTTTGATCGGACGAGTCTAATGAGCGGCTAGTCTCTTCGGTTTCACCCCGGTGTAGGTAGTTGTATTTTCTAGGGTTTATGCATTTGTTCTTTGATTCGACTTTGTGACAACTTGTATTGATTTTTGAAACCATTGACAATAGTTTACATTTGTTTCGTATTCGTAAATTGTCGAACGATGTTAAAAGTTATGACTTTGAGAAATGGTTATGTGTAGTTATGCGTTGTCGTGGTTAGGATTTACTTGTGTTGATTACAAAGTGCATTCTTGTCCGTTCTTCAGGACGTTGATAGTTATTGGCACCTAAGTCACGGTACACTAAATCCGCTAATCGTATGCAATTGAGTTGAATTAAAACATGTAGGAACCCTAGGACTTACAATTACCAAAACCGGGTGTGATCCGTATTCTTAATTCCTGTTTTCAATTAAGTAGTTTAGTTTACAAGTTTAGTTAATAAATCATTGTTTTCGATAACATCAATTTGTCGGTTCATTCCGATTTATTTTAAAAACCAAACAAATAAATAAAAATAGCAATCTTCATAATCATCTTGTACATTATTTATAAATAGTCTAACTAATCGAACGGGTGGTGCGATACTGACCACATGCTCTTCGTGGATACGATACCCAACTTACCCTAGCTACCTAGGTTTAATAGGGTTTTTGACTGATCCGGACGACACGGTCACGTCAAAATGGCGCCGTTGCCGGGGAGCTAGTGCGCTTAGTATTTCATTGCTTGTTCGATTTTAGTTTAGTTTTTTTTTTCTTTCTTGTATATTCGTGATTTTACTTTGGGTGGTCGAGCTTGTCTGTGCAGGTACATGTTTTGCAGGTACCATCTTTCAATATGAATTGGGTAGATGATGATCCGTGTGAGTGTTGCGGAAGCGGAGAGCACTATTTAGAGGATTGCTCTGTTTTCTACGAAAAAGTTCAAGCCAACAAGGAACAGGAAGACTACCTCAGTGGATTGTTTGAATATAGTAGGGCGGATTATGAAGATTTCAATGGTCCATCCTCATATTATCCATGCGGTAATCCACCACCACCACATTATCAAGAATACTACTATGAACCCAAATCACCATATTTCTCAAGTTACCGGGAGGAGGAGTATGATGATTATTATAATGAATACCCTCAACCGGTATACGAGAAACCACAAGATTCGATGCATTCCAAGCTTGATGCTCTCATGAACATGGTGAAAGAATATCACCAGGATATCAAAGATATAAAGAAAGCGAATGAAGTGAGAGATAAAGCCCATGAAGCATTGGTGGTGCAAGTGGGTCAATTAGCGGAGGAATTAGCCCAACTGAAACGAGACCAAGAGGTTTGGGCCAATGGTACAATAGTAGATGGTGATGTGGTGGAAGAGGTTATCGATCTTCCCGAGCAAGAAAATGAATGTTTAAACCGAGCGGAAGACATCACACCGCGAGACGAGACGAGTCGGATCCGAAAGATGCCCACGTTCATATCCATCCTTCTCCCATACTTATCACTCCAACCAACAAAGTTGGGGATGCGGGTTCGGGTATAAGGATTCGAAGGGTGGCATTGCAAGACATAGGCCAGTTTAGTAAGAAGCGACCCCAAAGTTGTACAATATGCATGCCGAGCAAAATAAAAAGAGAATGGATCCGGCATGCCAAATACGGAGCGTATGTAGGCAACTCGGTAGGAAAATGTGCACTTCGACCACCATGAGAGGCAAATCAGGTATAATTGTTGTAGAGTTTGTACTATTATTCGTTTTATTTTTATTTTTATTTTTTTCTTTTCTTAGTTAAATGAACTTGGTGGGTGTGTTCCCTATATAACCCTCACAAGACCTCTCGTCCTCCCGAGCTATCGGGAGGTTTAAAAGGGCTTGTTGCATAAGCTAAATGCAACCGTGATTCCTACGAAAGTGAGTTAGGTTTGTTGTTATTGTAAATTAATTTTCCACATACATCAAGGTAAACTAACGTATGATTTGGTAATATCTTCATAAAAGTGGTAGAACTAGGTAGCTAATAAATTTTAATGGTTGTGAGAAGCATGCTTCTACACAAGGGTTAAGATTTGTAGGTACATTATGTTCGTGGGACGACCGCTTTCTTGAAGAGAAGAAGAGCACACGAGGAATGAGCTCAAAAATCAAGTGCATACATTTCTTTTTACTTTTGATTCTTAGCTTAGTAATAAGTGGATTGTATTTTGTATTTTATTTTGCCGGGGTGAAATTTTGGGGAAGTTAGTCATGTCACATCCCTTGTGTGCTTTAAAAACTCTAGTTCTTACACATTGAGGACAATGTTTACCTCAAGTGTGGGGATGGGGGAGTAGTAAAAGTTTTCGATTTTGACCCGTTCATTTAAACACTACACATTGAGGACAATGTTTACCTCAAGTGTGGGGATGGGGGAAAATTTCAAAAAAATTTCAAAAAATTCTTGTTTCAAAAGCGATCTTAAAAGCACAAGTAACTAAGTCAATGAGGGATGGCACAACCCATTTGGTCTTTTGTCATGGTCAAGTTCAAATTAATAACATGACGGGTATTTAGCGGGTGGTTATTTGGGAATAATTCGCCTAAGAAACTAGCATATTTTGCATATCACATACCATACCCTTTATATATGTGAGGTTTTGAACCACTTTTACATCATAGAATTACATATGTATGTTTCTTTTTTTGAGTGGACCATTAGTCATGTATTGTAGAACTTGCAACTTTTGATACGTTTGAGACCATAAACCGAATACAAGCACAAGAATGATTAAGGCTAATATTAGGTAAACTTTTTCCTTTTACACCATTTATACATCCTTACCCGAAAATGTATCCCTTAGTAGCCAATTTTGAGGCTAATCCTTTCGTTTGACCACCCTTTAGCCCATAACCTTAAACCTTTTCTTTTAAACCCGTGTAATGAAAATTCGATTGTATGATTATTTGTTTGTATAGTTGTGTTTGCAAAAAAAATCAGAAAATGTAGCGGAAAAAAAAGAGAATAGAAAATCGTTGAGAAAATACAAAAGTATGAGTTATTAGTTGTTAAATAAAAGGGCGAAAAAAAATTTGTTGCCTTCTAGTTTGATGTTGATAGTTAGTCGTGCTTAGATTAGTTGTTTTGTAATAAAAATCGAATGTTCATCACCTTAGCCACTTTAAAATATCCTATTTTCTGCCCTTAGCCTAGCCCCGTTACAAACCTTACAAATACCTTATGACTTGTGCTTAGTATTCGTGATCAGTGGTGGAGAATGATTGAGTTGCAAGCCTATGCGGGTACGTGTTCTAATCGGTTTGAGTGATTATTTCAAAAGCGCTAATGCATCAACTGTTAGCCAATTTTAAACCGAGTGGAGAGAACATTGTGAGGGATATGCATGGTTTACTAGTTTCAAGGGCGGGTTAATCTTGGATAACCATTACATATGTGATTATTCACTTTACCGTTAGATATTTTTATAAATTGTAAAAAGTTTGAACCGGGTATGACATTAGACCTTAACCTTGGTCTCGGGAATGGGATGTGTGTTTCTTGTTCGACCCACGTGAAAGTGAGAAACAGATTTGCTTGAGGGCAAGCAAATGAAAAGTGTGGGGATGTGATGGAGAGTGTGAAAACCGTGTGATAATGTGTGTTACATTGTATGTTTTATTACTTTTTAAGTGATTATATATATTGAATGTGATAACTATGAGTGCTTATGATTTTGCAGATTAATAGCTTAAAATGGTGAAGTTAAGGTGCTCGGTGGCGAAACATAACACCCAAGGATGATACGCATGTAAAACATGTCGGAGTAATTCAAAAGTTGGAGAAGTTACGTAGGGAATTCCTTTGGGGGGCGACCACGGAGATTGATAGAATGAAATGGGTTTCGTGGAAGAGCATAATGACACCAAAAGATCTAGGGGATGGGGTTTGGATCACTTCAATTGGCAAACTTGGCTATGTTATCCAAATGGTGGTGGCGGTTCAAGACGGATACGGGAAATTTGTGGCGAAGGGTAGTGTGGTCTATTCATAATAGTTCGAGGTCGTGGAACTTCGTTCCCAGTAAGTTGTCTTTGTCGGGCCCCTGGAAACAAATCCATAATTTATCTCTTGATTATGGAAACATTGGTATCGATTTGGCAGCCATGTTTCGGGCCTTCCCAGATAGGGAGAAACAGGTGTCCTTTTGGAAGGAACGGTAGCTTTTCGAGGAGCCCTTGTGTGAGAAATTCCCAAGTTTGTATAACCTAGAAAGAAACAAGAATGTGTTAATTGTGGATAGAGTAATAGAGGTGTCGGGGCGCGTAGAACTGCGATTCAATTGGGCGAGACTGCCTAGCAGCGACGTCGAGGTTTCGGAGATAAACTGCCTCAGGACAGCGATTTTGGGATTTGGGTTTGGGGCTGGGTCAGACCGGTGGGGTTGGATGCTGGAAGGTGATGGGCAGTTTACAGTCAGGAGCATTAGGAACAAATCTGAAAGCATCAAGTTTACGAACCTCGGATTTGAGTTTGAATGGAATACTTGGACCCCTATCAAGGTAAACTTTATGGTTTGGAGGATTATTCAAGATAGGTTACCCACCAGAATGGCCTTGGCAAGGAGGAATATATCGCTACCTAATGTCCGCTGCATATTATGTGATGAAGTCGAGGAAACAGCGCTGCATCTTTTTGGTTCTTGTCACGTCACAGATCAGGTTTGGCAGTTTGTTTCAAGTTGGTGCAGAATAAACCCTATCTTCATTCTGGAACTTATTGATTTGGCAAAAATCCACAAGAGAAACAGAGGTTCAAATAGGTGGAAGCTAGTGATTTATGTGATCACCCAGGTTACCCTTTGGGTTATCTGGAAGAGTCACAACGATGCAATTTTTAATGGCAAGCAGATAAACGTGGCGAGAATGAAGGAAGAAGTCAGATTATTTAGTTTTCTATGGCTGAAGAGTCGGGCGAAGCTATCATCTCTTACCTGGGAGAACTGGTGTACCTTTGATTTAATTTATATGGGATTATGAAATTATTTGCTGTAATGTTTCCTGGGTGATCTTCTGTTTTAACAGATGGTTAAACCAGAAGTTATATGAATAAAATTTGTTGATCTTTCAAAAAAAAAAAAAACATGTCGGTCTGGTACCCGTAGGCTACGGTGGTTGGACAAAGGACACACATATTAAAGAGCTAATTACCAAAATAGCCAAGAATTTCTTTGACTTACCAAAATGGCCATTTGATGCCTCCATGGAGCAGGGCATCACGGATTCAAATGTGCGGGATGCCTTTTTCAAGACCCCTCATGCGTCTTTAAATATGGAAGTGACACGTGTCTCAATAATTAGGTAGACTCCTCCAATGCCTCAGGCAGACTCTTCCAATACCTCAGGCAGACTCATCCAATGCCTCACGCAGACTCATCCAACGCCTCAGGCATGAGTTAAAATTTTATGTGGGACCTACCACCCACTTCATCTTCACCACCACCGCCGCCACCACCACCACCACCACCACCCCCTATCCCCACCTACAATTTGTCTTCCCGACAAAACCGTAATCGAAAGAATTAGAGCTTGCTTCTAGTGTTGCAGGTTCGTTTTTCCGGCAACAGAGAGAGAAAGAATCAGAGCTTGCTTCTAGTGTTGCAGGTTCGATGGCAGTTTGATGGGGAAGAGAGCGACATTGAGAGAAAGAAACAGAGCCGTATCATCATTTTCCCGCCATCGATGGCGGTTCGTTTTGCAGGTTCGATGGCGGTTTGATGCTCACCATCACTGTGCTTATGTTGATGATGTGGTTTTGTTGCTTGGAGTTCGGTGGACGGCCAGAGCAGCAGCGGTAGGGGGTTGGGTGCTCGGAGTTGGGTGGTTGCCGGAGGGGGTGCGGTGGGGTCGGTTTTGTCGGGAAGACAGATTGTAGGTGGGGGTGGTAGTGGTGGTGGTGGTGGCGGTGGTGGTGGTGGTGGCGGCGGTGGTGAAGATGAAGTGGGTGGTAGGTCCACATAAAATTTTAACTCATGCCTGAGGCATTGGATGAGTCAGGTCGGGTCATGTAAAACAAAAGAACATCAAACTAAATTTATATAATCATCAAAAACACGTCAAACCTTGTTACAAACTGTCACACCCCAACCGATGGCGGAAACATCGGAGTGAGACGAGTGAGATTGTTCAAAGACTTCATAACATTATGTGACAGTAATTTACGTTCAAAACCGATTTCATTCATAACCATAGATTGTCAAATAGAACAAAGAAATTCAAGTACAACATTGAAAAAGTCAAGTACAACATTGAGAAAGACAAGTACAACATGATTAACATAACAAAATAAGCAAACCTAGTATTTTGAGCGTGTTTCTAAGTCATCCTTACTAGATTCGTCATGAGCATCATCATCATCAACCTGTAACATGTTAAAAATAATGGTTCAACACAAAAGCATTGGTGAGTACACAAGTTTGTAAATACATAGCATATGTATAAAAGGAATTTCTTGAATCCACATGGCAAATTGTATACAAGGTTATCTAGCATGCAATACTAAGTGTCAAACCCGAGTGTCCACCAGAATTATGTGCATCCCTCGCCACAAAAGTGATTAGACCGTTTATGAATAATAAGCTTAACAATACCCTGACGGGCGGTGTGCTACTCCTATAGCGCTATATATGTTAAGTTGGGCTAGCTAAGTTAATGACAAGTAGCAAAGTATGAATTCTAGCATGAACTTAAGCATAACAAAAGCATGTATAACGGATTGAGAATAAAATATGTTTGTGTGTGTTTATGTATTTTGTAAGTTAACATGTTACAACCCAAATTGTGTAAAAAGGAAAATGGGTCAAGTGTACTCACGATTTTGCAAGCTTCCACTTGGTAATTCCGTGAAGAGTTGATTGTTTGAGGATGGAACACCGAGTTCTCCTACACGAGAAAACATAGGTGTGTGAGTATTCGGATGATAATGGAGGATTTGGATTCAGAATTTTAAAGTACACAAAAGTATGTATGTGAGAAAGTAATCATCTAGACTTAGACACTCGTTTTTGACACTATGAGTCCCGTATGGGTTGATGTGATTTCATGGGTTAAGATGCCCATTAGAATCATAACGAGAGGTTTAAGTCCTTAGATAATATAACTTATTACCATGACAAATAATCACTTGATTATTATCAAGGGTTTGGTTATGTATATATTTAATATATTTTATATAGTATGTCCAACATGCTTATCATGGAATTTCATAGAAGTCATGCATGGAGGTAGGAGGATAACCGTCCTTTAACCTCTTTCGTAAGATTCACCAATGCACAAGTTGTCACAAGGACAACTCGGTTGGTCATGAATGAAGTGGAAAGGAAACGTACATACTTCTTAAGGGGAAATCATCAAGTGAGGTGGTGGATTGAGAGTGGGATAGCCAAGGCTTCCAAGTAATTGATGGAGAGTGTGAAAACCGGGTGATAATGTGTGTTACATTGTATGTTTTATTGCTTTTTAAGTGATTATATATATTGAATGTGATAACTACGAGTGCTTATGATTTTGCAGATTAATAGCTTAAAATGGTGAAGTTAAGGTGCTCGGTGGCGAAACATAACACCCAAGGATGATACGCACGTAAAACATGTCGGTCTGGTACCCGTAGGCTATGGTGGTTAGACAAAGGACACACATATTAAAAGGGTTTATTCTCTAAAAGGAAGTGGCAAACTTTGAGAATATATACACATGCACACAATTTGACGGTGGACTAGAGCAATCATATATTTTTTATTCTTTTGGGGAGACACTTTTGCAGCCAACATCAAAAGTCAACACTCAACAACAATCTAATATCATCTATCATATTGGCAGCAGACTTTTGAAGATAAGAAGGGCACGAGGATTGAGAGTCAACAACACACATCATCACATGTCATGTGGGTTTGATTTGGCGGCACATCTTGGAAGGCGGCTATTGGATTTTTTTAGTGGGCCGCTAACACAAAAGGCAGCAAAAGAAGTCAACAACATTTTTTATTATCATCAATATTCTTTGGTTTTTGGGAGCTAAAAGCAAGTCACGTGAAGGAGGGTTTTGTTTTCAACAACATAATCATCATCACTATACATCATCAATATTCTACACACATATAAAAGATAAAATTAAAAGAAGCAAGTGACATTTTGGACATGGGCTGCACATGATTAGACTGGGTGTGGACGGCACATGCTGGACAAGGAGTTGGGCTCGCAGACTTGTGGGGTCTGAAGGAAAATTAATTGCATCCCATCTTAGAAAAGATCATCTCGACGGTTACGGGAGGGAGGCAGCAGGCTCTCGACTCATCACTCAACATCATCGATTTTCTTTAGTCCGCAACATACCGAATCAATCATGCCTTCAACTTCATATCAAGCTTTTGATCGGACGAGTCTAATGAGCGGCTAGTCTCTTCGATTTCACCCCGGTGTAGGTAGTTGCATTTTCTAGGGTTTATGCATTTGTTCTTTGATTCGACTTTGTGACAACTTGTATTGATTTTTGAAACCATTGACAATAGTTTACATTTGTTTCGTATTCGTAAATTGTCGAACGATGTTAAAAGTTATGACTTTGCGAAACGGTTATGTGTAGTTATGCATTGTCGTGGTTAGGATTTACTTATGTTGATTACAAAGTGCATTCTTGTCCGTTCTTCGGGACGTTGATAGTTATTGGCACCTAAGTCACGGTACACTAAATCCGCTAATCGTATGCAATTGAGTTGAATTAAAACATGTAGGAACCCTAGGACTTACAATTACCGAAACCGGGTGTGATCCGTATTCTTAATTCATGTTTTCAATTAAGTAGTTTAGTTTACAAGTTTAGTTAATAAATCATTGTTTTCGATAACATCAATTTGTCGGTTCATTCCGATTTATTTTAAAAACCAAACAAATAAATAAAAATTGCAATCTTCATAATCATCTTGTACATTATTTGTAAATAGTCTAACTAATCGAACAGGTGGTGCGATACTGACCACATGCTCTTCATGGATACGATACCCGACTTACCCTAGCTACCTAGGTTTAATAGGGTTTTTGACTGATCGGGACAACAAGGTCACGTCAGTAATCACACTCATACCAAAGCACAATCTTGTTACAAGAACAAGCTTGGATTGTTCCAACACTTGTGGGTTAAAAACCCTTACAAAACAGAAAGTTTGGAGGTAATTAACAGCTCCGAATTTGTGTGAAACAGCCTTGGTTAGGCTCACTAATCATGGACTTGATTAATGGCATAAGAGCACAAGCTTGTTTTAGGAAAATACAAGTTTGAAAAAAGTTTATATAGATTTCTTCCGAAACAGAAAGTTTGGACCTCAAAATGGTGATGTTCCACCTTGGTTTTCCATGGAAAAACTGTGGAAATACTCCTAGAGGTGTTCCAAGCTTTGTAGAGGAAGAAGTAGTGAAGAAAAACTGAAGAAAGGTGAGTATGAACTCACTTATGTAACTTGTATGAATATGCCCTGAATCTGATTATAATCTGAGAATTTGCTGCTATTTGAGAGTGCTTTTAGTGAGGATTGAAGTGTTTGTAACTAAGGAAGGTTATGAAAAAGTGGAGTGTTACAGTCTCCCCTCCTTTAGGAAATTTTGTCTCTAAATTTAGGAAGACGTAACGAACAGATGCGGATACTTAGCCTCGATATCACTTTCGAGTTCCCAAGTAAACTCTGCGCAACGTTTTCCTTCCCATCGAACCTTAACGATCGGAATTCGACTGCGCCTCAATTGCTTGACTCTTTGGTCCATGATCTCGACAGGTTTCTCCACGAAGTGTAAAGTCTCATTGATTTGAAGATCTTCGAGTGGAACTTGAAGTCCTTCTTCAGCTAGACATTTCTTCAAGTTTGAGACGTGAAATGTAGGATGAATGTTGTTGAGCTCTTGAGGTAGGTCTAGTCGATATGCAACCTTGCCAATCCTTTCGAGAATCTTGAAAGGACCTACGTAGCGAGGTGCGAGTTTCCCTTTCTTATCAAAACGAACCACACCTTTCCAAGGGGATACCTTGAGAAGTACAAAGTCTCCTACTTCGAATTCCAAGGGTTTGCGACGCGTTTCAGCGTAACTCTTTTGTCGGCTTCTAGCTTATTGTCTCGAACATGTAAAATCTTGTCCGTCGTCTCTTGTATAAACTCAGGACCGGTGATTTGAGCTTCTCCGATCTCATTCCAACAAATAGGCGAAAGGCACTTACGACCATACAATGCCTCGAAAGGTGCCATTTGAATACTCGTGTGATAATTGTTGTTGTACGAGAATTCGATCAAAGGCAAATGCATATCCCAGTTGCCACCAAATTACGCATGAATGAAGCATATCCTCTAGAGTTTGGATAGTACGCTCGGTTTGTCCGTCAGACTGAGGATGAAAAGCGGTGCTAAGGTTAAAGAGAGTACCCATAACGGATTGAAAAGTTTGCCAAAGACGAGACATAAAGCGACCATCACGATCAGAAATGATGTCAATAGGGATACCATGATGACAAATGATTTCATCCGTGTAGATACGAGCTAATCTCTCGACTTTGTAATCTTCAACGAATGGGGATAAAGTGAGCGAATTTGGTCAATCGGTCAATGATCACCAAAATACTGTCATGACCTGAAGAAGTACGAGGAAGCTTAGTAATAAAATCCATCGCGATGCTCTCCCATTTCCAGACAAGAATTTCTGGTTGTTCGAGCAAGCCAGAGGGACGTTGATATTCAGCTTTAACCTTTGAACAATTGAGACATTTCGAAACGAAGGTGGCGATATATTTCTTCATTCCAGGCCACCAATAGGATGTACGCATATCGTGGTACATCTTATCAGCACCAGGGTGAATAGAATATCTCGATTTGTGTGCCTCCTTCATCAGAAAGTCTCGAAGGTTATCGCGATTAGGAATCCAGATGCGATTGAGATGATATAAAATACCATCGGATTTAGACACAAGACTCTCTTCAGCACCACATTGCATCTCGTTGTAGAGGTTACCCTCATTAACGGACGCATATTGAGCTTCACGAACGCGGTTTTGAAGATCGTTGACGAGTTGGAGACAAAGAATTCCCTTAACATGAGTCTTACAGCTAAGTGCGTCAGCTACAACATTCGCCTTACCTGGAGGGTAGCGAATTTCGCAGTCGTAGTCGTTTAACAACTCTACCCAACGATGTTGATGCATGTTCACTTCCTTTTGGTTGAAGATGTGTTGAAGGCTCTTATGGTCGGTGAAGACCACACACTTAGTTCCATAAAGGTAGTGTCACCATATCTTCAAGGCAAAAACAATTGTGCCAAGTTCAAGGTCGTGCGTATTGTAGTTTTTCTCATGTATTTTGAGTTGCCTCGACGTGTAAGCGATAACCTTGTCTCGTTGCATAAGGACACAACCAAGGACAAGGTTTAAAGCATCGTAATACATGACGAAGTCATCGTTACCATCGGAAAGTGCAAGGATAGGAGCATTGCAAAGAATGTCCTTGAGCGTTTGGAAAGACTTCTCTTGTTCAGGAACCCAAACAAAATATTTCTCTTTTTTTAGTCAAGGAGGCTAGAGGAACGGCGATTTTCGAGAAGTTCGAAATGAAACGACGATAATAACCAGCTAGACCAAGAAACGAATGAATCTCAGACGGACACTTAGGAGCAATACAGTTCTTCACAGCTTCAATCTTTGCAGGGTCAACATGAATACCAAGTTCGTTGACAGTATGACCAAGGAATTGAACTTCTTTTAGCCAAAATTCGCACTTGGAGAATTTGGCATAAAGGCGTTCAGCGCGTAGAAGTTGAAGGATAAGACGCAAGTGTCGCTCAAGCTCTTCTTGAGTCTTGGAATAGATAAGAATATCGTCGATGAAGACGATCACGAAACAGTCTAAATAAGCTTTGCACACGCGGTTCATCAAATCCATGAAAACTGCAGGTGCGTTGGTCAAACCAAAGGGCATGCCACGAACTCATAATGACCATAACACGTACGGAAGACGGTTTTGGGTATATCTTCTTCGAGGACTCAAAGTTGATCATAACCAGAACGCAGATCAATCTTGGAAAAGAAAGTTGCGCCTTGTAATTGATCGAAGAGATCATCAATACGAGGTAGAGGATATCGATTTTTGACAGTAAGCTTGTTGAGCTCACGATAGTCAATACACATTCGAAACGATTCATCTTTCTTATTGATGAATAGAATGAGAGCGCCCCAAGGAGAAGTACTAGGGTGTATAAAGCCTTTATCAAGAAGCTCTTGAAGTTGGCTCAAAAGCTCTTGCATCTCCGAGGGTGCTAGACGGTAGGGAGACTTAGCGACAGGTGTAGCGCCAGGTACTAAGCCGATGCGAAAGTCTACAGAACGAGCAGGAGGCGGACCAGGAAGATCATCGAAAAATCACGTACAACAGGAACATCGCGCATGCTCGAGCCCTTATCCTTCTTTACCACAATGTGGGCAAGAAAGGCGAAGGTACCCTTGCGCAAGCACTTGTTCGCTTGAATACACGACATAAGCTTGAGACCTTGAGAAGTTTATTGCCATAGACGTGTAGAGAATCACCATTGGGAAGGGGAAGACGAATGAACTTGTCGGAACAAACAACTTCAGCACGAACTCGCCTAAGCCAGTCCATACCTACTATGACGTCGAAACTACCCATTTGTATAGGTATGAGATCAATCGTGTCGCAACCCCAACCCCTGCCCCGGGAGGCGAGCGGCCGCGGCCTACTCAGAGTCGGTGGTATCGGTGTTTATTAATTTGGCAGCGGAATTTACATCAGGACCGTAGTTAGGAAATATTTTATCATAGTAAAACACCACACTTTTATAATTATTAAATATATTGGGATGAACACAAGTTTCCATTACAAACATGTTTATAGGGATAAACCCTAATTTATTGAAATAAAACTTCTTCTTTATTTATGTAACTTTTATAGCCACTTTTCCAAGCCTTCAGGGCTCTCCAGCTGGCTTCTAATTGGCTTTCACATTTTGTTACCTGAAACACGTTTAAAAACATTTTATCAGCAAGAAATACTAGCGAGTGAATCCCAGTTTAACCAAAACAAGTTTTATCATTTTACAGCATTGAGGGCAATCCCACAATTACATTTGTTTATATCTACTTTGATTACCACCCACGGTACTGTCAATCCTGACTGGTGGTAATCTTACTACTCACAGTGTAGTAACAAATTTTGTATACAAAACCCTAACATACCGACGATAATTGTAGAATTATAAATACTCAATCATTGTGAAATATAATTTAAACATTTGAGGTTTTATCAAAATAGTTTACAACAAGAAGGATTAACTCAGATTGCTAATTTAGGTATTTCCTTGTGACTTCCTGGTTATAATCTATTAATTAAACAATGCACAAGCATTAGTATAATAACCCAATTTACATTAGTTATACCCTCCCCGAGACAGAACTCCAACGACTGAGTCAGGCAGAGCCTTGATATGCGTTACGGAGCACTAGATCAATCGGGCAGTGTATCTAATACGTAACCGGGGGTTATTACTTACATCGAGGCAGAGCTTCGCTATTTTAGTGGGTATTATGCCCGAAAATTATAATTGCTATCAGAGATTTAGAGAGAGAGAGATCGAGATTTGAATGATTTGGAATGAATGCTCGAACTCTCTATATATAAGGTGTAACACCTCGTAAAATCACGTCCAATGATGTATTGACACGTGTAATAAACCCTAATAAAGTCAAACGTTGAATTTGAGGGACTAATTTCACGAAAAATCAAAAACTTTGATTATAGAAGGACTGGAAATGTTAACATGCTTATTATAAGCCTCTGAATAACATTACATGGTAATCATATTCACAAATAGGCCACTTGTTAATCGAAAATGGCCGTTTGCATAATTAAATGAAAGTTTGCGCGTCGAAGGGTTAAAAGTGTCAACATGTTAATTCTTACCTCTGAGTGACCTTTTAACAAACCGAGAGCTTCGTGATATTTGATTACACTCTCGGGAATGCCTAATATTGGCCATTAAAGGCTTTTATGCCCATAAGTGAAGTTAAGCGCAACTTTCCAAGTTAGAGGGACTAAAAGTGTCAATATGTTTAATTATACCTCTGAATGACCTTTTTATTTATTCAAAGCATCGTGATGTTTTATAATACCCTTAAGAATGCCTAATATGGATTAGATAAGGCTTCGATGCTATTAAACGATGATATGTGCAAGTTTGCGCATTAAAGGGACTAATTGCGTCAAACTGCAAAAGTCTATTGATTCGTATGGTATCGGACCTTCCAAAATATGATCATAAGTTAAACGTGCCCTAATATCCTTTACATAGCTTAGAAATAGGCTTAGAGGTGTTTGGTACGCAAAAACAAACTTATTTGATCAATAGGGACTAAAAGCGACAAAAAGTGCATAAGTTTGCATTTTCGCGCATATCTTACGTTCTGAATATATCCGGACATCCAAAAATATATGCAATCATTAAAATATTTTATTTAAATGATTGTCATGATAAAATCTCATTCATCGCATAATTTGGATCGCTTTTCGCGTCCATTCATGTTTCGTCGTAATTAGCCGAACGAGGCAACCACACGGCCAAACGAACCGACATCCGACATATTTTTGAGCATGTTTTATGTTCCCTATGTCTAGGCATCATTGTAGAGCTTTGAAATGGGGTTAACAGGGCTTAAACGTGTCAAAAATGCATCAAAAATCAAGTTCTGCACTTGTAGGGGCCAATTTTGACTTTCTGCCATTTTGGTCTCTGGCGGGGCGCGAGAGGCCTCTCGCCGGGCGCCAGAGACTAATCTGGGCAGATTAGTTAATTTAGCAATTTGGTCGAATTTCAGGGGCTTTTATGTTAAATTTTCAATATCTTGGGCTACCATTTGATGGTTTTTATGTTCCCATTGTATTCTAATACCTTGGGCCCAAGTGTAAGGTCATGATTCAAGCACGGTTTACGAGGAACGATCCTAACGGTTCATGAAATCCTATATATACCCACTTGTTTTTGCATTCAACTCACAATTCATTGCATTTATGCTCTTGCTCTCTGATTTGAGAGGATCCTAACCAACTTGGGAACCTCCTTCAGTCCTAAGGACCACTCGTAAGTGTTCTTTTCGTGCTTAGTTCAATTGTTTGGCTCTTAAAGCCGAAAGTTAAGCGTTCGAGATAAACGCTTTGACTTTTAAACGATCGAGCCATTGTTCGCAACGAACATGGCTACGTGATCGTAATTAGGTAGGTATTAAACCCTCAAAAGGGCACATCCTAATTACCACGTTTGCTTAGTTAATTGTCGGGTCAAAGTAATTAAAATAAAAGTCAAACAAGTCGGTTTTTAAATAAAATTCATAACTAATGATGTAAAGGCAATAAAATCAGTTTTGTCACTTTAATAACTTGGTAAATATTAATTGAACATGTCTAGGCATGTTCAACCCGACAATTCTGAGTTTAGGCTCGGTTCGGAACCGAAAGTCGCAAAAGTTGACTTTTGCTTTGACTTTCAGTTCTGACCCGATTTAGCTTAGTTTAGATATGCCTTAGGATTCCTTTAGGACCATGTTATAGGTTAGTATAACCCTCTGAGGTTATACAACTTGGTTCCATAGTAATCCTAGTTCATTGCATGTTTCCGTTATATGCTTAAAGTTGACTATTATGCCCTTTTGATATTAAAACGAGATTTTTGAAAATGTGAGAGGACAAAAACCTTTATTACTGATTTATAAACTTGTCCTAAAAATTTGACATCAGTTTGAGGTCTAAATTAGGAGTTATGCTCGATATCGTAAATTGAAGACTTTTTATTAATTAAACGGCATTTTTGGCATAAGACCTATTTAAACTCAAATTTTGACACCAAACCTTTTACCCACTGATATAATATAATATTTTGGGATTTTTGGAGATTTTTATTTATTTTTAAACTGATCATAACATAGGGTTCTCGCATAGACTCGGTAATTGACAATAATGCCCTTTTCACTAATAAAATGAGTTTTACACATACTTTACATACCAAACCTTTTTCTACTGATTTTATATATTAAATAAGTTATTTTAAAAAGTAAAGGCTGATCAAAATCTCAGATTTCCTTAATCAACCCGAAAATCGTCAAATACCGACTTTTATGCGATTTAGGCGCATAGTATGGTTTAAAACCATATTTGGCACCTAAAGCTTGTAACCCACTGATTTTATGAATAAATTTTTATACTTTAACAGTAAGAAAAAGTTTTGAACTCAGATTTCCAAATTTGACCTTTAAAGCTTATGTGAAATGACCAAAATGCCCCTATGGTGCATAGTTTGGCCATAAATGATAAATTTCACACATATATGATATCTTACTGATATAAACTACTAAAATAAATATTTTTACTGATCATTTTAGACCAGAACCTCAGATTGTCATTTAACCTCTTTTGTAATCTTTAAAATGACCAAAATGCCCTTTCGGGGCATAAATTGATTTTAAATTCGTTTTGGGCATAATGGAAGATATCCTACTGATATCACAACATATTTATGGCATATTAACTTGTGGAACATGTTCATGACTCTTTTGGTTACCCGTTATGCATTATTCGCATTCGGAACAGTTTATGTAACTAGTTTGCATAAATTGACCGAAACGGGTCAAACCTTATTATTTTCACTTCAAAATTCAGAATGTGTTTAGTTTGCCCATATTATACAAGTCTCCATACTTGTCGGATCTAAATCACATTCTAATCAGGTCTTCACTTAATCTTGCGTTTTGAGCCGTAAACCTTTCCTTAAAACTAACCGGTCTAAGTTAAGGCTTAAATAAGACCCGTTAGAAAAGGTTATTAAAACCTTCATTCCAGATTAAGAGCCCCATTAGAGGTACTTGTGCTTGCTGATTTGAATATACGGCTGAGAATAAAATTACATTTTTGCTCAGGTAAATACTCTTAACTTATTTTCCCTATACGGGCTTGGGATACGGTATTATAATAATACCGCTTGGTCGGGTATTGAATGTTTAATCGGATTGTGATTAAATTATTGAGGTAACCCGTTTTAATCTGTCTTGTTTGAAATAAAAGCCTTTGGGGGTTAATGACCATGTCCCGGATATCCTTGGCATCATTATAAAGAAATGGCCACGTCTTAAGCACGGGGTGTAGGCATACACCTGATAGTTGCATAAGGAAAACGGTATCTCACTCTCTTGTGGGCCTATACTTGTGATATGTCTGTTAATCTTGACTCGGTTTCTAACATCGGGCCCTAAATGTATAACAAACATGTAAATCTGTATACAAGATTATTTTTATATAATTGTCCAAAGTTAAAAAGGATATTTGTGCCTTGTGCATTTAAATCAATTTTTATAAATGTTTTCAAAAGAGTCAGTTAATTGTATTTACCAGTGTAAACTGACGTATTTTCCAAAAAGATTAAGTGACAGGTACTGTACGTAATTGGCTGGGAGCTCAGGGCGTTAATAGGGAATCTTGTAAGTTCTAGACGTCTAAAGTCTGTCGAACAGTTTTTATCTTTCTATTTAAGATCCGCCTGTGGATCCATCTTACAATCCGTTTGTAATATTGATATTACTTTTGAATCAGTTTGTAATATATATACTTTAGACTTCCGCTGTTGTTGGTGCATGCGTATGTCGACTTCGTCTTGTATCGAGTCTTGTTTGTATTTAAATAGATCAGGGCGCGAAATACGAGAAAAATGTCAAATATAGGGTGAAAGGAAACTTCAAACAGAATTAGAAGTTGTAATTCCGTTTGAATGTGACATGTCAAGTTCAAGCGAAATCAACTACCTAATTCCGCTTGAAGCGTAATTCCGATTGAACGTAATTTCGCTTGAGACATGTTCAAGCGAAATTACATCCCCTATATATACCTTTGTGTCTTGTTCATTTGTAACTTTCAGGTCAGAGCAACGAAGTGCTGCCGAAGTGTCGTCTCGTTGTAAAATGTCATCAAATCAATAATATCGACAGTTTAAAGTGTATATCTTGCTGAATTGACCTCGATACGTCTGTTTCTGCCTTTCATATTAAGAAAAACTCTTCTGATCGACTCGTTCGGGTCTGAAAACGATCCTACAAGTGGTATCAGAGCTCAGGAGGAAGAGTTCATACCAATTCAGCTGCAAATTCTGATTTCTACACCTTCTTTTCAAAATTAACAACTTTTTACGGTCTAAATGTCCTGATTTTCACACATTCTGTGCGCATTAGTGTTTTAACAAAGCCTTGAAAATTTCAGGCCTAAAATCGATCTAAAACTGGTAAATTTCATAATTCTGTTTCAAAATCAACGCGATATTGATGACATCAGCAGCAGTTCAAACGGAATTAGAGGTTAATTCCGCTTGAAACCGGTAATTTCGCTTGAAAATTGGCTAATTCCGCTTCAAAGTCTTAATTCCGCTTGAGTGATTCCGCTTCAAGGTCCTTATTCCGTTTGAAAAGAGTGTAGTTCAAACGAAATTAGGTATTTTGCTTGAGAGGGTATTTCGCTTCAAAGTTAATCTCGTTTGAACAAGTTGATTCCGTTTGAACAGGATATTTCGCTTGAACAGTGATTTCGTTTGAAAACACTGTTTGACAATTTTTTTGAAAAACCGAATCATGGAAGAGGAATTTTACAACTCATTCGCTACCCCGGTTACCCCGATTACTCTTGCACAGAACACAATGCTGGAAAATGAAACGGGGACGATGCAAAAACCGCCTAAGCTCATGAACATCGAGGAGTATAAAGGTTGGGAAGGACTTTATGAAAACTGGGTGCAAGCAAATTATATGGATGCTTGGGAATGTGTCGAGATGAAATACGTTAGACCGATGACTGATGATGAGGAGATTATTGCTATTAAGGATCTGAGTGCTGAAAATCGAAAGAAATACAAAGATGAGAAAATGATGTTAAGTCTACTACAACAAGCTGTGAAAGAAGATATCTTGGTTCTATTGCAACACAATGGAACTTCTTATTCAATTTGGAAAGCATTAAGATCAAAGTTCGTTGGAAGTTAAGAGATGGTTAAAAACAAAAAGTCACTTCTGAAGAAAGAGTTTGATCTGTTTCGTGGGTTGAAAAATGAAAGTACAAAGCAAATCATTGAGAGATACTGCAATTTACTAGCTAACATGAAGAGGTTGAGCATTGAGAAAGATAATGAGGAGTTTATTGAGAAGCTAGCTGATGCATTGCCACACGAAACTTGGGGCACATATCTCATGATGCTTAGAAACAAGAAAGGGTTTAGCAGTTTGACACTGAGCAAGTTCATTGAAAAGATTGAGGCTCAGGAAATGGAACAGAGAAAGGTCTTAAGAATGAAAGATTTCAATGGTGAACAAGACATTGGGCTTTATTACAAAGCAGGGTTGAATGATAAATCCACCAATATGTCACCGAAGGTTGAGACAGCATTCAATGCAAAGAGTTCATCTGGAAGTTCATCCAAAGGATCAAACAGCAACACAAGTTTTTCATCATATCCATCATTTGATCCAAACATTTCATCAACTAAGAATGGCAAAAAACTACAATGCAATATTGTATTGAATCTTGAAAATGATCAGGGTTATTCTGAAGAAGTTGCAAAAAGCCATATGTCTTTGTTGGGAACTGTGTTGGAGTCGTATGGAAGTTTAGTAGCAGGACGAATCGGGAATCCTATGTTGACAAGAGAGGATTACGATCAGATCGATGCTGAGGAGATGGAATTGATGGACATAAAATGGTGTTTGGCTAGTGTGTTGAGACGAGCTGAGAAATTCAAACAGATCACAGGAAGAGATGACTTCCGTGATGCTTTTGTGTCTAATTTAGGTTTTGATAAATCTAAAGTCACTTGTTTTCATTGCAGGGAAAAAGGACACTTCAAGAGGGAGTTCACTAATCGCGAAGCAAGTGGAGCTCAAAATCCGTTCAACAACAATGATTACTATCAGAAATCGATCTATCATCAAGTTGCTCAACAACAACAAGAACCACAAGTGGCACATGGTAGGAAAGTAATCGAGGAGTCTTCAAAGAGAGCTTGTCTGGTAAATCAGGATGACAAAGAGCCAACAAAAGGTTTCAGCTGGGATAAATATATTTCAGCCGACAACAAAGCATGCCTGATAAATCAAGATGATGAAAAGTTACCAGAAGGGTTTAGCTGGGACGGTTTTAGTTGGGATGATTACTGTCCGGATAAAGAAATGATAAAAGCCAAAGCTTTTGTTGCTCGAGTTGAAGAGGATATGATGATGATCGTGAGTATTATGCAAGAAGATTGGCAGATCATTTGAAAATAATGGCAGAAAGTGATAGTGATGACGATAAAGCTAAAAAGAAAAAGAAAAAGGTCAAAACACCAGTCAGCAGTGATGACGAGGATGTTCCAGTAATAAGGAAAAAGGTAAAGGAGGTTCCAAAGTTCAAAGTTGATGAAGAAGTGGATGCAAGAAAGATTCTGGTAATTTATGAAAACTGTGAGGTTATAAAGAAGAAAAACATCGAGTTGATGAACAACATGAACAGGCTAAAGGAGTCTTACGATGTTCTGAACAAAGCAATGAATCAATACAACCAAACAAGTGAAGAACAAGCAACAACTATGAAAACACTTCAGGGAGCTTTCATGATAAAGCAGAGAGTCGTCAACAATTATATTGAGAAGTGTGCTGTGCTAGAACAGAAACTTGAAACCCAAAGAATTGAAACAGAAAGAGTTAATAGTTTTTTGAAAAGTTACTCATGTACTTCTTATGTCATTGACAGGATTTATCCAACTGTTGAAGGCATGAAGGCATTTGAGGATGATGAAGTAACTGAAGAACAAAAGGTATCTGAAGAAAAGACTCCTGAAAAGAAGAAAGAAAAGAAGAAGGATACTAAAGAAAAGACATCTGGTAAGAAACAAGGTGTCAGTTACAACAAGTGTCCACCCCCACTTGAAAATGGATATTCTCCGAGAAATCCAAATTCAGAAAGAGTCAAAAAAGCAACAAATTTACAGTGGGAGTCGGAGTCTTCAGTTAACTTGCCAGATAATATTGATATCACGTTTACATCATCTGACACTAATCATGAGTCCGAGTTAATAAAGAAAGTGGTCGATCAGGTGTTGGATAAAGATGAATCCGAGGAGTCAAAGTCGGAGTCTATGTCAGAGTCAAAGTCTGAGTCCAGCACTCCGAGTCAAACCGACAAAGAGGGCAAAAGAGTTTACAATAAAGAATTTCTTCTATCAAAATCTAATTTGAATGATGAAATATTCAAAGTTGCATATACCTTGAATGATTCCGACAAATTATATTCTGATGAGGAATTTCCAATAAGAGGTGTTAAACCTGAAATGATTAAAAAGGTTTTCAGACTAACAGAAATTAATATTTCTGAAATAAAAAATGTAAATCTTAATGATAAACCTAAAAAGTACACCTCAATAGTTCAACAAAGAGAAAACAAGAAAAAGGATTACAGTTCTGGTTCTGGTTATCGAAAGAAACCAAACCATAACGGTAATTTCAAAAAGAAAGGACTTTGTTTTATTCCACCAGAAAATCATAACAATGAAAAATATGTTCAAGACTTTAAATCAAAAATAATATTTGTTTCAGGTACATCTACTGAATAGGAAAAAGAAAATTTATTCAGAAAGCAGTCGAACAGAGAATTCCTTACAAAGAAGCAAGAAGAGATGAAGACTGTTGATCAGATGAAAGAAACGAGAACCTGTTTCCAATGCAACACTGTTGGTCATATTGTCAAGAATTGTTCCAAGGCAATACAGTCAAAACAGGGAGTTTCTCGTAAACTGAAAGATAAAGAAGTTGTGTTTGAACCACCAATTGATAGAACTAAACTTTTCAAAAATTCAACTTTTGAGATTGGTGAATGTTCAAACAGGTTTTACAAGAAAAGAGCAAATCTTGATAACCAAAAATGGGTTGTTAAGAAATCAGAGGATAGTTCTAGCAATGATTCTAATTCGTCAAAATCAGAGGAGCTATTGTCTGGTGATGAATCTGATTCCACAAAGTCAGAGGAGCCACAAGTTGAGGTTAAATGTGAAAAATCAGTTCCTCCAATGGATGATGTCAATTTTCCACCATTGAAAGCTGAAAATTTTAAACAAAAAAAATGGTAAAATTGAAATATCCAATCAATTCTTTTCTGAAAAGAAAGAATTTGATATTGAGAAGGCGTTTAATTCCAAAGTTCATAACATTTTTGGAAAAATGGTTGACAGGAAGGTTAAAGGTGTGAAGGAATTTTACGAAAAGAAAACAAAGAAGCAAGGTAACGTTGAACCATCCCTGGTTTGTGACTGGGATGGTACCTATTATGAACAGTAAAATTCTGGACATGCCGGAGTTCCCAAGTTGGTAATCGTGGAGCAGGAATCGGCATCTTTCTTATATTGTTTTTGAAAAATTGAAAATTGGTCACTAGTATGACTTGCCGGAACTCCCAGGTTGGTAAGTGAGGAGTATGAATCGGCATCTTGAGAATTCAATCTACATGTGGTATTGGTTGGTAAGCCATGTGGTTGAAAAAGAGGTTGTGATTTTATAAATAGGTTAATCAAGGTCATTAGGTTGAACTTGATTGAACTATTCTTACAAGTGGTTGAAAGACAATGTGATGAACCAAACCCCTAACCTACAAGTAGTAAAATCAAAAAAACTAATTTTCCGGAAAAACCATTTGATTAAAACAAACTTAAGTGTTTTGAAATCACAATGGGAAAATAGTTTGTTGTAAGGGGGAGTTCTGATTGTTTATGCCAAGTGGATGGCGAATTGAAGTGATTCGATATCAGTTGTCAATTTGTTTGTATAGTTTGTTTTCAAATTTTCCTTTAAATGTGTTTGCATTTTAGGGGGAGTAAAAATTTCCGAAAAATCCAAAAACATTTGAAAATTTGAAAAAGCCAAAAACATGATAAAATGCAAAATGAGTTTTGTTGTATAAAAGAGGAAATGATAGTACATCAGTGGACTATCACAACATGCTAAAGAAATGGAAAGTCAAATGTGATAAACGGTCTCATTGATGATGTGTCAGTAGATTTTTGCACATTTAGTAAATTGTGACGAGATATAAACCTAAATTTCAAACTTGCTTATATCGTGGGGAAACATCTCTCGGATATATGGGTAACCCCCAAAATCTTGTTTGAAAGGTCCCTCTTTCTGAGATACTAGGTCTTTATGCTCAGTGATATCTGGGGTATTATCCCAGGACTTCTGATTTTGCGGAAGCAATGGCCTAGTCCCCGGAGAATACTTTACGCTTGCTTGAAATATAGCCTACCCTCAGCATAAAAAATGATGGAACATTGAAAAAAATATGTAAATCATGTGCTGTTGAAGAAAAGATCCTCTAAAGGGGACACACCAAAAGTCGAAGCCGTCATCTCTCTGCTGAACGGAAGTTCTGACCTGAGCTATCACGGTTCTTCGCAATTTAACCCCTTACAGATATCATCTGTGGTATACTCACCTGTAAGACTGAATATTGGGATCTGGATACGGGAGTATATTCTAAGGTGGGACATGATGTGTGCAAAATGCAACATATAAATTTCATCAATTGTGGCATAAAACTAACCATTTTTTAGTACTAATGTTGGAAAAAGTGTGCTTTTGTCTTCCTTTTGTATTTTCAGGATTAAATGAGCTCAAATTAACAAAAGAAACAAAAAGACATCAAAATCTAACATAAATACAAGAAAAGGAACAAGACGTGACATGCCCGACCCCACAACAGCATCTTCCCAAGCAAAACAAGAGAACAGAAGACTGAACATGCCCCGTGCTCAGCCAGCACGGGGGCGTGCCCAAGTGTCAGCAGAAAAGACAAAGTGGTAGAAGCTTCTATTGCCCACCACGGGGCCGTGCTCGGCGGACACGGGGCCGTGGTCAACTATAAGATTCGCACAATCCAGCAAATCTTCATAGTACAAAGATTCTTCTGCACCACGGGGTCGTGCTCAGCGGACACGGGGGCGTGGTCAACTAAAAAGACAAAACTGCATTAAATGAAGAAAGAGAAGGATGTGGACACGGGGCCATGCCCGAGCTTCTGTTCAGCCTATAAATAGGAGTGCTTGGCTCAAGCTCAAACCATCCCTTGGCACACCACCTCTCTCACACTTCACCCACCACCCACCACCACCATAACACCATCATCCACCACCATCATCCATTGTCCATCGTAGAGTGTGTGAGTCGTCTCGGGATCCAAGATTGATCGTAAGAGTTCTTGACAATCAAGGCCATGTTTGCCTAAGTCTCTTACATCACTTGGTGAAGACAAAGTGTCTAGTGTAATACTTTTTATTTCTAATCTTTTCGCACTTTTTACTTGGTTTTGTATTAATGACTTTAATAACTAGTTTCTTATGTTGAAGGTGATCTTTCCTTATCGTTTGTCCGTGGTGTCTTGGCATTATTTTACTGTCTATATAAAATAAAATATTTTCATCGTTCATATCTCCACGGTCTATATGGAGGTATGTTGGCTACCTGGTCGGGGGTTAAGGGAACGGTTTGGTAAAGGTCTTGCCATTGTTCAGCGTTTAGAGGTCCTGCAATGGACCTGGGTCAAATTTAGTAGGACCTCCTTCAATACTTAACGGTATTGGATGGCGGGGGTCCAAACTCTTTGATCCCCTCATAAGTTAACTACTATTAATACTATAACCCGGCTATTTAGGACTGTATCCCTGCTGACTCAGACTACTTAGTCGAGGGTAACGTCACCTCCGAAAGAGGGGCCTACCATAATTTGCATTAATAACTTAATTAATTATCTTCCAATAATCCACCCTTTTAGGATTGTATCCTTGCTGACTCAAACTACTGGGGTGAGGGTAACGTCACCTTCAAAAGAGGGGCCTACTACAATAACTAAGATAATCTCTTAATAAGTGCAAAAGTGCGGAAATAATCAAAGGTTGCACTAGATACGAGTCGGAACCAAGTGATTCATCTTGTCTATCTGTTTTTTATTTTTATTTTTATTTTCAGCATTTTTAGTTAGTTTTTATTTTTCTTAGTTTAAAACATTTTTCTAAACTTTTTGATTTGATTAGACGTTGAGGATAAACCGGTACTAAAAGCTCTTGTGTCCTTGGACGACCTCGGTATCTTACCAACACTATACTACGCTCACGATGGGTGCACTTGCCCATATGAGTGTCTAGTGTTAGTGAATATCGTGTTTTATAAATTTAAAACTTGACTAAAAAGTGTTAAAGGGGCTTAAAATATACACCTAATATATATAACACTTGACACCCATCAAGTTTTTGGCGCCGTTGCCGGGGACACAAGGATTTTAAGAAAGTTAGGAATCAACGGCCTAATCTTTTTTTTTCTTATTTTTTATTTTTTTTAGGATTTTTTTAGTTTTTCTATTTCTGCAGAGCTCAGCACGGGCCGTGCCTGGTCGGACACGGGCCATGCCCAGCATCATCACTGGCAGTTTTTATTTTCCGAGTTACAGAGGGCTGAACACGGGGCCGTGTCGGTGCAACACGGGGCCGTGTCCAACTCCCAGTAACAGGGATCCGGAGAACAATTACTGTAACTTGACCACGGGCCGTGTTCGCTGAGCACGGGGCCGTGGTGAACCTTCTGACCAACATTCTTTTCTGTTTTTATCGCAGGACTTGGAACCTTGGCGCCACATCTAAACATCCTACGTAGTGCATGAGCTCCAGTTCTAGTAGAGACATAAAAGAACCTCTTGAAGAACCCGAACGCTTTCTCAGAAAAAGACTTAAAGCTAAAAATCAAGAGAAAGTTTCGGGGGACCCATTTCCAATGGCGGACCAACGTACCCTCATGGATTACCTACGGCCCACCGTAGGTAATCTCGGCGCCGCTATCAATGCACCGAATGTCGAAGCCAACAACTTCGAACTTCGGCTGCATTTGATACAAATGCTTCAAAACTCCGCAACCTTCCATGGGCTTGCGGACGAGGATCCCCATCTACATATTACTAATTTCTTGGAAATATGTGATACCTTTCGGATCAATGGAGCATCAAACGACGCCATTCTCCTACGGATGTTTCCATTTTCACTAAAAGACCGAGCTAAGGCTTGCCTCAACACCCTCCCAGTTGGCTCATGTAACACCTCGTAAAATCACGTCCAATGAAGTATTGACACGTTTAATAAACCCTAATGAAGTCAAACATTGAATTTAAGGGACTAATTTTTCGAAAAATCAAAAACTTTGATTAAGAAAGGACTGGAAGTGTTAGCATACCTAAAATAAGTTTCTAAATAACCTCTTACGATGTTTATATTCACAAATGTGCCACTTGATGGTTAAGTGTAGCCGTTTGCGTAATTAATTGAAGGTTTGTGTAATAAAGGGTTAAAAGCGTCAACATGTCAATTCTAACCTTTGAGTGACCTTTTAACAAACCGAGAGCTTCATGATATTTAATTATACTCTCGGGAATGCCAAATAATGGCCGTCTAAGGTTTTTATGCCTATAAGTAAAATTACGCGCAACTTTGCAAGTTGGATGGGCTAAAAGTGTCAATATGTTTAATTTTACCTCTGAATGACCTTTTAGCGAATCCGAAGCATCGTGATGTTTAATAATACTATCAAGAATTCCTAATATGGATTAGATGAGGCTTCAATGCTATTAAATGATGAAATGTGCAAGTTTGCGCAATAGAGGGACCTAAAGCGTCAACTTTTGAATCTACGCCTTTCGGTGACCAGTTAAGCAAACGGGAGCATAGTAATATTTAAATATATGCTTGGGAATGATTATTATGGGCCATGGAAGGCTTAGATATCATTAAACGGCATTTCGCGCTACTTTGCGCAATTAAGGGACTAATTGAGTCAAACTGCAAAAGGAGGTCGAATCGTATGGTAACGGACCTTCCGGAATATGTCCATAAGTTAAACATACCCTATTTATCCTTTATATAGCTTAGATATAGGTTTAGAGGTGTTTGGTACGCAAAAAATAAACTTTTATGTCATGTAGGGACTAAAAGTGTCAAAAAGTGCACAAGTTTGCACTTTTGCGCATATCTCGCATTCTGAATATCCCCGGACACCCAAAAATTTATGTAAGCACTAAAATATTTTATTTTAGTGTGTGGCATGATAAAATTCCACTCATCGCGTAATTTGGACCGTTTTTAGCGTTCGTCCGTGTTTCGTCGTAATTCGACGCACTACGTGACCGTACGGCCAAAGGAACCGACATCCGACATGTTTTTGAACATTTTTCATGTTCCCTATGTTTAAACATCATAGTGGGCCCTTAAAATGAGGTTAACGGGCCTTGAACGTGCCTAAAGTGACCATAAAAGCTCACAGGGGCCATTTCTGCCATATATGAAAGTGCTTGTTGCTGCTAAACAGCTGTAAACAGCCTGTTCCAGCAGTTTCTATCAATTGTAAATGGTTTTTTTGGAAACTAGGGGCTGCCCATTGTTTATAAAACCATGGGTAATATGTGTAGGGTTCAGATTCAATCACGGTTTACGAGGAACGATCCTAACGGTCCTAAAAAACCTATAAATACCCTTCCCCACTTCCTTCATAACCCACACTTGATCTTGAATTCTCTAAGTTGGGGACTTTGCTCCTCATACCTGAGAAATTAGGATCAACCCTCCTTGCTTGGACCCTTTTGTAAGTCCCCTTTCGTGCCTAGTTTAAATTTTAGCGTTTTAAACAGAAAAGTCAAGCGTTATCGATAAACGCTTTGACTTTTAAACGGTTAAGCTATTGTTTGTAACGAACATGGCTACGTGACCGTAATTAGGTAGGTAATTAACCCTCAAAAGGGCGCCTCCTAATTACCACGTTTACTTAGTTTAATTGTCGGGTCAAATGAAAGTCAAACGGGTTAGTTTTAAATAAAATGCATAACTATTAAATTAAAAGTCATAAAATCAGTTTTGCCACATTAATAACTTGGTAAATATTAGTTGAACATGTCTAAGCATGTTCAACCCAACAATTCTAAGTATAGACTCGGTTCGGAACCGAAAGTCGCAAAAGTTGACTTTTGCTTTGACTTTCAGTTCTGACCCGATTTAGCTTAGTTTAGATATGCCTTAGGATTCCATTAGGACCATATTATAAGTTAGTATAACCCTCCAAGGTTATACAACTTGGTTCCATAGAAATCCTAGTTCATGCGTGTTTCCGTTATATGCCTAAATGTTGACCGTTATGCCCTTTGGACCTTAAAACGATATTTTTTGAAAATGTGAGAGGATAGAAACCTTCACTACTAAATTATAAACTTGTCCCTAAAATTTGACATCAGTTTGAGGTCTAGATTAGGAGTTATGCTCAATAGCGTAATTAAAAAGCTTTTTATTAATTAAACGGCGTAATTAGCGTATAACCTATTTAAACCCAAATTTTGATACCAAACTTTTTACCCACTGATATAAAATAATATTTGGGGATTTTTGAAGATTTTTAATTATTTTTAGGCTGAGCATAACATAGGGTTTTAAGCTTGATTCGGTATTTGTCGGTTTTGTCCTTTTGGGCTATAAAATGAGTTTTACAAATCCTTTTGATGTCAAACCTTTTTCTACTGATCTAATATGATAAATAAATTATTTTGAGCCTTCTGGAATAATAAAAACATCAGCTTTCCTTTGAAAACCCGAAAATGGCTCCAAATCGCCTTTTTAAGCGTTCTTAACACATAATATGTATCAAAACTATTTTAAACATATAAGGGTCGATGCCTACTAATATATTCAGTAAATTTTTATATTTTAACAGTAAGGAAAAGTTTTAAACTCAGGTTTTCAGTTTTGGACTTTTTAAGCCTATGTGAAATTACCAAAATGCCCCTACGGTGCATAGTATGGTTATAATTAATAAATTTCATACATATATGATACCCTACTGTTATAACTTATTAAATTAAGTATATTTACTGATTAAATCAGATCTGTAACTCAAGATGATATTTTATAATCTTTTAAATGACCAAAATACCCCTACGAGGCATAAATTGGTTTTAAATTCGTTTTGGGCATAACGGAAGGTATCTTACTGATATCACAACATATATAAGGCATATTAACTTAGGAAACTTGTATATGACTCTTATGGTCACCCGTTACGCATTTTCGCGTTCGGTACGGTTTATGTAACTAGTTTGCATAAATTGACCGAAACGGGTCAAACCTTATCTTTTTCACTTCAAAATCCAGAATGTGTTTAAGTTTACCCATATTATACAAGTCCCCAAACTTGTCGGGTCTAAATCACATTCCAATCCGGTCTGCGCTTAATCTTGCGTTTTGAACCGTAAACCTTTCCTTAAAACTAACCGGTCTAAGTTTCAACTTACATAAGACCCGTTAGGAATCTAATAGGTTATTAAAAACCTTCGTTCCAGATTAAGAGCCCCAGTAGAGGTAGCTGTGCTTGCTGATTAGGATATACGGCTGAGTATAAATTGCATTTTAAGCTCAGGTAAATACTCTTAACTTATTTTCCCTATACGGGCTTGGGATATGGTATTATAAAGATATCGCTTGGTCGGGTATTGAATGTTTAATCGTATTGTGATTAAATTATTGAGGTAACCCGCTTTAATCTGTCTTGTTTGAAATAAAGGCCTTTAGGGGTTAATGACCATGTCCCGGATATCCTTGGCATCATTATATTATAAAATGGCCACGTCTTATGCACGGGGTGTAGGCGTACACCTGACAGTTGCATAAGGGAAACGGTATCTCACTCTCTTGTGGGCCTATACTTGTGGCGTGTCTGTTAATCTTGACTCGGTTTCTACATCGGGCCCTAAATGTATAACGAACATGTAAATCTGTATACAGGATTATTTTTATATAATTGTCCCAAGTTATAAAAGTTTTGTGCCATGTGCATTCAAATCAATTTTTTAAAACATTTTCAAAATGAGTCAGTTAAGTTGTATTTACCAGTGAAAACTGACGTATTTTCCCAAAGGTTTAAGTGACAGGTACTATACGTAATTGGCTGAGAGCTCAGGGCGTCAATAGGGAATCTCGCAAGTTCTAGATGCCTAAAGTCTGTTGAACAATGTTATCTTTCTATTTAAGATCCGCCTGTGGATCCAACTTACATTCCGTTGTAATAATTGATATTACTTTTGAATCGGATTGTAATGTATTTATCTTTTGCTTCCGCTGTGCATTTAAATTGTGTTGTTTGACTATGATGATATCAACTACGTCACTATACCCCCACCGGGCCCACCGGTGACACGTGGAAAATAGGGGTGTGACAGCTCGGTAAACACCTGGGATGAACTAGCCCAAAAGTTTCTGTATAAGTATTTCCCTCCGGCTAAAACAGCTAAATTAATGACTGAAATTAATACATATTCACAAGAGGATGGGGAATCCTTATATGAAACTTAGGAAAGGTTCAAGTAGCTACTAAGAAAGTGTCCTCATCACGGTCTTGCGGTATGGCAACAAGTATCCACTTTCTACAATGGGTTGTTGCCACACACAAGACAAACACTTGATTCTAGCTCCGGGGGACTTTTAGGTAATCGTCGCCCAAATGAAATATATAATCGAATTGAGGAAATTGCTCAAACCAACTTTCAATGGCACACTCCCCGAGGTAATAAATCTATTGCCCCGGGCGCCCATAAGGTTGATGAAAGCACCTCTTTACAAGCCCAAATCGAGGCCCTCTCTTCGAAAATCAAAAAGCTAGAAATGACAAAAACGGCCTCGGTTATGGCTTGTGAAGGGTGTGGTGGGCCACATGAAAATTGGAGTTGTATGAAAGAATTAGATGAACAAACAGAAATGGTAAACTACATTGATAACAGACCTAGGCCGTCGGGTCCTCCAACGGGTACCTACAACCAAGGATGGCGTAACCACCCAAACCTTGGTTGGAGAGATCCCGGCAATAGTAGTAACGAACAAAACCAACGAACTAACTTTCAACAACCACAAAATTTTTCTCAACAACAAGGTGGAAGAGAAAGGCTTGAAGATACTATATCTTGCCTCATCTCCGACACCGAAAAGAAAAGCTCAGATCGATTTCAACAATTGGAATCGAATTTTAGAAATCAACAAGCTAGCATTCAAAACGTTGAAAAACAATTAAATCAACTAGCTCAAAATTTCTCCGAGAGACCACAAGGCGCGTTACCAAGTAATACCGAAACCAACCCAAAGGCGCAAGTACACCTCATCACACTGAGAAACCGAACCGTGGGTCCCGAGGATGCCCCATTACCACCGGTTGAAGGAAGTCAACTCAGCCAAAGCACGAATTCACCCACACCTCAACCAAAAAAGGCTTCTTCACCAATTCAAGAGCCCACCAAGGCTCCTCAAATTTCGTACCCCGGTAGGTTAAATCGTCAAAAGACCGATGAGCAATTCGCAAAGTTCAAAAATTTACTAAAACAATTGCATGTTAATATTCCTTTTATTGAGGTCCTAACCCAAATGCCTAGGTATGCAAAATTCATGAGGGATTTCCTCACTCACAAAAGGAAAATTGAATCATTGCAATTAGTTAACTTAGGCGAAGAATGCTCCGCCTTAGTACTCAACAAACTTCCACAAAAGAAAATCGATTCCGGAAGCTTCACAATTCCTTGCTCGATTGGGGAATCCCCCGTTCGTAATGCATTAGCCGATCTTGGGGCTAGCATTAACCTCATGCCCACATCGATGTTCAAACGACTCGGCCTGGGAGCTACAAGCCCTACAAAGATGAGCATACAACTCGCCGACAGATCCGTCAAAATTCCACAAGGTGTCGCTGAAAACCTATTGGTCAAGGTTGACAACTTCGTTTTCCCAACCGACTTTGTCATCCTAGACATGGAAGAAGACACCAATGTCTCTCTCATCCTCGGGAGGCCATTTCTAGCCACCACCCAAGCAGTGGTGGATATGAATGACGGAACGTTAACATTGAAGTTTGGGGACAAGGAAAAAAGTTTGAATGTGGAAAGAGAGTAGAGGACGAAAACCCGGTCAACTACATGAAGGTCATAGACTCAAGCTTGGATGACGCTCTCCGACGGTGTAACATGGGATGCAATACATCCCACTTGGGTAACATATGACCAGGCTTTGGGTCTAGCCAAGGACCCTTATAAACGCGGCGCACCACGGAGGCATTCCGCGGAACTATCCTTAGTTTAGTTTAGGTTAATTTTCATGTTTTCTAGTTAGTTTTAATTTTCAGGAATAAAACACACTTGAGATGACAAAGGATACAAGGGAAACTTGAACCAACACTCCATGTAGAAAAAACAGGACCGTCCGACAATTTTCTTCATTTACAGTAAGCTCGGCACGGGCCGTGTCCACCCAACACGGCCCCGTGCTGCATAGTCTGCAGAAAAAGACCCAGTTCAGGTAACTGTACACGGGTCGTGTTCACCCAACACGCCCCCGTGTCCAGGCTTCTGTTTCTCTTGATTCAATTTTGTTACTGGCACTTGAACACGCGGCCGTGCCCGGATAACACGGGGCCGTATTCAGTGCCCAGTAACACAAAATTTTTGCTTTTTACACCTTTTTACACATTCAATCAACCTAAAAACTTATTTTTGGGACACATTGAGGACAATGTGTAATTTAAGTGTGGGGGGGATGCTAAAACCTTGAATCTTGCAAGTCCTAAATACAAGCCTTACACAAAACTCTATTGGAACCGCTAATCACCCCAAATTTTTTTTCAAAAATTTTTCTTTTTTTTTACTTGTCTAGGTTTAACTCGGGAATTTCAAGTTCTAAAAAGGTTATATTTTTATGAATTTACAACTGATAGCGTCGTGATAAAAAGAACCAACATAAGAAAATTATGAAAAGGCATAACAAGCTTAGTTAAAATTTGATTATATATACTTGATCACATAAAAACCCATTCCCACAAAAGTGAGTTTTGAGCCTTTATTGAGCATACAATTACATATCATTAGACTAAATGCTCATCTTTCGTTTCTTGTGTGAATAGCCGTTTGGTTCTCATGAATCTAGAACTTGCCATGACAATACATTCCCAGTCCTTATCAACTTAAACCCAAGTAAGTAAATGATGGAGGCATTAGGACTAACCCTTTTTATTTCTACACCATTATTTTCCTTTTTTTTACCACCTACCAAAAAATCCCCCTAGTTAGCCCCTTTGAGCCTAAACCTTTTCATTTCATAACCCAAGCCTAACCCTTCACCCAAAAGACCTCTTGATATTTACAAAGGTATATAAGTTAAAAAGGAAGAGGATTGATTGCTTGGCAAGCCTATGGTAGGAGTAAGTTCCATGCCGCTCTCGAGTGATCCACAAAAATACATTTTCGGCCAAGTGTTGAGTGATCCCCGTGAGGTATGTGAACTTGTATATAAATAGAAATTTTAAAAGACGCATGTTATGCCCTAATAAGTAATTTATCTTATGAAAAGTTTTAAATAAATCATGACGAATAGGATTGTAAATAAATAAAAATAAAACTAATAAAGAATCTTGGACATCCCGACACTCTACGACAAGCCCAAAAACCTTCTTCTCTACCCATTCCATTTGGGAGTGTAATAGCCACTTATTAAAGAGTTTTGCTTGAGGACAAGCAAAGATTCAAGTGTGGGGGTATTTGATGTGTGCAAAATGCAACATATAAATTTCATCAATTGTGGCATAAAACTAACCATGTTTTAGTACTAATGTTGGAAAAAGTGTGCTTTTGTCTTCCTTTTGTATTTTCAGGATTAAATGAGCTCAAATTAATAAAAGAAGCAAAAAGACATCAAAATCTAACATAAATACAAGAAAAGGAACAAGACATGACATGGCCGACCCCACAACAGCATCTTCCCAAGCAAAACAAGACAACAGAAGACTGAACACGCCCCGTGCTCAGCCAGCACAGGGGCGTGCCCAAGTGTCAGCAGAAAAGACAAAGTGGTAGAAGCTTCTATTGCCCACCACGGGGCCGTGCTCAGCGGACACGGGGCCGTGGTCAACTATAAGATTCGCACAATCCAGCAAATCTTCATAGTACAAAGATTCTTCTACACCACGGGGTCGTGCTCAGCGGACACGGGGGCGTGGTCAACTAAAAAGACAAAACTGCATTAAATGAAGAAAGAGAAGGATGTGGACACGGGGCCGTGCCCACTGGACACGGGGCCGTGCCCGAGCTTCTGTTCAGCCTATAAATAGGAGTGCTTGGCTCAAGCTCAAACCATCCCTTGGCACACCACCTCTCTCACACTTCACCCACCACCCACCACCACCATAACACCATCATCCACCACCATCATCCATTGTCCATCGTAGAGTGTGTGAGTCGTCTCGGGATCCAAGATTGATCGTAAGAGTTCTTGACAATCAAGGCCATGTTTGCCTAAGTCTCTTACATCACTTGGTGAAGACAAAGTGTCTAGTGTAATACTTTTTATTTCTAATCTTTTCGCACTTTTTACTTGGTTTTGTATTAATGACTTTAATAACTAGTTTCTTATGTTGAAGGTGATCTTTCCTTATCGTTTGTCCGTGGTGTCTTGGCATTATTTTACTGTCTATATAAAATAAAAGATTTTCACCGTTCATATCTCCACGGTCTATATGGAGGTATGTTGGCTACCTGGTCGGGGGTTAAGGGAACGGTTTGGTAAAGGTCTTGCCATTGTTCAGCGTTTAGAGGTCCTGCAATGGACCTGGGTCAAATTTAGTAGGACCTCCTTCAATACTTAACGGTATTGGATGGCGGGGGTCCAAACTCTTTGATCCCCTCATAAGTTAACTACTATTAATACTATAACCCGGCTATTTAGGACTGTATCCCTGCTGACTCAGACTACTTAGTCGAGGGTAACGTCACCTCCGAAAGAGGGGCCTACCATAATTTGCATTAATAACTTAATTAATTATCTTCCAATAATCCACCCTTTTAGGATTGTATCCTTGCTGACTCAAACTACTGGGGTGAGGGTAACGTCACCTTCAAAAGAGGGGCCTACTACAATAACTAAGATAATCTCTTAATAAGTGCAAAAGTGCGGAAATAATCAAAGGTTGCACTAGATACGAGTCGGAACCAAGTGATTCATCTTGTCTATCAGTTTTTTATTTTTATTTTTATTTTCAGCATTTTTAGTTAGTTTTTATTTTTCTTAGTTTAAAACATTTTTCTAAACTTTTTGATTTGATTAGACGTTGAGGATAAACCGGTACTAAAAGCTCTTGTGTCCTTGGACGACCTCGGTATCTTACCAACACTATACTACGCTCACGAAGGGTGCACTTGCCCATATGAGTGTCTAGTGTTAGTGAATATCGTGTTTTATAAATTTAAAACTTGACTAAAAAGTGTTAAAGGGGCTTAAAATATACACCTAATATATATAACACTTGACACCCATCAAGTTTTTGGCGCCGTTGCCGGGGACACAAGGATTTTAAGAAAGTTAGGAATCAACGGCCTAATCTTTCTTTTTTCTTATTTTTCATTTTTTTTTGGATTTTTTTAGTTTTTCTGTTTCTGCAGAGCTCAGCACGGGCCGTGCCTGGTCGGACACGGGCCATGCCCAGCATCATCACTGGCAGTTTTTATTTTCCGAGTTACAGAGGGCTGAACACGGGGCCGTGTCGGTGCAACACGGGGCCGTGTCCAACTCCCAGTAACAGGGATCCGGAGAACAATTACTGTAACTTGACCACGGGCCGTGTTCGCTGAGCACGGGGCCGTGGTGAACCTTCTGACCAACATTCTTTTCTGTTTTTATCGCAGGACTTGGAACCTTGGCGCCACATCTAAACATCCTACGTAGTGCATGAGCTCCAGTTCTAGTAGAGAAATAAAAGAACCTCTTGAAGAACCCGAACGCTTTCTCAGAAAAAGACTTAAAGCTAAAAATCAAGAGAAAGTTTCGGGGGACCCATTTCCAATGGTGGACCAACGTACACTCATGGATTACCTACGGCCCACCGTAGGTAATCTCGGCGCCGCTATCAATGCACCGAATGTCGAAGCCAACAACTTCGAACTTCGGCCGGATTTGATACAAATGCTTCAAAACTCCGCAACCTTCCATGGGCATGCGGACGAGGATCCCCATCTACATATTACTAATTTCTTGGAAATATGTGATACCTTTCGGATCAATGGAGCATCAAACGACACCATTCGCCTACGGATGTTTCCATTTTCACTAAAAGACCGAGCTAAGGCTTGCCTCAACACCCTCCCAGTTGGCTCGTGTAACACCTCGTAAAATCACGTCCAATGAAGTATTGACACGTGTAATAAACCCTAATGAAGTCAAACATTGAATTTAAGGGACTAATTTTTCGAAAAATCAAAAACTTTGATTAAGAAAGGACTGGAAGTGTTAGCATACCTAAAATAAGTTTCTAAATAACCTCTTACGATGTTTATATTCACAAATGTGCCACTTGATGGTTAAGTGTAGCCGTTTGCGTAATTAATTGAAGGTTTGTGTAATAAAGGGTTAAAAGCGTCAACATGTCAATTCTAACCTCTGAGTGACCTTTTAACAAACCGAGAGCTTCATGATATTTAATTATACTCTCAGGAATGCCAAATAATGGCCGTCTAAGGTTTTTATGCCTATAAGTAAAATTACGCGCAACTTTGCAAGTTGGAGGGGCTAAAAGTGTAAATATGTTTAATTTTACCTCTGAATGACCTTTTAGCGAATCTGAAGCATCGTGATGTTTAATAATACTATCAAGAATGCCTAATATGGATTAGATGAGGCTTCAATGCTATTAAATGATGAAATGTGCAAGTTTGCGCAATAGAGGGACCTAAAGCGTCAACTTTTGAATCTACGCCTTTCGGTGACCATTTAAGCAAACAGGAGCATAGTAATATTTAAATATATGCTTGGGAATGATTATTATGGGCCATGGAAGGCTTAGATATCATTAAACGGCATTTCGCGCTACTTTGCGCAATTAAGGGACTAATTGCGTCAAACTGCAAAAGGAGGTCGAATCGTATGGTAACGGACCTTCCGGAATATGTCCATAAGTTAAACATACCCTACTTATCCTTTATATAGCTTAGATATAGGTTTAGAGGTGTTTGGTACGCAAAAAATAAACTTTTATGTCATGTAGGGACTAAAAGTGTCAAAAAGTGCACAAGTTTGCACTTTTGCGCATATCTCGCATTCTGAATATCCCCGGTGTAAAACCCGTTAGGATCTTTCAATGATATCAATCTTTGACTTGTGAAAGTGCGGAAAACAATCACAAGTTGATTCAAGAACAAACGTTAATAATCAACACAAGAATAATAAATGAATCACAAACCGAAATCTTGCATTCAATGACAAGCAAAGACTGATACAAGACTTCACAATGATCTTCGACTTCTAGCTCTCAAAATCGACCCTATGCCTTAGCTTCTTGTGATCAACCTCAACCAATAGGTTGAGGTTTGTTTATATACTAGACACACGGGCTTTAGTTTAGGCCCACACAACTCCTAACTAGATAGCCCAACCCATACATAATCAGCCCAAAAGTTAACTAAGCAAAAACATAGAAACAACCCCTCAACTATGCTAACCTACATGAATAAACGTTCAGGTTCCAACAATCTCCCCCTAGGTTTATGCATGGAGGTTTTTCCAACTTCAACTGTCACAATCATCACTTGCACCAGCAGCAGTCCAACCCTTTTTGTTGATATGCAGAACAGAAGCAACAGCAGCAGTCCAACCCTTTGCTATTCCTTCATATTTTTCAGTAGCTCTAATCTGATGTTGAGCTAAGACTTCCAAGTCTTCACGAGCAAGATTTAGCAAATCAATTTGATCTACCAAGCGAAAATTCACATCATCATCACAAACTATCACTGCCTGCCCTAGACGCTCATCATAAGACCAGAAATGCAAGGTCTTCAAAGCGCCTTTTGGTATCTTTCTCACCAAAGGAATCACCTTTTCCTTATCAGTTACCGGCCAGTGTACAATCTTCATTCGCTTGCGTGTATATGAATCTCTAACACCCTTAGCTGGTTTAACAATGGACTCTGCCGTACGCATTGAAGGAAAACCCTTAAGAACCTCCCTCTTCAATCTTTCGAAAAACAGAAATCCAGGACCTCCAGGCTTATCATCTACATAAGGTGCTTTAGACAGATCAGTCAGATCAATCTTAGTAAAAGACTGAAACTGGCCTGGACTTTTGTACCACTCAACAGGTCCAACCTTCCTTTTGATCCACCATCTTTTACGATCATGATCAAAACCCCAGCTAACTACACCTGATCTATTTCCAACTTTATCATAAAGTGTTTCACCAACATCCATCAAGTGATGAGTTGCATGAGCATCTTCATCATCAGGGTTAAGATTTTTGTTCTTCAGAATCACTAACTCCCTTTTCTTCTTGATTCTTTCACTCTTCTCTTTCTCTGCAGCTGGATCAGTAATCCTTCTAAAGTATTTTTCCATAGCTGCACTTTTCTCTGCATCAGCCTTTTCAGCTGCTTCCCTTCTGTTTGCAACATCGGTTGGATCAGAGAACTCTTGCCCAAACTTCTTCTCTAACTTCCCACGCAAATCATAAACCATACGGAACAACAAACTGACATCTCCTTGAAGTTGCTCTATCTGTTGATCTTTCTTCACAATAGTATCTTCAAGTTGGATAATCTTTGCATCTTTATGAATAGAATCTTGCTCAAGCACAACCATTCATTTCTTCATATCTCTCATGCTAATAAACTCATCTTCATCACTTGAATCATCATCAAATGGCATTCTAAATGGCTCCTCAGGTCTCTTACCACTTGAACTGCTAGGCATATCAAGAACAACTCTAGAAGGATCTGTAAATTCAGTAGCACTAGGTAGCGTTGTCTCAACAGCAGTATCAACATTAACACTTGTAACCAGAACATCATCAGTGGTAACATCTATATCATCCCTCTGAACTTCAACATTTGCCATATCCATCTCATCTCTTTGAGTATCAACATCAAACTCAAAGATATCTGCAGTAGCGGTGGTGGTATCAGTGACATTCTTCTCAAAATCAAAGTCATAAAGACCTTCATCATCTTCATCAGTAATCACGGGTTGATCTTTGCTTTGCTCAACATACATTCCGAGCCGAGGATCCCTCCTTTTCCGCTTCAAAGGTAGGGAATCAGGATCCTTTGGGTTCTCACCGGACTCTTCATTAGAAACTGAAAGATCAGAAGGAGGATTTCCCATCTTTTCAGTCACAGATTTTAATAACAGAGCCAAACTTTCAGCAGAAATCACAGGTGGAGCAGTAGTAACATCAGTAACAACTTCAGCTTCAGGTGGAAGCTCTTCATCTTCATCAGAATCACACATAATTTCAATGCCTTCATTGTCTGAGTCAATTGTTAAAAACTCAGTCTCGGGCTCACCTTCAACTCTCCTTGGAATATCATGTTCTTCAGCAACAATAGCACTTGCAGGCACACTATGCACTGGAATAGGTCGTACTAGTACTGGATTTGCACTAACATCTTCCGTCTCTGCGAATTGACCAAACTTCTCCAATGGAATCAAACCTTCAAACTTCTTTTCAGTACCCTTCTTTGTAGTAAGAGCACCAAAACATGATGGACCCATAGGCTTTAATTCCAACGTATTTCCAGATCTCTTCAAATCTGGATAACGTTCATTCAGAATCATCTGCAAGAACCTCGGATACATGAGAAACTTATCCTTTCGAAGTCCAATTGCATTTCTCTTCATCGCTTCCAAGATATATCTTGAATAATTGAACGGCTCATTGGTAATTACACATATCACAGCAGCAGACTGAGTAGTATTCAACTGATCAGTTCCCCCTCTATTTTCTGTCATGCACAAAAGGAACATGTGCAGCAATAGACGCCAATACGGATGCACAAACTTCTTTGCCAGGGGTGGAAACTTTCCTTCGTAGCTTAAACGAGGCAGAATTGCTTCCACTGTTCCAGCTGGAAGTTCTATAGGATCTGTTTCCTGATCATTAAATCTTAACGCTTCTCTAATCATCTGCTCTGTCACTATAACGTTAATCTTTTGAATCTCAGCAACTACAGCTCCTTTTCCTTCAACAACTTCGACTTTAGCACTCTTCCAAAAGTCTTGAATAAGCTCTTCATAAACAATCGGATTCTCACGAAGAGCATGAACAATCCGGCAGTTATTTAAGCCTTTCATCAATGACGTGTACAACTGCTTGTGTTTCTCTGGTGGAGGTGCCAAGTATCCTACTTGATTGTGTGAAGATATAAACTTCAAGTCCATTTTTCTGCACAAAACACAAGTTAATTAAAAATTTCAACCTTTTATATAACAGTGTTCAGATAAAATAATAATAATTAATAATTAACACTGTTACTGTTGACTCGAGACCATGAGTCGAAACTGAAAGGTCTCGAGTCGAGACCACTTGTCATTGAGTCGCAACCATGAGTCGCAACTAGTAAGTCTCGAGTCGAAACCATATGGTATTGAGTCGCAACCATGAGTCACAACTAACAGACTTTGAGTCGCAACCATGAGTCGCAACCACGACTCGTAACCACTGGTCTCGAGTCCTTGTGTTGGTTGAGTCGCAACCACACAATCATATGAACTTCATCGGAATATTCAAATCTTCATCGGAGAAATCTTGATTACGAGTCGGAATCTTCAAATCTTCATCGGAGAAATCTTGATTACGAGTCGGAATCTTCAAATCTTCATCGGAGCTTCTTCAAATATTCATAATTTTCTGCAAAACTTGAATAATGACATCATAATACCTTGATTTTCAATGAGTCGTAACCGGAGATTGCGAGTCGTAACCGGAGACAGGTCGGAATCTTCAAAGATAACTAGAGTCTTGAGAGAGAATGAGACTTGGTTTCGAGTGAGAAATGAGGTCTCGACTCGAAACCAGCCATTTATACCTCAACTTTGTCATGGGCCCTTTATGACATGGGCCCTTGACTTTTGGGTCTCAACATAACAGATTGGGCTCAGACTTAAGATTGGACTTCAAAATTTCAGATTTAATTTAAATCACACGCTTAACCTTCTGAGCATTATTTGCAAAACAAAAACCTAAAAACAAAAATAAATAATAAAATATTATTTATAAAAATAAATTAGGAAATTTGCATAGATACTCAGGGATCAAATCACTAGGTTTGGGCCTGACTTCACTTATCAACACTGATCTACTACTGAATGACCTAGACAATTGCCAGTATATTTGTCCACTTAAACTCGTTTCCCTAGACCTTTTTCATATAACTGCCTGTAACTCATTTTATCATGTTTTGATGTCTTAACAATGAACACCCAAACAAATACTAATCAAATCCCGGAATTTTAGATAGCACACTCTATCATGCAAGCAGTTTCCCTACCACATATTTCACAAGTCCAATCCAAATCTCTGAAATCTTAACTGGGAATAGGTTGAGAAGAGAACAGAATAGATCTTAAGCAAAGATGGTATAATATACAGATCAAATGAGTTTTCCTCAATTTGATATAGGTTTCTAGGGTTTCTTTTGGGCACTTGAGGGCCTCTTTCGGGTGTTTAATTGATCTACAGAGCAACAACGTACAGCTAGGTCAGCATGTATCTGGATGCAGCAGAAGCTGTCATTGCCTAGCACCTCCAGGTCAGCATATATCTGGATGCAGCAGAGGAGGTACACGACTTTTTCAGAGAAGATTTCAGAGTCAGACCAAAATTGTGTATATCGGGACAACATACAGACATTCAAATAGACATGAGCTAATTCCAAGTGATTTTCTTTCCTGAGGTCATGTACTATTTTAATTCTGAACAGAAACAGCCAATGTTTCCAGCCTAAAGGATAGAGCCTACCAACATATCATACTAGAGTCAAACTATTTCGATACTGGTCTTACATGAGTCAGCCCTTGACCATAATGTGAAAATTCATTTCATTTCCCTGTCATGTAATACCTCTTTTTGACTTTTTCAATTTTTTAATATTTTTTTTTAATTTTTCATTTTTTAATGTTTTTGTGTTTTTCAATTTTCTCCCCCTAAATTTGAGCATAAATAAAAACTACCTAAGAATAGAAAACTTTATGAACAAATTTACCTACGACACAAAAACATGCTCAGTCAGTGAAACGGATCATTTTCAAAAAGTCCACAAGCACCTTGAATTTGTAACTGCTGACAGGTTTAGTGAACAAATCGGCAGCATTTGCATCTGTGTCGATTTGCTCAAGCTTAACAAGACCTCTATCAAAGCAGTCTCGAATAAAATGAACTTTTATATCTATGTGCTTGGTTTTGGAGTGAAAAACAGGATTTCTAACAATTTGTATTGCAGCATCATTATCGCAGTAAATAGTAGTATTAAGATAAGTCAAACCATAATCCTGCAATTGATGTTGCATCCATACCACTTGAGAACAAGATGCAGAGGCAGCAACATACTCAGCTTCAGCTGTTGATATCGCCACCGTTTGTTGCTTCTTGCATTGCCAAGATATGAGCCTGTCACCCAGAAACTGACATCCCGCTGATGTAGATTTCCTGTCACTGTCAGTACCTCCAAAATTACTGTCAGAAAACGCAAACAGATCAAAATTAGAATCCCTCGGATACCACAGACCAAACCGTGGTCGGCCTTTAAGGTACCGAAAGATTCTCTTAACAGCAATAAGATGAGAAGTTTTAGGATTAGCCTGATATCGTGCACAATTGCAGACTGCGAACATAATGTCTGGTCGACTAGCTGTCAGATACATCAACGACCCGATCATCGATCTATACTGACGTTGATCCACAGGAGATCCTGTTTCATCTTCAGTCAATAATGGTCTCTCTGCCATTGGTGTTTCAGCTGGTTTCGCGTCTGAAAAATTGAATTTTGCTAGCACATCATCCACATACTTCCCTTGATGAATAAGAATTCCTTGAGAATTCTGTTTAACTTGTAAGCCCAAAAACAGTGTCATCTCCCCAAGAGCGCTCATTTCAAACTTCTTTTTCATAACTCTCTCGAACTCCTTGCAAAGCTCCTCACTCGTAGATCCGAAAATGATATCATCGACATAAATTTGACCTAATATCTGATCCTTGCCAACTTTCTTGACAAACAGAGTCTGGTCTATTTTGCCACGTGTGTACCCATGAGCCAGTAGATGTTCAGTTAATGTAGCATACCAAGCTCTTGGTGCTTGGTGCAATCCATACAATGCCTTATCTAGCTTATAGGCATATTCTGGATGCTCTGGATGCACGAACCCTGGTGGCTGCTCAACAAAGATTTCTTCCTTCACCTTTCCATATAGAAACGCTGTCTTGACATCCATCTGATATACAGTGAATCCCATGTATGACGCGTAAGCTAAGAAAATCCGGATGGCCTCAAGTCGAGCAACCGGAGCATATACTTCATCATAATCCAGACCTTCTATTTGTCGAAATCCCTGAACCACCAACCTTGCTTTATTTCGAACAATAACCCCTGCGGAATCTTGCTTGTTTCGAAAAACCCATCGAGTTCCAAGTTTGCGTTTTCCTTGTGGCAACTTGACAAGTTTCCATACTCCAAGCTTTTCAAACTGATTCAGCTCTTCATGCATGGCATCTACCCAGCCTGGTTCCTGCAAAGCTATATCAACAGTTTTAGGTTCGATTTGAGAAATATAGCAAGAATATAGACAAGTATTGATGGTTCCTGATTGGCTCCTGGTTAAAATTCCTGCATTGACAGGGCCAATCACATTTTCAATCGGATGATTTCTTTGAACACTTGTGGGTATAGCCAGGTCAGGTACGGTTTCATCTTCAGTGGTAGTGTTGCTAGTCTCCCCCTCATTAGATGCTGCAGTATTATGAACGAATGGAGTGATAACAGTGCAATCTACAGGAACTGGTTCAGGAAATAGTGCAGATCCAGAATCGTTAGATGCAGATTCACCGGTTGAAGCAACTTCAGGGGACTGATGAGACGTTTGCTCACTCGTAGGATGCTGCGTAAACACCATTCCAGGCGGATCAATAGCATGACGTTCGACGCTTCCTTCTGTCTGTTCTTCTTCTTCTTCAGTGTCCTCAAAAGATAGAGGTTGTTTGGGAATAGACACACCTGCATCTGAAAAATCACTTGATGAAATGTTAAATGATTTAAATAATGTAGCATAGTCGTATAACCAATCTGGTCCGACTCTAGCATCCGTAGCGTTTTCTTCAAGCCACTCAATGTTGCACGACTCGACGACCTTTTTAGTTACTTTATTATATACCCTATAGGCAGAGCCTTTAGCATATCCAACAAAGTAACATTCGTCCCCTTTGACCTCAAACTTTCCATTAGAATCCATAAGTAATAATACACATGGACATCCAAAAATACGAAAGTGTGAAACAGAGGGTTTATGTCCTTCAAGAATCTCATAGGGAGTTTTCATATGACGTTTGTTTACTAAAGCATGATTCTGGACATAACAAGCCGTGCTAACAGCTTCGGCCCAAAAGAAGCTAGGAAGTTTCGAGTCAGCTAGCATAGTTCGTGCAGCCTCAATAAGAGTACGGTTTCTTCTTTCAGCTACTCCATTTTGTTGTGGAGTTCGAGGTGCACTGTACTGACGATCAATGCCCTTTTCTTTGCAGAATGTGTCCAAAATAGCATTCTTAAATTCTGTCCCATTATCAGATCGAATAGCCTTCACCTTGGTACTCGCTTGATTTTCAGCCAGAGTAATGAATTGTTTCACTATGACGGCAGTTTCATTTTTGTGACTGAGAAAATATACCCAGGTATAGCGAGAATAATCGTCCACGATGACTAGACAATAAGCCTTCTTTCCAATACTTAGCACATTTACTGGACCAAAAAGATCCATGTGAAGTAAATCAAGTATGGCCTTCGTCGAGGGTACAGATTTAGCCTTATGCGGTTTTCGATGAGCCTTCCCTTTTGCACAAGCAACACATTTTTCTACCAACATGAAATCTTTGATTGGTAGATCACGTACTAGTTGACCTTTGGCTAAACGGTTCAAATTCTTCATATTCACATGGCCAAGACGACGATGCCACAACAAACCATCATGTTCTGAAATCTTCGAAAATAGGCAGGTAATTTCCTCACATGGTTTCTTGTTCATGTCGATTACATACGCGTTTCCTTGTCTCTCAGCAGTCATTAAAAACCAATCTTCTGGAATGACAATTCCAGGTTTGAGAACATGACATCCTTTCTTCGTAAAATGAACTGAATTCCCTCTATCACAAATCTGAGAAATGCTCAACAGATTGTGTTTCAGTTCTGGAACATAATTAACGTTTTCAAAGCTTAGAACTCCGTTTCGTACTGTTCCTTTTAAAGTGATTCTGCCTGAATCTCCTCCCGCAAATGAGACATATCCACCATTAAATTCTTTGACATTTTCCAGTTGGGATAAGTCTCCAGTCATGTGCCTGGAACAGCCACTATCCATGTACCAGAGGCGCACGGTAGTCCTCCACAGCTGTTCCTGCATGATTAGCGGGATTAGTTAGATTTAGGAACCCAGCCCATAGTGGATCTGGGTTTTCCTAGTGCATCAATATAAGTCACTCTCTGCCACACTAAATTGTCTTTATTTAAGAACTTCGAAGTATTTCGAAAGACAGAGTTTCGATGACATGTATGAGATGGATTGGATTGCTTGGCCTTAGCTTTAGGTTTCCAATGCTTGTTTGACCAGTTAGAATCGTAATTACCAAAAGCATTATATTGATATCTTCGAAAATCATTTTGTTGATTTTGATTTTTGCATTTGGCTGCATTCCAATCCTGATCAGAAGGTTTAGTCTTACGATAGTTGTTTTTCATTGTCTTAGTCTTTTCAGTCGTCATTGACTCTGAACAACGATATCGGTTAGACATGACCTTCTGATCTTGCATGGACTTTCTCTTGTACGATGCCCTTGGGAGCTGAACACAATTTCTGGCAATGTGACCTGCGATGCCACAGTTAAAACATGTTTGACGCTTCAATTTGTGAGAATTTTGAAAGTTTTTACACGATTTGCTTGGTTTTGAATGATTTGGCGTATTAGTTTTCTGAACATGTTGTGGTTGTTCTGAAAATTTTGATGGCTTTTCTTCTAATGATTCCTCACTTTTCTCAATTCTCTTTTCTTCATTACTTAATTTCGGTTCAGTATTTGAACATGTAGAAGTCTCATCAATATGCATTTCCTCAACGCATTTATCATGTGAAACTGATTCAGGTTCAATGTCTACTACAGTTTCCAATGGGGTCCCACTCGATTCAACATTAGGGACACCCACTGAGACAGATTCAGAAGAAGAATCAGGATACTCTTGATTTTCTTGAGAAGTCGTTTCAGTGGTTTCACTGAATGCGTCCTGAGGGACCTCACCTGTAACATTTTCATTAACTGAAACGTTAGAAACATTAGGATCACACACATTAGCTGAAAAACAATCATCACCACACTTATTGTTCAAACGATCAACACAAACATCATCAGTTTTGCCCAAAACAACAGGCTCACAAGACGAAACATAAGCAGAAAACGACGCAAATAATGACCGACTAAAAGTAATGTCAGACTCAGTTGGTTCAGAATAAGGTTCAAAATAAGGTTCAGAAATATTTGAAATAACGACTGGTTCACTCCCATGAACATCTCCACACTTTACTTCAGAAATATCATCTGCACATGAAGATGAAACGTTAGGATCAATTGAGCCTTTGGAAACAAAATTTAATGGAGTAGACTTCTGTTTCTCAGCTCGTCTGTCATGAGAAGACGACTTGTTGGTTTTGGAACCATAAGTCATATTTCTCTCATTCATTATCTCCTCCTCAGTCATTGGAAGATAAGTATAATTATCATTATATGGAGGAGGAGTCTGATTATAACCCAAACCATGCCCTTTCTTTTTTTGAACGCAAGCTGTTGATCACAGAAATTTTTGACTAATTTACTGGAAGAATCAAATTTCTTAATATTAAGCTCATTAATTTGATATCGCTCTTTGATATCTTCCAGTTCTTTAGTTACAGCACATAGTTTTTCTTGAACGTATAGGAGTTGAGATGATTTTACACTTACATCATCCTTGAGTTGGATGATGTCTTTACGTTGAGCCTCGATCTTTTCTTTGTAAAATTTTTCATTTTTCGTTAAAGTAAAATGTTTATTTTTTAGTTCCTGATAATTTTGACTTAGCTCATCGTTGTGTATTTTATAAACCTCAACTCTTTCTCTACATTCAGGAGTACAGAAAGCAGACAGTACCTCTTCTTTGGTCAGACCCTTGACTGGTGCTGATAGAATCTGAGTCATGAAGGCAAAGTTTTCAGCTGAAACCTCCTCCTCTTGTATAGGCACTTGATCATTTGAGGTCATGAAAGCAATATTGTTTGAGGCAGGTTGATCTTCTGGAGCAGAGATATTTAGACGCTCGATTTCTGAAGTCCAATCAAAGTTGAGGTTGGGCTGAACCACCAGGGCTTGAGCTAAACCTTGTGGTTGAGGACTTCCAGCAGCAGTGGCATCGGAAATACTACCAGTTGTCACAAGAGCTCTTTCTCGATTTGGCGTTGCTGGCTGTGCAGGTGCTCGATTTGGCGTTGCTGGCTGTGCAGGTGTTTGTTCTCTATTAATGAGTGGTTTTGGACAATTTCTAGCATAGTGTCCTTCTTCATGACAGTTGTAGCACCGCAAGTTGAAAGGCACCTTAGTAGCTCCATTCCAAGAGTTTCCCCACCTATTTTTCCCTGTTCTTTTAATAAACTTTTGAGCTCTAAAAGCAGCCATCGCCATCTGCCAGGTAATATCCATTTCTTCAACATCATCAGGATGGATCTGATGCAAGTCATCGCTACTCCATCTTGGGAGATCCATCTTTCCTGCAACAAAAGCATTTAAGCAATGTATAACCGAAGCTGCAATATCCAAATTCTCTTTTGACTGCTGTGTAAAGAAGGCTATCATTTCATTTTTAACAGTGGAGGCGGAAGCTGCAGAAGAAGCGTTCACAGCAGAAGCGGGAGCAGCATTAGGAACTGATGGAGCAACTTGAGCAGAAGACCCAGAGTAGTAAATGTTTGCTGGACTAGGAGCTGCTTTAACAGAAGCAGCATTGCTAAACATTTGAAAACCTCCTTGAGACAAGAGGGCTGCATTGTTGTTTGACGAAGATGGTGCAACAGTGAATCCTGCAGCTAACATACTGTTTTTATGATTGGTCTCTCTTTGCTTATCATCCAATTCACATGCTTTGATATGAGAGATCATTTCAGATAAACTGCACCTAGCAAGATCTTTCGTTTTCTTGATCATAGCCACATGATGATCCCAGCTTTTAGGTAATGCATTTAAAAGTTGCCTGTTTGTTGATGCATTTGAAGTAGGAATCTCTTCCATCTGCATTTGTGTGACTAACTTGACGAACCTCTGAATCTGATTATCAATAGTCTCCCCATAGATGTGATTGAAGTTATTGAAGTTCTGTCTGAGCAAATTCCTTCGACTTTCTTTCATGTCTTCATTCCCTTCGTAAATATCAATCAACAATTCCCAAAGCTCCTTAGCAGATTTGCAAGTGCGAAATCCAATAGCAATATCAGGTCCCAATCCCATGGTTAAATAGGACAATGCTCTTTCATCTTCCTCAATTATATTGAAATCTTCTTCAGTATATTCACTCTTTGCTTTCTTTACCTTTAGTCCGGGTTCGGTAGGACTGTCAGTCATAATCTCCCTTGGACCTCTTAAGATGCTTCTCCATATCTTTGAGTCCTTGACCTTCACATGCTGTTCAAAACGCCATTTCCATTCTGGAAAATCATTTACATCGGTCAACCTAGGAATGCGTGTAGTTGTTCCAACCTTTGAGTCCAGTTCTTGTTGTTTGTTAAGAGCAGCCAGATCAGCATTATTTGTTGACATTTTTAATTAATCAGTTAATTAATTAATTAAATTTTAAGTCCAAATAGTCAACAGGTCAATAGTCCGTGATCAGTGTCGTTGCGAGTCGAAACCAGAAATCAAACAACTCGAAACCGTAATTGATTGCGAGTCGAAACAGCTGTGGTTGCGAGTGGAGACTGATTGATGATTGCGAGTCAAAACCGGTACTGGTTGCGAGTCGAAACCGTAGATGATTGCGAGTCGAAACCAAAACAGGATGAGCCGAGACTGATGATGGTTGCGAGTCGAAACCAAAACAGGATGAGCCGAAACTAATGACGGTTGCGAGTCGTAACCAAAACAGGATGAGCCGAAACTGATGACGGTTGCGAGTCGTAACCAAAACAGGATGAGCCGAAACTGATGACGGTTGCGAGTCGTAACCTGCAAAACAGATAAGAGATAAGATCTGTTGACTCGCAATCCCTATTTTTCAGCACTTTCAAAGATTCAAAGATATCGTAATCTTTGAATCTGTTGAACACCAACTTCCCCAAAATTCAGCAAACACCTTTTCTGAAATCAACAAACCAAAATCAGCAATTTTTTTTTAATATTTCGATCAAGAACATATTGAGTATTTCAACAATTTTCACTGCACAAACAAGCAACAAAACTGGATCAGTAGCAAATAGGTTCTTGAATCTGAATGATATCAAAACCGAGCCTTGAAAGACTTTAATGGCTCTGATACCAATTGTAAAACCCGTTAGGATCTTTCAATGATATCAATCTTTGACTTGTGAAAGTGCGGAAAATAATAACAAGAACAAACGATAATAATCAACACAAGAATAATAAATGAATCACAAACCGAAATCTTGCATTCAATGACAAGCAAAGACTGATACAAGACTTCACAATGATCTTCGACTTCTAGCTCTCAAAATCGCCCCTATGCCTTAGCTTCTTGTGATCAACCTCAACCAATAGGTTGAGGTTTGTTTATATACTAGACACACGGGCTTTAGTTTAGGCCCACACAACTCCTAACTAGATAGCCCAACCCATACATAATCAGCCCAAAAGTTAACTAAGCAAAAACATAGAAACAACCCCTCAACTATGCTAACCTACATGAATAAACCTTCAGGTTCCAACACCCGGACACCCAAAAATTTATGTAAGCACTAAAATATTTTATTTTAGTGTGTGGTATGATAAAATTCCACTCGTCGCGTAATTTGGACCGTTTTTAGCGTTCGTCCGTGTTTCGTCGTAATTCGACGCACTACGTGACCGTACGGCCAAAGGAACCGACATCCGACATGTTTTTGAGCATGTTTCATGTTCCCTATGTTTAAACATCATAGTGGGGCCTTAAAATGAGGTTAACGGGCCTTGAACGTGCCTAAAGTGACCATAAAAGCTCACAGGGGCCATTTCTGCCATATATGAAAGTGCTGTTTGCTGCTAAACAGCTGTAAACAGCCTGTTCCAGCAGTTTCTATCAATTGTAAATGGTTTTTTTGGAAACTAGGGGCTGCCCATTGTTTATAAAACCATGGGTAATATGTGTAGGGTTCAGATTCAATCACGGTTTACGAGGAACGATCCTAACGGTCCTCAAAAACCTATAAATACCCTTCCCCACTTCCTTCATAACCCACACTTGATCTTGAATTCTCTAAGTTGGGGACTTTGCTCCTCATACCTGAGAAATTAGGATCAACCCTCCTTGCTTGGACCCTTTTGTAAGTCCCCTTTCGTGCCTAGTTTAAATTTTAGCGTTTTAAACAGAAAAGTCAAGCGTTATCGATAAACGCTTTGACTTTTAAACGGTTAAGCTATTGTTTGTAACGAACATGGCTACGTGACTGTAATTAGGTAGGTAATTAACCCTCAAAAGGGCGCCTCCTAATTACCACGTTTACTTAGTTTAATTGTCGGGTCAAATGAAAGTCAAACGGGTTAGTTTTAAATAAAAGGCATAACTATTAAATTAAAAGTCATAAAATCAGTTTTGCCATATTAATAACTTGGTAAATATTAGTTGAACATGTCTAAGCATGTTCAACCCAACAATTCTAAGTATAGACTCGGTTCGGAACCGAAAGTCGCAAAAGTTGACTTTTGCTTTGACTTTCAGTTCTGACCCGATTTAGCTTAGTTTAGATATGCCTTAGGATTCCATTAGGACCATATTATAAGTTAGTATAACCCTCCAAGGTTATACAACTTGGTTCCATAGAAATCCTAGTTCATGCGTGTTTCCGTTATATGCCTAAATGTTGACCGTTATGCCCTTTGGACCTTAAAACGATATTTTTTGAAAATGTGAGAGGATAGAAACCTTCACTACTAAATTATAAACTTGTCCCTAAAATCCACCCTTTTAGGATTGTATCCTTGCTGACTCAAACTACTGGGGTGAGGGTAACGTCACCTTCAAAAGAGGGGCCTACTACAATAACTAAGATAATCTCTTAATAAGTGCAAAAGTGCGGAAATAATCAAAGGTTACACTAGATACGAGTCGGAACCAAGTGATTCATCTTGTCTATCTGTTTTTTATTTTTATTTTTATTTTCAGCATTTTTAGTTAGTTTTTATTTTTCTTAGTTTAAAACATTTTTCTAAACTTTTTGATTTGATTAGACGTTGAGGATAAACCGGTACTAAAAGCTCTTGTGTCCTTGGACGACCTCGGTATCTTACCAACACTATACTACGCTCACGATGGGTGCACTTGCCCATATGAGTGTCTAGTGTTAGTGAATATCGTGTTTTATAAATTTAAAACTTGACTAAAAAGTGTTAAAGGGGCTTAAAATATACACCTAATATATATAACACTTGACACCCACCAGGACACTCGATTAAGTTTAAGTGCTTAAGACATTAATACGTATCTCGAAACAATTGAACTTTGTGTGAAAATTTAAATGGACCAGTATACTGACAATCTAAGTGAATTGTTTAGAACTTAAAATGTTTAAAGCTTAACGGTGTTGGAGATTTGTCTCAAAAACTGATATGATCCTCTTACACAAACTCACAAAAATATTGTTTGTATATGTTTCTTTATTGCATTTCATTTTATTAAAAAAAAATCCAAAAAGATTTTCGGAGTGTTTTAGCATAAATTTTTGAAAATACAAAAAGATTTTCGACAACTGGTGTTGGAGAGCTGATTTTCAAAATTCCAAGTGCTAAACATGATGACAATTGGGTTAGGAGAGTCTTTGTTTAAATGAGAAAATATTTTGTATACTTGCATACAAGTGGTCATCAAAAGTCTAAATATGCTAAATCATTCTAATCAAATTTGAAGGGGAGTTTGAATATATATAAATTTTTTCAAAATTTAAATTGGTGAAATTTATTTTTGGGTAGAGATTTGTGCAGGAAAAAGGATAAGAGCTAGGTGATCTTGGGATAACAGATAAAAAGCCAGGTTACGATCCAGAGCAGGATGCGAGCCAGGTTAAGATCCGGTGAACCTGTGGAAGCCAGACTACGATCCCAGCTTACTGAGAGGGGGAGTCTGTATGTCAAAGAGCCAGGTTCTGATCCTGAGAATGCTGATGCTGATGAACTTAAGGAATCAAGAGATCTGATCAAGAAAATTAGAAAGCTTGAGAGCTAGGTTGCGATTCTGATGAAAGAGAAGAGAGAAGATTTGAGGATACTTACAGTGTCAGATACTTCAAAGAGTTCGAGAGGACTGATAAAGACTGAAGATGCGAAGACTCGACACTAAAGACTCGTCAACATTCGAGGGGGATTCTGTTGGTGCATGCGTCTGTCGACTTCGTCTTGTATCGAGTCTTGTTTGTATTTAAATAGACCAGGGCACGAAATACGAGAAAAATGTCAAATATAGGGTGAAAGGCAACTTCAAACGGAATTAGAAGTTGTAATTCCGTTTGAATGTGACATGTCAAGTTCAAGCGAAATCAACTACCTAATTCCGCTTGAAGCCTAATTCCGATTGAATGTAATTTCGCTTGAGACATGTTCAAGTGAAATTACATCCCCTATATATACCTTTGTGTCTTGTTCATTTGTAACTTTCCGGTCAGAGCAACGAAGTGCTGCCGAAGTGTCGTCTCGTAGTAAAACGTCATCAAATCAATAACATCGACAGTTTAAAGTGTATATCTTGCTGAATTGAACTCGATACGTCTGTTTCCGCCTTTCGTATTGAGAAAAACTCTTCTGATCGACTCGTTTGGGTCTGAAAACGATCCTACAGCTGTGCATTGAACTGTGATTATTTGACTATGATGATATCAACTACGTTATGATACTCCCCACCGGGCCCACCGGTAATATGTGAAAATATCGGGGTGTGACATAGGGCCTGACATGGAGTTCCTGGCGGCCAGCGAGAGAAACAAAGGGGATATTCGCACCCCGCGAGCTAGGCTGGCCAGGGCCTAGCCTGGCCAGTCACGAGATAGCTTCGACACGGAGTGGGACACTTGGCGGCCTAGGGTGCGGCCTGGTGGCCAAGCCGTCGCGCCCCGCGGCAGATTTAATCAAGGGTGTGGGTCGCGGCCCGCGAGCGCCCCATAAACCTATATTTTATTTGATTTTTGTAAAAATTAAGGTATTTCAGGGCCGGTTTTCGTATACAAGGTGTATTTTAGGGCGTATAGGGGTGTTTTAAGAATTTTAGGAGGGTTGTTATATCCTCCCCACCTTGTTTTAGAACTCGTCCTCGAGGTCTACTGGAACATGTGCGGATATTTCCTCTGCATCTCTGATTCGAGTTCCCCAGTGTACTCTGGTCCTCTCTTGGAATCCCATTTTACTTTAACTAGAACTAATCTCTTGTGTTTGAGATTCTTGATCTTTCTGTCTTCAATTTGTAGGGGTTTCTCTCCAAACTTAAGTTTCTCATTTACCTCTATGTCCTTAAGAGGTACCACTAATGATTCATCTGCTAAACATTTCTTGAGATTACATACATGAAATACATCATGTATTCCTGTCATTTCCTCTGGCAGTTGTAGCTGGTAAGCTACTGGTCCTATCCTTCTAATAATCTCAAAAGGTCCAACATACCTGGGGCTTAGCTTTCCCCTTTTGATGAATCTGACCACTCCTTTCCAAGGAGAAACTTTTAATAATACCTTATCTCCTACTTGAAATTCCAATGGTTTTCGCCTATTATCAGCATAACTCTTTTGTCGATCGCGTGCTGCTTTTAGTCTTTCCTTGACTTGAATAATCTTGTCCGTAGTTTCTTGTACTATTTCTGGTCCAGACAGTTGCTTTTCTTCAATTTCTGCCCAACAAACTGGAGTTCGGCACTTTCTTCCATAAAGTGCCTCAAATGGTGCAACATTGATACTAGTATGATAGCTGTTATTATAGGAAAATTCTATTAATGGTAGGTGATCGTCCCAATTTCCTCCGAAATCAATTACACAATCTCAAAGCATATCTTCCATTGTCTGAATTGTCCTTTCGCTTTGTCCGTCCGTTTGAGGATGATAAGTTGTGCTTAGATTTAACTTGGTTCCTATTGCTTTTTGGAAATAGTCTAAAAATGAGAACTAAAACGGCTATCTCTATCAGAAACAATAGATAAAGGAATTCCATGTAATGAAACTATTTCATTTACATACAACTCATACTGAAAGTTTCCTTCATTGTTAAGAAATGAGCAGACTTGGTTAATCTGTCTACAATCACCCAGATTGTATCATTTCCTTTTCGTGTCTTGGGTAATTTGGTAACAAAGTCCATTGTTATCAATTCCCATTTCCATATTGGCATTTCTCGTTGCTGCAATAAACCGGAGTGTTTCTGATGTTCAGCTTTTACCTGTGAACAGGTTAAGCACTTGGTGAATAATGCCTCACCCTTGGGCATTTTCCGTCATGTGGCAGTACAGTCAGCAAGGGGCATTATTAGGCGTTTTTTTCTAAAATGAGTGTAGTAGAGATGTGAGCATTATGTTAAAAGGGCGTAGAGAATTAAATAAAAATAAAAAACCAAACAAAAAAAGCTATTGGCCAAAAAAGGATGATTAAATGTGATTGGCCATTCAAATTTGCACAAAGCGTGATTTTAAAAACTCTTGGGGGCTTTTTTGAACAATAACGCCTAATAATGCCTAGGGGTGAGGGGTGGGCGTGTTTGAAGATGAAAAACGCCAAAATTTGCACCACTACGCATGGTCTAATAACCGTATTACTGTCAAGTTAGCCAACACATATAACTAGAGACTTAAATAAAACATAAACGAAATTATATATATATATATATATATATATATAGGTAAAGTGTAAAATACAAATACGCTTATCGTACGATACGTACGCGATCATCCCAGCCGTTCGATCAGGTGCGGATCTGATGCGAATTCAATCTTCGCATGTTATAAAAAGGCAAATGAAATCGCATGGCTTGAAAATGCAATGAAATCGCATGTTTGAAATCCCATGCAAATGAAATCGCAAGTGAAAAAATGGTTAGCATGGGGCAATGTGAAAAATGGCATGGGGTGTGTAGATGGACAAAATCGCATGTGGAAGATTGAATATCGCATGTGAAAAAATGGCTAGCATGGCGTAATGTGAAAAATGGCATGGGGTGTGTAGAATCGCATGTGGAAGATTGAATATCGCATATGAAAAAATGGCTAGCATGGGGTAATGTGAAAAATGGCATGGGGTGTGTAGAATCGCATGCGGAAGATTGAATATCGCATGTGAAAAAATGGTTAGCATGGGGTAATGTGAAAATTGGCATGGGATGTGTAGATGTACAAAATCGCATGTGGAAGATTGAATTCGCACAGTTCGTACAGTTCGCATGGAGGTATGAAATCGCATGGGAGATGAAGATCTGACGGATGGGGTTATCGCGTACGTAATGTACGATAAGCCCTATTGTACGTTAACTGGCCTCTCTCTCTCTCTATGTGTGTGTGTGTATATATATATATATATATATATATAGGGATTAGTTCAAATGAAAACCATCCCCAGTTGCGAGAACCATGAGAACTCCTCTCCACCAATCAGAATACGAGACATATACACTATTAATTTAAAACCTAAAGTTATTTTGATAATTTAGTAAAATCCAAGGTTTTTAAAACCGGACCAGTCTGACCGGGATCCGGAAACAACACCGGGCCGGTTCAGTCCTTTAACCCGTTTCAACAATGACCCGGAGGTCGGGCCGACGAGTCGTCAGGTAAGGGTCGGGCCGGTTATTAATGGAGGGTTTGATTCATAGCAAATAAGAAGACAAATGTTACGAAATTTGACCTAAAAGAGATTCAGACGGTTGGCACCATATCCGTTTTTAAGGTTCCGGTCGCGAACCCGGTTACCCGGAAAGGAATCGACAAGTAGATTTGGTGATGCATGTTGACCGATCTACTTCAACGGTGGGTTATCGGTCATCATCTTTGGTCTCGAGAACTACCACCGTAGACGGCTGTTTCCATCGCCAAAAAAGGAGAGATGTGTGGGTGTGTTTGTGGTGATGGTGGTGTTAAGAAAAGAGAAGTATAGAACTACGTGTGTGAGAAGGTGTGTGGGTGTGTTTTGTACTTTTGTTATGATGGTGGTGTATCTTCACTTTTTAAATCCCTCCTGCTATTTTAATTGTAAATCACTCCTGCTATTTTAAATATACTACACAAACAATCCCTGGATTATTTTGATAAAAAAATCCTGAATCTTTCAAATGATCACAAAACAAAAGAATAAGTAAAATGGTTCCGGTCCGGTCCTGAAAACATTGGTAAAATCTTCTCTCTTCATTAAAATCTTTACTCTCTCTCTCTCTCAATCACTTTTCAAAACCCAGAAGTCTGTTTTCTCTCCCTCCTTCTTCAAAACCAGATATCCCCAGAGTTTTTTTCCCAAAAGAGGATTGGTGGAAAAGTTATTTACCAAAATGAGTGATTTGAAAAATAATTACTAAAATGAGTGTTTTTCTATATTTCTTTATTTTTAACTAATATTTTATAGTTCTTCTATTTTTATTTAATCAACCTATCACATTTGTGAAAAAGTGAGAATAAAGGGGAGTGGTACTATTAGGTGAGAAAATGGGAAAAAAGAAGCCCTAATCTAGTGACACGTGACCCAAATAACTTTTATTTATTATATATAATAGATATATATATATATAGCGATCGGTTCAAATAAAAACCATTTGCAGCTACGAAAATCGCAAGAACTTCTCTCAATCAATCAAAATACGAGACATATACACTATTATTTTAAAAGATAAAGGATTATTTTTGTAATTGCTCAAAATGTCAAATCTCCTCATACTCTCTCTCTCTTTTCTTCAAAACCAGATCTCCCCATCTCATCTTTCAAAACCTAAAACTGGCATCCCTTTCTTCTCCCCTCTCGTCTCCTGTCCGGCGACCGGAGCTGGACTCCGACGACTATGCCGGCCCGTTCTTGCTCCGACGAGTCACTTACACCACACCACCACCCTCCTTCTTCACCTTAAATCCACCACAAAACCCTCATGTTTTCACGCTATTAAACGGCCGGCCAACATGGTGGTGGCGGCATACGGCTGCAACGACAGAGAAATAGGGAGAGAACGAGAGAGATCGAGGAGAGAGAAAGCTGCAGAAAGAGAGAGAGAAAGACGCCGGCGCCGGTTCCGGTGTTGTTCTTGCTCCGGCCGTTCTCCGATGATGACGAAGATGATGTTCTCTCTCTCTCTCTCATCTCGCGCCGGATTGTTCGAGGTGAAATGCTAAAGCAAGCGCGAAATCACTGCTTCGGCTTTTGAGGGATTGTTCGAGCGATTTCAGAAGTGAAAGATCGAAGAATGTGGTTTTGGAACAGGTTATGGGTGAGATTGATAGAGGTGAAACGAGGGAAATTGAAGTTGGAATGGTGGAGGAGATGATTGCCAGGCTTAACATGTGAATCTTTCACTAGAAACAGAGGGTTTTTTTTTTCACTTTGTTTGTGAATCTTTCAATAGAAACAGAGGATGTGCTTATGATTTAAGTTGAAGATTTTTGAATAATTTTGGGATGCCATATAATTTCCAAGATTTGTGGTTGAGTTAAATGGGAACGCTTTGCAGCAGTCTATCCGGGTTGTGCCGGTGGTGTAGGTGGTGCCGGGGTTTGGTGGCGGTGGTCTTTTGTTCCATCCCGGTGGCCCCGGTGGTGCCTGTGGATCTCACCACTCTAATGGTAATAATGGATTTTACAAGTATATTGCAGGAAGGTATATGTTTTATCCGTTTTCGTAGTTAGTTTCGTTCGAGCAGATTTTCTGAATTAGGAATGTTATCTAGTATCTTGTGATGTTAATTACAAGTAACTGGCATTAAACACGTGTAACCAAGGGCGTGTGCGTAACTGGCGTCAGTTACTCGTGCAAAGTCAGTTTCGTGTCGAGCACTGCGTTAAGCGCCTACCGCGTGTCCAAGCTCTGGTACGCATAACCGCAGTAAAAGCGCGTAACAGACGCGGCACGCGTAATTGACACCTGAACGCGCGTAACCGATGCCGTTACACGCTGAGCGGTAGGTTAAGTGCGTGCTGGGGCCTAGTAACGTGGCGCTAGACGTGCGTTTCTCGATCGTGGTACATGTAACCGGCTCCGAAAGTGTAACTGGCATTTTTAACATACGTAAACTGAGGCATGATCGCGCGTAACTGGTGCTGAAAACCAGGAAGTCAGAACTTATAATTTGGTGAATTGAAGCTTTTTGTGTAGGCTATGATGATTTAAACTTACATACCATCAAACTCTGAAAGCTTCAAGCTATTTTGATGAATTTCAATATTACACTGAGCCTATGCTTACGATTTAAACAATTCTTTTTTAATTTAATTAACTTGTCTATAATTTCTTGTTTGATTTGATTTTGTTAGTGAATTTTTATTGATTTTGAGTCGTCGTAAGGCAACAAATTAGAGTCTCTGATGTGCGTTGACCCATTTCACCACGATCACCCGCTCCTTTGTCTAACAACTCCCCAAAGACGATCGCCTAATACAACCCTAAAGGTCCAGTACACGCTGACTTTTGACATGCCCGTCACTCTGCCACAAATCTCTACCCAATATGCGGTATATTTATACTATAACTAGGATTGTCCACACAAATCACAATTATCCTAAAGACATCCAAACCTAATTGGTTTAGGATGCTAGATAATTATCTTATCAATTAACCAGGACATGATAATTTATATACTATCAATTTAAAACAATCTTAGGCATCATTGTTTGTAAATTGTGCTATATATTGTATCTGTTATTTTTTCTTGTACACTGGGCTATATTTAGTCATTTGTTTATTCAGGCGAATTAGATCACTAAGCCTTTTTAGATATTTAGTCATTTGTTTATTTGGAGTTTTGTGCTTGAATTCAGACTTGATCCTTTGATTCGGTAAATGACACGATAGATGGTTTGCATGACTGTTTTCCAACTCATCAATAGCAGGGCTTCGACTATTGATCGATTTGTGTGCCCGGTGAATTTCTCCTCCGATTTGCCTTTCTCGGTGTCAAGGTTTTCATCTCTTCTGTTGTTTCTTTTGGTAACTTATCGGTGCATGTGCTTTTATTGATGATTGTGATTTGGATGATTGTTATGAAATTTGTTGTTCTTGATGTTGTTACATGAACTGGAAATAGAAGATAAGAATGTGTGTTCAGTCATATCATTCCTCCTTTTGAATCAAATAATTCAATAGACTGTCTTTTGTTACATGACAGAAAAGTTAAACAAAAGTTAAATGAAAAGTGGCTGAAATTGTGGCAGAAAGAAAAGGCCTTACGTCTTATATGAAGTAGAACTTGGACGTTTAAACTATGTACTGATGTGGAAAATTTGGAATTGGAGGAGTATTTCAAGAGACTAAATCACTTGGAGGAAAATTTGGAATTGGAGGGGTATTTGCAGAGACTAAATTACATAGAGGAAAAGCTGGTCATAATTTATGTATTATAAGAGAGGGTAAATCACTGTATTATTGACTCCCCTCTTATCTTGAGAAGGGCCCATAATCTCTACTAGGCCCGGCAATTTTAACCCAAGGAGCTGATTATGGGTTCATTTGGGCTATTATTTAAACACAATGGGTTATTTTGGGTTTAATGGTTTTTTCCAATGGGTCAGGATGGGCCCTTCTAAAGTTAATAAAAAAACCTAGTAGGTCAAACTGGGTTTAACAAAAAAGAGGAACGGGTCAGGATGATGGGTTATCTTCTTCTCCATAGATCTTTGCAATTCACGCAGTGACACACTGATTCTTGGTCGATTCTTCTTTGCAATTCACGCAGTGACGCACTGGTCTTCCTGCTACAATTCATCTTCTTCGTCGATTCAGTATCAATCCATTCATCACACAGTGAGTTAACTCAGATTCAGCATAGTTAATTTTTGTTCTTGTCGATTAGATAATTATTTGTATATTTGTAGTTAATTTTTGTTAACTCAGATTCAACATAGTTAATTTTTGTTAACTCAGATTCAGCATAGTTAATTTTTGTTCTTGTCGATAGATAATTATTTGTATATTTGTAGTTAATTTTTGTTAACTCAGATTCAACATAGTTAATTTTTGTTAACTTAGATTCAGCATAGTTAACTCAGATTCAACATAGTTTGTTCTTGACGTTGTTAGATTGTATATTTTTCTGTGTAGGTGCTTGGTTTAATTTAAGTCTAAATCTTTGACATATGTTGATGAATGTACTTTACTAACAATCTATGATACTTTCTCAAACAACTGCTGTTATGATAGTAGGACTGTTTAGGTTGTTGGTAACTTGGAGTTGGACTGCAAGTAACCCTTTGCATTTTTATAGGATTGGCATAACAGCATGGTTGCATTTTTATATGGTGGCATAAGAGTAGGGTTGGCATGAAGGTGACATTCCCATATTGTAAACTAAACAAAGTTGAAAAGACACATAAAGTCACTCAGTTAGCCCAATGACTAAACCCAACCAAGCATTTTTGCCAGGTTACCAGCATACTTCATGTGTACGTACCATCATAGGTACCATCTTTAACTCGGAATATAGCTCGGAATGCTAGATGTGTCCGATAAAGCTATGCAGGAAAAGTGCAGATCGTTTTTTTATTTTTTTATAATTTTTTATTTTTTTAATTTTTTTAATTTTTTTTCGTTTTTTTAATTTTTTTTAATTTTTTTAATTTTTTATTTTTTTATAATTTTTTTTTCATTTTTTATAATTTTTTTCAGTTTTTATTATTATTGATTTATTCTCAACCCATCCTAACCCAAACCCATCTTGACCCGAACTGATCCTGACCCAAACCCAACCTGTAACCCAAATTCATTCTAACCCAAACCCATCCTGACCCAACAACCAATCCAATCCAACCCATCCATTTTGCCACCTCTAATCTCTACAAATAAATGAATAAATTCGAAGCATGTGAAGAAGATGAACGACGAGCCGACCGCGATTAGCGGTACGACAACGGAATCAAGCGACGATGGTGGTTTCAATGCCGAATCAGGTCTTGATAACGTTTTTTCTAGCCGGTGTCATGGTTTTCATCTCTTCTGTTGTTTCTTTTGGCAACTTATTGAATGTTGATCAACAGTTTTTCGTCCTAATTTTTATTGTAAAATTGAAGTTTATTTTGTTATAGCGTGATGGTGATGAACTGTAATGAGGAACGGGTATTGGGATTAATTTTCTTGGTTCTCGGGTTAAGTGGGATAGTATAAGTGTTTTTTACTCACCCAATATTACCAGACTTTTTTTATTATGATTATGAAATGTAGGTGGTATGCTATCTGTTTCGTTTGTTTGTTATGAGAATAATTGTAGAGTCCTAAGTAGCTTTTTTTATTGCATCCAAACTAGGGGGTTACATTTAGCTGCTAAACTACAATGAGCCGAACTTATTAATTCCACTTCTTTATTTAAAAAGCTTGGTTGACAACTAAACTGCCGCGTTCGTTCGTATATATTGCGTCGTAATTTGTAAGCCATAGCCGCATCACGACGGATGCTTCATCTAGTGACAATTAATTATTAAATCACAAACACATTTAATAATCTACAATTGTCCACACCTTGAAAACCTCCTTGAGTCTTGCACGTCAAATCGGTTTCATTGTTCGGAATTTCCAACACCATACATATTGAGATTTCATGTTTCTAAAGTCAGTATCGAAATCAGGTCTCATATCTTTTGATTATATTGATTCTAACATCTGGTTTCCTATAGATATTTTGATTTTATTGATTCTAACGACTGGTTTCAATGTTTCATACTATTAAATTAAGCTATTATATTTCATCATCAAAAATTCTTACTTTAAACATAGTGGGTAGGTGACAATATAGTCGGTCGGAAATTAGTGCAACTAGTTGATATTCAGCCCTCGCGTTGTGGCGGGGACCCAATGTCTGCAAAACACGTGTCAACAATGGCAAGCAGATACCGAATATCAAAACATAAATAAAAATGACGTGGTAAGGATAGTCACTCCGTCTAAAAAACGATTTTAAATAACCTAATATATAATAATAGGACCCACACGTCCTACACGTTGGAAATTCGGGTGTTTCCAGTTCGGTTATTACGGCGCTAACACGTTAAAATATGGATGAGCTCGATACCGGTAACGGAACCGAAAGTACCGATCCGGAAAATAATCGAAATTAGGTATCGGCACCGAAAATGCTCGGTACAATACGGTATGGTATTTTAAGGTAAAAATCAATAAATACAGGTATGGTGCTAGACCGGTGTCGAACCGAAAGTAACGATTCTAAAAACGCCAAAAGCTGGGTACCAAATTGGTATCGAAAATGATTTGGTATAGTAAATTTGGTACCGATACGATACCGGTTTGATTAGAAGATTTGATACGATTTGCTCATTAATAATCTAGATATCCAAGTTAATTTTACATGCTACAATTCATTCAATCATTCATTGCAGAAAAAGAAAAAAAAAGAAAGCAAAATAAGTTGTTGTGTATATAAAACCTCATTCAAACGAAATACAGTTTACTTGCTATGTGTATGAAAAATAATCTAAACGGTGCAATTACTTGCATTGCTACGTTGCTACAGGATTTGATGAGCTCGGTACCAACCGATACCGAAAATACCGTTACCCAAATCCTCAAAAGTGGGTACAGGTACCGAATATACCCGGTATGGTACGGTTCGGTACCGGTCGGTACTGATACGGCACCGGTATTTGAGGGTAAAAACCAGTGAATACTGGTGCCGAAACGATACCGAAAATATACTCGGTTTGATAAATTTGGTATCAGTACCAATAACTTATACCATTTGAATTTTAATATATAGGGCAATTGCTCATCCTTAATGATATTACTATTCATTGCATTCAAATTTTAATATATAGGGTGAAGAAACACTGACCTTCACGGTAGTATCCAACTAGGACTTCAACTCTTGGCGATCTGAACTGCTAACTGCAAAACAGAACACCGTTAGGACTCGTTACAGGAATGGGGTTATTCCTGTAACCACCCTCCGGCGTGAGAATAAGTCTCGGTTTTGGGAGTAAAAGGGTATGTGTAAAGAAAAGAGTAAAACGGGAGCAAGATGATTCATACCTAAGATGTTCACCTCTATTTATAGTTTACCATTAGGGTTTCCCTTAACTTAGGATGAGCTCCGATACGTCAGGGATTTGCACAATCTTCCCCAAAATGTTGGGGATTTGGTTACGTGATTTATCCATGCAGGATGGAATATTCTAGAATAACCGTTTATGATTATTTATTTATAATAAAACAATAGGTAATGACTGGGTCGGGTTAGCCGATTCGGGTCATACCTCGTCATGTCCCCCCAGTCCGAAGTTATGAAATGAAATTCATAAAATCGGACTAAAAAGGAAAAGTCAAACCTTCCCCTTTTGCGGGTTAGTCTCTTGAGTGGGGTAACCTTGCGTTTTTTGAAAAATGGCGGCGATGGGAAAGGATGTGACAGTTAAATCATCATTAAGGTGACAACTGTCACCACCCTGCTCTGACGTGAGTTCCCATCTGTTTGCCTTTTTGAATTCGAAAAGTTACTATTGCCGTATAAATAGAGTACCTGTTTAGGGATTTAGAACTTTAATTTCTTCTTTTTGTGCAATCACTCTCTCCCATTTCTTGAACCTAAAAAATGGCCTCCAAGACCTGTGAATCGTTTTCCTCTGCCCCCGCAAGTTCCGATGCCCTGTATGTCAAATGGTGGCAGGCTTCGTTCAATAACCTTCTTCAAGATTACCATATTAGGGCGGAGTGGAACCCGGTGTTACCGTCGAAAACCGACACGGCCTTCCTGTTAAAGCAAGGTAAAATCACTCTGTTTAGTGACTTCTTTAAATTCTGCAACTTCCGGCTGCCGATTACGAAGTTCTGCAAATTAGTTCTTGACCATTATCCCATCCATATTTCCCAACTGCATCCCTTAGGGCTTGTAAAACTCCGACAATTTGAGTTCGCCTGTATCGCCCTAGGGCACATTCCGGAAGTCCTTGTTTTTAGGGCTTTTTTCGTCCTTGTATGGAAATCCCCCTTTTTTACCTTCGACAGGAGGGATACAGAGGTATCTTGTTTGAGAGACATTCCTACCGGTTCAAGGGACAAAGAATGGAAGAAAAAGTTCTTTTACATCGATGCCACCGTCATTCCCGGAGAGATGCAGTGGAGAGCGATGGGGTTAAAAGACAAGGTTAAAGATGAGGCCCCTCCAAAAGATGCCTATGTGTCCAATGCCCTGTATACTAAGCTATGTGAGCACCCGTCTGAGTGTATGGTGATCCCGGAGGGGGCGTTGGTGATGGCTGGAATGAGCCTTTCATGGCATGATATAAAGTTGTATCCTTCTTTCCGGAGGGAGGATGAAGGTATGTAAATTGTGGCTTTGCAATTGTTTCGCTTGATGTATATATTGACATGTGTGTATCTTATAGGTAAATGGAGCTTGTTCGATTTTGTGGATCCTACACGGCACGCTGCCTTAAAGGCTGTGGACCGCGTACTTGGTGAGCAGGAGCCGGATGTCCTGAAAATCCACTTAGAGCAATTTTTGTTACCGGCTGTATCGGTGGACCCCACTGCTTATATTACAGTACCTCCCCCCAGTGGAGGAGGTAATGTGGTTGCCGTAGAGAAAAAACCCATCAAGCTGAAGGTCCCCGGGAGGAAGTACATGGCTGTGGGGACGGGTGCTTCGTCGGTGAGCGTGACCGCATCCGCTGGTGGTGCTGCTGAGCTGACAAGTCCAACACATGTGTCGAAAAAGCAAAAGGTTGTCCCAGCTCTTACTGCTTTCGAGGCTATCCAAGCCGCTCATATCATACCTACTGGTAAGTAACCTTTATCTGTGAGTGTTAACATAGACTTGATATCATATGTTTACGGAGAACTTAATTTTACACAGGCCCTGCTGCTGGGGTTCATGTTGGGAACGTATCGTCTGCCCCGTTAGTATCTATGGGAACCATCCCGTCTGTTGCTGGCAAACCTAGCCTCTCCGATCTAATATCACAGGCAAGTGCTACCACTGCGGTTAGTTATCCTATGCCGCCACCCATGCCTACCGTTGCTATGGCTGTTACAACCAGTCCGGTGTCTACGCCTCTGCCCTCAAGTGTAATTCCTTCTACTTTGTTCGATTCTCCTCACAACGTTTTTTCTGCAACTGGGAAAGAGACACCCACGGTCTTTGCTACCCATGAGGGGACCAGTACCCAAGATGCCGCCCTAAGCGATGCCGGGGGTTCAAGCAGCGGTATCGCCGATGATGGAGCCCGCTTGGGTGATGACCTGTACTTGCCTACCATCAATTGGGATCCTAACATGCAAGATAAATGGTATCAACCTAAATGGAAAATAGCCGAGTCCTCAAGACTGATCTTCCCACCAGTGATTCAGCACTGGGTTGAGCGGGCTTATCCCCCGGCTGAGTCAGCATATGTGGAGGGTTTAAACAATGAGAATTTGATGAATTCTACTATTGTAGATTCCGTTAGTCAGCCCCGGAGGCTTGCAGAGATCCGGCGTAGGTGGATGCATGACAATAACGAGCTCCATCATGCACGAGCTGTTATTGAGGAGTTGAAGGATGAAAAGTACCGTTTGGAGAGTCAACTCCAAGCCACTGGATTGAGGGAGAGCAGATTTGTATCTGAGAAAAACAAAGCGGAGGATGACCTGAAACGGGTGACCGCCAACCTAGCTGAGGAACGGATAATATGGGCTCGTGACATAGCGGAGAAGGACTGGGTCCTTGCTCATGCTAAAAATGTACAGGAGGAACTGGAGCGTAAAGCCATTACCGAAGCCCAGAAGGTGAGATCTGAAATGTCCGCTGAAGTGGAAAGATTTCGAATTGACACTGACTTTGTGTCTCAGGTGCAGGAACGGTACCAGGCTTTGACGGTTGAGGTGGAAACTTCCCGTGCTAAGGTCCAAACCAAACAAGCTGAGTTGGAAGAGCGGGAGGACCAGCTTAGGAAATTACAGCAACAATGTGACTCCCTGGTTACTGAAAAGAATAAACTTACTCAATCCTCTGCCGCCGATCAAGCACCCCTCAAAGAGGCAGAAAATGCATTGGAGCAGGCAAACACCGAGGTGGACAGCTTAACAAGCCAACTGGCTGCATTGCGGGGTGGCTGGAATTGGCTAATAACCAACGGCCTGGATGGGGCATTTGAATATCTTCGGCAATCAGGGTCCTTTACGGCGTTGCTAGACCGCCTTTCCACCGTGGCTTACCAATCTGGTCATCATGATCGTGTGTACACCGGCTATCATGAGTGCCATCAATCAGGTAAGATTACTCATGAGTTCCATGCGGCGAGGGGTAAGCTTCAGGGAGATATGGCAGATGCCTTGGAGACTGTATGCAACGATCCACTACCCGCTTATGCTGACTTAACAAAACACGTTGCTGAAGACGGCGTGGACGCCCTACGCCTGATGCTGGAGCCAGTGGAAGAATTTGAAGAAGAATGAGTGTTTTCTTTTGCATTTGTACACTGTTCTTTAGATATTTTGTATTAACACTGTTTTACTTGGTTTTTGTGTAAGTGCTTGTGTCAGACATTTAATGCTAATGTAATGATTGATGACGCCGCCGTTTATCTGAAATATGGCGATTAGACGTGTGATGATTATTTTTCATTAATTCTGCTAACGTCACCACTGTCAATCCTGTTTATCCTTCTATAAATTAAACTTCCTTTTCCAAATTTGGTAATTTGAAATGATGAGTCGGAGAAGTTATAAACAGAGGCTTTCCGATATTTTCCGACTCTTAGATGCCGCCGATGGTTTAGTCCGTCTCCAAGTTCCGGTGACGGAAGATATGATCCGAGGAGAGGAGGTGCCTCCTGATAATGTCTTACCCCGGGTTAGCCGGTCCTGTAAGAGCATTAAACATGGAGAGCCTTCTCATGCTGAGCCAAGTGCTGCTGTTCTATCGGCTGATACTTTAATAAAGGCCTTTCCATCCGACTACATTCAACGGTGTGGAGTAGTGTATGAAAGGCGTCGTGGTGACCGTTCCGGCAAGAAACCGATTGAGGATCGAGAGGTGATGGCTGCTCCGGTGGATGAGGGAAATACCGATGAGTTGATCGTTGATCCTCATCCGTTGGAGTGTTATGGAGAAGTGTTGCATACCCCTGCAGAGGTAGTGGCAGACCTTTCCTAGAAGTAGGTTTTAGAACATGTTCGTTTTTGGTTCCCGTATGTTGGTATTTTAGCAACAGGGACAAGTACTTGGTTTTTTGTAAGATAGTTGCATGTATTTATTACCAAAATACCTATCTTTTTGTAGCGGTTATCGTATCTATTACCAAGATACCCGCTCTTAGCGCTGTATATTTTGACCCCTGAACTTTTATATGTGAAAAATATTTCGTGTTAAGGGTACTTTTTTACCATTATGTGCAATTTAGATGCGATGGTAGTTGTTTGTACCGTATAGTGCAGTGCAGTGCAAATGCGGTGGTAAATTTTATTGTATAAGTAATGAGGAAACATAAAAGAAATGACTTTTATTAATTCAATACTTAAAAAAAAGGAAAAGAGACATCGCTTTAGATGAATTACACTTGCTTGAAAAAAGATGAAAAAACGTTCATACCCGCCGTTAGGGGCGAAGTATTACATATAACATTTTTTCAATTGGGCCGCGTTCCAGCTTCGTGGAATCGCGGTACCATCCAGCCTTGCTAAGCGGTAGTCTCCTTTGCCTAGGTCTTCTTGGATGACGTAAGGACCCTCCCAATTGGGTCCCAACTTGCCTGTGGGTTCCGCTCTACTGGCCTCATTATCGCGCATGACATAGTCGCCCTCTTTAAAGTTGTGATGAGCCACACGCTGATTATAGTATTTTTCTAAAGCCTTCTTATATTTTGCCTCGCTGATAGCGGCCACTTCACGCCTTTCTTCGAGCATATCCAGGCCTTCCCTTAGGAGTCTGTCGTTATCGTCGTTAGTAGTGAGACGCCTTAGCGAGGGCAAACCGACTTCTGCGGGTATCATGGCCTCCGCGCCATAGATAAGGCTGAAAGGAGTCTCGTTGTTGCTTGTCTTAGGCATTGTGCGATGTGCCCAAAGTACATTTGGCAGTTCTTCAACCCAGGAAGTTCCTTCGTAACCCAGCCTTCTTTTTATTCCATCCAACAAACTTCGATTCGCCCGCTCTACCTGGTCATTTCCTTGCGGGTGTGCAAATACAGTGGCAGTCCGAACCGACACACAATGTGCTCCCAAAGGAACTTTTTTGCATTTTCAGCGGTTATTTTAGCCAAAGGTTTGGCTTCGACCCATTTAGTGAAGTAGTCAATCACCACGATAAGGTATTTTAGCTTTCCAGGGGCCAGCGGGAATGGTCCCAAAATGTTCACCGCCCACTTTTGAAAAGGCCAGGCCGCTGTGACCGGGATCAAGTTGTTCTTGGGTCGGAATGTTTGAGGAGAAAATTCCTGACAGCTATGGCACCTTCTGAGTTCTTCTACCGCGTCTCCATGCATCCCTGGCCAGTAATACCCGGCGTTATGGATTTTGGCCACAACTGCCCGGGGTCCCGCATGAATGTCGCATATGCCCGCGTGGATTTCCTGGATTAGGTATTTCGCTTCTGCTGGAGATGCGCATCGCATCAGCGGACCCAGGTATGATTTTCTGTATAGGACGCCGTTACTGACTTCGTATTGCAATGCCTTGTGTTGGATTTTGTGGGCGTCTGCTCTGGCGGGAGGTAATGTAACACCTCGAAAATTTACGTCCAATAATGTAGTGACACGTGTCATGGACTTGAATGTGTGAAAACATACTTTAGAGGGACTAAAGTTGACGAACAGTGAAACTGTGTGAATATAATGATCCAAAGTGTCAACAATGGATAAATAGGCTCTAAAATAAACCTACATGAGGTTTATAATCTTAAACGGATAGATCATGGATCATACGAAGCGAAAAATGAAAGAAAGTGAGGAATTACAAACTACAGGGGCTAAATGTGTCAACATGTTGAAAGTATACCTCTGAGTGATCTTTTGGCAAACCCGAAGCTTTGTAATGATAGAATATACTCACTAGATTATGTGGTAAAAATTTCATGAAGTTTCGTTATCGTATGAGAAAGTTATGGCCAAAACCGTACAAGAAGGGTTAAATGCGTCAACGTTGGTTTTCATGACTTTTCGGGTAAGCGCAAAGTTTTTCAAGGGCTTTACCATGATGGTAAATGTCCCAAGGTCCTAAAAGTCAAGTTTTGGGGTCTAAAGTGCAAGAAAAGGACCCAAAACAACGTTACAAGGGACCAAGGACTGAAATGCAAAACAAAGAAACAAGAATTTGTCATCTGACAAGGCTAGCGCACCGCTACATCAGGAGCGTAACGGTGCGCTAGGCCCGTATCTGGGCAATATTAACGACAGCTGCCAGTTATCAGGTCTGTCTCGGTTGTTTACAGCTGTTCTCGACTCAAGAGACTCACCAATAGCATTACATGCATTTAGGGGCACTTGGAACCATCTTATAACATCAGTAGATCATGTGGCAACATCAATTGAGATCAAAATTTGCCTAAAAGGGTCTTGAAGGTTGCATACATTCAAACACTTGCATTCACAAAATTCACAAGACAACTTCTGGAGCTCTCTGGACATCAAGACATCTTCCTAGTGATTTCTAAGCTTGATTAGGACCATTGTAAGTGTTCATATCCTTCTCTGATTCGTTCTAGCTTAGTTATTCATCTAAAAGTCAATCCGTCGTAAATTTAGTTTGACTTTATGATTAACCGGAAATGGCTCAGTCTTTTCTCAAATTAAAAGTACCTACAAGTTGGTATTTATGTGGGTAACAAACCCTCAAAAGGGTATTTTCAGATTCTCACCCTAAGCATGATAATTGTCGAGTCAAAGTTCGTTTAAAAAAGTCAACAGAATGTGTTTTTACAAATTTAAGCATGATTAGCAATGTAGGATACATGCAACCTATTTGATCATCAAAATAACTTGGTAATTAATGTAAGAATGTGTTTCAACATGATCAACTCGACAATTTTCAGTTTAAACCCGAATCGGAACCGAAAGTCTCATAAATTGACTTTTTCTTTGACTTTCAGTTCTGATCCGTGCATGCATGTTTGAGATCTGCATTAGAGCATATTTTGGACCAAGTTTCATGTATGTATAACCCTCTGGAATTATACATCTCGGTTCCATACTTATTCGATTCATATACGTGTTTCCGATTTATGCTTAAAGTTGACTATTATGCCCTTTTGATATAAAAACGAGATTTTTGGAAGTATGAATGGACAAATGACTTTGTTACTGATAATTACACATGTCCTTAAAATTTGACATCAACCCGAGGTCTGGATTGTGAGTTATGCTCAATATCGCAAATGAAACGGTTTTTATTAATTAAACGGCGTTATGAGCATAACGCCTATCAAAACCTAATTTTTGACATCAAAATGTACACCTACTGTTGTTATTTAATATTTTGGGATTTATAAAGATTTTTAATAATTTTTGAACTGATTGAATCATAGAGTTTGAGCCTTAAATCGGTTATAGACGGTTTTGCCCTTTTGGGCTATAAAATGAGTTTTACAAATCCTTTTGACCCCAAACCTTTTTCTACTGATTTTATTTGATAAATAAAATATTTCGAGCCTTCTGGATTATAAAATTAACAGCTTTCTTTTAAAAACCCGGAAATGGCCCCAAATCGTCTTTTTAAGCGTTTTTAACGCATAGTATGTACTCAAACTATATTAAACATATAAGGTTGATACCTACTGATATTTTTATTATATTTTTATATAAAAATAGTAAGTAAAAGTTTATAAACTCAGGTTTCCAGTTTTGACCTTTTAAGCCTAAGTGAAATTACCAAAATGCCCCTAAGGTGCATAGTTTGGTTTTAAATGGTAAATTTCATATATGGGTCATACCCTACGGTTATAACATGTTAAATTAAGTATATTTACTGTATAAACCAGACCTGTAACTCAGATTTCTAATTCAACTCTTTTATAAACTTTTAAATGACCAAAATGCCCTTATGAGGCATAGGTTGTGTTTAAATTCGTTTCGGGCATAATAGAAGATATCTTACTGATATCACAACATATTTAAAGAATTGTAACTTAGGAAACTTGTATATGACTCTTTTGGTTACCGTTACGCACTTTTCGCGTTCGGATCGGCGTATGTAACTAGTTTGCATATATTAGCCGAAACGGGTCAAACGTTATCGTTTTTATCTCAAAATCCAGAATGTGTTTAGTTTACCCATATTATACAAGTCTCCAAACTTATCGGGTCTAAATCACATCCTATTCCGGTCATCGCTTAATCATGCGTTTCGAACCGTAAACCTTTCCTTAAGACTAACCGGTCTAAGCTTAGGCTTGGTTAAAGACCCGTTAGCATTCTAATTGGTTATTTATACCATCGTTCCAGACTAGAGCCTTCCGGTAAATGGTACCTACGCTTACTTGAGTGAATACGGCTGAGTTATTAAATTCTTTCTATTTAAGACAGGAGCTAGCTCAGGTAAATACTTTTAACTTATTTTCCCTTATACGGGCTTGGGATACGGTATTATAAAAATACCGCTTGGTCGGGTGTAGAAACCTTTTAATCGAAGATGATTAAGTTGCATAATCCCGTTTTAATTCGTATTGCTTGATAACAAATAACATTGGGGGTTAATGACCGTGTCCTGGATATCCTTGGCTCATTTTAAAAAGTGAATGGCCACGACGTAAGCACAAGGTGTAGACAAAACACCTCCTGTTGCATATGTAAAACATATACTCACTCGTGAGGGTATCTTCTTGTGAGATTATATTTGTGGTGTGTCGATTAATCTTGTCCGACTTGTATTGTATTGTATAATCACCGGCCCTAAATGTTGGACAAACATGTAAATCGGATACAAGATTTTTATTAATAAAATTGTCCCAAGTTATAAAAGATTAATTTTGCCTCCGTGCATTTTAATCAATGTGTCAAAATATTTTGTGCCGTTTGCACTCAAATCACTTTTCAAACTCTTTTTCCAAAATGAGTCGGTTAATTGTATTTACCAGTGAAAACTGACGTATTTTTCCAAAAGGTTAAGTGACAGGTACTGAACGTAATTGGCTGGAAGCTCAGGGCGATTATAAGGAATCTTGCAAGTCCTAGGCGTCTAAAGTCTGTTGAACAATGATTATGATTATTCGATCCGCCTGTGGATCTTTTACTTTCCGTTGTAATACTCTGATATTACTTTATATTCGGATTGTAATATATTTATCTTTTGCTTCCGCTGTGCATTAATATATTGTGTTGTTTGACTATGATGATATCAATTACGTCACGATACCCCCCACCGGGCCCACCGGTGACACGTGGAAATTCGGGGTGTGACAGGTTGGTATCAGAGCCAACATTGAGTGAATTAAACACTAGCTTTTTGTGTTTAATCTCAATGACACAATTAGCACATTCTTTGACCTTCTGAGTCTAGAATTAACATAGGAATAATCTCAATCCTAATCTGGAAATTTTTGCTTCAAAATTCTAATTGAATACGTCGCCAAGCGAAGAAACTGTAATAGGAATTCTCCACACCCGGAGCCTTGAAATGCTGAGCTTCGTACCGCGGCCAGGATGAAACGAGCATACAAGGAGAAAGCATTCAGAAATAAAAATGAAGAAGAAACTCCTCTTACTGAAGATCGTTTCCTTAATAGTCCTCATAAGGACATATTCATCTTTTAGTCCCTTCGAGGACACATTATTCCTTTCAAAGACCCGCTTAGGGCAACTCTGTACTTTTATCTCCATATAATGGATTGATTAAATTAAGTTTTCATTCTAAACCTGAAACATGAAATAAATGGAAAATAACATCCCTTAGAAGGGAAGTGCCTACGGGCTATAATTAACGTCCTCTGAGACTAAAGACAGTGGTAGCCTACAACTCCCTGTCAAGAAAAGGTAATGAACGTTGATTCACACCTTATTGCTTCGATCCCAAACGACCGTGGCTTATAAATTAAACTTGTCTACGTGACTAGGCCATTTGTGCCATTATTAAAACTTTAATGCCTCGATTCTCTGAAATCATGGCTTATAAACTTGTCTACGTGACTAGGCCATTTGTGCCATTATTAAAACTTAAATGCCTCGATTCTCTGAAATCATGGCTTATAAACTTGTCTACGTGACTAGGCCATTTCTGCCATTATTAAAACTTTGATGCCTCGATTATCTGAAATCATGGCTTATAAACTTGTCTACGCGACTAGGCTATTGGTGCTATTAATAACTTGTAAATTAGGATTTATGAGGAAAATCCTGAAGGAAATAAATATCCTTCCTTCCCTGTCAGTATGCATTTTAAAAAGAATCTTAAAGGTGAAACCTAGCCTACGCGGCCAAGATGGTGAAACCTACTCTCGGGATTCAGATCCATGTTAATACCTGAGAACGTGTTAGCACTCCTGACAAACGTGATTCGATAAAATCACAACAGTCATCCCTATATTGGAAAAAATTTTAAAGTTCTAATTTACCTTATGATTCTAGAAATCATGGCTTATATCATCTTATAAGATGATCATTTTATAAACATCCGTAAGTGATGAAGTACCTACGGGCTAAATTGGTTGTCCGATAAGACAACAACAGTGGTGGTCTTTGACCTCCTGTCTAAAAATGTTGGACCATGTCCAAGCATAAAGGTCGGTATGGTCCAAATGATCTTGACTAATAGCATCTGAAAAGATGAACATATCATAAACATCCCTCAGAAGGGAATGCCCACGGGCTATATCTAATGTCCTAAAGGACAAAAGGCAGTTGTAGTCTTCGACTCCCTGTTAAGAAAAGTAACCGACTATGCTCAAACCTTAAATGCCTCGATCCCAAACGATCATGGCTTATAAATTCAAATCTATCCTCGTGACTAGGCCGTTGTGCCACTTTAATATCCTTAACGTTTTATAACTAGGATAAATTATAATGGAGAATACTAATTTAAAATAACTAACAAATTAACCAATATGGTTTATATTACCATGGTTGATGAATCGTCAAAAATGGGGATCCCATAATAACCTCTGAATAAATCATTGTCAATATTTATGTAGCAATCAAGCTACATGGCTGGATCAGAGGAGGCCAACAGCCACCCGAAGAAGAACAATGATATTACCAGGATTAGCATGACTGAAGCGAAACTGCAGGCACTGATAAATAGTGCTATTACTCAAGCTCTTGACAGTCAGTATAATGAATCAAATGATAACCACTCTACGACTCTATCTGTGGCTCGTATTAAGCCCCCTCCTAAATCACATGAGTCAGAGGAAGACGATGTTCATAACCCGTCACATCGAAGGAGCGATCCGTCTAATCAGGTCGTGCTTCACCAAGAGGCACCAGTTAAGACCTGTACATATAAATATTTTGTCTCCTGTAAGCCCAGAGACTTACAGGAGAAAAAGGAGCCATCGATTGCATGACGTGGCTCGAGGAGATGGACGCTGTTGTTGACATCAGCGGTTGTACGAAGCAAGACGTTGTGAAATTTGTTTCACAATCGTTCAAAGGAGAAGCGTTGGCATGGTGGAGATCATTGCTCCAAGCCACGGGAAAAGCCCTACTCTACAACTTATCTTGGGATCAATTTGTTGCATTAGTCAAGGAAATTTTTTGCCCTCAGCATGAGGTAGAAGAGATAGAATCAGACTTCTTAACTCTAGTCATGAAGGATTTAGATTGCCAGGAATACGTGACAAGTTTTAACACTATGTCCCGCCTAGTTCCTTATTTAGTCACCCCTGAACCTAAACGCATAGCGCGTTTTATTGGAGGCCTAGCACCAGAGATAAAGGGAAATGTTAAAGCATCTAGGCCAACCACTTATAGGTCCGCAGTGGACTTATCCTTATCTCTCACCTTAGATGCAATCAGAAATAAGTCTGTTAAGGCTTCTGGTAAGGGAAAAAGAGAAAGAGAGGAGGAGAACTCTCATCGATCTGACAAGAAGAAAAAGGGAAGTTTAAGGAACAAGAAAGATTCCGATTTTGGGAAAAACTCGAGCCAGTCTAAGAACAGACCCAAGTGCAGTAACTGCAAAAAGCAACATTCTGGAAAGTGTACAATTGACCCAGGTGCCAAACTGTGTGGAATTTGCAAAACCAAGGGTCACAAGACCTTAGATTGCAAGGAGTTGAAGAACGCGACCTGTTACAATTGTAACGAGGAAGGGCATATTAAGACTAACTGCCCAAGGAATTTAAAGAAGCCGAGAAAGGCCAGGAAAACAAAAGCATGAGTCTTCCAGAGGAACGCCCCGGAGGTGGTACAGAATGCTAACCATATAGCAGGTACTTTTCCTTATCAGGAAGTTTATGCATAAATTTATTTTCTTTATGCTAGCACATATGATTCTTTAATGAACGATAAATGTTGAGAACTGTTGTTTTCGCCCGATTAAGACTCCGACCA